>OY997272.1:79703634-81087801 GCA_963921465.1 Triticum timopheevii | reverse complement strand
GCAACGACGACAATAGTTTTTTTTCGTAATTAAGCACGACTTCAACTATTTTAACGTGTATTTTTCATCTTTCCAATTTGACTAGCTTATCCCATGCTTTGCAAGACGCTATGTCTTGGAGAGGATGGGTATTGAAGACCATGAAAATTTTGAAATCAAAAAAATTATCCTAAGTACCGAACATGATGTGGATTTTCAAGTAAAGCTGTACAATGCTCAGAGTATAACCCATTTTGGTTGCAAAAATTGGGATGCATTTTGCAAGATGTATGGTCTTGATGAGAGTATGCTTGTCACCATGGATCTTGGTGATCCTACAATCGAGCAAGAAACACCTACGATTTGGGTCTTTGTGGATACACCTCCAGTTCTTCTCTCATGTGAGCTAAACATAGTTATTAAGTAATTTATATTGTTTATTTCAAAATATAATGTTGACAACTTATCTCCATTGACAGCTTATTTTCATTCTTCAAAGAATGTGCGGAAGATGGTAGACAGAACGTACTACACCGAAGGCTGCGAATTAACTTATCAGGAGAAACGACATCTGGTCGGATTTTGTAGAGATCTTGATAATTACAATATCTACAATCAAACTCCTCAACATTATGGTCAATACGTGCCACTAGTGCACGTGTTGAACTACGGTAACTACCATGGAGATACCTTGGTAAGATTATTTTTTACTATTACAACATCCGTGCATCTTTTTGCACACTTCTAAAACTAGTACATTATTGCTAACTATGAAGTTATTACTATGTTTTTCAACAGATAATCCCGAATGATTGTGTGCCTCATCTGATGTATACGCGTGGTAGTCTTCATGTTTTGAACATACTACCAGGTCGTCCTACGAATCTCAACTGTCCATACCGGGTTTCTAAAAGAAGTGGAGACATAAGAATCAAAGAATGGAAAAAATGTATGGACAGTCGTAAGGAGCTTCTTGGAAGCAATAAGCAGCGAAAGGCAAGAATTGGAGACAGGATGATCGCCATTCTTCATAATGGAGAGTCAGGGTCTATATTGTTTTGTGCTATTTTACCTTAAGGGTGTTTAGGGCCTACCTGATACTGATGATCATGTGCTAAGAACAATTATGTAGGGTTGGGTTCGATGACTATATATGAGGATGATGATCGTATGACTTATTATTAATAACGAGTAGAAGTTGTATGATGATGCATGATTAGTAGGACTTGTTATTATATATATATGATGATGTAATGATGCAAAAGCATGCATGAGCATGTTATATCTGCGGGTGCAATGAACATAGCAGCATCGTTGATAAACAAAGCATGCATGATGTATATATGATGCATAACGTGTACAATGTGTAGTATCGTAAAATACCAGCAAACGAAAAAGAATTAAAATGGAAACACAAAATTAAATGAAAAAGAAATCATAAAACTAAAAACCTACCAAACCTTATAGTACCGGTTGGTGTTACCAACCGGTACTAAAGGGCTCCAGGCCCCCGGAGCTGGCTAGTGCCACGTGGTTGCCCTTTAGCACCGGTTAGTGCCGGTTATGTAACCGGCACTATAGGTCCTTACGAACCGGTGCTAATCCCCGGTTCTGCACTAGTGTTACTACATTTCATAATGCAAAATAACAAAATAATAGTATCGGATGACTTTATTTATTAACTTGTAGACTCATCTTATCTCGGAAAGCGCTATGTTACAGTAACATATTATGTTACCACCTCTCATTAACTACTTGTCACGTAAGCAAAAAAATTTTGAAATGCGCTATGTTACTAGCTAAGTTACTCCCACTATGACTAGTCTTACGTGACATCTATGTTACTACCTATGTTACTCCCACTATGACCAGCCGGCTACCTCCTAGGTAGAGAAGTAAAAACGGGTGTTTCCGGTTACTGGGGATCGGTTAGAGTTAACCTTACTATGCATTCATTTTTCAAAACGTGTGCTTCCACTTTATTCATGTGCACCTGAAGGTCTGCAAGTTACGTATAACCCTGACGCGACTACTCTTGTGCTTGCAGCTCTTCGATCGCAAAATACAGTAGGGAGGGAAACATAAGAACAACAACACTCCAGTGTACGCATGACAGCCGGAGTTGCATGCATGCACCACCGCACGCCGGAGTCCAGCTAGCCGACGACGGGGGTCTTGATGACGACTTGGGACGGGTTGACGATGAGGACGACACGCTTCGGGTCGTAACCGGGCGGCAGTGGGGAGCCCTGCACGTAGAACCCCACCGACACATCGGGCCTGTCGCTGGTGATCTGGTCCCAAGCGTTCAGCTCCGGCCACCCGACAACCTCCGGCCACGACGTCTTCGCCATTGATTCTTGCTCGTTAGCTCCTTGGTGAGTCTACGTGTGGTCGTTTAGCGGCTGGCTGTAACTAGGACGTGTGGTGATTAAGCCATGGTATCTGATGGTAATTATATATGGGGCTAGAGTACTGTGTGCGTTGCCGGAATGGATCATATACCCGGCCGGGTGACGACGAGCATACAGGCATAGTGTAGACCGCCCTCCATTGGTGGAACTCGTCGATGGCCACAGGGAGATGGCTATGGTACACTGTCTTCTTGTTGATTGGCTCACATATACACAATCAAATTTGACTGACGGTTCTTGACGTAGTCAGCAGAAGCAACTTATATACTCCCTCCACCGGGAATTAGTGGTCACAGAAATGTATAATAATTGATGTGTCTAGAACTAAAATACGTCTAGATATATCAATTTCTCGGATAAGTATCTTCGAAGGTACGGAGTATTATAATAAAAAAATTAGCTAGCTGGCGTAGTGCGATGCTGGATCCAATGGCTGATTAATTAGTAGCTGCACTGAGCTAGAATTATTTGAGGTATATATTTGGAAACATGCATGCGCCAAATTTAACGGCGGATCTAGGATCAGTTTTACAGCTACGGGCGCCATACTATATATATTTCACAGTTCACACGGATGATTAAACAATCAGCTATAGAAACTTCAAAAACATATGTTCAAACTTTGTCAGAACTGTTATCGTACCATAATTCACCACGCCTCAAAACATAATAGTTTCACACCAAAAAGATGGGCCCAAGCTAGGAAGTTAGCTAGGCCTGTTGGCGAGTATTGAAATTGTGGCTTATCGCCGTTTATTCTACTATGCCGAGGCAGATGTTCAGATGCATAGTAGAAGGAGGCGTTTACGATGACTACTTCTAATAAAGGTCAAATGCAGTTGGCTTTCTTGGTTGCACTGCACTAGACAAACTTATTGGCACAGTTGGCTTTAGCGAGCGTCGACTGGAAACAAAAATTTCCCCTGGTTACAGTCCAAGCTTTATCCCGTGGTATCTCTGACCCCCCCCCCCCCCCTGCTGGTTGACTCTGGTGAGGCAACACATGTGGGAAATAAAAATACCTTCTCTTTCGAACTTGCATGGTTTGAGAGAGAAGGTTTCCTGGATCTGATAGCCAGGGAATGGGCGATAGATGCAGGCGGAAGGCCGTCTATGGAGAGATGGTAGAATAAGATTAGAAACTTGAGAAGTTTCTTGCGAGGGTGGGCTAAGCATCTCAGTGGGATCTATAAGGTTGAAAAGGAAAGGCTCTTTACACTTATCCAGTCCCTAGATGTAAAGGCCGAGTCCACAATTCTGCAATCCTCGGAGCTTCATGCCAAAATAGACGCGGAGATGCAATTGAAAGAGCTGTTGCGGGAAGAGGAGTTGAAGTGGGCTTTGCGAGCTAAGGTTTGCAAAGTCGACCAAGGGGACGCTAACACTCAATTTTTTCATATGATCGCTAATGGCAAACATAGAAAGAAAAGAATCTTTCAGCTTGAGCAAGATGAAGGGACAAACTTAGGGCAGGAGAACTTAAAACAATACATAACAAATTATTACAAGCAGCTGTTTGGGCCTTCAAAGGATAATTTTGTGTCCTTGGATGAGTCGAGGATTGAGGATGTACCTCAGCTGGCTGCTGATGAGAATGAGATATTAACTGCACCATTCTTGGAGAAAGAGGTGTTTGATGCGATTTCACAGATGAAGAATAATAAAGCTCTAGGGCTGGATGGATTTCCGGCGGAGTTTTATAAGAAATGTTGGCACATTATTAAAGGAGATCTGCTACTGATGTTCCATGATCTATTCTCCGGACAACTTCAGTTGTTTCATTTAAATTTTGGAACGATAACCTTGCTCCCGAAGAAGACAGAGACTGTGAGAATTGAGCAGTTTAGGCCTATCTGTCTTCTTAACGTTAGTTTCAAAATTTTTACTAAGGTTGGGACTAATAGACACACACAGATTGCACACTCTGTGGTGCAGCCGACCCAAACTGCTTTCATGCCGGACAGAAACATCCTAGAAGGGGTTGTGGTCCTTCATGAAACGCTCCATGAAATCCATACGAAAAAGCTAGACGGGGTTGTTTTCAAAGTGGATTTCGAAAAAGCGTATGATAAGGTTAAATGGCCCTTCCTGCAGCAGGCTTTGCGTATGAAATGATTCGACCCGGCTTGGAGGAACCAGGTTGAATCCTTTACGGCAAAAGGGAGTGTTGGAATCAAAGTGAATGACGAGATAGGTCATTATTTCCAGACACACAAGGGCCTCAGACAAGGAGATCCGATGTCACCTATTTTATTCAACATTGTAGTTGACATGTTGACCATTCTAATAGGTAGGGCAAAGGATGCTGGTCAAGTAGGTAGCCTGGTACCTCATCTAGTTGATGGAGGGGTGTCTATCCTACAGTACGCTGATGATACTATCATCTTTATGGAGCATGACTTGGCAAAAGCGAGAACCATGAAGCTGGTGTTATGCTTATTCGAACAATTGACCGGGTTAAAAATTAACTTTCATAAGAGCGAATTGTTCTGCTTTGGAAGAGCCATAGAGGAACAAGAGGCTTACAAGCAATTGTTCGGGTGTGAACTTGGAAATTTACCTTTTACGTATTTGGGTATATCAATTCACCATCGTAAGCTAACAAATAGAGAATGGAACTGTATTGAGGATCGATTCGAAAAGAAACTTAGTTGCTGGAAGGGCAAGCTGATGTCGTATGGTGGCCATTTAATTCTAATTAATTCGGTTCTCACGAGCATGCCTATGTTTCTTTTTTCGAGATACCAATTGGAGTTAGGAAAAGACTGGATTTCTATCGATCCCGTTTCTTCTGGCAGACTGATGACCTGAAAAAGAAGTATAGACTCACTAAATGGGATATTATTTGTCGACCGAAAGACCAAGGTGGTCTAGGGATCAAAAATCTTGAGGTGAAAAACAGATGTCTTCTCAGCAAGTGGCTGTATAAGTTATCTGTAGAGTCGGACGCCATGTGGGCGCATATTCTGCGTAATAAGTACCTTCATTCCAAAACTTTGTCACATGTGACAGTGAGGCCGACGGACTCACCTTTTTAGAAAGGGCTGATGAGAGTTAAAACAACCTTTTTCAACAGAACAAAGTTTATAGTCGGAAATGATACTTCCACGAGATTCTGGGAGGACACATGGCTAGGAGAAACCCCTCTTGCGCTTCAATATCCTTCCCTTTATAGAATTGTGCAACGCAGAGACGCTTTCGTTGCTACCATGCTTCAGTCCACTCCCCTCAACATCCAATTTAGGAGAACACTTCCCGGAGCCCGTTGGTAAGCCTGGCTCCATCTAGTGAGAAGATTGATGGATGTGCAGCTTTCTCAACAGCCAGACGCGTTGCGGCGGAAGTTAGCCAGGAATGGAGAGTTCACGGTTAAATCTATGTATTTAGATATGATTAACTCTAGCTCTATTCCTACTACCAAGCACGTTTGGAATGTCAAGGTACCTTTGAGAGTTAAAGTGTAAATGTGGTTTGTACACAAACAAGTCATTTTAACTAAGGACTATTTGACAAAGCGCAACTGGACTGGTTCCACGAGATGTAGTTTTTGTGATCGTGATGAGACCATCAAACACCTCTTTCTTGACTGTCCGATGGCTAAGGTTCTATGGCGGACTGTTCATATTGCGTTTAATATTACTCCTCCGAATAATATCAACACGTTATTTGGGACGTGGCTGGATGGGATAGAATCCCAAACAGCGAGACACATTCGCGTAGGAGTATGTGCTTTACTTTGGGCAGTCTAGAACTACAGGAATGATTTGGTTTTTAACAGAATAACAAATACTCATTTTTTGCAGGTTATATTCCGAGCCACTACTTTGATCCGTATGTGATCGTTACTCACTCAGACGGAGGCCAGGGAGCATTTGGCTACTGGATCTACCCGATGGGAGATGGTAGCTCGGGCTATATTCAGCCGGTTTGGATGGTGGTCATGTAATAGGATAGGCAATTAATTTTCCTATCTTTCTTTTTGCCAGCCGGTTGTGGCTTTTATCCTTGGCTCTTCGTGAGCATTTTTGTGGTTCTCTTGTTTAAGACCTTGTGACGGGATGAACTTATTTACTCTCTAATAAAGGTGGCCGTATGCATCGTTCTGATCCAGAGGCCGGGGTTACGCCCCTTTTCCAAACAAAAAAAATTGGCACAGTACCCATTCTTGAGTATGGTATTCCATCAGATAGTTTTGGTGAAATTTTGTGGGTTGGAGAGAGCACCATTATAGAATCTCTATAGTACTTTGTTAAGGATGTTTTGTGCGCTTTTGGAGATCGATACTTGAGATTTCCTGATGTTGAGGACACTGCAAGGCTGATGGCAATTGGTAATGTAAGAGGCTTCGAAGGAATGCTTGGTTTCATTGATTGCATGCGTTTAGTGTGGGTTGCCCAACAACTTGGGAAGGGGAGTACTCAGGACATGTGGCTGGCCAACCAAGATTCTTGAAGTTGTTGCATTGCAAGATTTGTGGATTTGGGATTCTTTCTTTGGCCTGCCAGGTTCTTTCAATGATGCCAATGCCCTCAAGAGATCACTCTTTCAAATGTTAGCTTTATGGGCAGCTCCGAACACTACTAAGGAGAAGCCTAGCAGTAGCGCGGGTACGGCTCTACAGCTAAAGGTTAGTAGTAGCGTTTGTTGACACGCCCTACTGCTATATCTACTTAGTAGTAGTGTGTGCTGCAACAGCCGCTACTGGTAATTACTAGTAGCGCTTCTCACTGCCCGCACTACTACTATTATTTTGTATTCTATTTCTTTTTAATTTTAGGTCGTATTCATACAACTTTATACAAGTTTTCATACGGTAGCAATTTAGAGATTGTTTTTACATTATAATGAGTTATTAAATCACTAGGTGAAAGAACCGTGGATTAGTTTCAAATGGATGGATCTTAAGTGACCAAGTCATGGATTATCACGATAATCCATGAATCGATCACTTAGGATCCATCCACTTGAAACTAATTTGTGGTTCTTTCACCCAATGATATAATAACTCTGTTGGTTTCTATGGTAGGGTGCGTCCACTGCAAATTAAAATTTTCCTACGCGCAGAACAACCAGGAACATGCTATAGGAATGGGTCACAAATCGTTACGACTAGACACGCAGTGTCGTGCAGCGGAAGAAGAGTTGGGGCAGCGTGTCCGCGTGGTTCGTCTCCTCCTCGTCTGATCTCCCAAGAACAGCCGGTCGTCGGTTCCGGCATACAGGCTCACCGGAGCGGCGCAAGTACACCACCTCTAACAGTATCCGTGCGTGCAGGAGAAACATCGTGCGGCGGACTGCTAGGTCCGATCACACAACTGGTGGCGAGTGGAGGTGTCTATTCGCAACACATGCAAACCCTAGTGACACGCCGAAGCAATCAATCGAATGAGTGCGCCGCACCTCCACTTTATATAGGCGTCCGTCGCGGGCTCAACACTTGGGCCTTGCACGGATCCTAAAGCCCAAAGTCTACTCGGTCGCGTTCCATGTCCATCTCGGATCACATCCGACCAATGTCCTCGGAACTGACCTTGTAGGTTCATTCCCTTAAGCGCGCGACCACTTAGGTTCAAGTCGGCTTGGTCATAGTTCGGATCACCTCCTACCTGCACGGTTGGTAGCGGCCTCTAGCAAGGCGTGCCGACCACCAAGCAGACTATGAAGCTGGTTAGGCGAACTTGTACAACGTGTCACACTTCTGTTCCCTTTGCCTCATGATATATGTTGTTGGGCTCAAGGCGAGACTGTCATCCTTGTGCTAGCCCAACCTCTTTCTTGTTCCAGTGATACCTACCACAAACTGGATTATCTCATAATCCTTGTCGCATGGCCATGCTTATCCTGGTCGGATCACACGAGGGGCCCAGAGTATATCTCTCCTGATCGAAGGGGCAAATCCCATTTTGCTCGACCATGTCTCGCAGCATGGGGCTAGACAAACCCGAACCCTACCTTTGTAACTACCCAGTCACGGAGTAGCGTTTGGTCGGCCCAAAGCAAGTCTTTCACCATCCCGAGTACATGTGTCATCTCAGGTCTTAGGACATAGAACGTATGTTGTACTAGAGACTCACAGATGACATATCATTGTGTCTCATAGTTGGGTCTGTCTAACTCGGACCTTATCTCGACTCGGATTCGACTATGTCGAATCCGACCAGATCCTTCCGAGTCCATATTATTCGGTTAGCATCCAATGCTCCATGGCTAGTGAGACCGAGCCATCCACCGTGTCATATGCTAGTCAAGTCCGACGTGTGCCCACACGGCACTTGCGACTAGGGACAATTTAGGATGTATCATACAACACAAGATCTTACAGACAAGTCATGTACTTGCCAACAAGTATCATTGATTACATCCAAGGACTATCTTTATTCATAAACACATAGGAAATATCATCATACATGATTGCCTCTAGGGCATATCTCCAACAAACTCATCATCATCATCATCATCATATTAATATAAAAACTCTTGCATCATATCATCACCAACAACACTAGCTAATAATCATCATAGTTATTACCACCAACACTATTTAATCATCATAGTCATAGTGTAACTATCTAATCACCACCAACACTAGCTAATAATAATCATCATAGTCATCACCATCAACACTCATTCTAGCTAGTTAATCACTCCTGCTTCTCTATCTCAGGTAAAATAGCATAGAACATGTGTAGCACTCCTGGTTCATCATATTGGAGCATGCAGATGAACATTTCTCCTAATTGTGGGCTGCGCTTCTGATTGCTGCCCCCTAGTACTTATCTGCGATCCTTCACAATTTTGCTCCAGTCTTTGACTATTAAGACTTGCTCGCTTTTAGAAATCCTAAATGCACTCATGTGCAACGTAGGATGTCTTAGCTGTAAGCTAACCATGGACATGCGACCTTTAGCCTCGATCCACTGAGGCACAACTATCATCGGGAGTCCCCGTTGAAGAACATCGTAGTAACATACTTAGCAATGAAGTTTAGCTTAAAAATGATGTATGCAAAATCTACACTGAGGACAAATAGTAAAGATCTTACCATCTTTCCTAAATAGATGTGACCATAGTTCGATACGAACACTATTGGTCGCACATTTTGAGTACTAAGATTTTCAAGTTCAGGAAAATAACTTGTCTCGACAGTATGAAGATCCTCAAGCCATGAAACATAATGACTTATCTCCTCGCAGTTTACTTCAACCCCGGAACAGTGGTAGGTCATGTCTACCAAGCGCCGGTCATGCTTGCTAATGGAAATAAGTTGTCAATAAAATTAGTTGTCAACTTTAGGTCTGTCGAGTCTTCCTTCCTAAACTCTCATCTCACGTATGTGGTGGGCACTCCCTCTATGATATTGCGACCGTCAGTGATGGTCGCTACTCCTCCTTTCCCTAGTGCATTACAAATATCTAGCACAAGGAAAAGAAGGAGAAGCGACCCCCACGACAACAGTCAGCATTCTTCTTCTCTCATATATGGTGGACACTCCCTCACCCATTTTTCGACCGTCGATGATGGTCGCTACTCCTTCTTCCCCTAGCACAAAGAGAAGAAGGAGAAGCGACCCCCACGACAACAGTGGGCATTATTCTTCTCTCATATATGGTGGAGACTCTCCCTCGCCGATTTTTTGACTGTCATGTATGGAGCCTCGACAGACTTAAAGTCAACTCAAAATGTCGTTTAATTCTCTTTCTAGCAAATCCAGGGCACTCGATATTCCCTACATATTGCTTAAATTCACGGAAAAATCTGGCATGACCTTTGATAAAATAGGACATATCGAGAGCCTGAAATTTACCGGAATGGAAATGAATCAACACTCCGGCAAAACATAGGTCACTCGGATTTTCCTGCGATACAAAGATGTCCATACACATACAACGATGCTTAACTTGCAATTCCATCCAGATTAATTATCATTAGCATTCGCACATGAGCTCACTGACTCAATACCAAAGTTCTACTCTATTCAACACACCGAGGAGTAGAGAACGAGGAGATGGACTTTTAGCTCACCAACTTGGGTGTAGAGGAAGTAGCTAGAGGTAGCCCCGATAATGATCACTCCAAGGAGACACGACTCTACAAAGTCTGCATATTCCACCGAGTGAAAATTTTATATCATCAAATCTCATATAGCATTCTTTGATGACAAAGTAATAATGACATAAAAATAATTAAATTTTTGAACACATTACTATACTGAAAAACAAAATTACAAAAAAATTTCTATACCTATTCACTAGTTTTCTATCCTATTAAAAATATATTTTATATTCAAAAAAACTATTCCCTAGTTTTCTATTACTAAAATTTTCTAGTTCTAGCCCTAACAAACTATGTCTAAAACATCCTAGTTCTAGCCCTAACATTTACTCAAAATACCTTAGTGAAGCCCTAAATTATATTATATATAAACCTAACATAACTGAATTAAGCACTTACTAAAAAAACTACTTCTATTAAGTACTTACTAAATATCACTTACTAAATAAACTAAATTAAGCACTTACTAAACACAGTAAATAAACTACATTACTGGTGAGGAGAGATGGAGGGGGGAGGGAGGAGGGAGGAGGAGGGAGGAGAGAGGAGGAGGGGGTGGGAGGCCGAGGGAGGAGGAGGAGGAGGGAGGAGAGAGGGGGAGGGGAGGAGGGAGCTGGGAGGAGGAGGAGGAGGAGGGAGGAGGGTCACAGACGGAGGACGGAGGATGACGCGACAGGAGGACGGAGGAGGACGCGGCCGGATGAGGGAGGAGGGCGCGGCAGGAGGAGGTAGGAGGAGGAGGAGGGGTGTCGCATACCGAGGAAGGAGAAGCGAGGGCGGCGGCGGCAATGCGGCGGTGGGGGAGGGCCGTACGGCGGCGGCGGCGGCGAACGACATGCGTGGGAGAGTGAGAGTGGGAGTGGAGAGGGAGAAAGTGAGTGGTGGTTGGGGTGAAGAAGATAGGACGGGTTTAGCAGTAGCGCATGTTAGGGGAAAGCGCTACTGCTAAACTGCTTAGCAGCAGCGCGTTTCAGGGGTATGCGCTACTACTACACTTTGCCTGGCAGCAACGGTTTGGCAATTTTAGTAGTAGCGCCCTTCGTCCATGCCGCGCTACTGCTATATCTGTAGAAGCAACACCTTATGTGGATATGCGCTGCTGCTAAGTACCAGCAGTGCTTCTTTTTAACCCCCACTACTGCTAAGGTTTTGTATATAAGGTTTTCCCTAGTAGTGGAAGGTGGAGTTCGAGGTGAACGTTAACTAATACCATAAGGGACAAACTTGAAATAATACCCACCCATCTTGTCCAGTTCTACGAAAACCTTTTCCAATCCACAAGGGAGTACAAGAATTTATTTTGCAAGAATTCCAGAAGTATGGAAGGATGTGGTGAGAGCATTTGGTGTTCTACAAGCTCACTTTGCAATGGTGAGTGGTCCAACTAGATAATGGAATGTAGACAACCATTGGTAAATAATGACAACTTCTGTGACCATGCACAACATGATCAATGAAAATGAGTGAGACGGGAAGATGAAGACTCCAGTATGATTAGGAGCATGCAAATTCGTTGACAGAGGATGGCTACCAACATGATCCTTTATTGTTGGTGCGATTCCTATAAATATATCAAAAATACTAAAAACTGACAGCCACGTGAGCAACTTCAAGTTATCTTGTCAAGAATTTGTGGGTGTTGTATGACATTGTAGTATTATTATTAGCACTCCTTCCAGTATCTTGTATGAATCTATGTGTTATGATAAACATTTTGTTACTAGAATTTGTATTTTGGTGTATGAAATTGTTGCATTTGAATTTGAATTGTGACGATTAAATGGTTTCTTGAATATACTTGAGCTCTATGCGTTAGAAGTGTTATAGTATGAAATATGGTATTGTCACACTATAGTACAAATATAGTGTATGCAAATAGAGAGAGAAAATTTTGTATGTACTGAGATATGGACGTGGCAATTTTGCACCCAGGCTCATAAACTCCCAGGTGTTCACAGTAAAATCTTTTAAAATAGCAAAAAAAAAAATCAAAAATTCAGAAATTTTTGTGGTCCAAGAAGGTCTAGTGTGTGGTGCCCGTGCCAAATTTGGTGGAGCTTGGCCATTCGAGGAGTTCATGATTAAAAGACAAACTTCGGGCCTGTGAGAAAGTTTGAAAGAGCACACTGTTTGTAGCCGATTTTGTCTTTTTTGGTGCGATCTCCTGGAATGTAGTTTACCAAAGATTTTTTGCTCGCGCTAAAGCATCTTGCTTGTAAAAAAGGTTTAAGTTTTGTTGACTTTTTACTATTTGTTTTTATTTTACTGTTCAACGGGTGTAAATGAGCCCGAGCTGAGATATAGGGACTATTGTAGGAGACTAGGAGTAGGAGGGCTTTTTGGGGTATGAAATAGTATGGGCCAGCTCCTACTCGGCCTTTATGGGCTCTGTTGTATGGGCTATCA
This sequence comes from Triticum timopheevii, assembly GCA_963921465.1. Classification (NCBI taxonomy): domain Eukaryota; kingdom Viridiplantae; phylum Streptophyta; class Magnoliopsida; order Poales; family Poaceae; genus Triticum; species Triticum timopheevii. The sequence continues at coordinate 81,074,950 of OY997272.1, read as the reverse complement.
CTCAAGATGCTCTAAGATATGCCAATGAACAAAGTATAAACAATATGGTCACATATCATTTTAATTAACTTTATTGCAATTTCTACCATGTATTTGTAACCAATGTGGCGAGACTCAGCTATATAATAGTTTTTGTGGCATTTTAGTTTCTGCATTTATAATTTCATTATAAATCAAACTTTAGCGGTTATGGTTGGCCTTATAGGCCAGTCTCACAAATCAAAAGATGTGTTGCTTAGACATGTACAAGTCATATATTGAATTTCCAAGTAGCATGTTTTGTGACTTGATAAAGTCTTCGGGAGCTCAAATTTGTATGCATTTTTGTCATTGCATTTCCTAGGTCTTTCCTGCTACACCTTTCTTTTTAGTTTCGTAGGCACATCCCAAAATTCATTTTAACCAGGAACGGTCTAATGAAGTGTTGGTCACCCCTCTCCTTGGTGCATTGGTTGATTCTACAGTGAGGTCCAAAATTAGACACACATTAGTGTAACCATGATTAATATTTGCCTATTCCCAAATCATGGGGACATACAATATGAAAATTTGTATTTTCTTTTTGACAACTGACACCTTCAAACTTATCGGATCCTTTTTGAAGTCATTGTGTATTTCTTGTCATTTCATTAAGGTTGAGGTAATTTCTTTTGAGATGAGTGACACCTTTTGAGATGATGGAGACCTATTAACATTTACATCTTTAAATCTCGGCCATTGATATCTAAACTTAGTGATTGAGATAATTTAATCTATATGTGGACTATTGTGATGACTCTATTATTCTTTTGTATTATGCTTTTAGTATATAAATAGATAGAATGGAATAGATAGATAGATAGATAGATAGATAGATAGATGAGTCGTTGTACATTTTAGAAACTAGATGATACCCCGCGTGTTGCTGCGGAGATCTCTTTCAATATTTTTTGATGAAATTTAAAATAGATATGATACATTGTTGTGAATATATGCAGAGTGGAAGTAGTATTTTCCATGCATTTTGAGAGAAATATAATTAGTGTTATTGATGAGGTGGCATGTGTGGAGAATTGAGATGTATGCATGCTGAGAGAGAATGATGATGTGGCATGTGAGCATGTTGAGAGAATTGGGATAATGGCGAGGATCAACTATTTAGGTATATAGCATTACATACGTACAATTTGATGAACTTATAAATGATTGTTTCTTATCATAGGACTTAAGCAATCACCTTCTACTGATTGAAATAAGCATAAACCGAGCCAGTGCAATCGCGTACAGGGAACGTATCCATGCATGAGGGCCACAGCGCTATGGCGTTATTATTCAGCTGTCGATCGACCGGAATGCACGCATATGCGTGGCCGCCGTCCGTCCGGCCGGCTAGCCGATCATGGGGATGTTGGCGACAAGTGCACCCGGCTGTTGCGAGTCGTAGAAGACGCGGACGCGCTTGCTGTTGAACCCAATGGGCACCGGGGTTTGGTCCGGGAGCACCACCACGTTGACGTCCGGCCTGTCCCGGCGGATCTTACTCACCGCCGGCGTCGCCGGGACGCCCAACAGCTCCGGCCACTCCACCTTTTCGGAACCATTGTTTCCTCCGCTCATCTCGATCTGTTTAATTATTACTGATGTGTGCACGTCTGCCAGATGGACTCTTTACACGTACCTGTATTTATGGATTGCAGGCAACGAATGCCGCCATTACTAGAGCGTTGGCTTTGCCGGACGCCCTTTGCCTTGTTTGGTCAGTTGGACTTTTGCTTGTTTCCTTGATGCATGCGTAGCTAGATTTTAACCTTTTCGCTAAGATGCTCTCAATAAGACTTGAGTAAAGGTATGACTTCTTTTATTTTGTTTTTTCCGTTTTCGTGTATTCACACCTATTATCTTGGTACTGTCCGTCATAATATACTGCCACATTGGATTTCAGTCTAGTGGTTGCATTGGTTTTCACTTTCAGTGAGATGCTGTTGAAATTAGCTGAATTTCAATAATTTTGTAGATACCAAAGTACTACCTTTTGGTCAAAATATTTCAGTCATTTCAGTTGTATATCTATCAAAATTTTAAATAGCAGGCTATGCCATTTACTGGTGGCTCATCCAAAAGTTATGAAAACATATACAAAAGTTAAGCCCCATTTAATTAGCGTTTTTGCTTAAACTATATAAAAAACATACAATCAAGCATAGCAGCATGCAACCATAACAAAGGCGTACCAGCAAAGCATCTGGACATAACAAAGAAAAGCTTGACATAGCTTCAGTGTGACCCTAAATTGAGGCCCAATTTTAGCGCTAAATCACGCTATTTTCCGCTATTAGCGACAAAATTCATTTAGCGTAAACCACACAACTTTAGCGTTGTGCCGCTCCAAACGCTATAGCAACATTATAGTCCGCTATTTAAAATTTTGATATTTATAGCTCAAAGTAAATTCAGTAGATACGGAAATATTTTGAAGTATTTGTTTGACATTGAACTTTTAAATATTTCAAAACATTAAAATAAACTTTGATGTTTAAATAAATTTATGAATTGTATAGAACATTAGAAAATGAAAATTATTTGGTCAATTATTTTAATTTTTTCGAATTCAAAGAAAAATTCCAAAATATTTTGAGAGGTGTGTAAGGGAGAAATCCGTGATCGATAGTGCCGACCACTGTGTAGGTGATGCTCGCAGGCGTTGCATTCCTTCTAGAGGCTTAATCCAAGTCTCCCTCTCTCCCTCCCTCCCTCCCTCCCTCCCTCCTCTCTCTCTTTCTCTCTCTCTCTCCATCCTTACCCCCTTCATCCCTCTTGTCTCCCAGGTGAAAATCCCTAATCTGCTTGGATTGGAAGGCAACAACGTTTATTATGTCGTGTCGTTCTTCTAGGCATCGTCTTGGGAACAAACGGGGGGGGGGGGGGGGGGGGGGGGGGGGTCAAAGGTGTGCTGCATGTGGGTATGGTTTGCGGATGGTTGGTGGTGGTGCATGTGCGATCTGAGTAGTGCCTCTAACGTTGATGGTGGTGAGTCTGGTTCCTCTCGTAGATCTTTTGAGGGTCCTCAGATGCCCGTACATCTCAGGAGGTTTACATTCGGTCTATACGAGCCTGGAAGGCAAAGGATAGGGCTCCCCTCTTCACTGACAAGTTGAGTTGCAGCGGGGATGAGAGCCTAGCACTTCTTTGCACGGATGCCAACAGGGTGGTTGTTTCTATGCCCGGGGTAATTGCTCGACAATATGTTTCCTTGTCTTTAGTGACCAAGTCTACATGCTTCTTATCTTGCTATGGTCGGTCTTTGTTTGGCGACAAAGTTGGTCCCAAGGTGATTGTGGCTCGATAAGGTAGTGGTTCTCGTCGCCTTGCCTGGGACCTGGCATCCGTTTCCATCCAAGTTCTAGGGTGTATGATTCTGTCGACCGATGGTGCACCAGCCTGCGATCCAGGCCGAGGAAGCAGGGTCTTCCTTTGGCGATTGTACATGATGGTTCTTATGGTTTTGACTCCCTTGTGCCGGTGATTGTCTGCCTTATCGTCGGCTAGTATCCTTGAGTCGGCTCCTCGTATTCTCTTTGGAATCCCAACACGGCAGAGAGCTCCATGATTTCAAGGTATGATATGTTTTGATTATCATTGTAGTTTGCTTGTTTTCGTGTTGCTATGTAAGCTGCTTATCAGCACCTATATATCATGTTTTGATGTACTCATGTACATGAGTGAAATGCATAAAACCACCACGATTGTGTCGTCATCACAGAAAAGCCACCAGTTTTGGTTCATGTTGTAAAATGGGCCGAAAGCAACGTTAATCATTGACAAAAAGCATTAAACATTGCTTGACCCTAAATTTGATGTGGTAAAGGGATGACGACACGGTTTAATAGCCATTTAGATTGAACGTGGGCCCACTCATCAGTCTTCTTCCTTCCCACACCACACCATCCATTCTCTCTTTCCTTCTTATCTCTTCCCTAGCCACCTCCTCAACCAAGCCATATGATCGCTGGATCGAGGCGCCATTATTGGCGACCCCCGCCAAGCCCCTGCCTTCACCATCACACCATCACGGCCTTTCCCATGCCCGGCCACAACTGTCGCAGCTCTGGTCTACACACCAACCCACCTCTGCATCACCCACCCACTGACATACTTCAACCCCGCACCCTCCTCCACCTTCTTCGACGGTACCGCCCAAACCCACCTCACCATCACCTTTCTCCGACGAATCCAACTTGTCCACTACCCCACCAGCACGCCCAACCTCCGTCCCGCACCATCTCACCCCTAACCCGAGCCGTGAGGACCTCCTTACCGCCCACCCAGCACCTCCTCCTCCCGCTCAAACACAACACTTTCTTGTGCCTCCTTCCTTCAGTGTCGGCACTGCTCCCTCACGCCCCTCACCCGTGCAGCCATTTGTTGCCTGGACTCGTCCGTCACAGGGATCCAATCATCAAACAGGCCCTCGTCTGCACTGGATCCTACTACCCTGGCCCTTTGCGTAGCCAATAGACTCACTGAGGCACGGTATTAGGTCCACCCCAATCAAGCACCTCCGTGAACACCTCGCTGCACCTCCTTCCCTTCCCCCCGACGACGCAGCTCTACGAATCATAGTATGCGGAGCGCGGCCATGGCACTCCCCCCCCCCCCCCCCCCCCCCGCGCGCGCGGATTTGGTCATCATGTTGTGTGGTCTGCGCCGCCCTCGAGGGTCGCCGTCCGGCCATGCCTACTTCATGGGCACTGATGTTCCTTCCACTACCTTCCAGTGTGACAGAGGAAGGAGGTCAAATATGTCAATTAAGGGGGCGAAGAGGCCCCACCTAGCTGAAATTCAAAACGGGTGAAGAGAATCAGAGGAAAGATCCGTTCTGCTGGTCCATGGATGCAGTTTGTCAGTTGGTGTGCTGTCCCACATCGATTTTAATGTCCGTTAGTCAGCAAAATCTATCCCTTTGCCATGTCAGCCCTTCGCCATGTTAAATACGAGGTCAAGCGGCATTCAGTGCATTTTGACATTTAACATATTGTGTTCGGTGCATTTTGTGATGGGAATAAGAAGCGAATGTTTTTTGCTAATAATGAAAAAATTGTGGTGGTTTTATGCATTTCACGCCTTGTACATGATCGATAATTTTATATTAATTTAAAATCGGGCTCGTCGCTCTAGAAAACCAAAGTCACTTTTTAAAAGAAAAAACAATGTAAGCAAAGTAAAAGAATCAGATAACTTGCTTACAGACTGCTCTTATTTATTATCCCCAAAATAGATCACATACTTGACTCGAATCAAACGGTGTAATCGAGCAAATGATTAAACGTGGGTTACACACTTCCATGCATTGCAAGCAGATAATCATACGTGGCTAGCTAGCCGATGACAGGGGTCTTGGTGACGGCGCCGAGAGCGTCGATGAAGACGCGGACACGACCAGGGTTGGCTCCGGGGAGCAGACTGGTGCCCGGCGGGAGCACCTCCACGGAGAGGTCGGGCCTGTCCGTCATGATCTTCATCACCGCCGGCGTGGCCGGCATGCCCACCACCTCCGGCCACGACGTCTTGCGGTGACTAGGCGGCGCCATTTTTTCCGCAAGCTTAATTTTTATCAGCAACTTGCGAATATCAAGCTCCGGAAGCAATTTGCAAAGACTGTATATGGCCTCTCCTCCACTTTGAACATGTGTTTATATACTAGTAGTACCAGGTCTTGAAGAACGTTGGTTTTGCCGTACCCTTGTTTGGCGCGTGCGTTCTTGCTTGCTGGGCAGATTAAACAGCAAGGAAATTAACTATTTCTTTTTATTATTGAGAAACAGTCAAATCATCACAGGAGTGATCACTGAAGACACTTTCCTCCAAAATAGTATAGTGATCTAAACGCTCTTGTATTTCTTTGCACAGGGAGTACATGTTTGGCCAATTGGCCTCCTCTTTTTGTCCGTAGGCTTTAAGTTAAATCCCTTTGGTATTAAGAGCATCTCCAGCCGTTGGCCCCTCCGGAGGCGCGTAAAATCGCCGCCTGGGGACGAGCCGACGCAAAAAATTGGCCTGGGGGCGAGTGGGTTCCCAGTCGCCGACCCCAGGGCGGCAGGGCCGCCCCCCAGACGTCGTTTATGTTTAAAAAAAAGCATTAGGCAAATTTTGGCTAAAATTTGGCAAACTTGGCATATATTAGACATGTTCGACATTTTACATAGCAAATTTATTAAAAAAGGGCCGGAACTACAACTACAGGCCGCAGAAGTCGCTGAACGCGGCGTAGTCGCCGCCATCGGCGGCGGCGGCGGCCTTCTCCTCCTTGACGCGGCCGCCCCTGCTCGACCCCTGCCTGGCGTCGCCATGGCGGACCGGTGGTGGTGGCGGCGCGTCGTCGTCGTCGCCGTCGTCGAGGACGACGATGCCTCTTTCGCCGCGGCCCCGGCGGCAATGTTCGAAGTGCTCCAGTGTGCGGCACTGGCGCTCCATCTCCATCTTCAGCCAGTCGTCGCGCGCCCATTTCAGGGCCGCCTCCTCGTCGAGCTCCCCAGCGTCGTGCTCCGTCTTCACGGCAGGGAGCCCTGACTCCGTTTTCACGGTCGCGAGCCCCGGCTCCGTCTTCGGCTTGACGAAGCGCGGAGGAGCCGAGGAGGAGGCGCCCCGGCCGCCTTCGTTTATGACGACGCCGAACACCGCCAGTGAGCCGGAGGAGTGGGAAGAAGAACGGGAGGAGGAGTGGGAGGAGGAAGTTGAGGAGGAGCCGAACCTCCTGGGCATCCATTACCCGGCGCGTCGGCGGTGGACCGGGGCGGCCGCTGCGGCAGGGTATGCCAGCGGCGGGTCGTTGCCGCCCTCGAGGTACTCCAGCACGCGGTTGAGCGTGCAGCCGGGGGCGCCCCACCACACGCCGCGCCCCTCGTTGTTCTTGACGTCACCCACCACCGGCGCCCCGTTGGTGGACGCCAGCCTCTGCTCCTGGCGGTGCTGGAAGTACGCCGCCCACGCCGCGTGGTTGTCGGAGGCATACTAGGGGAGCGCAAGCTACTCCTCTGTCAGAGAAGGTCGCACGCGGTCGACCTCGGCGGCGAAGAAGGCGGGGCGCGCCTCGACGTCGGGCACCGGGGGAATGGGCACTCCCCCGTTGCTGAGTCTCCACCCCGTCGGCCCGGCGCGCATATCCGGCGGCGCCGGGATGTTCGCCTCGAACGGTAGCCACGCCTCCCACTCGTGAAGCGAGCGGCGGCCGAAGCCGTTGGCCGTAGCCGCGTCGCCGGGGAAACGGGCGGCCATCGGGCTTGGGAGAGAGGGAGAGGGAGGGAAGAAGCGTCGGCGGCTGCGCACGGGAGAGGGAGAGAAGGAGAGCTCGGCGGCGGTCGATGGGTGGCTAGGGCTGGTGTGGCCAAAGGCGAGGGAGGCCACCGGCTTATATAGCCGCGCCGTGTGTACGCGTGGTGGGAGGGGAGGCGTCGCCACGCCGCCCATGACGCGCCGCCCGTGAGGAATCAATTTCAAGGTTGCCGCCGGTCAGCCTTGCCATTGATTCCACGCGGGAAACCGAGGCGTTCCTATGAGGACGAGGCGCGCGTCGCTGACTCGGCGTGCCCGCGGCTCTTTCGCGCCAAAACCGCTCACCCCGGTGCCCAGCGCGCCGGGTTCGGCATGGGTCCGCCAGCGTTGATTTCGGCCCAAGCGGACGAAAAACGGGCTCCTGAAGGCGGGACTAGGCCGTTTTTTCAGCGCCGGCGCGAAAAAATCACCGAGGAGGGGGGGGGGGGGGGGGGGGGCGTGTTGGAGGCGCGGCTGAAGATGCTCTAAGTTGTCGCCACCATAAAATCATTGATTTCTTTCTCACTTTAACTTATGAACAGCATCATAGTAAAAAAAAATTATGAACAGCAGCAGTAGCTGGTGCCAGACTATGAGAGATACATGTCTCGCTAATTGCGAGATGTATGCTCGTCTCGCCTCTGCTGCTTCTGCATGTGGGCCGACCCAACAAACGTGTGTTCCTGCAGTTTATGAGGCTTGCCAGTTGTGCTTCTCGGAAGCATTTATGGACAAATAACGAGTGATTTTAGAAGCTTCCCGCATTCTTGCTTGTTTTTCTGCGTGTTTTCTCTATCGTTTTTCCTTCGGGTTTGTTTTCTTGATTTTTTAAATCCATGTTGCCTTTTTTGAATACATGTTCAATTTTATGCATATAGGTTGATCTAGATACACGTTAACATTTTCTAAATACACGCTGAAAAATTGTTTGAGTACATGTTGATCATTTGTAAAATGAACATTGAACATTTTTCCGATACATAGTGACCATTTTTAAAAACATGTTTGAACATTTTACAAAATTTTCATTAACATTTTCTTATGACATGATTTTTTTTGCAAAGTGTTAGATATTGTTCTAAATGACATGACACCTGTTTATATGTTATCAACATGTTTCATAAATTGTGAGAACAAATTTTAACATTGCATATTTTTTTCTAAATTCTATTGAAATATATTTTTAACAGGGGACATTTGTAAAATGTCATAAATTGTTTTGTTAATGTAATAAACATTGTTTTACAAATTACATAAGCATATTTTTTTTGTATTTTCATTAAAATTTTGCAAATATTTCGTTCTCAAAATTTTAAATATTTGTGCACTTTTTTTTAAATGCCATGAAACAAATTAATGGTATGAACAAATTTTAGAATTGCAAGAACAAATTTTCACATTTCCTGAAATTGATGTAATGTCTGGGAATTGTTCAAATATTTAAGTAATTTATTTTATATATAATATGATAAACAATTGAATGCAAATAACGTATGTAATACTAATGGCACTGCGCACTAGATGCACTCCTTGAGGCCACTAGTTTGTCTCTCAATTGACGAGATACAAACGCCATCACGCCGAGGAGCATCTAGGTGAATCCTATTTGGCGCGTATAGTGCAAAATGCTGGAATTTTGTCTATCTTATGCCTAGCCCAATAACAGTTTCAGAAATTCCTAATAAATCCTAGAGGCCCACGCAGCCCATTCGTGCAAGGCAAAAGGTGGAACTAAAGTTTAGTCCCATATTGCTAGTTTAGAGGGAGTTGGACCTCTTTATAAGTGAGGTTCTTTCCCCACATGTATGAGCATGAGAACAAGAGGGACATCCACGTGCGCTCCTCCTCCGCCGCCGGCCTCGCCACGACGTGCCGCGGGTTGTGGGAATGAGCCGATGTCTAAATTTTTGTCACGCACGACGGGTATACGAACGGTCCCATAGGAGCTAAAACGTTTTGTTGCAGTGGAATCTGAATACGAACGGTGTTCGTCTCCCTCCGTTGCTTCACCTCCCGCTGCAGCCTGTTCGCGTCCTTCTCCTGTGCCTATATAAGAGAGGTCGCTCCTCTCCAGAGAGACACACCAGAACTCCTTCTTCCTCTCGCCACCGGCTCCGGAGCACTGCGCTGCTGCTACGATCTTCCCCATCCCCGCTTGCGGCGTGCACCGCAGGTCGGGACAGTAGGCCTTCGAAACCGCACCTTTTGAGTCCTGTATGGGAGAAGGGTGATAAGGCTTTTGGGGAGCGCTCTGCGCGACTACTGACTTCTTCGTCACGGACACCCCGGACTACGACGACTTCTTCCCCAACGACGACTACTTCCCCGACGTCGACAACCTCCTCGACGACATGTAGGACACCGACCCCAAGTCCAGTGCCTCTGCTCCTGCTGCTGTCACGTACGTGTTTCTCCCCTTTCTATTGGAGGTTCTGCTACAGTTCCTTATTCTAGTATTTGCTCTAGACATGTTAGACTTTATTTCATATCTGCAACCTGCTATACTGTCTGCTTTAGATATGCTTAGTTATGGTTCATACATGAACATGCTGTTTACCTTCTCTTTGTCAAATCGCATGGCTTATTTTACCACTACTATACTAGCCATGCTTTATCTAGTATTTCTGTTAATAAAATCACTCGATAAATTGCTCATATTTCCAACAATCCAAAAACCTTGTTATAGGCAATTTACCCCAAGTGGTTTTGCTACTTCCATGAGACCTCCTATGTTTGAGGGTATCCACTATAAGAGGTGGCGCGTGAGAGCAGTCTTATGGTTTCAAACCATGAGTTGCTATGACGCCACTCTTGGCAAATCTGAAGGAGAGCAAGATGCCCAACATGCACAAGCTTTTCAGAAAATGGATACCTTGTTTAAGGCTGCTCTCTTGAGTGTTCTTGGTGAGGACATAGTTGATGCTTATGCATCAATTGATAATGAAAAAGATATGTGGGATGCACTCGAGGCCAATTTTGGGGTCTCGGATGCTGGCTGAGCTGTACATCATGGAGCAATTCTATGACTACAGGATGACTGAAGAGCGCTCCGTGGTTGAGCAAGCTCATGAGATACAGTCATTTGCTAGAGAACTTGAGCACTTCAATTGTATCCTACCGGACAAGTTTATTGTCGGAGGTATCATCACTAAGCTTCCTCCCTCGTGGAGGAACTTTGCTACCTCACTGAAGCATAAGAGGCAGGAGTTTTCCGTTCCGGATCTCATTGGTACTCTTGATGTGGAAGAAAAGGCGAGTGTCGGTGTCAAAACTGGCGGATCTCGGGTAGGGGGTCCCGAACTGTGCGTCTAGGCAGATGGTAACAAGGGACGAGGGACACAATGTTTTTACCCAGGTTCGGGCCCTCTCGATGGAGGTAAAACCCTACGTCCTGCTTGATTAATATTGATGATATGGGTAGTACAAGAGTAGATCTACCACGAGATCAAGGAGGCTAAACCCTAGAAGCTAGCCTATGGTATGATTGTTGAGATGTATGTTCGCCCTACGGACTAAGGCCCTCCGGTTTATATAGACACCGGAGAGGGCTAGGGTTACACAGAGTCGGTTACAATGGTAGGAGATCTACATATCCGTATTGCCAAGCTTGCCTTCCACGCCAAGGAAAGTACCTTTCGGACACGAGTCGGAGTCTTCAATCTTCTATCTTCGTAGTCTTGGAGTCCGGCGGATATTGATAGTCCGGCTGTCCGGACACCCCCTAGTCCAGGACTCCCTCAGTAGCCCCTGAACCAGTCTTCAATGACGATAAGTCCGGCGTGCATGATATTCGGCGTTGCAAGGCGGGTTCCTCCCTTGAATAGTCCGGAGAAGATAATGAACACCAGGATAGTGTCCGACTCTGCAAAATAAATTCCACATTCCAACGTAGAGAGAATAAAATATATACACTAGCTCAATCTGCTGACGTATTATGCGGCGATCACACCGCAGCCAAGCCCTTGTTTGGATCGTTTTTTATTATTCCACCTCAGCACGTTTAACGAGGCGGTTTCCTTGGCACGTCTTGTCGAAGCAGAGATCGTGTTCCCATTATTCCGGGATTCTCATCAATACGTGCGTGGGTAACCCAACCGTTCCCGTCGCCACGCCTCCCTCTATCGAAGGGGAATCCCAAACGGTCACGGAGACGGTCCTTGGTATTTCTTCCCCTTTATAAGAGGACCAAGGCCTGTACTTATTTTTTAATCTCGCATCGAATCTCTTCCCTGCTCCCAGTTCCAACACCCAGAGCCTCAGATTCGAGCGCTTCGGATCCTCAATCATGTCCGGCTCCGACCTCCCGGGCCGGTGGATGCCTTCCTCCGTCACGGAGGAGGACATACTGAAGTTGCGTGAGGCCAAGTACCTGGCCTACGAGGTTTCGCACAGGCTGCCTGCCCAAGGGCAGGCCGTGCCAGCCCCCGAGCCCGGTGAATATGTCGTTTTCGCATCTCACCTCCGCCGGGGTTTAGGCTTCCCGACGGATCCCTTCGTGAGAGGGCTCCTGTTCTACTACGGGCTGGACTTCCACGATTTGGCTCCGGAGTCTATCCTCCATATTTCCGCATTTATCATCGTCCGTGAAGCCTTTCTCCGCGTCATCCCCCACTTCGGCCTATGGCTGAAGACCTTCAAGGTAGAGCCGAAGATGATTGGGGGGCGTCAGGCGGAGTGCGGCGGGGCGACCATAAGCAAGAAGGTCGATGCCCCGTGGCTCGAAGGTTCCTTCCAAGAGGAACTTGGATTGTGGCAGCAGGAGTGGTTCTACATCACTGCTCCAAGGGGCAGCAAGCAAAAGCCGCCGCCCTCATTCCGCCCGGGACCTCCACGCCAACTGAAGTCGTGGGTCAACCAAGGGCTCAATTGGGGGTCGTCCGAAGACGTGCCCTCACTGCAGGGCCGGATTCGAGATCTCCAAGTGAGGGAGATCGACCTGATCAAGGTGATGCAGGTCATGCTAGTCAGGCATCTGCTGCCCTGCAAACGTCGTCCTCTCCGTTTATGGGAGTTCAATCCGGAGGGACATCGAATTCTCCAACACTTCATGGGTGCGACACCCGTGGAGATGTACAAGTTGTTCTTCGGACCGCAGGTGGCGTGTCCGGATTCAGCCGAGGATGCAGGTCTAAGCCGCGATCGCCCGGATACTCAGGTAAATAGCTCAGAGTCCGGACATTCTATATGCGTGCCTTTCAAAAGTTCGCCTCCTGACCCTTTGTTCTTTACAGGAATGGGTGGCGCGATCAAGGCTGATAAGGTGTCCGGCCCCCCTCCCAGAGACCGCACTGGAGCCCGTGCTGGTCAGAATGTTGGAGGTTGCTCCCGCAGAAGGGGGCAATGGGGAAAATAGAGGAGCTAATACTTTGCCCAGAGGGGCGACAGAGGAGGAGGGAACCAAGAGTCCCTCCCCTCAGGGGGAGAAGAGGACCGCCTCCGAAAATCCGGAGGCCAAAGCCCCTAAGCGTGGGAAGAAATCTTCCCCGGGGGGTCCGGCGCCCGGAGAGAATCCGGACGCACAATCATCGCCGAAGGACCAGCCCTCCAACGAGCTGTGAGTATGAAAGAGGGAATTAATCGATAAGGAAATACCTTCATTTGTGCTTCCGTAGGTAACCGAAGTATTTATATCGCAGTTCGGATCTGCAGCCTTCTCAGATGAGTTCATCTTCGGGGGACCTTCTTCCGGAGATGATGGAGAGCGATACGCCTCCATCCGCGGCGCCGCCAGATGAGGCAGGCGAACCCGAAGTGTCGTCACGGAGGGCGTCCCCGAGTCCGGAGGGGCCAGAGAGTTCGGCACCCACCAGAGTCCAGCCGGGAGGACTGAAGAGTCTGCTCGAGAGGGCGTCCATTTCGGAAGATCACCGCGCGTTAATGCGTATGGTGATTGGAAGGATTTCGTCCGCCGAGAGCGGATTGCGTAATGCAGCCATGAGTTTGCTGGCGGGCTTTGAGGTATGCAGAAATGACGCATCCTTTTATATTTTAACAGTATTGCACACAAAAATGTGCACTGTATAGATAGTAGCCCCTGAGACTCGGTAGGTTGTCGGAAATGACAGCGTGCCGAGGATCAAAATCTCAAAATCTCAAGTAATGAATACCGCCGTCCTGATGCAGGTGGCGGATAGTCCGGGGGCTAGCCGGACTAATGAGTTTGCCGAATTAAGTCGGCAACTTGACGTGGCAGATGCTGACATCGCACTTGTCAACCGGCGACTTGACGAGTCGCAAGGTAAATAAATTCTCCGCAGTTTGTTTATTTGAGGGGGTCGAAGCCCTCCTCTGATAAATTGTATGTTGTTTGTGCAGACGGTGCTGCTGCTGTGGAGAACCTTCGGGCCGAACTTGCTCAAGCTAGGGAGCAAGTCCGAAGGAGTGATGCGGCTGCCTCGAAGGTGGCCGAAGAGTTGAGAGCCGAAAAGGCTGCGCACTGCCTAAGCAGGGCGGAGGTGGCCGAGTTGGCCAAGGGATTAAAGGATGCTACCGACCGTAATGAGGCTCTTGAAAGGGAGCGCTTATCGGAGCGGGAAGACCTAAAGAAGGCCACTGCCGAAGCCAAGGATGCCCGCTCTGCAATGCGGGCTATGAAGGAGGAGCTGCGCCTGGCTGGAGAGATCGTGGCTGGCAAGCCTTTTCTGCTGCGCCGCCGGTTTATGGATGCGAAGTATGCTCAATTTGAGCGGCTGTGGAGTCCGGAGGATCCGTATATGGACCTAGCTGCGAGCGCGGCTGATGTTGTTAAGCACTTCCGGATCCAGGGGGATCACGAGACGGAAGAGCTGTATTGGTCTCAATTCCACAGTCCGGATCGCTCCCTTCCGTTGATGGACCGGTTGGCCGAATGGGCTGAGCTAAATAGATTGTCCGGACTTGCCATGTCTGACATCGTGGCCCATGTCTGGCCAGGGAGGTCCAAGGCGACGAGCTACTTCGGCTTACTACAGCAGTTCCTTGGAGCAGTGCCGCATATAAAGGATATGAAGCGGTCGGCCTGCATCGAGGGCGCGCGGATGGCTCTTGCCCGGGTGAAGGTGCATTATCCGGAGATGGATGCCACCGCCGTTGCCACCCAGGGTCCGGATGAAAGCCGGCTCCCTGCCGAGCACTACTTCGGAGAAGTCATGCGCGGTGCTCGTAAAGTAGAGGCGCATTGCTCAAAGAATGTAACGTTCAAGTGAACGCATTAGCTTGTAAATCAATGATTATGGTATAAATTCTTTTTATACTTGTGCGTCCAAGTAGTAAAACTTCTCCTGTGCGGCCGTTTACGTATACCTGTGTATAACCTGAAAGATGCAGTCTTCGGCTTCAGCCCCCTCGCACAAGGTGCTGGGGTGTTCGCAAAGTAGCGCGTTTTCACACTTAATCCGACGTCTCGGTCCTGTTATAAGGAGGTGGTAGCGTAGCGAATGAGGCAATCCGGACTATAATGCTTTATCTCTTTCACTTAGCCAATGGAGCTCGAGGGTGGGGCTACGATATAGCCCCTGGTGGCACCGCACATCTCCGGATTCGGGGTGCGTATGTGCCTGACCGGGAAACGGTCCTTCATCAAAGCGGGGAATTCTAAACATTCCGATGGTCGATCGAGTGGCTGACCAGACTCTCGCTGTATCATGACAGTCAGTTTTCGGCTTTCTCTACTGAGGTGCTCGCCCAGCCGAACTGGGGCACAATCGCAGTAGTTCTCCTGGTGCCGCGTTAGCCGATGATACGGAACGTAAGGCAGCAAAACACAGGAGCCGGGCAAACCCAACATTTGACCAAAGATATGATTCGGAGCTGATGCATATAATGCCTAACTCGAGACGCCGAACACTCCCTAAGGTGTTCGGACTTTATAATAATGGGCAGAAAGATGCCCTAAGCCCCTAGTGTCCGGGTACGGGCATGGTCCTCTGACGCGGCCGATGCCAAAGCGTCAGGCTCCGCTTTGGCTATAAGAAAAAACCAAGGGAGGGTAACAACAAGAGACAGTAATAAAAAGGTCTACGCAGGGTCTTAATCTGAAAAGAATCCTTGCAACGGGTCCCTACTGCACGTCTGCGCCTGTGTCTCCGTTGCGCCGTTATCCTGGACGGGTACGCACGTTGTTCATCTGTAGAAAGAGAGGAACGTTTAGTTTTAGAAACAGTTCGTGCAAAAAATATGTAAAATAAGAAATATAAATAATTAAAGCAAGGTTTATATGAAGGAAGTGTGGCTGTGTCGTATTTTGGTAGGGTCTATCCCCATCCTACGGATTGTGTTTGAATATAGCAGGTTTAAGTCACTGCCTCCGTCCATTAGGATGTTTGTGAATTGTAATCCGTCTATTATCGAATTTAATATCAGGGGAGTCCGTCCCGCGTTTCGAATGCTTCTAGAATAGTCCAGGTGGTCGAAAGTGATTGGTTTCGATATCCAATCTCTACCGTCTGCTGGGTTGGACCGTGCGAAGCTCTTTTTAGAAAGTGCCGCACTATTTTTCCATGTTATCACATGAAGTGAGTTTACTGCTTTGACCCCTTGTGGGAAAGTCTTTTGTTTTCCGGTGCCCTGCTGGCGTGGTTTATCTTCTTCGCTTGATGCGTCGAGCCCCTTGTGTTCGGAATTTAATCGGCCGGACTGTTTGAAAACCCAACAATCTCTGTGGGTGTGATTTGCAGGCCTTCCGGGGGTACTGTGGATTTGACATATCCGACCCAGAATTTTGTGTAGGTTGGACAGTTCGTCACTGTCATCCTTGAGGGGCCGAGTTTTGTTATTGGACCGCGAGCTTTTGAATCCGGCATTGACTGCCGTGCTCTTTGGGCTTTTCTCTTTATTCCGGCACTGCTCTTTTCTGCGCCATGATTTTCCGTTTCCATCTCGTATCTCGGATGTACTTGGGTCACTGGTGCTGCTTCTTGCTAGCCAGCTATCCTCTCCCGCACAGAAGCGGGTCATGAGGCTTGTTATTGCGGACATTGTCCTCGGTTTCTCTTGGCCGAGGTGCCTGGCGAGCCATTCGTCTTGGACGTTGTGCTTGAAAGCTGCTAAGGCTTCGGCGTCCGGACAGTCGACTATTTGGTTCTTTTTGGTAAGAAACCTGTTCCAGAATTTCCGCGCTGACTCTCCGGGCTATTGAGTTATATTACTTAAATCATCTGCATCCGGAGGACGGACATAGGTCCCTTGAAAATTTGTTCTAAATGCTTCCTCGAGCTCTTCCCAACTTCCAACAGTGTTTTCTGGGAGACTTTTGAGCCAATGACGGGCTGGCCCTTTGAGCTTGAGGGTAGATATTTTATGGCGTGGAGATCATCTCCTCTGGGCATGTGTATATGCAGTATATAATCTTCTATCCAGACTCCAGGGTCTGTTGTTCCATCGTAGGCCTCTATGTTTATGGGTTTAAACCATGCTGGAAATTCATGGTCCAGCACCTCATCGGTGAAACATAGAGGGTGTGCGGCGCCCCTGTAATTGTATGTGCCGCTATCGCCGGACACTTGACGTGTTGCTTTGCTTCCTGGGGCTTTCTTTTTGGGTCCGTAGATGGACCTGGCTGGGCCATTTGACGGTGGAGGCTCTATGGCCTCTTCGTCGAATTCCGGTAGTAGCTTACGCTTCGGATAGCTTTTTGATTTGTGGCCATTGCCGTATTTATCTGCGGTTTTGAGTACTTTGCTCCATCTTATTCTGAGCGTGTCTTCCGCTGTTTTGAGCTTCCGTTTTTTCTTCCTCAGGCTTCTTGCTGTGGCGACGAGCCTGCGCTTAAAAAGCTCTTGGGATCCTCAGGTACGACGAGTTCGTCGTCATTGAGGCTTGTTTCGTCTTCGGAGGGAGGTATATAGTTATGATCCTCAACCTCTTCGTCTGCCGCCCTTTCGTGAGGGCTTGCTTCTGCGTCCTCCTGCGTTGAGTCTTGCTGGAGGGGGTTGTCTTCGGCATGCTCTGGGGTATTGTTATTTCCTGTGCCGGAATCTGTATTCTTGCTATGGCGGGATTTAGAGCGGCGCCGCTGACGCCGGCGTTTGGGCTGCTTCTTTAAAGAGTCTGCCTCCGCTACTTCTTCGCCATCCCCTTCTTTTGGGGTATCCACCATGTATACGTCATATGACGAGGTGGCCTTCCAGTGCCCTGTAGGCGCTGGTTCCTGTTCGTTTCCAGCATCGTCGTCCATAGCGTCGATGTCTTCGGAGTCGTAGTCTAGCATGTCGGTTAAGTCCTCGACAGTGGCTACAAAGTGGGTGGTGGGTGGGCTCTGAATTTCTTCATCGTCCGAACTCCAACCGTCCTGGCCATAGTCCGGCCAGGACTCTCTCGATAGCGAGAGACGCTTCAGTGAATTCAGAATATCGCCAAAAGGCGAGTGTTGGAAAATGTCCGTGGCGGTGAATTCCATAACCAGCGCCCAATCCGGATCGGTTGGTAGAGGCGCGGGAGGTTCGGAGTCCGGCGAGGAGTCCGGTGCCTCGGAATCACGGGTTTCGCAGGGGACAAGATCAGTGTTCAGCTCCATCGCCGTGGGTGTTGAAGCCCCCAGGGCGGCGTCTACCCGCCGGCCCTCGATATGGGCGATCGGCTCCGGGCTAATGGCCGAAGCGAATCCGAGTGCGGCCACCAAGGCACTGTCCGGCGGCAGAGCTAGATCGTGCCCATCGTAGCAGTGCGGCGCGCTTGGCTGCGGCTCGAGTCCGTCGAAGATCAAGTCTCCGCGGACATCGGCCGTGAAGTTTAAGCTTCCAAATCTGACCTGACGGCCAGGGGCGTAGCTTTCAATCTGCTCCAGATGGCCAAGAGAATTGGCCCGCAGTGCAAAGCCGCCGAATTCAAAGATCTGTCCGGGGAGAAAAGTCTCACCCAGGACAGCGTTGTTGGTTGAAGATGCCATCAAGCCTATCGGTGACGACACAGAGGAACTCTCAATGAAAGCACCAATGTCGGTGTCAAAACCGGCGGATCTCGGGTAGGGGGTCCCGAACTGTGCGTCTAGGCAGATGGTAACAAGGGACGAGGGACACAATGTTTTTACCCAGGTTCGGGCCCTCTCGATGGAGGTAAAACCCTACGTCCTGCTTGATTAATATTGATGATATGGGTAGTACAAGAGTAGATCTACCACGAGATCAAGGAGGCTAAACCCTAGAAGCTAGCCTATGGTATGATTGTTGAGATGTATGTTCGCCCTACGGACTAAGGCCCTCCGGTTTATATAGACACCGGAGAGGGCTAGGGTTACACAGAGTCGGTTACAATGGTAGGAGATCTACATATCCGTATTGCCAAGCTTGCCTTCCACGCCAAGGAAAGTACCTTCCAGACACGAGCCGGAGTCTTCAATCTTCTATCTTCGTAGTCTTGGAGTCCGGCGGATATTGATAGTCCGGCTGTCCGGACACCCCCTAGTCCAGGACTCCCTCAGCGAGAGCAAAGGACAACCGTGCTCGAGGTATTGAGGGAGGTTCTATTGCCAATATGGTATAGAAGAAGAACTTTCAGCCCCACAAGTTCAAGAACAAGGGCAATTTTGATGGTAAAGCAAAGTTTGATGGGAAGAACAAGGCTGTGCAGCACACGAATTTCAAGAAGAAGAATGACAAGAAGAAAGGTGCTTTTCATGTGTGTGGAGATCCTGATCATTGGGCTCCTAGTTGCCCCAATTGCTATGACAAGCGTCATCCTGGGAAAGGCGGCAAGACCGCTAATGTTGTCATCGGAGACACTAACATGAAGGATGCTGGGTATGGTATATTTCCCACTATTCTTTCAGTATATCATTCTCCTGATTGGTTGATTGATATGGGTGCTAATGTGCATGTATGCGGTGATATTCCATGTTTTCGTCTTATCAGACCGCAGGGACTTCAACCGTGCTGATGGGCAACGGTTCAAGTGCTTCTGTTCGTGGTGTTGGCACGGTCGATTTGAAGTTTACTTCGGAGAAGATCGTGCGGCTGAAGAACGTGCATTATGTCCCCTCCGTCAATAAAAATCTTGTTAGCGGATCTCTTCTATGTAGAGATGGCTACAAGCTTGTCTTTGAGTCGAATAAATTTGTAATTTCCAAGTATGGAACCTTTGTTGGTAAAGGCTATGAGTCAGGAGGCCTGTTTCGTTTATCTTTATCAGACGTTTGCAATAAAGTTGTTAATCATATTTGCAACAATAGTGAATCAAATGTGTGGCATTCACGTCTTTGTCATGTTAACTTTGGTTGCATGTCGCGACTAGCGAAGTTGAACTTAATCCCTAGTTTCACCACCGTCAAGGGATCCAAGTGTCAAGTGTGTGTGCCAGCTAAGCAACCTCGTAAGTCTAACGTGACTGCGGAAACGAGAAATCTTGCACCACTAGAACTTATACATTCAGATCTATGTGAAATGAATGTTGTTTTGACAAAAGGTGGAAAGAAATATTTTATAACGTTAATTGATGACTCCACTAGATATTGCTGTGTGTATCTTCTGAAATCTAAGGATGAGGCTTTGAACTTTTTCAAGATCTATAAAGCTGAAATGGAAAACCAACTTGATCGGAAAATTAAGAGGCTCAGGTCCGACCGTGGTGGAGAGTATTTTTCCAATGAATTTGATGCTTTTTGTGAGGAACATGGTATAATCCATGAGAGGACGCCTCCCTACTCACCTCAGTCAAATGGGGTGGCCGAAAGAAAGAACCGTACTCTAACTGATTTGGTTAACGCCATGTTAGATACATCGGGTCTCTCCAAGGCATGGTGGGGGGAGGCGATATTGACAACATGTCATGTCCTAAACCGAGTCCCCACAAAGAACAAAGAGATAACTCTATTCGAGGAATGGGAAAAGAAAAGGTTAAAACTCTCTCATCTGCGAACATGGGGTTGTTTGGCGAAAGTCAATGTTCCAATTTCAAAGAAGCGGAAGCTTGGACCAAAGAATGTGGATTGTGTTTTCCTGGGATATGCTTTTCATAGCATTGGCTATAGATTCTTGGTTGTAAAATCTGAGGTATCTGACATGCATGTCGGTACGATCATGGAGTCGAATGATGCGACTTTCTTTGAAGATATCTTTCCCATGAAGGATATGGCTACCTCATCTAATCAGGAGATGCCTAGTTCATCGAATCAGGAACCAGTTACAATTACCGAACCTGCAATTTTGATGGAACACTTTGAAAGTTCTGTGGAGGAGAAAAATGGAGTTCCTACTAGGAGCAAGAGACAGAGGACTGCAAAGTCATTTGGTGATGATTTTCTTGTGTATCTCATAGATGACACTCCTAGTTCGATTTCAGAGGCCTATGCATCTAAAGATGCTGACTACTGTAAGGAAGCGGTTCATAGCGAGATGGATTCCATCTTGGCGAATAAAACTTGGGAGATAACTGATCGTCCTTATGGGTGCAAACCTATAGCATGCAAATGGGTATTCAAGAAGAAGCTTAGGCCTGATGGTACTATTGAAAAGTACAAGGCTTGGCTCGTGGCTAAGGGTTATACCCAAAAGGAAGGTGAAGACTTCTTTGATACTTACTCACCTGTGGCTCGACTGACCACTATTCGAGTTCTACTTTCACTAGCTGCCTCACATGGTCTTCTCGTTCATCAAATGGATGTTAAGACTGCTTTCCTAAATGGAGAGTTGGACGAGGAAATTTATATGGAACAACCAGATGGGTTTGTAATAGATGGTCAAGAAGGAAAAATGTGCAAGTTGCTGAAGTCTTTGTATGGACTCAAGCAAGCACCCAAACAGTGGCATGAGAAGTTTGAAAGAACATTAACAGCTACAGGCTTTGTTGTGAATGAAGCTGACAAATGTGTGTACTATCGCCATGGTGGGGGCGAGGGAGTTATGCTTTGCTTGTATGTTGATGGCATACTGATTTTCGGAACAAATCTGAATGTTATTAAGGAGGTCAAAGATTTCCTATCTCGCTGTTTTGAGATGAAGGATTTAGGAGTGGCTGATGTCATTCTGAACATCAAGTTGTTGAGAGACGATGATGGTGGATTACATTGCTTTAGTCTCACTATGTGGAAAAGATCTTGAGTCGCTTTGGCTACAGTGACAGCAAGCCCTCTCCAACACTATATGATGCTAGTGTGTTGCTTTGAAAGAATCAAAGAATTGCTAGAGACCAATTGAAATATTCTCAGATTATTGGCTCCCTTATGTACTTAGCCAGTGCTACAAGACCTGATATCTCTTTTGTTGTTAGCAAACTGAGCCGGTTTGTCTCAAAACCAGGAGATGTGCATTGGAAAGCTCTAGACAGAGTTTTGCGTTATTTGAAAGGCACTACGAATTATGGAATTCACTACACTGGGCACCCAAATGTGCTTGAAGGGTATAGTGACTCAAACTGGATCTCAAATGCTGATGAGATAAAGGCCACGAGCGGATATGTGTTCACTCATGGAGGTGGCGCTGTTTCTTGGAAGTCTTGCAAGCAGACCATCTTAACGAGGTCAACAATGGAAGCAGAACTCACAGCACTAGATACAGCTACGGTCGAAGCAGATTGGCTTCGCCGACTCTTGAATGACTTGCCGGTAGTTGAGAAACCAGTATCGGGTATCCTTATGAACTATGACAATCAAACTGTGATCACGAAAGTGAGCAGCTCAAAGGATAACATGAAGTCATCAAGACACGTTCAGAGAAGGTTAAAGTCTGTCAGGAAAATGAGAAACTCCGGAGTTATTGCATTGGATTATATCCAAACGTCTAAAAATCTGGCAGATCCTTTTACTAAGGGTCTATCACGTAATGTGATAGATAATGCATCGAGGGAGATGGGTATGAGATCCACAATATGAGTTGTTCACAGTGGTAACCTATTCTTTGTGATCGGAGATCCTGTGAATTAGATGTGGAAGACAAGCTGTTGGTCAACTGGGAGGAGAGTACCCTTACTGTTAAAAATACCACTCCATGAAGATGAAATACTCTCCTAATCTGCATGGCAGGTTGATGTATATCTTAATGTGTGTTGGAAATATGCCATAGAGGCAATAATAAAAGGATTATTATTATATTTCCTTGTTCATGATAATTGTCTTTATTCATGCTATAACTGTATTATCCGGAAATCGTAATACACATGTGAATACATAGACCATGATATGTCCCTAGTAAGCCTCTAGTTGACTAGCTCATTGATCAACAGATAGTCATGGTTTCCTGACTATGGACGTTAGATGTCGTTGATAACGGGATCACATAATTAGGAGAATGATGTAATGGACAAGACCCAATCCTAAGCATAGCACAAGATCGTGTAGTTCATTTTGCTAGAGCTTTTCCAATGTCAAGTATCTTTTCCTTAGACCATGAGATCGTGTAACTCCCGGATACCGTAAGAGTGCTTTGGGTGTACCAAACGTCACAACGTAACTGGGTGACCATAAAGGTGCACTACAGGTATCTCCGAAAGTGTCTGTTGGGTTGACTCGGATCGAGACTAGGATTTGTCACTCCGTATGACGGAGAGGTATCTCTGGGCCCACTCGGTAATGCATCATCATAATGAGCTCAAAGTGACCAAGTGTTTGGTCACGGGATCATGCATTACAGTACGAGTAAAGTGACTTGCCGGTAACGAGACTGAACGAGGTATTGGGATACCGACGATCGAGTCTCGGGCAAGTAACGTACCGATTGACAAAGGGAATTGTATACGGGGTTGATTGAATCCTCGACATCGTGGTTCATCCGATGAAATCATCATGGAACATGTGGGAGCCAACATGGGTATCCAAATCCCGCTGTTGGTTATTGGCCGGAGAGCTGTCTCGGTCATGCCTGCATGATTCCTGAACCCGTAGGGTCTACACACTTAAGGTTCGATGACGCTAGGGTTATTAGGAAGACTTGTATGTGATTACCGAATGTTGTTCGGAGTCCCGGATGAGATCTCGGACGTCACGAGGAGTTCCGGAATAGTCCGGAGGTGAAGATTTATATATAGGAAGTGTTGTTTCGGCCATCGGGAAAGTTTCGGGGTCACCCGGTATTGTACCGGGACCACCGGAAGGCTCCCGGGGGTCCATCGGGTGGGGCCACCTATCCCGGAGGGCCCCGTGGGCTGAAGTGGGAGGGCAACCAGCCCCTAGTGGGCTGGTGCGCCCCCCCTTGGGCCCCCCTGCGCCTAGGGTTGGAAACCCTAGGGTGGGGGGGCGCACCACTTGCCTTGGGGGCACTCCACACCCCTGGCCGCCGCCCCCTTGTGAGATTCCTATCTCCATGGCCGGCGCCCCCCTGGGGGCCTATATAAAGGAGGGGGAGAGGGAGGGCAGCCGCACCTTGAGTCTTGGCGCCTCCCCCCCCTGCTACACCTCTTCCTCCTCCCGCAGTTGCTTGGCCAAGCCCTGCCGGAGTACGGCATCTCCACCACCACCACGCCGTCGTGCTGCTGCTGGAGCCTTCTTCCTCAACCTCTCCTTCCCCCTTGCTGGATCAAGAAGGAGGAGACGTCATCCGCTCCGTATGTGTGTTGAATGCGGAGGTGCTGTCCGTTCAGCAGTTGGTCATCGGTGATTTGAATCACGGCGAGTACGACTCCATCATCCCCGTTCTCTTGAACGCTTCCGCTCGCGATCTACAAGGGTATGTAGATGCACTCCTATCACTCATTGCTTAGATGAACTCATAGATGGATCTTGGTGAAACCGTAGGAAATTTTTTAATTTTCTGCAACGTTCCCCAATAGTGGCATCATGAGCTAGGTCTATGCGTAGTTCTCTATTGCACGAGTAGAACACAAATTTGTTGTGGGTGTAGATGTTGTCAACTCTCTTGCTGCTACTAGTCTTATTTTTCTTCAGCGGTATTGTGGGATGAAGCGGCCTGGACCGACCTTACACGTACGCTTACGTGAGACAGGTTCCACCGACTGACATGCACTAGTTGCATAAGGTGGCTAGCGGGTGTCTGTCTCTCCCACTTTAATTGGAGCGGATTCGACGAAAAGGGTCCTTATGAAGGGTAAATAGAAGTTGACAAATCACGTTGTGGCCTTTTCCTAGGTAAGAAAACGTTCTTGCTAGAACCCTATTGCAGCCACGTAAAAGATGCAACAACAATTAGAGGACGTCTAACTTGTTTTTGTAGCAATTGCCTTGTGATGTGATATGGCCAAAAGTTGTGATGAATGATGAATGATATATTGTGATGTATGAGATCATGTTCTTGTAATAGGAATCACGAATTGCATGTCGATGAGTATGACAACCGGCAGGAGCCATAGGAGTTGTCTTTATTTTTGTATGACCTGCGTGTCATTGAAGAATGCCATGTAAATTACTTTACTTTATTGCTAAACGCGTTAGCCATAGAAGTACAAGTAGTCGTTGGCGTGACAACTTCATGAAGACATGATGCTGGAGATCATGATGCTGGAGATCATGGTGTCATGCCGGTGACAAAGATGATCATGGAGCCCCGAAGATGGAGATCAAAGGAGCTATATGATATTGGCCATATCATGCCACTATTATATAATTGCATGTGATGTTTATTATGTTTATGCATCTTGTTTACTTAGAACGACGGTAGTAAATAAGATGATCCCTTATAACAATTTCAAGAAAGTGTTCTCCCCTAACTGTGCGCCGTTGCTAAAGTTCGTCGTTTCGAAGCACCACGTGATGATCGGGTGTGATAGATTCTTACGTTCACATACAACGGGTGTAAGACAGTTTTACACATGCAAAAACACTTAGGGTTAACTTGACGAGCCTAGCATGTACAGACATGGCCTCGGAACACAGAGACCGAAAGGTCGAACATGAGTCGTATGGAAGATACGATCAACATGGAGATGTTCACCAATGATGACTAGTCCGTCTCACGTGATGATCGGACACGGCCTAGTCGACTCGGATCGTGTAACACTTAGATGACTAGAGGGATGTCTAATCTGAGTGGGAGTTCATTGAAATAATTTGATTAGATGAACTTAATTATCATGAACTTAGTCTAAAACTTTTGCAAATATGTCTTGTAGATCAAATGGCCAACGCTCATGTCAACATGAACTTCAACGCGTTCCTAGAGAAAACCAAGCTGAAAGATGATGTCAGCAACTATACGGACTGGGTCCGAAACCTGAGGATCATCCTCATAGCTGCCAAGAAAGCATATGTCCTAGATGGACCGCTAGGTGAATCACCCATCCCAGAGAACCAAGACGTTATGAACGCTTGGCAGTCATGTGCTGATGATTACTCCCTCGTTCAGTGCGGCATGCTTTACAGCCTAGAACCGGGGCTCCAAAAGCGTTTTGAGCAACATAGAGCATATGAGATGTTCGAGGAGCTGAAAATGGTTTTCCAAGCTCATGCCCGGGTCGAGAGATATGAAGTCTCTGACAAGTTCTATAGTTGTAAGATGGAGGAAAATAGTCTGTCAGTGAGCACATACTCAAAATGTCTGGGTTGCACAACCGCCTGTTCCAGCTGGACATTAACCTCCCGGACGAGGCGGTCATTGACAGAATCCTTCAGTCGCTCCCACCAAGCTACAAGAGCTTTGTGATGAACTACAATATGCAGGGGATGGTGAAAACTATTCCTGAAGTATTTTTAATGCTGAAGTCGGCAGAGGTAGAAATCAAGAAAGAACATCAAGTGTTGATGGTCAATAAAACCACCAAGTTCAAGAAGGGCAAGGGTAAGAAGAACTTCAAGAAGGACGGCAAGGATGTTGCCGCGCCCGGTAAGCCAGTTGCCGGGAAGAAGTCAAAGAATTGACCCAAGCCTGAGACTGAGTGCTTTTATTGCAAAGGGAAGGGTCACTAGAAGCGGAACTGGCCCAAATACTTAGCGGACAAGAAGGCCGGGAACACTAAAGGTATATTTGATATACATGTAATTGATGTATACCTTACCAGTACTCGTAGTAACTCCTGGGTATTTGATACCGGTGTCGTTGCTCATATTTGTAACTCACAGCAGGAGCTGCGGAATAAGCGGGGACTGGCGAAGGACGAGGTGACGATGCGCGTCGGGAATGGTTCCAAGGTCGATGTGATCGCCGTCGGCATACTACCTCTACATTTACCAACGGGATTAGTTTTAAACCTTAATAATTGTTATTTAGTGCCAAGTTTGAGCATGAACATTGTATCTGGATCTCGTTTGATACGAGATGGCTACTCATTTAAATCCGAGAATAATGGTTCTTCTATTTATATGAGAGATATGTTTTATGGTCATGCCCCGATGGTCAATGGTTTATTCTTAATGAATCTCGAACGTAATGTTACACATATTCATAGCGTGAATACCAAAAGATGTAAAGTTGATAACGATAGTCCCACATACTTGTGGAACTGCCGCCTTGGTCACATTGGTGTCAAGCGCATGAAGAAGCTCCATGCTAATGGACTTTTAGAGTCTCTCGATTATGAATCATTTGACACATGCGAACCATGCCTCATGGGCAAAATGACCAAGACTCCGTTCTCCGGAACAATGGAGCGAGCAACCAACTTATTGGAAATCATACATACCGATGTGTGCGGTCCAATGAGCGTTGAGCCTCGCGGAGGATATCGTTATGTTCTCACTCTCACTAATGACTTGAGTAGATATGGGTATGTCTACTTAATGAAACACAAGTCTGAGACCTTTGAAAAGTTCAAGGAATTTCAGAATGAGGTAGAGAATCAACGTGACCGAAAGATAAAGTTCCTACGATTAGATCGTGGAGGAGAATATTTAAGTCACGAATTTGGTACGCACTTAAGGAAATGTGGAATCGTTTCACAACTCACGCCGCCTAGAACACCTCAGCGTAACAGGTCGTAATCGCACTCTATTGGATATGGTGCGGTCTATGATGTCTCTTACCGATTTACCGCTATCATTTTGGGGATACGCTCTAGAGACAGCTACATTCACTTTAAATAGGGCACCGCCTAAATTCGTTGAGACGACACCGTATGAATTATGGTTTGGGAAGAAACCTAAGCTGTCGTTTCTAAAAGTTTGGGGATGCGATGCTTATGTCAAGAAACTTCAACCTAAAAAGCTCAAACCCAAGTCGGAAAAATGTGTCTTCATAGGATACCCTAAGGAAACCATTGGGTATACCTTCTACTTAAGATCCGAGGGCAAGATCTTTGTTGCCAAGAACGGATCCTTTCTGGAAAAAGAGTTTCTCTCGAAAGAAGTAAGTGGGAGGAAAGTAGAACTCGATGAAGTACTACCTCTTGAACAGGAAAGTAGTGCAGCTCAGGAAAATGTTCCTGTGATGCCTACACCAAGTGGAGAGGAAAATAATGATGATGATCAAGGTACTTCGGATCAAGTTGCTACTGAACTTCGTAGGTTCACAAGGACACGTTCCGCACCAGAGTGGTACGGCAACCCTGTCCTGGAAATAATGTTGTTAGACAATGGTGAACCTTCGAACTATGAAGAAGCGATGGCGGGGCCAGATTCCAACAAATGGCTTGAAGCCATGCAATCCGAGATAGAATCCATGTATGAAAACAAAGTATGGACTTTGACAGACTTGCCCGATGATCAGCGAGCGATAGAAAACAAATGGATCTTTAAGAAGAAGACGGACGCGGATGGTAATGTTACCATCTATAAAGCTCGACTTGTCGCTAAGGGTTATCGGCAAGTTCAAGGGGTTGACTACGATGAGACATTCTCTCACGTAGCGAAGCTGAAGTCCGTCCGAATCATGTTAGCAATTTCCGCATACTATGATTATGAGATATGGCAGATGGACGTCAAAACGGCATTCCTTAACGGACATCTTAAGGAAGAACTATATATGATGCAGCCGAAAGGTTTTGTCGATCCTAAGAATGCTAACAAAGTATGCAAGCTCCAGCGATCCATTTATGGGCTAGTGCAAGCATCTCGGAGTTGGAACATTCGCTTTGATGAGATGATCAAAGCATTTGGGTTTATGCAGACTTATGGAGAAGCCTGCATTTACAAGAAAGTGAGTGGGAGCTATGTAGCGTTTCTCATATTATATGTAGATGACATACTCTTGATGGGAAATGATATAGAACTATTGGACAGCATTAAGGCCTACTTGAATAAGTGTTTTTCAATGAAGGACCTTGGAGAAGCTGCTTACATTTTAGGCATCAAGATCTATAGGGATAGATCGAGACGCCTCATAGGTCTTTCACAAAGCACATACCTTGATAAGATTTTGAAGAAGTTCAAAATGGATCAGTCCAAGAAAGGGTTCTTGCCTGTATTACAAGGTGTGAGATTGAGCTCGGCTCAATGCCCGACCACGGCAAAAGATAAAGAAGAGATGAGTGTCATCCCCTATGCTTCAGCCATAGGATCTATTATGTATGCCATGTTGTGTACCAGACCTGATGTCAACCTTGCCGTAAGTTTGGTAGGAAGGTATCAAAGTAATCCCGGCAAGGAACACTGGACAGCGGTCAAGAATATCCTGAAGTACCTGAAAAGGACAAAGGACATGTTTCTCGTTTATGGAGGTGATGAAGAGCTCGTCGTAAAGGGTTACGTCGATGCTAGCTTCGACACAAATCTGGATGACTCTAAGTCTCAAACCGGATACGTGTATATGTTGAATGGTGGAGCAGTAAGCTGGTGCAGCTGCAAGCAGAGCGTCGTGGCGGGATCTACATGTGAAGCGGAGTACATGGCAGCCTCGGAGGCAGCGCATGAAGCAATTTGGGTGAAGGAGTTCATCACCGACCTAGGAGTCATACCCAATGCGTCGGGGCCAATCAAACTCTTCTGTGACAACACTGGAGCTATTGCCCTTGCCAAGGAGCCCAGGTTTCATAAGAAGACCAGGCACATCAAGCGTCGTTTCAACTCCATCCGTGAAAATGTTCAAGATGGAGACATAGATATTTGCAAAGTACATACGGATCTGAATGTCGCAGATCCGTTGACTAAACCTCTCTCGCGAGCAAAACATGATCAACACCAGAACTCTATGGGTGTTCGATTCATCACAATGTAACTAGATTTTTGACTCTAGTGCAAGTGGGAGACTGTTGGAAATATGCCCTAGAGGCAATAATAAAAGGCTTATTATTATATTTCCTTGTTCATGATAATTGTCTTTATTCATGCTATAACTGTATTATCCGGAAATCGTAATACACGTGTGAATACATAGACCATGATATGTCCCTAGTAAGCCTCTAGTTGACTAGCTCGTTGATCAACAGATATTCATGGTTTTCTGACTATGGACATTAGATGTCGTTGATAACGGGATCACATAATTAGGAGAATGATGTGATGGACAAGACCCAATCCTAAGCATAGCACAAGATCGTGTAGTTCATTTTGCTAGAGCTTTTCCAATGTCAAGTATCTTTTCCTTAGACCATGAGATCATGTAACTCCCAGATACCGTAGGAGTGCTTTAGGTGTACCAAACGTCACAATGTAACTGGGTGACTATAAAGGTGCACTACAGATATCTCCGAAAGTGTCTGTTGGGTTGACACAGATCGAGACTGGGATTTGTCACTCCGTATGACGGAGAGGTATCTCTGGGCCCACTCGGTAATGCATCATCATAATGAGCTCAAAGTGACCAAGTGTTTGGTCACGAGATCATGCATTACAGTACGGTAAAGTGACTTGCCGGTAACGAGACTGAACGAGGTATTGGGATACCGACGATCGAGTCTCGGGCAAGTAACATACCAATTGACAAAGGGAATTGTATACGGGGTTGATTGAATCCTCAACATCGTGGTTCATCCGATGAAATCATCATGGAACATGTGGGAGCCAACATGGGTATCCAGATCCCGCTGTTGGTTATTGGCCGGAGAGCTGTCTCGGTCATGTCTGCATGATTCCCGAACCCGTAGGGTCTACACACTTAAGGTTCGGTGACGCTAGGATTATTAGGAAGACTTGTATGTGATTACTGAATGTTGTTCGGAGTCCCGGATGAGATCTCTGACGTCACGAGGAGTTCCGGAATAGTCCGGAGGTGAAGATTTATATATAGGAAGTGCTGTTTCGGCCATCGGGAAAGTTTCGGGGTCACCCGGTATTGTACCGGGACCACCGGAAGGCTCCCGGGGGTCCACCGTGTGGGGCCACCTATCCCGGAGGGCCCCGTGGGCTGAAGTGGGAGGGAAACCAGCCCCTAGTGGGCTGGTGCGCCCCCCCTTGGGCCCCCCTTCGCCTAGGGTTGTAAACCCTAGGGTGGGGGTGCACCACTTGCCTTGGGGGGCACTCCACCCCCCTGGCCGCCGCCCCCTTGTGAGATTGCCATCTCCAGGGCCGCCCCCCCCGGGGGCCTATATAAAGGAGGGGGAGAGGTAGGGTAGCCGCACCTTGAGTCTTGGCACCTCCCCCCTGCTACACCTCTTCCTCCTCCCGCAGTTGCTTGGCGAAGCCCTGCCGGAGTACGGCATCTCCACCACCACCACGCCATCGTGCTACTGCTGGAGCCTTCTTCCTCAACCTCTCCTCCCCCCTTGCTGGATCAAGAAGGAGGAGACGTCATCCACTCCGTACGTGTGTTGAACGCGGAGGTGCTGTCCGTTCAGCACTTGGTCATCGGTGATTTGAATCACGGCGAGTATGACTCCATCATCCCCGTTCTCTTGAACGCTTCCGCTCGCGATCTACAAGGGTATGTAGATGCACTCCTATCACTCGTTGCTTAGATGAACTCATAGATGGATCTTGGTGAAACCGTAGGAAAATTTTTAATTTTCTGCAACGTTCCCCAATAATGTGTTCTAAGTGGCTCTTTGAAGCGGAGATGTTGTCCTGCAGAACATCTTTTGAAGAACGCACCTATATGAGTCTGATTGTTAAACGTCGCAATCTATGAGAGTAGGGTTCTCTGTAGTAAACTCATGAAAGGTCTCGGAGTATGACGCATAAGCTCCACCCGCGGGGAAGACCCACGGTAGCCACGTATCGGTTAAGACTTTATGTGAAGCTAGATTCGCAGAAAACTTGCAGTTCAAGGCCTAGTCCATTGTTCAAGTTTCTTACTAGTGTAGCATAGAGTTCTTGGTGGAAGTTCAACTTAACAGTCTCCACTGCAGTACCGGTATATAAAACAGTGTTTTGGAACCAAAGGCAAATTTTGTGTGCCTCTGGGATCTGGTGGGGGATTGCTGGAATTTTGCCTATCTTAGGCCTAGCCCAATAGCAGTTTCAGAAATTCCTAATAAATCCTAGAGGCCCACGCAGCCCATTCGTGCAAGGCAAGAGGTGGAACTAAAGTTTAGTCCCACATTGCTAGTTTAGAGGGAGTTGGACCTCTTTATAAGTGAGGTTCTTTCCCCACATGTATGAGCATGAGAACAAGAGGGACATCCACGCGCGCTCCTCCTCCGCCGCCCGCCTCGCCACGCCATGCCTCGTCACGACGTGCCGCGGGTTGCGGGAATGAGCCGAGCCGATGTCTAAATTTTTGCCACGCACGATGGGTATACGAACGGTCCCACGGGAGCTGAAACGTTTTGCTGTAGTGGAGCCTGAATACGAATGGTGCAACTCTTCGCGTGTTGCCTGTTCGTTTCGTCTCCCTCCATTGCTTCACCTCCCGCCGCAGCTTGTTCACGTCCTTCTCCTGTGCCTATATAAGAGAGGTCGCTCCTCTCCAGAGAGAGACACCAGAACTCCTTCTTCCTCTCGCCACCGGCTCCTGAGCACTGCGCTGCTGCTACGATCTTCCCCATCCCGGCTTGCGGCGTGCACCGCAGGTCGGGACAGTAGGCCTCCGAAACCGCACCTTTTGAGTCATGTACGGGAGAAGGGTGATAAGGTTTTTGGGGAGCGCTCTGCGCGACAACTGACTTCTTCGTCACGGACACCCTGGACTACGACGACTTCTTCCCCAACGACCACTACTTCCCCGACATCGACAACCTCCTTGACGACATGGAGGACACCGACCCCAAGTTCAGTGCCTCTGCTCCTGCTGCTGTCACGTACGTGTTTCTCCCCTTTCTATTGGAGGTTCTGCTACAGTTCCTTGTTCTAGTATTTGCTCTAGACATGTTAGACTCTATTTCATATCAGCAACCTGCTATACTGTCTGCTTTAGATATGCTTAGTTATGGTTCATATATGAACATGCTGTTTACCTTCTCTTTGTCAAATCGCATGGCTTATTTTAGCACTGCTTACTAGCCATGCTTTATCTAGTATTTCTGTTAATAAAATCACTCGATAAATTGCTCATATTTCCTACACCAAATACACTGTAATTCATACATGGCGCACACTCCCCTTGACTAATTCCTTAACAGGCCGGCCCATCTACCATATAAACCCCTCGGGAAGCTCATTTAAATAAGAGAAGACAAGTCTTTTCTTACGAGTTCTCTCTCTTCACCTCATCATTTATCCTAAGTGTCACTCCTAAGATAGCACAATTGTACATGCCCTTAAATTGTAAACGAGACCATGTTTAATAAATTTCGCCGTCTTCCAAAATTTGAATCTGAAAACTTGTCGAAATATATTCGAGCATGGTCTTGTTTGAAAGCCCTCATCACCAGAAGCACAAATATGCAGATGTGTCTTCTATTGAAATTTTGATACATAAGATAAAATGATTTCTAATTTGTAAACACCTGAAAAAAAATATGTGATAGTGGAGGCCGACATGGTACGGTGGACAAAGACAAAGCATAGCTTCTGTGCATTATCGGTTGAAGGTATTGTGGATGAAGCAAAGTAATAAACGATTGATGTGGCAATACACATTAGCAGTAGAATATTGGGAATAAAATTGAATAAGCAACATGTCGTGAAATACATCACGCCAGATCTGCGTGGGGTTCGAATCTCCAAGAAATAGATGGCCTAGCCATATCCCGTGCACGGTAGAATATCATTTCTCGAGGTGGCAAAGTCTGATCGGGTGGGTAACCCGAACTTTCTTTCTCTTGTTAGTTGCGTTGGTGATCTTCGTTGGCATGTTGTACGTCGCTAGCTACTTGCTTGCACGGTTGCACCATGCGCTGCCATAAGTCTAGACTAGATCGGCAACGCGCCTTGGCGCGAGGGTGCCGGTCCCAACGATCTGGCCAAGCAAATAATACTCAATTTAGTAGAAAGCCAGGTTTAACGTATGTATTCAAACAGAATAACCAAAAGAAAAGAACTTTCACATATAATAGGAGACATCATCAATGGATACCGAACGATAGTAACAACAGATCTCCATAGCGACCAGAACGATAGTAAACACATTTAAAGGATGCAAATGTTCATACATGGTAAAATAAAGGATGCAATATTTGTACAAGGTAGATATTAAGTACAAAAGGATGGATAGACGTGCCAAAGAGGCCGTGTTCACAAAAAAAGGTAGATCACACGGTGACATGGTCGTGGTTGGCTCTCACTGGAAACAGGGAACTTCACGCCGATCCACGTCCCTAGCGGAGGCCACCTGCAGAGAGCAGAGCAGTTGATCTCCCGCCAGCCACGCGTGGTGGCGCGGCGAGGCAAGGGGCGGATCTCGAACCGGCAAGGAGCTGGCGGCAGAGGGCTCCGCACTCCGGCAGGGAGCTGGCGACAGAGCGCGGCACCGAGAGGGGGCGAAGGAATGGGTGGTGGTGGTGGTGGCGCTTGGTGGCGCCAGAGCGGTGGTGCTTCCGGCTGCACGGCGGCCGCCGCGGCCCCCTCCTGCCGGCGGCGTAGGTGGAGCGCGGACCAGAGCAGCGCCGCCGCCCTGGCTCCTCGGCACACGTGGCCGGCGCGTCGAGCCGCTCTAGCACGGCCTTGGCAGCGCCACATCACTCCCCGCAGCCGCCGCTGTCACGCTCCTCATCCTCCCTCCGCTGCTGCTCATCGGCATCACCGAAGGCCTGCTGCTGCGCCGCCTTGGCCTTCTACTGCTGCTCCCTGCCGCCGCCGTCATGCTCCTCGTCCTCCCTCCTCTGCTGCTCGTCGTCGTTGTGGGGGGGAGGGGGGGGGGCACTCTGCTGCGGCGGATCTGGCCGCCGACGGCGCCGTTCGAGGCGGTGGGTGGCGGCGGTGGCGATGTGGCTGGGAGGAAAGGAGGCGCGCGGGAGGGGAGGGGAGGGGAGAGGAGGCGCGCGGGAGGGGAGAGGAGGCGGCGGCGAGGCGGGAGGAGCTGGGCGCGGGTGAGGCGCGGGGCGGAGGCGCGAGCGAGGGAGGAGGGAGGCGGCTGCAGGAGCGAGCAAGGGAGGAGGCGGCTAGGTCTCCGTCAAATGAGCGCCCCCTTTTATACCCCCCCCCCCCACGCGAAATTACCAAAATGCCCTGGTGGGGGCAAAGTATTTACGTTTTGTTGCCATTGAAATTTTATCCAACGGCCCAGGTCGATCGGGTTCGAGATCGCACGGCTCACGGCGGTCGGGCCCTAGATCGGACGGTCAGTATCGCGAGGGACTTTCGATCCGACGGCTGAGAAGCTCTAATCGCTGAGGAGCCTCCTGCATCATATTTCTGGATGATGAAATGCCGTGGATTCTTTTGCAATGCACTTCAATATCGTTGTACGATTTAAATCTAGAAGGAGCAGCAGCAGCTTGCCGGAAACACGTCGCGTCTCTCTCTTGCATCTCTCAGCAAAAATATAAAGAAAACGGAAAACTCCTCGGGGACATATAGCATGTACTGTCATGCTCGTATCAAGATATCGCCCATGTGGCCCGGTATTTAACTTGGAACTCAATGCGGTGGATCAAGATAAGCCTTTGTGGTCAAACCACTCATTAATATAGAACGCCGATAAGTGCCACACGTGTAGGTGTTAGAGGATCTGCCCACACATTTTGTGTCGTGTATGAGAGGAACAGCCACACACCTACGTGTGGGTAAAACAAGTAATGCCCACACACCTCTTTTTTCCCTCCCGATCCCTCTCACACGTGTGCATGTGGGCGAAATAGATAACGCCGACACGTCCCGTGCGTCAGGCCTCGTACCTCGTGGTCCCGCACGCCCCGCGTGACAGTCACCGCGCGCCCGCAGTTGCCATGGTCCAGACCCTCGTCCATGTCCGTTTAACTGCAGTTGCCATGTCGCTGAACTACGGTTGCCATGTCGGACAACTACAGTTGCTACGGTTGCTCAACTACAGTTTCCATCTCATGTCAAAAGTTCCATATGTCATTCTTGGGCAACTTGCGGCTGCTGCCATGTATGGTCTGGTTTACTATAGTTGCCATGATTTGAAAACTTTAGGGGTTTGCCGCCTACTAACACTAGGCAGTTGCTATGATTTGAAAACCTTAGGAGTTGCCACCTACTAACACTAGGCAGGTGCCGTGTAGCGCTACAAAAAGATATGGCAAAACAACATGTTCGGGTAAAAAGAGAGAGTTGCCATCAGCTTACAAGCACACTAGGGCAGTTGCCGTGTACCCTGCAAAAATACATGGCAACTGACATGTTCGGGGTAAAAAAAAGGAGAGAGTTGCCGCCTGCTTATAAAGCACACTAGGGCAGTTGCCATGTACACTGCAAAACACATGGCAAGTGGTAACTTGGATGTGGGAGATGAGACGGACGTGTGCGCGAGATGGCAAATGCCCACACACCAGCCCTTGTGCGTTAATGAAAAGTGGTGTGTGGGCGAACTACTGAACGCCCACACACCGGCCCCTCCCGTGTGGTGAAACGGTCGTGTGGGCGACCGGGTGAATGCCCACACACCAGCCCAGTCCTACGTGGCACTAGAAACATGCCAAGATTCGTGCGCTCACAAACGGAAGCGGATCCACGCGTGTGGGCGAGATGCAAAACACCCACACGTATGGGCATTAGTGTTTTCGTTAATATAATCTCTTTTACCCCCAAAAAGAAAATCAGACTGGCAGTCGAACCGATGAGGTTGTCGGTTCAGAATTCCGTTGTGCTACACCTAATAGCCTGCTGATTTCTTGCTTCTTGCGCTCGAGCCGGCGATAGCTCAAGCGCCCGCTCCCTCCTTTTCCCTTCCTTCTCTCTCTTCCCGCCATCTCTCTCCTTATTAACTATATGACACATAAGCAAATTTATCTTGTAAAGGGCTATGTTATTAGCTAATTACTCCTACTATAACCAGCCTTATTTGATTGGACGGCACAGCCCCACCCTTAAAATTAGGAGGAGATTAGGAAAAAACGTGATTTACATAAGCCTGATAGGTAACAAGTATGTAGGTGTAGCATTCTATATATACAAACGGGAGTCATCCCCACCAACTTATTTATATCAACATACAAGCATGCCACCTCATCATAATGTTTAATAAATGGAATAAGGTCCACCTCAACATGCAATCATGCATGAAAAAAAAAGATCCACCACAACATTCAACCATCTCAAAACAGGATTTCACCCCGCTTTATAGATAAAGCAACATAACAAGTACACGGCCGAACGATGCATAGTGGTGAGGAGACCCTCTTACAAAGCAGATCAAAAGATACAACAATAATAGAGCAAGCTAACACCTTGCTGAGACCCGACCGAAGACTCCTGAGCTCCACGACAACACCCGCAAGAAGGTGACGGGGCAAAGCGTCGCCGTTACTGAGTCCAAGAACAGACATAGGTTTTCACCCGGAGCCCTGGCAAAACAAGACCCACGATGACGACTCCAAGGAGCAAGCGGCACCCACAGGCGCAGCCGATGCCTGAGGCAGATGGTGCGAAGCTTTTGCTCGGACACTCGTCAACGCCATCAAAAAGAGTCCCGAACACTATCTCCATGAGGGCCAGCCCAACCACCCCAGATCTGGGCACTACCAGGGCAGACCAAATCTTCCCACCACTCCACCCCTTTCCGCCCACACGACCAAGATGCAGAGTCATCACAGCCACAACGGAGCCTGCCGGAAAGTCAACCGTGAGGCCCACCATCCGTGACCACCGCCCCGGCATCCATGGCCCCGGACACCACCGGCCATCCACAACACGTCCCTCAGAAACGGTAGTAGGGGTGAAAGGGACCAACTTTCATTCCTAGCCCGACATCAGTCATCGGATCTGGGTTAGCGCCTCCACAGTAGGAGGCACCCACACCTGCCTCCCTAGTCGGTCCTGGTGGACCATGGGGATGCAACCTAGTGACTGCCGACGTCCGTCACCAAGCACCTCGAACGACACCAAGCCCGTGTCCATCGGAGCCGATCCATCAAACGACACAGCAGCACCCGAAGAGCCCAACTCGAACCGACGCCATGAGCAAGCAGCAGACACGACGAGCACAACACGAGGGAGACCAGTGATACGTCTCCAACGTATCTATAATTTTTGATTGTTCCATGCTATTATATTACCCCTTTTGGATGTTTATGGGCTTTATTTTACACATTTATATCATTTTTGGACTAACCTACTAACCGGAGGCCCAGCCCATATTACTGTTTTTTTGCCTATTTCAGTATTTCGAAGAAAAGGAATATCAAGTCGGTCTACTTGTTATGGATGTGATGCCTATATACATGATCATGCCTAGATAATCTCATAACTATGTGCTTTTCTATCAATTGCTCGACAGTAATTTGTTCACCCACCGTAATACTTATGCTATCTTGAGAGAAGCCACTAGTGAAACATATGGCCTCCGGGTCTATCTCTTATCATATTTTCTTTCAATCTACTTTTATTTGCATCTTTACTTTTTGCATCTATATTATAAAATATCAAAAATATATCTATCTTATCTTATTATCTTTATTAGATCTCAATTTCGCAAGTGGCCGTGAAGGGATTGACAACCCCTTTATTGCGTTGGTTGCGAGTTCTCAGTTTGTTTGTGTAGGTGCGTGGGACTTTTGAGGAGCCTCTTACTGGATTGATACCTTGGTTCTCAAAAACTGAGGGAAATACTTACGCTACAATTGCTGCACCACCCTCTCCTCTTCGAGGAAAACCAACGCAAGCTCAAGACGTAGCAACCAGCGCGGACCAAGTCAAGCCATCGTACCTACGCTCTAGACGACGTCCACCACCACGAACCAGAACCATGCCGCACATTGAAGACGACCATGGCCCAGATCACACCGCCGCCAAACCGCAATAGCTGTGCTGCCCCTTCGCTAATCGGGGATCAGAGAGCACCACCACCCGGACCACGCCCATCCTCACCTACCTGGAGCGGAAACTCCGATCCGCCTCAGGCCCAGATCTGGTCTGCCCGAGCAATGAACCCTAGGCCCCAGCCATCACCCGACGCACGAACACCCTGCACGTCGCCGTCAGAAACCTAGGAGAGGGGAGGACGCAACAACCGCCGTCAGAGCCGCCGAGGCTGCGCCATTGATAGGTGCCACCACCAAGATTCGACCGAGCCTGGGCCGGGCAACGCGAGTACCACCCTGCCCAAGTTGTCCTCGACTGGGTCCACGCCACTTAGCAAACAGGTTGGAGCAGCGCCCGTAGCCACAGATCCCGAGTGGACCCCCAACCAAGCAGCCCCGCCCGAGCCAGATGCTGCCTGCACATTGCCGCCGTCCCCGCTGCTAGCACGATGACGACGCTCGCCCGCGCCACTACCGGGCTGTGGGCCTCGTCGCCGCCCCGCCCGCCTCAATGGCCAGGACCGAGCCCCACGACGAGGCATCGCCACCATGGGAGACGGCACCACTGCGCCGCCCTCCACGGGCCCGCACTGTGCTGTCAACACCACCGCCAGCTCGCGCCGACCCACCACCGCGCCGCGCGCCTGCGCTGCGCTGCCGCCTGGATCCAGCGTCCCGTGTCGCCACCCCCATGCAAGGAGTGGAGAAGGCCTTGCTGCCACCCAGGCTAGCCGGGCTTTGCCTGGCAGCTCGCACAGGCGATGGCGAGGAGGAGGAGAGGATGGGAGTGGGCTGGTCAGCGGTGGAACTAGGGTTCCCCCCGACCGCGCACAGGGGCGACGCGGGGAAGGGAAAGGGGGGGACTAGCGGCGGTTCCTCACCACAACATTCAACCATGCATGGGAATATGTTTTCATTTAGTTACTCTATTTATATTTAAAAATATTTTTACATCTATACATAATCAAATATTGCAAGCCATATGTATATTCAATTTCGGTTCTCATATTATCAACCCAAATTTTCATCGAATCTATTCCCGCAGTAACGAGCGAGGTACCCTCTAGTTTTTGTAGTTTAGATTGACAGCTCACTAGTTCTCTTGTTTCCTAGGCCTAAAGAACTAGGAGCCCGACAACGCGAATAGTTAAGCCAGCCAGGCCGTTGTAGGCCCCCTGACCCAAAACAATCCACTTTGAATAGAAGCTAAAAAAATAGTGGGAAAATGACCAAAAACAAGATACCATGAATTGTATAAATAGAAGATTTGCCATGGTACAAATTTGTTTTGCCATAGTCCGTGAATTGTTTGCCATCATCTTTGAAAGCAAAAAGAATTGCCATGGTCAAGTATTATTTTTTTGCAAATGGCCCAAAAGAGAAAATCATGGCAATTTGCATCTACATAAGGACATGTGGATTAAAATTTGTCAGGTATTTTTACTATATACATAAATATACAAAAAATGTGGATTAAAATTTTCCATCATGCATAGCCAAAAAGTGTACCATATATTGTTAAGTAATAATAGCCATGTTTCATAAAGTAAATTTACCATGGTCCCAGAAAGCAAAATAATCCGATGAACGATGAAAGTAAAAAATTGCAATGAAAGTAAATTTGTATTGGCATTAAAAGTAAAATTGTCTTGGTCCATAAAGTAAATTTGCCATGGCAATATAAAAAAATGCCATGTGTGTTTAAAGTAAAATGCCATGTATGTTAAAATAATTTTCCCATGGCAGTAAATGAAATTTTCCATGCAATAAAAAAGTATTGCCATGATACGGAAATATAAATTTGCCATGGTAATTGAATTAAACTTCCCATGGTCCATAAAATAAGTTTATCAAGTTAGAGAAAATAAAAATAATATACTACTGATTCTTTATTAAAATTGACATTGCCCATGAAGTAGTATTGCCATGATATGGAAAACATGTTTGCCATGATCCATGTATTAAATTTTCCATGGTATTAGAAATAAAATTGACGTGGTGCATAAAGTAAATTATCCTACTTTATGCATATGACCATTAGAAACAAATATCTAAAACTCGACATGGTTTTTAATGTTGCCACGTAAATGAACGGGAAGAATGCAAAAAAAAAACTTCAATGATGTAAAAATTGTCATGGCACCAATATACAACATGTTAGTT
Organism: Triticum timopheevii; assembly: GCA_963921465.1. NCBI lineage: Eukaryota > Viridiplantae > Streptophyta > Magnoliopsida > Poales > Poaceae > Triticum > Triticum timopheevii. The sequence continues at coordinate 81,034,540 of OY997272.1, read as the reverse complement.
CACATGGCAAAAACGCTAGGACTGGGGAATTTGCACATAATCTAGTCATCATCAACCTACATCACTCTGTGCATTTGAAAACCGAACCGAAAAACCATACCGAAAATAAACCGAACCGAACCAATTTTATGGTTTTTATGGTTTCTGGTTTCGGTATGATATGAACTTTTCATACTGATTTGAACTTTGGTTCTTATGGTATATACCGAAAAACCAAACGGTTAACCGAATAAACCGAAATAAAAAATAACTTTATATTTCTTGAGATGGACAACCATAAAAGTTGTCATTTTTCTTGTACATGAGTTAAATTCACTACTAAGCATGTAAATTTTTCTTATAACATGGTCATTTTTCTCCTTTTAAAATGCTAAGCATGTCCATAACCATCAACAGATGAATCAAAGCATTCATATATACTTATATATGTAGTCATATACTATTTGTGTATAATAGTATATGTTTTGAGTCATAAATTTGATAATTATTATTACGTCATTTTCAAATTCGCGTCAACTTTGGTTTTTATGGTATATACCGAAACCATACATAAATAATTTGGTATATACCGAAACCGAACCATATTTTATTTTCATACCGTATTTACCGAAGTATTAATACCGTACAAACCAAAAAACCGTATAAACCGAATCATGTAAACCGAATAAACCGAACGCACAGGGTGAAACCTACAAGTCCAACAAACACACAGGATTTTACATCATTGCATTGTCTCAGTTGGCCAATGGATGAAACATTCTTTCATATTCAGGCCCATTTTTAAAATTCATGATCATTTATTAAATTTAGGAAACATTTTTATAATTATTGAACATTTTTAAATTCATAAGCATTTTTTGATATTCATGAATTTTGAAATTTCATTATGTTTTTTATAATTTAAGAATATTTTTTGAATTTTGAACATATTTTTAAAATTCGAGGATGTTTCTAAATATATGAAAAATAAATAACTGAAGAACTTTTTTAGAAATTGAGAATATTTTTGTATCCTGTAACATTAGTACAATTTGGGAACATTTCAAAGAGTTTTGAGAAGATTTTATAAAGATCTCCTAATATTTTTCTAATTCCCAAAGATTTTCCATATTCATGAAAATAAAATCAGATTCTAGAAATTTTATCTTTTTTTCTAAAAGATGAACAAGAGAAACAAATATGAAAGGAAATGGAAAGAGAGCAAAAATAGAAAAAAAATGAATGAAATGAAAAACAATAAAGTGACACATGCCTTGCACTGGGTGGGCCCATAGCATGCGATGGGGGGGTGCGCGATTGGTTGTAGGGCGGTGGGGGCAAGGAGGGGGCATTTTCGCTTTCTCCTATGCCTACTTTCTTTTGAAACGTTTCCGGTTATTTGGGTAGATGAGGAGAGAATTATTGTTAGAGGGGACATTCCTTTTAGAAGAGCAGGATCCAAATATAGTGTTGAACAAGTAGGCATGACGGTGGAGTTCTATGGTGGCGAATTTAATGGAGTAAGTTATTCTAATCTTGCTAGTGTAAGAAAATATGAGAGGTGTGTTCTAAATTAGGGGGAAATTTTGAATTAGACTGGGCTACTTTCAGATCTGATGGTGTTTTTCACAGTAATCCAAGTGGTTGGTTCACTTTTGGTCATGCTACCTTTGCTTTGCTCTTCATTTTCGGACTCATTTGGCATGGCGCTAGAACATTGTTCCTATATGTTTTTGTTGGTATTGATCCAGATTTGGATGCTCAAGTGGAATTTGGAACATTCCAAAAAGTGGGAGATCCAGCTAAAAGAAACAGCCAGCGTGATGCCCATTTTTATGGTATCTTTCACCTCTTTTTGTTTTTGATTTGACAGGGGAAACATCTCCCATCCTTTCTTTATATGGGAAATTATATCAAATGACAAATGAATTGGCGTGGAAGTAATAAGCAAATAAACCACGATCGAACATAGTAATATGTTGATCAGGAAGTTTTTGTGGGGCAGTAAGGATGGATAAAGGAAGCCAAATTGGGTATCCTAGGAGTTGATGACACGGTCAAAAGGAATGGGTGGCCTAGGTTTTAAGGATTTTGAGTTTTTTAATCTTGCTCTTGGCCAAGCAGGCTTGCTAGCGTATTTTGCATAATCTTGAAACATTGATCCCGAGAATCTTGAAATCTGTTTACTTCCCGTCTTCATCTATATTGCAGGCAGTAGTGGGAATCCACCCATCTCAGATTTGGAGGGAAGGGATATACTTTCAGCAGGGATTAATTAAACGGATTGGGAATGGAGAAACAACTCAAATCTAGAACCATAACTCGCTACCTAGACTTGAGATGATGAGACCTTATGGATGCGTTGCTCCTAACCCGCGTCAATTTGTTTAAGAGTTGATTGATGCCACATCTGCTGCTTGGAATAGAGCTCGGGTGGAGGAGGCATTTCCGCCAATAAATGTTCCGATTGTTCTGAGTGTACCTGTGTGTACATGAAATGTGAGCGATTGTTGGGCATGGAGCTTTGAGAAGAAATGTGCATCAACGGTTCTGTAAGCATGTAAAATGATGATTGCAACCAAATTCAGAAGATAAGACTGGCTAGAAGGGAGTGTTGGAACATCAAACATGGGACAGGAGGAAGCTTCTTGGAAATCTTGTGGAAAACAGATGTACCAGGAAAGATCAAAATGTTCTTGTGGAGATTAGGTGAACATTCGTTGCCAACAGAAGATGTGTGATGTCACCGAAACAAGTGAACTACATGCACTTGTGGTATATGTGGCATGCATGGAGGATTCGTGGCGTCGCTCTTTAATTCAGTGTGATATGTCCAGGTGCATTTGGGCGCAAGTTGACGAGGAATTGGCACAACATATGATAGCAACCATCAAGCCAAGTGTGAAATATTGGTTGTTTGTAATGATGGAGTCACTATCCCACAAAGCATTTGTTCGGCTAGTAGTGACACCATATGGGCAACATGGTGGGCGAGAAGAAAGGCGATACACGAAGGAGCAGTGGCGGTGCCAGGATCTAGACCTAGTGATGTCAATATTTAGAAATGAAAATAGATGTAGATAAATTAAACAAGAAAGAAAAGAGCTTTTATTTCAAATTGATTATTCTCAAACAAAAAGAAAAGAAAAGATACGTTATCCATTTACCATTACCAAACTTAAGATCTGACAAGTGACAAAATAAGATTAGCCAAGATAAACAAGATCTTAATTTTTTAAGATGAAAAGAATGGAAGAGAAAGAAGATAACATAGAACTTACAAGTAGAAATGGAATAAACGGAGAAGGGCTTCGTACGCTCGCCGGTCGCCGGAGGTGCAGTACTGTGGAGCAACCGAGGTGACGTGCTCACGGTGGTAATTCCTGAGGGCTGAGGGCGGGCTGCATCTACGTTTTTTTTAATTGAATTGGCTACCTCAATGCTCGGTGTGCTCCGTGTGCAGCATTTTTTTTCGAGATTGACGGGGGGGAGAGGCCAAAAACTCCACCGATTGTTATATTCCAACTCGAAGGTGACTTGGCAGTCAGTACAGATACAAGTAAGCGCCCAAAGGCGCAAAAGAAAATTACAGGAAGGCAAGAGAAAGCCCAAAACTAGAAGAAAGAAACAAAATGGAGGGGAAGGCTGGCACCAGTACCAAACCGAAACCCCTGGAGACCAACATCTCGAGTAGCGAGCTCCGCTGAGCAGCTTGTTCCACCTCTGACAATGAACCACAACAAGGCCTAGGGAGAAACATGCGGGCACCATACCACAACTCACAATGGAACATCACTGGCATGAACGAAGGGCGTCGGATAGCCGAGTTCACGTGGCGACACCGGTGTGCGCCGGCGAAGCCAAAAGACAACGCACCACCGAGACCGAAGGGCGCGGCACCGGTGTACCGCCGCCGAGGTTGAAGGGCAGCATGCTGCCAAGGCCACCCCAGGATGTCCCCGCGAACGTCGTCCGGGCCACCATGAAGCACAGCCCTGAGGGAAAGGAGACACCGAAGAAGAAGCATACTGAGAAGCATCACTGGCGCGAACGAAGAGCGTCGGATAGCTGAGTTCGAGCGGCGGCACCGGTGTGCCGCCGGTGAAGCCGAGAAGGCAGCACGCCACCGAGACCGAAGGGCGCAACACCGGTGTACTGCCGCCGAGGTCGAAGGGCAGCGTGTCGTCGAGGCCCCCCCCAGGATGTCTAAGCAAGCTCCACTCGAGTCGCCAAGAACAATGGCCGGCCAGGATCAGAGCCGAGGTGGAGATGAAGCAACAAGAGGCGAGTCCACCCGAAGCAGAAGAAATCCAAGAAGATGCCCTCAAGGAGGAAACGACGTAGAGACGTCGACGCCAACTGACACGGAGAACCCCGAGTCCAAGATTTCTCCCGGGATCTGAGAAGCTTGGGGGGAGGGAAACAATGCCAAACTCGATGCCTTCAAGAAGGAAAAATGGCGGCTGTAGCCGTCATCGTCGCTGAAGTTTTGACCCGGCAGCGCCTCCTCCACCTCGCAACCGGAGCAAGTCGACCAACCACCACCGTAGCGCTAGGCAGCCATGAGCTGTGAAGCGAGCAACGGAGGGCCAAAGAAGCTGCAGCACGCAGAGCCGAGGCCGAGGTGCACCGTGGGCAGCGTGAGGCCGCAACGAGAGAGCACGGAGAGCCGGTTGACGAGGCCAACCGAACACGCCAGATCTGGTGCTGAAGCGCGACCACCAGAGACTGGCAACAGCAGAGGGACGAGTGGTGGGGGTCGGGGAAGAGGGTGGACGCAGCAAGGAGGGCGCGCCCGGCCGCCACGGCAAGCTGGCCGGAGAGCAGCACCACCGGCCGTGGCCCAGATCCAAATGGGGCAAACCGGACCAACGCAGCAGGGGGTAGCCGCACCCGGAGGGAGACCCATCGCACCAGCAGCTGGCGAGGAAAACACCGCCGGGGGAGGGCGCTCCCGCCGCCGGGGGAAGCCGCCGGAGCTGACGGGGACGGATCTGGGGGAGCGGTGGAGGAAAAGGACGTGGGGCGAAGCGGGAGGGGGGAGAACGGCCTCGCCGCCGCGGAGGAGGGGCGGCCGGGAGGAGGGGCGTCGGCAGGCGGCGGCTGGGTTCCCCTCGAGTCGCCCTGCGTGGGCGACGCGAGGGCCGAGCGACCGGTTTTTTCCTTTGGTATGCTCCGTGTGCAGCATGTACACAGGAAGTTGAAAAGGAGAGAGAATAAGGCTAATCACGGGATTAGAGGATCTGCTGATCGGGGTAGTTAATTACGATTTGTGTTGCTTCTTTTTGCTATATGGGCCAGCCAAATCTCACGCTAAGCAGATGACAAGTGGGCTTGTGTTGTCAATTTGTACTCAGCGGCTGGGTATGAAAAAAATTCATTTGGATGCGGGGCTGGCGAGATCTAGAGTGGGAGGTTCAACTGTAGCGTTTTTTCGAGAATCTGTCGATAATTATTTGGATCCATCAGTGTTGGTTATTCATGGAGTGCGAGATGTGGCAACCCTAGAAGCTATAGCATGTAGGGAAGCACTTTGATTGGCTGATGATCTCCGTGATATTGTGATTCACCGATTCAAACAAGTTACAAATGACATACAGAAAGGAAGTAGCAGTCTGCATGGCCAGATTATAGCAGAGATCAAGTTAAAAGCATGAGATTTTAATTGTTTGTTTTTTAGGGTCGAGCATCTAACGCCGAAGCCCATTCGCTTGCCAAGTTTTCTTGTTCGTTAGATCGGGGCGCCATGTGTGGTTAGGCCAACCCCATGATCATACTTGTATCCCAAGCACTGTTATCTTTGAGTAATAAATCTTTTGTACTTCTCAAAAAAAAATTGATCTGTGTCTTGAAGGAAATATGCCCTAGAGGCAAAAGTTATTATTTATTTCCTCATATCATGATAAATGTTTATTATTCATGCTAGATTTGTATTAACCGGAAGCATGATACATGTGTGAATACATAGACAAACATAACGTCACTATTATGCCTCTACTTGACTAGCTCATTAATCAAAGATGGTTATGTTTCCTAACCATAGACATGTGTTGTCATTTGATTAACGGGATCACATCATTAGGAGAATGATGTGATTGACATGACCCATTCCGTTAGCCTAGCACTTGATCGTTTAGTATATTGCTATTGCTTTCTTCATGACTTATACATGTTCCTGTAACTATGAGATTATGCAACTCCCGTTTACCGGAGGAACACTTTGGGTGCTACCAAACGTCACAACGTAACTGGGTGATTATAAAGGAGTACTACAGGTGTCTCCAAAGGTACATGTTGGGTTGGCGTATTTCAAGATTAGGTTTTGTCACTCCGATTGTCGGAGAGGTATCTCTGGGCCCTCTCGGTAATGCACATCACTATAATCCTTGCAAGCAATGTAGCTAATGAGTTAGTTACGGAATGATGCATTACGTAATGAGTAAAGAGACTTGCCGGTAACGAGATTGAACTAGGTATTGGATACCGACGATCGAATCTCGGGCAAGTAACATACCGATGACAAAAGGAACGACATATGTTGTTATGCGGTTTGACCGATAAAGATCTTCGTAGAATATGTAGGAGCCAATATGAGCATCCAGGTTCCGCTATTGGTTATTGACCGAGAATAGTTCTAGGTCATGTCTACATAGTTCTCGAACCCGTAGGGTCCGCACGCTTAACGTTACGATGACAGTTTTATTATGTGTTTATAAGTTTTGATGTACCGAAGTTTTTTCGGAGTCCCGGATGTGATCACGGACATGACGAGGAGTCTCAAAATGGTCGAGACATAAAGATTGATATATTGGAAGCCTATGTTTGGACATCGGAAGTGTTCCGGGTGAAATCGGCATTTTACTCGAGTACCGGGAGGTTACCGGAACCCCCCGGTGACCTAATGGGCCTTATTGGGCCTAGTGGAGGAAGAGGAGAGGAGGCCAAGGGGCAGCCGCGCGCCCCTCCCCCCCCCAAGTCCGAATAGGACAAGGAGGGGGGCGCCCCCCCTTTCCTTTCCCCCCTCTCCTCCTTCCCCCCAAGTCCTAGTCCAACTAGGGAAAAGGGGGGGACTCCTCCGGCGCGCCTCCTCCTAGGGCCGGCCGCACCCCCCTTGCTCCTTTATATACGGGGGCAGGGGGCACCCTAGGACACACAAGTTGATCTACGTGATCGTTCCTTAGCCGTGTGCGGTGCCCCCCTCCACCATATTCCACCTCAGTCATATCGTCGCGGAGTTTAGGAGAAGCCCTGCGCCGGTAGAACATCATCATCGTCACCACGCCGTCGTGCTGACGGAACTCATCCCCGACACTTTGCTGGATCGGAATCCGGGGATCGTCATCGAGCTGAACGTGTGCTGAACTCGGAGGTGCCATACGTTCGGTACTTGGATCGGTCGGATCGTGAAGACGTACGACTACATCAACCACGTTGTCATAACGCTTCCGCTTACGGTCTACGAGGGTATGTGGACAATACACTCCCCTCTCGTTGCCATGCATCACCATGATCTTGCGTGTGTGTAGGATTTTTTTTGAAATTACTACGTTCCCCAACAGTGGCATCCGAGCCAGGTTTTATGCGTAGATGTCATATGCACGAGTAGAACACAAGCGAGTTGTGGGCGATACAAGTCATACTGCTTACCAGCATGTCATACTTTGGTTCGGCGGTATTGTGAGATGAAGCGGCCCGGACCGACATTACGCGTACGCTTACGCGAGACTGGTTTCACCGTTACGAGCACTCGTGCTTAAAGATGACTGGCGGGTGTTTGTCTCTCTCACTTTAGCTGAATCGAGTGTGGCTATGCCCGGTCCTTGCGAAGGTTAAAACAGCACTAACTTGACGAACTATCGTTGTGGTTTTAATGCGTAGGTAAGAACGGTTCTTGCTCAGCCCGTAGCAGCCACGTAAAATTTGCAACAACAAAGTAGAGGACGTCTAACTTGTTTTTGCAGGGCATGTTGTGATGTGATATGGTCAAGACGTGATGCTATATTTTATTGTATGATATGATCATGTTTTGTAACCGAAGTTATCGGCAACTGGCAGGAGCCATATGGTTGTCGCTTTATTGTATGAAATGCAAACGCCCTGTAATTGCTTTACTTTATCACTAAGCGGTAGCGATAGTCGTAGAAGCAATAGATGGCGTAACGACAACGATGCTACGATGGAGATCAAGGTGTCACGCCAGTGACGATGGTGATCACGACGGTGCTTCGGAGATGGAGATCACAAGCACAAAGATGATGATGGCCATATCATATCACTTATATTGATTGCATGTGATGTTTATCCTTTATGCATCTTATCTTGCTTTGATTAACGGTAGCATTTTAAGATGATTTCTCACTAAATTATCAAGAAGTGTTCTCCCTGAGTATGCACCGTTGTGAAAGTTCTTCGTGCTGAGACACCACGTGATGATCGGGTGTGATAGGCTCTACATTCAAATACAACGGGTGCAAAATAGTTGCGCACGCGGAATACTCAGGTTAAACTTGACGAGCCTAGCATATAACAGATATGGCCTCGGAACACGGAGACCGAAAGGTCGAGCGTGAATCATATAGTAGATATGATCAACATATTGATGTTCACCGTTGAAACTACTCCATCTCACGAGACGATCGGACATGGTGTAGTTGATATGGATCACGTAATCACTTAGAGGATTAGAGGGATGTCTATCTAAATGGGAGTTCTTAAGTAATATGATTAATTGAACTTAAATTTATCATGAACTTAGTCCTGGTAGTATTTTGCAAATTATGTTGTAGATCAATAGCTTGCGTTGTTGTTTTCATATGTTTATTTTGATATGTTCCTAGAGAAAATTGTGTTGAAACATGTTAGTAGCAATGATGCGGATTGGATCCGTGATCTGAGGTTTATCCTCATTGCTGCACAGAAAAATTATGTCCTTAATGCGCCGCTAGGTGACAGACCTATTGCAGGAGGAGATGCAGACGTTATAAACGTTTGGCTAGCTCAATATGATGACTACTTAATAGTTTAGTGCACCATGCTTAACGGCTTAGAATCGGGACTTCAAAGACGTTTTAAATGTCATGGACCATATGAGATGTTCCAGGAGTTGAAGTTAATACCCGAGTTGAGAGATATGAAGTCGTCAACAAGTTCTATAGCTAAAAGATGGAGGAGAATCGCTCAACTAGTGAGCATGTGCTCAGATTGTCTGGGTACTTTTGATCGCTTGAATCAAGTGGGAGTTAGTCTTCCAGATAAGATAGTGATTGACAGAATTCTCTAGTCACCATCACTAAGTTACTAGAACTTCGTGATGAACTATAGTATGCAAGGGATGACGAAGACGATTCCCGAGCTCTTCGTGATGTTGAAATCGACAAAGGTAGAAATCAAGAAAGAGCATCAAGCGTTGATGATTGACAACACCACTAGTTTCAAGAAAAGGGCAAAGGGAAAGAAAGGGAAACTTCAAGTAGAATGGCAAACAAGTTGTCACTCCCGTGAAGAAGACCAAAGCCTGAAACTGAGTGCTTACACTGCAAAGGAAATGGTCACTGGAAGCGGAAATGCCCTGAACATTTCATGGATAAGAAGGATGGCAAAGTGAACAAGGGTATATTTGATATACAGGTTATTGATGTGTGCCTTACTAGTGTTTATAGTAGCCCCTGAGTATTTGATACTTGTTCGGTTGCTAAGATTAGTAACTCGAAACAGGAGTTACATAATAAACAAAGACTAGTTGGGGGGAAGTGACGATGAGTGTTGGAAGTAGTTCCAAGATTGATATGATCATCATCGCACACTCCCTATACTTTCGGGATTAGTGTTGGGGAACGTTGCAGAAAATTAAAATTTTTCCTACGGTTTCACCAAGATCCATCTATGAGTTCATCTAAGCAACGAGTCAAGGGGTGAGTTTGCATCTACATACCACTTGTAGATCGCGTGCGGAAGCTGGCAAGGGGATGGTGATGATGGAGTCGTACTCGACGTGATTCGGATCACCGATGACCAAGTACTGAATGGACAGCACCTCCGCGTTCAACACACGTACGGGACGAGAGACGTCTCCTCCTTCTTGATCCAGCAAGGGGAAGGAGAGGTTGAGGAAGAACGCTCCAATGGCAGCACGACGGCGTGGTGCAGTTGAAGTAGTAGTATTCCGACAGGGCTTCGCCAAGCACTTATGGAGGAGGAGAGGTGTTGGGGAGGGGAGGGGCTGCGCCTTGGCTTGTGTTGATCTCCCATGCACCTCCCCACTATATATAGGGGTGGAGGGGCTGGTTTCTTGCCCTCCAAGTCCATTGGGGCGTTGGCCAAGGTGGGAGGAAAGAAATCCCATCATTTCCTTCCCCACCGATTGTTATCCCCCCTTTTTAGGGATCTTGATCTTATCCCTTCGGGATATGATCTTATTCCTTCTAAGGGGGGATCTTGGTGCGCCTTGACCAGGGGTGTGGGGCCTTTCCCCCACTACTCACGTTCATGTGGGTCCCCCCATGCAGGTGGGCCCCACTCCGGAACCTTCTAGAACCTTCCCGGTACAATACCGAAAAAACCCGAACATTTTCCGGTGGCCACAATAGGACTTCCCATATATAAATCTTTACCTCCGGACCATTCCGGAACTCCTCGTGACGTCCGGGATCTCATCCGGGACTCCGAACAACATTCGGTAGTCACATACTAGTCTTCCTAATAACCCTAGCGTCACCGAACCTTAAATGTGTAGACCCTACGGGTTCGGGAGACATGCAGACATGACCGAGACGCTCTCAGGTCAATAACCAACAGCGGGATATGGATACCCATGTTGGCTCCCACATGCTCCTCGATGTTGTCATCGGATGAACCACGATGTCGAGGATTCGATCAAACCCTGTATACAATTCCCTTTGTCAATCGGTACGTTACTTGCCCGAGACTCGATCGTCGGTATCCCAATACCTTGTTCAGTCTCGTTATCGGCAAGTCACTTTACTCGTACCATAATGCATGATCCCGTGGCCAACACTTTGGTCACCTTGAGCTCATTATGATGATGCATTACCGAGTGGGCCCAGAGATACCTCTCCGTCATACGGAGTGACAAATCCCAGTCTCGATCCGTGTCAACCCAACAGCTACTTTCGGAGATACCTGTAATGCACCTTTATAGTCACCCAGTTACGTTGTGACGTTTGATACACCCAAGGCACTCCTACGGTATCCGGGAGTTACACGATCTCATGGTCTAAGGAAGAGATACTTGACATTGGCAAAGCTCTAGCAAACGAACTAAATGACCTTTGTGCTATGCTTAGGATTGGGTCTTGTCCATCACATCATTCTCCTAATGATGTGATCCCGTTATCAACGACATCCGATGTCCATAGCCAGGAAATCATGACTATCTATTGATCACAACGAGCTAGTCAACTAGAGGCTCACTAGGGACATATTGAGGTCTATGTATTCACACGTGTATTACAATTTCCGGATAATACAGTTATAGCATGAATAAAAGACAATTATCATGAACAATGAAATATAATAATACTTTTATTATTGCCTCTAGGGCATATTTCCAACAGTCTCCCACTTGCACTAGAGTCACCAATCTAGTTACATTGTGATGAATCGAACACCCATAGAGTTCTGGTGTTGATCATGTTTAGCTCGCGAGAGAGGTTTAGTCAACGGATCTGCGACATTCAGATCCGTATGTACTTTGCAAATTTCTGTGTCTCCATCTTGAACATTTTCATGGATGGAGTTGAAACGACGCTTGATGTGCCTGGTCTTCTTGTGAAACCTGGGCTCCTTGGCAAGGGCAATAGCTCCAGTGTTGTCACAGAAGAGTTTGATTGGCCCCGACGCATTGGGTATGACTCCTAGGTCGGTGATGAACTCCTTCACCCAAATCACTTCATGCGCTGCCTCCGAGGCTGCCATGTACTCCGCTTCACACGTAGATCCCGCCACGACGCTCTGCTTGCAGCTGCACCAGCTTACTGCTCCACCATTCAACATATACACGTATCCGGTTTGTGACTTAGAGTCATCCGGATCTGAGTCGAAGCTAGCGTCGACGTAACCCTTTATGACAAGCTCTTCGTCTCCTCCATAAACGAGAAACATGTCCTTTGTCCTTTTTAGGTACTTCAGGATATTCTTGACCGCTGTCCAGTGTTCCTTGCCGGGATTACTTTGGTATCTAGCTACCAAACTCACGGCAAGGTTTACATCAGGTCTGGTACACAGCATGGCATACATAATAGATCCTATGGCTGAGGCATAGGGGATGGTATTCATCTCTTCTATATCTTTTGCCGTGGTCGGTGACTGAGCCGAGCTCAATCTCACACCTTGTAACATAGGCAAGAACCCTTTCTTGGACTGATCCATTTTGAACCTTTTCAAAATCTTATCAAGGTATGTGCTTTGTGAAAGACCTATGAGGCGTCTCGATCTATCTCTATAGATCTTGATGCCTAATATATAAGCAGCTTCTCCAAGGTCCTTCATTGAAAAACATTTGTTCAAGTAGGCCTTAATGCTGTCCAGAAATTCTATATTATTTCCCATCAAGAGTATGTCATCTACATATAATATGAGAAATGCTACAGAGCTCCCACTCACTTTCTTGTAAACGCAGGCTTCTCCATAAGTCTGCATAAACCCAAACGCTTTGATCATCTCATCAAAGCGAATATTCCAACTCCGAGATGCTTGCACCAGCCCATAAATGGATCGCTGGAGCTTGCATACTTTGTTAGCGTTCTTAGGATCGACAAAACCTTCCGGCTGCATCATATACAGTTCCTCCTTAAGATGCCCGTTAAGGAATGCCGTTTTGACGTCCATCTGCCATATCTCATAATCATAGTATGCGGCAATTGCTAAAATGATTCGGACGGACTTTAGCTTCACTACGGGAGAGAATGTCTCGTCGTAGTCAATCCCTTGAACCTGTCGATAACCCTTAGCGACAAGTTGAGCTTTATAGATGGTAACATTTCCATCCGCGTCCATCTTCTTCTTAAAGATCCATTTGTTTTCTATCGCTCGCCGATCATCGGGCAAGTCTGTCAAAGTCCATACTTTGTTTTCATACATGGATTCTATCTCGGATTTCATGGCTTCAAGCCATTTGTTGGAATCTGGGCCCGCCATCGCTTCTTCATAGTTCAAAGGTTCACCGTTGTCCAACAACATGATTTCCAGGACAGGGTTGCCGTACCACTCTGGTGCGGAACGTGTCCTTGTGGACCTACGAAGTTCAGTAGCAACTTGATCCGAAGTACCTTGATCATCATCATTGGTTTCCTCTTCAGTTGGTGTGGGCATCACAGGAATATTATCCTGAGCAGCACCACTTTCCCGTTCGAGAGGTAGTACTTCATCGAGTTCTACTTTCCTCCCACTTACTTCTTTCGAGAGAAACTCTTTTTCCAGAAAGCATCCGTTCTTGGCAACAAAGATCTTGCCCTCGGATCTTAAGTAGAAGGTATGCCCGACAGTTTCCTTAGGGTATCCTATGAAGATGCATTTTTCCGACTTGGGTTCGAGCTTTTCAGGTTGAAGATTCTTGACATAAGCATCGCATCCCCAAACTTTTAGAAATGACAGCTTAGGTTTCTTCCCAAACCATAATTCATACGGTGTCGTCTCAACGGATTTAGACAGTGCCCTATTTAAAGTGAATGTAGCTGTCTCTAGAGCGTATCCCCAAAATGATAGCGGTAAATCGGTAAGAGACATCATAGACCGCACCATATCCAATAGAGTGCGATTACGACGTTCGGACACACCGTTTCGCTGAGGTGTTCCAGGCGGCATGAGTTGTGAAACGATTCCACATTTCTTTAAGTGTGTACCAAATTCGTGACTTAAGTATTCTCCTCCACGATCTGATCATAGGAACTTTATCTTTCGGTCACGTTGATTCTCTACCTCATTCTGAAATTCTTTGAACTTTTCAAAGGTCTCAGACTTGTGTTTCATTAAGTAGACATACCCATATCTACTCAAGTCATCAGTGAGAGTGAGAACATAATGATATCCTCCGCGAGCCTCAACGCTCATTGGACCGCACACATCGGTATGTATGATTTCCAACAAGTTGGTTGCTCGCTCCATTGTTCCGGAGAACGGAGTCTTGGTCATTTTGCCCATGAGGCATGGTTCGCATGTGTCAAATGATTCATAATCAAGAGACTCCAAAAGTCCATCAGCATGGAGCTTCTTCATGCGTTTGACACCAATGTGACCAAGGCGGCAGTGCCACAAGTATGTGGGACTATCGTTATCAACTTTACATCTTTTGGTATCCACACTATGAACATGTGTAATAATACGCTCGAGATTCATTAAGAATAAACCATTGACCATCGGAGCATGACCATAAAACATATCTCTCATATAAATCGAACAACCATTATTCTCAGACTTAAATGAGTAGCCATCTCGTATTAAACGAGATCCAGATACAATGTTCATGCTCAAGCTTGGTACTAAATAACAATTATTAAGGTTCAAAACTAATCCCGTGGGTAAATGTAGAGGCAGCGTGCCGACGGAGATCACATCGACTCTGGAACCATTCCCGACGCGCATCGTCACCTCGTCCTTCGCCAGTCTCCGTTTATTCCGTAGCTCCTGCTGTGAGTTACAAATATGAGCAACGGCACCGGTATCAAATACCCAGGAGTTACTACGAGTACTGGTAAGGTACACATCAATTACATGTATATCAAATATACCTTTGGTGTTGCCGGCCTTCTTATCCGCTAAGTATTTGGGGCAGTTCCGCTTCCAGTGACCCTTCCCCTTGCAATAAAAGCACTCAGTCTCAGGCTTGGGTCCATTCTTTGACTTCTTCCCGGTAACTGGCTTACCAGGCGCGGCAACCTCCTTGCCGTCCTTCTTGAAGTTCTTCTTACCCTTGCCCTTCTTGAACTTAGTGGTCTTATTAACCATCAACACTTGATGTTCTTTCTTGATTTCAGCCTCTGCTGACTTCAGCATCGAGAACACTTCAGGAATGGTCTTTTCCATCCCCTGCATGTTGTAGTTCATCACAAAGCTCTTGTAGCTTGGTGGGAGCGACTGGAGGATTCTGTCAATGACCGCCTCATCGGGGAGGTTAATATTCAGCTGGGTCATACGGTTGTGCAACCCAGACATCTTGAGAATATGCTCACTGACAGAACTATTTTCCTCCATCTTACAACTGTAGAACTTGTCGGAGACATCATATCTCTCGACCCGGGCATGAGCTTGAAAAACTAGTTTCAGCTCTTCGAACATCTCATATGCTCCGTGATGCTCAAAACGCTTTTGGAGCCCCGGTTCTAAGCTGTAAAGCATGCCACACTGAACGAGGGAGTAATCATCAGCACGAGTTTGCCAAGCATTCATAATGTCTTGGTTCTCTGGGACGGGAGCGTCACCTAGCGGTCCTTCTAGGACATATTGTTTCTTGGCAGCTATGAGGATGATCCTCAGGTTCCGGACCCAGTCCGTATAGTTGCTGCCGTCATCTTTCAGCTTGGTTTTCTCTAGGAACGCGTTGAAGTTCATGTTGACATGAGCGTTGGCCATATGATCTACAAGACATATTTGCAAAGGTTTTAGACTAAGTTCATGATAATTAAGTTCTAATCATATTATGAACTCCCACTCAGATTAGACATCCCTCTGGTCATCTAAGTGTTACACGATCCGAGTCGACTAGCCCGTGTCCGATCATCACGTGAGACGGACTAGTCATCGTCGGTGAACATTTTCATGTTGATCGTATCTTCCATACGACTCGTGTTCGACCTTTCGGTCTCCGTGTTCCGAGGCCATGTCTGCACATGCTAGGCTCGTCAAGTTAACCCTAAGTGTTTTCGCTGTGTAAAACTGTCTTACACCCGTTGTATGTGAACGTAAGAATCCATCACACCCGATCATCACGTGGTGCTTAGAAGCGACGAACTGTAGCAACGGTGCACAGTTAGGGGAGAACACTTCTTGATATTTTGTAAGGGATCATCTTATTTACTACCGTCGTCCTAAGTAAACAAGATGCATAAACATAATAAACATCACATGCAATTATATAGTTGTGACATGATATGGCCAATATCATATAGCTCCATTGATCTCCATCTTCGGGGCTCCATGATCATCTTGTCACCGGCTTGACACCATGATCTCCATCATCATGATCTCCATCATCGTGTCTTCATGAAGTTGTCACGCCAACGACTACTTCTACTTCTATAGCTAACGCGTTTAGCAATAAAGTAAAGTAAGTTACATGGCGTTCTTCAATGACACACAGGTCATACGAAAATAAAGACAACTCCTATGGCTCCTGCCGGTTGTCATACTCATCGACATGCAAGTCGTGAATCCTATTACAAGAACATGATCTCATACATCACACTTCATCATTCATCACAACTTCTGGCCATATCACATCACATGATCAATCGCTGCAAAAACAAGTTAGACGTCCTCTAATTGTTGTTGCATCTTTTACGTGGCTGCAATTGGGTTCTAGCAAGAACGTTTTCTTACCTATGAATAACCACAACGTGATTTTGTCAACTTCTATTTACCCTTCATAAGGGCCCTTTTCATCGAATCCGCTCCAACTAAAGTGGGAGAGACAGACACCCGCCAGCCACCTTATGCAACTAGTGCATGTCAGTCGGTGGAACCGGTCTCACGTAAGGGTACGTGTAAGGTTGGTCCGGGCCGCTTCATCCCACAATGCCGTTGAAGCAAGAAAAGACTAGTAGAGGCAAGTAAGTTGACAAGATCCACGCCCACAACAAAATTGTGTTCTACTCGTGCAAAGAGAACTACGCATAGACCTAGCTCATGATGCCACTGTTGGGGAACGTTGCAGAAAATTAAAATTTTTCCTACGGTTTCACCAAGATCCATCTATGAGTTCATCTAAGCAACGAGTCAAGGGGTGAGTTTGCATCTACATACCACTTGTAGATCGCGTGCGGAAGATGGCAAGGGGATGGTGATGATGGAGTCGTACTCGACGTGATTCGGATCACCGATGACCAAGTACTGAACAGACAGCACCTCCGCGTTCAACACACGTACGGGACGGGAGACATCTCCTCCTTCTTGATCCAGCAAGGGGAAGGAGAGGTTGAGGAAGAACGCTCCAATGGCAGCACGACGGAGTGGTGCAGTTGGAGTAGTAGTATTCCGACAGGGCTTCGCCAAGCACTTATGGAGGAGGAGAGGTGTTGGGGAGGGGGGGGCTGCGCCTTGGCTTGTGTTGATCTCCCATGCGCCTCCCCACTATATATAGGGGTGGAGGGGCTGGTTTCTTTCCCTCCAAGTCCATTGGGGCGTTGGCCAAGGTGGGAGGAAAGAAATCCCATCATTTCCTTCCCCACCGATTGTTATCCCCCCTTTTAGGGATCTTGATCTTATCCCTTCGGGATATGATCTTATTCCTTCTAAGGGGGGATCTTGGTGCGCCTTGACCAGGGGTGTGGGGCCTTTCCCCCACTACTCACGTTCATGTGGGTCCCCCCATGCAGGTGGGCCCCACTCCGGAACCTTCTAGAACCTTCCCGGTACAATACCGAAAAAACCCGAACATTTTCCGGTGGCCAAAATAGGACTTCCCATATATAAATCTTTACCTCCGGACCATTCCGAAACTCCTCGTGACGTCCGGGATCTCATCCGGGACTCCGAACAACATTCGGTAGTCACATACTAGTCTTCCTAATAACCCTAGCGTCACCGAACCTTAAGTGTGTAGACCCTACGGGTTCGGGAGACATGCAGACATGACCGAGACGCTCTCAGGTCAATAACCAACAGCGGGATCTGGATACCCATGTTGGCTCCCACATGCTCCTTTATGTTGTCATCGGATGAACCACGATGTCGAGGATTCGATCAAACCCTGTATACAATTCCCTTTGTCAATCGGTACGTTACTTGCCCGAGACTCGATCGTCGGTATCCCAATACCTTGTTCAGTCTCGTTACCGGCAAGTCACTTTACTCGTACCGTAATGCATGATCCCGTGGCCAACACTTTGGTCACCTTGAGCTCATTATGATGATGCATTACCGAGTGGGCCCAGAGATACCTCTCCGTCATACGGAGTGACAAATCCCAGTCTCGATCCGTGTCAACCCAACAGCTACTTTCGGAGATACCTGTAATGCACCTTTATAGTCACCCAGTTACATTGTGACGTTTGATACACCCAAGGCACTTCTACGGTATCCGGGAGTTACACGATCTCATGGTCTAAGGAAGAGATACTTGACATTGGCAAAGCTCTAGCAAACGAACTAAACGACCTTTGTGCTATGCTTAGGATTGGGTCTTGTCCATCACATCATTCTCCTAATGATGTGATCCCGTTATCAACGACATCCAATGTCCATAGCCAGGAAATCATGACTATCTGTTGATCACAACGAGCTAGTCAACTAGAGGCTCACTAGGGACATATTGAGGTCTATGTATTCACACGTGTATTACGATTTCCGGATAATACAGTTATAGCATGAATAAAAGACAATTATCATGAACAATGAAATATAATAATACTTTTATTATTGCCTCTAGGGCATATTTCCAACAATTAGTGTTAAACCTAAATAAATGTTATTTGGCGTTTGCGTTGAGTATGAATATGATTTGATCATGTTTATTGCAATACGGTTATTCATTTAAAGTTAGAGAATAATTGTTGTTCTATTTACATGAATAAAACCTTCAATGGTCATACACCCAATGAAAATAGTTTGTTGGATCTCGATCGTAGTGATACACATATTCATAATATTGATGCCAAACGATGCAAAGTTAATAATGATAGTGCAACCCATTTGTGGCACTGCCGTTTGGGTCATATCGGTGTAAAGCGCATGAAGAAACTCCATAAAGATGGATTTTCGGAATCACTTGGTTATGAATCATTTGATGCTTGTGAACCATGCCTTTTGGGCAAGATGACTAAAACTCTGTTCTCCCGAACAATGGAACAAACTACTGACTTATTGGAAATAATACATACCGATGTATGCGATCCAATGAGTGTTGATGCTCGTGGCAAGTATCATTATTTTCTGACCTTCACAAGATGATTTGAGCAGATATGGGTATATCTACTTGATGAAACATAAGTCTGAAATAGTTGAAAGGTTCAAAGAATTTTAGAGTGAAGTGGAAAAATCATCGTAACAAGAAAATAAAGTTTCTGCGATCTAATCGTGGAGACGAATATTTGAGTTACGAGTTTGGCCTTCAATTAAAACAATGTGGAATAGTTTCACAGCTCACACCACCTGGAACACCACAATGTTATGGTGTGTCCGAACATCGTAACCGCACTTTATTGGATATGGTGCGATCTATGATGTCTCTTACTGATTTACCACTATTGTTTTGGGGTTAGCATTAGAGACAGTTGCATTCACGTTAAAAGGGCACCATCTAAATCCGTTGAGACGACACCATATGATCTGTGGTTTAACAAGAAACCCAAGTTGTCGTTTCTTAAAGTTTGGGGCTGCGATGCTTATGTGAAAAAGTTTCATCCTGATAAGCTCAAACCCAAATCGGAGAAGTGCGTCTTCATAGAATACCCAAAGGAAACTGTTGGGTACACCTTCTATCACAGATCCGAAGGCAAGATATTCGTTGCTAAAAATGGATCCTTTCTAGAGAAGGAGTTTCTCTCGAAAGAAGTGAGTGGGAGGAAAGTAGAACTTGATAAGGTAATTGTACCTTCTCCTGAATTGAAAATTAGTTCCAGTGATTCCTACACCAATTAGTGAGGAAGCTAATGATGATGATCATGAAACTTCTGATCAAGTTACTACAAAACCTCGTAGGTCTTCCAGAGTACGGTCCGCACCAGAGTGGTATGGTAATCCTGTTCTGAAAGTCATGTTACTAGACCATGATAAACCTACGAACTATGAGGAAGCGATGATGAGCCCAGATTCCGCAAAATGGCTAGAGGCCATGAAATCTTAGATAGGATCCATGTATGAGAACAAAGTGTGGACTTTGGTGGACTTGCCCGTTGATCGGCAAACCATAGAAAATAAATGGATCTTCAAGAGGAAGACGGACGTTGATAGTAGTGTTACTATCTACAAAGCTCGACTTGTCACAAAAAGGTTATTTGACAAGTTCAAGGTGTTGATTACAATGAGATTTTCTCAACTGTAGCGATGCTTAAGTCTATCCGAATCATGTTAGCAATTGCCACATTTTATGAAATCTGGCAAATGGATGTCAAAACTGCATTCCTTAATAGTTTTCTTAAAGAAGAGTTGTATATGATGCAACCAGAAGGTTTTGTCAATCCTAAAGGTGGTAACAAAATGTGCAAGCTCCATCAATCCATCTATGGACTGGTGCAAGCATCTCGGAGTTGGAATATACGCTTTGATAAGTTGATCAAAGCATATAGTATTATACAGACTTACGGTGAAGCCTGTATTTACAAGAAAGTGAGTGGGAGCTCTGTAGCATTTCTGATACTATATGTAGATGACATATTGTTGATCAGAATGATATAGTAAAGGGATACTTGAATAAAAGTTTTTCAATGAAAGACCTCGGTGAAGCTTCTTACACATTGAGCATCAAGATCTATATAGATAGATCAAGACGCTTGATAAGATTTTTCAATGAGTACATACCTTTATAAATTTTTGAAATAGTTCAAAATATAACAGTCAAAGAAGGAGTCCTTGCCTGTGATGCAAAGGTGTGAAGTTGAGTAAGACTCAAGACCCGACCATGGCAGAAAATAGAAAGAGAATGAAAAGTCATTCCCTATGCCTCAGTCATAGGTTCTATAAAGTATGCTATGCTGTGAACCAGACCTATTGTATACCTTGCTCTGAGTTTGACAAAGGAATACAATTTTGATCTAATAGTAGATCACTGGACAGCGGTCAAAAATATCCTTAGTGGGGACTAAGGAGATGTTTCTCGATTATGGAGGTGATAAAAGAGCCCGTCGTAAAAAGTTACAACGATGCAAGCTTTTACACCAATCCAGATGACTCTAAGTCTCAATCTGGATACATATTGAAAGTGGGAGCAATTAGCTAGAGTAGCTCCGTGCAGAGCATTGTGGACATAGAATATTTGCAAAATACATACGGCTCTGAATATGACAGACCCGTTGACTAAACTTCTCTGACAAGCAAAACATGATCATACCTTAGTACTCTTTGGGTGTTAATCACATAGCAATGTGAACAAACCCTTTGGGTGTTGATCACATGATGATATGAACTATGGGTATTAATCACATACAGATGTGAATATTGGTGTTAAATCACATGGCGATGTGAACTAGATTATTGACTCTAGTGTAAGTGGGAGACTGAAGGAAATATGCCCTAGAGGCAATAATAAAGTTATTATTTATTTCCTCATATCATGATAAATGTTTATTATTCATGCTAGAATTGTATTAACCGGAAACATGATACATGTGTGAATACATAGACAAACATAACGTCACTAGTATGCCTCTACTTGACTAGCTCATTAATCAAAGATGGTTATGTTTCCTAACCATAGACATGTGTTGTCATTTGATTAATGGGATCACATCATTAGGAGAATGATGTGATTGACATGACCCATTCCGTTAGCCTAGCACTTGATCGTTTAGTATATTGCTATTGCTTTCTTCATGACTTATACATGTTCCTGTAACTATGAGATTATGCAACTCCCGTTTACTGGAGGAACACTTTGGGTGCTACCAAACGTCACAACGTAACTGGGTGATTATAAAGCAGTACTATAGGTGTCTCCAAAGGTACATGTTGGGTTGGCGTATTTCAAGATTAGGTTTTGTCACTCCGATTGTCGGAGAGGTATCTCTGGGCCCTCTCGGTAATGCACATCACTATAAGCCTTGCAAGCAATGTAGCTAATGAGTTAGTTACGGAATGATGCATTACGTAACGAGTAAAGAGACTTGCCGGTAACGAGATTGAACTAGGTATTGGATACCGACGATCGAATCTCGGGCAAGTAACATACCGATGACAAAGGGAACGACGTATGTTGTTATGCGGTCTGACCGATAAAGATCTTCGTAGAATATGTAGGAGCCAATATGAGCATCCAGGTTCCGCTATTGGTTATTGACCGAGAATAGTTCTAGGTCATGTCTACATAGTTCTCGAACCCGTAGGGTCCGCACGCTTAACGTTACGATGACAGTTTTATTATGAGTTTATAAGTTTTGATGTATCGAAGTTTGTTCGGAGTCCCGGATGTGATCACGGACATGACGAGGAGTCTCGAAATGGTCAAGACATAAAGATTGATATATTGGAAGCCTATGTTTGGACATCGGAAGTGTTCCGGGTGAAATCGGCATTTTACCGGAGTACCGGGAGGTTACCGGAACCCCCCGGTGACCTAATGGGCCTTATTGGGCCTAGTGGAGGAAGAGGAGAGGAGGCCAAGGGGCAGCCGCGCGCCCCTCCCCCCTCCCCAAGTCCGAATAGGACAAGGAGGGGGGCGGCGCCCCCCCTTTCCTTTCCCCCCTCTCCTCCTTCCCCCCAAGTCCTAGTCCAACTAGGAAAAAGGGGGGAGTCCTACTCCCGGTGGGAGTAGGACTCCTCCGGCGCGCCTCCTCCTAGGGCCGGACGCACCCCCCTTGCTCCTTTATATACGGGGGCAGGGGGCACCCTAGGACACACAAGTTGATCTACGTGATCGTTCCTTAGCCGTGTGCGGTGCCCCCCTCCACCATATTCCACCTCAGTCATATCGTCGCGGAGTTTAGGCGAAGCCCTGCGCCGGTATAACATCATCATCGTCACCACGCCGTCGTGCTGACGGAACTCATCCCCGACACTTTGCTGGATCGGAGTCCGGGGATCATCATCGAGCTGAACGTGTGCTGAACTCGGAGGTGCCGTACGTTCGGTACTTGGATCGGTCGGATCATGAAGACGTACGACTACATCAACCGCGTTGTCATAACGCTTCCGCTTACGGTCTACGAGGGTACGTGGACAATACTCTCCCCTCTCGTTGCTATGCATCACCATGATCTTGCGTGTGCGTAGGAATTTTTTTTGAAATTACTACGTTGCCCAACATGTCTACCATGTTTGTTGTTTTTGTTTGTTAGTTTATCAAAATTTTCAGCCAGTTTTCTACTTCTTCTGAGTCGATTTTCTCTTTGTTTTATAATTTTTTTTCTTTTTATTGTTCACAAAGAATTTTTCAAAAAACCACAAATAGTTTTTAAATAATTTGTAAACATTTTGCTGAAATTCCTTAACATTGTTGAACCTTTTTAATAATTCATGGATATTTCTAATTTTTTCAATTTGTGTAATCTGTAGATAATTTTTCAATTCACATGAAACTTTTTTAGAAATCAGTGACATTTTAAAACTCTTCAATATTTTTAGTATGTCACCAACCTATTTTAAATCTCATGAACATACCATTTTTAAAATTTGCAATTTTTTTATTTTTAAAAAACTAATTATTATTTTTCAACAATATATGAAATAAAAAGGGTTCAAAACAATTGATGGGCCTGCCCAAGAACTGTTTTCTATGTGTTTCCTCTACTACCCTGGTAACAGGAGCGGAATAGTTGGGACTCTTATAAAAGATGTTCCTTAGATCTGAAAACATTTTCACCATTTTCCTAGTCTTGTCGGTATGCCACTGTGTTGATTGTGGGGGTTTCGATCCCATCATCTTGCATACTTTTTTTTTGAATGGAGGGAAGGCCATCTTATCACCTCCTTGTGTTGAAATCTTTGCTTGTTAAAAGGGTTTTCTAGGTTGACAGTATCTTCATATGAATATATTGCTCAAAATTATTACAAGAGCAAGTTTGGAGCTTCTTTCAAGAGGTGTGGTTGGGTAAGATAGGATTGTTACCTTACAATACAGAAATTGGAGGAGGTCACAACACTGAAGATAAAATAAAAAAAGGAAAATAAGGCTTTGTGTGCACTTGAAAGAAGCTCTGTTGTGTTGAGCTGGTGTACACGACAACCAGTTCCATACAAACAATCACCCCAGGCTGGCTTGAGGATTACCAGTGCCATCACTGAACTTTGAGAAATCCATTGTGGCGGCCACAGTGGTGTGGGTTTGGTCGGTGATTGTTTGCGGCGAAGCCCAAGTCGCTTGCTCTGGGAGAAGATGAAGCCAATGTGCATCCTCGGCGTGATTTTCTTTGCAGTGGTGTGGGTGTGATTTATACTATGTGTGCCTCATTAGCCAAGTTGTGAATGTTTTTATCTGCTAATCGTTAATTAACCATGCAACTCTCTTCTTATTTAATGAATTGAGCCCTAGATCCTTGTCGAGCTAGCGTACATGGCAACCATTTCTATACAAACAATCACCCCACAGTGACGTGAGGAGTGCCACTGCCATCATCGAACTTTGATTAATCCATTGTGGTGGTCACATCGACCCCCTGGTCTCCACGGGCATTAGCTCTATCCTCATGACCATCTGCGAGACGTTCCCCTAAGGGAATGGACGCCATTAGCGACATCAACGAGAGCACGACGACCAATAGCTCTGGCGACCCGATCAAAGTGTACTCGGTCAAGCTAACATAGACACCACTAATGACGTCCAGAAGGAGCCAAGTGGCCACACCAGCACACATGGTGGTGATGGTACTCCGTCTGTGTGCCATGCCGTCACTCCAGAGCGCATTCAGGCCGTCATAGAGCACATCGAAGGCGTGTTCCTCCCACTCGTAGTGGACGTACAGATCCTCTCCCTTGACGTGAGCGATCATGTCGTGTAGACATAGGCTTCCAACTGTGATCATCATCTGAAAATTAACAACAATTAACATGTCTATCCAGACAAATTGTTACTCCCCCGGGCTTTTAAATTTCTTTTTTTGTTTATTACAATTTAAGTTTGAGTATACGTACCATAATTTGGGAGATATGGCTAGACTGGTTGTATCGGCATGAGCAGATGGTCGTAGAATCCATGTCCTCTCCGGGTGACTCCTGCTTGTGGGTTTACATCAGCACCTGATCCATTTGTTTTAAATATATATTTTAAAATTTTGCTCCATATAGGTGTTTTGGTCTAAAGTTGGGCTGTGTTATTTCGTATTCCTCTAATCAGAATTTTATTTTTTGTTGTTTGTTATACTATTTTCGTAGCTTTGTTTCCATGACAGATTTTTTATATATTCTAAATTAGTTAAGCATGTAGAGTCGAGCAAATGCAAATTGGGTTTTACTTAGTTCACTCCTGAAGGTAGCTAAGCCTCAACCAACCGAAAGATATTTGACCAGCAGTTATTTATTGTAAACACATATTTCATAATATGTCCAGTAGTTTCTGTTTGTCAACGTTGATATTGGCAGTCAACTCTATGTATGAGGACACACATGCAGATTATTCTCTCTATGAGGGAGTAGTAAAACAAATTCCATCACGAAAAAGGAGTAGTAAAAAAAACTATAAAAACCTACACATCCCCAGAAAAAAACATCTACATGCCTGATTAGACATTGTAACATGATACATTAACACATTTACATGAGAGGCCGTTGCAAAAAAACATGTCTCACAGGTGTGAATTTAGGCTCATCGACTTTCATACCGTTTTATAACTGAAAAAAGCGCGAGAAACAAAAAGGTAATATGTACTGCTTGTTAAAAAAAGTTAATAGAGAACCAAATAGCCGCTAATGCCTTTTTGGTGGATGGGCTTCAAGTAGCCCTTTTTTCTTCTCAATAACTGTATTTCCAAGGTGCAAAAAAGTAGAAAAAGGTGTGCATACAGAAATACATGTATACTATGTATGTGCGAAATTTCACAATAATATATTTACATACGTGACGTACACAAAATAGACAAATAAGTACATCAAAGCGTTCTTATTTTTGTTTGTTTTTGGGTTGGAAATTTGCTTTTTTATATAGCTTACAAATTAGCATTCAATTCAATAAATTTACAGATATATAGTGACATGTTTAAGTTTTCACCGAATAAAATCAATTTTTTAGTAATTCAAAGTATCATTTTTTATCTATTTTTTCTTTTCAAAATACTAGGCTCCTCGCACTCGGCAAAATAGCCAGCTAGAAGCCTTGGAATCTAGTAGAACTAGAGTTTACCCCGTGCCTTGTTGCGAAAAATCTGTGCAGACAATTTGAATTTGTATTGAATATGGCACATGAACTATGTTGAGAATTCTATACAAGAGAAAAGAAATTCGAAAAAAATGGTGATCATCTTTATTAAAGAAAAATAATATAAACCCCTTGGTTGTCTCTATCCATGAGAAAAGGGGTTTGGACATTATAGTGGTCCTACATTTGATTCGAGGATAACATGAAATACCAATACAATGTTCAATAAAAAAGTTAATATCAGACATGTTGCTGTACGTAACAACTCCTATTTATCAACCACTCACATAAAAGAGGTAACTATGGATCCGAACATGCCAATTTACCTCCCAGACCCGCGAAACACACATCCTATGGGACCTAAAGACATGACCTACATGAAAGAAGTGTCGACATCCTATGGCACCTAAAGACATGACTTACACCAAAGACGTGTTCACATCATTGTTGCGCGGAGGCAACGACATGATGAGGGGTGAGACCGGAGACGAAGAGAGTACATGTGCAACATAGGGTGGGAGAAGAGAAGGCATATGCGGAAAGGAGAGAAGACTCTGCATCAAAACAACCATGGTTTAAGATCTTAACTACAAGTACTGGACCTGATGCGTACGTGACTTAAGAAGATTGTTGCACAAAAATTGCTAATATATTGCAAATATGTAAGAATAGAGAATTCTCACCTGCAGCGGGCCTGGCTCATGGCATGACTCTCCTTAGTGCGATCGGTGGCCGGTTTGAAGCGAGTGGTATTTATAGGGGGGCCCTGCGTGTTATGTTTGCAGATTATGAATTTCACTTTGTCTCCGCCCGCGTGCCAGGAATTGTTTATTGGTGCACTAGTTGTTTGATTAACCAATTGTGTCGACATGTACATGCAGGGCGGAACCACACTATAAACTGGTCGATTACTACTACGTGTGTGCGTGCTACACGACATGCATATCTTTGTACAGTGATGTACGTTGGTACTACCGAGATGCTAGGTAGCAAACTGGGTAGTTTTATGGTTTTTCCTCACTAGAGTAGAAAGTGATACGGACTAGATGGAACATGCATTATGCAAGCATGACATGTGAAGCATATTCAACAAGGAAGATAAGCACTAGGACCTACTCTGTTCCTACCAAAAGATTACACAAATGGAAAGACCGTGAATTGCAATGACAAAATTCTTTAGCGATGTATTGGACAAAGATTTTATTTGCTTGGGCTTTTGGAGCTGCTTTGTTTAAAAAGGATTATTTCTGTTGGACAATGACAGTAACTATCCTATATATCTTAGAAACTCGTCTGCACTATCCTATTTATCTTGACATACAGCCTATCCACCTCACTAAGGGCATGTACAATGGTGTTATTTTAGGAGTGTCACATAGGATAAATGATGAGGTGAAGGAGAGAGAACTCATAAGAAAAGGCTTGTCTTCTCCTATTAAAGAGAAGACAAAAGATGGTCTTTTAGCACAATATGTCTCACCATGTTTTTAGGAATAACTAGTTATTAAAGATAAGGCCAAGAGATGACCCATTGTAGACATATTTTTTATCATCTTTAAATTACATGCAAGAATTAACATAAGACTATCTTATGAACCATTGTACATGCCCTAATGTGTGACATCAGTGGGCTGCCTTCTCACCTTCTCATGCGTCAATGTCATCCTCTTTTGCTCCTATACCCCCTCCCCCCCCCCCCCCCCCCCCCCCCCGCGACGAGCATGGTGCAGTGGTGTAACAACAACGCTATCCAGCATGCATCTGGAGGTAGTAAGTTTGCAAGAAATAAAGCATCGCAATAAGCAAGATGACATAATGTAGACATGAAGAAATCAATCAATATGACAAACCTCATCGTTTTATCCTTAATGACAACAATACAATACGTGTCTTTGCCCTTATTGTCACTGGGTTAGGGCATCTCCAACGGAAACCCGCAAATTTCCTCCAGCATCCGTCAGCGAACAGGGGAGACCAGTCCGCGGACACGGATGCCGGAGGAAGCAATCCAACCACTACTAGGAAAAACGTTATACACAATAGCTTACCAGTAGCGCCTTTTAAAAGGAAGCGCTGCTGCTAATTATCAGTAGCGCTTGAGCAGAAAAAGCGATGCTACTATGCACATAGCAGTAGCGCGGTAGTTAAAAAACACGCTACTACTATAATTGCCAGACCGTTGCCGGCAGGCTAGGTATACTTGTAGCCCGCATACGAGAAAAGCGCTACTGCTATTGTACTTAACAACAACGCTTTCCTCCAACCAGCGCTACTGCTAAATTCAATCCCCTCCTAAGACCCAAGTTTAGTCCCACCTTGCTCCGTGAACAGAATGTTTATCACCTTAAATATGGTGCTTCTCAAACTATCACAACCACTTGGTCTTCATTGTACTCTATGTGTATGTCCTATGGCAATATGAATCCTCGCCGGTTCCTAAACCTGCGAAGATTTATACTGACAATTTAGATTCTACACACAAAAAAAATCATTGATGACCAATGCTTTTTTATGCTATTTTTTACATGCTTAGCCTTAGTAGTAGCGCTGGTTCTCTAAGCCGCCAGCTTACTTATATATAATGAACCGGCACAATAATGAAGTTACTACAGTTTTGAGGCGAGTTAACACGTTTGGCCTACTAATGACAAGTCGCCGAGTTACTAAAGGTATTGAGCCAGCTGAGTGAGAGATAGTTATGATTATCAAGCTAGGCGACTCATCCTATGTGGAGACTGAGTTTTTCTACTAAGTGTTGTCTAAAAACAAGTTTCTACGGAAATGACTACAACTATGGATCTACAAATGGTTCAACAAGAAAATATGTTTGCTAAACCTAAAAAGTGAAGTGGAAGTACTTACTAATCTATTTTGGGGGTTTGAAGATAATGTGCAGTTTCCAGATTCAAAAATGGTGCGGAGCAGTTGGAACAGTTTATTGGAATACTAAAAGGGGTCTAGATCTACTAGCTAAGGAATGGCGACAAGAACAGATGATCTCCGACGAACTACAGATGAGGTATTTTGGATCTGGCGAGAAAGTTTTGGCGTAC
This sequence comes from Triticum timopheevii, assembly GCA_963921465.1. Taxonomy (NCBI): domain Eukaryota; kingdom Viridiplantae; phylum Streptophyta; class Magnoliopsida; order Poales; family Poaceae; genus Triticum; species Triticum timopheevii. The sequence continues at coordinate 81,005,338 of OY997272.1, read as the reverse complement.
CTGGTTGCACCAGAGAGCAGCCGGAAGTTTTGACGGCGCCGCAGTTGCAGACGAGGTGGTCGACGAGTTCGAGGAAGCGCGGCATCACTCTAGTCGCAGATGAGCTCGAGCGTGAGGAAGAAGAAGAAGTGGGGGAGCGAAACGGTAAAAGTAAAAACTAGGCTCGCCTGTGTGTATTTATAAGGAAAGGAGAAGAGGGAAAGGCAGGCGCGGAAAAAGAAGAGACACAGTAACTTTTCGAGTAAGGGACGTCTTGATTTTCGTACCTGACATATATGCACAAAAGAATCATTATGATGTCACTCTTGAGCTCCTGGAATTCTGGAGGATGATGTCATGATTCAAAGAGATGAAAAAAATGGCAAGTGTGGAAATATCATAAGCCGGAACCTATGACCCGGCCACGATGTAGTTTCAAAGGCAAGATAACCTAGAATTCTTATCAATCTGAAGATTAACATGAATGGATCGAAGTCAATCTGGGGGCTAATGTTGAGGCTGTAACCCCATGGTATGACCCGCCTGTTTAGGGTCAGGTTATCCAATGGCGGCCTGAAGAGAGATCTTACATGGGTTGTGGCAATCAAGACCTCAAGGCCCATATGGCGACTCATCAGCAGGCCGACTCATGGCCCTACACCGGAAGCGGTGGCTCACCAAAGGGAACCGTAGTTATCTTGGGAAATAAGACAAGTAGGAAAATCATTAAGATACGGATCGTAGTACGACCCGGACTCTGTTGAAGCCTGGGGCCTCAACCTGTATATAAAGGGGAGCCCCTGAGGCAGAAAGACTAAGTTACAATCTCTCGAGTACCAGTTAGCCAAGTCGCACCCTTGTAATCGAGATCACCATAATCAATATCAACCAAGCAGAAGTAGGCTTTTACCTCCACAGTGAGGGGCCGAACCTGGGTAAACTATTGTCTTTTGATTCCGATCAACCCCGTTCAAGCTACTACCTTGTGGCGATGGCCTCACGACTAAGTCCCTTTACGAGGGCATCTGCTGTGACAAAACCACAACAACAACCCCGATTACAAGTTCACTACGGTGGACGATGTAAAAGCGCACAAAGTTTTGGGCTTGACCTGCCAGAAGCTTGTCGAAATCCGTTGCCACTACAGGGTCTAGGGCAACAAGAAGGAGAAGGACTCCCTTATTGACCTCGCCTCGGCCATCATCGAGCCCTACTACGAAAACATGAAGGAGGATGCCAAGAAAACTCCTGCAGCCTGGCATGGGGCCTAGATGCGGAGCCTGGATGCAGCTCACCTCAAGTTCGCATCCAAGAATGTGTACACATGCTACGAGATGCATAGGCGGATCATTGAGATGAGGGAGTGCCTCCTTCCTATAATCGACGAGGGATCGAGCCACCAGCAGAATAGTGGCAGCAAACGTCACAAGAGGAAGTACATGATGATTAGATGATTGTTTATCCTAGTTGATTATGCATGTAATTGTTTACTTTGTTGTGTCAAATGTCATGTGTGTACTAGTCACTTATGTCATTGGATATTTAATAAGTATATATGTTGTTGTTCTGTAGACAAAGCAAATCACATCACACACGAACTAAATTAGGGAACCCGTCGGTGTTGATTTCATCAATCGCTCTAGCAAGCGTTTGCCCACAACACACACAGCTTATTAGAAACAATTCTCTGTGTTGTTGTCGGTCTTCGCACACATTTCTGATTACGGATCTGTTTGCCGCGGATCACACACATCTTGTTAAGCTGAACCGTTTCTGTTGTTTTCGCTCATCGCAAATATTTCATCCGAGTGAATTGTATGTCGTCTATCGCACAAACCTTGATCTAACTGACCGTTTCTGTTGTGTTGCCTAATCGTAAATAGTTCATCCGAGTGAACTGTATGCCGTATATCGCACACACCTTGATCTGGCTGACCATTTTTGTTGTTCTGGCTCATCGCAAACAGTTTGTATGGATCAACTGTATGCCACATATTGCACATGCAACTCTAATCTAAATCGTACTTGATGTCTCCGCAGTCGCACACAATTCGTCTTATTGGTAACAGTTTTATTACGGTCCAATGCATGCATCACACACAGTTTGATCGAAGGGTCTCTGATTTATGTGTCGTATTAGCAGCATCCCGCAGTAGTGGTACTTGTATTTTTTTAAAAGCTAAAATTAATAGCAGTGGCTTGCAAAAATAATTGCTCGCCACTACTGGGCGCTTTTAGTAGTGGTGAGAAGAAAATAACTAGTGGCCCGCCATTAGTAACTAAAGCCTGCCACTGGTGGCCTATTACGAGTGGCAGGACACCAGCAGCGCCTGCTTGGGCCCAAATCCTGCCAGTGATGCCCATTTGGCACCCGCCCACTAGTAGGAAAACCCCTTATAGGATTTTACTACTAGTAGCGTTTAGGGAATCAGGACGCGGGCGCTAACTTCACTAACTACCAGGAACATCCAAGAAAAAATAGAACGCTACAAACATGAAGATATTAGCTGCGAGGTTGGTACATGAAACTAGCCGTTGTGCCACAAATGTGCTCTGCATGGCGCCAGTGTCACCCTCAGTAGCAGCGTCTACTATTTTACGCGTGCTATTGAATACAAGTAACTCTATTTAGTTCTATTGTAATTTTGAAAATGAACACACAAGTACCCATAAAATTTAAGTAAATATATCCAAAACTTATAAAAGCCAGTGAATCATGTGGCTTCAAGCGTGGCTTATTGCTATCAATTGCGATGAGTACTATAGGCCATGATCAGTGAGAATTATCTATTGAGTACATACAAACTGGCGTGCATGAGACTTTTTCCTTTTATTACTATTTCCTCCACTTAACGGATAACCATTTGCTACCACTTGGGCAACTGTTTCTTATTTCCAATTTAGATAACTGGATTTGCACTAAAAGAGAACATGAATTCCATACGCATTTAAAAAAAATTGGCATGTAATTCGCCCCTCTTCTTGCGATTTAATGGTGTAAATCTTGTGTAGTTAGCCTTCAAAACTTTGGGGCATTATTTATTTCATCCCAAAATTATCATCCGGATTTAATGTTCATCACCAGTTTCCATCCATTGTTAAAATTATTATTGGCCAGATAATCATCGGCATTAAAAGAATTCCTTATTAATGTTTTTTCACCTAGCTATATATACGCACGGAAGATATCAGTTGGATAACAAGCACCACCTAATTCATATCACACACACACACATATTGTGCCTCCAAAATCACCGATTGTTCAAAGTAATTCAAAGTCTGTGTGCATGGCGAAGTACACAGAACGTGTGCACCTGCTAGTGCCACTTTCGCTACTTCTCGTCGTGTGCTTTGTTGTTCATGCGCAATGTAAGTAGCACAATATAAAAAAGATCCCGATTTTTATCTTGTTTATTTTTTTGGCTATTGTGAGTTTTGTCTAATATATTCGAATATGTGTTAAAAACTGTATATATTTTTTGCGGAACAAAGTGTATATGGTTATAAAAAAGGTTGTTTGGTGGTCCGTTGTTTCATATATTAGAGAATACCCCACGCGTTGCTGCAGGAACGGACTACTATATTTTCAGTGGTCTGATTGTATGAAAGATGAATAGTATAATTAATAATATATGGACTAAAACTAAAAATACATATTATATATATTGTAATTTATTATTGTGTATTCAAAAAGTATTTTGAATATAAGTGGCATAGCAAACGGGCATGTAGCCTAGTGGTTGCAAAGATCTTAATAGCACTCAAATCTTGGGTTTGGCTCCCAGTGGGAGGGGATTTAAACATGCCTGGGAAAAAACAAAATAAAAGATTGTAGGGATGTTGCCCTATAGTAAATTGTCAAAAAGTAATATAATGGAAAACCTTTTCCCATGCATGTTGAGGGGACCTTTGATGAGGTGGCATTTGTGGTGATGTGGGATGTATGCATGAGATCAATAATAATGGAAAAAATGTGCATGCATGTTGTGGTGGGCCTTTGATGATGTGGCATGTGTGCATGTCAAGATAGTAGAGATAGTGAGGATGAACTATTTAGGTATATTAGGATATAGGATACATTGCTTGTTAGTTGATTAAATAAACATTTCAAGAATAGTTCTATATACTTGCATGCATAATATATATTGCTCTAATTTATTTTTTATTCTCTAGGTGGGAGCATGGAAGACATAGGTAACAGAAAGTTCAATCTACCGTATGGATTGTGCGCACCACCTAAAGAATTTGGAAAATGCACGCACAATTGTTGGTGTTGTTTAGTTGGTATCAGCCCCATAAAAAACCTTTGTTATGATACACCTGAACACTGTGATGAGGCTTGCCGCAAACATTCTTCACCAACACTAGCAGCAACAACGCCCACCCCCTCCGTCATACCACCAAACTGAAATATTTGTTCACTGAAAAAAAAGTAGTGTATACCTTGTTCTTTGCGGCACCGTTCTAATATATAATATACTACTTTTCATGATGATTATTAGCATAAATCTACAAAGCTTCAGTCTTGTGTACTTTTAGTCCCTAAAAAAATCTCTCATATTTCAATCTTAATTAATCTCGTGTTGCCTCTTCTTTAACATTCTGCAGCACCCCCCCCCTAGCGCTCCTCCTCTCGTGCCAAAGCCACGAACCTAACTTCTAAATTAATGAATAAAGAGTTCTTAGGTTTTTATCAAACTATATAATTCCTTGTGTGTTTCAACTAGTGCAAAAGTATACTAGCAGGTTCCCTGTGACTGCATGTCCATCATTTGTACTTCCATCGGTTAAAAATTAGACTATTTTCATACGCAATTTTCATGATTTTCTAACATTGTAGACAATAAATGGGTATTATCTTGTAAATATTTACTACCTTACCAAAGAAAATATGTTTTTATTTGGTAGAACAATAAAACGTGGGGCAGTTGCGGTGATTTGATTTCAGGGAAACCAAGTGGAGAAAAAACTACTATGGGAGGAGGAAAAACAAAACGGGGAGGAGGGAGGGGAAGAACTCAAGTAGGTGGTTGGATGAAAGAATGATCGAAACGAAAACCTTATGCTCCTTTTAAGTAGTACAGATAGATATCTGTGATTAATCATAAACAACCACTTATTCTCATCATTACGAATGGCACTTGTTGTTGGTCCATCCTCTTTCTTGGCCCTGGGCCTAAGTAGCCAGGGCGACCTCTCTGGGTCCACACGATCCCGGGAGAGGGAGGGCATCCTAGTATGTGTTTATTTTCCAAATGTGTAGTTGTAGTACACCCAATATTAACGGTGGAATCTCTCTCCCATGTAGAACATATCCATCAAGTAGGCTAGCCCCCCCCCCCCCCCCCCCATGCTTTATGTGTTGGAAAGCATATCATCAACGAGATATATGTTGATTGCCTGATTATGTATTTGGAAATGTCTAAAGAAACCGATTAATGTGATTGTCCTAGCAAGGGGTGGATTTATGTTCAATGGCATGTTCTTAAGTTTATGATTTACCCTTTGTCCTTCTGAAAAAAATCTCAAAACTGAAAATTTATTTGAATGCATGTTGATCATTTGTAAATGCATATTGAACATTTTTTCGATGCATACTGAACATTTTTAAACACATGTTTGTACATTTTTCAAAAATTTCATTAACATTTTCTTACGACGTGAAATATTTTGCAAAGTGTTAGATATTGTTCTAAATAACATGAACATCTGTTTGTATGTTATGAACATGTTTCTTAAATTGTGAGAAGAAATTTTTACATTTCATGATTTTTTTTAAAATTTATTAAAATATATTTTTAACATGGGAACTTTTTAAAATGTCATTAAAATTTTTGTTAATGGTATAAACATTGTTTTACAAATTACATGGACATACTTTTTGTATTTTCATTAAAATTTTGAAAGTATTTCATTCATAAAATTTTAAACATATGTAAGAGAAATAGAAATGCCACGAAAGATTAATGGCATGAACAATTTTTAGAACTGCACAAACAGTTTTTCACAATTCTTGAAATTGACCTAATGTGTGGTGAAATTTTTTAATATTTAAGTAATTTATCTTGTATATATATAATATGAAAAAAGTTGAATGCAAGTAACGTATGTAATACTAACGGCACTGCATACTACATGCTCTCCTTGAGGCGACTAGTCTGTCTCACAATTAACCAGATACAAACGCCATCACGCCGGGGTGCCTCTAGGTGAATCCTATTTGGTGCTTATAGTGCCAAATACACTACAATTCATACATGGCGCTACACCCCTGAATGATTCTTTAACAGGCCGGTCCATCTAGCGTATCATACCCCTCGGAAAGCTTCCCAACCTGGATTTGGGAGAAGCTTCCACCCTAGTTTTTTCAGTTGTTTTTATCATTCGCTAAAAAAGGTTGTTTTTATCTACTTTTGTTTAGCCTTTTCATTTTTTTTCATTTGTCTTTTTTTCGTTTCCTTCTTCTTTCTTTAAAAAACGTAAACTTTTTTCAAAGGCCTGAACATTTTTAAGTCACAAACTTTTGACAAAATTGTGATTCTTTTAATTTATGAGCTTGTTTATATTGTGCTTGTGTGCGACGATAAGATTTGGTATCAGGTACCTCAGATATAAGGTTCAATGTCAAGGACTGCAGCTCCAGAACACTTATCCTTGGGTTGGGCAAGTGTACTAAAACTTTCCGACCGTCATCAACACCGTCAAGCAGGTTTCGATACATGCATCAGCTACTCATTCCGGTGGCCGTAAAGACTGTCAATTTCTTCTTCAAAAAATAGGGCTCTAGCGGGGCTGTGGCCTTGTGGTAGTATTGCTTGGTGGAACCTTAGACTACCCATAGTGGGGGTAACATAAAGGGTAATATAGATACACCTAAGAAAAAAGATGATTTGGCAGCTAATTGATAAAGAGAGATAAATTGAGTAACATAGCTAGTTAACATCACACATAGCAAGACAAAATGAGCCTACGACCTAATAAATGAGGTATTGCATGACATCATACATATGTTACTTCCCATTATAGAGGTAGTAAAACATAGACTAGTATCATACTACCTATGTCTTGGTTTATTAGTCTCCTTTGTATTCTGTAGCAAATTTTGACCTTAAGTTTAACTAATAAAATGTTAATGCATGTCATAAAAAAATATAACTTGAAACTATGTTCAAATTCGAGTCCAACGATATAATTTTTTATGACATGCATCAATATTTTGTTAGTTAAATCTCTAGTCAAACTTTGACACAAAAAAAAACGACTTATAAAACAGGACAGAGGTGGTGATAAGATATGCATGTTACTACCTCCATCCTGATTTACTGGTCCCCTTCATACTTTGTGTCAAATTTTGACAATAGATGTAACTAACAAAATGTTAACGCATGTCATAAAAAATATATTTTTTTAGTTCGTATTTGAACATAGTTTTCAATGATATAATTTTTTATGACATGCTTTGACATTTTGTTAGTTAAATATATGATCAAAATTTGACCAATAAACCAGGATGAAGATAGTAGTACGGAAAAAAAATTATATGTAGTACTAGTCTAACTTACTTTCCACATGCACAGTTCCCTCGTGAACCACGAGTGTGGCAAGCATTATTGCTCGATCTGCTTCCAACCCTCCTACAGTCTTCCTCCTCGGCTCCTCCGATCCGCTCTACTAGTAGTACAAGTCTACAACCACCCAAGAAATTAGAACTCCAATCGACAGAGCACGCGTCCATGGCTACCAGGGATGAGCAGCGGCAGCAGCTCCAACCCCTGCACATCCTCTTCCTCCCGTTCTTCGCCCCCGGGCACCTCATTCCGGTCGTCGACATGGCCGCGATATTCTCCGCTCGCGGCGTGAGGTGCACCATCCTCACCACGCCCGTCAACGCCGACATCATCCGTCCGGCCGTCGACCGCGCCAACGACTCCAACTGCCACGGCACCGACTCCCCTTCCCCTGCAGTCGACATCTCCGTCGTGCCTTTCCCCGACGTCGGGCTCCCGCCAGGCATGGAGAACCTCATGTCCCTTACTCCAGCCCACGGAGCCGAGTACCCGCTCAAGTTCATCCAAGCCGTGCAGTTGCTCCGCGAGCCCTTCGACCGGTTCATGGCTGCCAACCGCCCCGACGCCGTCGTGTCCGACAGCTTCTTCAGCTGGTCCGCGGACGTCGCCGCGGAGCACGGCGTCCCGCGTCTCGTGTTCGTCGGCAGCAGCGTGTTCGCGCGGTGCTGCAACGAGACCATGCTGCGCACCAACCCGCTGGAGACAACGACGGCTACCACCGACGACGACCCTGAGGACGACGCCCGGCTCGTCTCCCTGCCGGGGCTGCCGCACCGTGTCCAGCTGAGGCGGAGCCAGATGATGGATCCCAGGAAGCGGCCGGCGATGTGGGCATTCCACAAGGACAACGACGCCGCGGACCAGAGGAGCTTCGGCGAGGTGTTCAATAGCTTCCACGAGCTGGAGCCGGACTACGTCGAGCACTTCCGCACGACGCTCGGCCGCCGCGCGTGGCTCGTGGGGCCGGTCGCGCTCGCCAGCAAAGACATGGCTAAGAGAGGCAGCACCGACAACAGTCACAACACGAAGGCACACGTCACCGACGACTGCCTGCGGTGGCTGGACGCAAAGCCGGCCGGCTCGGTGGTGTACGTCTCCTTCGGCACGGTCACCAGTTTCTCGCCGGCCGAGCTGCGCGAGCTCGCCCGCGGCATGGACCTCTCCGGCAAGGACTTCGTGTGGGTCATCAGCTCCGGCACAGGCACCGACGGGTCAGAGTGGATGCCTGAGGGCTTCGCCGAGCTGATGGCACGCGGCGACCGCGGCATCATCGTCCGAGGCTGGGCGCCGCAGACGCTCATCCTCAACCACCACGCCATCGGCGGGTTCATGACGCACTGCGGCTGGAACTCGGCGCTGGAGGCCGTGAGCGCCGGCGTGGCGATGGTCACGTGGCCGCGGTACGCGGACCAGTTCTACAACGAGAAGCTCATCGTGGAGGTGCTCAAGGTGGGCGTCAGCATCGGCGCCAAGGACTTCGCGTCGCCTCTGGAGACCCATGAGGTGATCGGCGGCGAGGTGATCGCTGGATCCATCGGGAGGCTGATGGGCAGCAGCGAGGAGGGCGACGCCGTACGGAAGAAGGCCAAGGACCTCAGTGTGAAAGCAAGGAGCGCCATGGCGGAGGGTGGATCTTCGTACGACGACGTCGGGAGGCTGATGGGTGAGTTGATGGCTCGCCGGAGTTCCGGAGAAGTCACCCGAGCGGCGAGTTTTGGTACGCCTGCCGACCGACTAGTCTCATTACAGAATTAATTACGAGTAGTTATTACAAGATGAGGTGGCAACATCGATCTAGAGGCAGCCTGAACTTTCTTCCTTTTGTACGTTGGCGATCTTGGCTACGGCGGGCACCGACGACGTCGTGGCATGTTGTAGGTCGCTACTTACAACGTGTGCTGCCAGAAGTGTTGCTGACTGATGAAACGCCGTGGCATCTTGCTTGCAATTCAATATCGTTGTACGATTGAAATTCCCTAGTGATGATCGTGGTCAGAGTCGGAGCTGTCGGTTATTCGCGCGTGTGGCCTTTTGTTGGCATGTGCCGTCATGGTTTCTGTGCAGCTGTTTGCGGGTCGGCTTCGACGATGAAGGTCTACGGTGAAGTCGAAGTCGCCCGTTCGGAGGTTGCCGGTGATGAGCTTGCGACTGCTCAGCGGATGTCTTTCCCTCTTTGTAGCTCTGTGATCCCATGTCGGTGGTCAGGTTGGCTAGTGGTACTCACTGTTTGTGGGTTGGTTGTATCGGTTTTAGCCCGATTTTCCGTCAATTAATCAGGCAATTCTCATTCCTTCTTAATTAATGAAAATGGCAAATCTTTTATCTCGTTTTAAAAAAAAAATTACAAGGAGCAGCGGCTTGCCGCAAACGCCGTGGCGTCTCTCTCTCTTTACATTTCTCAGCAAAAATATAAAGAAACACGGAAAACTCACATAGCGTGCTGTCACGCTCGTACTTGCGCCCATGTGGCCCAGTGCATAACTCATTTAGCTTGGTCTACCTGCTTCCCCGTCAGATGGGGGACTCAATGCGGATTATGCGGTGGAGCATGATCCATGCATTTAGGCTAGTCTGGCCCAGTGCATAGTGGGGAGTAAAGGTATCTTCAAGTCGGCCCGTAAACAGCCCCCAGCCGTTGTCATCCAACGCGGTCCTGTATTGATCCGCGGAATGGTCTGAATGTGATTTTTCCCGTAAATTAAAGACAAAGTGGGAAAGGTTTGCGGGATCTGGACAACCGAAATGTAGGACTCCGACACTCCAGGCCTACCCAATCCCCCTCCCGGTCACAATAGAAGTACAATAGCGAACAATTAATCTAGTCATCATCAACCTGCAAGTCCAACACATACACATGCGCGCCCGCCCGCCCCCACACACACCGTTTTACATCATTGCAGCCTCGCTCTGCGGGGCCAATAGATGAAACATCTTTTAATATACAGGGCCATTTTTAAAATTCATAATCATTTATTAAATTCAGCAAATATTTTTATAATTACTTAACACTTTTTAATTCAAGTGCATTTTTGAAATTAAGGAATATTTTTATTTCCAGGATGTTTTTTACAATTTATGAACATTTTTTGAATTTTGAATAATTTTTCAAATTCAAGTAAGTTTCTAAATATATGAGAAAAAATAATAGGAGAAATTTGGGAAAATTGAGAATATTTTTGGATCCTGTAACATTATTACAATTTGGGAACATTTAAAAAATTATTATTCATTTTTTAAAGTTTTGAGAAGATTTTTAAAAAATATCCTAATATTTTTATAATTCCCAAATATTTTCCATATTCATGAAAATAAAATCAGATTCTAGAAATTTTATCATTTTTTCTAAAAGATGAACAAGAAAAACATATACGAAAGGGAAATGAAAAAAGAACAAAAAAGAAAAAAAGAAAAAAGAAATGAAGGAATTGAAAAACAATATGGTGACCCATACCTCGCACTGGGTCAGCCCAAAAGCATGCAATGGGGGGGGGGGGGGGGTGCGCGATTGGTTGTAGGGTGGTGCGGGCAAGGAGTGGGCCTTTTTTACTTTCTCCTATGCCTACTTTTTTTCAACCATTTCTGGTAGTTTCGGTATACGAGGAGGGAATTGTTAGAGGGGACGTTCCTTTTAGAAGAGCAGGATCCAAATATAGTGTTGAACAAGTAGGTGTGACAGTGGAGTTCTATGGTAGCGAACTTAATCAAGTTATTCTGATCCTGCTACTGTAAGAAAATATGTGAGGCATTCTCAATCAGGGGAAACATTTGAATTAGGCCGGGCTACTTTGAAATCTAATGGTGTTTTCGCAGCAGTCCAAGAGGTTGGTTCACTATTGGTCATGCTACTTTTTCTTTGCTCTTCATTTTCAAACACATTTGTTGTGGCGCTAGAACATTGTTCCGAGATGTTTTTGCTGGTAGTGATCCTGATTTGGATGCTCAAGTGGAATATGGAACATTCCCAAAAGTAGGAGATCCAACTACAAGGAAACATGGAGCATGATACACATTGTTATGGTATCTTTCACCTCTATATTTTGATTTGACATAGGAAACATCTCCCATCCTTTCTTTGAATCTTTTTCTTTTCTTTATATGGGAAGTTATACCAAATGACAGATGAATAGGTGTGGAAGTTACAATTGTAAATAAACCACGATCGAACATCTTCATATGTTGATCAAGAAGTTTTGGTGGGGCAGTAAGGATGGACAAAGGAAGCCAAGACGGGTATCCTGGGAATTGATGACACAACCAAAAGGAATGGATGGCCTAGGTTTTAAGGATTTTGAGCTTTTTAATCCTGGTCTCTTGGACAGGCAGACTTGGTTTATTTTGCAAAATCCCGAAATATTGAGCTCGAGAATCTTGAAATATGTTTACTTCCCCTCTTCATCTATATTGCAGGCAGTAGTGGGAATCCACCCATTTCAGACTTGGAGAGCTATATTTGAGGGAAGGGGTATACTTCAGCAGCGATGAATTAAACGGATTGGGAAACAGAGAAACAACTCAGATATGTAAACATAACTGGCTACCTAGACTTGAGATGATGAGACCTTATGGATGCGTTGCTCCTAACCCGCGTCAATCTGTTTTAGAGTTGATTGATGTCACATGTGCCACTTGAAATAGAGCTCGGTGGGAGGAGGCATTTATGCCAATAGATGTTCCGGTTGTACTGAGTGTACCTCTGTGTACATGAAATATGAGTGATTGTTGGCCAAGGAGCTTTGATAAGAAAGGTGCATTCACAGTTTGTTTAGCATAAAATGACGATTGCAACCAAATTCAGAAGCGAAGTCTGGCTAAACGGGAGCGCTAGAACATCAAACATGGGACATGAGGAAGCTTCTTGGAAATCTTTATGGAAAATAGATGTACCAGGAAATATCAGAATGTTCCTGTGGAGATTAGCCAAACATTTGTTACCAACAGAAGATGTGCGCCGTCACCGAAACAAGACAACTACAGGCACTTGTGGTATTTGTGTGATGGAGGATTCGTGGCATCACTCTTTAATTTAGTGCTCTATGTCTACGTGAATTTGGTCACAAGTTGATGATGAATTGGCACAACATATGATAGCAACCACCAAGCCATGTGTGAAATAGTGGTTGTTTGTAATTATGAAGTCACTATCCCATGAAGCATTTGTTTGGCTGATAGTGACAATGTGGGAAACGTGGTGGGTGGGAAGAAAGGCGATACGTGGAGGAGTAGGAGTATTTCCGAGCCCTTTATCAATAAACTTGTTTGTCTCAAGATAGACTTTGGAGCTAGTAGATATATCCCCGAAAACTGCAACTCAGTGACAACCCATGACAATGCATATGCAGAAATCTAGACGCATGGCGGCTCCACCGGCTGGGCATGCAAAAAATCATGTGGACGGGGGACTGGCGAGATCTAGAGTGGGAGGTTTAGCTGCAGCGGTTTGTCGAGATTTTGTTGGTAACTATTTGGGTTCATATGCGTTGGTTATTCATGGAGTGCGAGATGTGACGACCCTAGAAGCTATAGCATGTAGAGAAGCACTTTCACTGGTTGATGATCTTCTTCTTCACGATATTGTGATTGCCACCGATTCAAACAAGCTACAATGACATACGAAAGGAAGTAGCAGTCTGCATGGCCAGTGAAGGAAATATGCCCTAGAGGCAATAATAAAGTTATTATTTATTTCCTTATATCATGATAAATGTTTATTATTCACACTAGAATTGTATTAACCGGAAACAAAATACATGTGTGAATATATAGACAAACAGAGTGTCACTAGTATGCCTCTACTTGACTAGCTTGTTAATCAAAGATGGTTATGTTTCCTAACCATGGACAAAGAGTTGTTATTTGATTAGCAAGATCACATCATTAGTTGAATGATCTGATTGACATGACCCATTCCGTTAGCTTAGCACCCGATCGTTTAGTATGTTGCTATTGCTTTCTTCATGACTTATACATGTTCCTATGACTATGAGATTATGCAACTCCCGTTTACTAGAGGAACACTTTGTGTGCTACCAAACATCACAACGTAACTGGGTGATTATAAAGGTGCTCTACAGGTGTCTCCAAAGGTACTTGTTGGGTTGGCGTATTTCGAGATTAGGATTTGTCACTCCGAATGTCGGAGAGGTATCTCTGGGCCCTCTCGATAATGCACATCACTTAAGCCTTGCAACCATTGCAACTAATGAGTTAGTTGCGAGATGATGTATTACAGAACGAGTAAAGAGACTTGCCGGTAACGAGATTGAACTAGGTATTGGATACCGACGATCGAATCTCGGGCAAGTAACATACCGATGACAAAGGGAACAACGTATGTTGTTACGCAGTCTGACCGATAAAGATCTTCGTAGAATATGTAGGAACCAATATGGGCATCCAGGTCCCGCTATTGGTTATTGACCGGAGACGTGTCTCGGTCATGTCTACATTGTTCTCGAACCGTAGGGTCCGCACGCGTAAAGTTATGATGACAGTTTCTTTATGAGTTTATGTATTTTGATGTACCTAAGGTTGTTTGGAGTTCCGGATGTGATCACGGACATGGCGAGGAGTCTCGAAATGGTTGAGACATAAAGATCGATATATTGGAAGCCTATATTTGGACATCGGAATCGTTCCGGGTGAAATCGGCATTTTACCGGAGTACCGGGGGGTTACCGGAACCCCCCGGGGAGGTTATTGAGCCTACATGGGCCTTGAGGGAGAAGAGAGAAGGAGGCAGGAGGTGGCCGCACGCCCCTCCCCTTCCTAGTCCGAATAGGACAAGGGAAGGGGGGCGCCCCCCCCCCCCCTTTCCTTCCCCTCTTCCTCCTCTTTCCCCCCTTCTCCTTCTCCAACTAGGAAAGAAGGGAGTCCTACTCCCGGTGGGAGTTGGACTCCCCCCTGGCGCGCCCCTCCTTGGCCGGCTGCCCCCTCCCCTTGTCTCCTTTATATACACGGGCAGGGGGCACCCTAGGACACACAAGTTGATCTTCGTGATCGTTCCTTAGCCGTGTGCGATGCCCCCCTCCACGATATTACACCTCGGTCATATTGTAGCGGTGCTTAGGAGAAGCCCTACGATGGTTGAACATCAATATCATCGCCACGCCGTCGTGCTGACGGAACTCCTCCCCGAAGCTTTGCTGGATCGGAGCCCGGGGTGCGTCATCGAGTTGTACGTGTGTCAAGAACTCGGAGGTGCCGGAGTAACGGTGCTTGGATCGGTTGGACCAGGAAGACGTACGACTACTTCCTCTACGTTGCGTCAACGCTTTCGCTTTGGTCTACGAAGGTACGTAGACAACACTCTCCCCTCTCGTTGCTATGCATCAACATGATCTTGCGTGTGCGTAGGAATTTTTTTGAAATTACTACGTTCCCCAACAGTGGCATCCGAGCCTAGGTTTTATGGTTTGATGTTATATGCACGAGTAGAACACAAATGAGTTGTGGGCAATATAAGTCATACTGCTTACCAGCATGTCATACTTTGGTTCGGCGGTATTGTTGGATGAAGCGGCCCGGATCGACATTACGCGTACGCTTACGCGAGACTGGTTCTACCGCCGTGCTTTGCACACAGGTGGCTGGCGGGTGTCAGTTTCTCCAACTTTAGTTGAACCGAGTGTGGCTACGCCCGGTCCTTGCGGAGGTTAAAACAGCACCAACTTGACAAACTATCGTTGTGGTTTTGATGCGTAGGTGAGATTGGTTCTTGCTTAAGCCCGTAGCAGCCACGTAAAACTTGCAACAACAAAGTAGATGACGTCTAACTTGTTTTTGCAGGGCATGTTGTGATGTGATATGGTCAAGACATGATGCTAAATTTTATTGTATGAGATGATCATGTTTTGTAACCGAGTTATCAGCAACTGGCAGGAGCCATATGGTTGTCGCTTTATTGTATGCAATGCAATCGCCCTATAATGCTTTACTTTATCACTAAGCGGTAGCGATAGTCGTAGAAGCATAATGATGTAGGGTGGAACCCTATAGCGTCGATCTTTCACGTTTGGAGCGGGATCCCTCGAAGAACACGATGAACACGGGGAAGAACGGGGAGAAATCACAAAGGGAAACACTCAAGAACAAGTCCAAATCACACATCCACTAGACAATCAAACACACAAGATCCACAAGGTACATGAACAACAAAGGGAAAGATACAAGGTAAGGTTCATCTCCAAGAGGAGGTCTTGATGATATCCTAGATGGATCTTCCCACAAGGGGGTCTTGATGATATCCCGCAGGATCTTCTCACATGGAGGTCTTGAACTCCATGGGAGTGGTAGTCTCTCTCTCAAGAGTAGAAGTAGGTGCAAAGCTCACCTAAGAATGAGCTATCATATTTGCTGACCTTAAAAATGGGGAGGAGGAGGTCTATTTATAGTCTAGTGGGCGAAGGGGTAAGTGAGGGGGCGAATGGGTACATGGGCCTCGGCCCGAAACGTTGCACGCAGGCAAGGCCCGGATGATCCGGATGGGGGTCCGGATGATCCGGGAGGGGGCCCGGATGATCCGACTTCACATGAGGCCTTCGGGTGTCTTCGGACGAATTATCCGGATGATCCGGAGGGGGACCCGGATGATCCGGCTGAGCCCGGATGATCCGGACGGCGGTCCGGATGTCCGGCCTGGCTCCTGTAGCCGCTCCGTCTTCTTCTCCTTTCTTCCGTCTTCTCTTCCACGCTTCCCTCGCGGATGGTGTAGTCGTTCCTTGGCGCTTGCACTCCTCCTTGACATCCGTGAAGCTCCGACAATACCTATGCATGCACACAGGAGAAGTGTCAAGTAGTACACCATCCTCAAAGGGGTCAAGTGAGCACGTGTAAAGGAGACGATTCACCTTTGTGTATGTGAAGTAGAGGTCGCACGTGTCACTTTCAAAACGGACTCTTGACATGGTGATGACCGTAGGATGCTCCGCATCATCCCCTCCCCCTTGGAAAAGATCCGACCTTGGATCGAAAACCAAATCACCATGGGAAAGACATGACGGTGCCGTGTCGAAGTGGTCGATCACCAAGCACTCATCGTCTAGTAGCTCGAATGTGGCACTCTCCAATGTCGCACTGTCTTGTGATTCCTTCAAAAGGAGCAAATAGAACAAACACTTGGAAAAACAAATGTGGTTAGCGTTAGTGCAAAACCAATCATTGAAGAGGTGATTCACCAAACAAGTGTTGTCATCATGCCTAGCATATGGTTTGACAAAGGATTGTGACATGGCATGTAAGCATATCAATCGAGCACAAGCAAAGATATCATGGGGACAAGTATGCAAATGTGAGATAGAGATGTAAACATGTGTGACAAGAGAATAAGCATCTACCTCGAGGTCATAGCAAGCATTGAAAAATTGCTCAATGAAAGGTCTATGGTAGGCATAGGAAGTATTCACAACACCAAATAAAATGAAGTGTCTAAACACATGGGTCAAGTGCAAGACAATCCAAGCATAATGTGCATAGGGTGTAGTGAATATAGTGTGGCACTCAACACAATAGAAAGAGCAATTGTTCATCATGTGTGAGGCAATCAAGTCAAGCATGTGACAAGCAAAGGGACATGGCATATGTGAAGAAATGATATTGGTGCAACCAACCATATGATAGTAGCAAGTAGTCCAAGAATTGGATGCAACACACAAGGTATATATGTCATGAAGCATGGAAATGTGGCAATCATGGTAGAAAGCAATATCTCAAACATGCGTGCAAATGGTGCAAGCAACACATGAAGTATGATCCACAATATCCAAGCTCAAGAAGGATGTCACCTTGAAAGTGTGTCCTTGTGCATTCTTCACAATGCCGAAGTGGAAGCAAATACGGTGTAGAAGCGAGTCGTGGTAGAATGTATGAGGCTCGCTCTCAAGAGCTCGAATGGTCAACTCATGTGAAGTGGAAGTCGACACAAAGTCCAAGTATCCTACACATGCACACAACAAAACAAAGAACGTATGCACATGGTAGACAAACACATCATCCATCATGATGGTTCTCTTCTCTTCAACATAACCATTAGAAGCACAAGTGCATGAGTAATATGATGCAACAATGGCGATATTCACGGCACTAGGTATATGGTGCAAAGAGATAATACAAGCATGCTTCACAAGGAATATGTCAAAGTCTCCAAACATGTGTGAGAATGCTATGGGGGAAATCTCATGATCAAGACTATAAGCATTGTTGCACTCAATACATGGCAAATCTAGCCTGAGAGAGGCAACACATGGAGATATATGACACGAAGCAATATGAATCATGTGCAAAGCATATAGATGGTTGTCATCAACCGCATGAGATGAGCACTTATAACACAAGAGACAATGATCAAGATATATCATGTGAGAGGCATGAGCATATATGTCATCAACCCAAGAAAGCAAGTAGTGGAACATGGGTGATGCAATATAGCAAGCATTCATAGCTATAAAATCAAGGAAGCTAGTAATGCGAAGATGCAACATACTAGGAGGAATCATGGCAAACATGTCATTGGTGCAAATAGTGGGCATGAATAATTCACAAGTCATAGCACAAGCATGAAAGCAAGATATGAGTACAATATCATGAATGTATTGGCGAGAGGCCATATGTGAATAGAAATGGGTCATCATGACTCTCCCAACACAACAAGCATCAATAGAATGGGGCACATGATAAACATGGCAAAAGCAACAAGGATCTCCACCAAGCATGAAAATACACATAGGAATATCATAATGGAGAATCATGGGTAGATGCAAACAAGGGTCACAATTGCATGGCAAAGGCATAGAAGCAAACATAGCATGCAAAGTGAACACGGTAAAATGAGCATAATGTGAGAAGTGGTAAATGGCCCATAGCCGTGTGAGAGCCAAGTAGAGGAGTTGCGCGTAGTCCTTGCGCGAAGGGAACGGTGGTAAGGATAGTCCACGGGATCCCAAATCGTCATTACTCTCAAGAGCTCGTTTTGTCAACTCGTGGGATTGCGAGGTTGACAAGTATTCCTGGGTACCTACACAAAAGAGACACAATCGAAAGAAATTGTGTGTGTGGTAAATGTACACATCATCCATCATGATGTGTATGTGCACGTGTGAGTTAGCACAAGATAGGCATCGCTCAAAGAAATTTGATGCATGGTATAGGAACATGTCATCCATCATGAAAGAATAGTTGTTATGTATGACACGATGGGGACACAAATTGAGCAAACAAGTATAAGGCACATCAAAAGCATGTTTATTCATGGGGAGCATATGGTGCACACAAGTATGGGGATCATGCAATGAATGGGATGGATCAAATTCCCCTAACATGTATGAGGAAACTATGGGGGCCTCCTCATGAGCAATATCGGAAACATCATATGGAGAAAATGGACAACATCCAAAACAATGCATATCCGAAGCTAGGTCGTCATGGCATGGCATATGAGATAAATGATGCAAAGGGAGCATATCAATATCATGACAAGAGAAACAAATGCCAATAACCATGGGCTTGTCATCTATGCCATATGTGCAAATTGGGTTTATTTTAATGGCATATGCATAGTCACTATGAAGAGATTGCAAATAAGACATATGGTTGATCTCATGCATAGCATATGACAAGTCAAGCAGATTATCAAACATGATGTGACCTAAAGAATTGTCACAAGAAATCCTATGTAACATGGCATCACAACTAATAGACTCCACAATAGAATCATCATACTCATCATAAATGGGCAAATCATCGCATGGGGAAATCATACTAGCATGAAGCATGGCAATAGGTGGATCAACATCATGCAAGCAATCAATGTCAAGAATGTCCACTAGTGGGACTAGAGCATCACCTTCACCTATGTTACCTTGTTCATTCCACTCAAGTGGTGTAGGTGAGGTGGGAAAGACCAAATGGTGGTCATCTTCATCTTGATGGAACCATGTGGGGGGTGCATCATATTCCACCATGGCCATCGTCTTGTCCAAAGGGAGGACGAAGTCGTCGAGGATCGGCGCATCATCATAAATGGTACCTAGCACCAAACGAGAAGACACAATAGAGGTAGAGGTCAAGTTGTTAGAAATGCAAATGGCCTCACGAGACCTATCAACTATCTCACTCTCTCTATGTGGTGGTTCACTCACTCCCTCAAAATAGGTGCACTCAAACTCACGTATGGTGGAGTCACTCATCTCACTCAAGTGGTGGGGGTTGTGGCTCTCCTCACATGGGAATTGTGGCAACTCATCATATATGGGGCTAGTGGTGAAGTCACTCTCACTCTCAATATGGTGGCACAAGTCACTCAAGTCATCATACGTCGCCGTGGTCGAAGGGAAGATCCCATGCTCAACCATCTCGTCGTCGCCGCCGTGGATGAAGGCCGAAGATGGCACATCATCACTCTCCTCCATGACCGAAGGGAAAATCCCATGCTCGATCATCTCGTCACCGTCGCCGTAGATGAAGGCTGAAGATGGCACATCATCACTCTCGCCTCCAAAGATGGAAGCATCATCCTTGCTCACCACCTTGTCGCTCGCCTCCAAAGCTTGGTCCTTGAGGGTCTCCTTAGTCGTACTCGTCGCCGCACCGTCTTGAAAAAGAGTCGAAGTAGACTCAGCACCATCAATGCCACAAAGAGGGATGGCGGTGAAGTCAAACTTGGGAGCATCATCTTGGAGCTCGTCGGGCTTGGACATCTTAGTGGTACTAGCCTCATGCTTGTCGTAGAGCTTGGTCGCCGCGAAGTTTGCTTGGGGTGGAGAAGCCTTGGCCTTCATGAGTTCTTGTTCCGCCTTGAGAGCACCAATGTAGTAGTCGTCGATGGACTTGTAGTTCTCGAGGAAGATGGTCTTGGAGATGTCGTTGTGCAATCCCATCATGAAGTGGAACTTCATCAAAATGGGGTCGTCCACGCCGGCTCGTCGCAAGGCAATCATCATCTCCTTGAAGTACTTGTCGATGGACTTGGATCCTTGGGTGGTGTTCTCCAATTGGCGTCGAAGTTGTTCCGTGTAGGTTGGAGGCACAAACTCTCGCCGTAAAGCTCTCTTCGTCTTGGGCCAACTCATCTCGTAGCTCTCCGAAGGTGTGTGAAGCCACCATATCGAGGCGTAGTCGTGGAAGTTTCTTGTGGCGCACTTCACTTGATCTTCGGGACGAACTTGATGTAGCTTGAGGTAGTCGTCCATCAAACGCTCCCACTCGAGGTACTCCTCGGGTTCTTGAGTCCCATAGAAAGGAATCGCGTGGTCGATGTCGAGGTCATAGTAGCTCATGGAAGTCGCGGACTTGAGCTTGGGGAGCTTCTCTTGAGCGTAGTCTTGGGGTTCTTGTTGGCGAAGATGTCGTATGTCCGTAGGCGAAGATGCCTTGAAGTCGCTTGGCGAAGATGCCAAGGGAGATGGTGAATTCATTGAGCGGTTGTTGATGTAGAGCTCTTGACCTTCACGTTCTTGTTGGTGATGGTGTCGATGCCGATGTGATCTTGCTGGAGATGGTAGCTCGGAAGCACGTGCTCTTGAGCGTCTTCTCGAAGATGAGGAAGATCGCTTGTAGGACTTGATGAGGGCTTTGATCTCCTCCATTTTAGCTTGCATCTTGGCGTCGGAGTTGTTGTTCATGGCATCGAACTCGTCGTTGTTGTTGTAGACCGAAGATGAAATGCCTTGCCTATCCATCACAAGACTCAAGTAGAGGTGAGTAGGAAATGAGATAAATAATACCAAGTTACCTTTTCCCAAAGTTGAGTATGTATCCAGTGTCACTCAATGTGAGATGAAAGAATAGTGGAATTGGTACCGGACTTGTTCACTCACACCTACCAAGTAAAGCTTATGGTAGAGCTCGGTGAGGATAGTGGCACAAAAATTTGATGCAAAATGTTAGCAAGAGTCAATAATGTTGAAAGAGATTCACAAATTCGCAAGCGAAACAAGTAGACCAATAGCAATATGTGGCTCACGGAAACACACACACGGATAGATAAATGGGGTCGTGCAACCAAGGAATGAGCACAAAATGTGGAATCCACGGAAAACGCTCGTGTTGCACAACTCAAGAGAGACGCTAGCACGATTTCTCAATAGGCGGATATGACACTTGTGCACAACCTATAAGATGCAAAATGGATAAACTTTCTATCCCAAGTATGCTATATATGTATGGTTCCCGGTGTTTCTCACACAATGATCCAAGATGATCAAATATGATACCGAATGATATATTGTGATACTATGGCTATTGCTTACAAGCTCTTTGCTCTCTTTCTTTTGCTTAAAAGCTTTATTCTCTCTTTTTTTCTATGGCCACTTTTGCACAATGCACAAACCAAGATAGCAATTGTGTATATGCGGGAACAAACTTGAGGCACAATGGATGATATGATACCAAGATGATATGGTATGTATGCAATGGATGGTGTAGACCACTAATGTGCACAAGTCACGTTGCCGACAATACTCAAATGGCTAGTCTCGATAGGCAAGTAACGCAAAATGGGCTAGGGGTTAACAATGCAATTGCAAGGGAATATACAAAGGTGTCGTCGAGGTTACCGTCCTTTGCGATGATGAGTGCGGTGTTCTTGATGTAGATAACAAGATGATGGACACTCGTCCCTAAGTAGCCGAAACACCTTAGAAAACGGAAATACCGCGAACTCAAAATCTCAAATGACAAATGTCAAATGGTGGTAGCGGAAAGCGGAGGTGGTGTTGCACTAGGCAATGCGGAAGTGGAATGATGGGCTATACACGAGTCAGGGTTGAAGTTGCCGTCCCTAAGTAGCCGAAACACCTTAGGAGACACAAGCCACAACTCAAACAAAATTGGGTTAAGTTGGGGTGGAATTGTATGGTGGGCAAGGTTATGCGGAAGTGGTGGTGGTGGTTGATGAAGAAGCAATTGTCCATAAGTAGCCGAAACACCTTAGGAGACTCTAATCACAACTCAAACAACCACATATGCAATGGGGAACAAAATGGGTTAGGTTGCGGAAGTCGGTGGTGGTAATGCGGATGATATGGTGGAGGGCCTAGGCAAACTTGCCAAATTTCAGAAAATATGATGGAGTCAAATGATGTTGGTGGTATTTTTGTGGGATAGGGGATGTCAATAGCTTCAAAACGAGCTAAAGAACGTCAAAAACGGAGTTCGGATGAATTAGTTACGGCCAAAACAAGATTTCAGCAGAGTCAGTGTCAGGGTTAACCGGACATCCGGGAGGAGGTCCGGATGATCCGGGTGTACATCCGGATGATCCGGGTTCGTCAGCTCCGGTTCTGTTTTCTGGGTGCATGGGTTATCCGGACGTTCGGGAGAGGGTCCAGCTGATCCGGGAGGTGTCCGGATGATCCGGGAGAAGGTCCGGATGATCCGGGCAGGTCAAACTGCTCGGGATTTCCTCTCGGGGATGAATTTTTGGGCGGAATTTGGGGATTTTGGGGTCAAAATTGACGAGATTTCGTGGATGGAAGGTGGGGAAACTTGGGGAAATGCTAGATCCACTTGAAACCAAGCAAATCCACGGATCAAAATCAACAAAACATCATCAAACCAACAAATCACAAAAACAAATTTGGGACTATTTTTGGTGGGGATTTTCGGATTTAGGACGAAATCAAGGAAAAGAAGGCTAGAAAACGGTGGGAGGGACTCCAAATACGTGATAAACGTAGCTCATGATACCATATGATGTAGGGTGGAACCCTATAGCATCGATCTTTCATGTTTGGAGCGGGATCCCTCGAAGAACACGATGAACACGGGGAAGAACGGGGAGAAATCACAAAGGGAAACACTCAAGAACAAGTCCAAATCACACATCCACTAGATAATCAAACACACAAGATCCACAAGGTACATGAACAACAAAGGGAAAGATACAAGGTAAGGTTCATCTCCAAGAGGAGGTCTTGATGATATCCTAGATGGATCTTCCCACAAGGGGGTCTTGATGATATCCCGCAGGATCTTCTCACATGGAGGTCTTGAACTCCATGGGAGTGGTAGTCTCTCTCTCTCAAGAGTAGAGGTAGGAGCAAAGCTCACCTAAAAATGAGCTATCATCTTTGCTGACCCTAAAAATGGGGAGGAGGAGGTCTATTTATAGTCTAGTGGGCGAAGGGTAAGTGAGGGGGCGAATGGGTACATGGGCCTCGACCCGAAACGTTGCACGCAGGCAAGGCCCGGATGATCCGGATGGGGGTCCGGATGATCCGGCCATCGTCCGGATGATCCGGGAGGAGGCCCGGATGATCCGGCTTCACATGAGGCCTTCGGGTGTCTTCGAACGAATTATCCGGATGATCCGAAGGGGGACCCGGATGATCCGGCTGAGCCTGGATGATCCGGATGGCGGTCCGGATGTCCAGCCTGGCTCCTGTAGCCGCTCTGTCTTCTTCTCCTTTCTTCCGTCTTCTCTTACACGCTTCCCTCGCGGATGGTGTAGTCGTTCCTTGGCGCTTGCACTCCTCCTTGACATCCGTGAAGCTCCGACAATACCTATGCATGCACACGGGAGAAGTGTCAAGTAGTACACCATCCTCAAAGGGGTCAAGTGAGCACGTGTGAAGTAGAGGTCGCACGTGTCACTTGCCAAACGGACTCTTGACATGGTGATGACCGTAGGATGCTCCGCATCACATAAGATTGGCGAGACGACAACGATGCTACGATGGAGATCAAGGTGTCGCGCCGGTGACGATGGTGATCATGACGGTGCTTTGGAGATGGAGATCACAAGCACAAGATGATGATGGCCATATCATATCACTTATATTGATTGCATGTGATGTTTATCTTTTATGCATCTTATCTTGCTTTGATTGACGGTAGCATTTTAAGATGATCTCTCACTAATTATCAAGAAGTGTTCTCCCTGAGCATGCACCGTTGCCAAAGTTCGTCGTGCCCAGACACCACGTGATGATCGGGTGTGATAAGCTCTACGTCCATCTACAACGGGTGCAAGCCAGTTTTGCACACGCAGAATACTCGGGTTAAACTTGACGAGCCTAGCATATGCAGATATGGCCTCGGAACACGGAGACCGAAAGGTCGAGCGTGAATCATATAGTAGATATGATCAACATAAGATGTTCACCATTGAAAACTACTCCATCTCACGTGATGATCGGTTATGGTTTAGTTGATTTGGATCACGTGATCACTTAGATGACTAGAGAGATGTCTGTCTAAGTGGGAGTTCTTAAGTAATATGATTAATTGAACTTAAATTTATCATGAACTTAGTACCTGATAGTATCTTGCATGTCTATGTTGATTGTAGATAGATGGCCCGTGCTGTTGTTCCGTTGAAATTTAATGCGTTCCTTGAGAAAGCAAAGTTGAAAGATGATGGTAGCAACTACGCGGACTGGGTCCGTAACTTGAGGATTATCCTCATTGCTGCACAGAAAAGTTACGTCCTGGAAGCACCGCTGGATGCCAGGCCTGCTGCTGATGCAACTGACGACGTTAAGAACGTCTGGCAGAGCAAAGCTGATGACTACTCGATAGTTCAATGTGCCATGCTTTACGGCTTAGAACCGGGACTTCAACGATGTTTTGAACGTCATGGAGCATATGAGATGTTCCAGGAGTTGAAGTTAATATTCCAGAAGAATGCCCGGATTGAGAGATATGAAGTCTCCAATAAGTTCTATAGCTGCAGGATGGAGGAGAATAGTTCTGTCAGTGAGCATATACTCAAGATGTCTGGGTATTGTAATCACTTAATTCAACTGGGAGTTACTCTTCCGGATGATAGCATCATTGACAGAATTCTCCAATCACTTCCACCAAGCTACAAGAGCTTCATGATGAACTATAATATGCAAGGGATGGATAAGACAATTCCCGAGCTCTTTGCAATGCTAAAGGCTGCGGAGGTAGAAATCAAGAAGGAGCATCAAGTGTTGATGGTCAACAAGACCACTAGTTTCAAGAAAAAGGGCAAAGGGAAGAAGAAGGGGAACTTCAAGAAGAACATCAAGCAAGTTGCTGCTCAAGAGAAGAAACCTAAGTCTGGACCTAAGCCTGAAACTGAGTGCTTCTACTGCAAGCAGACTGGTCACTGGAAGCGGAACTACCCCAAGTATTTGGCGGATAAGAAGGATGGCAAGGTGAACAAAGGTATATGTGATATACATGTTATTGATGTGTACCTTACTAGAGCTCGCAGTAGCACCTAGGTATTTGACACTGGTTCTGTTGCTAATATTTGCAACTCGAAACAGGGACTACAGATTAAGCGAACACTAGCAAAGGACGAGGTGACGATGCGCGTGGGAAATGGTTCCAAAGTCGATGTGATCGCGGTCGACACGCTACCTCTACATCTACCTTCGGGATTAGTATTAGACCTAAATAATTGTTATTTGGTGCCAGCGTTGAGCATGAACATTATATCTAGATCTTGTTTGATGCGAGACGGTTATTCATTTAAATCAGAGAATAATGGTTGTTCTATTTATATGAGTAATATCTTTTATGGTCATGCACCCTTGAAGAGTGGTCTATTTTTAATGAATCTCGATAGTAGTGATACACATATTCATAATGTTGAAGCCAAAAGATGCAGAGTTGATAATGATAGTGCAACTTATTTGTGGCACTGCCGTTTAGGTCATATCGGTGTAAAGCGCATGAAGAAACTCCATACGTGTTTACATTAAACGGTGGAGCTGTCAGTTGGTGCAATTCTAAACAAAGCGTCGTGGCGGGATCTACGTGTGAAGCGGAATACATAGCTGCTTCGGAAACAGCTAATGAAGGAGGCTGGATGAAGGAGTTCATATCCGATCTAGGTGTCATACCTAGTGCATCGGGTCCAATGAAAATCTTTTGTGACAATACTGGAGCGATTGCTTTAGCGAAGGAATCCAGATTTCACAAGAGAACCAAGCACATCAAGAGACGCTTCAATTCCATTTGGGATCCAGTCCAGGTGGGAGACATAGAGATTTGCAAGATACATATGGATCTGAATGTTGCAGACCCGTTGACTAAGCCTCTTCCACGAGCAAAACATGATCAACACCAAGACTCCATGGGTGTTAGAATCATTACTGTGTAATCTAGATTATTGACTCTAGTGCAAGTGGGAGACTGAAGGAAATATGCCCTATAGGCAATAATAAAGTTATTATTTATTTCCTTATATCATGATAAATGTTTATTATTCATGCTAGAATTATATTAACCGGAAACATAATACATGTGTGAATATATAGATAAACAGAGTGTCACTAGTATGCCTCTACTTGACTAGCTTGTTAATCAAAGATGGTTATGTTTCCTAACCATGGACAAAGAGTTGTTATTTGATTAACGGGATCACATCATTAGTTGAATGATCTGATTGACATGACCCATTCCGTTAGCTTAGCACCCGATCGTTTAGTATGTTGCTATTGCTTTCTTCATGACTTATACATGTTCCTATGACTATGAGATTATGCAATTCCCATTTACCGGAGGAACACTTTGTGTGCTACCAAACGTCACAACGTAACTGGGTGATTATAAAGGTGCTCTACAGGTGTCTCCAAAGGTACTTGTTGGGTTGGCGTATTTCGAGATTAGGATTTGTCACTCCGAATGTCGGAGAGATATCTCTGGGCCCTCTCGGTAATGCACATCACTTAAGCCTTGCAAGCATTGCAACTAATGAGTTAGTTGCGAGATGATGTGTTACGGAACGAGTAAAGAGACTTGTCGGTAACGAGATTGAACTAGGTATTGGATACCGACGATCGAATCTCGGGCAAGTAACATACCGATGACATCATGACAAAGGGAACAACGTATGTTGTTATGCGGTCTGACCGATAAAGATCTTCGTAGAATATGTAGGAACCAATATGGGCATCCAGGTCCCGCTATTGGTTATTGACCGGAGACGTGTCCCGGTCATGTCTACATTGTTCTCGAACCGTAGGGTCCGCATGCTTAAAGTTATGATGATAGTTTCTTTATGAGTTTATGTATTTTGATGTACCGAAGGTTGTTCGGAGTTCCGGATGTGATCACGGACATGACGAGGAGTCTCGAAATGGTCGAGACATAAAGATCGATATATTGGAAGCCTATATTTGGACATCGGAATCGTTCCGGGTGAAATCGGCATTTTACCGGAGTACCGGGGGGTTACCGGAACCCCCAGGGGGTTATTGGGCCTACATGGGCCTTGAGGGAGAAGAGATAAGGAGGCAGGAGGTGGCCGCGCGCCCCTCCCCTTCCTAGTCCAAATAGGAGAAGGGAAGGGGGGCGGCGCCCCCCCTTTCCTTCCCCTCTTCCTCCTCTTCCCCCCTTCTCCTTCTCCAACTAGGAAAGAAGGGAGTCCTACTCCCGGTGGGAGTAGGACTCCCCCCTGGCGCGCCCCTCCTTGGCCGGCCGCCCCCTCCCCTTGGCTCCTTTATATACGGGGGCAGGGGGCACCCTAGGACACACAAGTTGATCTTCGTGATCGTTCCTTAGCCATGTGCGGTGCCCCCCTCCACGATATTACACCTCGGTCATATTGTAGCGGTGCTTAGGCGAAGCCCTGCGACGGTTGAACATCAAGATCGTCACCACGCCGTCGTGCTGACGGAACTCCTCCCCGAAGCTTTGCTGGATCAGAGTCCGGGGTGCGTCATCGAGCTGTACGTGTGTCAAGAACTCGGAGGTGCAGGAGTAACGGTGCTTGGATCGGTTGGACCGGGAAGACGTACGACTACTTCCTCTATGTTGCGTCAACGCTTCCGCTTCGGTCTACGAGGGTACATAGACAACACTCTCCCCTCTCGTTGCTATGCATCACCATGATCTTGCGTGTGCGTAGGATTTTTTTTGAAATTACTACGTTCCCCAACAGCCAGATTATTGCAGAGATCAAGTTAAGATCATCAGATTTTAATTGTACTTTTGTTTTTGAGAGTCGAGCATCGAACTCCTCCTGCTATTGGGGAACATAGTAATTTCAAAAAAATTCCTACGCACACGCAAGATCATGGTGATGCATAGCAACGAGAGGGGAGAGTGTTGTCCATGTACCCTCGGAGACCGAAAGCGGAAGCGTTAGAACAACGCGGTTGATGTAGTCGTACATATTCACGGCCTGACCGATCAAGCACCGAAACTACGACACCTCCGAGTTCTAGCACACGTTCAGCTCGATGACATCCCTTGTACTCCGATCCAGCCGAGTGTCGAGGGAGAGTTCCGTCAGCACGACGGCGTGGTGACGATCTTGATGTTCTACCATCGCAGGGCTTCGCCTAAGCATCGCTACAATATTATGGAGGAGGACTATGGTGGAAGGGGGCACAACACACGGCTAAGAGATCAAGAGATCAATTGTTGTGTCTATCGGGTACCCCCCTCCCCCGTATATAAAGGAGTGGAGGAGGGGCCGGCTAAGGGGGAGTAGGACTCCCCCCTTTCCTATTAGGAGAGGGAGAGGGAAGGAAGAGGAGGGAGGGAAGAAGGAAAGGGGGGCGGCCCCCTTCCCAATTCGGATTGGGCTTGGGGGGGGGTGCTACGTCTTGAGCTTGCGTTGGTTTTCCTCGAAGAGGAGAGGGTGATGCAGCAGAGTAGCATAAGTATTTCCCTCAGTTTTTGAGAACCAAGGTATCAATCCAGTAGGAGGCTCCTCAAAAGTCCCACGCACCTACACAAACAAACTAAGAACTCGCAACCAACGCAATAAAGGGGTTGTCAATCCCTTCACAGCCACTTGCGAAAGTGAGATCTAATAAAGATAGTAAGATAAGATAAATATATTTTTGGTATTTTATAATATAGATGCAAAAAGTAAAGATGCAAATAAAAGTAGATTGGAAGCAAATATGATAAGAGATAGACCCGGGGGCCATAGGTTTCACTAGTGGCTTCTCTCAAGATAGCATAAGTATTACGATGGGTGAACAAATTACTGTCGAGCAATTGCTAGAAAAGGGAATAATTATGAGATTATCTAGGCATGATCATGTATATAGGCATCATGTCCGCAACAAGTAGACCGACTCCTGCCTGCATCTACTACTATTACTCCAAACATCGACCGACTCCTGCCTGCATCTAGAGTATTAAGGTCATAAGAACAGAGTAACGCATTAAGCAAGATGACATGATGTAGAGGGATAAACTCAAGCAATATGATATAAACCCCATCTTGTTATCCTCGATGGCAACAATACAATACGTGCCTTGCAACCCTTTCTATCACTGGGTAAGGACACCGCAAGATTGAACCCAAAGCTAAGCACTTCTCCCATGGCAAGAAAGATCAATCTAGTAGGCCAAACCAAACTAATAATTCGAAGATACTTGCAAAGATAACTCAATCATACATAAAAGAATTCGGAGAAGATTCAAATATTATTCATAGATAAACTTGATCATAAACCCACAATTCATCGGATCACGACAAACACACCGCAAAAAGAGTTTACATCGAATAGATCTCCACAAGAGAGGGGGAGAACATTGTATTGAGATCCAAAAAGAGAGAAGAAGCCATCTAGCTAATAACTATGGACCCGTAGGTCTGTGGTAGACTACTCACAACTCATCGGAGGGGCAAGGATGTTGATGTAGAAGCCCTCCATGGTCGATTCCCCCTCCGGCAGAGTTCCGGCGAAGGCTCCAAGATGAGATCTCGTGGATATAGAAGGTTACGGTGGTGGAAATTGTGTTTCGTCTTCTCCCTGGATGTTTTTGGGGTACGTAGGCTTATATAGGAGGAAGAAGTACGTCGGTGGATGCTCGAGGGGCCCACGAGACAGGGGGCGCACCCTATAGGGGGGGCGCGCACTCCTATCTCGTGGAGGCCTCGGCTGCTTCTTGACTTGCACTCCAAGTCATCTGGATCACGTTCGTTCCAAAAATCACGCTCCTGAAGGTTTCATTCCGTTTGATATTCCTTTTCTTCGAAATACTGAAATAGGCAAAAGAACAACAATACGGATTGGGCCTCCGGTTAGTAGGTTAGTCCCAAAAATGATATAAATGTGTAAAATAAAGCCCATAAACATCCAAAAGGGGTAATATAATAGCATGGACCAATCAAAAATTATAGATACGTTGGAGACATATCATGGAGGTCGAGAAAGGACGCAATATGTCGCAGATTGGAGGAGATGGATGGGCCCGTTTCGTCGCTCGCATGCATCTTACTGGTGGTGAGTTGATCAGCTTAAACTTCCGAGCAGAAAGACCCAAGCTAGTTGTCATTTATCTCAACCTGGTGGAAGACGATGAAGATGACGAAGATGATGAAGATGATGAAGATAATGAGGACCCACTCGATGAAGATGATGAGGACCCACTTCATGTAGCCATCGTAGCTCAAAGAACAAGGCTGAGTGAAGAGGAGGTGTCCAACCTGTGGGACATAATTCCGCCACGTGCTGACTTTGTCGGGGTGCCATTCGTGACCCGCTTGACAAATACCATGGTTGATCGACATGATATGGTATGTTATACTTACAAATGCAAATTAATAGTGTGAATTACTTAGTGTACAATCCAATGATATGGTATGTTGTGTTGAATCTAGTCGACGATATGTTTTAGTGTAGAGTTTGATCACATGCTTATTAGTGTAGAATCTAAGGAAACTATTAATAGTGTAGATAATCCATATGTACTTATTTGCGAGGCTATTTATTAATTGATATGTTTTTCTTATTCAGAAATTGGCAAAGAGCATATCTGTGAGTTATGGTACCGAGCCTGATGAAGAAGGCTCAGCTGGACTACGCCTTACTGCAAGGGGCTCCGTCACAACCTATACTTACCGCGTGGACACGGACGGTCGCACACACTTAAACTCGGTTGGGTGGAAGAAATTCCTCGATGGCAAGAATCTTCGTGTTGGACAGGCCATCCTAATTACTATCAGGAACACCAACCGCCCAGGCTTGAGGATGATGATTGTCTTCGATATCATCTAGAACTACATATGTGTGTGTGGCTATATCATCTAGAACTACATATGTGTGTGTGTGGCTATATCATATAGAACTACATATGATGATCGTCGTCGATATCATCTAGAACTACATATGATGATGGCCATTGATATGACCTTGTACTGCTTGAGGATTCATGTTGACTATGCATGAAATTGTTATTTAGTACTCCCTTCGTTCCAAATTACTCGTCGTGGTTTGAACTAAAACCACGATGAGTAATTTGGAACGAAGGGAGTACTACCTAGTAATGGTTTATGAATTTGATATCTACTAGCAGTACCTAGTATCTAGTATCTGAAAGGAGAACTAAAAGGGAAAGGGGTAATGGGAAAATGATGAAAGATATAGCGGTAGCGAGGGATGGCGAAATCGCTACAGCTAGTTAAAAGTAGCGCGTTCACAAAAAGCGTTGCTGATATCGTCAACAGTAGTAGCGCGGGTTAGGGCCACGCTACTACTATGAGTTAGCTTTAGCGCCTTATTAGTAGCGCGTCCGCCCGCGCTGCTGCTAGCCTCAAAACCCATGCTACTACTAGGGTTTTCCCTAGTAGTGTCATATCAATAATCGCGCCAATCGTTCTAAGGCAAGGTCTACAAAGAATAATAGGGCAAGAAAGGTTGCAATCTATATCAAGAACGACAAAATCCACAGGCACCAAATTTCTATTTGCAACAATGAGAACATCATTGATCCTTCCCATTGGCTTTTTAATGGTGGAATACGCAAGGTGCAAATTTAAAGAGTAATCATCAAGATCATGGAAACCTAGAATATCACATAAAATTTTCGGAATCGTGGAAACACTAGCACCCAAATCACACAAGGCAAAACACTCATGATCTTTAATTATAATCTTCATAGTAGCTTCCCACTCATCATTAAGTTTTCTAGGTATAGAAACTTCCAAATTAAGCTTTTCATCATAAGATTGCATCAAGGCATCAACAATATGTTTGGTAAAAGCTTTATTTTGACTATAAACATGAGGAGAATTAACAACGGATTGCAACAAGGAAATACAACCTTTTAAAGAACAATTATCATAATCGAATTCCTTGAAATCCGAGATAGTGGGTTCAATGCTATTTAAAGTTGTGACCTCTCCAATCCCACTATTACCAAATTTAGCATCAAGATCTAAATACTCCGAATTCTTGGGACGCCTTCTAGGCAAAGTTGATTCATCATCAGTCCCATAATCATCAAAATTCATGTTGCAAAACATAGATCTAATATGAGACGCATCAATAACTTTAAGATCTTCATCATTATTTTCATGGAAACTAGAAGAACACGCTTTTATAAAGCTATCTTTTTTAGCACGCAATCTAGCGGTTCTTTCCTTGCACTCGTCAATGGAAATTCTCATTGCTTTGAGAGACTCATTGATATCATGCTTAGGAGGAGAAGATCTAAGTTTAAGAGAATCAACATAAGCGAAAGTCTATCAATGTTCCTAGCAAAATCATCAACTTTGAGCAATTTTTCTTCAAGCAAAGCATTAAAATTCTTTTGAGAAATCATAAATTCTTTCACACTATTCTCATCAGAGGGCATCTTATTAAAATTACCATAAGAATTATTGTAGGAGTTTCCATAATTATTAGAGGAATTACTAGGGAACGGTCTAGCATTAAAGTTTCCCCTATAAGCATTGTTTCCAAAACTATTCCTACCAACAAAATTCACATCCATAGATTCATTATTATTCTCAATCAAGGAAGACAAAGGCATATCACTGGGATCAAGGGAGTATTTTTAGTAGCAAACAATTTCATAAGTTCATCCATCTTTCCACTCAAAACATTAATTTCTTCTATAGCATGCACTTTTTTACTAGAAGATCTTTCGGTGTGCCATTGCGAATAATTAGCCATAATATTATCAAGAAGTTTTGTAGCATCTCCTAACGTGATTTCCATAAACGTGCCTCCCGCGGCCGAATCTAAGAGATTTCTAGAAGCAAAGTTCAAACCGGCATAAAAATTTTGTATGATCATCCATAAATTCAAACCATGAGTAGGGCAATTGCAAAGCATCAATTTCATTCTTTCCCAAGATTGGGCAACATGCTCATGATCAAGTTGTTTAAAATTCATAATATCATTCCTAAGAGTGATAATCTTAGCGGGAGGAAAATACTTAGAGATAAAAGCATCTTTGCACTTGTTCCAAGAATCAATACTATTTTTAGGCAAAGACGAAAACCAAACTTTAGCACGATCTCTAAGTGAAAACGGAAATAACTTCAATTTGACAATATTGTTATCCATATCTTTCTTCTTTTGCATATCACACAAATCAACAAAGATGTTTAGATGAGTAGCGGCATCTTCACTACGAAGGCCGGCGAATTGATATTTTATAACAAGATTCAGCAAAGCAGTATTGATTTCACAAGACTCAACATCATTGAGAGGAGCAATCGGAGTACTAAGGAAATCATTATTATTGGTATTCGAGAAATCACACAATTTGGTATTATCTTGCGCCATGGCAACAAGTAATCCAACACACAAGAAAACAGAAAAAGGCAAGTGAAAAGATAGGAGGAGATTGGAAAAGAGAGGGCGAATAAAACGGCAAGGGTGAAGTGGGGGAGAGGAAAACGAGAGGCAAATGGCAAATAATGTAAATGCGAGGGAGATGGGTTTGTGATGGGTACTTGGCATGTCTTGACTTGAGCGAAGACCTCCCCGGCAACGGCGCTAGAAATCCTTCTTGCTACGTCTTGAGCTTGCGTTGGTTTTCCTCGAAGAGGAGAGGGTGATGCAGCAGACTAGCGTAAGTATTTCCCTCAGTTTTTGAGAACCAAGGTATCAATCCAGTAGGAGGCTCCTCAAAAGTCACACGCACCTACACAAACAAATTGAGAACTCGCAACCAACACAATAAAGGGGTTGTCAATCCCTTCACGGCCACTTGCGGAAGTGAGATCTAATAAAGATAGTAAGATAAGATAAATATATTTTTGGTATTTTATAATATAGATGCAAAAAGTAAAGATGCAATAAAAGTAGATTGGAAGCAAATATGATAAGAGATAGACCCGGGGGCCATAGGTTTCACTAGTGGCTTCTCTCAAGATAGCATAAGTATTACGGTGGGTGAACAAATTACTATCGAGCAATTGATAGAAAAGTGAATAATTATGAGATTATCTAGGCATGATCATGTATATAGGCATCACGTCCGTAACAAGTAGACCGACTCCTGCCTGCACTACTACTATTACTCCACACATCGACCGACTCCTGCCTGCATCTAGAGTATTAAGTTCATAAGAACAGAGTAACGCATTAAGAAAGATGACATGATGTAGAGGGATAAACTCAAGCAATATGATATAAACCCCATCTTGTTATCCTCGATGGCAACAATACAATACGTGCCTTGCAACCCTTTTTGTCACTGGGTAAGGACACCACAAGATTGAACCCAAAGCTAAGCACTTCTCCCGTGGCAAGAAGGATCAATCTAGTAGGCCAAACCAAACTGATAATTCGAAGAGACTTGCAAAGATAACTCAATCATACATAAAAGAATTGAGAGAAGATTCAAATATTATTCATAGATAAACTTGATCATAAACCCACAATTCATCGGATCTCGACAAACACACCGCAAAAAGAGTTTACATCGAATAGATCTCCACAAGAGAGGGGGAGAACATTGTATTGAGATCCAAAAAGAGAGAAGAGGCCATCTAGCTAATAACTATGGACCCGTAGGTCTGTGGTAAACTACTCACAACTCATCGGAGGGGCAAGGATGTTGATGTAGAAGCCCTCCGTGGTCGATTCCCCCTCCGGCAGAGTGCTGGCGAAGGCTCCAAGATGAGATCTCGCGGATACAGAAGGTTACGGTGGTGGAAATTGTGTTTCGTCTGCTCCCTGGATGTTTTCGGGGTAGGTAGGCTTATATAGGAGGAAGAAGTACGTCGGTGGATGCCCGAGGGGCCCACAAGACAGGGGGCGCGCCCGGGGCGCCCTCCTATCTCGTGGAGGCCTCGGCTGCTTCTTGACTTGCACTCCAAGTCCTCTAGATCACGTTCGTTCCAAAAGTCACGCTCCCGAAGGTTTCATTCTGTTTGGACTCCGTTTGATATTCCTTTTTTTCAAAATACTGAAATAGGCAAAAAAAAACAGCAATACGGGCTGGGCCTCCGGTTAGTAGGTTAGTCCCAAAAATGATATAAATGTGTAAAATAAAGCCCATAAAAATCCAAAAGGAGTAATATAATAGCATGGAACAATCAAAAATTATAGATACGTTGGAGACGTATCAGTGGGCGCCCCCCCTCCTTTGCTCCTTTCCCCTCCTTTCCACTAAGGCCCAATAAAGCCCATATACCTCCCGGGGGGTTCCGATAACCTCCTGGAGCTCCGGTATTGTCCCAATCTCACCCGGAACCTTTCCGGTGTCCAAATATAGGATTCCAATATATCAATCTTCATGTCTCGACCATTTCGAGACTCCTCGTCATGTCCGTGATCACATCCGGGACTCCGAACAATCTTCGGTACATCCAAACTCATAAACTCATAATATAACTGTCATCGAAACTTTAAGTGTGCGGACCCTACGGGTTCGAGAACATTGTAGACATGACCGAGACACGTTACCGGTCAATAACCAATAGCAGGACCTGGATGCTCATATTGTGTGACGCCCGGATAATTAGGCTACAGCGAACCTCTGCTAATGATGCCACGTCACCTCGATCACTGTTGCTAATCTCGCGTTAGTTCGAAAACGGTTCGAATTCAAATTCAAAATTAAGCAAACAATAAAAGTTTTCAAAAATGAAAACTAAAATGTTTGGAGTGAGCCACATAATCCATATTAAATATTGGTGAAGAAACCACACTTTTGTAAAGTATTTAAATGCACTATAGTAAGTAAAACAATAGCAAAACAATTATTTGAATGCGTTTAAGTACTAAAAAATGTTAATCTAGTTTATATAATCACCAAACTTTTTGGAGTAGGTGTCCTATGTGAAGGAAATATGCTCTAGAGGCAATAATAAAGTTATTATTTATTTCCTTATATCATGATAAATGTTTATTATTCATGCTAGAATTGTATTAACCGGAAACATAATACATGTGTGAATATATAGACAAACAGAGTGTCACTAGTATGCCTCTACTTGACTAGCTTGTTGATCAAAGATGGTTATGTTTCCTAACCATGGACAAAGAGTTGTTATTTGATTAACGGGATCACATCATTAGTTGAATGATCTGATTGACATGACCCATTCCCTTAGCTTAGCACCCGATCGTTTAGTATGTTGCTATTGCTTTATTCATGACTTATACATGTTCCTATGACTATGAGATTATGCAACTCCCGTTTACCGGAGGAACACTTTGTGTGCTACCAAACGTCACAACGTAACTGGGTGATTATAAAGGTGTAAAGCGCATGAAGAAACTCCATGCTGATGGGATTTTGGAATCACTTGATTATGAATCACTTGATGCTTGCGAACCACGCCTCATGGGCAAGATGACTAAGACTCTGTTCTCCGGAACAATGGAGCGAGCAACAGATTTGTTGGAGATCATACATACTAATGTATGTCGTCCGATGAATATTAAGGCTCGCGACAAGTATCATTATTTTCAGACCTTCAAAGTTGATTTGAAGCAAATATGAGTATATCTACTTGATGAAACACAAGTCTGAAACATTTGAAAAGTTCAAAGAATTTCAGAGTGAAGTAGAGAATCATCGTAACAAGAAAATAAAAGTTTCTACGATATGATCGCAGAAGTAAAATATTTGAGTTACGAGTTTGGTCTTCAATTAAAACAATGTGGAATAGTTTCACAAATTCATGCCACCTGGAACACCACATCATAATGGTGTGTCCGAACGTCATAACCATCCTTTATTGGATATAGTACAATCTATGATGTTTCTTACCGATTTACCAATATCGTTTTGGGATCATGCATTAGAGACAGCTACATTCACGTTAAATAGGGCACCATCTAAATCCGTTGAGACGACACTATATGAACTGTGGTTTAGCAAGAAACCAAAGTTGTCGTTTCTTAAAGTTTGGGGCTGCGATGCTTATGTGAAAAAGTTTCATCTTGATAAGCTCAAACCCAAATCGGAGAAGTGCGTCTTCATAGAATACCCAAAGGAAATTGTTGGGTACACCTTCTATCACAGATCTGAAGGCAAAACATTCGTTGCTAATAAATGGATCCTTTCTAGAGAAGGAGTTTCTCTCGAAAGAAGTGAGTGGGAGGAAAGTAGAACTTGATGAGGTAATTGTACCTTCTCCCTTATTGGAAAGTAGTTCATCACAGAAATCTGTTCCTGTGACTACTACACCAATTAGTGAGGAAGCTAATGATGATGATCATGTAACTTCAGATCAAGTTACTACCGAACCTCGTAGGTCAACCAGAGTAAGATCTGCACCAGAGTGGTACGGTAATCCTGTTCTGGAAATCATGTTACTAGACCATGATGAACCTACGAACTATGAGGAAGCGATGATGAGCCCAGATTCCGCGAAATGGCTTGAGGCCATGAAATCTGAGATGAGATCCATGTATGAGAACAAAGTGTGGACTTTGGTGGAGTTGCCCGATGATCGGCAAGCCATAGAAAATAAATGGATCTTCAAGAGCAAGACGGACGTTGATAGTAGTGTTACTATCTACAAAGCTAGACTTGTCGAAAAAAAGGTTTTTGACAAAGTTCAAGATGTTGAATACAATGAGATTTTCTCACTTGTATCGATGCTTAAAAGTCTGTCCGAATCATGTTAGCAATTGCCACATTTTATGAAATCTGGCAAATGGATAAACAAAACTGCATTCCTTAATGGGATTATTAAAGAAGAGTTGTATGTGATGCAACCAAGAGGTTTTGTCGATCCTAAAGGTGTTAACAAAATGTGCATCTATGGACTGGTGCAAGCATCTCGGAGTTGGAATATACGCTTTGATAAGTTGATCAAAGCATATAGTTTATACAGACTTGCAGTGAAGCCTGTATTTACTAGAAAGTGAGTGGGAGCACTACATCATTTCTGATAAGTATATGTGAATGACATATTGTAGATCGGAAATAATGTAGAATTATTCTGCAGAGCATAAAGGAGTGTTTAAAAGGAGTTTTTTCAAACAAAGACCTCGGTGAAGCTACTTACATATTGAGCATTAAGATCTATAGAGATAG
The DNA here is from genome assembly GCA_963921465.1 of Triticum timopheevii. Lineage (NCBI taxonomy): Eukaryota > Viridiplantae > Streptophyta > Magnoliopsida > Poales > Poaceae > Triticum > Triticum timopheevii. The sequence goes on along the minus strand of OY997272.1, from coordinate 80,966,624 downwards.
ATCAAGACGCTTGATAAGTTTTTTCAATGAGTACATACCTTGACAAGATTTTGAAGTAGTTCAAAATGGAACAGTCAAAGAAAGAGTTCTTGCCTGTGTTACAAGGTGTGAAATTGAGTAAGACTCAAAACCCGACCACGGCAGAAGATAGAAAGAGAATGAAAGTCATTCCCTATGCCTTGGCCATAGGTTCTATAAAGTATGCCATGCTGTGTACCAGATCTATTGTATACCCTACACTGAGTTTGACAAGGGAGCACAATAGTGATCTAGGAGTAGATCACTGGACAGCGGACAAAATTATCCTTAGTGGAATAAGGATATGTTTCTCGATTATGGAGGTGACAAAAAGGGTTCGTCGTAAAGGGTTACGTCGATGCAAGTTTTGACACCGATCTGGATGACTCTAAGTCTCGATCTAGATACATATTGAAAGTGGGAGCAATTAGCTAGAGTAGCTCCGTGCAGAGCATTGTAGACATAGAAAATTGCAAAATACATAACGGATCTGAATGTGAAAGACCGGTTGACTAAGATTCTCTCACAAGCAAAACATGATCACACCTTAGTACTCTTTGGGTGTTAATCACATAGCGATGTGAACTAGATTACTGAATCTAGTAAACCCTTTGGGTGTTGGTCACATGGCGATGTGAACTATGGGTGTTAATCACATGATGATGTGAACTATCGATGTTAATCACATGGTGATGTGATCTAGATTATTGACTCTAGTGCAAGTGGGAGACTGAAGGAAATATGCCCTAGAGGCAATAATAAAGTTATTATTTATTTCCGTATATCATGATAAATGTTTATTATTCATGCTAGAATTGTATTAACCGGAAACATAATACATGTGTGAATATATAGACAAACAGAGTGTCACTAGTATGCCTCTACTTGACTAGCTTGTTGATCAAAGATGGTTATGTTTCCTAACCATGGACAAAGAGTTGTTATTTGATTAACGGGATCACATCATTAGTTGAATGATCTGATTGACATGACCCATTCCGTTAGATTAGCACCCGATCGTTTAGTATGTTGCTATTGCTTTCTTCATGACTTATACATGTTCCTATGACTATGAGATTATGCAACTCCCGTTTACCGGAGGAACACTTTGTGTGCTACCAAACGTCACAACGTAACTGGGTGATTATAAAGGTGCTCTACAGGTGTCTCCGAAGGTACTTGTTGAGTTGGCGTATTTCGAGATTAGGATTTGTCACTCCGAATGTCGAAGAGGTATCTCTGGGCCCTCTCGGTAATACACATCACTTAAGCCTTGCAAGCATTTCAACTAATGAGTTAGTGGTGAGATGATGTATTACAGAACGAGTAAAGAGACTTGCCGATAATGAGATTGAACTAGGTATTGGATACCGACGATCGAATCTCGGGCAAGTAACATACCGATGACAAAGGCAACAACGTATGTTGTTATGCGGTCTAACAGATAAAGATCTTCGTAGAATATGTAGGAACCAATATGGGCATCCAGGTCCCGCTATTGGTTATTGACCGGAGACGTGTCTCAGTCATGTCTACATTATTCTCGAACCGTAGGGTCCGCACGCTTAAGGTTTCGATGACAGTTATATTATGAGTTTATGTATTTTGATGTACCGAAGGTTGTTCGGAGTCCCGGATATGATCACGGACATGACGAGGAGTCTCGAAATGGTCGAGACATAAAGATTGATATATTGGACGGATATATTTGGACACCGGAAAGGTTCCGGAGAAGTTTGGAGCTCCGGGAGGTTACCAGAACCCCCCGGGAGGTATATGGGCCTTATTGGGCCCATGTAGGAGGAAGAGAGAAGGAGCAAGGGAGGGTGGCGCGCCCCCCCAAGCCCAATCCGAATTGGGGAGGGGGGCCGGCCCCCCCTTTCCTTTCTCCTTCCCCCTCTCTTCCTTCCTACTACTAGTACTACTTCCTAATACTAGTACTCCTTCCTTCCCCCTCCAAATAAGATAAGGAAAAGAGAGGGAAACCTACTTGGAGTAGGTTTTCCCCTCCCTATGGCGCGCCCCCCTTGAGGCCACCACCTCCTCCCTCCCTCCTTTATATACGGGGGTAGGGGGGCACCCTAGGACACACAAGTTGATCATTGATCGTTCCTTAGCCGTGTGCGGTGCCCCCCTCCACGATGTTACACCTCGATCATATTGTAGCGGTGCTTAGGCGAAGCCCTGCGACAGGAGAACATCAAGATCGTCACCACGCCGTCGTGCTGACGGAACTCCCCCTCGGAGCCTCTACTGGATTGGAGATCGAGGGTGCGTCATCGAGCTGTACGCGTGTCAAGAACTCGGAGGTGCCGGAGTAACGGTGCTTGGATCGGTCGGACCGGGAGGATGTACGACTACTTCCTCTACGTTGCGTCAACGCTTCCGCTTCGTTCTACGAGGGTACGTAGACAACACTCTCCCCTCGTCGCTATATCATCACCATGATCTTGCGTGTGCGTAGGCAAATTTTTGAAATTACTACGTTCCCCAACACTATGTTATTATGCTAATTTAGGAGTAGGGGTTATATTTTTGTAAAAATGTTTTGCTAACTAAAATAAATAAAACAGAAGAGAAAATAAGAAAAAAAGCAGAAAACAGAAAAGTTTTAGAAAAGGAAAAGAGGTAGAGGAACTGCTACTGCTACACCGGGCCCTAGTGGCCACAGTGCAGGCCCAGCTCATCCCCGGTCACCCCCTTGCTCTCTGTTCATCAGGCACCTCGTGGACGCAGGAGCGTCGTCCATGGCCGGATAGCCACGGGGCGGCCATCCCGCGCCTCCCCGCCGTCTCCCTGCGCTGGATAAGAATGCCCCGCGGCCCCTCTGTCCACCCTAGATCGCTAATCCCTTTCTCCCCCTCGCTCACTCGCTCTCCCCGATCCGGAGCTCACATCCGAGCTGTCGTCGCCCCGTCGACGTCGATGTCGATGCCGTGCACCGGAGCCTCCCCGCGGCGCCAGGAGCTTCCCAGGAGACGGGCCCCTTCGTCGTCGTTCTGTACGGCAACTGGCTCTAGCTGGAGCGCCCCAGAGCCGCCGCCATCGACCCCTCCTCTTCGACCATGGACGTCTGCTCCGCCTCGTCGATCTGCTACCTCCGGTCCTCCCCGAACCACCCCGAGCTCGCCATCGCCTTCCCCTCGGTGAGCCGCACCCATTCCCCCCTTTTCCCCCTCGGATTTGTTGTCGTATGAGCCCCACCCCCGAGTTCCTGCCGCCATGACCGAGGCTTGGTCCGGGCCGCGCCCCTCATCGGTGTTGCTCCTACTGTTGTCGCCTCGCTCGTGCGCGCCTTTGCCTAGCTTCGCCGCACCCCATGGTGGTGCCCGAGCCCACTGCCGCCCGAGCTCGCGGCCCCGCCTTCCCTCCTGCACGCCCGAGCACGTCAGCAGCGCCGCCGCCACCGCCGCTACTTAACGTCGTCGCCGCCTCCTGTTGCTGCCGCCCAGCCTCTGCCTCCGCTCCCCCTGTCGCCCACTACCTCGCCCCGGTTGCGGCCGACGCTCTCCTCCGCCCCGGCCAGCGCCAGCGCTCTCCTCCACCCCGGCCAGCGCCTGGGGCCAACCGGGGTTCGCCCGCTCCAGATGCCCGTCGCTCCCGTTCGGGCGCCCCGCCCCGCTGCTCGCCCGATCCGCTAGGCTCCGATGGGCCTATGACGTTGGGGCCCCACGCCCAAAACAAAAAAAGGATTTAAAAAAATAAAACAATAAAATTAATTAATTAATTAATTAATTAATTAATCTTGTTTAGTTAACTAATTAACTCTAGTTAACCTGCTAATTAAAAGTTAACAAATTGTTAGTCTTCAGCCCATGACATGTGGAACCCACCGTCAGTTTGACCAGTCTGTTGACTGCTGACATCATGCTGATGTCAGCATGCACTGTTCCGGATAAGGTTGAATTAAATTAATTAAATAAATTCTAAAAATGTTTTAAAACTTTAGAAAATCATATAAAATAAACCGTAGCTTAGATGAAAATACTTTCTACATGAAAGTTGCTCAGAACGACAAGAAGAATCCGGATACGCAGCTCGTTCGTCCGCCACACATCCCTAGCATAGCAAACACGCAACTTTCCCCCTCCGGTTCATCTGTCCGAAAACGCAAAACACCGGGGATACTTTCCCGGATGTTTTCCCCCTTCGCCAGTAGCACCTAGTGCTGCGTTAGGTCACCTCTAGCGCCGTGTATTGCCATGTTACGCTTTGTGATGCTTTGATTGCTCTGTTATTTATTGTATTCCCCATCCGTTACTTATTTCCGGTAGACCCCGAGACTGCCGGCGGCCCCCAGTTCGACTACGGTGTTGAGACCCCTCCTACTTGCCAGAGCAACCAGGCAAGCCCCCTCCTTGATCACCAGATATCGCCTATTCTCCTCTATACTGCTTGCATTAGAGTAGTGTAGCATGTTACTGCTTTCCGTTGATCCTATTCTGATGCATAGCCTGACATTGTTGCTACATCTGTTGATACCTTACCCGCAATCCTAAATGCTTAGTATAGGATGCTAGTTTATCATCATTGGCCCTACATTCTTGTCAGTCTGCCTTGCTATACTATTGGGCCGTGATCACTCGGGAGGTGATCACGGGTATATACTATACATACATACTGTACAGATGGTGACTAAAGTCGGGCCAGCTCGATGAGTACCCGCAAGTGATTCTGATGAGGGGGCTGAAAGGACAGGTGGCTCCATCCCGGTAGAGGTGGGCCTGGGTTCCCGACGGCCCCCGACTGTTACTTTGTGGCGGAGCGACAGGGCAGGTTGAGACCACCTAGGAGACAGGTGGGCCTAGCCCTGTTCGGCGTTCGCGGATACTTAACACGCTTAACGAGATCTGGGTATTTGATCTGAGTCTGGCCATTTGGTCTATACGCACTAACCATCTACGCGGGAGTAGTTATGGGTATCCCGACGTCGTGGTATCAGCCGAAGCCTTCTTGACGTCAGCGACTGATTGGCGCGCGCCGGATTGGAACGTAAGCCTGCACTTGTATTAAGGGGGCTAGTTCTGCTTCCAGCCGCGTACGCAACGTGCAGGTGTGCAAAGGGCGATGGGCCCAGACCCTTGCACCATAGGAGTTAGACCGGCGTGCTGACCTCTCTGTTGTGCCTAGGTGGGGCTGCGACATGTTGATCTTCCGAGGCCGGGCATGACCCAGGAAAGTGTGTCCGGCCAAATGGGATCGAGCGTGTTGGGTTATGTGGTGCACCCCTGCAGGGAAGTTAATCTATTCGAATAGCCGTGTCCCTCGGTAAAAGGACGACCCGGAGTTGTACCTTGACCTTATGACAACTAGAACCGGATACTTAATAAAACACACCCTTCCAAGTTCCACAGACAACCCGGTGATCGCTTTTCCACAGGGAGACGAGGAGAGGATTGCCGGGTAGGATTATGCTATGCGATGCTACTGGAGATGCTACTTGGAGATGCTACTTGGAGATGCTACTTGGAGGACTTCAATCTACTCTCTTCTACATGCTGCAAGACGGAGGCTGCCAGAAGCGTAGTCTTCGATAGGATTAGATATCCCCCTCTTATTCTGGCATTCTGCAGTTCAGTCCACTGATATGGCCCTTTACACATATACCCATGCATATGTAGTGTAGCTCCTTGCTTGCGAGTACTTTGGATGAGTACTCACGGTTGCTTTCTCCCCCTTTTTCCCCCCTTTCCTTTCTTTCTGGTTGTCGCAACCAGATGCTGGAGCCCAGGAGCCAGACGCCACCGTCGACGACGACTACTACACTGGAGGTGCCTACTACTACGTGCAGGCTGCTGACGATGACCAGGAGTAGTTTAGGAGGATCCCAGGCAGGAGGCCTGCGCCTCTTTCGATCTGTATCCCAGTTTGTGCTAGCCATCTTATGGCAACTTGTTTAACTTATGTCTGTACTCAGATATTGTTGCTTCCGCTGACTCGTCTATGATCGAGCACTTGTATTCGAGCCCTCGAGGCCCCTGGCTTGTAATATGATGCTTGTATGACTTATTTTATTTTTGAGTTGTGTTGTGATATCTTCCCGTGAGTCCATGATCTTGATCGTACATGTTTGCGTGTATGATTAGTGTACGATTGAATCGGGGGCGTCACAAGTTGGTATCAGAGCCGACTGCCTGTAGGAATCCCCCTTCCAACTCCTTGGCCGAAGTCGAGTCTAGACTTTACAAAACCTTTACTAACATGGCTGTGCGGCCCATGGGCCCACGTCGCCATTGGGTGGTATTAGGATCTTTTACTTCTCGACCTCTACTCTGGGACTCTGGTCTCTCTTCTATTCGGGTTTAAATGATTTTGCTAAACTTAACATTAGGATCTCGTTATCACTTTCACCCGGAGAGCCCCTTACTATTGATGATTGTCTGCTGCACCAGAAGACCCTGAAGATACTCTCCGCTGTTAAACCGAGAACTTGTGTTCATCGCGTTTGCAATTCTCCTTCCACCGTAAACCCTTATGGATAACTAATTGCAGTTGTTATTCTTACATTCATCCCCAGTGGTCTTGTTATTACAAGATACCCTGAAAAACTCGTCGTTGTTTCGATAATCCTTTGAGCTTACCGCCTTGCTGTGCTTTGTCACCTGAATACGCCTACGGTTAATTCTCGCACTTATCGAGTACCCGCTCATTCCCCAGTTGTTCATGTGATACACAAAAGTCTTCGAAATACCATTTGATATTCCGAAAATCCTCAGCAACCTATTGCTCTAGAATTTCTTGTTTGCTTTCATTATGATTAATCCCATAAGTGTAGTAATCATATTGGCATCCTTTGTCACCATCATTTTTGAGTCCATTGATTCGATACGTTGTGAATGTTCACAATCATCAGTCGAGTTCTAGGGTTAACTTTCCGGCTCAGACTTCATTTTGAACATGAGCTGGTTCTCGACCAAACTATCTGTCGTCGATTGTGCCTCTGGTATATTCTATTGATCCATCCTTGATCAGAACGTCTGCTTCTGATCCTTTGTTTTGGAAATCATAATTCCTTTGCATTTAAGCTTTGAATTATTTAGATGATTCCATAACCTGTTGCATTTGCATTCCTTCCTCTTCTGGATGAGTATCAATACTCACATCAGATCCTTGGTGGACCATCAAGTCCTTTGTTGGATTGTTATCCGACAGTGTCCTTCACATTTGATCACTTTGTGAGTTCTTCCCCTGATACATAATGCCTTTGTTAAGTTGTATCCTCTGCTTGGCCAACCATGCTCTGCTTTCGGGCTTGTGTTATTTACTCTTGAAACTTGTGGTATATGTTTCTAAGAAGCCCCTATGGGTTGAACATATACCTTCCTTAAATTTTTGTGAACCCAAAAGTCTTCATGGGTCATAATCTTCTGGTATTCCGCCAGTTAAACTTTCAAACTCTAAACATACTTCACTGAGAGAAGTGAATGGAAGGTTATGCATTGAGGAAGTGGGAGTCGACCTTGAACCTTTGTGTTCATGCCCATGGACACGATGTAGATCTTATCATTAAAGCTTCTCTTAAATTAATTATTCCTTGGTATAAGCTCATATTATATCTAGCATCTGGCCTTTTGCAATCGTGATTCCAACCATGTTATCCTTTAAATACCATTTCTCGTGCAAGCTTAAGCACTTGTCTTCTGTAGAGCAATACCCCAGTCCAACCTCTACTTTGATCTGTCGTCGAGTATTACCCCATGGTTTCTCGAGATTATCATGGAACTGCATAACTTCTTATGAGTTCTTCATCAAGTGCTACATTCCCACTGATTCCAATTTTTCACGGGCTCTGAGTTATTAAACACTCAAAGACACCAATAACTGAACCAAGTCCGCACTACGGTTCAACAACTCTTAGTAATCTTCTTTACTTGCGAGTTTGTACTCGATCATGTCATTCCTAGCCTGATCGGCTATATCATTAACGTGCTAAATCTTAATTGTGCTACCTGGTCCTTCTTCCCGGAACACAATTTTTGACGCTGAGCTAAGCTTACGTTGATCTTCCTCGTCATATCAATTCTCCTGAAACAACAAACTTGATTTCAAGTTTGTGTCGTACCCATGGTTCCAATAACCTTTTGTTTCATCATTCCTTTAACTTGATGTCATCGCCGATTGATTACATCTTCATGAAGTCTCTCGACAAATTTATCATGATCATCATCAACATTCTAAGTTCCTCCAGGATAACAATTGTATTCATGATGAGAAATACCATCCTTGCCCCTCGATGATTGTGTTATCATCGACGACATTCTTGCCTTCCCCCAACACAAACTTGTTCATGTTTTGTGTTATACCTTGAGTTCCTTGCTATCCAGCCTTTGTTCTTCTTTATCTTGGAGTATTACCATATTTTATGTCAAGAATGTTCTGAGATTTGTTCCACCTCTTGAGAGTTCTTGGTATAGTGATACTTCTCACCATCACCATTCTTCATGGTCCTCGTGTTGATTCCAACCGGGGTACCAACAAGTGAACGGTGCTGTTTGGATCCTGCACTTCTAGCAACCCTATTGCTTTGAAGTTAATGGTCGGCCATTCATTCTTAGTCTATTGATTATTGAATCACCATTCCAACATTGATCATGCTACTAACCCCATAATTCGGGTGCACCTTTCAATCAATGTTTAATTGTGTATGTTTTCCTCGAGCATACATCATTATATCATTTGATCTGACAAGTGTTATCTCCTTGCTTAGATAACTATGGAAATCCATCTTTTCGGAATCTCAATGAATTGTCGCTGAGTCCCTCCGCCACCTCCTAACCCTCTCCTTGATTTAATGATGAACTCTTGTTTCGGAACTTGCTTCCATGGTTCATTTCCCGAGACTCTTACGATGTCTTCTCGTCAATTTGTGTCGCACCTTTTTCTTCTCAAGCATCCTGAGTCTGAGGTATCTTGACACTGATCAGATCTGAATCTCGGTCAGATATGATGGTTGGGACATGTTTCCAAGAGTTATGACACTGGTCTTTATATGACCCGATAAGGTAAGGTCATGAAATTTCTCTCCTCTTATCTAAAGGGTTTTCTACTTTATATCCTGTCTTGGATATCATCCTCTGCTTGACTTTGGAAAGGATATACCCCTGATATACGTGTTTAAGCACATTTTCCTTTCCATTGTCTGTTTAACCTGGTAATCACCTTTCCTTTCCTTTGGTTTGCTTAACCCTTCTTGTGATCTATATTATATAAGCAGTAGTAATCTTCTGCTTATGTAAAACACCTTGGTGTACAACCGTGTCAGTAAGACCCTGTTTCTACTGTTGATGACAATTTTGGTAGCCACCGACGGACGGGAACTTTGCCTATTGGTCCGCCTCGTTCAACGAGCAAGAAAATGGTTCTCTTCGTCCCTCGCCTTTGGTATCGATGTTATTGCCGACATAATCGACAGGCTACCCTCTGACATGCCTTGCTTGCATGATCACGCAAGACGTCTCCGCCATTCCTACTTTTAACCCACATGGTGGGCCCATAACCCACAGTTTCACCAGGATCGAAACCTGACTCACCTGTACAATCCTATTTCTAATGGTTATTCCCCATGCTTGGCTTTGTATTTAATTCACGGGCCACCTTCCGAGTGCTCTATTCTGGTATCAGACGCTATACTTACTCTCGCTACTCTGAACCCCTTTCTCACTATGGTTCAGACTTCGAGCAACTATCTATCTGCTTGGAACCTCTTATTATACCTTCGAACCTCACTCTCGATGTGTTTTATTTGTTCAACTCGAGAGGTACTCATATACTCATTCATGGGTTAATCCCAGATTATTACCCTTATAGCATTCTGTCGTTGCCGATCTGCCCTGTTACCTATTCGTAAGTACGATGAAGATCCCGAAGAAAGGATGTCGACTTCATCATGATGACCGGAAGCAAAGGAATGAAGACATCAACGTATTGGACCGGTCTCTTTCAGAAGAGTAACCAAAACTGGGAAGATCCGTTAGATTTTTCGTAACCCAATCCCTTTCCCCTTACTCCCCTCCTAAATCTCGGGACGAGATTTCTTGTAGTGGAGGAGAATTGTGACACTCAGATAATTAGGCTACAGCGAACCTCTGCTAATGATGCCACGTCACCTCGATTACTGTTGCTAATCTCGCGTTAGTTCGAAAACGGTTCGAATTCAAATTCAAAATTAAGCAAACAATAAAAGTTTTCAAAAATGAAAACTAAAATGTTCGGAGTGAGCCACATAATCCATATTAAATATTGGTGAATAAACCACACTTTTGTAAAGTATTTAAATGCACTATAGTAAGTAAAACAACAGCAAAACAATTATTTGAATGCGTTTAAGTACTAAACAAATGTTAATCTAGTTTATATAATCACCAAACTTTTTGGAGTAGGTGTCCTATGTTATTATGCTAATTTAGGAGTAGGGGTTATATTTTTGTAAAAATGTTTTGCTAACTAAAATAAATAAAACAGAAGAGAAAATAAGAAAAAAAGCAGAAAACAGAAAAGTTTTAGAAAAGGAAAAGAGGTAGAGGAACTGCTACTGCTGCATCGGGCCCTAGTGGCCACAGTGCAGGCCCAGCCCATCCCCGGTCACCCCCTTGCTCTCTGTTCACTAGGCACCCCATGGACGCAGGAGCGTCGTCCATGGCCGGATAGCCACGTGGCGGCCATCCCGCGCCTCTCCGCCGTCTCCCTGCGCTGGATAAGAATGCCCCGCGGCCCCTCTGTCAACCCTAGATCGCTAATCCCTTTCCCCCCCTCTCTCACTCGCTCTCCCTGATCTGGAGCTCACATCCGAGCTGCCGTCGCCCCGTCGACGTCGATGTCGATGCCGTGCACCGGAGCCTCCCCGCGGCGCCAGGAGCTTCCCAGGAGACGGGCCCCTTCGTCGTCGTTCTGTACGGCAACCGGCTCTAGCTGGAGCGCCCCGGAGCCGCCGCCATCGACCCCTCCTCTTCGACCATGGACGTCTGCTCCGCCTCGTCGATCTGCTACCTCCGGTCCTCCCCGAACCACCCCGAGCTCGCCATCGCCTTCCCCTCGGTGAGCCGCACCCATTCCCCCCTTTTCCCCCTCGGATTTGTTGTCGTATGAGCCCCACCCCCGAGTTCCTGCCGCCATGACCGAGGCTTGGTCCGCGCCGCGCCCCTCGTCGGTGTTGCTCCTGCTGTTGTCGCCTCGCTCGTGCGCGCCTTTGCCTAGCTTCGCCGCACCCCACGGTGGTGCCCGAGCCCACTGCCGCCCAAGCTCGCGGCCCCGCCTTCCCTCCTGCACGCCCGAGCATGTCAGCAGCGCCGCCGCCACCGCCGCTACTTAACGCCGTCGCCGCCTCCTGTTGCTGCCGCCCAGCCTCTGCCTCCGCTCCCCCTGTCGCCCGCTACCTCCCCCCGGTTGCGGCCGACGCTCTCCTCCGCCCCGGCCAGCGCCAGTGCTCTCCTCCGCCCCGGCCAGTGCCTGGGGCCAATCGGGGTTCGCCCGCTCCAGACGCCCGTCGCTCCCGTTCGGGCGCCCCGCCCCGCTGCTCGCCCGATCCGCTAGGCTCCGATGGGCCTATGACGTTGGGGCCCCACGCCCAAAACAAAAAAAAGGATTTAAAAAAATAAAACAATAAAATTAATTAATTAATTAATTAATTAATTAATTAATCTTGTTTAGTTAACTAATTAACTCTAGTTAACCTGCTAATTAGAAGTTAACAAATTGTTAGTCTTCAGCCCATGACATGTGGAACCCACCATCAGTTTTACCAGTCTGTTGACTGCTGACGTCATGTTGACGTCATGCTGACGTCATGCTGACGTCAGCATGCACTGTTCCGGATAAGGTTGAATTAAATTAATTAAATAAATTCTAAAAATGTTTTAAAACTTTAGAAAATCATATAAAATAAACCGTAGCTCAGATGAAAATACTTTCTACATGAAAGTTGCTCAGAACGACGAGACGAATCCGGATACGCAGCTCGTTCGTCCGCCACCCATCCCTAGCATAGCAAACACGCAACTTTCCCCCTCCGGTTCATCTATCCGAAAACGCAAAACACCGGGGATACTTTCCCGGATGTTTTCCCCCTTCGCCAGTAGCACCTAGTGCTGCGTTAGGTCACCTCTAGCGCCGTGTATTGCCATGTTACGCTTTGTGATGCTTTGATTGCTCTATTATTTATTGTATTCCCCATCCGTTACTTCTTTCCGGTAGACCCCGAGACTGCCGGAGGCCCCCAGTTCGACTACGGTGTTGAGACCCCTCCTACTTGCCAGAGCAACCAGGCAAGCCCCCTCCTTGATCACCAGATATCGCCTATTCTCCTCTATACTGCTTGCATTAGAGTAGTGTAGCATGTTACTGCTTTCCGTTGATCCTATTCTGATGCATAGCCTGACATTGTTGCTACATCTGTTGATACCTTACCCGCAATCCTAAATGCTTAGTATAGGATGCTAGTTTATCATCGTTGGCCCTACATTCTTGTCAGTCTGCCTTGCTATATTATTGGGCCGTGATCACTCGGGAGGTGATCACGGGTATATACTATACATACATACTGTACAGATGGTGACTAAAGTCGGGCCAGTTCGATGAGTACCCGCAAGTGATTCTGATGAGGGGGCTGAAAGGACAGGTGGCTCCATCCCGGTAGAGGTGGGCCTGGGTTCCCGACGGCCCCCGACTGTTACTTTGTGGCGGAGCGACAGGGCAGGTTGAGACCACCTAGGAGACAGGTGGGCCTGGCCCTGTTCGGCGTTTGCGGATACTTAACATGCTTAACGAGATCTGGGTATTTGATCTGAGTCTGGCCATTTGGTCTATACGCACTAACCATCTACGCGGGAGTAGTTATGGGTATCCCGACGTCGTGGTATCAGCCGAAGCCTTCTTGACGTCAGCGACTGAGTGGCGCGCGCCGGATTGGAACGTAAGCCTACACTTGTATTAAGGGGGCTAGTTCTGCTTCCGGCCGCGTACGCAACGTGCAGGTGTGCAAAGGGCGATGGGCCCAGACCCCTGCGCCATAGGAGTTAGACCGGCGTGCTGACCTCTCTGTTGTGCCTAGGTGGGGCTGCGACGTGTTGATCTTCCGAGGCCGGGCATGACCCAGGAAAGTGTGTCCGGCCAAATGGGATCGAGCGTGTTGGGTTATGTGGTGCACCCCTGCAGGGAAGTTAATCTATTCGAATAGCCATGTCCCTCGGTAGAAGGACGACCCAGAGTTGTACCTTGAGCTTATGACAACTAGAACCGGATACTTAATAAAACACACCCTTCCAATTTCCACAGACAACCCGGTGATCGTTTTTCCATAGGGAGACGAGGAAAGGATCGCCGGGTAGGATTATGCTATGCGATGCTACTGGAGATGCTACTTGGAGATGCTACTTGGAGATGCTACTTGGAGGACTTCAATCTACTCTCTTCTACATGCTGCAAGACGGAGGCTGCCAAAAGCGTAGTCTTCGACATGATTAGATATCCCCCTCTTATTCTGGCATTCTGCAGTTCAGTCCACTGATATGGCCCTTTACACATATACCCATGCATATGTAGTGTAGCTCCTTGCTTGCGAGTACTTTGGATGAGTACTCATGGTTTCTTTCTCCCCCTTTCCCCCTTTTCCTTTCTTTCTGCTTGTCGCAACCAGATGCTGGAGCCCAGGAGCCAGACGCCACCGTCGACGACGACTACTACACTGGAGGTGCCTACTACTACGTGGAGGCTGCTGACGACGACCAGGAGTAGTTTAGGAGGATCCCAGGCAGGAGGCTTGCGCCTCTTTCGATCTGTATCCCAGTTTGTGCTAGCCATCTTATGGCAACTTGTTTAACTTATGTCTGTACTCAGATATTGTTGCTTCCGCTGACTCGTCTATGATCGAGCACTTGTATTCGAGCCCTCGAGGCCCCTGGCATGTAATATGATGCTTGTATGACTTATTTTATTTTTAGAGTTGTGTTGTGATATCTTCCTGTGAGTCCCTGATCTTGATCGTACATATTTGCGTGTATGATTAGTGTACGATTGAATCGGGGGCGTCACATGTCGGCTCCTACATATTCTACGAAGATCTTTATCGGTCAAACCGTATATGTTACTTGCCCGAGATTCGATCGTCGGTATCCCAATACCTAGTTCAATCTCGTTACCGGCAAGTCTCTTTACTCGTTAACTCATTAGCTACATTGCTTGCAAGGCTTATAGTGATGTGCATTACCGAGAGGGCCCAGAGATACCTCTCCGACAATCGGAGTGACAAAACCTAATCTCGAAATACGCCAACTCAACATGTACCTTTGGAGACACCTGTAGAGCTCCTTTATAATCACCCAGTTACGTTGTGACGTTTGGTAGCACACAAAGTGTTCCTCCGGTAAACGGGAGTTGCATAATTTCATAGTTGTAGGAACATGTATAAGTCATGAAGAGAGCAATAGCAACATACTAAATGATCAAGTGCTAAGCTAACGGAATGGGTAAAGTCAATCACATCATTCTCCTAATGATGTGATCCCGTTAATCAAATGACAACTCATGTCTATGGTTTAGGAAACATAACCATCTTTGATTAATGAGCTAGTCAAGTAGAGGCATACTAGTGACATTAAATTTGTCTATGTATTCACACATGTATCACGTTTTCGGTTAATACAATTCTAGCATGAATAATAAACATTTATCATGATATAAGGAAATAAATAATAACTTTATTATTGCCTCTAGGGCATATTTCCTTCAGTCTCCCACTTGCACTAGAGTCAATAATCTAGATTACATAGTAATGATTCTAACACCCATGGAGCCTTGGTGCTGATGATGTTTTGCTCGTGGAAGAGGCTTAGTCAACGTTTCTGCAACATTCAGATCCGTATGTATCTTGCAAATCTCTATGTCTCCCACCTGGACTTGGTCCTGGATGGAATTGAAGCATCTCTTGATGTGCTTGGTCCTCTTGTGAAGTCTGGATTCCTTTGCCAAGGCAATTGCACCAGTATTGTCACAGAAGATCTTCATTGGTCCCGATGCACTAGGTATGACACCTAGATCAGAAATGAACTCCTTCATCCAGACTCCTTCATTTGCTGCTTCCGAAGCAGCTATGTACTCCGCTTCGCATGTAGATCCCGCCACGATGCTTTGTTTAGAACTGCACCAACTGTCAGCTCCACCGTTCAATATAAACACGTATCCGGTTTGTGATTTAGAATCATCCGGATCAGTGTCAAAGCTTGCATCAATGTAACCATTTACGACTAGCTCTTTGTCACCTCCATAAACAAGAAACATATCCTTAGTACTTTTCAGGTATTTCAGGATATTCTTGACCATTGTCCAGTGATCCACTCTTGGATTACTTTGGTACCTCCCTACTAAACTTATTTCTAAGCATACGTCAGGTCTGGTACACAGCATTGCATACATGATAGAGCCTATGGCTGAAGCATAGGGAACATCTTTCATTTTCTCTCTATCTTCTGCTATGGTCGGGCATTGAGTCTGACTCAACTTCACAACTTGTAATACAGGCAAGAACCCTTTCTTTGCCTGATCCATTTTGAACTTTTTCAAAACTTTATCAAGGTATGTGCTTTGTGTAAGTCCAATTAAGCGTCTTGATCTATCTCTTTAGATCTTGATGCCCAATATGTAAGCAGCTTCACCGAGGTCTTTCATTGAAAAACTTCTATTCAAGTATCCCTTTATGTTATCCAGAAATTCTATATCATTTCCAAATAACAATATGTCGTCTACATATAATATCAGAAATGCTACAGAGCTCCCACTCACTTTCTTGTAAATACAGGCTTCTCCAAAAGTTTGTATAAAACCATATGCTTTGATCACACTATCAAAGCGTTTATTCCAACTCTGAGAGGCTTGCACCAGTCCATAAATGGATCGCTGGAGCTTGCACACTTTGTTAGCACCTTTTGGACCGACAAAACCTTCCGGTTGTATCATATACAACTCTTCTTCCAGAAATCAATTCAAGAATGCAGTTTTGACATCCATTTGCCATATTTCATAATCATAAAATGCGGCAATTGCTAACATGATTCGGACAGACTTAAGCATCGCTACGAGTGAGAAAGTCTCATCTAGTCAACCCCTTGAACTTGTCCAAAACCTTTCGGAACAAGTCGAGCTTTGTAGACAGTTACATTACCATCGGCTTCAGTCTTTTCTTGAAGATCCATTTATTCTCGATGGCTTGCCGATCATCAGGCAAGTCAACCAAAGTCCATACTTTATTCTCATACATGGATCCCATCTCAGATTTCATGGCCTCAAGCCATTTTGCGGAATCTGGGCTCATCATCGCTTCCTCATAGTTCGTAGGTTCGTCATGGTCAAGTAATATGACTTCCAGAATAGGATTACCGTACCACTCTGGTGCGTATCTTACTCTGGTTGACCTACGAGGTTCGGTAGTAACTTGATCTGAAGTTTCATGGTCAATATCATTAGCTTCCTCACTGATTGGTGTAGTCGTCACAGGAACCGGTTCTTGTGATGAACTACTTTCCAATAAGGGAGCAGGTACAGTTACCTCATCAAGTTCTACTTTCCTCCCACTCACTTCTTTCGAGAGAAACTCCTTCTCTAGAAAGGATCCGAATTTAGCAACAAAAATCTTGCCCTCAGATCTGTGATAGAAGGTGTACCCAATAGTCTCTTTTGGGTATCCTATGAAGACACATTTCTCCAATTTGGGTTCGAGCTTATCTGGTTGAAGTTTCTTCACATAAGCATCGCAGCCCCAAACTTTAAGAAACGACAACTTTGGTTTCTTGCCAAACCACAGTTCATAAGGCGTCGTCTCGACGGATTTTGATGGTGCCCTATTTAATGTGAATGCGGCCGTCTCTAAAGCATAACCCCAAAACGATAGTGGTAAATCAGTAAGAGACATCATAGATCGCACCATATCTAGTAAAGTACGATTACGACGTTCGAACACACCATTTCTTTGTGGTGTTCCGGGTGGCGTGAGTTGCGAAACTATTCCGCATTGTTTCAAATGTAAACCAAACTCGTAACTCAAATATTCTCCTGCACGATCAGATCATAGACACTTTATTTTCTTGTTACGATGATTTTCCACTTCACTCTAAAATTCTTTGAACTTTTAAAATGTTTTAGACTTGTGTTTCATCAAGTAGATATACCCATATCTGCTCAAATCATCTGTGAAGGTGAGAAAATAATGATACCCGCCACGAGCCTCAATATTCATTGGACCACATACATCAGTATGTATGATTTCCAACAAATCAATTGCTCGCTCCATAGTTCCGGAAAACGGCGTTTTAGTCATCTTGCCCATGAGGCACGGTTCGCAAGTACCAAGTGATTCATAATCAAGTGATTCCAAAAGTCCATTAGTGTGGAGTTTCTTCATGTGCTTTACACCAATATGACCTAAAAAATAGTGCCGCAAATAAGTTGCGCTATCATTATCAACTCTGCATCTTTTGGCTTCAACATTATGAATATGTGTATCACTACTATCAAGATTTAATAAAAATAGACCACTCTTCAAGGGTGCATGACCATAAAAGATATTACTCATATAAATAGAATAACCAATATTATCTGATTTAAATGAATAACCGTCTCGCATCAAACAAGATCCAGATATAATGTTCACGATCAACGCTGGCACCAAATAACAATTATTCAGGTCTAAAACTAATCCCGAAGGTAGATGTAGAGGTAGCGTGCCGACCGCGATCACATCGACTTTGGAACCATTTCCCACGCGCATCGTCACCTCGTCCTTAGCCAATCTTCGCTTAATCCGTAGTCCCTGTTTCGAGTTGCAAATATTAACAACAGAACCAGTATCAAATACCCAGGTGCTACTGCGAGCATTAGTAAGGCACACATCAATAACATGTATATCACATATACCTTTGTTCACCTTGCCATCCTTCTTATCCGCCAAATACTTGGGGCAGTTCCGCTTCCAGTGTCCAGTCTGCTTGCAGTAGAAGCACTCAGTTTCAGGCTTAGGTCCAGACTTGGCTTTCTTCTCTTGAGCAACAACTTGTTTGTTGTTCTTCTTGAAGTTCCCCTTCTTCTCCCCTTTACCCTTTTTCTTGGAACTGGTGGTCTTATTGACCATCAACACTTGATGCTCCTTCTTGATTTCTACCTCCGCAGCCTTTAGCATTGCAAAGAGCTCGGGAATAGTCTTGTCCATCCCTTGCATATTATAGTTCATCACAAAGCTCTTGTAGCTTGGTGGCAGTGATTGAAGAATTCTGTCAATTACACTATCATCAGGAAGATTAACTCCCAGTTGAATCAAGTGATTATTATACCCAGACATTTTGAGTATATGTTCACTGACAGAACTATTCTCCTCCATCTTGCAGCTATAGAACATATTGGAGACTTCATATCTCTCAATCCGGGCATTTGCTTGGAATATTAACTTCAACTCCTGGAACATCTCATATGCTCCATGACATTCAAAACATCGTTGAAGTCCCGGTTCTAAGCCGTAAAGCATGGCACACTGAACTATCGAGTAGTCATCAACTTTGCTCTGCCAGATGTTCTTAACGTCGTCAGTTGCATCTGCCGCAGGCCTGGCACCCAGCGGTGCTTCCAGGACATAATTCTTCTATGCAGCAATGAGGATAATCCTCAAGTTATGGAGCCAGTCCGTGTAATTGCTACCATCATCTTTCAACTTAGCTTTCTCAAGGAACGCATTAAAATTCAACGGAGCCATCTATCTACAACAAACATAGACAAGAAAAATACTATCAGGTACTAAGTTCATGATAAATTTAAGTTCAATTAATCATATTACTTAAAGAACTCCCACTTAGACAGACATCTCTCTAATCATCTAAGTGATCACGTGATCCAAATCAACTAAACCATGTCCGATCATGACGTGAGATGGAGTAGTTTTCAATGGTGAACATCACTATGTTGATCATATCTACTATATGATTCACGTTCAACCTTTCGGTCTCCGTGTTCTGAGGCCATATCTGTATATGCTAGGCTCGTTAAGTTTAACCTGAGTATTCTGCGTGTGCAACTGTTTTGCACCCGTTGTATTTGAACGTAGAGCCTATCACACCCGATCATCACGTGGTGTCTCAGCACGAAGAACTTTCGCAACGGTGCATACTCAGGGAGAACACTTCTTGATAATTAGTAAGAGATCATCTTAAAATGCTACCGTCAATCAAAGCAAGATAAGATGCATAAAGGATAAACATCGCATGCAATCAATATAAGTGATATGATATGGCCATCATCATCTTGTGCTTGTGATCTCCATCTCTGAAGTACCATCGTGATCACCATCGTCACCGGCGCAACACCTTGATCTCCATCGTAGCATCATTGTCGTTACACAATCTATTGCTTCACGACTATCGCTACCGCTTAGTGATAAAGTAAAGCAATTACAGGGCGCTTGCATTTCATACAATAAAGCGACAACCATATGGCTCCTGCCAGTTGCCGATAACTCGGTTACAAAACATGATCATCTCATACAATAAAATATAGCATCACGTCTTGACCATACCACATCACAACATTCCCTGCAAAAACAAGTTAGACGTCCTCTACTTTGTTGTTGCAAATTTTACGTGGCTGCTACGGGCTGAGCAAGAACCATTCTTACCTACGCATCAAAACCACAACGATAGTTCGTCAAGTTAGTGTTGTTTTAACCTTCGCAAGGATCGGGCGTAGCCACACTCGGTTCGACTAAAGTTGGAGAAACTGACACCCGCCAGCCACCTGTGTGCAAAGCACGTCGGTAGAACCATTCTCGCGTAAGCGTATGCATAATGTCGGTCCGGGCTGCTTCATCCAACAATACCGCCGAACCAATGTATGACATGCTGGTAAGCAGTATGACTTGTATCGCCCACAACTCACTTGTGTTCTACTCGTGCATATAACATCTACGCATAAAACCTGGCTCGGATGACACTGTTGGGGAACGTAGTAATTTCAAAAAAATTCCTACGCACACTCAAGATCATGGTGATGCATAGCAATGAGAGGGGAGAGTGTCGTCCACGTACCCTCGTAGACCGAAAGCGGAAGCGTTAGCACAACGCGGTTGATGTAGTCGTACGTCTTCACGGCCCGACCGATCAAGCACCGAAACTACGGCACCTCCGAGTTCTTGCACACGTTCAGCTCGATGACGTCCCTCGAACTCCGAACCAGCTGAGTGTCGAGGGAGAGTTCCGTCAGCACGACGGCGTGGTGACAATGTTGATGTTCTACCGTCGCAGGGCTTCGCCTAAGCACCTCAACAATATTATCGAGGAGGACTATGGTGGAGGGGGGCACCGCACACGGCTAAGAGATCAATGATCTGTTGTTATCTCTCTAGAGGTGCCCCCTGCCCCCGTATATAAAGGAGCAAGGGGGGAGGGGGCGGCCGGCCAGGGAGGAGGCGCGCCATGGGGAGTCCTACTCCCACCGGGAGTAGGACTCCCTCCTTTCCTTGTTGGACATGGAGAAGGGGGGAAAGAGGAGGGAGAGAGAGGAAGGAAAGGGGGGGCGCCGCCCCCCTCTCCTTGTCCTATTCAGACTAGGGGAGGGGCGCACGGCCTAGCCCTGGCCGCCTCTCCTCTTCTCCACTAAGGCCCACTATGGCCCATTAAGCCCCCTGGGGGTTCCGGTAACGCCCCCACGGTACTCCAGTAAAATCCCGATTTCACCCGGAACACGTCCGATATCCAAATATAGGCTTCCAATATATCAGTCTTCATGTCTCGACAATTTCGAGACTCCTCGTCATGTCCGTGATCACATCCGGGACTCCGAACCATCTTCGGTACATCAAAACTCATAAACTCATAATATAACTGTCATCGAAACTTTAAGCGTGCGAATCCTACGGGTTCGAGAACTATGTAGACATGACTGATACACGCTACCGGTCAATAACCAATTGTGGAACCTGGATGCTCATATTGGCTCCTACATATTCTATGAAGATCTTTATCGGTCAAACCGCATAACAACATACGTTGTTCCCTTTGTCATCGGTATGTTACTTGCCCGAGATTCGATCGTCGGTATCCCAATACCTAGTTCAATCTCGTTACCGGTAAGTATCTTTACTCGTTATGTAATGCATCATTCCGTAACTAACTCATTAGCTACATTGCTTGCAAGGCTTATAGTGATGTGCATTACTGAGAGGGCCCAGAGATACCTCTCCGACAATCAGAGTGACAAAACCTAATCTCGAAATACGCCAACTCAACATGTACCTTTGGAGACACTTGTAGAGCTCCTTTATAATCACCCAGTTACGTTGTGGCGTTTGGTAGCACCCAAAGTGTTCCTCCAGTAAACGGGAGTTGCATAATCTCATAGTTGTAGGAACATGTATAAGTCATGAAGAGAGCAATAGCAACATACTAAACGATCAAGTGCTAAGCTAACGGAATGGGTCAAGTCAATCACATCATTCTCCTAATGATGTGATCTCGTTAATCAAATGACAACTCATGTCTATGGTTTAGGAAACATAACCATCTTTGATTAATGAGCTAGTCAAGTAGAGGCATACTAGTGACATTAAATTTGTCTATGTATTCATGTTTCCGGTTAATACAATTCTAGCATGAACTAGCGGGGTGACCCGCGCATTTGCGCGGCCAGAATTCCTGTATTTTCTTTTTTGGGTAGTTTTCCCTACCTATATTTATTAACTTGATCCATTGCCATATCAATATTTATACAAAAGCATATATGCAATGCGTGTCAGTAAAACATAATTAAGTTTGGCTACATATATTTCTGTAATTTCATAAAATAGTTCACAAAGTTTTGGTTGTGTGATAACAGAAAGTCAAAATAACCATGACATGTGTCTCGCCATGCCTAACCATAGGCTTTGGTATAAATCTCTAGCTTTCACTCTTTTGCCTTTTTTTTTATTTCATCAATCTTCACACCCAATATGCCTCTAGGATTTTTCGTTGACAAAATCGTCTGCCTCAATACCAATCATATTGCACTACAATTTCATCATAGTCACAAAAATATAATAGATTTTGTAGGAAAGATATATAGCAAGGAAATAGTGCTAAAGTTCACTGCACATTTAGTCACGTTTAGATACAACATTTCTTCAGGTTTTGTCTGCAAATGCTGTGAATCTAATCGAGACAAATTAGTCAAAAATAGTAATTTTGAATCATTTTGCAATACTTGTAAGGAACTACATAGACCAAGCACATACCCAGGCTTGACATCATATGGTTGTGATGTAGACAACAAGGTAGTCAGAATCCCGACTCGACTCCTAGAATCCTATGACTTCACGATCCTACGGAACCATGTCGATCCAAGTCCCACTATGAATCCAGATCAGGTAGAATCCATGTTGACTCGCGATCCAAATCATAGATTTATGTACAAAACTATAGAATCCCGACTATGCGATGGACTATGTCTGATTCTACTAATTTATGTAAGTCGTTTGTTTAGTTGTACCACAACAATATGCCATCATCCAAACCATTTTCACATGCCTCATGTCCCTTTATTCCCCTCCCAAGCCCAAATGCTCAGCCGCCGACACCTTTGAGCTGGCTCTCAAAACCTAGATCAATATTGAGGATCAGACTTGTTAACAAATGGAATTAGTGTGGGAAGGAGGATGCGTCAAGATTGATCGGAGAAGGAGAGCAAGAACTTTCAAGGTTCGGCACTATAGGGCGGATATACAAGTGATCGGCTATTCACGTATTCGAAAAAACCCGTAAGTAAATATCGTGCGTCAAAGATTTCAATGTTCTATATATTTGCCTCATATATGTTCCATACATCCAAGCTAATAGTAGGTTAGCAATAAAAAGAAGTGGAATAGAACTAGCATTGATGTGTACGTCTTTGCTCTATATTTAGTGTCAAAACTCTATAGAACCCATTTAAACTTCTTCCGTGGATACAAAATATCTTATTTGAGTAAATCTAGTAGAATCCTCGATTCCACGACTCGATACTACGTTTCGATTCTGTCTAAGGAAAATCGATCCGACTCCGAATCCCGACTCTGACTACCTTGGTAGACAATAGAAGAAAATTGATGAACTAAAAGTAACTCTGACATGAACACGGAAGGCACTAATTCAACATATATTCACAACCATATTGCGTGTATCTGTAAATATGAATTTTCCTTATGTGTCGAAGAAAGTCCAGTGAAAAATTTCCCTTTCACTATACCACCCATCCGATGGGCTATAGATATGTACTGAAGGTATAATACATGTTCTGTTTATCTAATTTGCACTTGGATACCATTTTTGTGCCTAGAAAAATTTATGAGCATAAGGATCAAACTGGTACAAATAGCGAGCCAAGGTACATCATTTCACACCAGACTAATTGCCTGACCTAAGAACGGTCCGACATTCCGAGTTAGAATAAAAACCATAAGTTTTTTGCATAAACAATGAAATGAAAATATGATTATATTTAACTATTTTTATATTGTGATTGAGCTTCATATCTTACCATTGGGCGTGTCATGGAGTAGCTCTCTTGCTATCAAACCTCCCTGCTCTTTCCTCTTGTGTTTTCACTGTGGAACTGAAACATCTTCCATCAGCTATGTTATTGCTTATATACTAATCTGACTATTTATTATAGTTACAGCTACTTCTCAAATAGGGATCATAAAATACCATCATGCCATGTAGATATATAACTATATATGGTATTTCTAGGACATAACTAAATTCAGTAATATAGGTAAAATTTTAGTTCAATTAAAAAATGTGATATAAATTGATTACGCATCACATGGTCAAAGAAATCTAGA
The DNA here is from genome assembly GCA_963921465.1 of Triticum timopheevii. Taxonomy (NCBI): domain Eukaryota; kingdom Viridiplantae; phylum Streptophyta; class Magnoliopsida; order Poales; family Poaceae; genus Triticum; species Triticum timopheevii. The sequence goes on along the minus strand of OY997272.1, from coordinate 80,942,785 downwards.
AATTCCAATTATTAAGAAAAATAATATTAGATTGACAACATCCTTATGTAATCAAGAGTGTGTCAATGGGAGAGGCCGCATTTCGCTGAATGCATACACACGTGTAGCAACACAATTTTGCTGCAGCACGTATATGCAGACACCACAAAATATAGTTCAATTTTGAAGAAACACATGGCGTCTGGTTAGCATTTACAAAAATATATGATTTAATTGTGAAGAAAATATCACTACATCGGGTGCTCGATTATTCGGCTCATTCGCATCAGCTGTACGTTAATCCTTTTTTTAGAGACAACATGATCTGTTGATCTTAAATAACTTTGTATGTATTCCAGAAAAAAATGTTCTTAATATTGTTCATTTGCGGGTATTTGGAAACTTCCTTCTCTTCACTTTGTGCCTCAGATGTCTATCTTCATAGCTATCCGAAATTAAAATCTGTGCATATATCTTGCAAAAAGAAATGCTCCCAGTACATTCTTTCATTAATCGATTGCAAAATTTACTTGGTAGTAAATTATTTGGTGCTAATCAATAAAATATATGAATCAATGATTAATCTAAAACCAAGCATTTTTCTATATATGAAAATCAACTATAAAAAATAGGCATGGCAGAAAAAACACACATCCAATATTCTGATGTAGATTTGCCACTGACTCCTCTGGCGGAAAAACTATTCCAATGAATGTGTCAACTCCTCGCAACAGTAAGTCCAGCCGCACGTGTTGTAGTCCAATGCATAATATTTTTTGTACTGGTTGGTGGACCTGTACTCACACTATCTAGAAAGGAAACATAGTACACAGGAAAATGACAATATTCATCTTTCTTTGCAAACCTCAAAGGCCTCTGTTGAGTTCAATTAGAAAAAGGAATGAAAGGTCATTATAAAGCTTTGGAAAAAATACATTTAGAAGTATATCTGTAACCTTAAATCTTTATTATGAAGTATGTTAATTTGTATACATGTATTGAATAGAAACTGGATGTTGATTGTTTATGCAGATTTATATTGTTATATATACTGAAATGTAATTGAGAGCTCAGAACGCCAGATATGTCCTAGTTACCTCTAGTAAAACTATATATTCAGTGTGAGGATGAGGGAGTACCTACTGTAAGTATCAACGACATCAACAAACGTGAATAATGCCAATGCCAGAGACGATTAAACTATTTCTTACCCTGGCAGCCAGGTGTGCTTGCCGCCATCTTCTACATACAAATAAATTAGACTTTGCTTTTGTGTGCAGCACGAACCTGCCGGAAGGAATTGGTTGTACTGGCCTAAGGCATTGCTATGAAAAGGATCAAAGATATTCAGAGATAGAAAATTGCAGAGAAAGGACCTGTATATAGCATCTTCTAGAAAATAATCTGTAGACAACACAACAACGCTGGTGTTACTTGATAAGCATAGAATAATCATGGAGATTCATTTTGAAGCGATGAAAATTACTTGCATATAGCATCTTATTCTATAGGAAAAAGAAACTGCACAGAACAATTGCTACTATTACTGGCAGTGAATAATATGTATTGTATTGTGTTTCCTAAATTCACTACCTCTTGCATTGGTCCGGCAATATGCTGTTAGGCTCTCTCTATAAATTAATCATTTCTCAACTATAAATCCCCACAATGATATGAAAAGAAATAACCATTGCATAGGTATTTCTTTAAATATTATCTCAAACACATGGCAAGCAGGTCCAAGTTCTAGCAGTTAGATGGAGGAGACATGATCAGAACTGGGTACATGGGTACAGGAAAGGGACATGTTGTTTGTTCTGTTACGCTAGGAATAAAGAATGCACCTGGAAGTCGATTTAGTCCTCGTCAAGTCGGTGACAACAAACTCAGGTTGCTGCCGGTACATGCATGGTGGGCATCAAGTCCTTCCATTGTGGTGTACTGTATGCTGCTAGTGGACCCTTGTTTTAGCGTGAGGAAGGTGGAAGGCTGCGTAACGTGGCTAGCTTCTCTTTGCTTTTCTATATTAGAACTCTAACCGGAACCCAATACATACCTTTTATTTACGTGTGACGTTCTCATCCACATGACCGTGATTGTTTTATTCCATGTAAGGTACATCTACGTGATGTTCAAAAAAAAAGGTACATCTACGTGACTGATTTCTTATGCACAAAAACAATATATGCATGTACATAGTATTTGTATGTAACGTAATATCTTTAAATCTCAACCGTTTAAATAAAAAACTAATGGCCTTGATAATTTAATCTATGTGGATGAACGTGATGGCTTTTTTGACTTCTGTTATATATATATATATATATATATATATATATATATATATATATATAATAATAGATAATAAACATTTATCATGATATAAGGAAATAAATAATAACTTTATTATTGCCTCTAGGGCATATTTCCTTCAGGAGAGGGGAAGCATGAAAGAAATTGTTGGAGGGGATGCTCTAAGCGCGTCTACCACTACAATGTCGGTGTTCGTAGCTAGATGGTATAAAGACTGATGGCTTTGCCAAAGCGGTTTAAAACCACACCAGGAGTCAAACCAGAAGCGTATCGATCTAGTTAACTCAAAATTGGGCTCCTAGCGCAAAAGTCGGTTTGACCGCCTGGATCCCATTCCAGAAGGTCGAACCTTTGGCCTTGGAAGTAAGGAAGTTTCCAGCAGGGAAGTATTTTGCCCTAAGGATCTCTGCCCAAAGCCCCTGCTCATTTTGCGAGAGCTTCCACAAGCATTTCGTACGAAGGGCCACGTTCATGAGTTTGGAATTTAGGATCCCCATCCCTCCAACCTTTTTTGGTCGGAAAACCGCAGCCCACTTAACTAAATGGTACTTCTTTTTTGTTTTGGTTCCTTCCCAAAAGAACTTGGACCTAGGAGTGTCAAGCTTGGCGTGGGCACCATTAGCAAGAAGAAACATGCCCATGGTGAACATGGGTAGCGAGGAAAGACTAGTGTTAGTCAGGATAAGCCTAGCAGTCGAGGACATGAACCTACCACGCCAAGGGCTGACCCTGTTCGCCACCTTGCCATAAAGGGGCTCCCAATCATGGATAGAGATGTGTTTGTCAGTGACCGGGAGGCCCAGGTACCTAATCGGGAAGCTCCCTAGCTTACAATTAAGCTTATTGGCGACTCGTATCGCCTCAGGTTCTGCCATCCCAATGGCAATTACCTCGCTCTTAAGGAAGTTGATCTTCAAGCCCGAGATCACCTCGAAAGCTAAGAGGATGAGCTTGATAGAAGCGATACTGTGGTCTTCGGGCTCAAAGAGCAACATCATGTCATCCGCGTATTGGAGATGCGAACTCTCCCAGGAATGAGGTGAGTGACCACGCCGCGGATGTGCCCGGCACCCTTCACCTTGTTGATCATGGTCAAGAGGGCGTCTGCAACAAGGCTAAAGATCAAGGGGGAGATATGGTCTCCTTGTCTTAGGCCACGCTTGTTGCGGAAGAAGTTCCCAACTTCTCCGTTAATTGACACAGCAGTCTGGCCCCCGAGACCAGGTGCATGATGCGATGAGCCAAACCTGATTCGAAGCCCTTCCTAGTCAGAATCTCACGAATGAACTCCCAGTTCACTCGATCATAGGCTTTCTCGAAGTCCAGCTTTAGGACCACAACCTGCTGCTTGGTGCGTTTAAGCTCATGGACAATTTCCTGAAGCACTACCGGGCCCTCAAGAATGTTGCAGCCTTTGAGGAAGGCCGACTGGCTCCTATTGATCACCCGCTGCGCGATAGGGGCAAGTCTTGTCGTATAAGCCTTAGCACAGACTTTTTCTCCATTAGATCTGCAAACTTTTTCACCATTTTCCTAGTCTAGTCGGTCTGCCTATGTGTTGATTGTGGGGGTTTCGATCCCAACATCTTGCATACTTCTTTTTGAATGGAGGGAAGGCCATCTTGCCAACTCACTGTGTTGAAATGTTTGCCTGTTAAAAGGGTTTTCTAGGTTGATGTATCTTCATATGAATATATTTCTTAAAACTATTACAAGAGCAAGTTTCGAGCTTCCTTCAAGAGGGTTGGTTGGGTAGGATAGGATTGTGTGAATATCCAATTCGGCTCCCGAGCTCGTATACACCCTATGAATAGTAAATTCAAATAAAATAGTAGAAAAAATCAACAAAATACAATTTTTTTTGTGGTGAAAGATGGTTGAGTGTGTGATGCTCGTGCCAAGTTTCAGCTCACGTTTGAGTAGCTCTCAGCAAAAAATAAACAGCTCCGAACAGTGCAAAACAGTAAACTTTTTCACAGATACAAAATTTGTCTTTTTTGCTAATAGCTCGGCAAACGTTCAAATGCGCTGAATTTTTGCACGGACATCACAAGCTCACGCATCTTTCACCACAATTTTTTGGGGGATTTTTTGAATTTTCTAGCATGTTTTGTGAATTAACTGTTCACTCCTGGGGTCATCTGAGTCTGGGAGCCAAAACACGCTGTCCAGGATTGTGACCTTACAATACAGAAATTGGAGGAGGTCATAACAATGAAGATACAATAAAAAGGGAAAATAAGGCTTTTGTGTTTACTTGAAAGAAGCCATGTTGAGCTGGTGGACACGACGGCCAGATCCATACAAACAATCACCCAAAATTGGCTTGAGGATTATCAATCCCATCATTTAATAATATGGCTGCATGCATCGATTGATGCAGAGGCCGGGGGTTTTCCTCCTTAAAAAACCGTTAATTAATGGTGCAGCCCTATTCTTTTCATTTAATGGATTGAGCCCTAAATCCTTGTCAAGCTAGCGTACATGATAACCATTTCTATACAAACAATCACCCCACAGTGACTTGAGGAATGCCACTGCCATCATCAAACTTTGAGTTACCCATTGTGGTGGCCACATCGACTCCCCTGGTCTCCACGGGCACTAGCTCTATCCTCGTGCCCATCTGCGAGACGTTCCCCTAAGGGAATGGACGCCATTAGCAACATCAACAAGAGCACGGCGACCAATAGCTCTGGCGACCCAACCAAAGTATACTCTGTCAAGCTAACATAGACACCACTAATGACATCGAGGAGTCAAGTGGCCACACCAGCGCACATGGCGGTGATGGTACCCCGTCTGTGTGTCGTGCCATCACTCCAGAGCGCATTCAGGCCGTCATAGAGCACATCGAAGGCGTGTTCCTCCCACTCGTAGTGGACGTATAGACCCTCTCCCTTGACGTCAGCGATCATGTCGTGTAGACATAGGCTTCCAACTGTGATCATCATCTGAAAATTAACAACAATTAACATGTCTATCCACACAAATTGTTACTCCCTCGGGCTTTTAATTTCTTTTTTTGTTTATTACAATTTAGGTTCGAGTACTTACCATAATTTGGGAGATATGGCTAGACTGGCTGTATCGGCACGAGCTGATGGTCGTAGAATCCATGTCCTCTGCGGGTGACTCCTGCTTGTGGGTTTACATCAGCACGTGATCCATTTTTTTAAAAATATTTTTTAAAATTTTGCTCGATATAGATGTTTTGGTCTAAAGTTGGGATGTGTTATTTCGTATTCCTCTAATCAGAATTTTATTTTTTTTGTGTTGTTTGTTATACTATTTTCGTAGCTTTGTTTCCATGACAGATTTTTTATATATTCTAAATTAGTTAAGCATGTGGAGTCGAGCACGCAAATTGGGTTTTACTTAGTTCACTCCTGAAGGTAGCTAAGCCACAACCACCCGAAAGATATTTGACCAGCAGTTATTTGTTGTAAACATATATTTCATAATATGTCCAGTAGTTTCAGTTTGTGAGCGTTGATATTGGCAGTCAACTCTAAGTATGAGGACACACATGCAGATTATTCTCTCTATGAGTGAGTAGTAAAAAAAATCCATCACAAAAAAAAGAGTAGTAAAAAGACCACTATAAAAACCTCCACATCCCCAGAAAAAAACATCCACATGCCTGATTAGACATTGTAACATGATACATTATCACATTTACACGAGAGGCTGTTGCAAAAAAAAAAAAAACATGTCTCACAGGTGTGAATTTAGGCTCATCGACTTGTAGACCGTTTTATAATTGAAAAAAGCACAAGAAAGAAAAAGCTAATATGTACTGCTTGTAAAAAAAGTTAATAGAAAACCAAATAGCCGCTAATGCCTTTTTGGTGGATGGGCTTCAAGTAGCCCTTTTTTCTTCTCAATAACTGTATTTCCAAGGAGCAAAAAAAAGGTGTACATACAAAAATACATGTGTACTATGTATGTGCAAAATTTCATAATAATATATTTACATACGTGATGTAAACAAAATAGAAAAATAAGTACATCAAAGCGTTCTTATTTTGTTTGCCTTCGGGTTGGAAATTTGCTTTTTGTGTAGCTTACAAACTAGCATACTATTCAGTGAAATTTACAGATTTGTAGTGAACATGTTTAAGTTTTCACAGAAGAAAGTCATTCTTTTAGTACTTGAAAGTACAATTTTCTATTTATTTTTTCTTTTCAAAATATTGGGCTCCTCGTACTCGGCAAAATAGCTAGCTACAAGCTTTGTTGTGGAAAATCTGTACAAACAATTATGAATTTGTATTGACTATGGTACATGAACTACGTTGAGAATTCTATACAAGAGAAAAGAAATTCAAAAAGAAAAAATTTGGTGATCATCCTAATTAAAGAAAAACAATAGAAACCTCTTGGTTGTCTCTATCCATGAGAAAAGGCGTTTGGACATTATAGTGCTCCTACATTTGATTCGGGGATAACATGAAATACGGATACAATGTTAAATAAAAAGTGAACATCAGACATGTTGTTGTACATAACAACTCCTATTTATCAATCACTAAAATAAAAAAGGTAACTATGGATCCGAGATGCCAATTTACCTCACAGATTGCGAAAGCATATCCCCCCTCCCCCCTTGACACACACATCCTATGGCACCTAAAGACATGACCTACATCAAAGAAATGTTGACATCATTGTTGCGCGGAGGCAACGACATGATGAGTGGTGAGGCCGGAGAGGAAGGGAGTACATGAGCAACCCGTGCGGAGGGAGAAGAGAAGCCATATGCGGAAAGGAGAGAAGACTATGCATCAAAACAACCATGGTTTAAAATCTTAACTACAAATACTGGAGCTGATGGCGTGACTTAAGAAGATTGTAGCACAAAAATTGCTAATATATTGCAAATATTTAAGAATAGAGAAAGCTCGCCTGCGGTAGGCCTTTAACCTTCGGCTCGTGGCTGCCGGGGGGGGGGGGGGGGGGGGGGGGGGCTGCGTGTTATGTTTGCAGATTATGAGTGTCACTTTATCGCCGCACGTTGTTTATTGGTGCTGTAAAAAAAGGAATTCTTTATTGGTGCACTAGTTGTTTGATTAACCAATTGCATCGACATGTACATTTTTTTTTTTTGCAGGCGCATCGACATGTACATGCAGGGCGGAACCACACTATGAAACTGGCCGATTACTACTACGTGTGTGCGTGCTACACGACATGCATATCTTTATACAGTAATGTACGTAGGTACTCCCGAGATGCTAGGTAGCAAGCTGGGTAGTTTTAGATTTATGTTTTCTTTCTCACTAGAGTAGAAAGTGATACAGAGTAGTTGGAACATGCATTATGCAAGCATGACATGTGAAGCATATTCAACGAGGAAGATAAGAGCTAGGACCTACTCTGTTCCTACCGAAGGATTACACAAATGTGTTGACTGTAACTCTCCACCTCCCTCTCGCATGCATGCACTAACCCATGCACGTAGCCCACTCCGCGCACTACGCGCCTGTTGTAACTGCGCCTCCATGCGCCGTGATGTAATCCCAGGCTATTTAGCCTCGAGCAATACAGCAGCGACACCACAAGGTGCATCGCTTTCCTCCCTCCTCTCGTCTTCATGGTATCAGAGGCCGGCCTCGTCTAGCGCCTGTACACCGCCTTCCGCTGCTGAAACCTCTCCTGCGGCGCCATGGCCTCGCCGCCTCCGCCGCCACCCTCACCCCCTCCTCCTTCCTCTGGCCGTGGCCTTCATGGTGCTTTCGCCGCAGCCGCCGCTGCCACCCCCAACCGCACCGATCTCCTCACTCCTTCAGCCCTCGCTGCTGCCTCACGCGGTGGTGGAACCACCATCCGCACCGCTGAGCCTCCCGTCACGGCGATCTCTCCGGCTCCGCCGTCCCCGCTTGCGGCCATCTACATCAACCAGCACGTCCCTGTCGTGCTCAGTCTCAACCCGCCCAACTTCTTCCAGTGGCGGACGTTGTTTGAAGTCACCCTTCGCAAGACGGGCGCGCTCCATCACATCGCTGCTCCGCCGCTGCCCGATGACCCGGCGTGGGCACAGGACGATGCCCACGTGATCTCTTGGCTCTACAACCGCATAAGCCCGGATATCTTCGGGCTTGTTCATCAGCGCAACGCCACCGCCGCTGAGCTCTGGGCGGCCATCAACTCCATCTTCCTGGAGAACCGCGAGCACCAGGCGGTCTTCCTCGCCACTGACTTCCGTCGCATCGAGCAAGGCGCAGGCTCAGTGCTCTCCTACTTTGCGCGTCTCAAGGACTGCGCCGACCGCCTTTCTGACCTCGGTGAGCCCGTCACTGATCGTGAGCAAGTTCTCAATATGTTTCGAGGGCTGCATCCGCGCCTCCGCTATTGCATTCCGATCCTCACGATGCAGACACCGTTCCCGACGTTCCTTCGCTGCCGCGCCATCCTGCTACTCGAGGAGAGCCGCCAGGTGCCCGAGACCTCGCACGAGACGGCACTCTACGCTGCGCGCGCGCCCCCCAGCTCCAACACCGGCGGGGGCTCGTCTGGTGGATCCAACAACCGCCGCCCCAGCGGCAACGGCGGCCGCAACAAGGGCAAGGCCAAGGTCACCAATGGGGACGGCTCGAGCAGCTCTACTCCGCGCCCCCCAGGCCCTCCTGCTTCCATGCCATGGACCGGAATGGGTAAAGTCAATCACATCATTCTCCTAATGATGTGATCCCGTTAATCAAATGACAACTCATGTCTATGGTTTAGGAAACATAACCATTTTTGATTAATGAGCTAGTCAAGTAGAGGCATACTAGTGACATTAAATTTGTCTATGTATTCACACATGTATCACGTTTTCGGTTAATACAATTCTAGCATGAATAATAAACATTTATCATGATATAAGGAAATAAATAATAACTTTATTATTGCCTCTAGGGCATATTTCCTTCAGTCTCCCACTTGCACTAGAGTCAATAATCTAGATTACATAGTAATGATTCTAACACCCATGGAGCCTTGGTGCTGATGATGTTTTGCTCGTGGAAGAGGCTTAGTCAACGTTTCTGCAACATTCAGATCCGTATGTATCTTGCAAATCTCTATGTCTCCCACCTGGACTTGGTCCTGGATGGAATTGAAGCATCTCTTGATGTGCTTGGTCCTCTTGTGAAGTCTGGATTCCTTTGCCAAGGCAATTGCACCAGTATTGTCACAGAAGATCTTCATTGGTCCCGATGCACTAGGTATGACACCTAGATCAGAAATGAACTCCTTCATCCAGACTCCTTCATTTGCTGCTTCCGAAGCAGCTATGTACTCCGCTTCGCATGTAGATCCCGCCACGATGCTTTGTTTAGAACTGCACCAACTGTCAGCTCCACCGTTCAATATAAACACGTATCCGGTTTGTGATTTAGAATCATCCGGATCAGTGTCAAAGCTTGCATCAATGTAACCATTTACGACTAGCTCTTTGTCACCTCCATAAACGAGAAACATATCCTTAGTACTTTTCAGGTATTTCAGGATATTCTTGACCGTTGTCCAGTGATCCACTCTTGGATTACTTTGGTACCTCCCTACTAAACTTATTTCTAAGCATACGTCAGGTCTGGTACACAGCATTGCATACATGATAGAGCCTATGGCTGAAGCATAGGGAACATCTTTCATTTTCTCTCTATCTTCTGCTATGGTCGGGCATTGAGTCTGACTCAACTTCACAACTTGTAATACAGGCAAGAACCCTTTCTTTGCCTGATCCATTTTGAACTTTTTCAAAACTTTATCAAGGTATGTGCTTTGTGTAAGTCCAATTAAGCGTCTTGATCTATCTCTTTAGATCTTGATGCCCAATATGTAAGCAGCTTCACCGAGGTCTTTCATTGAAAAACTTCTATTCAAGTATCCCTTTATGTTATCCAGAAATTCTATATCATTTCCAAATAACAATATGTCGTCTACATATAATATCAGAAATGCTACAGAGCTCCCACTCACTTTCTTGTAAATACAGGCTTCTCCAAAAGTTTGTATAAAACCATATGCTTTGATCACACTATCAAAGCGTTTATTCCAACTCTGAGAGGCTTGCACCAGTCCATAAATGGATCGCTGGAGCTTGCACACTTTGTTAGCACCTTTTGGACCGACAAAACCTTCCGGTTGTATCATATACAACTCTTCTTCCAGAAATCAATTCAAGAATGCAGTTTTGACATCCATTTGCCATATTTCATAATCATAAAATGCGGCAATTGCTAACATGATTCGGACAGACTTAAGCATCGCTACGAGTGAGAAAGTCTCATCTAGTCAACCCCTTGAACTTGTCCAAAACCTTTCGGAACAAGTCGAGCTTTGTAGACAGTTACATTACCATCGGCTTCAGTCTTTTCTTGAAGATCCATTTATTCTCGATGGCTTGCCGATCATCAGGCAAGTCAACCAAAGTCCATACTTTATTCTCATACATGGATCCCATCTCAGATTTCATGGCCTCAAGCCATTTTGCGGAATCTGGGCTCATCATCGCTTCCTCATAGTTCGTAGGTTCGTCATGGTCAAGTAATATGACTTCCAGAATAGGATTACCGTACCACTCTGGTGCGTATCTTACTCTGGTTGACCTACGAGGTTCGGTAGTAACTTGATCTGAAGTTTCATGGTCAATATCATTAGCTTCCTCACTGATTGGTGTAGTCGTCACAGGAACCGGTTCTTGTGATGAACTACTTTCCAATAAGGGAGCAGGTACAGTTACCTCATCAAGTTCTACTTTCCTCCCACTCACTTCTTTCGAGAGAAACTCCTTCTCTAGAAAGGATCCGAATTTAGCAACAAAAATCTTGCCCTCAGATCTGTGATAGAAGGTGTACCCAATAGTCTCTTTTGGGTATCCTATGAAGACACATTTCTCCAATTTGGGTTCGAGCTTATCTGGTTGAAGTTTCTTCACATAAGCATCGCAGCCCCAAACTTTAAGAAACGACAACTTTGGTTTCTTGCCAAACCACAGTTCATAAGGCGTCGTCTCGACGGATTTTGATGGTGCCCTATTTAATGTGAATGCGGCCGTCTCTAAAGCATAACCCCAAAACGATAGTGGTAAATCAGTAAGAGACATCATAGATCGCACCATATCTAGTAAAGTACGATTACGACGTTCGAACACACCATTTCTTTGTGGTGTTCCGGGTGGCGTGAGTTGCGAAACTATTCCGCATTGTTTCAAATGTAAACCAAACTCGTAACTCAAATATTCTCCTGCACGATCAGATCATAGACACTTTATTTTCTTGTTACGATGATTTTCCACTTCACTCTGAAATTCTTTGAACTTTTAAAATGTTTTAGACTTGTGTTTCATCAAGTAGATATACCCATATCTGCTCAAATCATCTGTGAAGGTGAGAAAATAATGATACCCGCCACGAGCCTCAATATTCATTGGACCACATACATCAGTATGTATGATTTCCAACAAATCAATTGCTCGCTCCATAGTTCCGGAAAACGGCGTTTTAGTCATCTTGCCCATGAGGCACGGTTCGCAAGTACCAAGTGATTCATAATCAAGTGATTCCAAAAGTCCATCAGTGTGGAGTTTCTTCATGTGCTTTACACCAATATGACCTAAAAAATAGTGCCGCAAATAAGTTGCGCTATCATTATCAACTCTGCATCTTTTGGCTTCAACATTATGAATATGTGTATCACTACTATCAAGATTTAGTAAAAATAGACCACTCTTCAATGGTGCATGACCATAAAAGATATTACTCATATAAATAGAATAACCAATATTATCTGATTTAAATGAATAACCGTCTCGCATCAAACAAGATCCAGATATAATGTTCACGATCAACGCTGGCACCAAATAACAATTATTCAGGTCTAAAACTAATCCCGAAGGTAGATGTAGAGGTAGCGTGCCGACCGCGATCACATCGACTTTGGAACCATTTCCCACGCGCATCGTCACCTCGTCCTTAGCCAATCTTCGCTTAATCCGTAGTCCCTGTTTCGAGTTGCAAATATTAACAACAGAACCAGTATCAAATACCCAGGTGCTACTGCGAGCATTAGTAAGGCACACATCAATAACATGTATATCACATATACCTTTGTTCACCTTGCCATCCTTCTTATCCGCCAAATACTTGGGGCAGTTCCGCTTCCAGTGTCCAGTCTGCTTGCAGTAGAAGCACTCAGTTTCAGGCTTAGGTCCAGACTTGGCTTTCTTCTCTTGAGCAACAACTTGTTTGTTGTTCTTCTTGAAGTTCCCCTTCTTCTCCCCTTTACCCTTTTTCTTGGAACTGGTGGTCTTATTGACCATCAACACTTGATGCTCCTTCTTGATTTCTACCTCCGCAGCCTTTAGCATTGCAAAGAGCTCGGGAATAGTCTTGTCCATCCCTTGCATATTATAGTTCATCACAAAGCTCTTGTAGCTTGGTGGCAGTGATTGAAGAATTCTGTCAATTACACTATCATCAGGAAGATTAACTCCCAGTTGAATCAAGTGATTATTATACCCAGACATTTTGAGTATATGTTCACTGACAGAACTATTCTCCTCCATCTTGCAGCTATAGAACATATTGGAGACTTCATATCTCTCAATCCGGGCATTTGCTTGGAATATTAACTTCAACTCCTGGAACATCTCATATGCTCCATGACATTCAAAACATCGTTGAAGTCCCGGTTCTAAGCCGTAAAGCATGGCACACTGAACTATCGAGTAGTCATCAACTTTGCTCTGCCAGATGTTCTTAACGTCGTCAGTTGCATCTGCCGCAGGCCTGGCACCCAGCGGTGCTTCCAGGACATAATTCTTCTATGCAGCAATGAGGATAATCCTCAAGTTATGGAGCCAGTCCGTGTAATTGCTACCATCATCTTTCAACTTAGCTTTCTCAAGGAACGCATTAAAATTCAACGGAGCCATCTATCTACAACAAACATAGACAAGAAAAATACTATCAGGTACTAAGTTCATGATAAATTTAAGTTCAATTAATCATATTACTTAAAGAACTCCCACTTAGACAGACATCTCTCTAATCATCTAAGTGATCACGTGATCCAAATCAACTAAACCATGTCCGATCATGACGTGAGATGGAGTAGTTTTCAATGGTGAACATCACTATGTTGATCATATCTACTATATGATTCACGTTCAACCTTTCGGTCTCCGTGTTCTGAGGCCATATCTGTATATGCTAGGCTCGTTAAGTTTAACCTGAGTATTCTGCGTGTGCAACTGTTTTGCACCCGTTGTATTTGAACGTAGAGCCTATCACACCCGATCATCACGTGGTGTCTCAGCACGAAGAACTTTCGCAACGGTGCATACTCAGGGAGAACACTTCTTGATAATTAGTAAGAGATCATCTTAAAATGCTACCGTCAATCAAAGCAAGATAAGATGCATAAAGGATAAACATCGCATGCAATCAATATAAGTGATATGATATGGCCATCATCATCTTGTGCTTGTGATCTCCATCTCTGAAGTACCATCGTGATCACCATCGTCACCGGCGCGACACCTTGATCTCCATCGTAGCATCATTGTCGTTACACAATCTATTGCTTCACGACTATCGCTACCGCTTAGTGATAAAGTAAAGCAATTACAGGGCGCTTGCATTTCATACAATAAAGCGACAACCATATGGCTCCTGCCAGTTGCCGATAACTCGGTTACAAAACATGATCATCTCATACAATAAAATATAGCATCACGTCTTGACCATACCACATCACAACATTCCCTGCAAAAACAAGTTAGACGTCCTCTACTTTGTTGTTGCAAATTTTACGTGGCTGCTACGGGCTGAGCAAGAACCATTCTTACCTACGCATCAAAACCACAACGATAGTTCGTCAAGTTAGTGTTGTTTTAACCTTCGCAAGGATCGGGCGTAGCCACACTCGGTTCGACTAAAGTTGGAGAAACTGACACCCGCCAGCCACCTGTGTGCAAAGCACGTCGGTAGAACCATTCTCGCGTAAGCGTATGCATAATGTCGGTCCGGGCTGCTTCATCCAACAATACCGCCGAACCAATGTATGACATGCTGGTAAGCAGTATGACTTGTATCGCCCACAACTCACTTGTGTTCTACTCGTGCATATAACATCTACGCATAAAACCTGGCTCGGATGACACTGTTGGGGAACGTAGTAATTTCAAAAAAATTCCTATGCACACTCAAGATCATGGTGATGCATAGCAATGAGAGGGGAGAGTGTCGTCCACGTACCCTCGTAGACCGAAAGCGGAAGCGTTAGCACAACGCGGTTGATGTAGTCGTACGTCTTCACGGCCCGACCGATCAAGCACCGAAACTACGGCACCTCCGAGTTCTTGCACACGTTCAGCTCGATGACGTCCCTCGAACTCCGAACCAGCTGAGTGTCGAGGGAGAGTTCCGTCAGCACGACGGCGTGGTGACAATGTTGATGTTCTACCGTCGCAGGGCTTCGCCTAAGCACCTCAACAATATTATCGAGGAGGACTATGGTGGAGGGGGGCACCGCACACGGCTAAGAGATTAATGATCTGTTGTTATCTCTCTAGAGGTGCCCCCTGCCCCCGTATATAAAGGAGCAAGGGGGAAGGGGGCGGCCGGCCAGGGAGGAGGCGCGCCATGGGGAGTCCTACTCCCACCGGGAGTAGGACTCCCTCCTTTCCTTGTTGGACATGGAGAAGGGGGGAAAGAGGAGGGAGAGAGAGGAAGGAAAGGGGGGGCGCCGCCCCCCTCTCCTTGTCCTATTCAGACTAGGGGAGGGGCGCACGGCCTAGCCCTGGCCGCCTCTCCTCTTCTCCACTAAGGCCCACTATGGCCCATTAAGCCCCCTGGGGGTTCCGGTAACGCCCCCACGGTACTCCAGTAAAATCCCGATTTCACCCGGAACACGTCCGATATCCAAATATAGGCTTCCAATATATCAGTCTTCATGTCTCGACAATTTCGAGACTCCTCGTCATGTCCGTGATCACATCCGGGACTCCGAACCATCTTCGGTACATCAAAACTCATAAACTCATAATATAACTGTCATCGAAACTTTAAGCGTGCGAATCCTACGGGTTCGAGAACTATGTAGACATGACTGATACACGCTACCGGTCAATAACCAATTGTGGAACCTGGATGCTCATATTGGCTCCTACATATTCTATGAAGATCTTTATCGGTCAAACCGCATAACAACATACGTTGTTCCCTTTGTCATCGGTATGTTACTTGCCCGAGATTCGATCGTCGGTATCCCAATACCTAGTTCAATCTCGTTACCGGCAAGTATCTTTACTCGTTATGTAATGCATCATTCCGTAACTAACTCATTAGCTACATTGCTTGCAAGGCTTATAGTGATGTGCATTACTGAGAGGGCCCAGAGATACCTCTCCGACAATCAGAGTGACAAAACCTAATCTCGAAATACGCCAACTCAACATGTACCTTTGGAGACACTTGTAGAGCTCCTTTATAATCACCCAGTTACGTTGTGGCGTTTGGTAGCACCCAAAGTGTTCCTCCAGTAAACGGGAGTTGCATAATCTCATAGTTGTAGGAACATGTATAAGTCATGAAGAGAGCAATAGCAACATACTAAACGATCAAGTGCTAAGCTAACGGAATGGGTCAAGTCAATCACATCATTCTCCTAATGATGTGATCTCGTTAATCAAATGACAACTCATGTCTATGGTTTAGGAAACATAACCATCTTTGATTAATGAGCTAGTCAAGTAGAGGCATACTAGTGACATTAAATTTGTCTATGTATTCATGTTTCCGGTTAATACAATTCTAGCATGAACTAGCGGGGTGACCCGCGCATTTGCGCGGCCAGAATTCCTATATTTTCTTTTTTGGGTAGTTTTCCCTACCTATATTTATTAACTTGATCCATTGCCATATCAATATTTATACAAAAGCATATATGCAATGCGTGTCAGTAAAACATAATTAAGTTTGGCTACATATATTTCTGTAATTTCATAAAATAGTTCACAAAGTTTTGGTTGTGTGATAACAGAAAGTCAAAATAACCATGACATGTGTCTCGCCATGCCTAACCATAGGCTTTGGTATAAATCTCTAGCTTTCACTCTTTTGCCTTTTTTTTATTTCATCAATCTTCACACCCAATATGCCTCTAGGATTTTTCGTTGACAAAATCGTCTGCCTCAATACCAATCATATTGCACTACAATTTCATCATAGTCACAAAAATATAATAGATTTTGTAGGAAAGATATATAGCAAGGAAATAGTGCTAAAGTTCACTGCACATTTAGTCACGTTTAGATACAACATTTCTTCAGGTTTTGTCTGCAAATGCTGTGAATCTAATCGAGACAAATTAGTCAAAAATAGTAATTTTGAATCATTTTGCAATACTTGTAAGGAACTACATAGACCAAGCACATACCCAGGCTTGACATCATATGGTTGTGATGTAGACAACAAGGTAGTCAGAATCCCGACTCGACTCCTAGAATCCTATGACTTCACGATCCTACGGAACCATGTCGATCCAAGTCCCACTATGAATCCAGATCAGGTAGAATCCATGTTGACTCGCGATCCAAATCATAGATTTATGTACAAAACTATAGAATCCCGACTATGCGATGGACTATGTCTGATTCTACTAATTTATGTAAGTCGTTTGTTTAGTTGTACCACAACAATATGCCATCATCCAAACCATTTTCACATGCCTCATGTCCCTTTATTCCCCTCCCAAGCCCAAATGCTCAGCCGCCGACACCTTTGAGCTGGCTCTCAAAACCTAGATCAATATTGAGGATCAGACTTGTTAACAAATGGAATTAGTGTGGGAAGGAGGATGCGTCAAGATTGATCGGAGAAGGAGAGCAAGAACTTTCAAGGTTCGGCACTATAGGGCGGATATACAAGTGATCGGCTATTCACGTATTCGAAAAAACCCGTAAGTAAATATCGTGCGTCAAAGATTTCAATGTTCTATATATTTGCCTCATATATGTTCCATACATCCAAGCTAATAGTAGGTTAGCAATAAAAAGAAGTGGAATAGAACTAGCATTGATGTGTACGTCTTTGCTCTATATTTAGTGTCAAAACTCTATAGAACCCATTTAAACTTCTTCCGTGGATACAAAATATCTTATTTGAGTAAATCTAGTAGAATCCTCGATTCCACGACTCGATACTACGTTTCGATTCTGTCTAAGGAAAATCGATCCGACTCCGAATCCCGACTCTGACTACCTTGGTAGACAATAGAAGAAAATTGATGAACTAAAAGTAACTCTGACATGAACACGGAAGGCACTAATTCAACATATATTCACAACCATATTGCGTGTATCTGTAAATATGAATTTTCCTTATGTGTCGAAGAAAGTCCAGTGAAAAATTTCCCTTTCACTATACCACCCATCCGATGGGCTATAGATATGTACTGAAGGTATAATACATGTTCTGTTTATCTAATTTGCACTTGGATACCATTTTTGTGCCTAGAAAAATTTATGAGCATAAGGATCAAACTGGTACAAATAGCGAGCCAAGGTACATCATTTCACACCAGACTAATTGCCTGACCTAAGAACGGTCCGACATTCCGAGTTAGAATAAAAACCATAAGTTTTTTGCATAAACAATGAAATGAAAATATGATTATATTTAACTATTTTTATATTGTGATTGAGCTTCATATCTTACCATTGGGCGTGTCATGGAGTAGCTCTCTTGCTATCAAACCTCCCTGCTCTTTCCTCTTGTGTTTTCACTGTGGAACTGAAACATCTTCCATCAACTATGTTATTGCTTATATACTAATCTGACTATTTATTATAGTTACAGCTACTTCTCAAATAGGGATCATAAAATACCATCATGCCATGTAGATATATAACTATATATGGTATTTCTAGGACATAACTAAATTCAGTAATATAGGTAAAATTTTAGTTCAATTAAAAAATGTGATATAAATTGATTACGCATCACATGGTCAAAGAAATCTAGAAATTCCAATTATTAAGAAAAATAATATTAGATTGACAACATCTTTATGTAATCAAGAGTGTGTCAATGGGAGAGGCCGCATTTCGCTGAATGCATACACACGTGTAGCAACACAATTTTGCTGCAGCACGTATATGCAGACACCACAAAATATAGTTCAATTTTGAAGAAACACATGGCGTCTGGTTAGCATTTACAAAAATATATGATTTAATTGTGAAGAAAATATCACTACATCGGGTGCTCGATTATTCGGCTCATTCGCATCAGCTGTACGTTAATCCTTTTTTTAGAGACAACATGATCTGTTGATCTTAAATAACTTTGTATGTATTCCAGAAAAAAATGTTCTTAATATTGTTCATTTGCGGGTATTTGGAAACTTCCTTCTCTTCACTTTGTGCCTCAGATGTCTATCTTCATAGCTATCCGAAATTAAAATCTGTGCATATATCTTGCAAAAAGAAATGCTCCCAGTACATTCTTTCATTAATCGATTGCAAAATTTACTTGGTAGTAAATTATTTGGTGCTAATCAATAAAATATATGAATCAATGATTAATCTAAAACCAAGCATTTTTCTATATATGAAAATCAACTATAAAAAATAGGCATGGCAGAAAAAACACACATCCAATATTCTGATGTAGATTTGCCACTGACTCCTCTGGCGGAAAAACTATTCCAATGAATGTGTCAACTCCTCGCAACAGTAAGTCCAGCCGCACGTGTTGTAGTCCAATGCATAATATTTTTTGTACTGGTTGGTGGACCTGTACTCACACTATCTAGAAAGGAAACATAGTACACAGGAAAATGACAATATTCATCTTTCTTTGCAAACCTCAAAGGCCTCTGTTGAGTTCAATTAGAAAAAGGAATGAAAGATCATTATAAAGCTTTGGAAAAAATACATTTAGAAGTATATCTGTAACCTTAAATCTTTATTATGAAGTATGTTAATTTGTATACATGTATTGAATAGAAACTGGATGTTGATTGTTTATGCAGATTTATATTGTTATATATACTGAAATGTAATTGAGAGCTCAGAACGCCAGATATGTCCTAGTTACCTCTAGTAAAACTATATATTCAGTGTGAGGATGAGGGAGTACCTACTGTAAGTATCAACGACATCAACAAACGTGAATAATGCCAATGCCAGAGACGATTAAACTATTTCTTACCCTGGCAGCCAGGTGTGCTTGCCGCCATCTTCTACATACAAATAAATTAGACTTTGCTTTTGTGTGCAGCACGAACCTGCCGGAAGGAATTGGTTGTACTGGCCTAAGGCATTGCTATGAAAAGGATCAAAGATATTCAGAGATAGAAAATTGCAGAGAAAGGACCTGTATATAGCATCTTCTAGAAAATAATCTGTAGACAACACAACAACGCTGGTGTTACTTGATAAGCATAGAATAATCATGGAGATTCATTTTGAAGCGATGAAAATTACTTGCATATAGCATCTTATTCTATAGGAAAAAGAAACTGCACAGAACAATTGCTACTATTACTGGCAGTGAATAATATGTATTGTATTGTGTTTCCTAAATTCACTACCTCTTGCATTGGTCCGGCAATATGCTGTTAGGCTCTCTCTATAAATTAATCATTTCTCAACTATAAATCCCCACAATGATATGAAAAGAAATAACCATTGCATAGGTATTTCTTTAAATATTATCTCAAACACATGGCAAGCAGGTCCAAGTTCTAGCAGTTAGATGGAGGAGACATGATCAGAACTGGGTACATGGGTACAGGAAAGGGACATGTTGTTTGTTCTGTTACGCTAGGAATAAAGAATGCACCTGGAAGTCGATTTAGTCCTCGTCAAGTCGGTGACAACAAACTCAGGTTGCTGCCGGTACATGCATGGTGGGCATCAAGTCCTTCCATTGTGGTGTACTGTATGCTGCTAGTGGACCCTTGTTTTAGCGTGAGGAAGGTGGAAGGCTGCGTAACGTGGCTAGCTTCTCTTTGCTTTTCTATATTAGAACTCTAACCGGAACCCAATACATACCTTTTATTTACGTGTGACGTTCTCATCCACATGACCGTGATTGTTTTATTCCATGTAAGGTACATCTACGTGATGTTCAAAAAAAAAGGTACATCTACGTGACTGATTTCTTATGCACAAAAACAATATATGCATGTACATAGTATTTGTATGTAACGTAATATCTTTAAATCTCAACCGTTTAAATAAAAAACTAATGGCCTTGATAATTTAATCTATGTGGATGAACGTGATGGCTTTTTTGACTTCTGTTATATATATATATATATATATATATATATATATAAATAATAGATAATAAACATTTATCATGATATAAGGAAATAAATAATAACTTTATTATTGCCTCTAGGGCATATTTCCTTCAGGAGAGGGGAAGCATGAAAGAAATTGTTGGAGGGGATGCTCTAAGCGCGTCTACCACTACAATGTCGGTGTTCGTAGCTAGATGGTATAAAGACTGATGGCTTTGCCAAAGCGGTTTAAAACCACACCAGGAGTCAAACCAGAAGCGTATCGATCTAGTTAACTCAAAATTGGGCTCCTAGCGCAAAAGTCGGTTTGACCGCCTGGATCCCATTCCAGAAGGTCGAACCTTTGGCCTTGGAAGTAAGGAAGTTTCCAGCAGGGAAGTATTTTGCCCTAAGGATCTCTGCCCAAAGCCCCTGCTCATTTTGCGAGAGCTTCCACAAGCATTTCGTACGAAGGGCCACGTTCATGAGTTTGGAATTTAGGATCCCCATCCCTCCAACCTTTTTTGGTCGGAAAACCGCAGCCCACTTAACTAAATGGTACTTCTTTTTTGTTTTGGTTCCTTCCCAAAAGAACTTGGACCTAGGAGTGTCAAGCTTGGCGTGGGCACCATTAGCAAGAAGAAACATGCCCATGGTGAACATGGGTAGCGAGGAAAGACTAGTGTTAGTCAGGATAAGCCTAGCAGTCGAGGACATGAACCTACCACGCCAAGGGCTGACCCTGTTCGCCACCTTGCCATAAAGGGGCTCCCAATCATGGATAGAGATGTGTTTGTCAGTGACCGGGAGGCCCAGGTACCTAATCGGGAAGCTCCCTAGCTTACAATTAAGCTTATTGGCGACTCGTATCGCCTCAGGTTCTGCCATCCCAATGGCAATTACCTCGCTCTTAAGGAAGTTGATCTTCAAGCCCGAGATCACCTCGAAAGCTAAGAGGATGAGCTTGATAGAAGCGATACTGTGGTCTTCGGGCTCAAAGAGCAACATCATGTCATCCGCGTATTGGAGATGCGAACTCTCCCAGGAATGAGGTGAGTGACCACGCCGCGGATGTGCCCGGCACCCTTCACCTTGTTGATCATGGTCAAGAGGGCGTCTGCAACAAGGCTAAAGATCAAGGGGGAGATATGGTCTCCTTGTCTTAGGCCACGCTTGTTGCGGAAGAAGTTCCCAACTTCTCCGTTAATTGACACAGCAGTCTGGCCCCCGAGACCAGGTGCATGATGCGATGAGCCAAACCTGATTCGAAGCCCTTCCTAGTCAGAATCTCACGAATGAACTCCCAGTTCACTCGATCATAGGCTTTCTCGAAGTCCAGCTTTAGGACCACAACCTGCTGCTTGGTGCGTTTAAGCTCATGGACAATTTCCTGAAGCACTACCGGGCCCTCAAGAATGTTGCAGCCTTTGAGGAAGGCCGACTGGCTCCTATTGATCACCCGCTGCGCGATAGGGGCAAGTCTTGTCGTATAAGCCTTAGCACAGACTTTTTCTCCATTAGATCTGCAAACTTTTTCACCATTTTCCTAGTCTAGTCGGTCTGCCTATGTGTTGATTGTGGGGGTTTCGATCCCAACATCTTGCATACTTCTTTTTGAATGGAGGGAAGGCCATCTTGCCAACTCACTGTGTTGAAATGTTTGCCTGTTAAAAGGGTTTTCTAGGTTGATGTATCTTCATATGAATATATTTCTTAAAACTATTACAAGAGCAAGTTTCGAGCTTCCTTCAAGAGGGTTGGTTGGGTAGGATAGGATTGTGTGAATATCCAATTCGGCTCCCGAGCTCGTATACACCCTATGAATAGTAAATTCAAATAAAATAGTAGAAAAAATCAACAAAATACAATTTTTTTTGTGGTGAAAGATGGTTGAGTGTGTGATGCTCGTGCCAAGTTTCAGCTCACGTTTGAGTAGCTCTCAGCAAAAAATAAACAGCTCCGAACAGTGCAAAACAGTAAACTTTTTCACAGATACAAAATTTGTCTTTTTTGCTAATAGCTCGGCAAACGTTCAAATGCGCTGAATTTTTGCACGGACATCACAAGCTCACGCATCTTTCACCACAATTTTTTGGGGGATTTTTTGAATTTTCTAGCATGTTTTGTGAATTAACTGTTCACTCCTGGGGTCATCTGAGTCTGGGAGCCAAAACACGCTGTCCAGGATTGTGACCTTACAATACAGAAATTGGAGGAGGTCATAACAATGAAGATACAATAAAAAGGGAAAATAAGGCTTTTGTGTTTACTTGAAAGAAGCCATGTTGAGCTGGTGGACACGACGGCCAGATCCATACAAACAATCACCCAAAATTGGCTTGAGGATTATCAATCCCATCATTTAATAATATGGCTGCATGCATCGATTGATGCAGAGGCCGGGGGTTTTCCTCCTTAAAAAACCGTTAATTAATGGTGCAGCCCTATTCTTTTCATTTAATGGATTGAGCCCTAAATCCTTGTCAAGCTAGCGTACATGATAACCATTTCTATACAAACAATCACCCCACAGTGACTTGAGGAATGCCACTGCCATCATCAAACTTTGAGTTACCCATTGTGGTGGCCACATCGACTCCCCTGGTCTCCACGGGCACTAGCTCTATCCTCGTGCCCATCTGCGAGACGTTCCCCTAAGGGAATGGACGCCATTAGCAACATCAACAAGAGCACGGCGACCAATAGCTCTGGCGACCCAACCAAAGTATACTCTGTCAAGCTAACATAGACACCACTAATGACATCGAGGAGTCAAGTGGCCACACCAGCGCACATGGCGGTGATGGTACCCCGTCTGTGTGTCGTGCCATCACTCCAGAGCGCATTCAGGCCGTCATAGAGCACATCGAAGGCGTGTTCCTCCCACTCGTAGTGGACGTATAGACCCTCTCCCTTGACGTCAGCGATCATGTCGTGTAGACATAGGCTTCCAACTGTGATCATCATCTGAAAATTAACAACAATTAACATGTCTATCCACACAAATTGTTACTCCCTCGGGCTTTTAATTTCTTTTTTTGTTTATTACAATTTAGGTTCGAGTACTTACCATAATTTGGGAGATATGGCTAGACTGGCTGTATCGGCACGAGCTGATGGTCGTAGAATCCATGTCCTCTGCGGGTGACTCCTGCTTGTGGGTTTACATCAGCACGTGATCCATTTTTTTAAAAATATTTTTTAAAATTTTGCTCGATATAGATGTTTTGGTCTAAAGTTGGGATGTGTTATTTCGTATTCCTCTAATCAGAATTTTATTTTTTTTGTGTTGTTTGTTATACTATTTTCGTAGCTTTGTTTCCATGACAGATTTTTTATATATTCTAAATTAGTTAAGCATGTGGAGTCGAGCACGCAAATTGGGTTTTACTTAGTTCACTCCTGAAGGTAGCTAAGCCACAACCACCCGAAAGATATTTGACCAGCAGTTATTTGTTGTAAACATATATTTCATAATATGTCCAGTAGTTTCAGTTTGTGAGCGTTGATATTGGCAGTCAACTCTAAGTATGAGGACACACATGCAGATTATTCTCTCTATGAGTGAGTAGTAAAAAAAATCCATCACAAAAAAAAGAGTAGTAAAAAGACCACTATAAAAACCTCCACATCCCCAGAAAAAAACATCCACATGCCTGATTAGACATTGTAACATGATACATTATCACATTTACACGAGAGGCTGTTGCAAAAAAAAAAAACATGTCTCACAGGTGTGAATTTAGGCTCATCGACTTGTAGACCGTTTTATAATTGAAAAAAGCACAAGAAAGAAAAAGCTAATATGTACTGCTTGTAAAAAAAGTTAATAGAAAACCAAATAGCCGCTAATGCCTTTTTGGTGGATGGGCTTCAAGTAGCCCTTTTTTCTTCTCAATAACTGTATTTCCAAGGAGCAAAAAAAAGGTGTACATACAAAAATACATGTGTACTATGTATGTGCAAAATTTCATAATAATATATTTACATACGTGATGTAAACAAAATAGAAAAATAAGTACATCAAAGCGTTCTTATTTTGTTTGCCTTCGGGTTGGAAATTTGCTTTTTGTGTAGCTTACAAACTAGCATACTATTCAGTGAAATTTACAGATTTGTAGTGAACATGTTTAAGTTTTCACAGAAGAAAGTCATTCTTTTAGTACTTGAAAGTACAATTTTCTATTTATTTTTTCTTTTCAAAATATTGGGCTCCTCGTACTCGGCAAAATAGCTAGCTACAAGCTTTGTTGTGGAAAATCTGTACAAACAATTATGAATTTGTATTGACTATGGTACATGAACTACGTTGAGAATTCTATACAAGAGAAAAGAAATTCAAAAAGAAAAAATTTGGTGATCATCCTAATTAAAGAAAAACAATAGAAACCTCTTGGTTGTCTCTATCCATGAGAAAAGGCGTTTGGACATTATAGTGCTCCTACATTTGATTCGGGGATAACATGAAATACGGATACAATGTTAAATAAAAAGTGAACATCAGACATGTTGTTGTACATAACAACTCCTATTTATCAATCACTAAAATAAAAAAGGTAACTATGGATCCGAGATGCCAATTTACCTCACAGATTGCGAAAGCATATCCCCCCTCCCCCCTTGACACACACATCCTATGGCACCTAAAGACATGACCTACATCAAAGAAATGTTGACATCATTGTTGCGCGGAGGCAACGACATGATGAGTGGTGAGGCCGGAGAGGAAGGGAGTACATGAGCAACCCGTGCGGAGGGAGAAGAGAAGCCATATGCGGAAAGGAGAGAAGACTATGCATCAAAACAACCATGGTTTAAAATCTTAACTACAAATACTGGAGCTGATGGCGTGACTTAAGAAGATTGTAGCACAAAAATTGCTAATATATTGCAAATATTTAAGAATAGAGAAAGCTCGCCTGCGGTAGGCCTTTAACCTTCGGCTCGTGGCTGGCGGGAGGGGGGGGGGGGGGGGGGGGGGGCTGCGTGTTATGTTTGCAGATTATGAGTGTCACTTTATCGCCGCACGTTGTTTATTGGTGCTGTAAAAAAAGGAATTCTTTATTGGTGCACTAGTTGTTTGATTAACCAATTGCATCGACATGTACATTTTTTTTTTTTTTTGCAGGCGCATCGACATGTACATGCAGGGCGGAACCACACTATGAAACTGGCCGATTACTACTACGTGTGTGCGTGCTACACGACATGCATATCTTTATACAGTAATGTACGTAGGTACTCCCGAGATGCTAGGTAGCAAGCTGGGTAGTTTTAGATTTATGTTTTCTTTCTCACTAGAGTAGAAAGTGATACAGAGTAGTTGGAACATGCATTATGCAAGCATGACATGTGAAGCATATTCAACGAGGAAGATAAGAGCTAGGACCTACTCTGTTCCTACCGAAGGATTACACAAATGTGTTGACTGTAACTCTCCACCTCCCTCTCGCATGCATGCACTAACCCATGCACGTAGCCCACTCCGCGCACTACGCGCCTGTTGTAACTGCGCCTCCATGCGCCGTGATGTAATCCCAGGCTATTTAGCCTCGAGCAATACAGCAGCGACACCACAAGGTGCATCGCTTTCCTCCCTCCTCTCGTCTTCATGGTATCAGAGGCCGGCCTCGTCTAGCGCCTGTACACCGCCTTCCGCTGCTGAAACCTCTCCTGCGGCGCCATGGCCTCGCCGCCTCCGCCGCCACCCTCACCCCCTCCTCCTTCCTCTGGCCGTGGCCTTCATGGTGCTTTCGCCGCAGCCGCCGCTGCCACCCCCAACCGCACCGATCTCCTCACTCCTTCAGCCCTCGCTGCTGCCTCACGCGGTGGTGGAACCACCATCCGCACCGCTGAGCCTCCCGTCACGGCGATCTCTCCGGCTCCGCCGTCCCCGCTTGCGGCCATCTACATCAACCAGCACGTCCCTGTCGTGCTCAGTCTCAACCCGCCCAACTTCTTCCAGTGGCGGACGTTGTTTGAAGTCACCCTTCGCAAGACGGGCGCGCTCCATCACATCGCTGCTCCGCCGCTGCCCGATGACCCGGCGTGGGCACAGGACGATGCCCACGTGATCTCTTGGCTCTACAACCGCATAAGCCCGGATATCTTCGGGCTTGTTCATCAGCGCAACGCCACCGCCGCTGAGCTCTGGGCGGCCATCAACTCCATCTTCCTGGAGAACCGCGAGCACCAGGCGGTCTTCCTCGCCACTGACTTCCGTCGCATCGAGCAAGGCGCAGGCTCAGTGCTCTCCTACTTTGCGCGTCTCAAGGACTGCGCCGACCGCCTTTCTGACCTCGGTGAGCCCGTCACTGATCGTGAGCAAGTTCTCAATATGTTTCGAGGGCTGCATCCGCGCCTCCGCTATGCCATTCCGATCCTCACGATGCAGACACCGTTCCCGACGTTCCTTCGCTGCCGCGCCATCCTGCTACTCGAGGAGAGCCGCCAGGTGCCCGAGACCTCGCACGAGACGGCACTCTACGCTGCGCGCGCGCCCCCCAGCTCCAACACCGGCGGGGGCTCGTCTGGTGGATCCAACAACCGCCGCCCCAGCGGCAACGGCGGCCGCAACAAGGGCAAGGCCAAGGTCACCAATGGGGACGGCTCGAGCAGCTCTACTCCGCGCCCCCCAGGCCCTCCTGCTTCCATGCCATGGACCGGCATGGTTCACGCCTGGCCTATGCCGTGGTGGCCCCACGCCCCGGGCGCCGGCGTGCTCGGACCCCGACCCGGCGCGCACGCACCGTTCGCTGTGTACGCCAACCACTATGGTGGCCCTCTGCCGACCCCGCCTGGTGCGCCGCCCGCACCCTGGACGCCTGGCGCCACACAACCTCACCCGGTGTATGGCGTGCCCTCGCCTGGCGCCTCCTCCACGCCGCCTGCATGGGACCAAAGCGCGCTCATCCACGCGCTGAATGGGCTCGGTCTGCAACAGCCACAGGGCTCTTCCGGCGGAGAATGCTACCTGGACACCGGTGCCTCCGCGCACATGGCGTCCTCGTCAGGTATGCTCACCACATCCCAGCCCTATAGCTCCTCTTGCATTACTGTTGGCAATGGCAACTCGTTCGCGGTCACTCACTCGAGCACTGCTCACATCCCCACCTCTGCTACACCGATCACCCTCACCGACGTACTTGTCTCTCCTCACCTAATCAAGAATCTCATTTCTGTTAAGAAACTTGCCCGTGACAACCCCCTTAATGTTGAGTTTGAGGATGTCGGTTTCTCTGTCAAGGATCGAAGGACGAAGCGGGTGATCCTCCGGTGTAACTCTGACGACGACCTCTACCTAGTCACGCAGCCCGCCCATCACCATGCTCTCTCCGTCACCGTCGCGCCTGCGATCTGGCATCAACGCCTGGGCCACCCCGGCCATGACGCCCTCACTACCATCCTGCGTGCCTGCTCCATCCACCCTTCGTCGGCACCGTCGGAGCTCTGTCGTGCTTGCCAATTAGGAAAAAGTGTTAGGTTGTCATTTCCTTTATCAGAACATGTGTCGTATTTTCCCTTTCAGCTCGTGCATTGTGATGTCTGGACTTCCCCAATTATGAGTGTATCTGGCAAGCAATACTATCTAGTCCTACTCGATGATTATAGTCATTTTTCATGGACTTTTCCCCTCAACCGCAAGTCTGACATGTTCTCGATCCTTCGCTCGTTCTCCGCATTCGTTCGACGCCAGTTCAACCTGAATATACTCTCTATTCAGTGCGACAACGGCCGCGAGTTCGACAACCATCAAGCGCGCGAGTTCTTCTCTTCCGAGGGAATTGTGCTCCGACTGTCCTGTCCATACACTTCTCCACAAAACGGACGAGCCGAGCGAATCCTACGCTCTCTCAACGACATTTTCGTTCCCTTCTAGTCCATGCATCCATGCCGTACAGCTACTGGGCGGAGGCGCTTAACACCGCCACTTTTCTCCTTAACCGCAGACCGTGTCGCGCCCGCCATGGCCACACCCCTTTCTACCTCCTGTTCGGCATACACCCCGACTACACTCACATGCGCGTGTTCGGCTGCCTGTGCTACCCCAACGTCACAGCCACAACGGCGCACAAACTTGCCCCGCGCTCCATTGCCTGCACATTTCTTGGCTACTCAACCGATCACAAGGGGTATCGGTGTCTCAATCGAGCCACCTGTCGTGTTCTTGTCTCGCGCCATGTCGTGTTTGACGAGACCCACTTCCCTTTCAGCGCCACCACTGATCGCGCTCCTCCCGTTGTTGCTGACGATGATCCACCTCCCCTACCCCATATTCCCCGGCGCCCGTGCACTGCTCGCGCCCTGCATGCGCCTCGCCCCACAGCCACACCACCACCTGCTGCCGTTGCGACACCCGACGGCAACACAGCCGCGGTGGTAGCTTCCATCCAACCCCCCACTATGCCTAGCTCTCCACCCACCCAGCACACCCCACCAGCGACTGATCCTCCCCCACCCGACGACTCCGACGCTGCTGTGCGTCCCTGCTCGTCCCCGCCCCGTCCTCTTGCGCCCAACCGCACGCGTCCTCGTGCGCCTGTGCCCACGCACCCCATGGTCACCCGTGCCCAGGCCGGTACATTCCTCCCCAACAAGAAATACATCCAAAACAACTCTGCGACTGTTGACACACCGGCCATCTCCCCGCTGCCCAAGTCAGTGCACTCCGCGCTTCGTGATATTCATTGGCTAACAGGAATGCAGGATGAATATACGGCGCTGATGGTGAACAGGACATGGACGCTCGTGCCGCGCCCGCCCGGCGCCAATGTGGTCACCGGCAAGTGGCTCTTTCGCCACAAGCTCAAGGCGGACGGGACGCTCGAACGGTACAAGGCCAGGTGGGTGGTCCGGGGCTTCTCTCAACGCCCCGGCGTGGACTTTGACGAGACGTTCTCACCAGTCGTCAAGGCGGCCACCATCCGCACCGTGCTCACTGTCGCTGCCGCCCGGGACTGGCCAGTTCATCAGATGGACGTGAATAATGCGTTCCTCCACGGGCAGCTCACGGAGCGCGTCTACTGCCAACAGCCGGCCGGGTTCGTCGACAAGCTCCACCCCGACCATGTGTGCCTCCTCGACAAGTCCCTGTACGGGCTTAAACAGGCGCCGCGCGCCTGGTTTGCTCGGTTCGCGGCCTACCTGTGCAGTATCGGGTTCACTGCGGCACGGGCTGAGCCCTCGCTGTTCCTGCTCCACGGCACTGCCGGCACGGCCTTCTTGCTCCTGTACGTGGACGACATCGTGCTCACGGCCTCCTCGACGACGCTTCTTCACCGGCTCCAACAACAGCTCTTTGCCGAGTTCTCCATGAAAGACCTCGGCGCGCTCCACTACTTCCTCGGCATCAGTGTGACGCGAACCGCCGACGGATTCTTCCTGTCCCAGCGCAAGTACGCGGACGAGCTGCTGGACCGCGCCAACATGGCTGGCTGCAAGCCGGTCTCCACGCCCGTCGACACGTGCTCCAAGCTCTCCGCCACCGACGGCGCCCCCGTTCGCGATGCCTCTGAGTATCGCAACATTGTGGGCGCTCTCCAGTATGTCACACTGACACGGCCTGATCTGGCGTACGCCGTGCAACAAGCCTGCCTCTACATGCACGATCCCCGGGAGCACCATCTCGCGCTGGTCAAGCGCATCCTCCGCTACCTGTGTGGCACGACTACACACGGGCTCCATCTTCGCCGCTCCTCCGAGCTCAACCTGGTCGCGTACTCTGACGCGGACTGGGCCGGCTGCCCGGACACTCGGCGATCGACATCAGGCTACGTTGTCTATCTTGGTGACTCGTTGGTGTCCTGGTCCTCCAAGCGACAGCCGTCCGTGTCCCGCTCGAGCGCCGAAGCCGAGTACCGTGCTGTGGCGAACGCCGTCGCCGAGTGTTGCTGGCTTCGTCAACTCCTTGGCGAGCTGTGTGTGCCTCTTCCGGCCGCCACGGTCACCTACTGCGACAACATCTCCTCGGTGTACATGGCGGCCAACCCGGTGCACCACCGACGCACGAAGCACATAGAGCTCGACATCCACTTTGTGCGCGAAAAGGTGGCCTTGGGACAACTGCGTGTGCTCCATGTCCCCACCACACAACAATTCACCGACGTCAGGACGAAGGGCCTCCCAACGCCGGCGTTCCAAGAGTTCAGGTCCAGCCTGTGCATCCGCCCTCCCGATGCTCAGACTGCGGAGGGGTGTTGACTGTAACTCTCCACCTCCCTCTCGCATGCATGCACTAACCAATGCACGTAGCCCACTTCGCGCACTACGCGCCTGTTGTAACTGCGCCTCCATGCGCCGTGATGTAATCCCAGGCTATTTAGCCTCGAGCAATACAGCAACGACACCACAAGGTGCATCGCTTTCCTCCCTCCTCTCGTCTTCAAAATGGAAAGACCGTGAAGTGCAATGACAAAATTCTGTAGCGATGTATTATTGGGCAAAGATTTTATTTGCTTGGGCTTTTCGAGCTGCTTTGTTTAAAAAGTATTATTTCTATTGGACAATGACAGTAAATAAGATTATTTCATTTAACTTGACATGCAACTATCCACCTTAGAGCAAATACAATAAGATGACATAAGCATGCCATAAGGTCTTTGCTTAGTTGGAGGAGAGAGAAGGGAAATGGGTTGTAGAATAAGAGTCAAGCACGAACTCCAGGCCATTTTATGAGATTGTAACGCGGGTCAGTCATTAATGAAGTATTAATAAAGTATTAGCACATATTTAAAACTTACTATTGTACATGCCGGCTATTAGGTTGACTCTAAATGACATGACAATTCCTTATAACCAATTGTTGATTGCATTGAGAAACCAGGACTCCCCGATCGCTCCAGGGCTCCCTCCCCCTATCGCTCCAGGCTCCCTCGATCGCTCCCTCCAGGGCGATCAGGGGGCCAACCCCAGCGCCCCGACCGCCTCCCCCTCCCCCTTTCCTCCACCTCGTCGACCCTAGAGATGTGCGCTAGCTAAGCCCGGGCTCCGCCGGTGATGGGGACGACGGGGATCTAGGTTACAGCCCCGCGATCTGGAGGGACCAGCGCCGCGAGATCTTCCTTCGGTCTTCGTCTTTCCCGGTGGTTTGATGCTACTCCGGCGGCTACGTGCGGAGGGCGGATTAGGAGGGATGTGGTCATGGTTGACTGGTCGGTGACGCCTCCAGTCAGATCTGATCGGGCCGGTGCTGCTAGCAGTTGTGGCCATCTCCTCCATTGGAGGTGGTCGGCCAGAGGCTGGATGGTCCGATCTCGAGATTCGCCATCTAGTTGCAGCATCACAAGAGGAATACCTTGTGTTCTATCAAACGTCACTTCGTAACTGGGTGATCATAAAGGTGCTCTACAGGTATCTTCAAAGGTGTCTGTTGAGTTGGCGTGAATCCAGATTGGGATTTGTCACTCCGTATGACGGAGAGGTATCTCTGGGTCCTCTCGGTAATGCAGCATCACAAGAAGCATGCAAGCAAAGTGACTAAGGAGTTGGTTACAAGATGATGTATTACAGAACGAGTAAAGAGACTTGTCAGTAACGAGGTTGAACTAGGTACGGAGATACCGATGATTGAATCTCGGGCAAGTAACATACCGATGAAAAAAGGGAACTGCATACGGGATTAGCAGAATCCTTGACATTGAGGTTCGACCAATAAGATCTTCATAGAATATGTCGGAACCAATATGGGCATCCAGGTCCCGCTATTGATTATTGACCGTAGAAGTGTCTCGGTCATGTCTACATCATTCTCGAATCCGTAGGGTCCACACTCTACATCATTGAGGCGCCATACACCACGATTCCTAAGCCGTGTGCCGGTGCCCCCTCTCCCTCTAGTTCATCCTCCGTCCAAAACCGGTGTGCTTGGCGAAGCCCTACGGAGATAGCTTCACCACCATCGTCATCACGCTGCCGTGCTGCCGGAACTCATCTACTACTTTTCCCCTCTTGCTGGATCGAGAAGGCGAGGACGTCATCGAGCTGAACGTGTGCTGAACATGGACGTGTTGTGCGTTCGGTGCTTGATCGGGACGGATCGTAGAGTTGTATGACTATATCAACCGCGTTGATAAACGCTTTCCCTTAGCGACTACAAAGGTATGTAGATGCTCTGCCCCTCTGTAGCCATGCCTCTCCATGGATAGATCTTGTGTGTGCGTAGAATTTGTTTTGTTTTCCATGCAACATTACCCATCAGATTCTCCCTCCGGCAGAGCTCCAGAACAGGCCTCCAGATTGGATCTTCACAAAATAGGAACTTGCATCCATGAAAAAAATCTTCTACAAATACGATTGAAGGTTTTGGTATTTATAAGATTTTATGGAGGTGGAATTATTAAAAGGCGATGCAGGTGGGCCCCACACGCCCTAGTGGCACTCCCTTGGCCTGGGGTGCGCCATCTCGACGTGTGGACCCCTATGGCTCCTCTCACTGCAGGAATCAGAAACTTTGCCATCCGCCACGACTGACGGCAAAGGAACACATGGCGGACGGCAAAGACCTTTGCCGTCAGCCAGCAGACGGCAACACGTCCGGCTGAACAGGCTACGGCAAAGGCCTCTTTGTCGTCTGCTGGCGGACGACAAAGATGAAAAGGTCTTTGCCGTCCGCCAGCCGACGGCAAAGAGCCTGGAGGGCACACGTGTCAGCTTAGGTCCGTTAAGTGGTTAACGACGTGCTTTGCTGTCAGCCAGCAGACGACAAAGACCATTGCATATTTGTTCTCTGCCAGCGGACGGCAAAGAACATTGATTATTTACCGTCTGCCAGCCGATGGCATAGCATGCCATGTGGCAGCGCCTGTGGGCTGGCCTATTTGGTAGCTTTGCCGTCAGCTGGCGGACGACAAAGATGCAACGTTCTTTGTCGTTAGCTGGCAGACGGCAAAGCTACTAAATAGCCAGCCTACTGCCCCAGGTTGCATAGGTGGCTGACACGTGGCATGTTTGTCGTCTGCTAGCTGTTGGCAAAGCTCTTTGCCGTCCGCCGCTGACGGCAAAGAGTCTATACAGCCCCTGTTTTTTCTTGATTTCATTCAATTTGACAGAATTTAAAACATATATATATATATATACACATATGAAAATACTTTCAACAAGCATCCGAACACATATACATAGCAAATGGTTTCATCCAACACATATACATAGCAAATGGTTTCATCCAACACATATACATAGCCAACATATCCAATAATAAGCATACAATGGTTTCATCCATCCATACATATATAGGTATAGCAAGCTTCCTCATATAATGCAAATCAAAACAAGATGGAAGCATAAAGAGAAGAGTAGACTCCATCAACGCAAGCTTCCTCATCTAAAGCAAATCTGCAAATTGGGAAAGAAGCAAGTTAGAAGAAGAAGAAGAAGAAGAAGAATAATAATAATAATAATAATAATAATAATAATAATAATAATAATAATAATAATAAGAAGAAGAAGAAGAAGAAGAAGAAGAAGAAGAAGAAGACTAGCTAGAAAAAGGAGAAGAATAAGAAGAAGAAGACGAAGAGGAAGAAAAGGAAAAAAAGGAAGAAGAAGAAGAAGAAAAGTGTTTTTCTTCTCTTTCTTTTTCTCCTCTCTTTTTTATCTTCATCTTCTTCTAACTAAGGTAGGTAAAAATGCCATTTTTCTGCTAAGCTAGGTAAAAATGATTGTAGGTCATTTTAGAGATAAGCTGGGTAAATAGGTCATTTTGGAGCTTAGTAAGCTTATTATGTCATTTTCGAGGAAAGTAAGGTAAGTCTATATCATTTTGAAGGTAACAAAGATTATCATGACATTTTTTAGGAAAGAAAGCTAAGTATAGATCATTTTTTGTCTAACTTAGGTAGTTATGCCATTTAGGAGGAAAGTAGCTAAGTATGCATTTGTTAAGCAAAACACTAGAGAAAACTTACCATCATCACAACAAATGTGATGAAGATCGCAACTAAGGTAACAATTGATCCAATGGCATAATGATATCAAGCCTCATTATCAATGGCATATTTTCTAATCTTCTTAATCTTCAAGCGCATTGCATCCATCTTCAAGCGCATTGCACTCATCTTCATCTTGTGATCATCGACCACATCAGCAACATACAACTCCAATGTCATCTTCTCTTCTTCAATTCTTTTAATTTTTTCTTTCAAATAGTCATTTTCTTTTTCAACTAAATTTAACTTCTTGACAAGAGGGTCGGTTGCAAATTCCGGTTCACATACCTCCTAGATTAAAATATCTCTATGTCAACTTGATGGGCGTAATTATCATAAATGCGAAATGCAACAAATAGTTATAAAAGAGGATTTACCACATCAGAATCATAAAGCGAGGACCGACGGGGATGGATATCAAGACCATGGCACTATGTATAACAAACAATCATAGAAAGTAAGAAAATTATACAAGTAACTATACAAATCAAGTACAAGATAAAAAATTTAATACCTAATAATAATCTGGTTCAATAAATGCTTCGGGATCAATAAATGTATCATCATCATCACTATCAGTAATGACGTGCTCATCATCATCATTAATATATGCATCATCATGTGGAAGGCCACCTCTACGTAATCTGTCAAGCATTGACAGGTCATCCGCAGTAGTAACCTCTTCTAGTTTAGGCTCTTCTTGTTCCGGCTGAGGGGTGAAGTCGGGTTCACTGTCGCTGTCTACTTCAATGTTCTGGGGTGAAGTAGAGCGGTTCTTGAAACATTTTTTGGAAAGACGTGTTTCTTGGAAGAATTCTCCTTCATATGTGGCTGGGTTAATGTGAGGTTCATAATCTTATTCATTGGGGGGAGCTGGTCTAACACGTGGTGGTACTTCATAAACGACATCCCAACCTTTGGGATTGGGATCACTTTGACAGGCCCACGGTTGATAGAAAACTTGGGTTGCCTATTGATCCAAATGGGTGCTTTGATTGATTTCCACTAGCCCTATATGTTCATGAGTCCTTCTAGTCTCCTTCGGCTGGAACCAATAACATTTGAAGACTACGGCGTTTGGTGGGTTTGCACCATAGAATTGAAGTTCATAAATTGCTTCAACTCTTCCATAATACTCGGTATCTCCTTCTCCGATAGCAGAGACACAACAATTTGTAGACTTTCGGTCGGCCATAGATAGCTCTTTGCCATAGGTACAAAAGCGATACCCGTTGATGTCGTATTTGCCAAATGAACGGACCTTATAGTCAAAACCATTAGCGACTTGTCTCAATTCGGCGTCTATAAGCTCTGAATCAGCCTACAAGTTTAATACGAAAGGGATTGTTGCATTAGCCACAAATTAGATGAAGAAATGAAATGGTCTAATGGAAATTACCGTTTGTTTGAACCAAGAGATGAAACCGGGATAGCCGCCTCCATGCTTTGCCAGAAGCTCATACTCTTCAACGGAATCCTTTTGGATCACCGCTCCATACGAGAATTTGTTGACGTATCGATAGTATCAAATTTATCTGGGAATAAGGGTAGTTCAAAGGAATTAGAAGTTGTGAAACAATGTACCGAGAACTTACTCAATGTACGACTGCACTTCTGTTAGGTTGTCGAAGATATACAACGAAATGGTCTGCCATTCTTCGAAATCCAACGTTAAGGAATTAGAAGCACCGGCTGGTGCCAGATCCCCTTTGAATAGGCTGAGGTTGGATCGACCCTTTTTAGGGTCGACGACATTGTACCGAGGCTTCGGATTATGCAAATGATGATTTTTGGCTTCGTAGTGTGCTGTCATGAAGTTTGTCGCCTCCTCGGTAATGAATGCCTCGTCCATCGATGCTTCAATTCTATGTTTATTGTTACATTTTGCTCGAAGCGTCTTCTGCATCCTCTCAGTTGCGTAGCACCAACGATTCTGCACAGGGCCCCCAATCCTGCCTCAGTTGGGAGATGCAAAATCAAGTGTTGCATTGGATTAAAGAAGCCCAACGGAAATATCTTCTCTAACTTGCAGATCAACTCCGATGCCGACTCTTCCATTTCTTCTACCAGGTCAGGCGATAGTTCTTTAGCACAAAGAACACGGAAGAAATAGCTCAGCTCTACCAGTACTAGCCATTCATCCTCAGGGATGAATCCATGCAACATCACCGGCATTACCCGCTCAATCCATATGTGCCAATCATGACTCGTGAGACCAAATATCTTCAATTTATCAAGACTCGCTCCCCTCTTTAGATTCGTTGCATACCCATCGGGGAACATCAACTGCATTTTCACCCACAAGATAATTTCCCTCATAGCTGGTGTCGGTGTCAAAACCGGCGGATCTCGGGTAGGGGGTCCCGAACTGCGCGTCTAGGCGGATGGTAACAGGAGACAAGGGACACGATGTTTTTACCCAGGTTCGGGCCCTCTCGATGAAGGTAAAACCCTACTCCTGCTTGATTGATATTGATGATATGGGTAGTACAAGAGTAGATCTACCACGAGATCAAGGAGGCTAAACCCTAGAAGCTAGCCTATGGTATGATTTTTGTTCGTCCTACGGACTAAAACCCTCCGGTTTATATAGACACCAGAGAGGGCTAGGGTTACACAGAGTCGGTTACAATGGTAGGAGATCTACATATCCGTATCGCCAAGCTTGCCTTCCACGCCAAGGAAAGCCCCATCCGGACACGGGACGAAGTCTTCAATCTTGTATCTTCATAGTCTTGGAGTCCGGCCAATGATGATAGTTCGGCTATCCGGACACCCCCTAGTCCAGGACTCCCTCAGTAGCCCGCCAGGCTTCAATGACGACGAGTCCGGCGCGCATATTGTCTTCGGCATTGCAAGGCGGGTTCCTCCTCCGAATAATTCATAGAAGATTGCGAACACCAGGATAGTGTCCGGCTCTGCAAAATAAATTCCACATTCCACCATAGAGAGAATAATATTTACACACGTTCAATCTGCTAACGTATTTCGTGACATGACGTCACACCACGGCCAAGCCTTTACTCGAACCGTTTTTATTGTTCCACCTCAGCGCGTTTAGCGAAGCGGTCTCCTTGGCACGTCTTGTCAAAGCAGAGATCATGTCCCCTTATTCCGGGATTCTCATCAATACGGACGTGGGTAACCCAACCGCGCCATTGATTGCGGTGCTTGGGAGATAAGTGAGTTTTACAGGGCTGGTGGGGACGCGTAGTTTCGTCCGCCCATATATAAAGGGATAAGGATCCACCTTTTTTACCTACGCCTTCTTCCTCCTTAGCTTATCCATCTCCGTGCACTCGAGCTCCAGCGCCCAAGTCCGCACATCTCACCTCAACCTTCTCCAACCATGTCCGGAGCGGGAGGCAACTGGATGGCCTCCTCCGTTATGGAGGGGCACATCAAGAAGCTGCGCAAGGCCGGATATTTGTCCAGCGATATCGCGCACCGGCTCCCCGACGAGGGGCAGCTCATCCCCACCCCCGGGCCCCATGAGAGGGTGGTATTCCTTCCCATTTCCTCCGTGGACTGGGCTTCCCACTCCACACCTTTGTCCGGGGGCTCATGTTCTAATATGGCCTGGATTTCCATGATCTGGCTCCGGATTTTATCCTCAACATCTCGGCATTTATCGTCGTGTGCGAGGCCTTCCTCTGCATCCAGCCCCACTTCAGCTTATGGCTAAAGACTTTTAATGTCAAGCCGAAGGTAGTGGGGGCTAGCCAAGTGGAGTGCGGAGGCGCCATGGTGGGCAAGATGCCCAACATCACTTGGCTCAAGGGCGCCTTTGTGGAAACCATAAAAGGGTGGCAATCGGGGTGGTTCTACATCACCGAGCCATGTGACCCCAAATGGGTAGCGGCCCCCGAATTCAGATCTGGCATCCCCACGCGGCTCACCTCCTGGAAAGAGAAGGGCCTGCTGTGGGGCGATTCGGAAGAGCTGACCGGACTCCAATCCTGTCTCCAAACCCTGGTGAACAAGAAGCTCAAGCTTGTCAATGTAATTCAGGTCATGCTCATCCGCCGGATTCTCCCCTGCCAACAGCGGGACTTCAACTTGTGGGAGTTCGATCCAGCACAGCACCAGACCTTGAGCGGGCTCTTCGACACTACGTACGAAGAGGCCTGGAGGGTGCTGTTCAAGGGCGCCGAGGCGCCCGCATCCGCTACCGAAGATCGCGGGTTCAGCTCGCAGTGTCC
Organism: Triticum timopheevii; assembly: GCA_963921465.1. NCBI lineage: Eukaryota > Viridiplantae > Streptophyta > Magnoliopsida > Poales > Poaceae > Triticum > Triticum timopheevii. The sequence continues at coordinate 80,904,081 of OY997272.1, read as the reverse complement.
GGCTGGCGAGGTAAGCTGTATTATCCTTTACGGGACACTTGCTTTCCATAGTTTGACTCTATGTGGGATCTTAACTCCCAATACCTTTAACAGGCCTGGCAGAAGACGTCCGGACAGGTTAACTGTCTGGCTCCCCTTCCAGAAGACCCAGCGGATGCCCGTTTGATAGGGCTGCTGGTCCCGGCGCCTTACGTGATGCCGGAGAAGAAGGCCAAGAAGAAGGCCACGGGAACCCGGAGGAGTTCCCAGCGCCAGGTGTTATCGGATTCATCGTTCGATGACTCCGAGGCGGACTCCTCCCACGAAGACGAGGAGGAGAAGAAAGAGGCCTCTCCCCAGCGGGGGGAGAGAAGAAGAGGAAGGCTTCCCCAACGGGGGAGGCCGAAGGGTCCAAGAAGGGAAGGACCCTTCCCCGGACTGTTCCACCAATGCCGACGACGGCGACGAGGAGTGGCCCTCAAGGGCCAAGCCCCTGGCGAGATCGTAAGTGTCCGGACTTTTGAATAACTCATAATTTTCCTTTTTGTCGCATAGCGTCTTCGAACGCCGCATACAACTCTGTAGTCCGCCCAAGGATGATCTCCCCGCTTCGTCGAGCAGGTCCTTGGGTTCATCGGATGTGAATAGTGCTTCACTTCCGACTGCCTCATCCCCCCGTGACGCCGACGACATCGAGGTGGGATCCTAGAAGGGGACCCATCAGGAGGAGGAGGCCCCGGAGGTGCCGCAGGGCAACCTCCCGGACTTTGGACCGGACTCCGCACCGGAACCTTCAGTGGTTCCGGAGTCCGGCGGGCGGCCCCTTTGTAAGAAGGGCAAGACTGTGACGCCGGTGGACTCCGTCCAACCGGAGGCGCCGGATAACTTGCTGGAGGCGCTCAACGGCGCTTCCATTGACAAGGATCACCGCACTGTCATGAGTGCGGTGATTCAGAAGGTTCAGCTCGCCAAAAGCGGGCTGACTGAAGCCTGCAGCAGCCTTCAACAGGCTTTGAGGTAAGAATTTTTAAGATATGTAAAGTAGTACCGCATAGACAGTAGCCCCCGATGCTCGGTTTGGTGTTCGAAAAGAAAAGCCGAACCGTATATCTAAAGAGATATACGCAGGAGTCTAACGAAAATATGTCAATATGGGAATGCAGGCTGTGCTGCTGACCTCTGCCGCATTGACTGCGGAGGTCAATTTCTTGAAGCAGAGCCTCGACCGGTCCGAGATCGAGCTCGGCCATGCCAAGAAGCAGCTCGAGGACAAGGAAGGTGAGTAACACCTTATTAAAGTTCTACCTTATAGAAAAGGATTTGGTTGCAAGAAAAAATGACAAGAATCACGTGGGTACTCTAGGGGCTACGAACGAGGTAGCGACCCTGAAGGAGGCGGTGTCTGCGGCCGAACGCAATGCGGCCGCGGAACGCGCCGAGCGAGAGAAGTAGGAGGCGCGGGTGGCGGAGGTGCGGCAAGAGCTCCAGGATCTCGTGGAAAAACACGAGAGTTTGGAGCGTGACTCGAAGACTCGAGAGTCTGAGCTTGCGTCGGCTCTTGAGAGTGCCAAAGCCGCTAAGGCCGAAGCACAAAAGGCCCTCCAGGATATCGAGGCAGTAAAGAAGATAGCGGCGGGTAAGGCATTCTTCATGCAAAGCAAGCATGTAAAAGTGAATTACCTGTTACTTACCCGAATTCGGAGCTCTCCGGGAGCGTTCGCAGATCTGCCCCGCAGCATGTCTGATGCTGCCGCTTTCTACAGAGCCGAGGAGGGGAGCTCGACGGAGAAGGTGTTTTGGTCTTAGTATGCTGAGGCCGGACATCCGGTGCCCCTGAGCGACCAGCTGAAGCAGCTGGTCGAGCTCCACAAGGTGGCCGAACAGGCCATGAAGGGCCTCAGAGTTCGGCTGTGGCCCAAAGAGGCCATGCCTGGGAGCTACTTCGGTCTGGTGCGGCGGCTGGTGGACGCCTATCAATGGGTTGACGTCATCAAGCACTCCGCCTGCATTGAAGGTTCCCGTCGGGCCCTTGCCCACGCTAAGGTGCACTGGGGCAGGATGGATGCCGAGAAGCTTGTGACGGACGCGCCACCGCCGGGCAAGGAGTATTGCACACCCGAGATGTATTATAAGGGTGTCCTGAAGGGTGCCCGCATTATTGCGGGTGAATGCTCCAAAGATGTAATTTTTGAGTAGACTCGCATTTTGTTATCCTGTGCGCTGAAAACTTTGTTCATATGCGCTAAGCAACGCTTGTTAATTTAAAATATTGCCTTCTGTGTGCCGTTTATCAAATTTGAGAGATGGCAAGTCGTTGGCTTCATCCCCCATGCCATGAGTGCTGGGGTGTTCGGGATAAACTTGAGCGCTCTTGTTCCCATTTTTGGGTCCTTCTAGGGAGGCGCTCAACACAGCGAACGAGGCAACCGGACTTATAATGCTTGAACACTCTCACTTAGCCATAGAATTCTATAATTTTAAATTTCGGCGAAGCCCCTAGTGTTCGGAAGGCCGAATTCGGGGCGATATCCACGCCTGGGCCGGACAAAGACGGTTCTTCGCTCTAAGCGGCATAAGTCTTTAGGGACTCGAAAAAACCTCTCAAACAGCGACCGGCTCTCGCCTTATCATGACGGTCAGTTTTAGCTTTCTCCACTGAGGTGCTCACCTAGCTCAACTGGGGCACAATCCCAGTGGTTCTCCCAGCGCTACCTTAGCCGATATAACGGAACATAAGGTACCAAAACATGGGAGCCGGGCAAACCCAACTATTGACCCAAGACATGATTCGGAGCCGATGCAAATAATGCTATAAGTTCGGGGTGCCGCACTTGTGAAAGTGTTCGGACTTATCACACCATAATATGGGGAACTTAAGCCCCTGGTGTATTTAGCCGTACCAAAAGTGTACGGATGCAACATGTCATAAGTGAACATATGTGTAAGAAAGGAATGCAATGGTAGGCAAAAAGCGATGCATTGTTTATTCAAAAAAATACTGTCATGAATGCAGAACGATACAAATAGTGCGATAAGCAAGGGGTGGGACTATTTAACATGTCCCCCTTCAGGGGTAGGCTGCGGAATGGTGTATAAAACAGGTATAATGCTCGTAATGGAGACCACCTGGATACTCGTCGTAGCTTTTCTGCTTCCCTGGCTGTTGTATCGTGAGTTCGGCGGGTCTATTGCCGGACAGGGCTTCTGGTAAACGGAGTCCTGAGGATAAGAAAAAAAATAAAAAGGAAAATGATGACCCATTTGGGAGCCCCCAGTGTGGTTGAGCCACACTCTGGGCCTGCCGTGGTCGTGCCCCTCCCCCTTTGCCCATGGTATTTCCAGAGCGTAGTGATGTATGCGGAGTACTGGTTTTGCAACTTTGTGAGGTCTGGGGTTGGGGCCGCATTGCTACGCGTGCTCGGAACGTGCCAGGTGGTCTTGTTGTAGGTTACTCCGGGCGCGCTTGACGGTGTCCGGTTGCTTAGCGGCCGGAGTCGAGAATTGCCTTAAGAGGCTGCTCTGCACTTCTGCTGCGAGAGACGCTGTATGCTCCTCCGTTTGGAGAGAGCGTTCGGTGTTTCCGTTGACCGTGATGACTCCTCGAGGGCCTGGCATCTTGAGCTTGAGGTATGCGTAGTGCGGCACCGCATTGAACTTTGCAAATGCGGTTCGTCCGAGCAGTGCATGATAGCCGCTACGGAACGGGACTATGTCGAAGATTAACTCCTCGCTTCGGAAGTTATCCGGGGATCCGAAGACCACTTCAAGTGTAACTGAGCCTGTGCAATTGGCCTCTACACCTGGTATGACGCCTTTGAAGGTCGTCTTTGTGGGTTTAATCCTTGAGGGGTCTATGCCCATCTTGCACACTATATCTTGATAAAGCAGGTTCAGGCTGCTGCCGCCGTCCATCAGGACTCTACTGAGGTGAAACCCATCGACGATTGGGTCTAAAACCAATGCGGCGAATCCGCCATGGCGGATGCTAGTGGGATGGTCCCTTCGATCGAAAGTGATCAGGCAGGAGGACCACGGATTGAACTTTGGGGCGACTGGCTCCATTGCGTATATGTCCCTGAGTGCACACTTCCGCTCCCTTTTGGGTATGTGGGTTGCGTATATCATGTTCACCGTTCGCACTTGCGGGGGGAAACCCTTCTGTCCTCTATTGTTCGGCGGTCGGGTCTCTTCCTCGTCATCGCTATGCAGCCCCATGTCATTGTTTTCGGCAATTAACTTGCCTGCCTGCTTGAATACCCAACAATCCCTGTTGGTGTGATTAGCTGGCTTTTCGGGGGTGCCGTGTATCTGGCACGAGCGGTCGAGTATTCGGTCCAAATTGGATGGACCCGGAGTAGTTCTTTTGAATGGCTTTTTCCGCTGACCGGGTTTAGAGCCTCTGAATCCGGCGTTGACTGTCGTATCTTCAGCATTATCGCTGTTAATGCGGCGCTTGTGCTTATTGCGACATGACCTGCCATTGTTGTCCTTGATATCTGGACTACTAGACTTTTTGGTGTGGTTATTACTGCGGGCTAGCCAGCTGTCCTCTCCCGCACAGAAGCGGGTCATGAGTGATGTGAGGGCTGCCATGGATTTCAGCTTTTCCTGTCCTAGCTGCCGGGCTAGCCACTCGTCGCGGATGTTATGTTTGAAGGCTGCAAGGGCCTCTGCATCCGGACAGTCGACGATTTTATTTTTCTTGGTTAAGAATCGAGTCCAGAATTGTCTGGCCGACTCGTTTGGCTGCTGAATTATGTGGCTTAGGTCATCAGCGTCTGGTGGTCGCACATATGTGCCCTAGAAGTTATCAAGGAATGCGGCTTCCAGGTCCTCCCAACACCCAATTGATTCTGCTGGCAAGCTGTTAAGCCAATGCCGAGCTGGGCCTTTAAGCTTGAGTGGGAGGTATTTGATGGCGTGAAGATCATCCCCGCGGGCCATGTGGATATGAAGGAGATAGTCTTCAGTCCAAACCGCGGGGTCTGTTGTGCCATCGTAGGATTCAATGTTCATGGGTCTGAACCCTTCGGGGATTTGATGATCCATTACTTCATCTGTGAAGCATAGTGGGTGTGCGGCGCCTCTGTATTGGGCTATATCACGACGTAGCTCAAGCGAGCTTTGTCTACTGTGTTCGGCCCGGCCGGAGTTGCTGTATCCAGCGCGACGGTTGTCGTCGCGTATCGTGGGGCGCCCACGCGATCCGTAGATCGATCTTGATTATCTTTCCTTATCCTCCAATATGTCTCGCAAGTCCGGCGTATCCCCCCGTGGCTTTGTACTTTTCAAGCGATGCCGGGGTACGACTTTAGTGGAGGGCCTAGAGGCCTCTCTGTCGCGGCCACGAGGTGGTTGGTCGGCCGTATTGTGCGCTGGTGATGTAGGTTTATATGCTTCCTCCTCTAATCGGCGCAGCAGCTTGTGTTTGGGGTAGCTTTTGGAGGGGCGTTCGAGTTCGTACTCTTCGGCCGCAAGGACTTCGGTCCATCTGTCGACTAGCAAATCATGATCAGCTCTAAGCTGTTGCTGCTTTTTCTTGAGGCTGCTTGCCATGGCCATGAGCCTGCGTTTAAAACGCTCTTGTCGACGGGATCCTCAGGCATGACGAATTCGTCGTCATCGAGGCTTGCCTCGTCTCCGGAGGGAGGCATATAATTATCGTCCTCTACCTCTTTGTCTGCCACTCTCTCATGAGGGATGGCTTCTCCATCCTCCTGTGCTGAATCTTGCTGGAGGGGGTTGTCTTCGGCACTGCCCGGGGTGTTATTGTCTCCGGTGCCGGAATCTCCATTCTTGCTGTGGCGGGATTTAGAGCGGCGCTGCGGATGCCGACGCTTGGGCTGTTTCTTGGAGGGGTCATCCTCCGATGTTCCATCGCCATTCCCATCCTTTGGGATGTCCACCATGTATATGTCGTATGTCGAGGTGGCTTTCCAGTGCCCTGTAGGCGCTGGTTCTTGTTCCTCTCCGGCATCGTCGTCTATACCGTCGATGTCTTCGGAGTCGAAGTCTAGCATGTCGGTTAAGTCGTCGATAGTGGCTACGAAGTGGTGGTGGGTGGGCTTTGAATTTCTTCGTCGTCCGCATCCCAACCGTCCTAACCGTGATCCGGCCAGGGCTCTCCTGATAAAGAGAGATACTTTAGCGAACTCAGGATGTCGCCAAAAGGCGAGTGTTGAAAGATGTTCGCAGCGGTCAACTCCATGATCGGCGCCCAATTAGATTCGATTGGTAGGGGCGCGGGAGGTTCGGAGTCCGGCGAGGAGTCCGGCACCTCGGAGTCACGAGCTTCGCAAGGGACAGGGTCGGTATTCGGCTCCATCGCCGTAGAGGTAGCAGCCCCCGAGGCGGTGTCTAGCCACCCATCCTCGTCGACGCAGTCGGCTCCGAGTTAAGGGTCGGAGCGGACTCTCGTGCGGCCTCCATGGCACTGTCCGGCAGCAGAGCTAAATCATGCCCATCGCGACAGTGCGGCGCGCTCGGCTGTGGCTCGAATCCGTCGAAGCTCAAGTCTCCGCGGATGTCGGCCGTATAATTCAAACATCCAAATCTGACCTGAAGGCCAGGGGCGTAGCTTTCAATCTGCTCCAGATGGCCAAGCGAATTTGCCCGCAGTGCAAAGCTGCCGAACACGAAGATCTGTCCGGGGAGAAAAGTCTCACCCTGGACCGCGTCGTTGTTGATGATCGAAGGAGCCATCGAGCCTATGGGCGACGACACAGAGGAACTCCCAATGAAAGCACCAATGTCGGTGTCAAAACCGGCGGATCTCGGGTAGGGGGTCCCGAACTACGCGTCTAGGTAGATGGTAACAGGAGACAAGGGACACGATGTTTTTACCCAGGTTCGGGCCCTCTCGATGGAGGTAAAACCCTACTCCTGCTTGATTGATAATGATGATATGGGTAGTACAAGAGTAGATCTACCACGAGATCAAGGAGGCTAAACCCTAGAAGCTAGCCTATGGTATGATTGTTGTTCGTCCTACGTACTAAAACCCTCTGGTTTATATAGACACTAGAGAGGGCTAGGGTTACACAGAGTCGGTTACAACGGTAGGAGATCTACATATCCGTATCGCCAAGCTTGCCTTCCACGCCAAGGAAAGTCCCATCCGGACACGGGACGAAGTCTTCAATCTTGTACCTTCATAGTCTTGGAGTCCGGCCAATGATGATAGTTCGGCTATCCGGACACCCCCTAGTCTAGGACTCCCTCAGCTGGCCTTCCACGATTGAACCATGCCTTTGGCTTTGTCCAGTTCTTCTTTCCTTTTGGTGGTTGCATGCTTTGTAACGGTCTATGACATAGTGCCTCCTGATCGACTCTTGCCTTAGGATCATCCTTTGACTTACCATCTATGCCAAACAATGTACCAAAAAGTGCCTCAGCGATATTATTCTCAGTGTGCATCACGTCGATGTTGTGTGGGCAAAGGAGGTCTTTGAAGTAAGGCAAATCCCACAAGCATGTCTTGTGAGTCCAGGCGTGTTGCGAATTATACCCCTTGAAATACATTGGTCGCTCTGGATCTGGCTCGAGAGCGTTTAACTGATCTAGGATCTCTTGGCCTGTCAACGAAGGTGGTGTAGAGTCTTTCACAACTCTACCTTTGATGAAGTTCTTCTTGTCTTTCCTGAACGGTCTATGCATGTCGAAGCAAGAAAACTTGCGACCGGCCTCAAGCCAACGAAATTGAAGAGATCCCTTGCATGTGGGGCACGAGAACCCTCCATGCACACACCAGCCAATGAATAGCGCATACGCCGGCATGTCATGTGTCGAGTACATGTACCACACATGCATTATGAAGTTCTTTTTGCTAAAGGCGTCGTATGTCTTGAACTCATTATCCCAGGATTCTTGCAATTCGTCCTTCAGCGGCTGCATGTACACGTTCATATTCTTCCTCGGATAGTTCGGCCCTGGAATTATCAACGTCAGGAAAATGTTCTTTATTTGCATAATCTGTCCAGGGGGATTGAGTGGAATGACAAATACGGGCCAACAGCTGTATTTGGTTGCCATCATACCAAACACATTGAACCCATCTGTGCTGATGGCGACTCGAGGATGCCTTGGATCTGCCGCTTTGTCGCCATGTAATGCATCGAAGCACTTCCACGCTTCACCATCTGATGTGCACCATCATCAGCTTCCCATCTTCCCATCTGCATCTAGTTGGATTCTTTTGCCCGTTTTGTGCCATGTCATCCGTATTGCTGTCTCTTCAACCATGAAAAGATGTTGAAGTCTTTGTACGATTGGCATATACCGAAGAACATTAACGGGGATTTTGGTCTACTCTTGTCGCCAATACCGTTGTCTACCACAACATACCTAGATGATTTGCAAATGGGACAATAGTTCAAGTCCACATATTGAAGCCTAAATAAGGCACATCCATTCTCACAGGCATGTATCTTCTCATAGGGCATCTTAAGAGAACGGAGAATTTTGTCTAACTGGTACAGGTTTGCAGGTAGTACATGGCCTTTGGGTAGAAAACGTCCAAATACTGTCATCATCATGTCATTGCATTCACTGCCCAAGTTGAATTGAGCCTTCAGAGCCATTACTTGTGAGATGGCATCCAGCTGTCAATGCTCAGTGTGCTCGTGGAGAGGACGTTTTGAAGACTCCAACATTTCATTGAAGGCCTTTGCAGATTCCTCCATCTCATCGTCCGAGTCCCGAGCATCATCAAAGTCTTGCACCATGTCTTCCATCCTGGTACCATACTCGTCGGTGCGACGATGAAGCACCTCAGCTCTAGCGTGTTGGTCAGACTCGCCATGAAATGTCCACACCGTATAATCTGGCGTAAAACCCTTCTTCTGCAAGTGTTTGCCCATTTTATCCTCTGTCCTCTTGTGCCAATTGTTGCACCCTGCACAGGAGCACCAGGTTGTCCTCTGGCCATTTGCAAATGCGGTTCTCAGAAACCCCCTGGTTTTTGTTAACCATTCAGTTGTCATGTTTTTCTGACTAGTGTGACCGTCGTGAAGGAAATATGCCCTAGAGGCAAGGATAAAGTTGTTATTTATATATTTCCTTATATCATGATAAATGTTTATTATTCATGCTAGAATTGTATCAACCGGAAACTTAGTACATGTGTGAATACATAGACAAACAAAGTGTCACTAGTATGCCTCTACTTGACTAGCTCATTAATCAAAGATGGTTAAGTTTCCTAGCCATAGACATGAGTTTTCATTTGATGAATGGGATCACATCATTAGAGAATGATGTGATTGACTTGACCCATTCCGTTAGCTTAGCACTTGATCGTTTAGTATGTTGCTATTGCTTTCTTCATGACTTATGCATGTTCCTATGACTATGAGATTATGCAACTCCCGAATACCGGAGGAACACTTTGTGTGCTACCAAACGTCACAACGTAACCGGGTGATTATAAAGGTGATCTACAGGTGTCTCTGATGGTGTTTGTTGAGTTGGCATAGATCATGATTAGGATTTGCCACTACGATTGTCGTAGAGGTATCTCTGGGCCCTCTCGGTAATGCACATCACTATAATCCTTGCAAGCAATGTGACTAATGAGTTACTTACGGGATGATGCATTATGGAACGAGTAAAGAGACTTGCCGGTAACGAGATTGAACTAGGTATTGAGATACCGATGATCGAATCTCGGGCAAGTAACATACCGATGACAAAGGGAACAACATATGTTGTTATGCGATTTGACCGATAAAGATCTTCGTAGAATATGTGGGAGCCAAGATGAGCATCCAGGTTCCGCTATTGGTTATTGGCCGGAGACATGTCTCGGTCTTGTCTACATAGTTCTCGAACCCGTAGGGTCCGCATGCTTAACGTTCGTGACGATCGGTATTATGAGTTTATGTGTTTTGATGTACCGAAGGTAGTTCGAAGTCCCGGATATGATCACGGACATGACGAGGAGTCTCGAAATGGTCGAGACATAAAGCGATATATTGGATGGCTATGTTTGGACGTTGGAATGGTTCCGGGTGAGTTCAGGCATTTACCGGAGTACCGGGAGGTTACCGGAACCCCCTGGGGAGTCAATGGGCCTTATTGGGCCTTAGTGGAAAGGAGGAGGAGGCTGCCAAGGTGGGGGCGCGCCCCTCAAGCCAATCCAAATTGGAAGGGGGCCGGCCCCCCTTTCCTTCTCTCCTTCTTCCCCTTCCTTCCCTCTCCTACTCCAACTAGGGAAGGGGAGTCCTACTCCCACCGGGAGTAGGACTCCCCCCTTGGGCGCGCCTAGGAAGCTGACCCTCTCCCCCTCCTCCACTCCTTGATATACGGGGGAGGGGGCACCCCATAGCCGTGTGCGGTGCCCCCCTCCACCATAATCCACCTCGGTCATATCATTGCAGCGCTTAGGCGAAGCCCTGTGCCAGTAGCTTCATCATCAAGGTCATCATGCCGTCGTGCTGACGAAACTCTCCTTCGACACTCTGCTGGATCGGAGTTCGTGGGACATCACCAAGCTGAACGTGTGCAAATCGCGGAGGTTCCGTACGTTCGGTACTAGGATCGGTCGATCGTGAAGACGTATGACTACATCAACCGTGTTGTCATAACGCTTCCGCTTTCGGTCTACGAGGGTACATGGACAACACTCTCCCCTCTCGTTGCTATGCATCACCATGATCTTGCGTGTGCGTAGGAAATTTTTGAAATTACCACGTTCCCCAAACAGTGGTATCAGAGCCAGGTTTTTGCGTAGATGTTATATGCACGAGTAGAAAACAAGTGAGTTATGGGCGATAATAGTCATACTGCTTACCAGCATGTCATACTTTGATTCGGCGGTATTGTTGGATGAAGCGGCCTGGACTGACATTACGTGTATGCTTACGCGAGACTAGTTCTACCGACGTGTGATAACCCACAAGTACAGGGGATCGCAACAATTTTCGAGGGTAGAGTATTCAACCCAAATTTATTGATTCGACATAAGGGGAGCCAAAGAATATTCTCAAGTATTAGCAGCTAAGTTGTCAATCAACCACACCTGGAAACTTAGTATCTGCAGCAAAGTGTTTAGTAGCAAAGTAATATAATAGTGGTGGTAACGGTCACAAAAGTAAAGACAACAAAAGTAATGTTTTTGGTATTTTGTAGTGATTGTAATAGTAGCAACGGAAAAGTAAATAAGCGAGAACCGATATATGGAAAACTCGTAGGCACCGGATTAGTGATAGATAATTATGCCGGATGCGGTTCGTCATGTAACAGTCATAACATAGGGTGACACAGAACTACCTCCAATTCATCAATGTAATGTAGGCATGTATTCCGTATATAGTCATACGTGCTTATGGAAAAGAACTTGCATGACATCTTTTGTCCTACCCTCCCGTGGCAGCGGGGTCCTATTGGAAACTAAGGGATATTAAGGCCTCCTTTTAATAGAGAACCGGAACAAAGCATTAGCACATAGTGAATACATGAACTCCTCAAACTATGGTCATCACCGGGAGTGGTCCCGATTATTGTCACTTCGGGGTTGCCAGATCATAACACATAGTAGGTGACCATAGACTTGCAAGATAGGATCAAGAACACACATATATTCATGAAAACATAATAGGTTCAGATCTGAAATCATGGCACTCGAGCCCTAGTGACAAGCATTAAGCATAGCAAAGTCATAGCAACATCAATCTCAGAACATAGTGGATACTACGGATCAAACCCTAACAAAACTAACTCGATTACATGATAAATCTCATCCAACCCATCACCGTCCAGCAAGCCTACGATGCAATTACTAACGCACGGCGGTGAGCATCATGAAATTGGTGATGGAGGATGGTTGATGATGAAGACGGCGACGAATCCCCCTCTCCGGAGCCCCGAACGGACTCCAGATCAGCCCTCCCGAGAGAGATTAGGGCTTGGCGGCGGCTCCGTGTCGTAAAATGCGATGATTTCTTCTCACTGATTTTTTTCTCCCCGAAATCCAATATATGGAGTTGGAGTTGGCGTCGGAGGGCCACCAGGGGGCCCACGAGATAGGGGCGGCGCGCCCTAGGGTGGGGGCGCCCCCACCCTCATGGACAGGGTGTGGGCCCCCTGGTCTTCATCTTTGGCGAGGATTTTTTTATTTATTCTAAGATATTCCGTGGAGTTTCAGGTCATTCCAGGAACTTTTGTTTTCTGCACATAAAACAACACCATGGCAATTCTGCTGAAAACAACGTCAGTCCGGGTTAGTTCCATTCAAATCATACAAGTTAGAGTCCAAAACAAGGGCAAAAGTGTTTGGAAAAGTGGATACGACGGAGACGTATCAACTCCCCCAAGCTTAAACCCTTGCTTGTCCTCAAGCAATTCAGTTGAAAAACTGAAAGAGAAAAAGAAAAACTTTTACAAACTCTGTTTGCTCTTGTTGTTGTAACATGAAAAGCCAGCATTCAAGTTTCAGCAAAAAATATGAACTAACCATACTCACAATAACACATAGGTCTCACAATTACTCATATCAATAGCATAATCAGCTAGCGAGCTATAATAACAAAACTCCGATGACAACACTTTCTCAAAATAATCATAACATGATATAACAAAATGGTATCTCGCTAGCCCTTTCTGAGACCGCAAAACATAAATGCAGGGCACCTTTAAAGATCAAGGACTGACTAAACATTGTAATTCATGGTAAAAGAGATCCAGTCAAGTCATACCCAATATAAACCAATAATAATGAATGCAAACGACAGTGTGCTCTCCAGCGGGTGCTTTTAATAAGAAGGATGATGACTCAACATAAAAGTAAATGGATAGGCCCTTCGCAGAGGGAAGCAGGGATTTGCAGAGGTGCCAGAGCTCGGTTTTGAAATAGAGATAAATTATATTTTGAGCGGCATACTTTCATTGTCAACATAACAACTAAGAGACGACGATATCTTCCATGCTAAACAAATTATAGGCGGTTCCCAAACAGAATGGTAAAGTTTATACTCTTCCTCCTCCACAAGCATCAATCCATGGCTTGCTCGAAACAACGAGTGCCTCCAACATTCAACGGGTCCCAAGGGGGGTTTTGTTTGCAGTTATTTTGATTTAGTTTGCATAAAGCATGGGACTGGGCATCCCGGATACCAGCCATTTTCTCGTGAATGAGGAGCGGAGTCCACTCCTCTTGAGAATAACCCGCCTAACACGGAAGATAAGGGCAGCTCTAGTTGACACATGAGCTGTTCGAGCATGCAAAACAGAATGTTTATTTCAAGGTTTAGAGTTTGGCACATACAAATTTACTTGGAACGGCAGGTAAATACCGCATATAGGAAGGTATAGTGTACTCATATGGCATAACTTTGGGGTTTAAGGAGTTTGGATGCACAAGCAGTATTCCCGCTTAGTACAGGTGAAGGCTAGCAAAAGACTGGGAAGCGACCAACTGAGAGAGCGACAACAGTCGTAAACATGCATTAAAATTAATTCACACCGAGTACAAGCATGAGTAGGATATAATCCACCATGAACATAAATATCATAAAGGCTATGTTGATTGGATTCAACTACATGCGTGAACATGTGCCAAGTCGAGTCACTCAATGCATTTAAAGGAGGATACCACCCCATCATACCACATCATAATCATTCTAATAGCATGTTGGCACGCAAGGTAAACCATTATAACTCGTAGCTAATCAAGCATGGCACAAGCAACTATAATCTCTAAATGTCATTGTAAATATGTTTACTTCATAATAGCTGAATCAATAACGATGAATCATCATATTTACAAAAACAAGAGAGGTCGAGTTCATACCAGATTTTCTCTTCCCAATAAGTACATTATATATCATCATTATGGCCTTTCACTTGCACGACCGAACGATGTGTATAATAATAAGAGTGCACGTGCATTGGACTAAGATGGAATCTGCAAGCATTCAACTCAAGAGAGAAGACAAGTAATATGGGCTCTAAGTTAAATAAACAATCATGCATATAAGAGCCACTAAGCATTTTCAATATAGTCTTCTCGACCCCCAAAAGAAAGAAAAGAAAATAAAACTATTTACACGGGAAAGCTCCCAACAAGCAAAAGAAGAACGGGAAATATTTTTGGTTTTCTTTTTAATTACTACAGCAAAGAAATAAACTACTACTAATTTTTGGTTTTTTCTTAAGGTTTACTAAACACACAAGAAGAAAATAGGAAAAAGAAAATAAACTAGCATGGATATTACAGTGAAGGAGTATGAGCGTCGACGACTAGTGTGTGAACATGAATGTAAAGTCGGTGAGAAATACGTACTCCCCCAAGCTTAGGCTTTTGGCCTAAGTTGGTCTATTGCCAGGGGTAGCCTGGCGGCTACCCGTAGGTGAAGCTGGGGTCATACTGTGATGCAGCGGCTATCGCCGCCTGAGCTGTAGTGTGGCGTCGAGCAGCCTCCGCTCTCGTTTCATACTCATTTGCCTCCTCTCTGGTAATGATGTATCTTCCTTTTGTCTGAGAATCAAAGAAGGCAGGAGCAGGAAGAGTAATACGGACAACATGCCGTTTGTTAAAGATCAATCAATACTGGAGAGGTAGTTCAGTCCTCTCAACAAACTGGTGGCAGACCATAGAATCAAAATCTAAATAAGTAGGGGGTAACTCCATATCACCCTCACGAATGTCTATCTCAAGAAAGTTAGCTAAGCGGGTTGCATAAATTCCTCCAAAGAAATCTCTGTTATGTCTATTCTGATGCAACCTACGAGCTACAATGGCTCCCATATGATAAGATTGGTCTCCTAACACAGCACTTTTGAGAATGCTGAGATCAGGGACACACATGTGACATGCTTCATCCTTAGCATTTATGCATCTACCTATGAAGAGAGCAAAATAATGTATAGCAGGAAAGTGAACGCTCCCTATAGTGGCTTGTGTTATATCTCTAGATTCCCCCACAGTTATTCTAGCAAGAAAGTCTCTATATTCAGATTTAGGGGGATCCCTGACACTACCCCAAGATGGAAGTTTGCAAGCAGAAGTGAAATCCTCTAAGTCCATGGTATAAGATTTGTGATAAAGGTCAAACATGACTGAAGGAGAATTACGTGTAGATGAAAACTCAAACCTCCTCACAAATGAACCTGTGAGATCATGATACTGGGGGGATTTGTCAGCTTCAAAGTCCTCAAGACCGGCGTTACGCAAATATGCGCTAAATTCTTCTTTGATTCCTGCTTGATTCATAAAATTTTCCGAAGGCCATTCACAGGGCCTCACAGGAGCGTCTCTTGGTGGTTCCTCGTCAGCATCACGCATTGCAAGTCTGGGACCTTGCTTCCTTGAAGAACCACCTTGGAATATCTTCCTAAACATATTGTTTCCTCTGAAAAATTTCTGAAATTTTTAGTAACTTCAAATAAAAGTGAACCAACTTCAATAAAATTGATAGCAACAACTCCCACAAGTGCCTAGAGCCTATATCAAGCATTAGAACTACTTGGAACCATATAAATTTAACATGCAAGCTCAAGAACATGGTCATCTATGCAGCACAAATTTGCAATGAATAAAGCACTAGAACAAAAACTAATTGGACCAATGGAGGAGTCACATACCAAGGAATAATCTCCCCAAACAGTTTTGTGAAAGGTGCTTTGAGCAAGGAGATTGAAAATCACAGCAACGGGGGCTGGAACTCATGCTTGAGTTGGTTTTTCGTGTTTGTGTGAGGCAGAGGAAGAAGATGGGTGCAGGGATAAGTGGAGGAGGGCCACCATGGGCACACGAGGCAGGGGGCGCACCCAGGGGGGTAGAGCGCGCCCTCCACCCTCGTGGCCAGGTGGCAGCTCCCCCCGCGGTAATTTTTGCACAGTAAATCCTCAAATATTCCCGAAAAAATCATATTAAATTGGCATGGCATTCTCAGGACTTTTATTTTCGGGATATTTTTATATTGCACGGTTAAGTCAAGAAACAGGCAGAAAAATACTATTTTACTTTATTTCTACTAAATAACAGAAAATATAAAGAGGGTATAGAAGGTTGTGCTTCTAGTTTCGTCCATCTCGTGATCATCAAAATGAACCCACTAACAAGGTTGATCAAGTCTTGTTAACAAACTCATTCCGAATAACATGGAACCGGAGAAATTTCGAATAACACAAAGTTACCTCAACGGGGATATGAAAATTCCCAACAATAAGAATATCATACTTTTTCTTGACAGTAGGGAGAGGAAATTCAAAACCTCCAAATATAATCGATGGAATTTTTCCAATAGAGTTGATACTATAAACTTGAGGTTGTTTCCTCGGAAAGTGTACCGTGTGTTCATTGCCATTAACATGAAAAGTGGCATTGCCTTTGTTGCAATCCGTAACAGCCCCTACAGTATTAAGGAAAGGTCTTCCAAGAATAATAGACATACTATCATCCTCGGGAATATCAAGAATAACAAAGTCCGTTAAAATAGTAACATTTGCAACTACAACAGGCACATCCTCACAAATACCGACAGGTATAGCAGTTGATTTATCATCCATTTGCAAAGACATTTCAGTGGGTGTCAACTTATTCAAATCAAGTCTACGGTATAAAGAGAGAGGCATAACACTGACACCGGCTCCAAGATCACATAAAGTAGTTTCAACATAATTTCTCTTAATGGAGCATGGTATAGTAGGCACTCCTGGATCTCCAAGTTTCTTTGGTACTCCACCCTTAAAAGTATAATTAGCAAGCATGGTGGAAATTTCAGCTTCCGGTATCTTTCTTTTATTAGTAATGATATCCTTCATATACTTAGCATAAGGATTTGTTTTGAGAACATCAGTCAATCGCATACGCAAAAAGATGGGTCTAATCATTTCAGCAAAGCGCTCAAAATCCTCATCATCCTTTTTCTTGGATGGTTTCGGAGGAAAAGGCATGGGTTTCTGAACCCATGGTTTCCTTTCTTTACTATGTTTCCTAGCAACGAAGTCTCTTTTATCATAATGTTGATTCTTTGATCGTGGGTTATCAAGATCAACAGCAGGTTCAACTTCTACATCATTATCATTACTAGGTTGAGCATCAACATGAACATTATCATTAACATTGTCACTAGGTTCATGTTCATCACCTGATTGTGTTTCAGCATCAGACATAGAAATATCATTTGGATTCTCAGGTGGTTCAGCAATAGGTTCACAAGAAGTTTGCAAAGTCCTATCATTTTTCTTTTTCTTCCTTTTAGAAGAACTAGGTACATCAATATTATTTCTCTGAGAATCTTGCTCGATTCTCTTAGGGCGGCCTTCAGGATACAAAGGTTCCTGAGTCATTCTACCAGTTCTAGTAGCCACTCTAACAGCATAATCATTTTTCTTACTATTCATTTCATCAAGCACTTCTTTCTGAGCTTTAAGTACTTGTTCTACTTGAGTGGTAACCATAGAAGCATGTTTGCTAACAAGTTTAAGTTCACCTCTAATATCAGCCATATAATCACCCAAGCGTTTAATCATAAAGGTATTCTGTTTTAATTGTCTACCAAAATAAGCATTAAAGTCATCTTGCTTAAACATAAAGTCATCAAACTCATCCAAGCACTGACTAGCAATTTTAGTAGGAGGGACTTCGGCTTTATCATATCTATAGAGAGAATTTACCTTTACTACCTGTGTCGGGATATCGGGAGGTTCTTCAGTGAATAAGTAATTGAGATCATATACTTCTTCAACTGGAGGTAAATTAAGACCATGTATTTCTTCAATAGGAGGTAAATTCTTAACATCTTCAGCTTTAATACCTTTTTCTTTCATAGATTTCTTTGCCTCTTGCATATCTTCGGGACTGAGAAATAGAACACCTCTCTTCTTCAGAGTTGGTTTAGGAATAGGCTCAGTAATTGGCTCGGGAGCTGGCTCGGGAGTTGGCTCAGGAGGTGCCCAATTATTTTCATTTGTCAACATATTATTCAATAGAATCTCAGCTTCATCCGGTGTTCTTTCCCTGAAAAGAGAACCAGCACAACTATCGAGGTAATCTCTGGAAGCATCAGTTAGTCCATTATAAAAGATATCAAGTATTTCAGGTTTCTTAAGAGGATGATCAGGCAAAGCATTAAGTAACTTGAGAAGCCTCCCCCAAGCTTGTGGGAGACTCTCTTCTTCAATTTGCACGAAGTTGTATATTTCCCTCAAAGCAGCTTGTTTCTTATGAGCAGGGAAATATTTAGTAGAGAAGTAATAAATCATATCCTGGGGACTACGCACACAACCAGGATCAAGAGAATTAAACCATATCTTAGCATCACCCTTTAATGAGACGGAAATATTTTGAGTAAATAAAGGTAGCGTGATCTCTCATCATTAGTAAACAGGGCGGCTATATCATTTAACTTAGTAAGATGTGCCACAACAGTTTCAGATTCATAGCCATAGAAAGGATCAGATTCAACCAAAGTAATTATATCTGGATCAACAGAAAATTCATAATAATCCTTATCGGGAACACAGATAGGTGAAGTAGCAAAAGCAGGGTCGGGTCTCATTCTATCTATAAGAGATTATTTACTCCATTTAACTAGCAACCTCTTAAGTTCGTATCTATCCTGGCAAGCAAAAATAGCTGCAGAAGATTCTGCATCAAAAAGATAACCCTCGGGAATAGCAGGCATATTTTCATCATCACTCTCATCATCATATTCAGATTCAATAATTTCTCTTTCTCTAGACCTAGCAATTTGCTCATCAAGAAATTCACCAAGGGGCACAGTAATATCAAGCATAGAAGTAGTTTCATCATAAGTATCATGCATAGCAGAAGTGGCATCATCAATAACATGCGACATATCAGAATTCATAGCAGTAACGAATTTAGGTGTCGCAAGCTTACTTATAACGGAAGGAGAATCTAGTGCAGAGCTAGATGGCAGTTCCTTACCTCTCCTCGTAGTTGAGGGCAAAATAGTAGTTCGATCATCTTTCAAGTTCTTCATAGTGTCAAACAGATATAAATCCCAAGTGACTCAAAGAATAGAGCTATGCTCCCCGGCAACGGCGCCAGAAAAAGGTCTTGATAACCCACAAGTATAGGGGATCGCAACAGTTTTCGAGGGTAGAGTATTCAACCCAAATTTATTGATTCGACACAAGGGGAGCCAAAGAATATTCTCAAGTATTAGCAGATGAGTTGTCAATTCAACCACACCTGGAAACTTAGTATCTGCAGCAAAGTGTTTAGTAGCAAAGTAATATGATAGTGGTGGTAACAGTAACAAAAGTAAAGACAGCAAAAGTAATGTTTTTGGTATTTTGTAGTGATTGTAACAGTAGCAACGGAAAAGTAAATAAGCGAGAACCAATATATGGAAAAGTCGTAGGCACTGGATTAGTGATGGATAATTATGCCGGATCCGATTCGTCATGTAACAGTCATAACATAGGGTGACACAGAACTATCTCCAATTCATCAATGTAATGTAGGCATGTATTCCGTATATAGTCATACGTGCTTATGGAAAAGAACTTGCATGACATCTTTTGTCCTACCCTCCCGTGGCAGCGGGGTCCTATTGGAAACTAAGGGATATTAAGGCCTCCTTTTAATAGAGAACCGGAACAAAGAATTAGCACATAGTGAATACATGAACTCCTCAACCTATGGTCATCACCGGGAGTGGTCCCGATTATTGTCACTTCGGGGTTGCCGGATCATAACACATAGTAGGTGACTATAGACTTGCAAGATAGGATCAAGAACACACATATATTCATGAAACATAATAGGTTCAAATCTGAAATCATGGCACTCGGGCCCTAGTGACAAGCATTAAGCATAGCAAAGTCATAGCAACATCAATCTCGGAACATAGTGGATACTAGGAATCAAACCCTAACAAAACTAACTCGATTACATGATAAATCTCATCCAACCCATCACCGTCTAGCAAGCCTACAATGCAATTACTCATGCACGGCGACGAGCATCATGAAATTGGTGATGGAGGATGGTTGATGATGAAGACGATGACGAATCCCCCTCTCCAGAGCCCCGAACGGACTCCAGATCAGCCCTCCCGAGAGAGATTAGGGCTTGGCGGCGGCTCCGTGTCGTAAAACGCGATGATTTCTTCTCTCTGATTTTTTTCTCCCCGAAATCCAATATATGGAGTTGGGGTTGGCGTCGGAGGGCCACCAAGGGGCCCATGAGATAGGCGGGGCGCACCCTAGGGGGGGGGGCGCCCCCACCCTCATGGACAGGGTGTGGGCCCCCTAGTCTTCATCTTTGGCGAGGATTTTTTATTATTGATTCTAAGATATTCCATGGAGTTTTAGGTCATTCCGAGAACTTCTGTTTGCTGCACATAAAACAACACCATGGCAATTCTGCTGAAAACAGCGTCAGTCCGGGTTAGTTCCATTCAAATCATAGAAGTTAGGGTCCAAAATAAGGGCAAAAGTGTTTGGAAAAGTGGATACGACTGAGACGTATCAACGTGCTTCGCACACAGGTGGCTGGTGGGTGTCAGTTTCTCCAACTTTAGTTGAATCGAGTGTGGCTACGCCCGGTCCTTGTTGAAGGTTAAAACATCACATACTTGACAAAAAATCATTGTGGTTTTGATGCGTAGGTAAGAACGGTTCTTGCTAAGACCGTAGCAGCCATGTAAAACTTGCAACAATAAAGTAGAGGACGTCTAACTTATTTTTGCAGGGCATGTTGTGATGTGATATGGTCAAGACATGATGCTAAATTTTATTGTATGAGATGATCATGTTTTGTAACAAAGTTATCGACAACTAGCAGGAGCCATATGGTTGTCACTTTATTGTATGCAATGCAATCGCCCTGTAATTATTTTTACTTTATCACTAAGCGGTAGCAATAGTCATAGAAACAATAGTTGTTGAGACGACAACGATGCTACGATGGATATCAAGGTGTCGCGCCGGTGACGATGGTGATCATGACGGTGCTTTGGAGATGGAGATCAAAGGCACAAGATGATGATGGCCATATCATATCACTTATATCGATTGCATGTGATGTTTATCTTTTATGCATCTTATTTTGCTTAGTTCGACGGTAGCATTATGAGATGATCTCTCACTAAATTTCAAGGTACAAGTGTTCTCCCTGAGTATGCACCGTTGCGAAAGTTTGTCGTGTCGAGACACCACGTGATGATCGGGTGTGATAAGCTCTATGTTCACATACAACGGGTGCAAGCCAGTTTTGCACACGTAGAATACTCAGGTTAAACTTGACGAGCCTAGCATATGCAGATATGGCCTCGAAACACTAAGACCGAAAGATCGACGTGAATCATATAGTAGATATGATCAACATAGTGATGTTCACCATTGAAAACTACTCCATCTCACGTGATGATCGGACATGGTTTAGTTGATTTGCATCACATGATCACTTAGATGATTAGAGGGATGTCTATCTAAGTGGGAGTTCTTAAGTAATATGATTAATTGAACTTTAATTTATCATGAAATTAGTACCTGATATTTTTTGCATGTCTATGTTGTTGTAGATAGATGGCCTGTGTTGTTGTTTTGTTGAATTTTAATGCATTCCTAGAGAAAGCTAAGTTGAAAGATGATGGTAGCAATTACACGGACTGCAAAGAGGCCGCGAAGTAGTATGGCGGATGCAGCTGCAATGGGTATACGGGATTTATTCCTCTAGAGCCCTTGCGGTACCGCAAAAACAATTTTGAGGTTTTAGGCAAATTCATGTTTTTGAACAATATAATCTTAATACAACAACAATATAAAACTTATTAATGTTTTAGCATCGTATAGTAAAATAATCATCTTAATTACAACAAATATCCAAATCCGAATAACTAAAACAATACAAATGGTTTGGAACAGATAGAATGGTTCAAATCACACATGAATACAAATAAAGATCAAATGAATAAAATGGGGGTTTATCTCCCAGTTGCCACTGGTGCTCAATGAGATCATCACGAAGCTGGGGCGTGTGTGGCATTGTCCTCAATCTGCCGGTAGGTCTAAAAAAATACACTAATCTGAGTTGGGTTCCCATTAGGCTGGCTACCAATATTGTCATAGAAAAACTCTATGTTTAAATCCCTCTCATCCTCGATAATCATGTTGTGTAGAATTACACATGGAGCCATGATATTTGAGAGACATTTCTTATCCCAGAAGCGAGCAGGACCTCGAATGGCAAACTGAGCTTGCAACACACCAAATGCCCTCTCAATATTCTTTTAGCATGTGATAGGTCTCCAATGTATCTATAATTTTTGATTGTTTCATGCTATTATATTACCTGTTTTGGATGTTTATGGGCTTTACTTTACACTTTTATATCATTTTTGGGACTAACCTACTAACAGGAGGCCCAGCCCCAATTGCTTATATATACTCCCGTACCCTAAACATCCAGGAGCACCATGAAAAACTATTGAGAGGGCATTTGGTGTGTTGCAAGCTCAGTTTGCCATTCGAGATACATTATATATACATTGCCATTCGAAAAACTATTTGATTGTTTCATGTTATTATATTACCTAAACATCCAGGAGCACCACGAAAAACTATTTCCACCGCTGCAACCTTCTGTATCCGCGGGATCCCATCTTGGAGCCTTCGTCGGCGCTTCGCCGGAGGGGGAATCGACCATGGAGGGCCTCTACATCATCTCCAAGGCCTCTCCGATGAGTTGTGAGTAGTTTACTACAGACTTTCGGGTCCATAGTTATTTGCTAGATGGCTTCTTCTCTCTTTTTGAATCTCAATACAAAGTTCTCCTCGATATTCTTGGTGATTAATACGTCTCCGCCGTATCTATAATTTTTTATTGTTCCATGCCAATATTCTACAACTTTCATATACTTTTGGCAACTTTTTATATTATTTTTGGTACTAACATATTGATCCAGTGCCCAGTGCCAGTTCCTGTTTGTTGCATGTTTTATGTTTCGCAGAAAACCCATATCAAACGGAGTCCAAACGGGATAAAAACGGACGGAGAAATATTTTGTAATATTTATAATTTTTGGGAAGTAAAATCAGCGCGAGACGGTGCCCGAGGGGGGCAGGAGATAGGGGGCGCCCTAGGGAGGCTGGCACGCCCTGGACTCTCCTGGGGCCCCCGTAAGGCGGTTGACGCTCTTCTTTTGCCGCAAGAAAGCTAATTTTATGAGAAAGATCTGGGCGAAAGATTCACCCCAATCGGAGTTACGGATCTCCGGATATAAAAGAAACGGTGAAGGGGAAGGATCTGAGAACGCAGAAACAGAGAGATAGATCCAATCTCGGAGGGGCTCTCGCCCCTCCCACGCCATGGGAGCCAAGGACCAGAGGGGAAACCCTTCTCCCATCTAGGGAGGAGGTCAAGGAAGAAGAATAAGAAGGGGGCCTCTCTCCCCCTTGCTTCCGGTGGCACCGGAGCGCTGCCGGGGGCCATCATCGTCACCGCGATCTACACCAACACCTCCGCCATCTTCACCAACGTCTCCATCACCTTCCCCCTTCTATCTACAGCGGTCCACTCTCCCGCAACCGTTGTACCCTCTACTTGAACATGGTGCTTTATGCTTCATATTATTTTCCAATGATGTGTTGCCATCGTATGATGTCTGAGTAGATTTTCGTTGTCCTATCGGTGATTGATGAATTGCTATGATTGGTTTGAGTTGCATGTTTTATTATTGGTGTTGTCCTATTGTGCCCTCCGTGTCGCGCAAGCGTGAGGGATTCCCGTTGTAGGGTTTGTAATATGTTTATGATTTGCTTATGGTGGGTGGCGTGAATGACAGAAGCACAGACCCGAGTAAGTAGGTTGTTTGCGTATGGGATAAAGGGGACTTGATACTTTAATGCTATGGTTGGGTTTTACCTTAATGAATCTTTAGTATTTGCGGATGCTTGCTAGAGTTCCAATCATAAGTGCATATGATCCATGTAGAGAAAGTATGTTAGCTTATGCCTCTCCCTCAAATAGAATTGCAATAGTGATTACCGGTCTAGTAACGTAGTCAATTGCTTAGGGACAATTTCACAACTCCTACCACCACTTCTCCACACTCGCTATATTTACTTTATTGCATCTTTATCTAAACAGCCCCTAGTTTATGTTTACGTGCTCTTTATTATCTTGCAAATCTATCCTATCACACCTAAAAAGTACTTCTAGTTTTATACTTGTTCTAGGTAAAGCGAACGTCAAGCGTGCGTAGAGTTGTATCAGTGGTCGATAGAACTTGAGGGAATATTTATTCTACCTTTAGATCCTCGTTGGGTTCGACACTCTTGCTTATCGAAAACTGTTGCGATCCCCTACACTTGTGGGTTATCAAGACCTTTTTCTGGCGCCGTTGCCGAGGAGTCATAGCGTGGGGTGAATATTCTCGTGTGTGCTTGTATGCTTTATCACTAAGTAATTTTTATTTGCTGTTCTTAGTTGTTCTCTATCTTTAGTTATGGATATGGAACACGAAATAACAAAAAATTAGGTGTACTTGCTACTCATGGAGATGGGGTAACTCCTAAAACCCTCGATTCTCATTATGTGAGAGATATTATGTAGTACTTTGACAATCCTGAGAAAACCCCATTCAACTTTATAATGGGAGACACGTTGGATCAACGTGAATACTTTAGGGATTATCGCTTTACACAAAAAGGGAAACTATTATGGGATCAAATTAATATGTTGCGTTGGTATGCTCGTCAACTATGCTTGAGATATGATATTATTTGTTGCTCTAGGATGAAGGCTCCACACCTTCCCTTTTCATGCAAACCCAATGATAATGAAACCTCATCTTCTTATGCTAATGGTAGATATGATTACTATGATGTGGAACAAATAGAAGAATTTGTTGCTTTTAAGGCTGCTTATGAAATTGAATTCTTGTTTGGAAAGTATGAAGCTTTAGATGATGATATTTATAGGCCTGAAAATCTTGCTATACTTAGATATTGCTATGAAAATTATGAGTATAATTACAATATTAATGCATTTATTGAGAAAGTCTCCGCTGTCCAAGAAGAGACTAATATTTTGCAGGAAGCTATGGAAGAAGAAATTGATGAAACTGTGAGCTCATTGGATGAAAAAGATGATGAGGAGAGCGAAGAACAAAAGGATGAAGAGCGGATTGATCACCCGTGCCCACCTTCTAATGAGAGTAACTCTTCAACTCATACATTGTTTAATTCTCCTTCGTGCTTACCGAAGGATGATTGCTATGATGATTGCTATGATCCCGTTGATTCTCTTGAAATATCCCTTTTTGATGATGCTTGCTATGCTTATGGCCAAGATGCCAATATGAATTATGCTTATGGAGATGAACTTGCTATAGTTCCTTATGTTAAACATGAAATTGTTGCTATTGCACCCATGCATGATAGTCCTATTATCTTTTTGAATTCTCCAAACTACACTATGTCGGAGAAGTTTGTGCTTATTAAGGATTATATTGATGGGTTGCCTTTTATCGTTGCACATGATAATTTTGATAGATATAATATGCATGTGCTTGCTGCTCCTACTTGCAATCCACCTCTCTATGTTTCCCATACGATAGAATTGCAAAAAACTGCTTATACTATGCATTGGCCTTTACTTGGTGTGCATGAATTGTTCTTTTATGACATGCCGACGCATAGGAAGAGGGTTAGACTTCGTCATTACATGATATATGTTACTTTGTGCTCACTACTAAATTAAAAATCTTATATTTACTAATTGGAGGCACCAAAAGAGGCTCTACAGTAATCCACATCATCAAAATTAATTTTTCCATTGGATATTAAATTTGATGGTCAAGATCTAATAGTAAAAGAGGCTGCCAAATTAACGAGAGAAACACCAGGTGCGTACATGAATAGGATTAATCCTGCACGTACAAAAGAATGTTCTGAACGCCCATGTTTATTTTAGTTACAACGAAAAAAACAACCACGTCAAGGTTCTCAATAGGATTAATCCTGCACGTACAAAAGATAGTTCTGAACGCCCATGTTTATTTTAGTTACAATGAAAAAAACAACCACATCAAGGTTCTCAAATTACAAACCGTAAAACATGTCTTCCGTCTTTTAAATTAGGTGGTCAAGATCAATTAGAAGATCGATGTTGTTACTTTAATAAAAAAAGAAAACGTACATGAATAGGATTAGCCCACACGTACAAAAAGTCCCCGAGGCCACATCTAAGTTGTTTAGAAATAAAAAACGGCCACCTCTACGTTCTGAAAAAAAAACATGACATATATTTACTTAAAAAAACAAGCAAGTAAGAAATCTTCAAACCTCACGTCCCAAAAGTGTCAACATCTCAGTCTGAAAAAACAAAATCCAGACACATACATAAAAAGAGACGTCAAGCCTCATGTCCAAGAAAACGGAGTCGATGCGTGATGTTGAAAAATAAAATCCAGTCAGGATGCACCATAAGAGGATTTACGTTAATCCACACTGTTAAAAATACGACCACCTCTACGTTTCTGAAAAAACAAGAACAACACGACATATCTTTACTTAAAAAACACGCAAGTAACAAGTCTTCAAGCCCCACGTCTCAAAAGTGTCGACATTTCAGTTTGAAATGACAAAATCCAGGCACCTACATAAAAACAGATCTCGAGTCTCACATTAAAAAAAAAGGAGTCTACGTGTTTAAAAATATAATTACGACCATATCTACGTTTCTAAAAAAACAAAAATAACATGACATCTTTAGTTAAGAAACACACAAGTCCCATGTCAGAAAAGCGTCGACATCTCAGTTTGAAAAAATAAAATCCAGGCACGTAGATAAAAAGAGACGTCATCCAACAAAAGAGAGTCTATGTGTTAATTGAAAAAAATAAAATTCAGTCATAGGGTAGAGGAAGACGATGCACGATAAGAGGCCTTACGTTAATCCACATCGTTAATATTAAATCAGACATTTGATTTTCAATAAATGGTTCAGATATATCACAAGACGAAAAAAAGTTAGATGCGAAAATGTATTTTAATGCCCACATAGGTTGCTTGCAAAGAAAAATATGTATTATTTAGAAAACAACATACATAGTAAAACAATATTTAATCTTCCAAAATCATATTTAGATTGCATGGACATGGATATCCCCAATATATATGAATCTCTTGAAAGCACAGTTTTATTACAGTTACAGGAATAGGCCACTATTCACTCCTTAGAAAAATCAATTTCATTTACAAATAGAAAGCACAGATCGCTAACGTTTTGTATTAAAAAAATCTAAAATAGAGTAGTTCCTAGCCCGTGCAGGCGCACGGGTTGATGACTAGTATTTGTTAATTAAAATTGGCTTTGATGTACCTTGGGATTCGGGTGGATTCATTACTTGAGCACTATATGCCTAGCTTAATGGCTTTAAAGAAAGCGCTGTCAGGAGACAACCCGGAAGTTTTAGAGTCATTTATTTCTGTTGAGTGCTTTTATATAGTTTAAAATCAAAAAATAAAGAGGGGAACCTAAAACTTTTCAAAAAGGAAAGTGAAAGTGAGAAAGACAAGCATTGTTAAAGTGGGAGCTAGCCTTGAACTTTGTTCATGCTCACGGAAACTTTGTGAATCTTGATTACAGAAACTTTTCATCAAAAATAATTATCCCCTTTTACAATTCCATTGTATTATAAAAATAATGTGCCAAGGTTTGGCTTTAGGATGTTTACAATGCTTGTTGGTTTGTACGGTGCAGGACAGAAACTTTGGCTGTAGTGCGCGATTTTAGATTTTTAACTGGAACGTCAATTGGTTCTGATTCTTTTTCCACTGTCTTTATATATAGCTTATTTATTTTTCCTAATTTTTGTAGAATTTTTGGGGTACAGAAGTATGGTGTATCTTCAGATTGCTACAGACTGTTCTTTTTTGACAGATTCTGTTTTTGATGCATAGCTTGCTTGTTTTGATGAAACTATCAATTTATATTAGTGGATTAAGCCATGGAAAGTTATATTACAGTAGACACAATGCAAAAACAAAATATGAATTGGTTTGCAACAATACTTAGAGTGGTGATTTGCTTTATTATACTAACGGATCTTACCGAGTTTTCTGTTGAAGTTTTGTGTGGATGAAGTGTCTAAACGAGGAGGTCTCGATATGAGAAAAAGGAAGAGAGGCAAGAGCTCAAGCTTGGGGATGCCCGAGGCACCCCAAGTAAATATTCAAGGAGACTCAAGCGTCTAAGCTTGGGGATGCCCCGGAAGGCATCCCCTCTTTCTTCAACAAGTATCGGTACGTTTTCGTATTCGTTTCGTTCATGCATTATGTGTAAGTCTTGGAGCATCTTTTGCATTTAGTTTTCATTTTTCTTTTATGCACCATGCTGGTATGAGATGTCTTTGGTTGATTTATAGAATTCTCATTGCACTTCACTTAAATCTTTTGAGTATGGCTTTGTAGAATGCTTCGTGTGCTTCACTTATATCATTTGAAGTTTGGATTGCCTGTTTCTCTTCACATAGAAAACCGCCATTTGTAGAATGCTCTTTTTCTTCACTTATATTTGTTAGAGCATGGGCATATCTTTTGTAGAAAGAATTAAACTCTCTTGCTTCACTTATATCTATTTAGAGAGATAGAGGGAATTGGTCATTCACATGGTTAGTCATAAAATCCTACATAAACTTGTAGATCGCTGAATATGATATGGTTGATTCCTTGCAATAGTTTTGCAATATAAAGATGGTGATATTAGAGTCATGGTAGTGGGTGGTTGTGGATTGTAGAGACACTTGTGTTGAGGTTTGCAAGTCCCGTAGCATGCACGTATGGTAACCGTTGTCTGACAAATTTGAAGCATGGGGTGTTTCTTTGATTGTCTTCCTTATGAGTGGCGGTCGGGGACGAGCGATGGTCTTTTCATACCAATCTATCCCCCTAGGGGCATGCGCAGTAGTACTTTGCTTCGAGGGCTAATAAACTTGTGCAATAAGTATATGAGTTCTTTATGACTAATGTGAGTCCATGGATTATATGCAATTTTACCTTTCCATCATTGCTAGGCTCTTCGGTACCGTGCATTGCCCTTTATCACCTTGAGAGTTGGTGCAAACTTCGCCGGTGCATCCAAACCCTGTGATACGATACACTCTATCACACATAAGCCTCATTATATCTTCCTCAAAACAACCACCATACCTACCTATCATGGCATTTCCATAGCCATTCCGAGATATATTGCCATGCAACTTTCATCATCATCATATACATGACTTGAGCATTCATTGTCATATTGCTTTGCATGATCGTAAGATAGCTAGCATGATTTTTTTCATGGCTTGTCCGTTTTTTGATGTCATTGCTACGCTAGATCATTGCACATCCCGGTACACCGGCAGAAGCATTCATATAGAGTCATATCTTTGTTCCAGTATCGAGTTGTAATATTGAGTTGTCAGTAAATAAAAGTGTGATGATCATCATTATAGAACATTGCCCCATAAAAAAGAAAAAGAAAAAAAGAAAAAAAAGGAAAGGCCAAAGAAGCCTAAATAAAAAAGGGGGCTAAAGAAGCCCACCCAAAAAGAAAAAAAGGAAAAAAAGAAAAAAAAGAAAAAGAAAAGGGGCAATGTTACTATCCTTTTTCCACACTTGTGCTTCAGAGTAGCACCATGTTCTTCATATAGAGAGTCTCCTATGTTATCACTTTCATATACTAGTGGGAATTTTCATTATAGAACTTGGCTTGTATATTCCAACGATGGGCTTCCTCAAATGCCCTAGGTCTTCATGAGCAAGCAAGTTGGATGCACACCCACTTAGTTTCCTTTGTTGAGCTTTCATACACTTATAGCTCTTAGTGCATCCGTTGCATGGCAATCCCTACTCCTCGCATTGACATCAATTGATGGGCATCTCCATAGCCCGTTGATTAGCAGCGTTGATGTGAGACTTTCTCCTTTTTGTCTTCTCAACATAACCTCCATCATTATTTTCTATTCCACCTATAGTGCTATATCCATGGCTTGCACTCATGTATTGCGTAAGGGTTGAAAAAGCTGAAGCGCGTTAAAAAGTATGAACCAATTGCTCGGCTTGTCATCGGGGTTGTGCATGATGGGGGCATTTTGTGTGACGAAAATGAAGCATGGCCAAACTTTATGATTATGTAGGGATAAGCTTGCTTTGGCCTTGTTGTTTTGAAAAGACATGATTGCTTTATTGGTACGCTCGAAGTATTATTGTTTTTATGTCAAATGATAGACTATTGCTTTGAATCATTCGTATCTTAATATTCCTGCCATGATTAGGCATATGATCAAGATTATACTAGGTAGCATTCCACATCAAAAATTATCTTTTTTATCATTTACCTACTCGAGGACGAGCAGGAATTAAGCTTGGGGATGCTGATATGTCTCCGTCGTATCTATAATTTTTGATTGTTCCATTCCAATATTCTACAACTTTCATATACTTTTGGCAACTTTTTATATTATTTTTGGGACTAACATATTGATCCAGTGCCCAGTGCCAGTTCCTGTTTGTTGCATGTTTTATGTTTCGCAGAAAATCCATGTCAAACGGAGTCCAAACGGGATAAAAACGGACGGAGAATTATTTTGGAATATTTATGATTTTTGGGAAGTAAAATCAGCGCGAGACGGTGCCCGAGGGGGCCAGGAGATAGGGGGCGCGCCCCAGGGAGGCAGGCATGCCCTGGACTCTCCTGGGCCCCCCGTAAGGCGGTTGACGCTCTTCTTTTGCCGCAAGAAAGCTAATTTTATGAGAAGGATCTGGGCAAAAGATTCACCCCAATCGGAGTTAGGGATCTCCGGATATAAAAGAAACGGTGAAGGGGAAGGATCTGAGAACGCAGAAGCAGAGAGATAGATCCAATCTCGGAGGGGCTCTCGCCCCTCCCACGCCATGGGAGCCAAGGACTAGAGGGGAAACCCTTCTCCCATCTAGGGAGGAGGTCAAGGAAGAAGAAGAAGAAGGGGGCCTCTCTCCCCCTTGCTTCTGGTGGCACCGGAGCGCTGTCGGGGGCCATCATCATCACTGCGATCTACACCAACACATCCGCCATCTTCACCAACGTCTCCATCACCTTCCCCCTTCTATCTACAGCGGTCCACTCTCCTGCAACCCACTGTACCCTCTACTTGAACATGGTGCTTTATGCTTCATGTTATTTTCCAATGATGTGTTGCCATCCTATGATGTCTAAGTAGATTTTCGTTGTCCTATCGGTGATTGATGAATTGCTATGATTGGTTTGAGTTGCATGTTTTATTATTGGTGCTTACCTATTGTGCCCTCTGTGTCGCGCAAGTGTGACGGATTCCCGCTGTAGGGTTTGCAATATGTTTATGATTTGCTTATGGTGGGTGGCGTGAGTGACAGAAGCACAGACCCGAGTAAGTAGGTTGTTTGCGTATGGGATAAAGGGGACTTGATACTTTAATGCTATGGTTTGGTTTTACCTTAATGAATCTTTAGTATTTGGGGATGCTTGCTAGAGTTCCAATAATAAGTGCATATGATCCAAGTAGAGAAAGTATGTTAGCTTATGCCTCTCCCTCAAATAGAATTGCAATAGTGATTACCGGTCTAGTAACGTAGTCAATTTCTTAGGGACAATTTCACAACTCCTACCACCACTTTTCCACACTCGCTATATTTACTTTTTTGCATCTTTATCTAAACAGCCCCTAGTTTATGTTTACGTGCTCTTTATTATCTTGCAAACCTATCCTATCACACCTAAAAAGTACTTCTAGTTTTATACTTGTTCTAGGTAAAGCGAACGTCAAGCGTGCGTAGAGTTGTATCAGTGGTTGATAGAACTTGAGGGAATATTTATTCTACCTTTAGCTCCTCGTTGGGTTCGACACTCTTACTTATCAAAACTGTTGTGATCCCCTACACTTGTGGGTTATCAGAGATTTATTTGATGTAACTCTTTTTGCGGTGTGTTTGTCGAGATCTGATGAATTGTGGGTTTATGATCAAGTTTATCTATGAGAAATATTTGAATCTCCTCTGAATTATTTTATGTATGATTGGTTATCTTTGCAAGTCTCTTCGAATTATCAGTTTTGTTTGGCCTACTAGATTGATCTTTCTTGCAATGGGAGAAGTGCTTAGCTTTGGGTTCAATCTTGCGGTGTCCTTTCCCAGTGACAGCAGGGGCAGCAAGGCACATATTGTATTGTTGCCATCGAGGATAAAAAGATGGGGTTTATATCATATTGCTTGAGTTTATCCCTCTACATCATGTCATCTTGCTTAATGCGTTACTCTGTTCTTATGAACTTAATACTCTAGATGCAGGCAGGAGTCGGTCGATGTGTGGAGTAATAGTAGTAGATGCAGAATCGTTTCGATCTACTTGTTACCGACGTGATGCCTATATACATGATCATGCCTAGATATTCTCATAACTATGCACTTTTCTATCAATTGCTCGACAGTAATTTGTTCACCCACCGTAATACTTATGCTATCTTGAGAGAAGCCACTAGTGAAACCTATGCCCCCCCGGGTCTATCTTTTATCATATAAGTTTCTTATCTATCTTTATTTTGCAATATTTTACTTTCCAATCTATATCATAAAAATACCAAAAATATTTACGTTATCTTATTATCTCTATCAGATCTCACTTTCGCAAGTGGCTGTGAAGGGATTGACAACCCCTTTATCGCGTTGGTTGCGATGTTCTTGTTTGTTTGTGTAGGTACGGGTGAATTTTGAGGAGCCTCCTACTGCATTGATACCTTGGTTCTCAAAAACTGAGGGAAATACTTACGCTACTTTGCTGCATCACCCTTTCCTCTTCAAGGAAAACCAACGCAGTGCTCAAGAGGTAGCAAGAAGGATTTCTGGCGCCGTTGCTGGGGAGGTCTTCACTCAAGTCAAGACATACCAAGTACCCATCACAAGCTCAACTCCCTCGCGTTACATTATTTGCCATTTGCCTCTTGTTTCCCTCTCCCCCACTTCACCCTTTCCGTTTTATTCGCCCTCTCTTTTCCGTTCTCTTCTTTTTCGCTTGTCTCTTGTGTGCTCGTCGTCATGGCTAGTCCTCCTATCATCGTTAGTACTCCCGATCATGAAGTTCTTAATTTTAAACAAAGGGAGGGAGAAAATCTAAAAGATTCTTGGCATAGAATTTGCAATGCTCAAAATAGATCTACTAGGAAGCAATCGACTTCCGTTCTTCTTTGCAATTTTTATGTAGGCACTACTCCTTGGAATAGATGCATTCTTGATACCATTACCGGAGGGAATTTTTTGGGTAGACATACTTTTGATGCTTATAATGCTATGTTAGATTTATTTGGTCCACCACCTCTTTTGGTTAATGGAACTATTTTAACTCTAGAACACGTGATGCAAAGGCTTGAAATTATTGAAAATAAAATTGCCACTGTTGAGTTGATTGAAAATTTGGATAAAAAGATCCACAACCAAATTATTGCCCAATATGGATCTAAGGTTGGAATTACTCTGAAATGTTTTAAAGAGAAGGAACCTATAGTTAATGAAAGAATAGATCAAGATTCTACAAGAATCGGTAAACTTGAGGATATTATTACTAACTTAGGGTCTGCCTTTTCCTCCGTGAAAAATACTCCAACTCCTCCTACCAAATTTGCCAAATTAATGTATGTTCCTAAAAGTAAGGGCGAATCTTCTAGTAAGAAAAATGCGGATCTCAAATCCATAAGTGTTCACCCCAGTTTTTTCACTATCATTAAGGAACCTTTTGCTACAAGTGAATTTCTTGATTTATTTCCTAGGATTTTGATCACTACTAAAAAGAAAGAAACAAATAAGGGTTATAAGTGCTCTATTGAAGAATTGAATGCCAAAGATGCCAATACTTAGATCTATTCTCGCTTTTATGCCTAGCTAGGGGCGTTAAACGATAGCGCTTGTTGGGAGGCAACCCAATTTTATTTTTGTTCCTTGCTTTTTGCTCCTGTTTAGTAATAAATAATTCATCTAGCTTCTGTTTAGATGTGGTTTTATGTTTTAATTAGTGTTTGTTCCAAGTAGAACCTATAGGATAACCTACGGCGATAGTTAATTTGATTCTGCTGAAAAACAGAAACTTTTGCGTGCACGAGAATAATTTTAGTAAATCACAGGAACGTGATTTTTAGTTGATTCTTTTTGCAGTAGATCAATAGACAAATTTACTAGGACTTCCTATTTTGGTAGGATTTTTAGAGTTCTATAAGTATTCGAAAGTTACAGATTTCTACAGATTTTTCTGTTTTTGACAGATTCTTTCTTTCGTGTGTTGTTTGCTTATTTTGATGAATCTATGGATAGTATCGGGGGGTATAAACCATAGAGAAGTTGGAATACAGTAGGATTAACACCAATATAAATAAAGAATTAGTTCATTATAGTACCTTAAGTGGTGGTTTTTATTTCTTGCACTAACGGAGCTTATGAGATTTCCTGTTGAGTTTTGTATTGTGAAGTTTTCAAGTTTTGTGTAAAGATTTGATGGACTACGGAATAAGGAGTGGCAAGATCCTAAGCTTGGGGATGCCCATGGCACCCCAAGATATTCAAGAATAGCCAAAAGCCTAAGCTTGGGGATGCCCCGGGAAGGCATCCCCTCTTTTGTCTTCGTTCATTGGTAACTTTACTTGGAGCTATATTTTTATTCACCACATGATATGTGTTTTGCTTGGAGGGTCTTGTATGATATGAGTCTTTGAATTTTAATTTAACACAATCATCCTTGCTGTACACACCTTTTGGGAGAGACACACATGATTTGGAATTTATTAGAATACTCTATGTGCTTCACTTATATCTTTTGAGCTAGATAATTTTGCTCTAGTACTTCACTTATATCTTTTAGAGCACGGCGATGGCTTTGTTTTGTAGAAATTGTTGGTCTCTCATGCTTCACTTATATTATTTTGAGAGTCTTTTATAACAGCACGATATTTGCTATGGTTATAAAATTTGTCCTAGAATGATGGGCATCCAAGTTGGGTATAATAAAAACTATCATAGGAAGTGAATTGGATGCTATGATCAATTTGATGCTTGATAATTGTTTTGAGATATAAAGGTGGTAATATTAGAGTCATGCTAGTTGGGTAATTGTGAATTTAAATATACTTGTGTTGAAGTTGGTAAGTCCCATAGCATGCACGTAGGGTGAAAGTTGTGTAACAAATTTGTTGCATGGGGTGCTCTTTTGATTGCCTTCCTTATGTGTGGCGGTCGGGGGCACGCGATGGTTAACTCCTCACCCCCCCCCCCCCCCCCCCCAGGAGCATGCGTAGTAGTACTTTGCTTTGAGGTCTAATAAAACTTTTGCAATAAGTATATGAGTTCTTTATGACTAATGTGAGTCCATGGATTATACGCACACCTACCCTTCCATCATTGCTAGCCTCTTCGGTACCGTGCATTGCCCTTTCTCACCTTGAGAGTTGGTGCAAACTTCGCCGGTGCATCCAAACCCCGTGATACGATATGTTCTATCCCACATAAACCTCCTTATATCTTCCTCAAAACAGCCACCATACCTACCTATTATGGCATTTCCATAGTCATTCCGAGATATATTGCCATGCAACTTTCCACCGTTCCATTCATCATGACACGTTTCATCATTGTCATATTGCTTTTGCATGATCATGTAGTTGACATCGTATTTGTGGCAAAGCCACCTTCATAATTTTTCATACATGTCTCTGATAACCCACAAGTATAGGGGATCGCAACAGTTTTCGAGGGTAGAGTATTCAACCCAAATTTATTGATTCGACACAAGGGGAGCCAAAGAATATTCTCAAGTATTAGCAGCTGAGTTGTCAATTCAACCACACCTGGAAACTTAGTATCTGCAGCAAAGTGTTTAGTAGCAAAGTTATATGATAGCGGTGGTAACGGTAACAAAAGTAAAGACAGCAAAAGTAAAGTTTTTGGTATTTTTTAGTGATTGTAACAGTAGCAACGGAAAAGGAAATAAGCGTAAACCAGTATATGGAAAACTCGTAGGCACCAGATTAGCGATGGATAATTATGCCGGATGTGGTTCATCATGTAACAGTCATAACATAGGGTGACACAGAACTAGCTCCAGTTCATCAATGTAATGTAGGCATGTATTCCGTATATAGTCATACGTGCTTATGGAAAAGAACTTGCATGACATCTTTTGTCCTACCCTCCCGTGGCAGCGGGGTCCTATTGGAAACTAAGGGATATTAAGGCCTCCTTTTAATAGAGAACCAGAACAAAGCATTAGCACATAGTGAATACATGAACTCCTCAAACTATGGTCATCACCGGGAGTGGTCCCGATTATTGTCACTTCGGGGTTGCCGGATCATAACACATAGTAGGTGACTATAGACTTGCAAGATAGGATCAAGAACACACATATATTCATGAAAACATAATAGGTTCAGATCTGAAATCATGGCACTCGGGCCCTAGTGACAAGCATTAAGCATAGCAAAGTCATAGCAACATCAATCTCAGAACATAATGGATACTAGGGATCAAACCCTAACAAAACTAACTCGATTACATGATAAATCTCATCCAACCCATCACCGTCCAGCAAGCCTACGATGCAATTACTCACGCACGACGGTGAGTATCATGAAATTAGTGATGGAGGATGGTTGATGATGACGACGGCGACGAATCCCCCTCTCTGGAGCCCCGAACGGACTCCAGATCAGCCCTCCCGAGAGAGATTAGGGCTTGGCGGCGGCTCCGTATCGTAAAACGCGATGGAACTTTCTCTCTGATTTTTTTCTCCCCGAAAGACAATATATGGAGTTGGAGTTGGCGTCGGAGGGCCACCAGGGGGCCCACGAGGTAGGGGGGCGCGCCCAGGGGGGAGGGGCGCACCCCCACCCTCGTGAACAGGGTGTGGGCCCCCTGGCCTTCATCTTTGGCGAGGATTTTTTATTATTTATTCTAAGATATTCCGTGGAGTTTCAGGTCATTCCGAGAACTTTTGTTTTCTGCACATAAAACAACACCATGGCAATTCTGCTGAAAACAGCGTCAGTCCGGGTTAGTTCCATTCAAATCATACAAGTTAGAGTCCAAAACAAGCGCAAAAGTGTTTGAAAAAGTAGATACGACGGAGACGTATCAACTCCCCCAAGCTTAAACCCTTGCTTGTCCTCAAGCAATTCAGTTGACAAACTAAAAGAGAAAAAGAAAAACTTTTACAAACTCTGTTTGCTCTTGTTGTTGTAAACATGAAAAGCCAACATTCAAGTTTTAGCAATTATTATGAACTAACCATACTCACAATAACACGTTGGTCTCACAATTACTAATATCAATAGCATAACCAGCTAGCGAGCCATAATAATAAAACTCGGATGACAACACTTTCTCAAAATAATTATAACATGATATAACAAAATGGCATCTCGCTAGCCCTTTCTGAGACCGCAAAACATAAATGTAGAGCACCTTTAAAAATCAAGGACTGACTAAACATTGTAATTCATGGTAAAAGAGATCCAGTCAAGTCATGCCCAATATAAACCAATAATAATGAATGCAAACGACAGTGTGCTCTCCAGCGGGTGTTTTTTAATAAGAAGGGTGATGACTCAACATAAAAGTAAATAGATAGGCCCTTCGCAGAGGGAAGCAAGGATTTGTAGAGGTGCCAGAGTTCGGTTTTGAAATAGAGATAAATTATATTTTGAGCGGCATACTTTCATTGTCAACATAACAACTATGAGATGACGATATCTTCCATGCTAAACAGATTATAGGCGGTTCCCAAATAGAATGGTAAAGGTTATACTCCCCCTCCTCCACAAGCATCAATCCATGGCTTGCTCGAAACAACGAGTGCCTCCAACATTCAATGGGTCCCAAGGGGAGTTTTGTTTGCAGTTATTTTGATTTAGTTTGCATAAAGCATGGGACTGGGCATCCCGGATACCAGCCATTTTCTCGTGAATGAGGAGCGGAGTCCACTCCTCTTGAGAATAACCCGCCTAACACGGAAGATAAGGGCAGCTCTAGTTGACACATGAGCTGTTCGAGCATGCAAAACAGAATGTTTATTTGAAGGTTTAGAGTTTGGCACATACAAATTTACTTGGAACGGCAGGTAAATACCGCATATAGGAAGGTATAGTGTACTCATATGGCATAACTTTGGGGTTTAAGGAGTTTGGATGCACAAGCAGTATTCCCGCTTAGTACAGGTGAAGGCTAGCAAAAGACTGAGAAGCGACCAACTGAGAGAGCGACAACAATCGTAAACATGCATTAAAATTAATTCACACCGAGTACAAGCATGAGTAGGATATAGTCCACCATGAACATAAATATCATAAAGGCTATGTTGATTGGATTCAACTACATGCGTGAACATGTGCCAAGTCGAGTCACTCAATGCATTTAAAGGAGGATACCACCCCATCATACCACATCATAATCATTCTAATAGCATGTTGGCACGCAAGGTAAACCATTATAACTCATAGCTAATCAAGCATGGCACAAGCAACTATAATCTCTAAATGTCATTGCAAATATGTTTACTTCATAATAGCTGAATCAATAACGATGAATCATCATATTTACAAAAACAAGAGAGGTCGAGTTAATACCAGATTTTCTCTTCCCAATAAGTACATTATATATCATCATTGTGGCCTTTCACTTGCACGACCTAATGGTGTGTATAATAATAAGAGTGCACATGCATTGGACTAAGCTGGAATCTGCAGGCATTCAACTCAAGAGAGAAGACAATTAATATGGGCTCTAAGTTAAATAAACAATCATGCATATAAGAGCCACTAAGCATTTTCAATATGGTCTTCTCGACCCCCAAATAAAGGAAAAGAAATAAAAACTATTTACACGGGAAAGCTCCCAACAGGCAAAAGAAGAACGGGAAATATTTTTGGGTTTTCTTTTTAATTATTACTACAAGCATAGAAAGTAGACTAACTAATTTTTTTTGTTTTTCTTAAGGTTTATCAAACACACAAGAAGAAAGCAGGAAAAAGAAAAATAAACTAGCATGGATATTACAGTGAAAAAGTATGAGCACCGACATCTAGCAATGAGTGTGTGTGAACATAAATGTAATGTCGGTGGGAATACGTACTCCCCCAAGCTTAGGCTTTTGGCCTAAGTTGGTCTATTGCCAGGGATGACCCGGCGGATATCCGTAGATGAAGCTGGGGTCGTACTGCGACGCAGAATAGTTGGAATCATAATGTGATGAAGAGGACTCTGATTGCCACTGGCTGGCAACCGTCTCAGGATCCCAAGAATAAACCGACATTCGCGGAGGCTCCTCTTGAGGCTCCGGTTCCGGGGCTGGTGCAGGATTCCGATAGGCTTGAACGGCCGCCCACGGAACAATGTGAGGCTCTGCATACAAGTTAAACAAAGAAGGAGCAGGCAAAGTAATAGTCTCAGGGTGATATTCATCAAAGTATAATTTATATTTGAGCTCCCCATCGCGACTCTTAACAAGAAAATCATGCACTATCATACTCTTATAATCTAAATAAGCACGGGGCAGCACTGTTTCTTCTTTCTCCGCATGCCTAATAGGTATTTCGAAATGTTCAGCTAGGCATGAGGCATAAATGCCTCCAAAGATGGGGCCCTTAGTACGGTTCATACTTAACCGTCTAGCAGCAATTCCACCCAAACTAACAGAGTTATTGCGGTATAAACCATGGAGCAAAATAATAATATCAGGAATACTAAGGTTCCCACAGTTCCCGCGTCCAATTAAGCAACGACTAGCAAATATGGCAAAGTAGCGTAAAACAGGATAATGAATGCTAGTGATCCTCGCACCAGAAACCTTCCTGGTTTCTCCCACCGTGATAAATCTCATCCAACCCATCACCGTCCAGCAAGCCTACGATGCAATTACTCACGCACGGCGGTGAGCATCATGAAATTGGTGATGGAGGATGGTTGATGATGACGACGGCGGCGAATCCCCCTCTTCGGAGCCCCGAACGGACTCCAGATCAGCCCTCCTGAGAGAGATTAGGGCTTGGCGGCGGCTCCGTATCGTAAAACGTGATGAAACTTTCTCTCTGATTTTTTTCTCCCCGAAAGCCAATATATGGAGTTGGAGTTGGCGTCGGAGGGCCACCAGGGGGCCCACGGGTAGGGGGGCGCGCCCATGGGGGGAGGGGCGCGCCTTCCATCCTCGTGAACAGGGTGTGGGCCCCCTGGCCTTCATCTTTGGTGAGGATTTTTTATTATTTATTCTAAGATATTCCGTGGAGTTTCAGGTCATTCCGAGAACTTTTGTTTTCTGCACATAAAACAACACCATGGCAATTATGCTGAAAACAGCGTTAGTCCGGGTTAGTTCCATTCAAATCATACAAGTTAGAGTCCAAAACAAGGGCAAAAGTGTTTGGAAAAGTAGATACGATGGAGACGTATCAGTCTCTCTTGATTCATTGCACATCCCGGTACACCGCCGGAGGCATTCATATAGAGTCATATCTTGTTTTAGTATCGAGTTGTAATCAATGAGTTGTAAATAAATAGAAGTGTGATGATCATCATTCTTAGAGTATTGTCCCTTATAAAAAAGACCAAATAAAAAAGGAAAGGCCAATAAAAAAAGAGAAAGGCCAAAAAAAGGAAGGACCAAAAAAAGAAGAAATAAAAAAGGGGGACAATGTTACTATCTTTTTCCACACTTGTGCTTCAAAGTAGCACCATGTTATTCATATAGAGAGTCTCTTATGTTGTCACTTTCATATACTAGTGGGAATTTTTCATTATAGAACTTGGCTTGTATATTCCAACGATGGGCTTCCTCAAAATGCTCTAGGTCTTCGTGAGCAAGCAAGTTGGATGCACATCCACTTAGTTTCTTTTGTTGAGCTTCCATACATTTATAGATCTAGTGCATCCGTTGCATGGCAATCCCTACTCCTCATGATTGACATCAATTGATGGGCATCTCCATAGCCCGTTGATTAGCCTCGTCAATGTGAGACTTTCTCCTTTTTTTGTCTTCTCCACACAGCCTCCATCATCATATTCTATTCCACTCATAGTGCTATATCCATGGCTCATGCTCATGTATTGCGTGAGAGTTGAAAAAAGCTGAAGCGCGTTAAAAAGTATGAACCAATTGCTTGGCTGAAACCAGGGTT
The DNA here is from genome assembly GCA_963921465.1 of Triticum timopheevii. Lineage (NCBI taxonomy): Eukaryota > Viridiplantae > Streptophyta > Magnoliopsida > Poales > Poaceae > Triticum > Triticum timopheevii. Next base: position 80,862,979 of record OY997272.1, on the reverse strand, counting down.
GTGCATGATGAGAGTATTTTGTGTGATGAAAATGAAACATAGCCTGACTATATGATTTTGTAGGGATGAACTTTCTTTAGCCATGTTATTTTGAGAAGACATGATTGCCTTGTTAGTATGCTTGAAGTATTACTATTTCTTATGTCAATATGAACTTTTATTTTGAATCATTTGGATCTGAACATTCATGCCACAATAAAGAAAATTACATTGAGAATTATGCTAGGTAGCATTCCACATCAAAAATTCTGTTTTTATCATTTACCTACTCGAGGACGAGCAGGAATTAAGCTTGGGGATGCTTGATACGTCTCCAACGTATCTATAATTTTTGATTGTTCCATGCTATTATATTACCTGTTTTGGATGTTTATGAGCTTTACTTTACACTTTTATATCATTTTTGGGACTAACCTACTAACCGGAGGCCCAACCTGAATTGCTGTTTTTTTTTGCCTATTTCAGTGTTTCAAAGAAAAGGAATATCAAACGGAGTCCAAACGGAATGAAACCTTCGGGAGTGATCTTTTTGGAACAAACGCAATCCAGGAGACTTGGAGTGGACGTCAAGAAGCAGCCGAGGCAGCCACGAGGTAGGAGGGTGCGCCCTAGGGGGGTGGGCGCGCCTCCCACCATCATGGGCCCCTTGTGGCTCCCCTGACCTACCTCCTTCGCCCATATATACTCCCGTACCCTAAACATCTAGGAGCACCACAAAAAACTATTTCCACTGCCGCAACCTTATGTATCCGCGAGATCCCATCTTGGAGCCTTGTCGGCGCTTCGCCAGAGGGGGAATCGACGACGGAGGGCCTCTACATCATCTCAAAGGCCTCTTCGATGAGTTGTGAGTATTTTACCACAGACCTTAGGGTCCATAGTTATTTGCTAGATGGCTTCTTCTCTCTCTTTGAATTTCAATACAAAGTTCTCCTCGATCTTCTTGGAGATCTATTCGATGTAACTCTTTTTGCGGTGTGTTTGTCGAAATCCGATGAATTGTGGGTTTATGATCAAGTTTATCTATGAGAAATATTTGAATCTCCTCTGAATTCTTTTATGTATGATTGGTTATCTTTGCAAGTCCTTCGAATTATCAGTTTGGTTTGGGCTACTAGATTGATCTTTCGTGCAATGGGAAGTGCTTAGCTTTGGGTTCAATCTTGCGGTGTCCTTTCCCAGTGACAGCAGGGGCAGCAAGGCACATATTGTATTGTTGCCATCGAGGATAAAAAGATGGGGTTTATATCATATTGCTTGAGTTTATCCCTCTACATCATGTCATCTTGCTTAATGCGTTACTCTGTTCTTATGAACTTAATACTCTAGATGCAGGCAGGAGTCGGTCGATGTGTGGAGTAATAGTAGTAGATGCAGAATCGTTTCGATCTACTTGTTGCCGACGTGATGCCTATATACATGATCATGCCTAGATATTCTCATAACTATGCACTTTTCTATCAATTGCTCGACAGTAATTTGTTCACCCACCGTAATACTTATGCTATCTTGAGAGAAGCCACTAGTGAAACCTATGCCCCCCGGATCTATCTTTTATCATATAAGTTTCCGATCTATCTTTATTTTGCAATCTTTTACTTTCCAATCTATATCATAAAAATACCAAAAATATTTACGTTATCTTATTATCTCTATCAGATCTCACTTTCGCAAGTGGCCGTGAAGGGATTGACAACCCCTTTATCGCGTTGGTTGCGAGGTTCTTGTTTGTTTGTGTAGGTACGAGGCACTTTTGAGGAGCCTCCTACTGGATTGATACCTTGATTCTCAAAAACTGAGGGAAATACTTATGCTACTTTGCTGCATCACCCTTTCCTCTTCAAGGGAAAACCAACGCAGTGCTAAAGAGGTAGCAGCATGCTTCTTTTGCTTGGGCAAAAATTGTGCTTCTTACTTTTTGGCTCACTGGTGGTCTTCACAAATTTTGACCATGAAGGATAAATACCAGCGGCAAGATAATAACCCATGGTATAGTCATGTCCATTGAGGATGTAGTTGCAAGCCGAGCTTCTTCACTAGCAAGGCCAGCAAAATGATGTGATCTCCGCGATACATTGATATCATTCCAGCGATCCAAAGAAGCAATGTCAAAACCACAAGCCATGTGTAATTGTGCACAACATGGGTTATTAGAGCAACTCCAATGGGGCGACCCAAACAGACGACAATTTCGTCCGCTTTTTGACCGTTTGGGTCGGTCGTCCGCCCTGCGTCCGCCCTGTTTTAGATATGGGTCGGCATAGCGCCCAACGCGCCGACCCATATGTGCCGGCATGGCTGGCTGGCCGCCCTATTTTGCATTGATGAATTTGCATAGTTCAAATCATATAACAATAAAATAGCATAGTTATTATAAGCCGAATAAAAATAAAAATGCCTCACATAGTTTTGCAAACGAATAAAAGAAGATACATCTATTGGTTACCAACATGAGCCCACATATGCTCAACCAAATCATTTTGCAGTTGCACGTGAGTTTCCCAATCCCACATGTCTTGATGAAATTGGGTGAACTGTTCAAACGTTGCCGCTCCTCCATGCCCAGGCACAACATTCTCACCCTGAAACTGAAACCCTTGATGTTCCGGGCGCTCGTCTTCTACGATCATATTATGCATGATCACACAAGTAGTCATCACCTCTCAATAGTTTCTGCGTGATCCATGTATTAGCAGGATACCGTACGATGCCCCATCGAGATTGCAAAACACCAAAGGCACGCTCGACATCCTTTCTAGCACTCTCTTACTCTTCGGCAAATATTTTCCTCTTCTCTCCGACAGGGTTGGTATTGTCTTGACAATAGTGGTCCACTGAGCATAGATACCGTCACCCATGTAGTATCCTTTATAGTAGTTGTGTCCGTTCACAGTAAAGTTTACCGGTGGGCTGTTGCCTTCGGCAAGCCTAGCAAACACTGGCGAGCGCTGAAGCACGTTGATATCATTGTGTGATCCGGCCATGCCAAAGAAAAAGTGTCAGATCCAGAGATCTTGAGACGCCACGACCACTAGTATGACAGTGCAAGCCCTGACATGACCCTTATACCGCCCTTGCCAAGCAGAAGGGCAATTCTTCCACTCTCAGTGCATGCAATCTGTGCTACCAAGCATCCCCGGGAAGCCCCTGCTAGCATTCATCGCCAACAAACGGGTTGTATCTTCAGCAATCCGCTCTCTCAAGTACTCACGACCAAACACAGCAATAACAGCCTTGCAGAACTTATACAGGGACTCTAGGCATGTAGACTCGCTCATACGGACGTACTCGTCAATGAGATCACCGGGCACTCCGTATGCAAGTATTCAAATGGCGGCAGTGCATTTCTGATAAGAGGAGAAACCAATCTTGCCAACGACATCCTCTTTGCACTCGAAATAGTCATCATAGCCGACCACCCCCTCTCTAATACGGTTGAAAAGATTCCTACTCATACGGAAACGACGGCGGAATTTTTGATGTTTGAACAACGGGTTTGTTGTATCAAAGTAGTCCTACCAAAGAAGGAAATGCCCGCTCTCTCGGTTGTGATTCAACGCCGGAAGGTGGCCCCGGAATGGAGCCACGGAACAAACGGCCGTTGGCTGTTGAGGTGGTGATGGACCAACACGGCAGCCAATATCTCATCCTCGTCATCGGACGACGAATCGTCCGAGTCGCAAAGGAAATTGTGAAAAAAGAACTCGTCGGCGGAGTCCATTTTGTACCTTGACAAACTGTCGAACAACTTGGCGTCGAGGAAGGAGACGGCGGCGAAGGGAGTCGCGGTGCACAGGGACCACCTAGCTGCCCCGCCGGCGTCGCCGGTGAGGATCTGGCCGGGGCGGCGAGGCGGCTTCTTGGTCCCTATCGCGGCTGTGTCGGGAGGGGGGAGCGGGGGTAGGAAGCAGTCGGTTCCCTGGCGGCAAGACGGCAATGGATGGCAACGTGGGAGGTGGCGGCGTTGCTGAGCGGATGTTGCAGCGCCGACAGCTGGTACAGTCACCGGAAAAATGGACAGCGGCAGTGACGACAAAGGAGGCGGGCGAGGGGTTCTGTTGCATGGGGAAGGTCAATATGCCACCGACCAACGGGCGCGGGGGAGGAGAATGCGAGCGCGCGCCTCCGTCTCGTGTCCGTGCCGATGCAAATCCGGCTCAAAAATGAGGCGGGAATGGATCGCCCGCGGACGAAAAGCGGACGCGCGTCCGTTTGGATCGGCCGCCCGGTTGGAGTTGCTCTAATTGTGCACAGCATGGGTTATTATCTTGCCGTACAACGGCTGTTATTTTAGTGGAAGGCGGATCTGCGGGAGAGATGCTCTTTATGAGGAACTCTGAGTATTTTGGCTCTACAAAGTTCATCATCGAGCACGCGATTTCCGTAAAAGCCACGTGTTAACCTTTCCACCACCAGTTCACTCACCAGAGTCCAACGGAATCTTTCTTCCCCCTCTACACTACTACTCCTAGATGCCGAGAGGGTGCTGACTCGAGTGCAGTGTACTGCGTTTCCTTCTCGTCGTCGGTCTTCTTATCTCATCCCCGACTCCGACGAGCCCAACCGGCGACGGATGGCGGCGACGAAGCTGAGCAGCGGGCACGAGATGCCGGCCGTGGGTCTCGGCGTCTGGCGGATGGACTCCGCCGCCGTCCGCGGCCTCATCCACTCCGCCCTCCGCGCGGGCTACCGCCACTTCGACTGCGCCGGTATCCCCCCCCACCCTCTCCACGTCTCTCTGCGCCCACCTGGATCCCCGACCCCCATGAATCTCGCACCGTCTTATCTAGGACGCTTGCGCGTGTCTCTGGGGGATCCCACATTGGTAAAACCAAGTGTCAGAGTTCGTGATGTCTTCAAGCAGTAGATTTGCAAGCACCGAAGAAGTTCTGCGTTACTTTTATTCAGCAGTACTAGATCTTTAATTTACAGTGTTGTTTATTCGAGAGATTTCGCCTGCGTTGATGTGGTAACGGGGATTGCTATCTGCTGCTGCAGCTGACTACAAAAACGAGGCTGAAGTTGGCGATGCACTCGCGGAGGCATTCCAAACTGGGCTTGTCAAGAGGGAGGATCTTTTCATCACTACCAAGGTTATTATTATTTACTACAGTATTTATTTATTTTTCGAATCGTGATTGCAGAAAAGGGTATTGGAATAAGAATATACCGATGTTTTCTTTGTGTTGGATATGACACGCCTACTACCCCTTTGTGCTAGGACCTGAGCCTATTAACAGCTGTGTCCTATGAGCTGATTACATGAGGTTTTGTATAGAGAAGAATACGATAAATATAGAATTTCAAGGCATCTATGGTTAAACCCACCTATGATGGTGTATGGCTGGATGTGGCATTCAAAACAAAGACTCAGTGAAATCATATGGTCGGTCTAGCAATTGGAGAAAAGGTGCTGCATCAGTCAGCTATAGGCGTATACTGATGACAAACTTATTTAGTATACTGGTTAAAAAAATGCTGAAAACACTTGAAGGTGCTCCTGTGACTCAGATGGAGCAAGGCTGTGTAGTTATGCACTGAATTGTGAGTATAATGTACTGGAATCTTAAGTACCGTCTATTGTTTTGACTAACTCGGCAGAAGATGTTGTGAAACTAATCTCCTAGACTTAGAAAGCAGCAAGGCTGGCTTGTAGCAATCTTGTTTCCACCATGGTTAGCTTTACGGTTTCACACACCAATGAATCAGATTTGTTTGTTGACACTGGCATTCAAATATGAGCTCTTGAATTTCAAATATCAGCATTTCTTAATTTAGAGTTGTTATGGGGTTGTGGTACTAAGTCTTTTTGTTTACACCCCATTTCACTCTCAACATAAAAAACCACTCAAATGATGTTGCAATCTTCTTTCTCCAACATATATTGCGTTTTTCAAAGCTCCATGTTTGTTGTGATTGTAGTTGTGGAACTCAGATCACGGTCATGTGGTTGAAGCCTGCAAGGATAGCCTGAAGAAGCTGCGATTGGATTATCTAGATCTCTACCTTATTCACTTCCCTGTAGCTACTAAGCATACTGGTACGATCCTTGTCTTTATCCTACCTAACATGGAAAGAATACTTTATGCCATTCAATCTAACATAATTGAGTATCTTAATTTTAACTGTGTACAGGAGTTGGCACAACTGGCAGTGCTCTTGGTGATGATGGTGTGCTTGATATCGATACCACTATCTCATTGGAGACAACGTGGCATGCAATGGAAGATCTTGTTTCCATGGGACTTGTTCGTAGCATAGGAATTAGGTAAAGTACATCATGTTACCATTGGTTCTTCAGTCTTTCCTTAGTCTGTTAACTCTATTTTGAATTATTGAGGCATTTGGTTTGACTTATTTAACCTGTGTAGATATTATGATGCGTCACTTGGGTCAGCTAGTTGATGCTGTCCACATTTCTCCTAGTCATGGCCACAGTTTAGTTTACTTAGTATTGCAACTGTTCAGCTTGTTCCATTAGTTTACTATACCCTCTGTTCCTAAATATAAAACGTTTTGGCAGTTCAATTTAAACTGCCAAAACGTCTTATATTTAGAATGATTTAGTCCTTCTGGTTCTTTCCATTTGTTGGCTTACTGGTTGCTGTGCAAATTAGTTGCTGGCCTTGTTGCCCAAAGTTTATCTCCATATTTTCTAAATAAAGAGTGTGAGATATTATTCTGTAATCTTTTCAAGTCCTGGTGAACCTGAATTGTCATAAATTGATTTTGTTGATTCAGTAATATGTCAATTTGTGTTTAGTTGTTCATGGCTTCGTGCTTCCATTGTACAATTGTAGAGTATGCTATTGCCTCTAGGTCACTTCCAAATTTATGCAGTCTAACATATTTAAAGATCTGAATAGCTTCCATGTGAGTTTACCTTGCATATTGTCCAAGCAAAGACCCTTTAGTTTGTATTTACTGCAGCAGAATGGCACACACCGGGTGCACACAACAAGGATGGATGCGTTTCAATGTTTGTTCTTTGCAAAGCGAATTTTGTTATGTTTGCACAGCGCCCTTAGTAACAAATAGTAAATGCATCCCCTGACCATTTGAGCTGTAAACTTGTGCATCACCGTTAGAATGATAATTCTACATGCTCTCTATGACATTGTGTGATCTCTAACTAGCTGCAACTTAACAGTCTACAGTAATGTCAGTATCTAGACTACTCTGGTCGTAGCACTCCCAAGTGTCAATTTTGAACTTGACTACTTGAGTTGTGCATATTCAGACTAACCAGAACCGAACTGTAATAAAGCCCTGCATCTCCGTAGTTCCATTATGTTGTGTCCACTTCCGTCGCGATTCGAGATTTCATGGCTACCTCTCATGCTGGAGGAGAATTTCTATTTCTTAAATCTAACCCTTGAATTATTCATGCAGCAACTACGACATATTCCTCACCAGAGACTGCTTGGCGTACGCCAAGATAAAGCCCGCAGTCAACCAAATCGAGACACACCCTTACTTCCAGCGTGACTCTCTTGTGAAGTTCTGCCAGAAGCACGGAATCTGCGTCACCGCACATACCCCCCTGGGTGGCTCTACCGCCAACACCGAGTGGTTCGGCTCGGTCTCATGCCTTGACGACCCTGTCATCAAGGTCAGTATCACAAATGGCCACATGACCGTTTCATGCTCTGCACAGAAGCACATTCCATTCCAGTATCTAGAAAACGAACACTTCTGCAAGCCTGGTTTGGTGATAGTTGTTTCTCAACCTGCTTGTTGTGCTGGTGTTTGCAGTCTCTGGCTGAGAAATACGGCAAGACGCCGGCGCAGCTGGTCCTCCGGTGGGGCCTCCAGAGGAACACAGTGGTCATCCCCAAGACCTCCAAGGTAGAGAGGCTGGAGGAGAACTTTGCGGTCTCCGACTTCGACATCTCCGGCGAGGACATGGAGAAGATCAAGGCCCTTGACCGCAAGTACCGCACCAATCAGCCGGCCAAGTTTTGGGGCATCGACCTCTATGCTTGATTCCACTGCATGATTTGCTTCCCGGACAATAGAATCAATAATACGAGAGCTTATCGTTACCTTAAACGAACTTGAGTTGTGGATGATGTATTTGCAGCACGACCAGTCACAATCAATGGCTATTAAATACCCCTGGTCCCTATCTACGATCTTAACATTGTTGTTCTACATGTTTGCAAGCGCATTACCATAGGTTTCCATAATGTTCTTCTGGTGGTGAGGTAATCTGTAAGCCCTCTGGCTTAGTACTTCTGCATTAGGTAGTACAGGTATGGTGTGATCACAAGTTCTCTGGGAAGTGCAGTAGGTTCTTTGGAAGAGCTCACTGAATTGGTCTACTATTGCCTGTATTGCTGGGAGTGGGTTGGGAGGAGTAGGAAGTTCAGTTTGCTTTTCCTAAATTAATAATACTGCTCCACACTGAATGCTGTACTAGTACTTTTTCCACATGTGCTAGTGGGCAGACTCTTTCATCGTAAAATTTGACATATCTTCCATAAGGCATATTTCTTTTAAGTTACACATCTTTTTGTTGTCTATTTCAATAGCACTATGCTGGTAAATCCAATCAGCCCCCAAGATGAATGAATTCAGTCCACAATTGACTGAATTTCTGTCCTTTGAATTACTGAATTTCTCTCCTTTGAATTTCATACTGACAACTATGAGAAATGAATTCAGTCCACAATTGACCACCATTAGCAGCAACCACTTTAATTTTCTTTGTTAGTTCTAACTGACACCTTTGTTCGCACACGAACACGTCATCGTGTATCCTCGACGCTGGGGGTGATGCACCGCAGGTCACGTCGAAGGAGACCCGCCGGAAGCGCGGTACGCAAGACAATCTGGCGGGCGCTTTTGTAGACCCGAAACCCCACACGCCCGGAAGGGACCCCATCAGGGCACGCGGCGGCTATGGGCTGCCCTAGGTCGACCTGATCGCCCCTAGGCCTCGAGGTTTGGAGAAGGTAAAAGATGTAGATAGATTTGTTCGATTGTGTGTTGTTCAATCGGCCATCACCCCCAACATATATAAGAGGTGGCTGGACTTCCCGTACAAGTAAAGGATTCATCTAGGCTTTCCTTACAAAAAATTACATCAATTCACGTCCAAAACCCTTGGTCAAATTCGGATTGGTTTTATCCGAACTTTCCAAAACTGTTCGGTTTAAGTTGGCTGCATCTTGCGGGTCCTTTTTGTGCTGGTAAACGACCTCGGATGAAAACGAGCCCAAAAGCAATCTTGACCGTTTCAACGAGACGATCAACTTTCATGTTGAACGTTTTTTCTTCAAAGGTCATCTCGAGGGCCAAATCGCTCGCGCAAAGCAGCTAATTATTCACGCAGCTCATCAGACATACCCACGTATGTGTCTGGCTCCGGGCGTCATATTTTGCTCACTGGAGGGTCGCGCTGTGCAGACTCTAACTTTTGCATATGACCTCGGATTGGGACGATCTTTATATCAAAATCGATCGATTCGACGAGACGCATAACTTTTGTGTAGAACACTTTTCCATCCGAGATCATCTGAATAACCTTTTGAGCCCATCTTCAACTTCTCGTTTGATTGACTATCACAGCCTCCACCCCGGCAAGCTTTCCACCCGGGTAAGCTCTCCACACCAGCAAGGTTTCTACTCGGCAAGCTTTCACACCGGCAAAGTTTCACCCCGGCAAGGTTTTTACCCCGGCAAGGGTTCCTCCCCGACAAGGTTTCTCCCCCAGCAAGATTTCACACCGGCAAGCTTCCACACCGGCGAGCTTTCTGTGCTGGCAAGCTTTCTACGCCGGCAAGCCTTCACACCAGCAAGCTTTCACACCGGCAAGGTTTTACCCTGGCAAGGTTTTCACCCTGGCATGCTGCTTTATGATCGTGCCACTTTTGAGCGTCAACACATGCCCCCCTGTTTTTCGGCAAAGCTAGCGTGCCGAAAAATAACTTGTACCAAGTTTGTTCTAAGGACGATGTCAACACTCCATCGGCCATATCTTGTGTGAACTTTCTGATGCAAACTTGGGTGAAACCTTCTCAGCTTCATTAACAATCCGGTTATAAAGTTCCATAGATATGTATCTCAAGGTCATCCTCCGAACCATATTGTTCACCCTTTTGCTAGGATTTTGTAGATAGTCAACAATATACTTTCTTCAATCCTTACTTTCGCATGCATAATTTTTTTATTAGTGGCCGAAAAGGTGGGCTCCGGTTTGGCCTCCCCTATGTTGTCAAGACTAGACATCGGCTTTTCAGAAATATGAAACATGCCATGATCAACATGATAGCCGGATGCTTGTTGTGCCAACTCATTTGCTTTCCAATTGTCATGTCTAGATATATGAGCAATGCTAAAATAATTCAAAGTAGAAATTATATCTAGACATTTAACAAGGTAAACATTAAGTGATTCGTCAAAACATTGAAAGACTTTGGATATTTGTTGCACTACTAATAACGAATCACCATAAGCCTCAATATGCATAGTACCTATAGCAAGTAAATTTGCAACAAATGTTTTCTTTGCCTTTGTCTGAACTGGCTTTTAGGGAGTTCAATCAGCTTGCAACTTTGTTGTCTGGTAGACACTTGGACAATGATTGTGATGATATGTGGACTTGGAGACATGGGAAAAAGGGTGAGTATTCTGCAAAGAAGTACTATGAGTTTGTACACCAGCATGTCATTGCCAATCCAATACTGAGCTGGGTTTGGAAGAGCTGCTGTACAATGACAGTTAAAATGTTTGCATGGTTGGTTACTATGGATAGAGTAAACACCAAGGATATGATTCAACGAAGACATTGGAAAATTAATGATGGACCTAATTGTGTCCTCTGCCCTACTGGAGTACTTGAGGATAGGAATCACCTATTCTTCTAGTGCAATTTCAGTATGAGGATCTGGAACTTTCTGCAAGTTTCCTGGTTGAATAACAATGATATGGTCCAAATTGCCTTACATGCAAGGAAGGAATTTGATAAACCATTTTTTGCAGAGGTGGTTTTTATTGCCTGGTGGAATATCTGGAAAGTGCGGAATGACAAGGCTTTCAGACATGTCCATCCAACTTTTAGGCAGTGGAGAAATGGGTTCATTCATGATATTACTCTACTCTCACACAGGATCAAGGCCAGATACAAGGATGATCTACTAAAATGAATTGATTTTCTGCCTCCTTGAAGATCCACACCCGTTGTAACTTCTTTTCTTTCTTAGTTTGTAGCTTTGTTTCTTTCATAGAGTACTGTATAGTCTTTTCTCTTTCTCTTTCTTTTGTTCCCCCTCTTGAGGAACTTTGTTAGTACTTCATGTTCTTTATTAATAAAATGCTGTGGGGTGTAAGCCCTGCAGTCTTCAAGGTCAAAAAAACCTATAGCAAGTAAAAGATCCAATCCGAATAACAATGCATATTGGGCTTTGATCATTTGTGCATATATATTTTAAGAGGCACACGAGGCTTCACGTAACAAGAGTACATGGAGATATATAAATAACACCAACAACGTGGCCATTGTTATGAATTCAACTATCAAAACATAATCTCCATAGTAGTTGTCTCCCTCTTCAATCAAACTAAGGACGATGTTAGAATTCCACACCGGCCACGATTAAATAATTTCTTAGGGCGATAGTTAAGTATCGGCCATTAACATAAGGTCCATGTAAACCTCATCCACCAAAGCACGTATAGCCGAAAATAAACAAGTGAAATAACAAATCAAGCATTTCGGCCCTCTGGATCAGCAACAAACTTGTAGCTAATGATATGTATAATGATTTGGTAATACCCTTTCATGACATAAAAAATTATACTGCATTCATGGATCAAAATAGACCCATGGAGGGTAACCAACCATACCTGGGGATGAATTCCATTACAACGACTTTAATGGCTTGTTTGACGAATATGGATGATGTGCTAACCGAAGATTTTCATGGGATGATGTACACCTTCGGCTTAATTGTTTTCTGCTTCCATCCATCCCTTTCTTAACTTTTGTAACACTTGCTGCAATAGAAGGACCAGCATCATTTTTATTTTTATTGTTCCTCTTGGGAACCCATGCCATGTTCTTGATTCTCAGCTCTTGTGCACTAAGATTTTGTAGCTCTTTCGTTTGCCAATATGATAAGCCGAGTGAGCACGTCGACTTTGATTTTGTTTCAACCAATGGCAACTCTTTTTGGGCCTTGTGCACCCTCAACTCCTTTTCTTCAAATTTGGCACTCTGATTATTATCAATTGATTGCTTCACTTCTTTGCCTTTTGTAGCCAATGTCAACACTTTAATTGGCTCTTTATTATTTGAGATCGAATCTGAAGTTGCGTACTTACGACCATCTCTTTTCACGTGGTAGACTTTCTTGACCACCTCCTTTTTCATCCATGGTGTTCAGACTGATTCCTTATAATTGAAACGGTCTTTAACATGTGACTGTTCAAATGTTGATCTTCTCGGAGCTGCATAATATTGGTGAGATGGTCTAAAATAAGATGGAGAATGTGCCCTTGTATCATACCTATCACATGATGAATATGGATCTACATGAGCATAGGGAGGCATCCACGGCATTGGCATTGACGGCCAAACATAAGGATATGAATATGTTGCATTAAAATTCTCACTTTGCCAATACCAATCCTCATATTTGCGCCTTGGGGGTGATCTTGGTTTCTTTGCATGATTGGCCCGATAAGCATTCTTCTCTTCACTCTTCTTTTGATATTTCTCCAATAGTTCAGCGAAGGTGATTTTTGATCTTTTACACTTGCGCTTATTTCGGCCTTTGTTTTCTTTTGGTTTGCTTTCATCGATCATTGGATTTGCTTGCTGCCCCCCAGTCCTTGGCGTCTCTATTGTAGCTTTGATGGAATTCTCGCCCTCAAGATTACGTTCATTATGCTCTTCAACAACTTCTTTACTTGAAAGCTTGATCCCATCACCTGTAGTTTTTACCTTCTCTTCAAATGGATCGGCTTGAAGCAGCCGAAGCAAAAACTTTCTGCCATCGGGACCAATCGGAATAGACTGGTCATCTCTTGGTGTCTCAACAAATTTCAATCGTCCTTTATCAATTGCCGATTTAACTATTTGACGAAACATGTTACAATCCTCAAAATTATGCTTGGACGAATCACGCAACTTACAATACATTCGTCCCTGGACAGATGGTTCAACATGGTGATCAAGAATTCTAATATAATTATTTTGCAACAACAAATCAAATATTTGATCACACATGCTTGAATTGAAGGTAAAATTTTCATTCTCTAGCCGATCTTGTTGTGAGAACGGCTTTAGAGTTAAGCAAACGAATGGTTCAGATTTTGCATCACACCATTCGGCTATGCATTGTGTTTTGCACTCTATCTCCGATGTCTTTGGGTAAGATATTATACTAGCATCGGTTTTCTCAACAGAATTTAACCTTGGCTTTAAATTTCTAAAACAAAAATAGTTAGAACATACATGTCTCAATTGAGACCAATTGCAAGCCAAGTACGAAATAAGCAAATCTACCCAAATAGATATGAACTTTAGATAAAGCAACGGGGAAAGCTTTGGCTGAAATAATATGTCATTATCGGTCTTTATAAATGGCACAATTGGTTGACCGATATGTTGTAAAACAATTTTATTGCTAATAAGTAAATTACCCTTCTTCATTGGTCTTTCAAAATTACCTATGAGGATTTTTCTAATAGATGCATCAACAATAAAGTTGTGACCAAATCTGAAAATAGGTAAATTACTCGCTATGCATACCTCTTCAAATATATTGGGAGAGCATGACGGTGATGTGACTTGAACAATAGCTTGCTCCATCTTTGGATGGCTCCCCAACGCCTTATCATCATCTTTTTCTTGATTCCGTGCATCATTACTTTGAAGATCCTTGTCAGCCGAACTTTGTTTAGCTACTTGCTCTAGTCCTTGAGGCTTGTCAATTTCTACGACAGGGAACTCAAAGGGCAGGAAGTAGGTCCCATTAACTTCAGAAAAATCAAGCATGGTTGTTTTGCTATGCTTGCCATGCCCTTTCTCAATAATGCTTGCCTCTTTGGATTTGATGGATTCGGAATATATACTACTTGATTCGGCTTTTTTCAACCGAAGCACTTTCATGTTCCGAATCATCCTTCTTTTCATTGATACTACCAATTGGCAATGCTTCTTTTAGCTGAGCCAATTCTTTTTCTATTTGTTTATGGCGGCGAGCGGCAAAATTGGCTTTAAGCTTTTTCTCGATTTCAGCCCACTCCGGATATGATTGCCCCCCAATCCTTTTAGATTCTTTCGGCAATGACACATGGATGTTGCCGAAACTTCGCAATTGTGTAGGGGGTGTATAATATGATGTAGTACTAGGTGAAGGCATATGCATTGTTGTAAAACCATAATTTTGCTCGCCAATTTTACCAATTGGCAAAGATTCATGTTCTTGCAAAACTTTAGCTTTTATTGCATTATAATCAGGAACTAACCCCTTGTCATGTTGTTCAAGGCAAAGAGCACTAATTCTCTTATTTTGGGCTAAACTCTTCAATGCAGCCACCACTACCTCATCTTCTACAATATTAGGCACAACCACTCCTGTAAAATTTACATTTATTCGGCTATAACCAGGAAGGTGTGAAGCCAAATTATGAGCATCTACAGTTGTGTATGGTGCCGAAAAATTACTAACATGAGGTGTAGCATATGACGGTTGAGAGTAACTGGCCGCATAAGTAGTAGCAACATGGCCAATTCTCCCATCCATCGGCAAAGTTGGATTCACATATTGCAAATTAGTTGCCGATGAATAAAAAGGTGAAACACTTTCTTGTATGCTATTGGAAATTTTAACATGAGGTGTTTCAAATTGATTAACCAAACCCATCATGTTGTTCATCGGCATATAGATTTGTGGGGTTGCCGATGCATTAAAGTTTGGATACATATGTTGTATGTTGCTAAAATCATAAGAATTTGAAGCATGAAGATTACTTTGCATCAGCCCATGTGCATAATTAGATGCATGATTGATAAAACTAGGGCTAGCCGATACATTATGTTCATTAGGTGATCTAGCAACAACATATGGATTATTTGCATCTACAAAGGGGAATTGGGTATTCATATTACCTTTGTAGATTGCAGCAACTCGATGACGATCTCTTCGTAGCAAGAACGGGCTGGAGACCGTTCAAAGCTTCGTCCCCAGCGGAGTCGCCAAAAAGTGTGTTCGCACACGAACACGTCACCGTGTACCCTCGACGCCGGGGGTGATGCACCGCAGCTCACGTCGAAGGAGACCCGCCGGAAGCGCGGTACGCAAGACAATCCGGCGGGTGCTTTTGTAGACCCGAAACCCCACACGCCCGGGAGGGACCCCGTTAGGGCGCGCGGCGGCTATGGGCTGCCCTAGATCGACCTGATCGCCCCTAGGGCCTCGAGGTTCGCCGCCCTGCAATGAAGAAGAACGAACGAAGAACGAGGAAGAAGAAGAAAAAGGGAGAAGGTAAAAGTAAAGGAAAAAGATGTAGATAGATTTGTTCAATTGTGTGTTGTTCAATCGGCCATCACCCCCAACATATATAAGAGGCGGCTAGACTTCCCGTACAAGTAAAGGATTCATCTAGGCTTTCCTTACAAAAAATTACATCAATTCACCTTGGTCAAATTCGGATTGGTTTTATCCGAACTTTCCAAAACTGTTCGGTTTAAGCTGGCTGCATATTGCGGGTCGTTTTTGTGGTGGTAAACGACGTCGGATGAAAACGAGCCCAAAAGAAATCTTGACCGTTTCGACGAGACGATCAACTTTCGTGTTGAACATTTTTTCTTCAGAGGCAATCTCGAGGGTCAAATCGCTCACACAAAGCAGCTAATTATTCACGCAGCTCATCAGACATACCCACGTATGTGTCTGGCTCCGGGCGTCATATTTTGCTCACTGGAGGGTCGCGCTGTGCAGACTCTAACTTTTGCATATGACCCGGCAAGGGTTCCTCCCCGACAAGGTTTCTCCCCCGGCAAGATTTCACACCGGCAAGCTTCCACACCGGCGAGCTTTCTGTGCTGGCAAGCTTTCCACGTCGGCAAGCCTTCACACCGGCAAGCTTTCACACCGGCAAGGTTTTACCCTGGCAAGGTTTTCACCCTGGCATGCTGCTTTGTGATTGTGCCACTTTTGAGCATCAACAACCTTGCTTTCTTAGCAAGTTCTGTTGTAATGTATGTAGCAGTGCTACCACTCAATTTGGGCCATAGCATTAGCATACCCCATTTGGACAGAAACTACAAGTGTATTTTGTTGCTTCAATGACAAACAGAGCATGCATAGAGATCACTGAAAAAAATAGCACGCTATAGTGTATTAAGAATTGCCCCGCTAAATATATCTATGTATAACACCTTGCTAATAACACCATATAACACGCTAATAGCATATTTTTGAGGTTGACACTATTTTGCTGTAGGGCGCTATTTTTTTCCTTGATAGAGATATGTAGTTGTTGTTGCACTTGAGCCTGGTCACTCTGTTGTTCCTCTTCATCATGACTCCCAAATACAACCTCCGTCCCATATGAATTGTCGCTGAAACAGGTGTGTCTACATCCGTTTGAGCGTCAATTAATATGGGACGAAGGGAGTATATGGTTTGTCTATTTCCAAGGAAGTTAGCTCACAATGCTTGAAATTGACTACCTTGAGAGTGTCTTCACACCTTCTTATGCCCTGGAAACCATGCTTCCTTACATTCGCAACAGATGCCTTTAATCCTAGCCCACTGGATAATTGCACCTGCAGTTAGCAGCAGCTGGTTTTGGTGCTTCAAAGATTGCATATCTTCTGACTGTATTCTCTTGGTACTGCATTTTAGGCTGTCCAACAGAACGAGCCTGTTTCATTCTTCTGGCCACCACATAGTGATGACCCACAAGTATAGGGGATCTATTGTAGTCCTTTTGATAAGTAAGTGTGTCGAACCCAATAAGGAGCAGAAGGAAATGACAAGCGGTTTTCAGCAAGGTATTATCTGCAAGCACTAAATTATCGATAACAGATAATTTTGTGATAAGATAATTCGTAACGGGTAACAATAAGTAACAAAAGTAACTAAGGTGCAGCAAGTTGGCGCAATTCTAATTCTAGCAAAGGACAAGCCTGGACAAACTCTTATATAATGCAAAACGCTCCCGAGGACACATGAGAATTACCGTCAAGCTAGTTTTCATCATGCTCATATGATTCACGTTCGTTACTTCAATAATTTGATATGTGGGTGGACCGGTTCTTGGGTGCTGCCATTCCTTGGACAAGCCTCCCACTTATGATTAACCCCTCTCGCAAGCATCCACAAGTACGAAAGAAGAATTAAGATAAATCTAATCATATCATGAAACATATGGATCCAAATCAGCCCCATACGAAGCAACACATAAACTACGGTTTAAGCTTCTGTCACTCTAGCAACCCATCATCTACTTATTACTTCCCAATGCCTTCCCCTAGGCCCAAATCATGGTGAAGTGTCATGTAGTCGATGTTCACATAACATCACTAGAGGAAAGACAACATACATCTCATAAAAATATCGAACGAATACCAAATCACATGATTACTTATAACAAGACTTCTCCCATGTCCTCAGGAAGAAACATAACTACTCACAAAGCATAGATCATCCACCGAATAAACCAACTAGCATCAGTTACAAGGAGTAATCAACACTACTAGCAACCCACAGGTACCAATCTAAGGTTGAGACAGAGATGGATACAAGAGATGAACTAGGGTTTGAGAGGAGATGGTGCTGGTGAAGATGCTGATGGAGATTGACCCCTTCTCAATGAGAGAATCGTTGGTGATTACGATGGCTTCGATTTCCTCCTCCCGGAGGGAAGTTTTCCCGGTAGAACAGCTCAGCCGGAGCCCTAGATTGGTTCTGCCCAGGTTCGGCCTTGAGACGGCGACGCTTCATCCCGAAAGCTTTCTTGTGTTTTTTTCCAGGTTAAAACACACCATATAGAAGAAGATGGGCACCGGAGGCCTGCCAAGGGGCCCACAAGGTCGGGGGGCGCGCCCTCCACCCTTGTGGATGGTTGGTGGCCCCCCTATGGTGCTTTCTTCGCCCAATATTTTTTTATTAATTCCAAAATGACTCTCTGTGAAGTTTCATGACTTTTGGAGTTGTGCAGAATATGCCTGTAATATTTGCTCCTTTTCCTGTCCAGAATTCCAACTGCCAACATTCTCCCTCTTCATGTAAACCTTGTAAAACAAGAGAGAAAAGGCATAAGTATTGTGATATAATGTGTAATAACAGCCCATAATGCAATAAATATCGATATAAAAGCATGATGCAAAATGAACGTATCTCATAGCAGTTTGCATATCTATAGGCTTGTGGCATTGCAGATGATGTTGTATATTATCACCCAACCCAGAGATGAAACTGCTGATGTAGTAATCACTGGGAATGCAGGGATATCTCCTTATTTAATTCATAGAAGCCTCAAATTGCTGAATTCATGCAGTGGATCTATGAGTGAGTGTGAAAAGTTCACATTATCACTAATGGACTACCTGTTAAGTACCTGTAAAATCTATGCCATGGCAGAGTTCACGCAAAGTAACTTGTGCCTCTCCACCATTGCATTGCACACCCTTTCAGATGGGTGATAACAATATAATTTCTTTGCTCTATTTTCTGTATTCAATAGTCAAATCGTGGCCCTCAAATTCTGTAATATTCAACTTAGCTGGCTTCACTAGTGGAGCTTGTCTAGGCGCCTGGTAATTGTTGCCTCTGTGCGATAGGCAGAAAGCGTCTTACCCTCATATGAGGGGGCACTATCGGTGTCAAAACCGGCAGATCTCGGGTAGTGGGGCCCAAGCTATATGTCTAAGGACCAATGGTAACTATGGACAAAGGACACAGTGTTTACCCAGGTTTGGGCCCTCTTAATGGAGGTAAAACCCTACTCCTGCTTGATTATATTCAAGGGTATATGGGTTACAAGAGTTGATCTACATCGAGATCGATTCGGCTAACCCTAGATTAGCTAGCCTAGCAATGTTGTGATCCCGCCTCCGATCTACCCTCCGGTTTATATAGACACCGGAGGGGCTTAGGGTTGCACAAAGTCAGTTTTACAGAAAGGAATAAGATGTCCGGACACCTATACTTGCCATCCATGCATACGGGAGTCCCCACCAGACACGAGAGATAATCCTCTGTCTTGTATCTTGACGGCCCATTAGTCCGGCGCACATCAACAGACCGAACGCCCGATGACCGCCTAGTCCAGGACTCCCACAGTAGCCCCTGAACCAGTCTTCAATGATGATATATTCGACATTCAGATTGTCTTCGACATTGCAAGGCGGGTTCCCTGAAGAATACACATCGGCTTTCCTCTATAAAAGAATTGTATCCGGCTTTTCATAATAAACAAAACCCTTAGCCGCGAAGGCAGGATATACATATGAAAAATAAGAATAGTGTCTTTTACTGACAACTTTTTCAACGAAGCGTCAGACTTGACCCTTCGGCATTTTAAACCGTTTTCACACGCCGCGTTCCATGTTTCGAGGCCACGCCTCGTTGGCACGTCCTGTCAAAACAGAGATTGTGCCTACTTAATGCGGGATTGCACATCAATGGTATTTGGGTAACCCAACCGACTGCAACGCATGCCCACATTGGGAACAGGCGAGGTTTTAAGGCTAGGCAGGCGCTCGGTATTCACGACCTATATAAGTGGATAAAGATCCACCTTTTTCTATCCCCGCCTTCTTCCTTCCTCAGCCTTCCCATCTTCGAGCCCCAGCGCCCAAGCTTTGATCCTTCCCACCGCCACCAACCTCTCCAGCCATGTCCGGATCCGGCTCTCAAGGAAAGTGGGGGCCTCCTCTGTGAAGGAGAAGGACATCAAGGAGCTCCGGGAGGCGGGGTACCTGAGTACAGACATCGGGTATAGGATCCCTGCCAAGAAGCAGGTCATCCCCACTCTGGAGCCTGGAGAAAGGGTGGTATTTATCCCCCACTTCCTCCGCGGACTAGGGTTTCCACTTCACCCTTTTGTCGGCAGCCTCATGTTCTATTACAGACTAGATTTCCCTGATCTAGCCCCAAACTCCTTCCTCCACATCTCGGCGTTTATGATCGTGTTTGAGAAACTCCTCCGCATTCCCCCCACTTCGGCTTTTGGCTGATAGTCTTCAACGTGAAGCTAAAGGTGGTGGACAGGCAGCATGCAGACTGCGGAGGTGCTATGGTGAGCAAACTCCCCAACGTCACTTGGCCCAAAGGGGCCTTCGTGGAACCTCGTGGCGCCAACTGGGAAGCCACTCCTGAGTTTAGATCCGGACCCCCGATGCGGCTCGCGTCGTGGATCAACAAGGGTCTAGACTAGGGGTCGTCCGACGAGGTGTTGATGCTTCAAAAGCGCATCAAAAACATTATAGAAAAGAACACCAGCCTCACTGACGTTATTCAGGTGATGCTATTCCGCCAGACCCTTCCCTGCCAGCGTCTGCCTCTCCATATGTGGGAGTTCAACCCGGAAGGGCCGCGGACCCTGCAGCGATTCTTCGGCACGATGCATGAAGATATTTGGAGGCTGCTTTTCAAGGCCCAGAAGTCGTGGTCGGAGAAGACTGGCGACATCGGCCTCGACTGTGCTCACCCAGCCTCCCCGTAAGTTTTTTAGTTTCCGAACATAACTTAGTTCAGAAATCGAAGGGGTATACTGAGACTTCCATCCTTTAATCAGGGCTGGACAAAGAAGGCGGAGCGGATCAGGTGTCTGGCTCCGATACCTAAAAACCCAGGTGATCCTCTGCTAACGAGGATGCTGGTCTGATAGTCTTCAACGTGAAGCTAAAGGTGGTGGACAGGCAGCATGCAGACTGTGGAGGTGCTATGGTGAGCAAACTCCCCAACGTCACTTGGCCCAAAGGGGCCTTCGTGGAACCTCGTGGCGCCAACTGGGAAGCCACTCCTGAGTTTAGATCCGGACCCCCGATGCGGCTCGCGTCGTGGATCAACAAGGGTCTAGACTAGGGGTCGTCCGACGAGGTGTTGATGCTTCAAAAGCGCATCAAAAACATTATAGAAAAGAACACCAGCCTCACTGACGTTATTCAGGTGATGCTATTCCGCCAGACCCTTCCCTGCCAGCGTCTGCCTCTCCATATGTGGGAGTTCAACCCGGAAGGGCCGCGGACCCTGCAGCGATTCTTCGGCACGATGCATGAAGATATTTGGAGGCTGCTTTTCAAGGCCCAGAAGTCGTGGTCGGAGAAGACTGGCGACATCGGCCTCGACTGTGCTCACCCAGCCTCCCCGTAAGTTTTTTAGTTTCCGAACATAACTTAGTTCAGAAATCGAAGGGGTATACTGAGACTTCCATCCTTTAATCAGGGCTGGACAAAGAAGGCGGAGCGGATCAGGTGTCTGGCTCCGATACCTAAAAACCCAGGTGATCCTCTGCTAACGAGGATGCTGGTCCCGACGCCATGCCACGCGCCGGAGAAGAAGGCCAAGAAGAAGGGCAAGGAGGCCAAAAGCGGCCTCCGCCGTAAAGGTACCCCGGACGCTGTGTCCAGGGATTTCGAAGCTCTCTCCTCTCACGAGGGAGATGAAGACTGAAAAGACGAGGAGGGAGAGAGTGATTCTCCCCTTAAGGGGATGAAGAAGAAAAGAGCGGCCTCCGTAGACCCAGAGGCGGAGGCATCCAAGAGAGGGAAGATATCCCTCTCGGATGACTCAAATTCAGATGCCGAAGTCATCCCCGAGCGGCGCCCAGGTCGAAGCCCCTAGCCGATTCGTAAGTATTCAAGCATGCCTTACATATATCGGCTTTTATGATTGCGGTTTTTAATACATTATATTGTGTGTTTTAGTCCGTCCTGCGATCTCCCCCAACTATCATTATCTCCAGGGAACTCGCTGGAGCCGGGGATGATGGAGAGCGAGACGCCTCCACGGGCCTCTCCGCCAACCGCTACGGACAACACCAAAGTTTTGTCCTGAAGAGCCTCTCCGGGCCATGGAGAGGTGAGGGAGGATGCCAAGATGGCGCCTGAGGGTAGTACCTCGGCTCCTGAGAACATGGGGAACCCACCCCCATGGAGACTAACGACAGGGACCATGAACAATCCGGTCCTAAGCCAAACAATATTTTGGAGACCCACACAACTTTGGAATCGAACAAGCAACCCCCTTTGAAGAAGGGGGAGCGTAAACTCCACCGACGACCTCCATCAATCCGGAGGCATCGGATACTTTGGTGGAAGCACTTCGTCATGCTTCTGTCGTGGAGGAGCACCGTACCTTGATGAGTATGGTGGTTGATAAGATTCAGTCCACCAAAAGTGGGCTGAACAAAGCCTTCACCAGCCTATTAACAGGCTTTGAGGAATGCGATGTAATTTTCTAACCAATTTTAATAAAGGAATATGCATGTGTATAGATAGTGGCCCCTGAGACTCTGTCCGGCTTTAGCAAAACCGGACAGAGGATCACATAGTGTTCAGAAGATGTGACATGGTTTTCTATTGTACAACAGGCTTCCTTGCTGGCGGCGAGCGCTGATACGTCTCCAACGTATCTATAATTTTTGATTATTCCATGCTGTTTTATTATCAATCTTGGATGTTTTATCATCATTTTATATCATTTTTTGGTACTAACCTATTGACATAGTGCCAACTGCCAGTTGCTATTTTCTGCATGTTTTTTACATCGTAGGAAATCAATATCAGATGGAGTCCAAATGCCACGCCAAATTACGATGATTTTTTATGGGCCAGAAGGAATACAACGGGCCCTGGTTGCACTCGGGGGGAGTCCCGAGGAGGAGACAACCCACCAGGGCGCGCCAGGAGGCCCAGGCGCGCCCTGGTGGGTTGTGCCCACCTCGGGTGCCCCTGGACCGCCTCTTTGCTCTATAAATACCCCAATATTCCAGAAACCCTAGGGGAGTCGACGAAATTTTCATCGAGCAGCCGCAGATTCCAGAACCACGAGATCCAATCTATATACCATCACGGAGGGGTTCACCACTTCCATTGGTGCCTCTCCGCTGATGCGTTAGTAGTTCTTTGTAGACCTTCAGGTCCGTAGTTAGTAGCTAGATGGCTTCCTCTCTCTCTCCTGATTATCAATACAATGGTTGATGACTACTACACAACCTTCTTCTTGTAGACGTTGTTGGGCCTCCAAGTGCAGAGGTTTGTAGGACAGCAGCAAATTTCCCTCAAGTGGATGACCTAAGGTTTATCAATCCGTGGGAGGCGTAGGTTGAAGATGGTCTCTCTCAAGCAACCCTGCATTCAAATAACAAAGAGTCTCTGGTGTCCCCAACACACCCAATACCATGGTAAATTGTATAGCACTACTAGGGAAAAGCCTAGCAGCAGCGCGGGTTTTGGGCCTATCAGTAGCGCAGACAGGAGCGCTACTGATAAGACGCTATAGCTAATGCTTAGCAATAGCGCGTCTTGACCAACGCTGCTGCTAAATTGACTTAGTAGCAGCGGTTCTTTAGAACATCGCTACTGGTAATTAGTAGTAGCGCTTCTCCTTACCCGCGCTACTACTATTATTTAGTATTTTAGTTCTTTTCTTTTTCCTGTTGTATTCATACACCTTTACACAAGTTTTCATACAACAGGAATTTACAGATTGTTTTTACATCATAATGAGTTATTACATCATGGGGTGAAAGAACTGTGGACTAGTTTCAAGTGGATGTCCATCCACTTGAAACTAATCCGCGGTTCTTTCACCCAATGATATAATAATATCATCATCATCATCATATCATTAACAACTTAGCATCATAATACATCATTGTCATATAACACCTCCTCAATATCATCGTTTTCATCATTGACATCACATAACACCTCCTCAAGATCATCATTATCAACTCTAACACATTACCACATAATAAACATATTGTACCTCATAGGACCTATTACATTCGATTAAGACCTACTACATTTTCTAAGGTAAAATAACAAAAAAAAAGATAGCCCCTGACTCTCCATTATGGAGAATGGAGATTAGCCTGTCTCCTATTCTTGCCTTTCACTGAATGTTACTTCCAGGAACCTCCTTGCGAATGTCCATACATGTCTTCCATTCTCTGATGATCATGTGTTCACGGGTTTTAGAAATCCGATATGCACAGGTGAGCTCCGTAGATTTACCTGGCAGTATGTTCAGAACTGAGAGGCGACCATGCAGAGACATCAGATGAGGCACACAATCCATCGGGAGTTTCTGTTGAAAAACATAATAATAACTTCGTAGTTAGCAATGATGTACTAGTTTTAGAAGTGTGCAAAAAATGCACGGATGTCGTAATAGTAAAAAATCTTACCAGGGTATCCCCATAGAAGTTATCGTTGTTCAACACATGCACTAGTGGCACGTATTCACCATAATTTGGAGGAGTTCGATAATAGTCATTGTAATTCTCAAGAAGAGTACAAAATGCGATCAGATGATTTTTCTCCTTATACGTTAATTGGGTGCCTTCGGTGTAGTGGGTTTTATCTACCATCTTCCGCACAGTCTTTGAAGAATCAAAATAAGCTGTCAATGGAAATAAGCTATCAACTATTTTGAAATAAACAATATAAATTAGTTAATAACTATGTTTGAGAAACTCACATAGCGGTACAATCGGAAGCGTATCAACAATGACCCAAATGTCCATATTGTCTTCCTCGCTGTCAGGATCACCAAGATCCATGGTGACAATCATACCCTCATAAAAACCATACATTTTGCAAAGTGCTTCCCAATTTTGGCAACCAAAATGGGTTACGCTCTGAGCATTGCACAGATTTACTTCAAAATCCATATCATGATGGGTCCTTAGGTGTATTTTCTTTGTTTCAAAATTTTCATGGTCTTCAAAACCCATCCTCTCTAAGACATAGCGTCTTGCATGGCATGGGATAAGCTAGTCGAATTGTAAAATATGAAAATTAGACGTTAAAATAGTTGAAGTCATGCTTAATGGAGAAAAAAACACTTGTCGTTGTTGCATACCGTTTCACAATCGAAGGTCTCCTCGAGCTTAATGCTGAAGCGCCGATCTTCGTCCAGCCGAACGAACCTGTCGCACATACCTCGATCGTCGTGGCACCAGCTACACTCCCCTGGGAGACCGTCGTCGTCCGAGTATGACATTTCCTACAATCATAATTCAAAGATTAAACTTGTACATATTCTAGCACAAGTCATGCCAGAATTCACGACAAAATCCGGCATGACCTTTGTTAAAAAAGGACATATCGAGCGCCTGAAATTTGCCGGAACGGAAATTAATCAACACTCCGGCAAAACATAGGCCACTCGGAGATGTAAACTGAACATGAACGGCCACTTGGGCAACCACATATCCAATTTGAGCAACAACACAAGATATACAAGGATATTTGGCTGGTCTCACCTCGATGTCGGAGGGGGTCGGTGACTGGGACGACGGCGGGGATGTCGGGGGGGGGGGGGGGTCGGTGGCGGGGACGACGGAGGTCACCTGAAACCATATAAGTTATCACTAACAACAAACATGACATGTTCAACTAGTTTTATTAATTCAACTAGTTCTTACTAAATATAAACTTACTATAAATAGAAAAAAACTAGTTCTTTCTAAAATTAAAGTAGTTCAACTAGTTATATTAATTATCTTACTACAAATAGATTAGTTCTGTTAATTCAACTAGTTCAACTAGTTTATTAATTTACTTACTAAACTAGTTCAACTACAACTAAAGTAGTTCAACTACCACTACTACTACTAAAAATCTAGTACTAACTAAGCAACATCTAGTACTAGCTAACCCTAAATTAACATCTACTACTACTAAACCTAGTACTAACTAGTGGCAGGGGGTGGGGGGCGACAGAGAGGTAGCTAGGGGCGGCGAGGTCGAGGGCGGTGGGAGGAGGGCTGCCGGCGGAGGAGGGAGGAGGGGCGGCCGCAGGCGGAGGGAGGAGGGCGGCGGCGGAGGAGGGAGGGGCGGCCACAGGCGGAGGGAGGATGTGCGAGGAGGATGGAGGAGGCACGGAAGGAGGAGAGTACCTCGGCGGCGGACGGACGAAGGTGGCGGCAGCGACGACGCATGACGACGGTTGACGCGGGCGAGAGTGAGAGTGTGAGTGAGAGGGCCGGTCGTGCGCGTGGGGATAAGGTAGGGATACTTGTAGCGCGTTTGCCAAAACGCGCTACAGCTAACCTGAGTAGCAGTAGCGCTCTACAGTAAAGTGCGCTACTGCTATAGCTAGCGGGGGGGCCAAGGTCATGGCAACTATAGCAGTAGCGCTGTATGCGTTACACGCGCTACTGCTATTTCCAAGTCAGCAGCGTGTTTCGTAGACACGCGCTGCTGCTAAGTAGCAGTAGCTTGGATTTTTGAAGAGCGCTGCTGGTAAGATTCTGTGTATAGGCTTTTGCCTAGTAGTGTAGGTGCACTAGTTCGGCGAAGAGATAGTGATACAAGTGCAATATGGATGGTAGATATGAGTATTTGTAATCTGAAATTATAAAAACAGCAAGGTAACTAATGATAAAAGTGAGCACAAACGGTATTGCAATGCTAGGAAACAAGGCCCAAGGTTCATACTTTCACTAGTGCACATTCTCTCAACAATAATAACATAATTAGATCATATAACTATCCCTCAACATGCAACAAAGAGTCACTCCAAAGTCACTAATAGCGGAGAACAAACGAAGAGACTATTGTAGGGTACGAAACCACCTCAAAGTTATCCTTTCTGATCGATCTATTCAAGAGTCCGTAGTAAAATAACACGAGCCTATTCTTTCCGTTCAATCTATCATAGAGTTCGTACTAGAATAACACCTTAAGACACAAATCAACCAAAACCCTAATGTCACCTAGATACTCCAATGTCACCTCAATTATCCATGGGCATGATTATACGAAATGCATCACACAATCTCAGATTCATCTATTCAACCAACACAAAGTACTTCAAAGAGTGCCCCAAAGTTTCTATCGGAGAGTCAAGACGAAAACATGTGTCAACCCCTATGCATAAGTTCACAAGGTGAACCCGCAAGTTGATCACCAAAACATACATCAAGTACATCACGTGAATATCCCATTGTCACCACAGATAAGCATGGCAAGACATACATCAAGTGTTATCAAATCCTTAAAGACTCAATCCGACAAGATAACTTCAAGGGGAAAACTCAATTCATCACAAGAGAGTAGAGGGGGAGAAACATCATAAGATCTAATTATAATAGCAAAGATCGCGATACATCAAGATCGTGCCAAATGAAGAACACGAGAGAGGGAGAGAGAGAGATCAAACACATATCTACTGGTACATACCCTCCCGGACCGCCGCTTCTGATCCTGCCCCCGCCCCTGCCAAGCGGTCAAGGGAGCCTACTCCTCCGCCTCGCCGCGCCGAAAGAGGGCCAGACTTCGACCTCTCCGCGCTCAGCTCCGACGAGGAAGAAGAAGAGTAAGATGCTTTGTTGTATTTGTAGTTCTTCAGTTCTTGTTGTTTTTTGTCTTGCATCTGATTTGCTTTACTCTGCACTCACTCCTTTTCAGGACCCTAGCCCAGAGAGCGGCAAAGAGAGCCAAGGCTCCGGTGATTGTCATCGAGGACGAGCCCACCGTGACAGCAGGGGGCGTGCCCGAGACCACCTTGCCGGACCCGACAACTACTCCCCGAAGCAGCCCCCAGCGTAAGTATCTGTTTACTTCCCGTTGTTGGGCGTGCATGGGTGCTCTTTATTTGTTGATATCTGTCTCTTGATTTGTGTAGGAGCAGAACAGCCTCACCAGGAGCAACCGGAAGCCGCCCCCGAGATGCTATCTGCTTCAACTACGCCGCCAAGGGAGGATTCCCCGGCAAGGGAGCGCTCTCCGGCAAGGGAGAAGTCTCCGGCAAGGGACAGTTCTCCGGCAAGGGACGGCACCAGCGACCCCCCGGTGGTGGAGCCCATGACTGCAGATCCCAGTACAGGTACCCCTTCTTGCTTGAAAAACTTCCCTTGTGTTCTTCTTCTTCTGATCTTCTTTTTGGATATTTGCTTGACTTTTTCTCCCTCTTCCTGCCTTCAGATCCACCTTCCACGGAGCCGATGGAGACCGAGGCCATCGGCGAGGAGAACGCGCGCGGCAACACCAACGACGCCGCCGCCACCGAAGAAGAAGCCGGCGCCGATGATCCTGCCGGCGAGGAGGCCGCCAAAGCTGCCGCCGCAGGAGCTGGCGAGGGATCCGGCGATCGCACTGACGGCCCCAAGGCCGCAGGAGCGCAAGGCGCTACGCCGACCGCCGATCCCTCCGCCGCCTCCGCAGCGCCAGGCCCCGAAGAGCCCCAGCCCGGCGCCTATCTGAAGGCTGGCGATGGCGTCTTCATCAAGCTCCCCTGGGCGTCAAGCTCTAGGGCGCCAGTCGAAGGAGAAATCTTTGACGGAGAAGTGCTCGCCTCCGCTGGGTTGACACTGGTCGACGCGCCAAGCAGCAGCAGCGGCGAGCCTGAGGAGGAACAGCTGCTGTGGAGGCTGCTGTCGCTCTACCGCGCCCGACAAGCCAAGCTGGAATCCCGAGAAGCGCTTGTCGCGAGGGCGGGAGTGGATATCGAGAAGCATGCGGAGGAGCAACCAGGAAGCCCTCCGGTCCATTGCAGAGGAGCGGGCGCAGCTCGTCGAGGCGCGGAAAGCCTTCCTTCTCGAGAAGGCTGAAGCTGAAGAGCAACAGCGGCTTGCCGCTGAGGAGATGTTCGCGCGGGAAGGTGAGCTGACGCAGCGGAAGGTCAATCTGGACAGCCACGAGGAGGAGCTTGCCGCGCGCGAGGAAACATTTGGCGGGGCTCTCAAGGAAGCAAAGGATGCTGCCGCAGCTACTGAGGCCGCCAAGAAGGAGCTGGAGACGAAGGTGGCGCAGCTGGAGGCCGATCTCAGGACGAGGGACGAAGAGCTTGCCGCGCTCCAGCGTGAGCGCGAGAAGGACACCCACGCCCATGGCGAGCTGCAGGGTCGTCTCCTCGAGAAGGGCAAGGAGCTGAGCGCTGCCAAGGACTGCAACGCTGATCTCGAGTTGAAGCTGGCAACTTTGACAGAGACGCTGGACGGCGCCAAGGAGCGGGAGGTGGCCTTGAAGGAGGATATCAAGGCCAACGAAGCGCTGCTGACGAGGGCCGCCGAAACCCAGAACACTTTCAGGGAGACGGTGGAGCTCTGGACAGAGGGTCTCGTGAACATCGCCGCAGTCATCGACGAGGAGCTGGCGCAGCTGGGGATGGAGGATTTCGGGTATTCCTCTGATGAGAACCTCCAGCCCAGCGCCAAGCTTACTTTGTTCTTCAAGGGCGTGGCGACGGCCCTCCAGCAACTCCGGGAAAGGATCCCAAAGCAGCTGGCCGACGAGTCGCGCACAATCTGCGCGAGGGTTCTTCAAAAGGTGTTGGTGAAGGTGGCCTTCCGCAACCCAGGCCTCAACCTCACCAATGTCCTCAAGAAGCTGCCTTCGGATGCTGATCTGGAAGAGCTCAAGGCCCTTGTCGCACCCATTGTGGACAAGGTGAATGAAGTCAAGAGAGTTGACGGCAATCACGTAGATTAGGCCGCCTGTTTTCTCCTTTTCTTGCCGCTGCTAGTCATGTTACGAGAACAATCTATTAGAGCTGCGGCAAGTTATCTTTGTAATATAACTTTAATTTTGGGTATCGATAGCTATGTTATTTCCTTTACTTGATTCCTTCCTTTGCATGTTTTTGCCCTACGCTTTTAGGGAACTTGTCGGTGCGGGCACCTTTGCCGCGAGCGCTGAGTGCGGAACGTCAGCAGCCTGCTGGCGGTGCCGCTACCGACAAGAAACCTTGTCGCAACTAGTCGCAGCACACTTAAGTTGTTGAGCGGACTCGAAACAAAGTAAGGGCGCAACTAGCTACGAGTTGGTTCATCCGCGCACAGGTTTTCCATACAAAGCACGGTCGTTCGAGGGAGATAACTTAAATTTTTTTAAAACTGATTGCTCAAACTTTGGCAACTTAGCTTTTCTGTCGTTTGCTTCCCGGTAAGGCAAAAACTTCCTTGAACAATGCCTGGTCCACACCATTATCTCCTCCTTCCCCCCCGGCAAACTTGTGGGCGAGGGAACCTTCCTTTTGTGAAAAAGAAAGAAGAGAAAATAAAGATATGGAGCCTTAAGGCTCGTTATTGCTTACCAGGGGTAGGTGCTGCACAAAGTGTCAGATAACACATGCAAAAAATAGAAAGCATGAAGTTGACAAGATGTGTGGAGCACATGAGCTTTATTTATGCACGGGGTCTGCGCCCGGCTTTGTACAAAGGATTACATGCAACAGCGGCAAGACTTGTACAAAAGGTGGTTGCCGGAACAGGTTCCGACAACCGCGCCTTACGGGTAAAACTTATGAAGATGCTCAATGTTCCAGGAGTTACTCACCGGAAAGCCATCTTCGGTCTCAAGGCGGACAGCGCCGGGCCTAGTGACTCGTTTCACCCGGTAAGGGCCTTCCCACTTCGGCGTCAACTTGTTGGAATTCTTGGCGGACTGAACGCGCCGAAGAACAAGGTCGCCTTCCTCGAGACTTCTGGCATTAAATTTGCGGCTATGGTAGCGGCGCAAAGCTTGCTGGTATCGAGCAACTCGTACAGCAGCCTGAAGACGATCCTCCTCAAGGAGCAGCGCGTCATCTTGTCGCAGCTGCTCTTGATCAAGCTCATCATAAGCGAGCACTCGAGGTGATCCATATACGAGTTCCGTGGGGAGAACTGCCTCTGCTCCATAGACTAGAGCGAAAGGTGTCTGGCCAGTGGCTCGATTTGGCGTCGTCCTGATCGACCAAAGAACCACCGGCAGTTCCTCAATCCAGTTCTTTCCGTATCTGTGCAGCCTTTCGAAAGTCCTGGTCTTGAGTCCGCGCAGCACTTCAGCATTTGCCCTCTCCGCTTGACCGTTGCTTCTCGGGTGAGCAACAAAAGCGAAGCAGACCTTGGCGCCAAGATCTTGGACGTACTGCATGAAGGTGCGGCTCGTGAATTGCGTGCCGTTGCCGGTGATGATCCTGTTAGGGATTCCGAAGCGGCAAACAATCGACCTGAAGAACTTGACTGCTGACTGTGCTGTCACCTTCCTCACTGCTTCCACTTCCGGCTACTTTGTGAACTTGTCGATTGCAACGTACAAGTACTCAAAGCCCCCGACAGCTCGGGGAAAGGGGCCGAGGATGTCGAGCCCCCAAACCGAAAATGGCCAGGATAAAGGGATCGTCTGGAGAGCTTGAGCTGGCTGGTGTATCTGCTTGGAATGGAACTGGCACGCTTCACACTTGGTTACTTGTGCAGTTGCATCCTGGAGGGCTATCGGCCAAAAGAAACCTTGCCGGAACGCTTTGGCGGCAAGTGCTCTTGCGCCAATGTGGTGACCACATATGCCTCCATGTATCTCCGCCAACAGCTTCTGTCCCTCTTCCCGGGGAATACACTTCAATTTCACACCGTTGAATCTTCTTCTGTACAGTGTGCCGTTGACAAACTGGTACATACTTGATTATCGGGCTACTCTCTCTGCTTCTTCTTGCTCTTCGGGAAGTTCTCCTGTCTGAAGGAAAC
Organism: Triticum timopheevii; assembly: GCA_963921465.1. Taxonomy (NCBI): domain Eukaryota; kingdom Viridiplantae; phylum Streptophyta; class Magnoliopsida; order Poales; family Poaceae; genus Triticum; species Triticum timopheevii. The sequence continues at coordinate 80,831,335 of OY997272.1, read as the reverse complement.
GGACAATCTACTGTGCCCATGCTGGAGCTTGCGGCTCGACAACAAGGACTAAAGGCACATATGCTACTGCAGGAACATCCGCTTCTACGGCGAGAACCTGTGGCTCAGCCGGAGCTTGATGTTCCCCGACAAGCTTGCCGGAGCAAAACTTGTCGGGAGCGTCTGCTTCAACGGAACAAACCCTAGAGCTTGTCGAAGCAGACTGCTCCTCAGCACTCTTGGTGTTGATCTTAGGGACCTTCTTGGCGGCGGCTTCGGGGAGCTCTGCCGGAAAATAGTCACCAGAAATAAACTTCCTCTTCTTGCTCTGTCCAGTTGATGGTGTTACGGATGGTTGAGTCAGCTTGAGCACAAAAATCCCTGGTTCCACAGGTAACTTAAGTGCGGCGCACTTCGACAGGCCATCTGCAATGTCGTTCTGAGCTCTTGGGACATGTTCCATCTGTAGGCCGTCAAAGTGCTCTTCTAACTTTCTGACTTCATCAACGTAAGCTTCCATCAACGGACTCTGATAACTCTTGTTGACTTGGCGGACGACAAGCTGCGAGTCACCCCTGACAATGAGCTTTTTGATCCCAAGGTCAGCTGCGATCCTGAGACCGGCAAGCAAACCTTCATACTCTGCAGTATTGTTTGTTGCTTGCTCCTTGGGAAAGTGCATCTGGACTACGTACTTGAGGTGCTCTCCGGTGGGCGCGACAAGTAGCACGCCCGCACCGGCGCCTTGCAACGAGAAGGCACCATCAAAGTACATCAGCCACTCTTTGCTTGCTTCCTTGACGGGGATGCTCGTCTCTGGAATTTCTTCATCTGGTGTTGGCGTCCACTCTGCTATGAATTCTTCCAATGCCCGGCTCTGGATAGTTGAAGTGCTCTCAAACTTGAGGCCAAAGCTTGACAGTTCCAGTGCCCACTCGACAATCCTGCCTGTTGCTTCTGGATTCTACAGTATCCTCTTCAGCGGAAAACGAGTGACGACTGTGATCTCATGTGCTTGGAAGTAATGGCGCAGCTTTCTCGAGGCCATGAGAAGGCCGAAAAGCAATTTCTGCACCCCAGAGTACCTTGACCTAGCCCCCTGCAGAAGGGAACTGACAAGTAAACTGGGCGCTGCACCATTTTCTTCTGTTTCTCCTCCTGTGCCTGTGCAGATCCATCCTTGTTGGGACCAGAGCTTGTCGGGGAAGCCCCCTGCTTGTCGCTGGATTCATCTGCCGTGGTTGCTGGCTCATCATCCGCCTCCCTCTCCGCTACTAACACAACACTAACCACTTGATTGGTTGCCGCTAAATATAGCAGCAACTTCTCTTGTGGCTTAGGTGCGACAAGTATTGGAGTGGAGGACAGGTATCATTTCAAGTCCTACAGCGCAGTCTCCGCTTCCGGAGTCCATTTCATTGGACCTGCCTTTTTCAATATTTTGAAAAATGGCAGGGCGCGCTCAGCAGACTTAGAGATAAACCTGCTGAGAGCAGCTACACAACCGACAAGCCTTCGTACATCCTTGACGCGCTTTGGTGCTTCGATCTGCTCAATGGCCTTGATCTTGTCGGGATTAGCTTCAATTCCCCGCTGAGACACGAAGAACCCGAGAAGCTTGCCAGAAGGAACTCCAAACACACACTTCTCGGGGTTGATCTTGAGGTTGATCTTGCGCAGATTTGCAAAGGTCTCGTCCAAATCCTGAATCAGAGTTGCTCTATCCTTGATCTTGACCACTATGTCATCCATGTAGGCTTCCACATTTCTGTGCAACTGTGGCTCAAAAGCGTCATGGACTACCCTTGCAAATGTTGAACCAGCATTCTTCAAACCGAAAGGCATCCGTACGAAACAGTACGTGCCACACGGAGTGATGAATGCGGTCTTCTCCTCATCCTCTTCTGCCATGAAGATCTGGTGATACCCTGAGTATGCGTCAAGAAATGAAAGCAAGTCACATCCGGCCGTGGAGTCAACAATCTGGTCAATGCGCGGCAAGGGAAATGGGTCTTTGGGACAAGCTTTATTAACATCAGTAAAGTCAATACAAAGCCTCCATTTCCCGTTTGCCTTGCGCACGACTACAGGATTGGCCAACCACGTAGGATGGAGCACTCCTCTGACAAGGCCTGCTGCTTCCAACTTCTTGATTTCTTCTGCGATGAATTCTTGGCGCTCCACTGCTTGTTTCCTGACTTTCTGCTTGACGGGCCGCGCATGAGGACAGACGGCAAGGCGGTGCTCAATTACTTTCCTGGGAACACCGGGGATGTCAGACAGTTGTCACGCAAACACGTCGACGTTCGCCCGCAGGAAAGCAACGAGCGCGCTTTCCTATTTAGGGTCGAGAGTGGCACTGATGGTGAAGGTACCACCAGTGCCGTCCTCCTTGGTGGGCACCTTCTTGGTCTCTGGCGGAGCTGCCTTCGTCTTCTTACACTTGCCGGTGGAGCTCGATGGTGCGTCCTCGACGGTAGCGCAGCACTCCGAAGAGGTGCGCTTGCCGGAGTGGGCATCAGAACTCTTGCCGGACTTGGTCTTCTTTCCCCCCCGGGAGCTTCAGCGGCAAGTGGCTTGCGATCCGCTGCGGCTGCTGCTTCCCGGTAGATCATGTCGGTGCAGATAAGAGCATCTTTCTTGTCGCCAGGGACAGAGATGACACTTATCGGGCCTGGCATCTTCAGTACGTTGTAGGCATAGTGAGAGGCTGCCATGAACTTGGCGAGCACTGGACGGCCGAGTATCCCATTGTAAGGCAATGGAAAATCAGCAACGTCAAAAGTGACCCTCTCAGTCCTGAAGTTCAGCTCGCTGCCAAATGTTACCGGCAACGTGATCTTCCCCTTCGGCTTGCTCCTTCCCGGATTGATTCCTTGGAATGTGCCGGTCTCTTCAAGCACGCTGTCAGGGATATGGAGTTTCTGAAGTACCGCGGAGGAGATCAGGTTCAAGCCGGCCCCGCCGTCAACTAGCATCTTAGTGACCTTGAGGTTGCGGATAGTTGGTGAGACCAACATCGGCAAGCACCCGACCGCAATTACGCGATCAGGGTGGTCCTCAATATCAAAGACGATAGGCGTGCTGGACCATCTCAGAGGCTTGCGTGACTCGACGGGTGGTTCTGCTGCATTGACTTCCCGCACCCACTGTTTGAGTTGGCGGTGTGAAGTATGCAGAGAAGCACCGCCGTCAACGCACAGGACCTCTGTGGCTTTCTGAAACTCCTACTCATCGGCCTCGTCATCATCCATATCTTCGTCGTCGTCTTCATCTTCATCCTTGTCGCGGCCGCGGGGAGGTCTGTCTGCTTGCCGCTGCTTGGCCTTGCCGCGGTGTCCTCCCCGGCCGGGGCGCTTCTTGCCGGATCCTCCAGTACCTTCTTGGGCCTTCTCCTTGTCGCGCCGCTCGTTCTCAGCCTTTTGCTGCTCGACAAGCTGCTCGACCTTCTTGTAGCTCTGGAGATCATGGCCCTTGGTGCGGTGGATCTGGCAGTACTGCTTGCCGGAGCCGTCCTGCTTGTCGGCGGCCGCCACAGCTTTGGCTTCCTTGGCGCCACCTCCGTTGCCGGACTGCTCAACGACTAGCACATCTTTGCCTTTCTTCTTTCTGTTGTTCCACCGCCGGTTTTTCCTTGCCGGGGCGGCATCCTTGCTGTCAGATCCTCCTGCTCCTGTAGTCTCTCCGGGGAGTTTCCTCCCTTCCTCAGCACGTGCACACTTGTCGTCCAGGGCGTATAGCTCACTGACGTCTCTGATCTTGCACATCACCATCTCCTCCCGCATCCTGCGGTTACGCACGTTCTGATGGAACGCGCTGATGACCGTGGCAGGGTGGACATCTGGAATGTTGCGCTGTACTTGGCTGAATCTCTGAATATACTTGCGCAGGGGCTCTCCTTCCTTCTGGGCGAGCAGATGAAGGTCGCTCTCTTGGCCATGAGGCTTGTGGCCGCCTGTAAAGGCGCCGATAAACTGATGGCATAGATCTGCCCAGGAGGATATGGAGTTGTCCGGCAAGTGCATGAGCCAGGATCTGACATTGGGCTTGAGCACCAGCGGGAAGTAGTTGGCATGGATCTTGTCGTCGCGCCCCCCGGCAGCTTGCACCGCGATGGTGAAGATGCTGAGGAACTCCGACGGATGCAACCTGCCGTCGTACTTCTCTGGTACGTCTGGCTTGAAATTCTTTGTGCTGGGCCACTGGACTTGCCGCAGCTCACGAGTGAACGCAGGGCAACCTACCGTGTACGGCAAGTCGCCTGGTTCCCCTGGCATATGCATGTCGACAGTGGGCCCAGCGCGCTGGTCTGACTGACGCCGCGCTTCTCTTCGACGCTTGATGCGAGTATGAGCGTCTTCTTGCTGTCGTTCTTGAAGAACTTGGCGCTGATCACGACGAGCTCGTGGATCTACGACGCGGTGGAGTTTGTGTCGAGGTTGATCCGACGAGTCAGCGATCTTGGCCTTCGGGGCGGAGAGTGCACGGTGATTGCACCCCCATCAGTCTTGTCGCCATCGGCTCGCGCCTGGCAGTCTTGCCGCGGCTTCGATGTACTCGGTTGCCGTGGAGTATCGCCGTTGGCGAAGCCGATGAGACTTTGAATGGTGGCCCTCCAATCGTCGATCTTGTCCACCATTGGAGGGTAATCCAGGAGCAGTTGAGCTCGGGCCAAAGCTTCTCCCGAAGTTTTGGGTGGCGATGGTGAACGGTGCGAGGAGCGGGATATGCTCGGACTTCTAACTATGTTAGAAGGAGCAGGATCCCGTCCAGGCGACCGTGTCTTGCTCGTGCCAGCAGGTTGGCGTGCATGCTGGTCTTGAGCATCCTGAGATCCACCAGCTCGATTTTGGTCCAACGAGCGTATGGTACCGCGAGTACCATGACTCTGTTGGCCCCGCACCTCCTGAGATGGGCGCGGTGCATGTACGGACGCCGAGGTCTGCGCAGCCTTGTCCTTGGACCTGGCAGTAGCATGAGCTCCCTCGTCGACGCCCGTTCCTCCACTGGCGCCTATCCCACCACCCGTTTGCTCTGGTGGCGGTGGGATCGACTTGGACGGAGCAGCCACCTCCGAAGCCTTCTTCTTCGATGGCATGTCGATGAAGATGATGAAGAAGATGATGATCTAGCTCGCGTGAACGCCGGATCGGGTTCACACAACCTCGACGCCCCCTACCTGGCGCGCCAAAGAAGTCGTGGGAACGAACACCTATGGGACCGGAGCCCCTTTCGGTCCGGCGGGGGGCGGAGATCGCACGAAGAGCGGATCGAGGCGAAGCACACGAGCGATTTACCCAGCTTCGGAGCTCTCCTGAGAGATAATACTCCTACTGCTGCTTGTCTGATTGTATTGAGTTCTTGCTCGAGAGCGTGAGTGTTTTCTAGTTTCGAATGCTCCGAACCCCTTCTACGTTGCGCACGGGCCTCCTTTTATATGCTCAAGGGGTCACCGACAGGTGGCAACACATGCAAGGATAAAACTGGAAAGCATATTCTGGTTGGCACAACTACCTGAACATTGTATCCTACCTAACCCTGACGGCAGGGGACAAAGGCATTAAATGCCCGTTTGCATCGCCCAAACAGTGCAGAAAAGGGACCGTCAGGGGCGCCATCACTCGCCACGATGGCAATCTTGTCAGCGCCGCTTGCCACCTCGCACCGCTGGCTGCACAGCCTCTCGCCACGTGCGCCTGGAAAGGTCCCATGGCGACACGTTGACGGATGTGCTGGAGCGTGGGTACAGAGTGGTGGCCTGCCGCGGCAAGCGCCTTGCCGCGGTCGTTGTCTTGTCGCGCTCGGAAGCTTGTCGCTCGCCGGGCCTTGTCGGGACGCGTAGCGTGTTGCGGCAAGTTCCTTGAAATGCCTCGGTTGGCCTTCCTGGCAAGCTCCTCTTGCCGGGGCCTTGTCTCCTTCCCGGCAAGCTCCTCTTGCTGGGGCTTTGTCTCCTTGACTTGAACACTTTGTTCTTGAATGGCTCCAAAGGAACCACGGAAGACCTTGGCGGGCACCCGGCAAGCCTTGCTGCGAGGTGTAGCGACTGCCCGTGCACAAGTTCGGGATACTAGGGTACCCCTACTCTAGTACACCGACAAAGACCAATTCTCCGGTACTCCTAATGAGGATGCCACATCCCATCTTAATACCTTCGTGGAATTATGCGATATGCAAAATAAAAAAGATGTGGTTAAGATGAAATTATTTCCGTTTTGTGATTCTGCAAAAATTTGGTTCTCTTCTTTGCCTCACAATTGTATCGATTCTTGGAATAAGTGCAAAGATGCTTTTATCACTAAGTATTTTCCTCCTGCAAAAATTATTTCCCTTAGAACCCAGATCATGAATTTCAAGCAACTTGAACATGAGCATGTTGCACAATCTTGGGAAAGGATGAAAATGATGCTAAGGAATTGCCCAACTCATGGGTTAAATCTTTGGATGATCATACAAATTTTTTATGCGGGGTTGAATTTTGTTTCTCTTAATCTTTTAGAATCTGCCGCGGGTGGTACTTTTATGGAAATAACCTTGGGTGAAGCCACCAAATTTCTTGATAATATTATGGCAAATTATTCACAATGGCATACCAAAAGGGCTCCTACAAGTAAAAAAGTTAATTCGGTTGAAGAAATTTCTTCTTTGAGTGAAAAATTTGATGCTCTTATGAAATTGGTTGCTAGTAAAAGTGCTCCTATTGATTTTAATGATATGCCTTTGTCTACTTTGATTGAGCAAAATAGTGATGCCATAGATGTGAATTTTATTTCTCGCAATAATTTCAACAACAATGCTTATAGAGGTAATTTTAATCCTAGGCCTTTTCCTAGTAATTCCTCAAATAATTATGGTAATTCCTATGGAAATCGATCTTACAATAATAATAGGAATACCTCTGATCTTGAGAGCGATATTACAGAATTTACCAACACACAAAAAGGTTTCAACACTTCCATAGAAGAAAAGTTGAATAAAATTGATGATTTGTCTAGAAGTGTTGATAGAATTGCTCATGATGTGGAAAATCTCAAGATGAAAATTTTTGTTCCTAAAGTAGATGAATCAATTAAAGCTCTTTATGTTTCTGTGGATGAAATTAAGAAAAGAACCGCTATGCTTAGAGCTAAAAGAGAATTTTTAGAAAAAGCGTTTTCTAGTGATTTCTTTCACAAAAGTGATGAAGATCTTAAAATGATTGGTATTTCTTCTATTGATTACTTGTTTATTAAAATTAATAATGATGAAAAAGGGACTGGAAAAGAGTCAAATTTAGGTAGAAGGCGTCCCAATATTTCGGAGGGGTGAAAATCTTGTTGAGAAAATTGATAAAGGTGGGTTTGAAGAGGTCAAAACTTTCACTAGTGATGTGCCCACTCTTTTGGATTACAAAGACTTTAATTATGATAGGTTCTCTTTGATTGATTGTATTTCTTTGTTGCAATCCATGATAAATTCACCCCATGCTTATGAGCAAAATAAAGCTTTTACTATACATATTGTTGATGCCATGATGAAAGCTTTTGAAGAAATATTGGAATTAGAAGTTTCAATTCCTAGAAAATTGCATGATGAGTGGGAACCTACTATCAAAGTCAATATTAAAAATTATGAGTGTTTTGCTTTATGTGACTTGGGTGCTAGTGTTTCTACAATTCCGAAATCTTTATGTGACGTGCTTGATCTTACCGATATTGAAGAATGCTCTTTAAATTTGCATTTAGCGGATTCTACTATTAAACAGCCTATGGGGAGGATTAATGATGTTTATGTGCCCATATATTTTATTGTTCTTGATATTGATTGCAATCCGTCTTGTCCAATTAGTCTTGGTAGACCGCTTTTACGCACTATCGGTGCCGTGATTGACATGAAAGAAGGCAATATTAAGTTTCAATCTCCTTTGAGGAAGGGTATGGAACAATTTCCTAGAAGAAGAATTAAGCCACCATATGAATCAATCATGAGCGCATCTTATGGATCTAGCACCAAAGATGACAAAACTTAGATCCTTGCTTTATGCCTAGCTAAGGGCGTAAAACTATAACGCTTGTTGGGAGGCAACCCAATGTTCTTGAGTGTTAGCACAATTATGCTACTTTTACGATTGTGTTTTTATGTTTTAATTAGTGTTTGTGCCAAATAAAGACTTTAGGATCTTCTGGGGTGATAGTTGTTTGATCTTGCTGAAAAAGACAGAAACTTTTTGCTCACGAAAATAATTATCATAAATCACATAAAAGAGCTTTTTCCCTGATTCGTTTTGCATAAGATTAGTATACAAATTATTCTAGCCTTCATAATTTGGTAGAATTGTTGGAGTTACAGAAGTATTCTAAAGTTCCAGATTACTACAGACTGTTCTGTTTTGACAGATTCTATTTTCTTTGTGTTGTGTGCTTATTTTGATGGCTCTATGGTTTTCTTTGATGAGTTTTTGCCATAGAAAAGTTGGAATACATTATATATAATAAAAAACAAAATAAGAATTGGTTTGACACTGCACTTATAGTAGTGTTTTTCTTTCTTTTACTAACGGATCTCACAAGGGTTTTTGTTGAGTTTTGTGTGATTGAAGTTTTCAAGTTTTGGGTTATCTTACGATGGATGAAAGAAGGATAGAAGAGCCTAAGCTTGGGGATGCCCAGGAATCCCAAGCTATTATCCAAGAATGAGCAACTAACTAAGCTTGGGGATGCCCCGGAGTGGCATCCCCTCTTTCTTCTAACGACCATCGGTATTTTACTCGAGGCTATATTTTTATTCATCACATGATATGTGTTTTGCTTGGAGCGTCTTGCATGATATGTGTCTTTGCTTTTTTTATTTTGTGTTTTAAGTCATCAATCCTTGCTGGACACACATATTTGAGAGAGCCAAAATTATGTCATGACTTGTTAGAATTGCTCTCTATGCTTCACTTAAATTTTCATGAGCAATGGACATGCTATAGTGCTTCACTTATATCTTTTTGAGCACGGTGTGCTTAGTATTTTTGAAGAAATGCTCTCTTGCTTCACTTATACTTATTTGAGAGTTAGTAAAATTTTGAATAAATTCTGTCTTGCTTCACTTAAATTGTTTTGAGAGAAACAAAATATGTTATGCTCATGATCTTCACTTATATTTGTTTGAGCTTATGAAAAGCAACACATGAAAATTAGTCCCAAATTGATAGATATCCAAGAAGGATAAAGAAAGAAAAAAAATATATGTCATGAAGATCATTGGACAAAATAAACTTGATTCTTAGTAATACTTTTGAGATATGATGGTGTGATATGTGAGTTATGTTGGTGAGTAATTGTGCTATAGTAAGAATATTGGTGTTAAGGTTTGTGATTCCCTATGCATGCACGAAAGTCAATAATCATGCAATGAAAATTATATCCTACTTGTGGTGCATTATTCGGTGTTAATTATGCTTAATGCTTGCTTATGAGATTATGCGTTTGTTGGTTGGTCGCTTCTCAATCTTTTTGCTATCCTTCATTTCGCACTAAGTATGACCTCTACTTGTGCATCCAAAATCCTTTAAACCAGTTTTGCCACATGAGTCCACTATATCTACCTATATGCGGTATTCTTTTGCTGTTCTAAGCAAATTTGCATGTGCCATCTCTAATTTTCAAAATGAACTTCTCTTTTGTGTGTTTGTTTCGCTCGCGGAACAGTAACGAGTAGCTAATATTTTCCATGCTAGATGTGTTATTCTCACGATGAGTGTTTATTCACTTATCATTGTACGAGAGTATTACGCAAAGGTATTAGGGATGCCCAGTCCCGAAATGCAAAAATGAATTTACTTTATGTTGTCAAATAAGAAATTCCTTGGAAAGTGTTGGTATGGAGGGCACCCGTGGATACAGCTAGCCATGGAAAGTGAAAGTTATGGTGGAAAAGGGAATACACTTTATTTTCTGTTTGGGAACCGCCTATGATATATCTAGCATGGAAAGTGTTGGGATGCTCCAAGTCGTTTTTGTTGGTGGGATGGATACACCTCCCAAAATGTTTTTATCTCTAATTTTTCGCTTTGAGCTCTGTCACCTCTACAAATCACTACTTCCCTCCGCGAAGGGCATTTCTTTTACTTTATGAAATTTTTATTTTTGAATTGAGTCTCCATCCTCTCTTATAAAAGCAACAACTAGGGGACAATATGATCGTACTTAAGTATTGGGTGTAGCTAATATTCGAGTGTGTTTCATGAATGGATCAATGTTTGAGCATGATGGGCTAGGGATAACTTGTTTTAGCATTGATATTTTGAAAGACATGGTTGCTTGTTGATATGCTTGAGTATCTAAATTATTATGTCAAAACTAGACTATTGCTTTGAATCACATAAAAGTCCAAATGTCCATGTTATGAAGAAAAGAATATGATATGACATGATAAACAACACTCCACATCAAAAATTTTGTTTTGTCACTTACCTACTCGAGGATGAGCAGGAGTTAAGCTTGGGGATGCTGATACGTCTCCAACTTATCTATAATTTTTTGATTAGTCCATGTTGTTTTATTATCAATCTTGGATGTTTTATAATCGTTTTATATCATTTTTTGGTACTAACCGATTGACATAGTGCCAAGTGCCAGCTGCTATTTTCTGCATGTTTTTTACTTCGCAAGAAATCAATATTAGATGGAGTCCAAATGCCACGCCAATTTACGATAATTTTTTATGGGCCAGAAGGAACACAACGTGCCCTAGTTGCACCTGGGGGGGAGTTCCGAGGAGGGGACAACCCACTAGGGCGCGCTAGGAGGCCCTGGCGTGCCCTGGTGGGTTGTGCCCACCTCGGGTGCCCCCTGGACCGACTCTTTTCTCTATAAATACCCCAATATTCCAGAAACCCTTGGGGTTTGTTTGGGTAGCAAATATTAGGCGTTGGTTTGTATAAAACGAGTTTTACCTGATTTTTAGCAAAACCAGTTTTACTATTTTTTCTGTTAAGAACCAGTTTCTATAAGACTACGTTTGGGTTGGAAAGTGTTCGTCAGATCCTTATTTGACAATGATTCAGACTATTCCTATTCGGCGGTGATCTTCTCATTCTCCGGTGACATTCTGTCAAGGTTCGCAAGTAAAGTAGAGTGGGCTCGCCGATCTCGTCGGACGGCCACTTACAGGCTCATGTAGGAGCTGACCTTGGCTGTGACCACCAAGATGGACGACGCCGAAGAAGCAGCGGCCGGTGGCCGGTGGCTAGAGGATGGGCTCGATGTGTGGCACACTAGTGATAACTCGTCGTGGCTGTCGTCGGTCACCGGCATTTGCAGATTCTAATTATACGGCTGATGAACGTGCCCAGGAGGATTGGCCAGTAAGATATATGATTCCCAGGATGGCCTCGAGAGATATAGGAATCATGTTTATAGAAAAATGACTAAGAGTCTTTTTTCTACAAACTGGAAATTCCAGGTTTATGGGAATCCAGTTTTACATATCCATGGATTACTTGAAAGAGCCAAACATGATGTTTGTCGGTTAGACCGTTTTTCTGTTTTATATAAAACGGATTCTCTCTATTCCAGCTATCCAAACAACCCATAGGGGAGTCGACAAAATTTTCATCCAGCCGCCGCAGAGTCCAGAACCACGAGATCCAATCTAGACACCATCACGGAGGGGTTCACGACTTCCATTGGTGCCTCTGTGATGATGCGTTAGTAGTTCTTTGTAGACCTTGGGGTACGTTGTTAGTAGCTAGATGGCTTCCTCTCTCTCTCTCTTGATTATCAATACAATGGTCTCTTGGAGATCCATATGATGTAAGTCTTTTTGGCGGTGTGTTTGTTGGGATCTGTTTAACTTCGAGTTTATGATCAGTTATATCTTTTTATATCCATGAAAGTTATTTGAGTTCTTTGATCTCTTATATGCGTGATCTCTTATAGCCTCGTATTTATTCTATGATATTTGGGTTTTGTTTGGCCAACTTGATCTATTTATCTTGCAATGGGAAGAGGTGCCCGGTAGTGGGTTTGATCTTATGGTGCTTTATCCTAGTGACAGAAAGGGAACCAACACGTATGTATCATGGCTACTAAGGATAAAAGAACGAGATCCATATCTGCCGCAATAGATAAACAAATCTTGTCTACATCATGTCATTGTTCTTATCGCATTACTCCGTTTTTCCATGAACTTAATACACTAGATGCATGGTGCCTAGCAGTTGATGTGTGGAGTAATAGTAGTAGATGCAGGAAGGAGTCGGTCTACTAATCTTGGACATGATGCCTATATAATGATCATTGCCTGGATATCGTCATGATTATTTGAAGTTCTATCAATTGCCCAACAGTAATTTGTTCACCCACCATTTGCTATTTTTCTCGAGAGAAGCCACTAGTGAAACCTACGGCCCCCGGGTCTTATTTCTCATATATTTGCCTTGCGATCTACTTTTTCCTTGTGTTTATTTTTAGATCTACTAAAATAAAAAATACAAAAATACCTTGCTGCAATTTATTTGTTCCGCAATCTATTTATCCTACCTACAAATTTACCTCACGTCATTTGCCTATCTTCAGGCGCCGTACCCTGAAAGGGATTGACAACCCCTTTAACACATCGGGTTGCGAGTTGTTGTTCTTTGTGTGCAGGGGCTGTTTACGTTGTGTTGCTTGGTTCTACTACTGGTTCGATAACCTTGGTTTCATATCTGAGGGAAATACCTACCACCGCTGTGCTGCATCATCCCTTCCTCTTTGGGGAAATACTGTTACGTCTCCGTCGTATCTACTTTTCAAAACACTTTTACCCTTGTTTTGGACTCTAACTTGCATGATTTGAATGGAACTAACCCGGACTGACGCTGTTTTCAGCGGAACTGCCATGGTGTTATTTTTGTGCAGAAATAAAAGTTCTCGGAATGACCTGAAAATCCATAGAGCAACTTTTCAGAATTAATAAAAAATACTGGCGAAAGAATTAGCGTCAGGGGGCCCACAACCTGTCCACGAGGGTGGGGGGCGCGCCCCCTCCCCTAGGGCACGCCCCCTGCCTCGTGGGCCCCCTGAACATCCACCAACCTCAACTCCAACTCTATATATTTGCTTTAGTGGAGAAAAAACCAGAGAGAAAGTTTCATCGTGTTTTACAATATGGAGCCGCCACCAAGCCCTAATCTCTCTCGGGAAGGCTGATCTGGAGTCCGCTCGGCACTCCGGAGAGGGGGATTCGTCGCCGTCGTCATCATCAACCATCCTCCATCACCAATTTCATAATGCTCACCGCCGCGCGTGAGTAATTCCATCGTAGGCTTGCTGGACGGTGATGGGTTGGATGAGATTTACCATGTAATCAGGTTAGTTTTGTTAGGGTTTGATCCCTAGTATCCACTATGTTCTGAGATTGATGTTGCTATGACTTTGCTATGCCTAATGCTTGTCACTAGGGCCCGAGTGCCATGATTTCAGATCTGAACCTATTATGTTTTCATGAATATATGTGAGTTCTTGATCCTATCTTGCAAGTCTGTAGTCACCTATTATGTGTTATGATCCGACAACCCCGAATTAACAATAATCGGGATACTTCTCGGTGATGACCGTAGTTTGAGGAGTTCATGTATTCACTATGTGTTAATGCTTTGGTCCGGTACTCTATTAAAAGGAGGCCTTAATATCCCTTAGTTTCCACTAGGACCCCGCTGCCACGGGAGGGTAGGACAAAAGATGTCATGCAAGTTCTTTTCCATAAGCACGTATGACTATATTCGGAATAGATGCCTACATTACATTGATGAACTGGAGCTAGTTCCATGTCACCCTATGTTATAACTATTACATGAGGAATCACATCTGACATAATTATCCTTCACTGATCCAATGCCTACGAGCTTTTCACATATTGTGCTTTGCTTATTTACTTTATCGTTGCTACTGTTACAATTACTACAAAACTACTACTGTTACTTTTGCTACTGTTACCGTTACTTCCATACTACTTTGCTACTAAATACTTTGCTGCAGATACTAAGTTATCCATGTATGGTTGAATTGACAACTCAACTACTAATACTTGAGAATATTCTTTGGCTCCCCTTGTGTCGAATCAATAAATTTGGGTTGAATACTCTACCCTCGAAAACTGTTGTGACCCCCTATACTTGTGGGTTATCAAGACTATTTTCTGGCGCCGTTGCCGGGGAGCATAGCTCTATTCTTTGAGTCACTTGGGATTTATATCTGCTGATCACTATGAGGAACTTGAAAGAGGAAATAACTAAGATTTTCCCTCAACTATGAGGGGAGGTATGGAACTGCCATCTAGCTCTGCACTAGATTCTCCTTCTGCTATGAGTAAGCTGGCGACACCTAAACCTGCTACTGCTTTGAATTTTGATATGTCGCATGGTATTGATGATGCCACTTCTGCTATGCATGCTACTTATGATGAAACTACTTCTGTGCTTGATACTACTCTGCCATTAGGTGAATTTCTTGATGAACAACTTGCTAGGGCTAGAGAGAATGAAATTATTGAAAATGAAATTATTGAAGATAGTGATGATGAAGGTTCTCCCCCTAAATATGAATTGCCTGTTGTTCCAGAGGGTTATGTTATGGATGAAGAAGCTACTAGAGATATTCTTGCTTGCAATGATAGATCTGATCTTAAGAAGTTACTAGTTAAACTTAAACAGAAATCTCTAAATGCTAGAATGAAATATGACCCTGCTTTTGCTACTTCACCTATCTTTGTTACTGATAAGGATTATGAATTCTCTGTCGATCCTGAGATAATTACTTTGGTTGAATCTGATCCTTTTTATGGCTATGAATCTGAAACTGTTGTGGCACATGTTACTAAGTTAAATGATATAGCCACCCTGTTCACTAATGATGAGAAATCTCGCTACTATTATATCCTTAAGATATTTCCATTCTCATTAAAGGGTGATGCTAAAACTTGGTTTAATTCTCTTGATCCTGGTTGTGTGTGTAGTCTCTAGGTTACTTCTCTGCTAAATATTTCCCTGCTCATAAGAAACAAGCTGCCTTGAGGGAAATATATAATTTTGTGCAAATTGAAGAAGAGAGTCTCCCACAAGCTTGGGGTAGGCTTCTCCAGTTACTTAATGCTTTGCCTGATCATCCTCTTAAGAAAAATGAAATACTTGATATCTTTTATAAAGGACTAACCAATGCTTCCAAGGACTACTTGGATAGTTGTGCTGGTTGTGTTTTCAGGGAAAGAACAGTCGACCAAGCTGAATTACTATTGAATAATATGTTGACTAATGAAAATAATTGGACTCTTCCTGAGCCAACTCCTGAGCCAATTGAGCCAACTCCTAAACCAACTCCGAAGAAAAGGGGAGTTCTATTTCTCAGTCCTGAAGATATGCAAGAGGCAAAGAAATCAATGAAAGAGAAGGTATTAAAGCTGAAGATGTTAAGAATTTACCTCCTGTTGAAGAAATACATGGCCTTTATCTACCACCTATTGAAGAAACACATGGTCTTGATAACCCGACATAGGTAGTAAAGGTAAATTCTCTCAATAGATATGATCAAGTTGAAATCCCGTCTACTAAGTTTCCTAGCCAATGTTTGGATGAATTTGATGACTTTATGGCTACACAAGAAAACTTTAATGCTTATGTTGGTAGAGAATTAAAGAGTAATTCTTACATGATTGGACACTTGAGTGATTATAAGGCTAGAGTTAAAGGTGAACTTAAACTCATTAGCAAATATGCTTCTATGGTTACCACTCAAGCAGAACAAGTACTTAAAGCTCAAAGTGATTAGCTTGATGAATAAAATAATAAACATGATTTTGCTGTTAGAGTGGCTACTAGAACTGGTAAAATGACTCAGGAACCTTTGTATCCTACAGGCCACCCTAAGAGAATTGAGCAAGATTCTCAAAGAAATAATGTAGATGCATCTAGTCCTTCTAAAAAGAAGAAAAAGAAAAATGGTACAACTTTGTATGCTTCTAGTGAACCTGTTGTAGACACACCTGAGAATCCCAATGATATTTCTATTTTTGATGCTGAAACACAATCTGTTGATGAACATGAACCTAGTGATAATGTTAATGATAATGTTCATGTTGATGCTCAACCTAGCAATAATGATGTAGAGATTGAACCCGCTGTTGATCTTGATAACCCACAATCAAATAATCAACGTTATGATAAGAGAGACTTTGTTGCTAGGAAGCATGGTAAAGAAAGAGAACCATGGGTTCAGAAACCCATGCCTTTTCCTCCTAAGCCATCCATGAAAAAGGATGATGAGGATTTTGAGCGCTTTGCTGAAATGATTAGACCCATCTTCTTACATATGCGCTTAACTGATATGCTTAAAGTAAATCCTTATACTAAATATATGAAGGATATTATTACAAATAAAAGAAAGATATCGAAAGCTGAAATTTCCACCATGCTTGCTAATTATACTTTTAAAGGTGGAATACCTAAGAAACTAGGAGATCCAGGAGTACCAACTATACCATGCTCCATTAAAAGAAACTATGTTAAAACTGCTTTATGTGATCTTGGAGCCGATGTTAGTGTTATGCCTCTCTCTTTATATCATAGGCTTGAATTGAATAAGTTGACACCTACTGAAATATCTTTGCAAATGGCTGACAAATCAACTGCTATACCTGTCGGAATTTGTGAGGACGTGCCTGTTGTGGTTGCAAACGTCACTATCTTAACGGACTTTGTTATTCTTGATATTCCCGAGGACGATAGTATGTCGATTATCCTTGGTAGACCCTTTTTGAATACTGCAGGGGCTGTTATTGATAGCAACAAAGGCAATGTCACTTTTCATGTTATTGGTAATGAGCATACGATACACTTTCTGAGGAAAGAACCTCAAGTTCATAGCGTGAATACTATTGGAAAAATTCCAACTATCATTACTGGGGGTTTTGAATTTCCTCTTCCTACTGTCAAGAAGAAATATGATATTCTTATTATTGGGGATGTTCATATCCCCATTGAGGTAACATAGTGTTATTCGAAATTTCTCCGGTTCCATGTTATTCGGAATGAGTTTGTTAACAAGACTTGATCAACCTTGTTAGTGGATTCCTTTTGATAATCATGAGATGGATGAAGTTAGAAGGCACAACTTTCTGTACCCTCCTTTTACTTTCTGTTATTTAGAATAAATAAAGCAAAAATAGTATTTTCTGTCTGTTTTCTGAATTATCCAAGCAATAAAAAATACCCCAAAAATAAAAGTTCTCCAAATGCCCTGCCAATTTAGTATGATTTTTTCTAGAATATTTGAGAATATTTGGCACTGAGAACACAACAGGGGGAGCTGGCACCTGGCCACGAGGGTGCAGCGCGCGCCCACCCCTACAGGGCGCGCCCCCTGCCTCGTGGGCCACGGTGGCCCCCCTCCACTTATTCCTGCACCCACACACTTCATCTTCCTCCCAAAAAAATCAGCATCAAGCACGCGTTCTAGTTCATTTTGCTGCGATTTTTGATCTCCTTGCTCAAAGCTCCATTCACAAAACTGCTTTGGGAGATTGTTCCTTGGTATGTGACTCCTCCAATGGTCCAATTAATTTTTGTTCTAGTGCTTTATTCATTGGAAATTTTTGCTGCCTAAGTGACCCTGTTCTTGAGCTTTCATGTCAAATTTAGGAGGTCCCAAGTAATTCTAATGCATGATATAGGCTCTTGGCACTTGTGGGAGTAGTTGCTATCAGTTTTGTTTAGTTTGATTCACTTTTATTTTGAGTTACTAAAAAATTTCAGAAATTTTTCAGAGGAAGAGATATGTCCAGGAAAATGTACCAAGGTGGTTCTTCAAGAAAGCAAGGACCCAGGCTCGCAATGCGTGAGCAGGACGATGAACCACCAAGGGAAGCTGACGTGCGGCCTTGTGAATGGCCCTCAGAAGAGTTTATGGTCAATGTAGGCATCACGGATGAATTTGATGCATATGTGCGTAATGCCGATCTTGAGGATTTCATGGAAGATAAGTGTCCTCAGTACTACTATTTGACTGATTCATTCATGAGAAGGTTTAAATTTACATCTTCGCGTAATTCTCAAAGTGTCCTGTTTGATATTTATGATCAATCATATACCATGGATCTAGAAGATATTACTACTGCTTGCAAACTCCCGTAGTGGGGTAGTGTTAATGAACCCCGTAAGTCTAAATATAAAGACTTTCTTGCTAGTATCACTATGGGAGAATCTAGAGAAATAGCACAAGCTACCATAGGGAGCATTCATTTTCCTGCTATACATTATTTTGCTCTCTTCATTGGTAGATGCATTAACAGTAAGGATGAAGCATGTCACATGTGTGTTCCTGATCTTTGTGTTCTCAAGAGTGCTGCATTAGGTGACAAACAATACAACTTGGGGCAATTGTTGCACGTAGTTTGCATAATAATGGTTTAGTTGGAGATTTGTTTGGAGGTATTTATGCGACCCGTGTGGCTAATTATCTTCGTATACCTCCACATGAAGATGATAGGGAGTTACCTCCCGCTTATTTAGATTATAATGCCATGGTTAGTCATCATTTTCTTGAGAGGAATAAACAATTCCTCCAGTATCGACTAATCTTTGACAGACGTCGCGCTATCCGTATTACTCTAGCTGCTACTGCCCTTTATGATTACCAGGCAAAAAGAAGATATGTTATAACCAGGGAGGAAGCAACCGAGTACGAGAGGAGGACAGAGGCAGCTCACCGCCGTGCTGCAGCCCAGGAGGCATTGACTGCTGCATCTCAGTACGACCCCAGTCACAACTTCGGATATCAGCCAGGCTACCCATGGACATAGACCACCTTAGGCCAAAAGCCTAATCTTGGGGGAGTACATATCTCTCACCGACATTACATTCATGTTCACAAATTCATTCTAGTTGTCGGTGCTCATACTTTTTCATTGTATTATCCATGCTAGTTTAATTTCTTTTTCTAGCTTTCTTCTTGTGTGTTTGATAAACCTTAAGAAAAACCAAAAAAATTAGTTAGTTTAATTTCCATGCTTGTAGTAGTAATTAAAAGAAAACCCAGAAAGATTTCTCGTTCTTCTTTTGCTTGTTGGGAGCTTTCCCGTGTAAATAGTTTTATTTCTTTTCTTTCCTATGGGGGTCGAGAGGAGAAGACCATAATAAAAATGTTGAGTGGCTCTCATATGCATTCTTGATGATTTAACCAAGAGCCCATATTACCTTGTCTTCTCCCTTGAATTGAATGCTTGCAGATTCCATCTTAGTCCAATGCCGTGTACTATTATTATTATCCACACCGTTCGGTCGTGCAAGTGAACGACAATAATGACGATATTTGATGGACTGGCTGAGATGAGAGAAGCTGGTATGAACTCGACCTCTCTTGTTTTTGTAGATATGATGAGTTTATCGTTCCTAATTCAGCCTATTATGAATAAACATGTTTGCAATGACAATTATAGATTATAGTTGCTTATGCCATGCTTAATTATCTAGGAGCTTATAATGGTTTACCTTGTGTGCCAACATGCTATTAAAATGGTTGTGATGTGGTATGATAGGGTGGTATCCTCCTTTGAATGATTCGAGTGACTTGACTTGGCACATGTTCACGCATGTAGTTGAAACAAAATCAACATAGCCTTCACGATATTTATGTTCATGGTGGATTATATCCTACTCATGCTTGCACTCGGTGTTGATTAATTTTAATGCATGTTCATGACTGTTGTCGCTCTCTCACCTGTACTAAGCGGGAATACTGCTTGTGCATCCAAACTCCATAAACCCCAATGTTATTCCATATGAGTCCACCATACCTTCCTATTTGCGGTATTTACCTACTGTTCCAAGTAAATTTCTATGTGCCAAACTCCAAACCTTCAAATGAAATTCTGTTTTGTATGCTCGAGCAGCTCATGTATCAACTAGGTTTGTATGTATCCTCCATGCTAGGTGGGTTATTCTCAAGAGGAGTGGACTCCGCTTCTCAATCACGAGAAAACTACTGGTAACCGGGATGCCCACTCCCATGCTCAAATCAAATCAAAATAACTAAACAAAACTCCCCCAGGATTGTTGCCAGTTGGAGGCACCCGTTGTTTCGGGCAAGCCATGGATTGATGCTTGTTGGTGGTGGGGGAGTATAAACTTTACCATTCTGTTTGAGAACAGCCTATAATGTGTGTAGCATGGAAGATATCGAGATCTCATAGTTGTTATGTTGATAGTGAAAGTATACCGCTCAAAATGTTATTCATCTCTATTTCAAAATCGAGCTCTGGCACCTCTGCAAATCCCTGCTTCCCTCTGCGAAGGGCCTATCTATTTACTTTTATGTTGAGTCATCACCCTCTTATTAAAAAGCACCCGCTGGAGAGCACCGCTGTCATTTGCATGCATTACTATTAGTTTATATTGGGTATGACTATGACTGAATCTCTTTTACCATGAATTACAATGTTTAGTCAGTCCTTGATCTTTAAAGGTGCTCTGCATTTAAGTTTCGCGGTCTCAGAAAGGGCTAGCGAGATACCATCTTGTCATATCATATTATGATTGTTTTGAGAAAGTGTTGTCATCCGAGATTTATTATTATTGCTCGCTAGTTGATTGTGCCATTGATATGAGTAAACATGAGACCTAAGTGTCATTCTAAATATGGTTAGTTCATAATCTTTGCTGAAAACTTGAATGCTGGCTTTACATATTTACAACAACAAGAGCAAACAGAGTTTGTAAAAGTTTTTCTTTATCACTTTCAGTTTATCAACTGAATTGCTTGAGGACAAGCAAAGGTTTAAGCTTGGGGGAGTTGATACGTCTCCGTCATATCTACTTTTCCAAACACTTTTGCCTTTGTTTTGGACTCTAACTTGCATGGTTTGAATAGAACTAACCCGGACTAACGCTGTTTTCAGCAGAACTGCCATGGTGTTATTTTTGTGCAGAAATAAAAGTTCTCGGAATGACCTGAAAATCCACGGAGCAACTTTTCAAAATTAATACAAAATACTGGCAAAAGAATTAGCGTCAGGGGGCCCACACCCTTCCCACGAGGGTGGGGGGTGCGCCCCTCCCCTAGGGCGCGCCCCAGCCTTGTGGGCCCCCTGAACATCCACCGACCTCAAATCCAACTCTATATATTTTCTTTCACGGAGAAAAAAATCAGAGAGAAAGTTTCATCACGTTTTACCATACAGAGCCGCTGCCAAGCCCTAATCTCTCTCGGGAGGGCTGATCTGGAGTCCGTTCAGGGCTCCGCAGAGGGGGATTCATCACCGTCGTCATCATCAACCATCCTCCATCACTAATTTCATGATGTTCACCGCCATGCGTGAGTAATTCCATCATGGCACTACAAAAAAAGACACATCCATGACATTTCGGGCCGAACGAATTTTTTTCTGTCATACTTATGACACTTCTATGATGATAATTGTGACAAAACCCGGTATCATCATAGATGTGGTGGGCTCCTACTTCTATGACAAAAAATCATGACAGAAAATGGGCTTTTCGTCCTGGGCGGGCCGGAGACGCAACTGCATGACATTCTTTGGGCCGTCCATGACGGAAAAAACCGTGGTAGAAGTGAGGGCGAGGAAAAACTCGGGGAGTTCCCGGTTACGGTGGGTGGTCGGGGGCCGAGTGATGCTCGTTTTTCTCGTACACGTACGCATGTGTGTGCGAGGCGTTGGGCTCTAACTAAACCCGAGCGAGGCATTGCCTAACTGAAGCCGAGCGATTGCACTGCAGGCTACGCGTTACTGAACGTGAGCGATCGAGCGATTCCTTCGCTACTGCTGCTAACTGAAGCCGATCGATGCTGCCTCTGGATGAACAGTGAGCGTTGCAGGGGGTGGTTTGGATGAACAGTGAGCGTTGGGGGGGGGGGGTGGATGAACAGTGAGCGGTGGGGGTGGATGAACAGGACCCCGTGGCGTTGCCTCTGGATGAATAGGACCCCGATCGATCGAGCCGGTTAGGGCTGGATGAACAGGACCCCGTGGAGTGTTGGATGAACAGGACGTCCCCTTGGAGGGCTGGATGAACAGTATACGGTGGAGGGGTGGTTGAACAGGAGCCTGTGGAGGGGTAGTTGAACAGTAGCCGGTGGAGTAGCGCGCGGTGGAGGCTGGATGAACATGAACCCGTGGATGAATAGTCACAAGTGGAGGCTGGAGGAGGTCGACGGTGGATGAACAGTAGCCCATGGAGGCTGGAGGAGGTCCACGGTGGAGATGAACAGTATCTCGTGGAGTCTCTTTTTGCGGTACGCCACACCCCTCCCGATGAACAGGATTCCCGTTTCGACCGTAGCGCTCCAACACAAGTCCATTTCGTCTGTTTTGCGGTACGCCACAGCCTTCTCGATCAACAGGACCCCGTTTCAACCGTAGGAGGTCCAACACAAGTCCGTTTCCTCCGTTTTGCGGTACGCCAGACCCCTCCCGATGAACAGGATCCCATTTCGAACGTGGCCAGTCAAACACAAGGTCGTTTCCTCCGCCCTGCGGTACGACAAGCCTCATTTCCATCGCCTGTTCCGTCCAAGCCCTCCCGATGAACACGACGACACATTCCGTTCCGACCCAACTGGTGGGCTCCCAATGAACACGACGACGATGCTGTTTCTCCGTTCCGACAATGCCATGTACACGAGCCATGGACGTACGTATATATGCGCGAGTAGGCGTTCGAGACCCCACCTGTATGTACGTACGTGGCCGTATTTCCTTTCTTGCACACTGGCCGCTTCACATACGTGTACATACTACGTGTGCGCCTCTACTAAGACACGTGCGCGCCTCTACATCCACCAGTAGGTACGTACACGTTCGCGACCAGAATGAAAATGCTATGTACGCTTCGACCAGGTGGGTCCTCACTGTGAGGCACTTCCTTGCGTGCAAAGATGTAGCTGGTGGGTCCCAGCAGTCAGGGGGGAAATGTTTTTTCACAAAATACGGTGGCCCGGTTGGTGGGTCCCTGCTGTTAGGTGGAGGAATCATTATTTTCCGCGTAATAAGGAGGCACTTCCTTGCTACAACCATGGACCCAGCTGTCAGCCTCTTCATGTACCGTCCACGTCCGATGGAAGTCGTTCCTTGACCATGTTGACCACGCCGCGCCGAGAGCACCAGGGCGGTGGATGACGGCGAGGCCTAGGAAGGGGACGACACGGAGCCAGGGAAGACGTAGCAGTGGATGCCCACGCGTAGAGGAGTATGAGGGTTCACTGGTTCGACTGCGGTGTGAGGCTGCTGTCGCCGCAGAATAGCAGGGGGTGTGGGTGAGTAGAGGGATGGCCTGGCCAGCGGTGGGAGTAGTAGGGGGCGGTGAGGCCTCCGCGGCATCACAGCAGGCCACGGGAGGCAGGAGCATGCGGCACGACCGGCGCTGCTTTGGGCGGCTGGAGCAAGAAGACCAGAGGTTGAAGAAGCACTACGGCCGTTGGATGGACATCGTACGGTCACTGGAGCTAGAATCCTTCATATTGACTAAAATTGACAAAGGCCTCCGTCCCAGTCAACTAAGTAGGCCCACAAGTCAGCCTCCCACCAAGGTGGGTCCCATCTAACAGGGGGTATTCATTTTTTTGTGCGTAATAAGGAGGCACTTCCGGTGGGTCCGAGCTGACAACGGGGGGAACGTTTTTTTTGTGAGATACGGTGGCCCTTCCAGTGGGTCCCAGCAGTCAGGGGGAAACATTTTTTTCATGAAATACTGGTGGCCTGTCCGGTGGGTCCCTGCTGTCAGGTGGAGGAATAATTATTTTGCGCGTAATAAGGAGGCACTTCCTTGCGGCTGCCGTGGACCCAGCTGTCAGCCTCTCCACGTATAGTACTCTTCCGATAGAAGTCGGTCGTTGACCACATTGACCACGCTGCGCTGAGAGCACCATGGCGGTGGACGACGGCGAGGCCTAGGAAGGGGACGACGCGGAGCTGGGGAAGACGCGGCAGTGGAAGCCCGCACGAAGAGGAGTACGAGGGTTCACTGGTTCGGCTGCGGTGTGAGGCTACCGTCGCCGCAGAATAACAGGGGGTGTGGGTGAGTAGTGGGAGGCCCTGGCCAGCGGTGGGAGTAGTAGGGGGAGCTGAGGCCTGCGTGGCAGCATAGCCGTCCACGGGAGGCAGGAGCAGGCGGTCTCGCCGGCGCTGCTTTGGCAGTTGGAGCAAGAAGATCAGAGGTTGAAGAAACACGGCGGCCGTTGGATTGACATCCAACGGTTACGTCTGCTAGAATCGTTTGTTGACGTATATAATAACTAAAAGAATCTTGCATACATGTCAACTTAACAGGCCCATAAGTCAGACCACTCCCTCTTTTTTTTAATAATTTACATATAGCTCATTGCAACTTCTTATGCAATTTATTGCAGTCATATTTTTCGTTGGCCAGAGCCAATTTTGCATATTTCTGTGGGTTCCAAACTATTTTTAATACCAAAATGTCGACCCAGATTTAAAGTACTTTGAAGATATATTTAAATTAGGTTAATGCCCAGTGAAATAGGAATCTGAAAATGTGAAAAAATTCAGAAATTATAAAGGGATAATTAGATTTATGCCCCTAGTTGTGTCCCACTCATCTGTTTTACCCCTAATTCCCAAAAGTCACCGGTTATGTCCAAGTCACTTTGCTCCTCTTATGCTTTTGCCCTTTGACCGTTTGATCGTCAGTTTGAAAACTTCATAACTAATTCATACTAAATCAGAAAAAATGCAAATAAGATACCAAAATGTTTAGAAAAACATCACCTATATGTCAGTGCCATTTGCATTCATGAAAAAAGTGTTGGAAAGTGCACATTCGATTTTTAGCTCTTTTGATACCACCATGAATAGTAAACTCTAAAAAAATTCAAAAAAATTCAAAAAAAATATGGTGGCAAAGAACGAGAAATGTTCTAAGTGCTTGCCAAGTTTCATTAGGGAACGACTTTCGTGGAAGTCGTGGCAAAAAAATAATCTATTTTGGAGTGCTGATTGTTTTCTTTGCCACGGCACCCACGAATGTTATTCCCTGATGAAACTTGGCAGGCACTTAAAACATTTGTCATTCTTTGCCATCAATTTTTTTTTATTTTTTTTTTGAACTTTTTAGATTTTACTATTCATGGTGGTAGCATAAGAGCTAAAACACGGATAGGCACTTTCCAACACGTTTTTCATGATTGCAAATGACGCTGACATATAGGTGATGTTTTTCTGAACATTTTGGTATCTTATTTGCATTTTTCTGATTTAGTATGAACTAGTTATGAAGTTTTCAAACTGATGGTCAAACGGTCAAAGGGCAAAAGCATAAGAGGAGCAAAGTGACTTGGACAGAACCGGTGACTTTTGGAAATTAGGGGTAAAACAGACGAGTGGGACACAACTAGGGGCATAAATCTAATTATCCCAATTATAAAGTAATTGCCAATTTGTCACCTGTTTTTATATTTACAACCCATTTCATATTACTTTCAAGATTTGCAGGCGTCTTGAAACAGTTGCAGCCCATTAGGGCGTAGAAAAATAAGTAGGCATGGATTGGTATTCTTCAGAAAAAATAAACTGGGCTCATTTTCACAAAGACAAAATAGCTGGGCTTGTCACATGGTGAACATAAAATATAAGCCTGGGCTAGGCCGACCACAGCCCAGTTCAAACCTTGCCCCATCTCAACAATAACAAAAAAAATACTGCTCGAGCAGCTACATCCCAGGTGCCAGCCGATTTTGTGCTGTTCTCTTGTCCATTGACTATATACGCTAACAATGTCGTGGGTCCCAGATGTCAGGAAAACACTACGATGAAGCATTTATTTTTTTCCATACGCTGACATGGTGGGCCCCTACTATCATCCTCTCCACGTACTTCTGCCGATTCCTGTTTGTTTGTTGACCATGTTGACAATGCGAGAGGGCGGCGCCGTGGCGAGCGCACCAAAGCGCGTGGAGGACGTCGGTGTTAATTATTTAGGAGACGGTGGGCGGCGATGCGTGCGCTGAGGCGCAGCCAGCCGTGGGAGGCGGAAGCAGGCGGCCCCGCCGGCGCTGGTTTGGTTTTGGCGGCTGGAGGAAGACAGGACTGAAGAAACACGACAGACTATAAAAGCAGCAGGAGTACTTAACAACCTTAGCTGAAATCAATAGGGGCACTTAACAACCAAAGCTGAAAGCAGTATGAGTACTTATACAGGTTCAACCGTACAAAGCACGCCTCGAACAGTGCTAATTTGCCTACAGTTAACCAAGGGTGAGGCCGCCAAGCCCCAGGACAAGGCCCAGGTGCCACCCCGCGCATCCATAACCTTCTGAAAGCGGCTTCATCTCGCAATGTGGTCAATAAACAGGATATTAGCTTTAGAGCCATGGAAAAGCATGAACATAATCTTCTGTCCTACTCTCCAAGATGGACGGGCCTTCATTATTTGAGACCACCAATGAATAAGTATCTTTTCACCTCTAAGGGGAATGGAGTAGGTCGATATAAACATCATGTTGTGACCAAGGCAAGTCTGACCCGACCATGGTCAGGCATCTGTATAGGAACAATAGAACTGGGCAGTTTCTGTTTCAAGAAGATCACAACTGTAAAACTGTGTATAAGCAATAGTTTATGAACAACATATATAACAGAAAACAGCTCGTACCATAAGTTTCTCGACACAGTTGGACCTGTTCAATGAGTGCAACAGTGGCACACATATCCCACGTGGCCTTCCACCATTGAAACGCCCCACAAGGACCTCAAGACGATCAATAAAGTGTAGGAACTTGTGGATGTCGTCCCAGTCAAGTTCAGTGCCATCAGTAACAGCCGAGTTATTATAGAATAACAAACGAGCAGCCTGCTTAACTCTAAAAAAACCTACACATGCCGCCAATTATAAGTTAATATTAGTTAGAAGTAGCATCTTTGTGAGAGATTCATTGCTACTTCTAAAGTTAAATTGTGATTACTTAGATAGAATAGGTGGATTAAGAAGTAATCGCGGCAACAAGCAAGAACCAGATACAAAACTAACATGGATGAACAATTGGAATAACGTCGGGGTGGGAGATCGCAGTGAAGATGAGACCAGGTTCTGCTATTTCCATCAACATTCGTGCGCCAACTTTCAGTCTGTAACACTTGAGAAAGTTTATCCAAGTTCGGCCATGATACGTCTTCAACGTATCTATAATTTTTGATTGCTCCATGCTACTTTATCTACTATTTTGGACTATATTGGGCTTTATTTTCCACTTTTATATTATTTTTGGGACTAACGTATTAACCGGAGAACCAGCCCAGAATTGCTGTTTTTTTGCCTATTTCAGTGTTTCGAAGAAACGGAATATCAAACGGAGTCCAAACGGAATGAAACCTTCGGGAACGTGATTTTCCAACCGAACGTGATCCAGGAGACTTGGACTCTACTCCAAGAAGTGCCAGAGGCGGTCATGAGGGTGGAGGGTGCGCCCCCATGGGCGCGCCTCCCTACCTCGTGGGCCCCCTGACGCTCCACCAATGTACTCCTTCCTCCTATATATACCTACGTATCCCCGAACGAGCAGAACAGGAGCCAAAAACCTAATTCCACCACCGCAACCTTCTGTATCCACGAGATCCCATCTTGGGGCCTGTTCCGGAGCTCCGCCGGAGGGGGCATCCACCATGGAGGGCTTCTACATCAACACCATAGCCCCTCCGATGAAGTGTGAGTAGTTTACTTCAGACCTTCGGGTCCATAGCTAGTAGCTAGATGGCTTTTTCTCTCTTTTTGGATTTCAATACAATGTTATCCCCCTCTCTTTTGGAGATCTATTCGATGTAATCTTCTTTTTGCGGTGTGTTTGTTGAGACCGATGAATTGTGGGTTTATGATCAAGTATTATCTATGGAAAATATTTGATTCTTCTCTGAATTCTTTTATGTATGATTGAGTTGTCTTTGCAAGTCTCTTCGAATTATCCTTTTTGGTTTGGCCAACTAGATTGGTAGTTCTTGCAACGGGAGAAGTGCTTACCTTTGGGTTCAATCTTGCCGTGTCCTTACCCAGTGACAGAAAGCATTGCAAGGCACGTATTGTATTGTTGCTATCGAGGATAACAAGATGGGGTTTTTAACTTAATACTCTAGATGCATGTTGGATAGCGGTCGATGAGTGGAGTAATAGTAGTAGATGCAGAATCGTTTCGATCTACTTGTCTTGGACGTGATGCCTATATACATGATCATTGCCTAGATATACTCATAACTATGCTCAGTTCTGTCAATTGCTTAACAGTAATTCGTTCACCCACCGTAGAATACTTATGCTCTTGAGAGAAGCCACTAGTGAAACCTATGGCCCCCGGGTCTATTCTCATCATATCAATCTCTATCGCTTTATTTACTTGCTTTGTTTTTACTTTGCCTTTTACCTTTTTACTTTGCATCTATCTATCAAGAATACCAAAAATATTATTTATCATCTCTATCAGATCTCACCCTCGTATGTGACCGTGAAGGGATTGACAACCCCTAATCGCGTTGGTTGCGAGTAGCTATCGTTTTGTGTTGGTACGAGGGACTTGTGCGTGGTCTCCTACTGGATTGATACCTTGGTTCTCAAAAACTGAGGGAAATACTTATGCTACTTTGCTGCGTCATCCTCTCCTCTTCAGGGAAATCCAATGCAGCGCTCAAGAGGTAG
Source organism: Triticum timopheevii (assembly GCA_963921465.1). Classification (NCBI taxonomy): domain Eukaryota; kingdom Viridiplantae; phylum Streptophyta; class Magnoliopsida; order Poales; family Poaceae; genus Triticum; species Triticum timopheevii. The sequence continues at coordinate 80,802,708 of OY997272.1, read as the reverse complement.
CAAGAAGAACTTCTGGCACCGTTGCCGGGGAGGCTCACGCAAGCAAGTCAACCATACCAAGTACCCATCGCAATCCCTATATCTCGCATTACATTATTTGCCATTTGCCTCTCGTTTTCCTCTCCCCCACTTCACCCTTGCCGTTTTATTCGCCCTCTCTTTCCCAATCTCCTCCTCTCTTTTCTGTTTGCCTTTTCCCGTTGCCTTTCTGTTTGCTTGTGTGTTGGATTACTTGTTGCCATGGAGCAAGATAATACCAAATTGTGTGATTTCTCGAATACCAATAATAATGATTTCCTTAGTACTCCGATTGCTCCTCTTAATAATGATGAGTCTTGTGAAATCAATACCGCTTTGCTGAATCTTGTTATGAAAGATCAATTCGCCGGCCTTCCTAGTGAAGATGCCGCTACTCATCTAAATAATTTTGTTGATTTGTGTGATATGCAAAAGAAGAAAGATACAGATAATAATATTTTCAAATTGAAGTTATTTCCGTTTTCACTTAGAGATCGTGCTAAAGTTTGGTTTTCGTCTTTGCCTAAAAATAGTATTGATTCTTGGAACAAGTGCAAAGATGCTTTTATCTCTAAGTATTTTCCTCCCGCTAAGATCATCACTCTTAGGAACGATATCATGAATTTTAAACAACTTGATCATGAGCATGTTGCCCAATCTTGGGAAAGAATGAAATTGATGCTTCGTAGTTGCCCTACTCATGGTTTGAATTTATGGATGATCATATAAAATTTTTATGCCGGATTGAATTTTGCTTCTAGGAATCTTTTAGATTCGGCCGTGGGAGACATGTTTATGGAAATTACGTTAGGAGATGCTACAAAATTGCTTGATAATATTATGGCCAATTATTCTCAATGGCACACTGAAAGATCTTCTACTAAAAAAGTGCATGCTATAGAAGAAATCAATGTTTTGAGTGAAAAGATGGATGAACTTATGAAGATGTTTTCTCCTAAAAATACTCCTCTTGATCCCAACGATATGCCTTTGTATACCATGCTTGAGAATAATAATGAATCTATGGATGTGAATTTTGTTGGTAGGAATAGTTTTAGAAACAACGCGTATGGAGGGAATTTTAATCCTAGGCCTTATCCTAGTAATCCTTCTAATAATTATGGAAATTCCTACAACAACTTTTATGGTAATTTAATAATATGCCCTCTGAATTTGAGAGTAGTGTTAAAGATTTTATGAATTCACAAAAGAATTTTAATGCTTTGGTTGAAGAGAAATTGCTTAAAGTTGATGATTTGGCTAGGAACGTTGATAGAATTTCTCTTGAAATTTATTCTTTAAAGCTTAGATCTATTCCTCCTAAGCATGATATCAATGAGTCTCTCAAAGCCATGAGAATTTCCACTGATGAGTGCAAAGAGAGAACCGCTTGGATGCGTGCTTCCGAAGATGCCTTTATTAAAGCGTGTTCTTCCAATTCCTATGAAAATCAAGATGAATATCTAAAAGTTATTGATGTGTCCCCCATTAAATCTTTGTTTTGCAATATGAATCTTGATGAAACTGAATATGATCTTCCTTTACCTAGAAGGTGTTTTAAGAACTCGGAGTTTCTAGATCTTGATGATGAAATTGATGAAAGTGGGATTGAAATAAATAAAAACTTAGATATTGCTAAACCACTATTTTGGATCTCAAGGAATTTAATTATGAAAATTGCTCTTTGATTGGTTGTATTTCCTTGTTGCAATCCGTGCTAGATTCTCCTCATGCTTATAGTCAAAATAAGGCCTTTACCGAACACATTGTTGATGCTTTGATACAATCTTATGAAGAAAAACTTGAGTAGAAAGTTTCTATCCCTAGAAAACTCTATGATGAGTGGGAACCTACTATTAAAATCAAAATTAAAGATTATGAGTTTCTTGCTTTGTGTGATTTGGGTGCTAGTGTCTCTACTATTCCCAAAACTCTATGTGATTTGCTAGATTTCCGTGATTTTGATGATTGCTCTCTAAACTTGCATCTTGCAGATTCCACTATTAAAAAGCCTATGGGAATAATTAATGATGTTCTTATTGTTGCAAATGGGAATTATGTGCCTGTAGATTTTATGGTTCTTGATATAGATTGCAATCCTTCATGTCCTATTATTCTTGGTAGACCTTTCTTTAGAACGATTGGTGCAATTATTGATATGAAGGAAGGGAATATTAGATTCCAATTTCCCTTAAAGAAGGGAAGGGAACACTTCCCTAGAAATAAAATAAAATTACCATATGAATCTATCATGAGATCCACTTATGGATTGCCTACCAAAGATGGCAATACATAGATCTATCCTTGCTTTTATGCCTAGCTAGGGGCGTTAAACGATAGCGCTTGTTGGGAGGCAACCCAATTTTATTTTGTGTTTTTTGTTTTTTCTTCTGTTTAGGAATAAATAATCCATCTACCTTCTGTTTGGATGTGGTTTTATGTTTTAATTATTGTTTGTGCCAAGTAGAACCTATAGGATAACCTACGATGATAGTTGATTTGATTCTGCTGAAAAACAGAAACTTTGCACGCACGAACATAATTTTGTTAAATGACAGGAACGTGAGTTTGCGTTGATTCTTTTTTCTTATGTTCAATAAACAAATTTCCCAGGACTTCCTATTTTGGTAGAAGTTTTAGAGTTCCAGAAGTTTGCGTTAGTAACAGATTGCTACAGACTGTTCTTTTTCTGACAGATTCTGTTTTACGTGTGTTGTTTGCTTATTTTGATGAATCTATGGCTAGTAAAATAATTTATAATCCATAGAGAAGTTGGAATACAGTAGGTTTAACACAAATATAAATAAATAATGAGTTAATTACAGTACCTTGAAGTAGTCTTTTGTTTTCTTTCTCTAACGGAGCTCACGAGATTTCTGTTGAGTTTTGTGTTGTGAAGTTTTCAAGTTTTGGGTGAATTCATTTGATGGATTATGGAACAAGGAGTGGCAAGAGCCTAAGATTGGGGATGCCCATGGCACCCCCAAGATAATCCAAGGACACCAAAAAGTTAAAGCTTGGGGATGCCCCGGAAGGCATCCGCTCTTTCGTCCACTACCATCGGTAATTTACTTGGAGCTATATTTTTATTCACCACATGATATGTGTTTTGCTTGGAGCGTCTTGTATTATTTGCGTCTTTGCTTGTTAGTTTACCACAATCATCCTTGCTGTACACACCTTTTGAGAGAGCCATATATGAATTGGAATTTGTTAGAATAATCTATGTGCTTCACTTATATCTTTTGACCTTGATAGTTTTGCTCGTAGTGCTTCACTTATATCTTTTGAGCGTGATAATTTCTGCTCTAGTGCTTCACTTATATCTTTTAGAGCACGGTGGTGGATTTGTTTTAAAGAAAGTATTGATCTCTCATGCTTCACTTAGATTATTTTGAGAGTCTTTAATAGCATGGTAATTTGCTTAATGTTAATATACTTGGTGTTCAAGATATGTGAAACTTTCTTTTGAGTGCGTTGAATACTAAGATAAGTTTGATGCTTGATAATTGTTTTGAGATATGGAGGTGATAATATTAGAGTCATGTTAGTTAAGTAGTTGTGAATTCAAAGAATACTTGTGTTGAAGTTTGTGATTCCCGTAGCATGCACGTATGGTGAACCGTTATGTGATGAACTCGGAGCATGATTTATTTATTGATTGTATTCCTTATGAGTGGCGGTCGGGGACGAGCGATGGTCTTTTCCTACAAATCTATCCCCCTAGGAGCATGCACGTAATACTTTGCTTTGATAACTTCTAGATTTTTGCAACAAGTATATGAGTTCTTTATGACTAATGTTGAGTCCATGGATTATACACACTTTTTCCCATCCTTCCACCTTTGCTAGCCTCTCTAATACCGTGCACTTTTCACCGGTATCATACACCCACCATATACCTTACTCAACACAGCCACCATACCTACCCATCATGGCATTTCCATAGCCATTCCAAGATATATTGCCATGCAACTTTCCACCGTTTCGTTTATTATGACACGCTCCATCATTGTCATATTGCTAGCATGATCATGTAGTTGACATTGTATTTGTGGCAAAGCCACCGTTCACAATTCTTTCATACATGTCACTGTCGGTGTACTAAAGTAGGGGTACCTTAGTATCCCGAACTTGTGCACGGGCAGTCGCAGCGCCCCGCGGCAAGGCTTGTCGGGTGCCCGCCAAGGTCCTCCATGTTTCCTTTGGAGCCATTCAAGAACAAAGTGTCCAAGCCAAGAAGACAAGGCCCCGGCAAGAGGAGCTTGCCGGGAAGGACAAAGCCCCGGCAAGAGGAGCTTGCTGGGAAGGCCAACCAAAGCATTTCGAGGAACTTATCGTGATGCGCCGCGCGTCCCGGCAAGACCCGGCGAGCGACAAGCTTCCGGGCGTGGCAAGACAACGACCGCGGCAAAGCGCTTGCCGCGGCGAAGCCACCACTCTGTGCCTACGCTCCAACGCATCCGTCGACGTGTCGCCACAGGACCATTCCAGGCGCACGTGGCGAGAGGCTGTGTAGCCAAGCGGTGCGAGGTGGGGAGCGAAGATGATGAGATGGCCATTGTGGCAAGCGGTGGCGCCCCTAACGGTCGCTTTTCTGCACTGTTTGTGTGACGTGGACGGGCATTAAATGCTCTTGTCCTCTACCGTCAGAGTTAGGTAGGATCCACTATAGAAGCAGTTGTACCAACCACACCTTTTACATTTGTACCCTTGCCTGCGTTGCCACCTGTCGGTGAGCCCTTTAGCGTATAAAAGGAGGCCCATGCGCAACGTAGAAGGGGTTCGACTCATTCGAAACCAGAACACTCCCACACTCTCGAGCAAGAACATAATACAACCACAAAGCAGCAGTAGGAGTATTATCTCTTCGGAGAGCTCCGAAGCTGGGTAAAATCGCTCGTGTGTTCCGCCTCGATCCGCTCTTCGTGCGATCTCCGCTCCGTACCGGACCGAAAGGGGCCCTGCCCCATAGGTGTTCGTTTCCCAAGACATCTTTGGCGCGCTAGGTAGGGGGCGTCGAGGTTGTGTAAACCCGATCCGGCGTTCACGCGAGCCAAATCTTCGTCATCTTCATCGACATGTCACCGAAGAAGAAGGCTTCAGAGGTGGCTGCTCCGTCCGCGTCAATCCCACAGCCACCGGAGCAAACGGGTGGTGGGGTAGACGCCGGCGGATGAACGGGCGCCGACGAGGAAGCTCAAGCTGCCGCCAGGTCCAAGGACAAGGCCGCGCAAACCTCGGCGTCCGTACACGCACAGCACCCATCTTAGGAGGCGCGAGACCGACAGCGTCATGGTACTCGCAGTACCACACGCTCGTTGGACCAAGGTCGAGCTGGTGGATCTCGGGATGCTCAAGACCAGCACGCACGCCAGCTTGCTGGCATGAGCAAGACACGGTCGCCTGGACGGGATCCTGCTCCTTCTAACATAGTTAGAAGTCCGAGCATATCCCGCTCCTCGCACCGTTCACCACCGCCACCAAAGACTCCAGAAGAAGCGTTGGCCCAAGCCCAACTGCTCCTGGATTACCCTCCAACGGCGGACAAGATCGACAATTGGAGAGCCACGATTCAGAGTCTCATCGGCTTCGCCAACGACGACACTCCACGGCAGCCGAATGCGTCACAGCCGCGGCAAGATTGCCGGACGCGAGACGATGGCGACAAGACTGGTGGGGGTGCAACCACCATGCACTCCCCTCCCCGAAGGCCAAGATCGCCGACTCGCCGGGTCAACCTCGACACTGACTCCACAGCATCATCAGATCCACGGGCTCGTCGCGATCAGCGCCAATTTCTTCAAGAACGACAGCAAGAAGACGCTCGCACACGCATCGAGCGCCGAAGAGAAGCGCGGCGTCAATCAAACCAGCGCGCTGGGCCCACTGTCGACATGCATGCGCCAGGGGAACCAGGCGACTTGCCGTACGCGGTAGGTTGCCCTGCGTTCACTCGTGAGCTGCGGCAAGTCCAGTGGCCCAGTACAAAGAACTTCAAGCCCGACGTACCAGAGAAGTACGACGGCAGGTTGCTTCCATCGGAGTTCCTCAGCATCTACACCATCGCGGTGCAAGCTGCCGGGGAACGAGACAACAAGATCCTCGCCAACTACTTCCCGCTGGTGCTCAAGCCCAATGTCAGATCCTGGCTCATGCACTTGCCGGACAACTCCATATCCTCATGGGCGGATCTGTGCCATCAGTTTGTCGGCGCCTTCACAGGCGGCCACAAACCTCATGGCCAGGAGAGCGACCTTCATCTGCTCGCTCAGAAGGAAGGAGAACCCCTGCGCAAGAATATTCAAAGCTTCAGCCAAGTGCAGCGCAACATCCCAGATGTCCACCCTGCCGCAGTCATCAGCGTGATCCATCAGAACGTGCGTAACCGCAGGATGCGGGAGGAGATGGCGATGTGCAAGATTAGAGACATCAGTGAGCTTTACGCCCTAGCCGACAAGTGTGCACGTGCTGAGGAAGGGAGGAAACTCCCCGGAGAGATCACAGGAGCAGGGGGGTCCGATAGTGAGGATGCCGCCCCGGCAAGGAAAAACCGGCGGCGGAATAACAGAAAAAGGAAAGGCAAAGATGTATTAGCTATTGAGCAGTCCGGCAATGGAGGTGGCACCGAGAAAGCCAAAGCTGGTAGCTCCAGCGAGGCTGTGGCGGCCGCCGACAAGCAGGACGGCTCCGGCAAGCAGTATTGCAAGATCCACCGCACCAAGGGTCATGATCTCCAGAGCTACAAGAAGGTCGAGCAGCTTGTTGAGCAGCAGAAAGCTGAGTACGAGCGGCGCGACAAGGAGAAGGCCCAGGAAGGTATTAGTGGATCCGGCAAGAAGCGTCCCGGCCAGGGAGGACGTCGCGGCAAGGCCAAGCAGCGGCAAGGAGACAGGCCTCCCCGCGGCCGCGACAAGGATGAAGATGAAGTCGACGACAAAGACATGGATGATGATGAGGCCGACGAGCAGGAGTTTCAAAAAGCCACATAGGTACTGTGCATTGATGGTGGTGCTTCTCTGCATACTTCGCACCGCCAGCTCAAACAGTGGGTGCGGGAAGTTAATGTAGCAGAACCACCCGTTGAGTCACGCAAGCCTCTAAGATGGTCCAGCACGCCTATCGTCTTTGACATTGAGGACCACCCTGATCGCATAACTGCGGTTGGGTGCTTGCCGATGTTGGTTTCACCAACTATCCGCAACCTCAAAGTCACAAAGATGCTAGTTTATGGCGGGGCCGGCTTAAATCTAATCTCCTCCGCGGTACTCCAGAAGCTCCAGATCCCCGATAGCGAGCTCGAAGAGACCGGCACTTTCCAAGGAATCAACCCGGGAAGGAGCATGCCGAAGGGGAAGATCACGTTGCCAGTGACATTTGGCAGCGAGCTGAACTTCAGGACAGAGAAAGTCACTTTTGACGTCGCTGATTTCCCATTGCCCTACAATGGGATACTCGGCCGTCCAGCGCTCGCCAAGTTCATGGCAGCCTCTCATTATGCATACAATATGCTCAAGATGCCAGGTCCGATAAGTGTCATCACTGTCCCCGGTGACAAGAAAGATGCCCTTATCTGTACCGACAAGATCTACCGGAAAGCAGCAGCCGCAGCAGAACGCAAGACACTTGCTGCTGAAGCTCCCGGGGGGAAGAAGAAGACCAAGTTCGGCAAGAGCTTTGATGCCCACTCCGGCAAGCGCACCTCTTCGGAGTGCTGCGCTATCGTCGAGGACGCACCATCGAGCTCCACCGGCAAGTGTAAGAAGACAAAGACAGCTTCACCAGAGACCAAGAAAGTGGCCGCCAAGGAGGACGGCACTGGTGGTACCTTCACCATCAGTGCCACGCTTGACCCTAAATAGGAAAGCGCGCTCGTTGCTTTCCTGCGGGCGAATGTTGACGTATTTGCATGGCAACCGTCTGACATCCCCGGTGTCCCCAGGAAAGTAATTGAGCACCACCTTGCCGTCTGTCCTCACGCGCGGCCCGTCAAGCAGAAAGTCAGAAAACAAGCAGTGGAGCGCCAAGAATTCACTGCAGAAGAGATCAAGAAGTTGGAAGCAGCAGGCCTTGTCAGAGGAGTGCTCCATCCTACGTGGCTGGCCAATCCTGTAGTCGTGTGCAAGGCAAACGGGAAATGGAGGCTTTGTATTGACTTAACTGATGTTAATAAAGCATGTCCCAAAGACCCATTTCCCTTGCCGCGCATTGACCAGATTGTTGACTCCACGGCCGGATGTGACCTGCTTTCATTTCTTGACGCATATTCAGGATATCATCAGATCTTCATGGAAGAAGAGGATGAGGAGAAAACCGCATTCATCACTCCATGTGGCACATACTGTTTTGTACGGATGCCTTTCACACTAAAGAATGCTGGATCAACATTTGCAAGGGTACTTCACGAAGCTTTTGAGCCACAGTTGCATAGAAATGTAGAAGCTTACATGGATGACATAGTGGTCAAGAGCAAAGACAAAGCAACCCTGGTTCAGGATTTGGACGAAACTTTTGCAAATCTGCGCAAGATCAATCTTAAGCTCAACCCCGAGAAGTGTGTGTTTGGAGTCCCCTCCGGCAAGCTTCTCGGGTTCTTTGTGTCTCAGTGGGGAATTGAAGCCAATCCCGACAAGATTAAGGCCATTGAGCAGATCGAAGCACCGAAGCGCGTCAAGGATGTACGAAGGCTTGTCGGCTGTGTGGCTGCTCTCAGCAGGTTTATCTCTAAGTCTGCTGAGCGCGCCCTGCAATTTTTCAAAATTTTGAAAAAGGCAGGTCCAATGAAATGGACTCCGGAAGCGGAGGCTGCGCTGCAGGACTTGAAGAGATACCTGTCCTCCACTCCAGTACTTGTCGCACCTAAGCCACAAGAAAAGTTGCTGCTGTACTTAGCGGCAACCAATCAAGTGGTTAGTGCTGCGTTAGTAGCGGAGAGGGAGGTAGATGATGAGCCAGCAACCCCGGCAAACGCGTCCAGCGACAAGCAGGGGGCTTCCTCGACAAGCTCTGGTCCCGACAAGGATGGATCTGTGCAGCCACAAGAAGAGAAGTAGAAGAAGATGGTGCAGCGCCCAGTTTACTTTGTCAGTTCCCTTCTACAGGGGCTAGGTTAAGATACTCTGGTGTGCAGAAATTGCTTTTCGGCCTTCTCATGGCCTCGAGAAAGCTGCGCCATTACTTCCAACACATGAGATCACAATTGTCACTCGCTTTCCGTTGAAGAGGATATTGCAGAATCCAGAAGCAACAGGCAAGATTTTCGAGTGGGCACTGGAACTGTCTAGCTTTGGCCTCAAGTTTGAGAGTACTTCAACTATCCAGAGCCGAACATTGGCAGAATTCATAGCAGAGTGGACGCCAACACCTGATGAAGAAATTCCGGAAACGAGCATCCCCGTCAAGGAAGCAAGCAAAGAGTGGATCATGTACTTTGATGGTGCCTTCTCGTTGCAAGGCGCCGGTGCGGGCGTGTTACTTGTCGCACCCACCGGAGAGCACCTCAAGTATGTGGTCCAGATGCACTTCCCCAAGGAGCAAGTGACAAACAATACTGCTGAGTATGAAGGCTTGCTTGCCAGTCTCAGGATCACGGCAGACCTTGGGATCAAGAAGCTTATTGTTAGGGGTGACTGACAGCTTGTCGTCCGCCAAGTAAACAAAGATTAACAGAGTCCGTTGATGGAAGCTTACATAGATGAAGTGAGAAAGTTGGAAGAGCACTTTGACGGCCTACAGATGGAACATGTTCCGAGAGCTCAGAACGACATTGCAGATGGCCTGTCAAAGTGCGCTGCACTTAAGTTACCTGTGGAACCAGGGATCTTTGTGCTCAAGCTGACTCAACCATCTGTAACACCATCAACCGGACAGATCAAGAAGAGGAAGTTGGTTTCTAGTGACTACTTTCCGGCAGAGCTCCCCGAAGCCGCCGCCAAGAAGGTCCCCAAAATCAACACCAAGAGTGCTGAGGAGCAGTCTGCTCCGACAAGCTCTAGGGTTTGTTCCGTTGAAGCAGACGCTCCCGACAAGTTTTGTTCCGGAAAGATTGTCGGGGAACATCAAGCTCCGGCAGAGCCGCAGGTTCTCGCCGTAGAAGCGGATGTTCCCGCAACAGCATATGTGCCTTTGGTCCTTGTTGTTGAGCCGCAAGCTCCAGCATGGGTGCAGCAGATTGTCCATTTCCTTCAGACAGGAGAACTCCCCGAAGAGCAAGAAGGAGCGGAGAGAGTAGCCCGGCAATCAAGTATGTACCAGTTTGTCAACGACATACTGTACAAAAGAAGATTCAATGGTGTGAAATTGAAGTGCATTCCCCGGGAAGATGGACAGAAGCTGTTGGCGGAGATACATGGAGGCATATGTGGTCATCACATTGGCGCAAGAGCACTTGCCGGCAAAGCATTCCGGCAAGGTTTCTTTTGGCCAACAGCCCTCCAGGATGCAACTGCACAAGTAACCAAGTGTGAAGCGTGCCAGTTCCATTCCAAGCAAATACACCAGCCAGCTCAAGCTCTCCAAACGATCACTTTGTCCTGGCCATTTTCGGTCTGGGGGCTCGACATCCTCGGCCCCTTTCCCCGAGCTGTCGGGGGCTTTGAGTACTTGTACATTGCAATCGACAAGTTCACAAAGTGGTCGGAAGTGGAAGCAGTGAGGAAGGTGACAGCACAGTCAGCAGTCAAGTTCTTCAGGTCGATTGTTTGCCGTTTCGGTGTCCCTAACAGGATCATCATCGACAACGGCACGCAATTCACGAGCCGCACCTTCATGCAGTACGTCCAAGATCTTGGCGCCAAGGTCTGCTTCGCTTCTGTTGCTCACCCGAGAAGCAACGGTCAAGCGGAGAGGGCAAATGCTGTAGTGTTGCGCGGGCTCAAGACCAGGACTTTCGACAGACTGCATAAGTGCGGAAAGAATTGGATTGAGGAGCTGCCGGTGGTTCTTTGGTCGATCAGGACGACGCCAAATCGAGCCACTGGCCAGACACCCTTCGCTCTAGTCTATGGAGCAGAGGTAGTTCTCCCCACGGAACTCGTATACGGATCGCCTCGAGTACTCGCTTATGATGAGTTTGAGCAAGAGCAGCTGCGACAAGATGACGCGCTGCTCCTTGAGGAGGATCGTCTTCAGGCTGCTGTTCGAGCTGCTCGATACCAGCAAGCTTTGTGCCGCTACCACAGCCGCAAAGTTAATGCCAGAAGTCTCGAGGAAGGCGACCTTGTTCTTCGGTGCGTTCAGTCCGCCAAGAATTCCAACAAGTTGATGCCGAAGTGGGAAGGCCCTTATCGGGTGAAACGAGTCACTAGGCTTGGCGCTGTCCGCCTTTAGACCGAAGATGGTTTTCCGGTGAGCAACTACTGGAACATTGAGCATCTTCGTAAGTTTTACCCATAAGGCGCGGTTGCCAGAACCTATTCCGGCAACCACCTTTTGTATAAGCCTTGCCGCTGTTGCATGTAACCCTTTGTACAAAGCCGGGCGCAGATCCCGTGCATAAATAAAGCTCATGTGCTCTGCACATCGTGTCAAATTTCATGCTTTTTTACTTTTTGCATGTATTATCTGACACTTTGTGCAGCACTTGCCCCCGGTAAGCAATAACGAGCCTTAAGGCTCCATGTCTTTATTTTCTCTTCTTTCTTTTTCTCAAGAAAAGGGAAGGTTCCCTCGCCCACAAGTTCACCGGGGGGAAGGAGAAGATAATGGTGTGGACCAGGCGTCGTTCAAGAAAGTATCGCCTTGCCGGGACGCAAACGACAGAAAAGCTAAGTTGCCAAAGTTTGAGCACAATCAGTTTTATTTTTTTTTAAGTTATCTTCCTTGAACGACCGTGCTTTGTATGGAAAACCTATGCGCAGAGGAACCAACTCGTAGCTAGTTGCGCCCTTACTTTGTTTCGAGTCCGCTCAACAACTTAAGTGTGATGCGACTAGCCGCGACAAGGTTTCTTGCCGGAAGCGACACCCCCAGCAGGCTGCTGATGTTCCGCACTCAGCACTCGCGGCAAGGGTGCATCCGCCGGCAAGTTCCCTGAAAGCATAGGGTAAAAACATACAAAGGAAGGAATCAAGTAAAGGAAATAACATAGCAAATATTGCCCAAGATAAAGTTATATTACAAAGATAACTTGTCGCAGCACTGACTGAATTGTTCTCGTAACATGAATAGCAGCGGCAAGGAAAGGAGAAAACATGCGGCCTAATCTACGCGACCGCCATCAACCCTCCTGACTTCATTCACCTTGTCCACAATGGGTGCGACAAGGGCCTTGAGCTCTTCAAGATCAGCACCCGCCGGCAGCTTCTTGAGGACGTTGGTGAGGTTGAGGCCGGGGTTGCGGAAGGCCACCTTCACCAACACCTTCTCCAGAACTCTGGCGCAGATCGTGTGCGACTCGTCGGCCAGCTGCTTTGGGATTCTTTCCCGGAGTTGCTGGAGGGCCTTCGCCACGCCCTTGAAGAACAAAGTGATCTTGGCGCTGGGCTGGAGGTTCTCGTCGGAGGAATACCCGAAACCCTCCATTTCCAGTTGCGCCAGTTCCTCGTTGATGACTGCGGCGATGTTGACGAGGCCCTCCGTCCAGTGCTCCACAGTATCCCTGAAGGTGTTCTGGGTTTCGGCGGCCCTCGTCAGCAGCGCCTCGTTGGCCTTGATCTCCTCCTTCAAGGCCTCCTCCCACTTCTTGGCGCCGTCCAGCGTCTCAGTCAGCGTAGCCAGCTTCAGCTCGAGATCGGCATTGGAGTCCTTGGTGCTCAGCTACTTGCCCCTCTCGAGGAGGCGTCCCTGTAGCTCACCATGGGCAAGGGCGTCCTTCTCGCGCTCGCGCTGGAGCGCGGCAAGCTCTTCATTCCTCGCCTTAAGATCGGCCTCTAGCTGCGCCACCTTCACCTCCAGCTCCTTCTTGGCGGCCTCGGCAGCTTCGGCAGCATCCTTTGCCTCCTTGAGAGCCCCGCCAAGTGCTTGCTCATGCGCAGCCAGCTCCTCCTCATAGCTGTCCAGATTGACCTTCCACTGCGTCAGCTCGCCTTCCCGCACGGACATGTCCTCGGCGGCAAGCCGCTGCTGCTCTTCGGCTTCAGAGTTCTCGAGGAGGAAGGCCTTCCGCGCCTCGACAAGCTGCGCGCGCTCCTCTGCAATGGACCGGAGGGCTTCTTGATTGCGTTCCCGGAGCTCCTCCGCGCGCCTCTCGATATCCACTCCCGCCTGCGCGACAAGCGCTTCCCGGGATTCTACCTTGGCTTGTCGGGCGCGGTAGAGTGACAGCAGCCTCCGCAGCAGCTGTTCCTCCTCAGGCTCGCCACTGCTGCTACTTGGCGCGTCAACAAGCGTCAACCAGCAGAGGCGAGCACTTCTCCGTCAAAAGCTTCTCCTTCGACCGGCACCCTGGAGCTTGACGCCCAGGGGAGCTTGATGAAGACCCCATCACCGGCCTTCAAGTAGGCGCCGGGCTGGGGCTCTTCGGAGCCTGGCGCAGCATCAGCAGCGGAGGGATCGGCGGTCGGCGTAGCACCTTGCGCTCCTGCGGCCCCAGGGTTGTCAGTGCGATCGCCGGATCCCTCGCCAGCTCCTGCGCCAGCAGCCTTGGCGGCCTCTTTGTCGGCAGGATCATCAGCGCCGGCCTCCTCCTCGGTGGCGGCGGCGTCATCAGTGTTGCCGCGCACGTTCTCCTCGCCAGTGGCTTCAGTCTCCATTGGCTCCGTGGAAAGTGGATCTGAAGACAGGAGGAGGGAGAAAAAGTCAAGCAAATATCCAAAAAGAAGATCAGAAGAAGAAGAACACAAGGGAAGTTTTCTGACAAGAAGGATTACCTGTGCTGGGCTCTGTAGTCATGGGCTCCACCACCGGGGGATCGCTGGTCCCGTCCCTTGCCGGAGAACTGCCCCCTTGCCGGGGACCTCTCCCTTGCCGGAGAGCGCTCCCTTGCCGGGGAATCATCCCTTGGCGGCGTAGTCGAAGCAGATAGCACCTCAGGGGCGGCTTCCGGTTGCTCCTGGTGGGCCTGTTCTGCTCCTACACACGCAAACCAACAGTCAGATGTCAGTAAAGGAAAGAGCACCCATGCGCGCTCGACAACAGGAAGTGAACAAATACTTACGCCGGGGGCTGCTTCGGGGAGTAGTTGCCGGATCCGACAAGGTGGTCTCGGACGCACCCTCTGTCGTCACAGCAGGATCGTCCTCGATGACAACCACGGGGACCTTGGCTCTCTTTGCCGCTCTCTGGGCCAGAGTCCTGAAAAGAACAAGGTTCAGAAAAAAGCAGATCAGATACAAGACAGGAAACAGCAAGAATTGAAGAAATATAAGTACAACAAAGAAAATCTTACTCTTCTTCCTCCTCGTCGGAGCTGAGCGCGGAGAGGTCGAAGTCGGGTCCTCCTTCGGCGCGACGAGGCGGAGGAGTAGGCTCCCTTGGCCGCTTGGCGGGAGCTGCGGCAGGATCAGAAGCAGCGGCCTGAGAGGACCCCGCTGCAGTTGCCACAGCGGCGTGAGACGCTCCCGCGGCAACGGTGCTTGTCGCGGTGGAGCGTGTCCCGCGGCGCGGTGGCTGTTGACCCGTCTACCGCCCTGCTATGTCTCCGGTCCTGCGGAGGCATCTTCTTGTTGGAGCTGGGGGCTGCACTGGGACCTCCGCTTGCGGCAAGTTGCTTGAAGACGGCTGGCCGCCTACACGCTCAGCGGGCTCGCTCGATTCGGCTTCGGGCCCTCCCTCGCCGACGATCTCCCCGACAAGCTCGTCTCGATCGGCAAGGCTTGCCACCTCGGCTGCCTTTGCCTCCTCCACAGTAAACCCAACCTCTCCCGCGGCGGCGGCCGCCGCCGCCTCTTCCGCCCTGGTGGCGATGCGCCGCATCTCGTCTTCGGTGGTGTCGCGGGTGAGGCTCCTCTGCTAGTCGGCGCGGACCGCCACCTCAACCAAACTATCAAAGAATTGCTGCGCGACGTCGTCGGTGGGCTCCTGCCAAGTTGGAATAATTCCATGCGAGTCGCACTCCGGCATCATTGCGTGGATGCGATCGAGCGAAGAGTTGTTGCACAACGGGATGACGCCCTGCGGCAGCCTGAACCACTCGGGATGATTGGGGTCGTGCTTAAACAGCTCCTTGAGCATCGCATCCAACTCCAAGACAGTGAAATTGAAGTTGAGGCCCGGGCGCAGCCTCATGATGTCCGCCGGACCCCCGAACAGCCAGGTGGGCCTCCCCCTCTCCTGCAGAGGGGCGATGCGGCGGCGAAGAAAGTCCGTGCCAATAGCGCCTACAGTAAGCCCGGCAAGCCTGAGTCGCAAGATCCGGGTGGTGGCGATCTTCAGCCTAGCATCGTCCGCTGCCAGGGCGCTCCAATCATTGCCGCGCACTGCTGGGGTTTGGTGCAGGGCAGTGAATGGCTGCGGGTTCTCCTCAACGATCCAGCACCATTATGCTCTCCACTCATCCCATTTGCTGCGGAGCTCCCCCTCCAGATACGTCTCCTTCTTGCCGGTCCTCGAGATCTAGGCGATCCCGCCAGCCAAGGGCTCTCCTCTCTCGACCCGGGGCATGAAGTAGTGGCGGAAGAGGGCTATGTTTGGATGGATTCCGACAAAGTTCTCGCAGAGATGTGCGAAAACCGCCATGGTCAGGACAACATTGGGGGTGAAGTCAAGGAGATGGAACCCGTATGTGTTCATGATGTCACAGAAGAACTCAGAGAAGGGTGAGCAGAGCCCGCAGTAGAAGAACAACGCGAAGAAGGGGTATCCCTTTGGAGCCCGTTTCGAAGCAGAAGCGGCGGCGGAGAGTACCTGGGTGTGCGGATGCGCTCGCGTCTCCGTCGACCAGAAGAGATAGAACCACTCCCTCAGCTCCTTCGCGGAGAGCTCGGGGGGAAAGTTGCCCGCTCCTTTCGCAGCGCCTCAAGCCGCAGTGCCTCGGCCGACTTCGCACCCTTCCCGGTCTTCGGAGCCATGGCGGAAGCGGTGGGGGAGATCGAGGGCGTTGGCGGCGACAGCGGCGATGGGGGGCGGAGCGCTGTTCTCTTTCGGCCTTGGAAGCGGAGGAGAGCGGCGGAGATTTCTGAGATTGGAACCGCAAGTGGCGAAGGTGGGGGAACTGCCCCTGTTTCCCCTGCTTATAAAGAGGAGGAGGCGAACATTACGCTTTTTCCGAATAAAGAATCACCCACGATCTTTCCCACGACGCCGCATTCGACGCGTGCCGTTACGGGAGGGCTCGGTGGATACGAAGTCAGATACGGCGTGGACCCAGGCCGCGCGTGCCCGTGCCCTGTTTTGGGCCTGGCCCAACAGCGCTCGGCACCATGTGTGGCCCAGGCCCGGGGGCTCCTGTCGGTGTACTAAAGTAGGGGTACCTTAGTATCCCGAACTTGTGCACGGGCAGTTGCAGCGCCCCGCGGCAAGGCTTTCCGGGTGCCCGCCAAGGTCCTCCGTGTTTCCTTTGGAACCATTCAAGAACAAAGTGTCCAAGCCAAGAAGACAAGGCCCCGGCAAGAGGAGCTTGCCGGGAAGGACAAAGCCCCGGCAAGAGGAGCTTGCCGGGAAGGCCAACCAAAGCATTTCGAGGAACTTGTCGTGACGCGCCGCGCGTCCCGGCAAGACCCGGCGAGCGACAAGCTTCCGGGCACGGCAAGACAACGACCGCGACAAAGCTCTTGCCGCGGCGAAGCCACCACTCTGTGCCTACGCTCCAGCGCATCCGTCGACGTGTCGCCACGGGACCATTCCAGGCGCACGTGGCGAGAGGCTGTGTAGCCAAGCGGTGTGAGGTGGCGAGCGAAGATGACAAGATGGCCATCATGGCAAGCGGTGGCGCCCCTAACGGTCGCTTTTCTGCACTGTTTGGGCGACGCGAACGGGCATTAAATGCTCTTGTCCCCTGCCGTCAGAGTTAGGTAGGATCCACTGTAGAAGCAGTTGTACCAACCACTCTTTTTACATTTGTACCCTTGCCTGCGTTGCCACCTGTCGGTGACCCCTTTAGCGTATAAAAGGAGGCCCATGCGCAACTTAGAAGGGGTCCACTCATTCGAAACCAGAACACTCCCACGCTCTCGAGCAAGAACATAATACAACCACAAAGCAGCAGTAGGAGTATTATCTCTCCGGAGAGCTTCGAAGCTGGGTAAAATCGCTCGCGTGCCTCGCCTCGATCTGCTCTTCGTGCGATCTCCGCTCCCTGCCGGACCGAAAGGGACCCCGGTCCCATTGGTGTTCGTTTCCCACGACAGTCACTCATGATTCATTGCATATCCCGGTACACCGCCGGAGGCATTCATATAGAGTCATACTTTGTTCTAAGTATCAAGTTGTAATTGTTGAGTTGTAAGAAAAATAAAAGTGTGATGATCATCATTATTAGAGCATTGTCCCAAGTGAGGAAAGGATGATGGAGACTATGATTCCCCCATAAGTCAGGATGAGACTCCGGACGAAAAAAAGAGGCCATAAAAAAAGAGAAAGGCCCAAATAAAAAAATGATAGAAAAAGAGAGAAGGGACAATGCTACTATCCTTTTACCACACTTGTGCTTCAAACTAGCACCAAGATCTTCATGATAGAGAGTCTCTCATTTTGTCACTTTCATATACTAGTGGTAATTTTTCATTATAGAACTTGGCTTGTATATTCCAATGATGGGCTTCCTCAAAATGCCCTAGGTCTTCGTGAGCTAGCAAGTTGGATGCACACCCACTTAGTTTCTTTTGTAGAGCTTTCATATACTTATAGCTCTAGTGCATCCGTTGCATGGCAATCCCTACTCACTCACATTGATATCTATTGATGGGCATCTCCATAGCCCGCTGATACGCCTAGTTGATGTGAGACTATCTTCCCTCTTTTTGTCTTCTCCACAACCACCCTTCTATTCCACCTATAAGTGCTATATACATGCCTCACGCTCATGTATTGCGTGAAGATTGAAAAAGTTTTGAGAATGTCATAAGTATGAAACAATTGCTTGGCTTGTCATCGGGGTTGTTCATGATTTAAATATTTTGTGTGGGGAAGATGGAGCATAGCCAGACTATATGATTTTGTAGGGATAACTTTCTTTGGGCATGTTATTTTGAGAAGACATGATTGCTTTGATTAGTATGCTTGAAGTATTATTTTTTTATGTCAATATGAACTTTTGTCTTGAATCTTTCGGATCTGAATATTCATATCAGAATTGAGAAGATTTACATTGAAATTATGCCAAAGTATCACTCCGCATCAAAAATTATTTTTTATCATTTACCTATTCGAGGACGAGCAAGAATTAAGCTTGGGGATGCCTGATACGTCTCCAACGTATCTATAATTTTTGATTGCTCCATGCTACTTTATTTACTGTTTTGGACTATATTGGGCTTTATTTTCCACTTCTATATTATTTTTGGGACTAACCTATTAACCGGAGGCCCAGCCCAGAATTGCTGTTTTTTTTTCCTATTTCAGTGTTTCGAAGAAACGGAATATCAAACGGAGTCCAAACGGAATGAAACCTTCGGGAACGTGATTTTCCAACCGAACGTGATACAGGAGACTTGGACCCTACTCCAAGAAGTGCCAGTGGCGGTCACGAGGGTGGAGGGCACGCCCCCCCACTGGGTGCGCCCCCCTACCTCGTGGGCCCCCTGACGCTCCACCGACGTACTCCTTCCTCTTATATACCTACGTATCCCCGAACGATCAGAACAGGAGCCAAAAACCTAATTCCATCACTGCAACCTTCTGTATCCACGAGATCCCATCTCAGGGCCTGTTCCGGAGCTCCGTCGGAGGGGGCATCCACCACGGAGGGCTTCTACATCAACACCATAGCCCCTCCGATGAAGTGTGATGGCTTTTTCTCTCTTTTTGGATCTCAATACAATGTTCTCCCCCTCTCTTGTGGATATCTATTCGATGTAATCTTCTTTTTGCGGTGTGTTTGTTGAGACCGATGAATTGTGGGTTTATGATTCAGATTTATCTATGGAAAATATTTGATTCTTCTCTGAATTCTTTTATGTATGATTGAGTTGTCTTTGCAAGTCTCTTCGAATTATCCTTTTTGGTTTGGCCAACTAGATTGGTAGTTCTTGCAATGGGAGAAGTGCTTAGCTTTGGGTTCAATCTTGCGGTGTCCTTACCCAGTGACAGAAAAGGTTGTAAGGCACGTATTGTATTGTTGCCATCGAGGATAACAAGATGTTTTTTTATCATATTGCATGAATTTATCCCTATACATCATGTCATCTTGCTTAAGGCGTTACTCTGTTTTTAACTTAATACTCTAGATGCATGCTGGATAGCGGTCGATGAGTGGAGTAATAGTAGTAGATGCAGAATCGTTTTGATCTACTTGTCTTGGACGTGATGCCTATATACATGATCATTGCCTAGATATACTCATAACTATGCTCAATTTTGTCAATTGCTCAACAGTAATTTGTTCACCCACCGTAGAATACTTATGCTCTTGAGAGAAGCCACTAGTGAAACCTATGGCCCCCGGGTCTATTCTCATCATATCAATCTCTATCGCTTTATTTACTTGCTTTGTTTTTACTTTGCCTTTTACCTTTTTACTTTGCATCTATCTATCAAAAATACCAAAAATATTATTTATCATCTCTATCAGATCTCACCCTCGTAAGTGACCGTGAAGGGATTGACAACCCCTAATCGCGTTGGTTGTGAGTAGCTATCGTTTTGTGTAGGTACGAGGGACTTGTTCGTGGTCTCCTACTGGATTGATACCTTGGTTCTCAAAAACTGAGGGAAATACTTACGCTACTTTGCTGCATCATCCTCTCCTCTTTGGGGAAATCCAACGCAGTGCTCAAGAGGTAGCAGACCATAAAAAAAGCAGCGATCTTCTTGGTTCATGAACCCAACTCGGAACTTATATCCATGGCTTGTCTTCACCGTGACCCTTAAACTAGTGTATTCAGTTATGGCAGGGCCGAGCATCTTGAGTACATGTGTTCTGGCAGAGCAAATAATGCACTGCAGGAAAAATAATATGAGAACACAATGTATTCCCTATCCAAATCTAGAAGTAACTTCCTCCTTCACGTCAGTGTTGACCATCGTACTAGTAGTACCTTTTATCCAAATATAATCCAAATTTCCAAATTAGTCGATAGCATGTTCAAAAAACCCCCACCCTCCCGGATAGAAAAGTGGATTCTAGGAAAATACTGCGCCCGTTTTAAAATCCTGTGTTAGGATGAGAAGGAACAAGTGTGGCGTCTCGCCGAGGGTGCAGAAACCTGTAGGGTCCTCGCACTTTGGGCCCTACAAATGAAACACAATAGATTCAGTAGGAAGAAAAATGCATCAACGGCGGCGGCTACCATCCTAGGATTACCTGCGACCTAGGGACTTGGATTTATCGGGGATGGATGAAGAATTCATACCTAGTTCTCCATGAGAAAACCCTATGCAATCTCCGAGAGGGGGTTTTCTCTGAACAAGCAGACGAGGGAGAAGGGGATTCAGGCCCAGTGAAATATTGCCGCTTTGTTTGTCCAGCTTACTGCTAAAGCTGAAAGGGGGGGGGGTTGTGATTTGACGGCTCATTGGGCATTACTGCAGCGCTATGACCAGGGTGTGACTACCATGCAATTGTGCACTCTAATTTGTGCACATGGCATGTGGACCCCGTTGCCGGTTGCCCCACATATTAGTCAAAGGAAGTAGAAAGATAGGAGTATCTAGTGACACATAAACATATTTTTGACAAAGAGATACTCCCTCTGTAAAGAAATATACAAATCTTTTATATCACAACTTTATACATAAGAAAAATCAAGGGGAATATATATAACATATATAATTATAAAAAACAGAGTAGTTTTTAACACAATATAGATGAGTTGGTGATGATGGTGTGCCTGCCATCCTGCAATATAGGCCGTCCGATTTATATCAGACGGATAGGAAGGAAACTATGGCAATTTTGCAAAAAGGTACCCACACACCTCTCCACATTTGCAAATAAGGCCTTTCCTCGTTCATCCTTTTCTCTCACAAGATAAAATACTCATACAAATGCATCTTGATGTTACGTGCAACGCACGGGCATTATGGGGGTTCAGCTTTTTTTATGGGGGTTCAGCTGAGAATATAATACTCAGACAGGCTCACGGTTCTGGACATTGGGCCGCAGGCCCACCCTGCATGTTTGGGGGACCATGTGTTCTACCTCAGCGCTTTTCATATTGCAAGCGATCGGTACGGCCACTACAAAAAAAGACACATCCGTGACATTTTGGGCTGAACGAATTTTTTTTCTGTCATACATATGACACTTCTATGACGATAATTGTGACCAAACCCGGTATCATCATAGATGTGGTGGGCTCCTACTTCTATGACAAAAAATCATGACAGAAAATGGGCTTTTCATCCTGGGCGGGCCAGAGACGCAGCTGCATGACATTCTTTGGGCCATCCATTACGGAAACAACCGTGGTAGAAGCGAGGGGGAGGAAACTTTCAGGGAGTTCCCGGTTACGGTGGGAGGTCAGGGGCCGAGCGATGCATGTTTCTCTCGTACACGTACGCGCGTGTGTGCGAGGCATTGGCTCTAACTGAACCCAAGCGAGGCGTTGGGCTCTAACTGAACCCGAGCGATTGCACTGCAGGCTACGCATTACTAAACCCGAGCAATCAATCGATGGCTGTTAACTGAACCTGATCGAGCGATTCCTTCGCTACTGCTGCTAACTAAAGTCGATCGATGCTACCTCTGGGATGAACTGTGAGCGTTGCGGGGGGGGGGGGGGGGGGTTGGATGAACAGTGAGCGGTGGCGCTGCCTCTGGATGAACAGGACCCCGTGGTGTGGAGGGTTGGATGAACAGTAGATGGTGGAGGGGTGGCCGTGGAGGGGTGGTTGAACAGGACCCCGTGGTGTGGAGGGCTGGATGAACAGTAGACGGTGGAGGGGTGCCCGTGGAGGGGTGGTTGAACAGTAGCAGGTGGAGTAGCGCGCGGTGGAGGCTGGATGAACAGGAGCCCGTGGAGGCTGGAGGAGGTCGACGGTAGCCCGTGGAGGCTGGAGGAGGTCGACGGTGGAGATGAACAGTATCCCATGGAGTCCCGTTTTGTGGTATGCCACACCCCTCCTGATGAACAGGACCCCCGTTTCGACCATAGGAGGTTCGTTTCGTCCGTTTTGCGGTACGCCACACCCCTCCCGATCAATAGGACCCCCATTTCGACCGTAGGAGGTCCGTTTCGTCCGTTTTGCAGTACGCCACACCCCTCCCGATCAACAGGACCCCTGTTTCGACCGTAGGAGGTCCGTTTCCTTCGTTTTGCGGTATACCACACCCCTCCCGATCAACAGGACCCCGTTCCAAACATAGAAGGTCTGTTTCCTCCGTTGTGCGGTACGCCAGGCCTCATTTCCATCCCCTGTTCCGTCCAAGCCCTCCCGATGAACACGACCATGCATTCTGTTCCGACCCAGCCGGTTGGCTCCCCATGAACACGACGACGACGCTGTTTCTCCGTTCTGACCCAGCCATGTACGTATGCACGAGTAGGCGTTCGAGACCCTACCCGTATGTACGTATGTGGCCGTATTTTCTTTCTTGCACCCTCGTCGCTGTACGTACGTGTACATGCTACATGCACGCATCTACTACGACACGTGCGCGCCTCTACAACGACCAGTATGTACGTACACGTTCGCGACCAGAATGACAACGCTACGTATGCTTCGACTAGGTGGGTCTCGACTGTCACGCACTTCCTTGCCTGCGAAGATGTAGCTGGTGGGTCCCAGCAGTCAGGGGGGCGATTCGTTTTGGTTTTTTTCCGTACGCACTTCCTTGCATGCGAAGGTGTAGCTGCTGGGTCCTAGCAGTCATGGGGGCGAATCGTTTTTTTTGCCCGGACGCACTTCCTTGCGCGCGAAGGTGTAGCTGGTGGGTCCCAGCAGTCGTGGGGCGAATCTTTTTTTTGCCCGGACGCACGTCCTTGCGTGCGAAGATGTAGCTGGTGGGTCCCAGCAGTCAGGGGGAAACATTTTTTTCGCGAAATACGGTGGCCCGTCTGGTGGGTCCCAGCTGTCAGGTGGAGGAATAATTATTTTGCGTGTAATAAGGAGGCACTTCCTTGCGTCCGCCGTGGACCCAGCTATCAGCCTCTCCATGGACAGTACTCTTCCGATGGAAGTTGGTCGTTGACCACATTGACCACGCCGCGCCGAGAGCACCACGGAGGTGGATGACGGCGAGGCCTAGGAAGGGGACGACGCGGAGCCGGGGAAGACGCAGAAGTGGATGCCCACGCGAAGAGGAGTATGAGGGTTCCCTGGTTCGGCTGCGATGTGAGGTTGCCGTCGCCGCAGAGTAACATGGGGTGTGGGTGAGTAGAGGGATGGCCTGGCTAGCGGTGGGAGTAGTAGGGGCGGTGAGGCCTCCGCGGTATCACAGCCGGCCACGGGAGGCAGGAGCATGCGGCACGACCGGTGCTTCTTTGGGCGGCTGGAGAACGAAGACTAGAGGTTGAAGAAGCACTACGACCATTGGATGGACATCGTACGGTCACTGGAGTATTGACTAAGTTGACAAAGCCCTCCGTCCCCGTCAACTTAGTAGGCCCACAGGTCAGCCTGCCACTATACTGGGTCCCAGCTAGCAGGGGGAGTATTCATTTTTTTGCGTAATAAGGAGGGACTTCCTTGCGTGCGAAGATATAGCTGGTGGGTCCAAGCTGTCAGCGGCGGTAACGTTTTTTTCATGAAATACAGAGGCCCTTTTGGTGGGTCCTAGATGTCAGGTGGACGAATCATTATTTTGCGCGTAATAAGGAGGCGTTTCCTTGCGTGCGGCCGTGGACCCAGCTGTCAGCCTCTCCACGTATAGTCCACTTCTGATGCATGTCGGTCGTTGACCACGTTGACCAGGCCACGCTGAGAGCACCAGGGCGGTGGACGACGGCGAGGCCTAGGAAGGGACCGACACAGAGGCATGGGAAGACTCGACAGTTGTTTCCCACGCGGAGGGGAGTACGACTGTACGAGGGTTTACTGGTTCGTCTGCTGTCGCCGTAGAATAACAGCAGGTGTGGGTGAGTAGAGGGATGGCTAGGCCAGCGATGGGAGTATGTTGGGGCAGTGAGGCCTACGCGGCAGCACAGCCGACCGCGGGGAGGAGGGAGCAGGCAGGCCCGCCGATGCTTGTTTGAGTGGCTGGAGCAGGAAGAGCAGAGATTGAAGAAGCACAACGGCCGTTGGATGGACATCCAACAGTCACTACTTGTGCGTCAACCTTTTTTTACGAAAGCCTCAAATTTGTGGAAAACATCATACAACCCATCTGCCATTATTTCTAATAATTTACAACCCATTTGCTAATTCTTAAGGTTTTTTAGCCCATATTCTTTTTGTTAGCATTACAACCCATATTGTGGCCACGATTAAAAAATTATATGAAAATTTGCATATTTTGGTGCGGTCCGAACTGTTTTTAATCCCAAAATTTTGACTCACATTCAAACTGATTTAAAAAATAAATGTATATCAATATAAAATCCAACAAATTCTCCATGCATAAAAATTAATGTAATTTAAAATCTCTAAATGAAAAAAGATATTTGAAACTAATTGCCGGTTTGATGTGTTTTAGAAATGTACAACCCATTTCTCGTTACTGATGGTCCATTTTCTCGGCCAGCCGAATGAAAGCTCTCCTCGTCTTGAAAGATTTGTAGCCCAACAGGCCTGACAAAGCGACTTACTTGGCAAATCACAAAAAAACTGGGCTGTGGCCATGGACCCAGCTGTCAGCCTCTCCACGTACAGTACTCTTCCGATGGAAGTCGTTCCTTGACCATGTTGACCACGTCGCGCGGAGAGCACCACGATGGTGGACGACAGCAATGCCTAGGAAGGGGACGACACGGAGCCGGGGAAGACGCGACAGTGGAAGCCCGTGCAGAGAGGAGTACGAGGTTTCACTGGTTCGGCTGCGGTGTGAAGCTGCCATCGCTGCAGGTTCTGGCCAGCGATGGGAATAGTAGGAGGCGGTGAGGCCTCCGCGGCAGCACAGCCGGCCACGGGAGGTAGGAGCATGCGGCACGACCGGCGCTACTTTGGGCGGCTGGAGCAAGAAGACCAGAGGTTGAAGAAGCACTACGGCCGTTGGATGGACATCGTACGATCACTGGAGCTAGAATCGTTCATATTGACTAAGTTGACAAAGCCCTTCATCCCCGTCAACTTAGTAGGCCCACAAGTCAGCCTCCCACTAAGGTGGGTCCCAGCTAGCCGGGGAAGTATTCATTTTTTTTGTGTGTAATAAGGAGGCACTTCCGGTGGGTCCGAGCTGATAGCGGGGGGAACATTTTTTCGCAAAATACGATGGACTGTTAGGTGGGTCCCAGCAGTCAGGGGGCAAACGTTTTTTCACAAAATACGGTGGCCCGTCCAGTGGGTCCCTGCTGTCAGTTGGAGGAATCATTATTTTCCGCGTAATAAGGAGGCACTTACTTGCTGCGGCCGTGGACCCAGCTGACACTCTCCACGTACAGTATACTTCCGATGCAAGTCGTTCCCTGACCACGTTGACCTCGCCGCATTCCGTTGCATGCATGCGTCCATGGGCATAGTGCGTCCCCACTGTCAGCTCTCACGTACTATAGTCATATTTCAATGGCTCGGCACGGTGTGGTCAACATGGTCAATAACCGAGAGTCATCGGAAGATGACACTCGGTTATTGACCATGTTGACCACACCGTGCCGAGCGCACCCAGACTGGAACGATCCGGAGATGATGAAGACGGGGCAGTGGAGTCGCAGATGGAGAGGAGTGGGAAACTTCACTGGTTCAGGTGCGCGGCAGCACAGCCGCGGTGCCGCCCACGGGAGACAGGAGCAAGAACAGAGGTTTAAGAAGGAGCACGGCCGTTGGATTAACATCCAACGGTCCAGCTGCTAGAATCATTTGTTGATCAAGTTGACAAAGCCGTGTGTACACGTCCGCTTAGTAAGCCCACAAGTCTGTCACCAAATCTGACGGGTCCCAGTTGTCAATGGGATGAATAATTTTTTTTGCAAAACAAGGAGGCACTTCCTTCCGTGTGAAGATACAGCCGGTGGGTCCCAGCTGTCAGGTGGAGGAAACATTTTTTTAGCTTAATAAGGAGGAACTTTCCTTGCGTGTGACCATGGACCTCGTGGGTCCCAGCCGTCAGGCTCTCCACGTACAGTCCTCTTCCGATGACTCTCGTTTGTTGAACACACCGCACCGAGCGCAGCGAGGCGGTGGACGACGGCGAGGCCCCGGACGGGAACGACTCGGAGATGGGAAAACGCGGTAGTGGAGTCGCAGATTGAGAGGAGGAGAAGGGTTATAACTGGTTCTGTTGCGGCGTGGGGCTGTAGTCTGTGGAGAATAATAGGAGGTGTCGAGGGGTGGAGGGATAGCCTGGCCGGCGGTGTGGTAGCGCTTCGTAGTGATGCGTGCTAAGCAGAGCCACTAGCCACCGGAAGCCGGACCAGGCGGTCCCAGCGACGCTGGAGGAAGAAGACGAGAGATTGAAGGTGCATGCCGGCCGTTGGATATAAATCCAATGGCTGTGGATGACAGAATCATTTGTTGACCAAGTTGACAACGCCCAGCGTAGGCTTCGACCTATTGGCCCACATGTCAGCCTGCAAAAATGTGGCATATATTTAACCCATGTTTTCTAGAATGTACAGTCCATTTGCTGGGCTGGGTCAACAAATAATTTCGCATCAATCAGGCCCGTTTATATTTTCTAAGAAATCCTTGCCCATTTGCACTTCCTTCAAATACACGTATTAGGTGGGCTCATTATATATATAATGTTATGTTATGTTAGAAGGGAAAACATAAATTGGACACAGCATTACTTCTATAAGAGAACCGCGTTTTATACCGCACAGTAAGCATACTAACAAGTTCACACACAAATACAACAGAAAAGGTAAACATTCATGTCAAACTCAGGTTCATAGGACACGTTCATATTCATAGCCAACATTCATTATCAACAACTCAAAAGATTCATATATACACAAGCTCAGCATATCTATGCATCCAAATGATTGATAGATCACACGACAATATTCATTCATAATTCACAAAAAGATTTAGATATACACATGTTCAGTATGTTTATGCTTTCAAATGATTGAGATCATAGCCAATATGATCCATGGACGAACTTTAATTACCTAGGGTACAGAATTGTAAATGTTGTTCAATCGGAGGTACTACTTGCTAAAATTAGTTCTTGTACGAGTAAACTTTCGAGTACATAAGAGGCAGCACAGACAATCTGAACTTTGCTTGTAGGTTTATCCTCAAATAGTGGCCTCGTGCTGAGGGAGGTTTGAGAAACTTGGCCACTACTTTGATCCACCTAGTTTACTGGCTCATCTTGGTCATGTATCTCGCCAAAATTCTACATTGCAGACGAGAAAGGAGGCGGTTGAGAAAATGAACCACCCAAATTTTTTGTGCAGTTCAACTGAAATGGAGCATCCTTGGCGTGCAGACTGATTAAGTGCCAGATGAATATACGCGTCAACCAACTTGTTTGGAATCATTAGACTCCATGCCATATAGTTCGCTACCATATGTGCCGATAACCAAAAGGCGCAAGTTGGGACCAAAGACTGAACTGCATTTTTCTGGGCTATGCACCAAGCAATATTTTTGGCGTTTACTCTCCTAATACTTGGAGTTTGACAATTGATTGACGCTGGTTGATACTCAAATGAATATAGGCACTTCTTGTCAACATCGATGCTTGTCTGAGTGAACTTTGGAGTACATAGCAGCAGCATAAGTACCTATCCATCTGATCATTTTGTGCAGTTCTACTAAAATCACCCGATGTAATGATTTGCCTGCGAGTTCAGGCTCCAAATTACTCCTTTATGAAATTGGCAAACAGTAGCACAATACCAAATTACCAATACATATGACAGGCACAATAATCAGGATAAAGACCAGTACCAACCTGTGTGAGGTAGCATATCAATTACTATTTCCTTCGCTGGAAGCCGAGATAAGCCAAGCGACTGACAGCAGAGGAAACAAGCAAGCGGAGATTAGTGACTGACAGGAAAGGACGGAAGCTGTCGAGGCAATCACTACAAGAAATCTGTTAATACATGACGGATCTAGTCCGTCATGGATCAGTGAAAAACTGTCATGGGCCCCCGTGCATGACGGATCTGAAATCCGTCATGTGTATCGCGTCATAACTTCACATCATCCTTTCCTTGACGGTTCTTGACCGTCATGGATCTGTACCAGGCCCGCTCAAGCCCAAACCTCCGTGACGGGAACAATCCGTCATGGACTGACGCCACGTAGGATTTTCAATTGACCAATTCTAATGACATGTCTGCCTAGGTGGATACTATTTTCCGTCACAAAAATCGTCATCAATTTGGGCACAGTTTAAATCTGGACGAGCCCATTAGCGCTCCATTTCTACCTCTTTAACCCATTTATTTCTGCCTAATTTTGACCAAGAACATTTTTTGCATAATGCGTCTCACAAATCCAAATACCAATTTCGGCCAAAGAGGAAGTATTTGCAAAGTGTAAGAACATTACACAGTTGATCTATTTTGCAGCCATCCTTATGTAAATACAACATAGCAATTTACAAAATCCTTCTATAAAGTGATAACTTACAAGCATAGATGGACAATATATCACACAGCAAGGTTAAGAACCAGTACAACCCATTTTACTCAACATAACTCAACATAACATATAAGCTATTGAGGCTATTATTCATGTTCTTCCTGTCGGTCCTCCTGTGGTAACTATCACGTCAAGGCTGATTGTGATGGTAGCACCAAGTAGCTCTCTACCTAATCTTCCCTAACATATTTACAAGAACCTTATTAGATATTTGTAGATATGAATAGATCACAGAAATAAGAGAATAAAACAAAAATAAAAATGAACTATATGTTGTCCAAAATTCATAAATCTTATAGTGCATACAAATGAGAATAACATTACATCTACTATAAAACGAGAGTAAACATGAAGTTGCTTAAAATTAATCCAAAGAAAAGCCTGTCAAATGAAAGTTAAATGACAAAGAAACAAAACATACATCACAAAACTCAAGAACTATTGTAGTAGCAGTTGAGGCCATATAAACATGCCAACAAATGGCATCACTAACAAACAATAGCCTCGCCGTGATGTGTAAACTTGTTGACACGTGAACATTTGAAGTTTACGCCAACCAGGTCAACGAGCAGCGGCATCAAACTCAATGTTTATGCTGCAAGTACATCTCAAAGGGCTGACTAGTAAACAATACTTGCTGCCCACTTGACAAACATAGTACTATTATTTATAATGGGAAACAAAAATGAAATGAAATGAACCAGTATATAAGTATACAGGGTGACAACAGTAGGAACAAGGCTTGTGCATGTGTGAGAGATGATTCATCATCACTGCATGTATATTAATAGTGCAAGCATGTATATGCATCAGCAACAAAACAAGATATGCTAAAACGTGTATTGTTTTAATGTCATACTACATGTATAATAAACAAAGTTATAGTGCAGCCACCTAGTGCTATACATATTCAGTTTCCTAGCAGCAAGGATGCCAGGAAGCACATGGTATACATATTAAAAAGTTGATATACCTTCTTAAGACTGTTAGATATTAGATTTCAAAGCAGCAAGAACAGCCAAGTATTTTTCCATAGCCTGCACAAGATAAGGTGATGTGAATGCACCTGCAAGCACAAAATTCAGACTGTGAGCTACCATAAACCATATTAAAACATATATGCTATTTTTTCGAGAAGTCTGTTAGATGTTAAGTTCACACTATTGTTTACCAAAATTGAGATAGATAATAGTAGTATCAATCTTTTCTTAATAATCTCTATTTCCTTTACTTGCTTTGATCCTAGTTCTTTGTGCGTCTATAAAAAAACAAATCTCTTTGGCCAATAATAAACCTAAGTTATTTTTCAAAATGTAGTGATTTTTATAGTTGCCTTTTCAAGCATGGTCCATATTTTCCCATAACTAGAATATCCTTAAGATATTAATTTCCAAATTTATGCATGATGCAAACAGTTCACCAGTAAACCTTTGATATATCATATTTTTAAATATCACAAAACAAAGTCCTAGCTTATTGCAAAGTAATGCTGCAAAACTAAAACATATCAGAGAGAACACACTACACATGGTATACCGGATAGAATAACTAATGAGAGGCAAGTT
The DNA here is from genome assembly GCA_963921465.1 of Triticum timopheevii. Lineage (NCBI taxonomy): Eukaryota > Viridiplantae > Streptophyta > Magnoliopsida > Poales > Poaceae > Triticum > Triticum timopheevii. The sequence continues at coordinate 80,772,451 of OY997272.1, read as the reverse complement.
CCAACTCCATTGTCCAGAATATCTAGAATGTGGGCTATATCAAGTTGATATTGGTCTGGCTGTCCAAAATCCTCTGAAGGCAGAAGTACGACTACGAAAATACATGTTAGCTCTTATAACACGTAAAATACATAGTTGGCGGGATCAATGATTTTCTGAATTGTGGCCAAACCTCATACAGAACTTGAAACAAACATATTCTGCTTGACACCAGAGACACAATTAGAATTCTGGTTCACATCCTAGTTATGCTTAATGACATCAACTACATTCTTGTTACTTAAATTGACTATGCTAACCCATGTACTACAGCCACAATAGGAGTAATCGTAGCTATAAGAGATCTTGATCAACAGATGCATGTATCATTCAAAAATATTGGAATAAAGTATCAAGTGGTCGGAGCATACCATTATTCCTTTGCTAGTGAACACACATTATTTAAGGCATTTGCTTAAATTCAGAGTGCACTTATGAAACAGGGGTGTTCAGATTCACGACTTGCTGACCTGGCTCAACTTGGATGCTTCCATCAACTGCCTGTTGTCTCGGCATATTTGTTGGTTCACACCGGCAGCCAACAATCGACATCACCGTCATACATTCACTTCTCTGCTATACATATCAAATCAAACACTAAAAAATTAGTGAGTGAAACAGGATACACTGTGCATATTAACCAAGATAATTACCACAGTTGAACAAGTGAAATATATATGTATAAGTGATATGCATATTAAACCAAAGGAGATATGCAGAGGTACAAGTGCTTAACTATAGCCCCCACAAAATTTCTCATTTCCAGTCATTTGGATTGCCTCTTTATTAAGCTTGACACCAAAATTATTACTGCACAAGGTAAACATATATGTTCCATGGTTCCAAGAACAGTAACTTGTTCAAACATATATAGATGAACACGCTCAGTCAGCCAAAGCACATCCTACAAAGTAAAGAAGGGCTGGAGGAGAGGAAGAGGGGTTTGAGGTGTTCACCTGGGCAAGGGAGGGCCTCCAGTGGTCCAAATGCAGCGGAGGAGGTTGCCATATGACGCACCACCGTGCCGGAGACGCGGAAGAGGAGGTTGGGGTCGCTGTCGTGCAACTCGGCGCGCGCGGGCAAGCGCCCCGAACAAGGAAGGCGGCATCCAGGAGGAGGAGAGGGCGCGAGGGGGCGCGGTGTGCGCCAGAGCAGAGCCGCCGGAGACGCGGCGACGATGGACGCGACGATGCAGCTGAAACCCTAGCCATGGGCTAATGGTCGCAGGCGAGCGCCGGAGACATGAGCCGCGGATCTAGCCGGCCTGGGGGACAGAGGGGTCGGAGACTAGTTACAGCGCGTGCTGTGCGGTGGTGGAAGTCGCCGGAATCGGTGGGGGTTAGCTATGGTGCGAGGCTCACAAGAGAGAGATGTTCGGGAGAGGGATGGATGGGCGCTGGACGAGGCGGATCTGGAAGCTACGAGGTGAGAGGAGAGGAGGAGTCGGGCCGGCGACGATCTGTGCAAGGAGAGAGGCGAGGAGGTGGTGGGTGGCGGCGCTGTGTGGGGTTGATGGGGAATAGGGAGGGGGCTGCGGAGGAAGAGAGGAGGGTTAGGGCTAGCATTTTATACGAGTAAAGGGTATGCGGGCTTTGGCGGGCTTGGGCGGGCTTTGAGGGTTGTACCAGGCCATCGATGACAGTTTCTGAAAACATCACGTGAAATCCGTCATGCATTAACAGGTTTCTTGTAGTGAATGAAGCACCCAAAATTTTTGTGCAATTCCACCAAAATCGAGCATCCCTGTTGGCACATGTATTGAGAGAGTGAGATTACTGTAATAGTGGGACTACTTGATGAAACATACACTAACAAATTTTCACGCCCAATATGCGACCCTATCCTAAAGGAACTCGAAGGTCCCACTAAGGATAGAAGCGCACATTGGAGACACTTTGCAAGGTGGATATCATTACATTGTACCATTACATAATAGTTGGGGATACATACAAGAGGCATACAATGCCACACGAATACAACATCATCATACATAAGAGCACCATCCGACTACGGATGAAACACAAACAGAAACTCAAACGACATCCACCCTGCTAACCCAGGCTGCCGACCTGGAACCTATCCGCTGATCGAAGAAGAAGCAGAAGAAGAACTCCAAAACAAGCAAGCATCGCTCTCGCGTCAAGATCATCGCATAACCTATACCTGGAACTGTTGTTGTAGTAATTGTGAGCAACAAGGACTTAGCAATCCCATTACCATGGGTATCAAGACTAGCAAAGCTTAATGGGTATGGAAGGGGTAAAGTGGTGAGGTTGCAGCATCAACTAAGCATATATGGTGGCTAACTTATGCAAATAAGAGCGAGAAGAGAAGCAACGGAATGGTCGTGAAGCTAGCAATGATCAAGAAGTGATCCTGAACTCCGACTTACGTCAAACATAACCCAAAACTGCGTTCACTTCCCGGACTCCGCCGAAAAGAGACCATCACGGCTACACACGTGATTGATGCATTTTAATTCGGATCGGGTGTCAAGTTCTCTACAACCGTATGTTAACAAATTCCCATCTGCCACATAACCGCAGGCATGTCTCTCGAAAGTTTATACCCTGCAGGGGTGTCCCAACTTAGCCCATCACAAGCTCTCAAGGTCAACGAAGGATATTCCTTCTCCCAGGAAGACACGATTAGTCTCGAAATCCCGGTTACAAGACATTTCGAAAATGGTAAAACAAGACCAGCAAGACCGCCCTGATGTGCCGACAAATCCCGATAGGAGCTGCACATATCTCGTTCTCAGGGCACACATAACGCAAGTACCAACATAACGCAAGTTGCCAAGGGACGGTCCCGCACGGTGCTCTACTTTGGACCAACACTCGGAGGAGCACTGGTCCAGGGGGGTAAAATAAAGATGACCCTCGGGAGCGCGACTCCCAAGGGAAAAAGGCTTAGGTGGAAAATGTTAAAACCAAGGTTGGGCCTTGCTGGAGGAGTTTTATTCTAAGGGAATTGTCAAGGGGGTCCCATAAATCACCCAACCGCGTAAGGAACACAAAATCAAGGAACATAACACTAGTATGACAGAAACTAGGGCGGCAAGAGTGGAACAAAACACCAGGCATAAGGCCGAGCCTTCCACCCTTTACCAAGTATATAGGTGCATTAATTAAATAAGAGATATTGTCATATTCCAACATAATCCTGTCCATCATGGAGCAATCTTCAACTTCAATGCAACTAACAATGCTATAAGACGGGCTGAACAAAGCGGTAACATAGCCAACCAATAGTTTGCTAGGAAGGGTGAAAAAGGTTAGAGGCTGACATGGCAATTTGGGAGGCTTGATAAGCAAGTGATAGGTAGTGCAGCAAAGCGATAGAACAAAGCTACTAGCATAGCAATGATAGTAGTGAGATCCGGAGTAACGATCATCTTGCCTGAAATCCCGCTAGGAAGAAGAACGAGTCCATGAAGAAGACGAACGGGAGTAGTCGAACGAATCCTCACAATCGCAATGTTACCGGAACTATCAAGAAGAAGCAACACCAAAAAGAAGCAAACAACATGGTAAACCAGCAAGCATAAACATGGCATGATGCATAATCAAGTATGATGCATGTACATTTTAATGAGGCATGGCATGGCAAAGTGCAACAAACCACACTACAAGTTAAGTGGAGCTCAATATGCAACGAGGTTGCATATTGACGAAACTTCACAACACTTATTTAGTTCATCTCGTTTAAGCTACTCAACAATATTAAATGTTGTTAAACATGGCAAGAGATAAATCATAAGTAAACTACACATTTTTAGACAATTTAAATGAGGCCGAAAATAAAAAACAACAATTCCGGAAAATCCCCATATGCATATTTAGCAGTTTGAAGCAAACAAAAATTTTAAACATTTTAAATGTTGTTATCATGATGCGGATGACATATGCAAGTTATATGCCATTTTATTAAAATGTTGACATGAGCATGTTATGAAGAATTTGTTCACCATGGCGGAACAAAAGGGGTGCCACGGCAACTACAACGGAAATGGTGCCACGGCAACATTCCGGTGATCCGACAACTCATCGAGATGTCGGTGCAAGAGAAAGTGTGGATGAACGGATCTTGCAAGGATGATGGGCTGATCCCGGATACCGGGTTTCCCACGGTTCAACGGCATGGCAACCGAGGAGGAACGTGCAATGACAACTCAGACACGGTTTGAACATGGGCATCTCATACAACATGCATTCATTCTCGGAAGGTCGTCTCGGCGGTTATACCTTTGAAGCATGCGTTTTCGGAGCGGATCGGGTCCGATGCGGTGTAGGGGAAGTAGACGTTCTCGGGACGGTCGTAGCGGAAGTAGTGGTACATGGCGACGGTAGTTGTACACGTTTTTTGTAGATGTCCGGGGTCGTCGGTAGAGGTACTTGTCGCCTCACCGAGCATAGTCGACCTTGGCATATCCGAAGGGGTACTTGTGGTTTGAGGGTCGACGGTAGTGGAACTTGGCGCAATCCGGGAAAATAGTGCTCGTTCGGGCATCGTAGTCGGTCTTGGCTGGTCGTCATGTAGTCGTGCATGTGTCTTCGGCGACACCAGGGTGCATCTTGGTGGTCTCGCCTCGGTCTTCAATCCAAAACGAAGCAAGGTAAAAGACTCGGCGCGGTGGTACTTGGTGGTCCACAACAAAGAGGAACCCTGAAGGGGTGGCACGAGAAGGACACCGCAGCGAGGTGATACGTCTCCAACGTATCTATAATTTTTTATTGTTCCATGCTATTATATTACCCCTTTTGGATGTTTATGGGCTTTATTTTACACATTTATATCATTTTTGGGACTAACCTACTAACCGGAGGCCCAACCCATATTGTTGTTTTTTGCCTATTTCAGTATTTCGAAGAAAAGGAATATAAAATGGAGTCCAAACGGAATGAAACCTTCGGAAGCGTGATTTTTGGAACGAACGTGATCCGGAGAGCTTGGAGTGCAAGTCAAGAAGCTTCCAGGAAGCCACAAGATAGGAGGCCGCACCCCCCTGTAGGGCGTGCCCCCTGTCTCGTGGGCCCCTCGGGTAGCCACCGACGTACTTCTTCCTCCTATATATACCTACGTACCCCGAAAACATCCAGGGGCACCACGAAACACAATTTCCACCGCCATAACCTTCTGTATCCGCGAGATCCCATCTTGGAGCCTTCGCCGGCACTCTGCCGGAGGGGCAATCGACCATGCAGGGCCTCTACATGAACATCCTTGCCACTCCGATGAGTTGTGAGTAGTTTACCACAGACCTATGGGTCCATAGTTATTAGCTAGATGGCTTCTTCTCTCTTTTTGGATCTCAATACAATGTTCTCCCCCTCTCTTGTGGAGATATATTCGATGTAAACTCTTTTTGCGGTGTGTTTGTCGAGATCCGATGAATTGTGGGTTTATGATCAAGTTTATCGATGAATAATATTTGAATCTTCTCTGAATTCTTTTATGTATGATTGAGTTATCTTTGCAAGTCTCTTCGAATTATCATTTTGGTTTGGCCTACTAGATTGGTCTTTCTTGCCATGGGAGAAGTGCTTAGCTTTGGGTTCAATCTTGAAGTGTCCTTACCCAGTGACCAAAAGGGTTGCAAGGCACGTATTGCATTGTTGCATCGAGGATAACAAGATGGGGTTTATATCATATTGTATGAATTTATCCCTCTACATCATGTCATCTTGCTTAATGCGTTACTGTTTCTTATGAACTTAATACTCTAGATGCAGGCAAGAGTTGGTCGATGTGTGGAGTAATAGTAGTAGATGCAGGCAGGAGTCGGTCTACTTGTTATGGACGTGATGCCTATATACATGATCATGCCTAGATAATCTCATAACTATGCGCTTTTCTATCAATTGCTCGACAATAATTTGTTCACCCACCGTAATATTTATGCTATCTTGAGAGAAGCCTCTAGTGAAACCTATGGCCCCCGGGTCTATCTCTTATCATATTTGCTTTCAATCTACTTTTATTTGCATCTTTACTTTTTGCATCTATAATATAAAATACCAAAAATATATTTATCTTATCATACTATCTTTATTAGATCTCACTTTTGTAAGTGGCCGTGAAGGGATTGATAACCCCTTTATTGCGTTGGTTGCGAGTTCTCAGTTTGTTTGTGTAGGTGCGTGGGACTTTTGAAGAGCCTCCTACTGGATTGATACCTTGGTTCTCAAAACTAAGGGAAATACTTACGCTACACTTGCTGCATCACCCTCTCCTCTTCGAGGAAAACCAACGCAAGCTCAAGACGTAGCAAGAAGGATTTCTGGCGCCGTTGCCGGGGAGGTCTTCGCTCAAGTCAAGACATACCAAGTACCCATCACAAACCCATCTCCCTCGCATTTCATTATTTGCCATTTGCCCCTCGTTTTCCTCTCCACCACTTCATCCTTGCCATTTTATTCGCCCTCTCTTTCCCAATCTCCTCCTCTCCTTTTGTTTGCCGTTTTTCTGTTTGCTTGTGTGTTGGATTACTTGTTGCCATGGCACAAGATAATACCAAATTGTGTGATTTCTCGAATACCAATAATAATGATTTCCTAAGTACTCCGATTGCTCCTCTTAATGATGTTGTGTCTTGGGAAATCCATACTGCTTTGCTGAATCTTGTTATGAAAGATCAATTCGCCGGCCTTCCTAGTGAAGATGCTGCTACTCATCTAATTTTTTTTTGTTGATTTGTGTGATATGCAAAAAGAAAGATACGGATAACAATATTGTCAAATTGAAGTTGCTAATGTTTGGTTTTCGTCTTTGCCTAAAAATAGTATTGATTCTTGGAACAAGTGCAAAGATGCTTTTATCTCTAAGTATTTTCCTCCCGCTAAGATCATCACTCTTAGGAACGATATTATGAATTTTAAACAACTTGATCATGAGCATGTTTCCCAATCTTGGGAAAGAATGAAATTGATGCTTCGCAATTGCCCTACTCATGGTTTGAATTTATGGATGATCATACAAAATTTTTATGCCGGTTTGAACTTTTCTTCTAGAAATCTCTTAGATTCGGCCGTGGGAGGCACATTTATGGAAATTACGTTAGGAGATGCTACAAAATTGCTTGATAATATTATGGCTAATTATTCTCAATGGCACACCGAATGATCTTCTAGTAAGAAAGTGCATGCTATAGAAGAAATCAATGTTTTGAGTGGAAAGATGGATCAACTTATGAAGATGTTTGCTAATAAAAATACTCCTCTTGATCCCAATGATATGCCTTTGTCTTCTTTGATTGAGAATAGTAATGAATCTATGGATGTGAATTTTGTTGGTAGGAATAGTTCTGGAAATAATGCTTATAGAGGAAACTTTAATGCTAGACCGTTCCCTAGTAATTCCCCTAATAATTATGGAAATTCCTAGAATAACTCTTATGGTAATATTAATAATATGCCCTCTGATTTTGAGAATAGTGTGGAAGAATTTATGATTTCTCAAAAGAATTTTAATGCTTTGCTTGAAGAAAAATTGCTCAAAGTTGATGATTTGGCTAGGAACGTTGATAGACTTTCGCTTCATGTTGATTCTCTTAAAATTAGATCTTCTCCTCCTAAGCATGATATCAATGAGTCTCTCAAAGTAATGAGAATTTCCATTGACGAGTGCAAGGAAAGAACCGCTAGATTGCGTGCTAAAAAAGAAAGCTTTATAAAAGCGTGTTCTTCTAGTTTCCGTGAAAATAATGATGAGGATATTAAAGTTATTGATGCGTCTCCAATTAGATCTATGTTTTGCAATATGAATTTTGATGATTATAGGACTGATGATGAATCAACTTTGCCTAGAAGGCGTCCCAAAAATTCGGAGTCTTTAGATCTTGATGCTAAATTTGGTAAAAGAGAGATAGGAGAATCCTCAACTTCTAATAATATTGAACCCATTATCTCGGATTTCAAGGAATTTGATTATGATAATTGCTCTTTAAAAAGTTGTATTTCCTTGTTGCAATCCGTTGTTAATTCTCTTCATGCTTATAGTCAAAATAAAGCTTTTACCAAACATATTTGTTGATGCCTTGATGCAATCTTATGATGAAAAACTTAATTTGGAAGTTTCTATACCTAGAAAACTTAATGATGAGTGGGAACCTACTATAAAGATTCGAATTAAAGATTATGAGTGTTTTTCTTTGTGTGATTTGGGTGCTAGTGTTTCCACGATTCTGAAAACTTTATGTGATATCTAGGTTTCCATGATCTTGATGATTCTTCTTTAAATTTGCACCTTGCGAATTCCACCATTAAAAAGCCTATGGGAAGGATCAATGATGTTCTTATTGTTGGAAATAGAAATTTGGTGCCCGTAGATTTTATTGCTCTTGATATAGATTGCAATCTTTCTTGCCCTATTATTCTTGGTAGACCTTTCCTTACAACGATTGGTGCGATTACTGATATGAAGGACGGGAATATTAGATTCCAATTTCCCTTAAAGAAAGGCATGGAGCACTTTACAAGAAAGAAAGTCAAATTACCTTATGAATCTATCATGCGTGCTACTTATGAATTTAGTGCCAATGATGGCACTCGTTAGATCTATCTTTGCTTTTTATGCCTAGCTAGGGGCGTTAAACGATAGCGCTAGTTGGGAGGCAACCCAATTTTATTTATGTTTTTTTGTTTTTGCTCCTGTTTAGTAATAAATCTTGAATCTACCTTCTGTTTAGATGTGTTTTTATCTTTTAGTTAGTGTTTGTGCCAAGTAGAACCTATAGGATAACCTACGATGATAGTTGATTTGATTCTGCTGAAAAACAGAAACTTTGCGCGCACGAATATAATTTTGTGAAATCACAGGAACATGCTTTTTCGTTGATTATTTTTGCTCCTGTTAAATAAACAAATTGTCCAGGACATCCTATTTTGGTAGGATTTTTAGAGTTCCAGAAGTTTGCGTTAGTTACAGATTGCTACAGACTATTCTGTTTTTGACAGATTCTGTTTTTCGTGTGTTGTTTGCTTATTTCAATGCATCTATGGCTAGTAAATTAGTTTATGAACCATAAAGAAGTTGGAATACAGTAGGTTTAACACCAAAATAAATAAATAATTAGTTCATTGCAGTACCTTATGTGGTGGTTTTGTTTTCTTTCATTAACGGAGCTAATAAGATTTCCTGTTGAGTTTTGTGTTGTGAAGTTTTCAAGTTTTGAGTAAAGCTTTTATGGACTATGGAATAAAGGGTGGCAAGAGCCTAAGCTTGTGTATTCCCATGGCACCCCAGGATATTCAAGAATATCCAAAAGCCTAAGCTTGGGGATGCCCCGGGAAGGCATCCCCTCTTTCGTCTTCGTTCATTGGTAACTTTACTTGGAGCTATATTTTTATTCGCCACATGATATGTGTTTTGCTTCGAGCGTCATGTATTATATTAGTATTTGCTTTTTATTCTACCACAATCATCCTTGATGTACACACCTTTTTGGAGAAGCCTATTTGATTAGAATTTGCTCTAGTACTTCACTTACATCTAGAATACTCAATGTGCTTCACTTACATCTTTTGAGCTTGATAGATTTTGCTCTAGTACTTCACTTATATCTTTTAGAGCACGGTGGTGTCTTAATTTTGAAGAAATTTGTAGTCTCTCATGCTTCACTTATATTATTTTGAGAGTCTTCTAGAACAACATGGTATTTTCTATGATCTTAAAGTTGGTCCTAGAATGATGAGCATCCAAGTTGGGTATAATAAAAACTATCATAGAAAGTGAATTAGATGCTATGATCAATTTGATACTTGATAATTGTTTTGAGATATGGAGGTAGTGATATTAAAGTCATGCTAGTTGGGTGATTATGAATTTAAAGAATGCTTGTGTTGAAGTTAGCAAGTCCCATAGCATGCACATACGGTTAAAGTTGTGTAACAAATTTGAAACATGAAGTGTACCTCGCTTGTGCATCATTATGAGTGGCGGTCGGGGACGAGCGATGGTCTTTTCCTACCAATATATCCCCTAGGAGCATGCGCGTAGTACTTGGTTTTTGATGACTTCTAAATTTTTGCAATAAGTATACGAGTTCTTTTGACTAATGTTGAGTCCATGGAATATACGCACTTTTACCTTTCCACCTTTGCTAGCCTCTTCGGTACCGTGCATTGCCCTTTCTCACCTTGAGAGTTGGTGCAAACTTCGCCTGTGCATCCAAACCCCGTGATATGATACGTTCTATCACACATAAACCTCCTTATATCTTCCTCAAAACAGCCACCATACCTACCTATTATGGCATTTCCATAGCCATTCCGAGATATATTGCCATGCAACTTTCCACCGTTCCGTTCATCATCATCATGACATACCTTACTTTTGTCATATTGCCATTGCATGATCATGTAGTTGACATCGTATTTGTGGCAAAGCCACCATACATTATTTTTCATACATGTCACTCTTGATTCATTACACTATCCCGGTATACCGCCGGAGGCATTCATATAGAGTCATATCTTGTTCTAGTTTCGAGTTGTAATTTTTATGTTGTAATCAATAGAAGTGTGATGATCATCATTATTAGAACATTGCCCAAAAAAAGAAAAAAAAGAAAAGAAAAAAATAAAAAAAATAAAAAGGGCAATGTTACTATCTCTTTTTCTACACTTGTGCTTCAAAGTAGCACCTTGTTCTCCATTTAGTGAGTCTCATATATTGTGCTTCAAAGTAGCACCACGTTTTTCATATAGTGAGTCTCATAAGTTGTCTTTTTCATACTAGTGGGAGTTTTTCATTATAGAACTTGGCTTGTATATTCCTACGATGGGCTTCCTCAAATGCCCTAGGTCTTCGTGAGCAAGCAAGTTGGATGCACACCCACTAGTTTTCTTTTGTTGAGCATTCATCTATAGCTCTAGTGCATCCGTTGCATGGCAATCCCTACTCCTCATGTTGACATCAATTGATGGGCATCTCCATAGCCCGTTGATTATCCTCGTCAATGTGAGACTTTCTCCTTTTTTGTCTTCTCCACACAATCCCCATCATCATATTCTATTCCACCCATAGTGCTATATCCATGGCTCACGCTCATGTATTGCGTGAAGGTTGAAAACCTTTGAGATTATTTAAGTATGAAACAATTGCTTGGCTTGTCATCGGGGGTATAGAAGTTGGGAATATCTTTGTGTGACGAAAATGAAGCATAGCCTAACTATATGATTTTGTAGGGATGAACTTTCTTTTGCCATGCTATTTTGAGAAGACATGATTACTTTGATTAGTATGCTTGAAGTGTTACTATTTCTTTTATCAATATGAACTTTTATTTTGTATTCATTTGGATCTGAACATTCATGCCACAATAAAGAAAATTACATTATGAATTATGCTAGGTAGCATTCCACATCAAAAATTCTCTTTTTATCATTTACCTACTCGAGGACGAGCAGGAATTAAGCTTGGGGATGCTTGATACGTCTCCAACGTATCTATAATTTTTGATTGTTCCATGCTATTATATTACCCCTTTTGGATGTTTATGGGCTTTATTTTACACATTTATATCATTTTTGGGACTAACCTACTAAACGGAGGCCCAACCCATATTGCTGTTTTCTTGCCTATTTCAGTATTTCGAAGAAAAGGAATATCAAATGGAGTCCAAACGGAATGAAACCTTCGGGAGAGTGATTTTTGGAACAAACGTGATCCGGAGAGCTTGGAGTGCAAGTCAAGAAGCTTCCGAGGAAGCCACGAGATAGGAGGCCGTGCCCCCCTGTAGAGCGCTCCCCCTGTATCATGGGCCCCTCGGGCGGCCACCGACGTACTTCTTCCTCCTATATATACCTACGTACCCCGAAAACATCCAGGGGCACCACGAAACACAATTTCCACTGCCGTAACCTTCTGTATCCGCGAGATCCCATCTTGGAGCCTTCGCCGGCACTCTGCCGGAGGGGGAATCGACCACGGAGGGCCTCTACATCAACATCCTTGCCCCTCCGATGAGTTGTGAGTAGTTTACCACAGATGTACGGGTCCATAGTTATTAGCTAGATGGCTTCTTCTCTCTTTTTGGATCTCAATACAATGTTCTCCCCCTCTCTTGTGGAGATCTATTCGATGTAAACTCTTTTTGCGATGTGTTTGTCGAGATCCGATGAATTGTGAGTTTATGGTCAAGTTTATCTATGAATAATATTTGAATCTTCTCTGAATTGTTTTATGTACGATTGAGTTATCTTTGCAAGTCTCTTCGAATTATCTGTTTGGTTTGGCCTACTAGATTGGTCTTTCTTGCCATGGGAGAAGTGCTTAGCTTTGGGTTCAATCTTGCGGTGTCCTTACCCAGTGACAAAAAGGGTTGCAAGGCACGTATTGTATTGTTGCCAGCGAGGATAACAATATGGGGTTTATATGATATTTCATGAATTTATCCCTCTACATCATGTCATCTTGCTTAATGCGTTATTATGTTCTTATGAACTTAACACTCTAGATGCAGGCAGGAGTCGGTCGATGTGTGGAGTAATAGTAGTAGATGCAGGCAGGAGTCGGTCTACTTGTTATGGACGTGATGCCTATATACATGATCATTTGCCTAGATAATCTCATAACTATGCGCTTTTCTATCAATTGCTCGACAGTAATTTGTTCACCCACCGTAATACTTATGCTATCTTAAGAGAAGCCTCTAGTGAAACCTATGGCCCCGGGTCTATCTCTTATCATATTTGCTTTCAATCTACTTTTATTTGCATCTTTACTTTTTGCATCTATATCATAAAATACCAAAAATATATTTATCTTATCATACTATCTTTATTAGATCTCACTTTCGCAAGTGGCCGTGAAGGGATTGGCAACCCCTTTATTGCGTTGGTTGCGAGTTCTCAGTTTGTTTGTGTAGGTGCGTGGGACTTTTGAAGAGCCTCCTACTGGATTGATACCTAGGTTCTCAAAACTGAGGGAAATACTTACACTACACTTGCTGCATCACCCTCACCCCTTCGAGGAAAACCAACGCAAGCTCAAGACGTAGCACGAGGCGGCGAGGCCAGGGGAGGCACAAGGGAGAAGCAGGGACTCGCGAGCAGATTAGCAAGTCACGGCGCTGGTGCAAGGTGACGACGAGAAGAGGTGGTCGCCGACGGCTACGAGTTGAAGAGCGACGTGGATGAGGTGGCACAGGGCCAGGCGTGGTGAAGCAGTAGGATGGGGTGGGAGGTGTGGTCCCTGCCGACGAGGCACCGACGAACGAAGGCGGGCGACGGAGGCGCGAATACGAGGCCTGGTGCAGCGTATGACTCTGGATCGGGAGCTCCTCTCCCTATCTGGAGTGCGAGGAGGCGAGGGTCCAGAGGCAGCGGCGGTCTCTTGTCGGTGCGAGGGGGTCATGAGGAACGGGAGGAGGCCTCCAGGCGTTCGGGTCTAGGAAGAGGAGGAAGGGGCATAGCGGGGTGGCCGAGGACGGGCGCCACGGGGATGAAGGCAGCGAAGAGGCGCGGGGTGACAGCAAGGGAGGGCCCTCGGAGTTGGCCGCCCCGATGGGGTTGCAGAGGCCATGTGTGACGCCCCCGATTCAATCGTACACTAATCATGCACGCAAACGTGTACGATCAAGATCAGGGACTCACGGGAAGATATCACAACACAACTCTAAAAACATAAATAAGTCATACAAGCATCATAATACAAGCCAGGGACCTCGAGGGCTCGAATACAAGTGCTCGATCATAGACGAGTCAGCGGAAGCAACAATATCTGAGTACAGACATAAGTTAAACAAGTTTGCATGAAGAAGGCTGGCACAAACTGGGATACAGATCGAAAGAGGCGCAGGCCTCCTGCCTGGGATCCTCCTAACTACTCCTGGTCGTCGTCAGCAGCCTGCACGTAGTAGTAGGCACCTCCAGGGTAGTAGTCGTCATCGACGGTGGCGTCTGGCTCCTGGACTCCAGCATCTGGTTGCGACAACCAGAAAGAAAGGAAAGGGGGAAAAGGGGGAGAAAGCAACCGTGAGTACGCATCCAAAGTACTCGCAAGCAAGGAGCTACACTACATATGCATGGGTATATGAGTAAAGGGCCATATCAGTGGACTGAACTGCAGAATGCCAGAATAAGAGGGGGATAGCTAATCCTGTCGAAGACTACGCTTCTGGCAGCCTCCGTCTTGCAGCATGTAGAAGAGAGTAGATTGAAGTCCTCCAAGTAGCATCTCCAAGTAGCATCTCCAGGTAGCATCCCCAGTAGCATCGCATAGCATAATCCTACCCGGTGATCCTCCCCTCGTCTCCCTGTGGAAAAGCGATCACCGGGTTGTCTGTGGAACTTGGAAGGGTGTGTTTTATTAAGTATCCGGTTCTAGTTGTCATAAGGTCAAGGTACAACTCCGGGTCGTCCTTTTACCGAGGGACACGGCTATTCGAATAGATAAACTTCCCTGCAGGGGTGCACCACATAACCCAAGACGCTCGATCCCATTTGGCCGGACACACTTTCCTGGGTCATGCCCGGCCTCGGAAGATCAACACGTCGCAGCCCCACCTAGGCACAACAGAGAGGTCAACACGCCGGTCTAAATCCTATGCGCGCAGGGGTCCGGGCCCATCGCCCATTGCACACCTGCACGTTGTGAGGGCGGCCGGAAGCAGATCTAGCCTCCCTTATACAAGAGTAGGCGTTCCAGTCCAATCCGGCGCGCGCCGCTCCGTCGCTGACGTCAAGAAGGCTTCGGCTGATACCACGACGCCGGGATACCAATAACTACTCCCGCGTAGATGGTTAGTGCGTACAGACCAAATGGCCAGACTCAGATCAAATACCAAGATCTCATTAAGCGTGTTAAGTATCCGCGAACGCCGAACAGGGCCAGGCCCACCTGTCTCCTAGGTGGTCTCAACCTGCCCTGCCGCTCCGCCACAAAGTAACAGTCGGGGGCCGTCGGGAACCCAGGCCCACCTCTACCGGGATGGAGCCACCTGTCCTTTCAGCCCCCTCATCAGAATCACTTGCGGGTACTCAACGAGCTGACCCGACTTTAGTCACCATCTGTATAATATGTATGTATGTATAGTATATACCTGTGATCACCTCCCGAGTGATCACGGCCCAATAGAATAGCAAGGCAGACTGACAAGAATGTAGGGCCAATGATGATAAACTAGCATCCTATACTAAGCATTTAGGATTGCGGGTAGGGTATCAATGACTGTAGCAACCATGACAGGCTATGCAACAGAATAGGAGTAACCGAACAATAACATGCTACACTACTCTAATGCAAGCAGTAGAGAGAAGAATAGGCGATATCTGGTGATCAAGGGGGGGGGGGGCTTGCCTGGTTGCTTTGGCAAGGAGGGGTCGTCGGTGACGTAGTCGACCACAGGGGCATCAACATCGTCACGGGGTCTACCGGAGAGAAGAGGGGGGAGAAAACAGTAAATACATAGCAAGGAAGTGCATAACAGAACAACAAGCAGAGCTAGACGTGTTCTAACGCGGTATGAGGTGATACCGGTGAAGGGGGAAACATCCGGGAAAGTATTCCCGGTGTTTCGCGTTTTCAGACAGATGAACCGGAGAGGAAAGTTGCGAGTTCGGTATGTTAGGGATGTGTGGCGGACAAACAGGTTGCGTATCCGGATTCGTCTCGTTGTTCTGAGCAACTTTCATGTATAAATTATTTTAATCCGAGTTACGGTTTATTTTATATGATTTTCTAAAGTTTTACCAATATTCCAAAATTATTTTTAATTCGAAATTAATTGAAAAAAATGCTATGTGCACCCAGCACAGGGTACACAGAAGTGTACCCAGGGGATGACAGGTGGGCCAAGGGGGACCCAGTTGACCCAGTCAACATTGACCATTCAACAGATGAATAGTACAGGGGGGTCCCACATGTAAGTGTCCTAATGACTTATGAAATGGTTTTCCTTTAATCTAAAATAAGGGGGACCCACATGTCATTGGTTGTACACTTTAATAGAGGGATTCGGTGAGCTGTTTTATCTAAGGGGCCCACTAGTTAGTATGTAATTAGCAGGGGGTAGCCTAATCAGAGGGGGGGTTTGCCCCGGGCATGGACGAACTTAAGACTGAGAGAGACGAGCGAGGGGAAAATGGTGGGCTAGGGTTTCGCAGGGGGGAGGGAGCAACCTTGTAGGGCGCCAAGAGGAGTGGATGGCCGCCCCGTGGCCATCGGCGCCGTGTACGGCCGCCCTCTGTCCACGAGCTCCCGATGAACAGAGGAAGGGGAACGACCTGGCGGTGGGTTGGTCCTGTCCAGTGGCCAAGGCCCAGGGGAATTAGTGGGGAGGGGTTTTGTTTTCTTTTGCTGATCAGGTCTTTCCTTTTCTTTTGTTTAACTCCTTTTTTGCCTATGTTTGCATTTTGTTTTTGTGCCAAAAGAGTTTTGTTTTGAGCGAAACGTGGCACATAATTCTAACACAATAAATTGAGATGGAACAAAAAGTATGGGGTCAAAAGGAGTTGTCTAACCATTTTTAGAAATTGAAAAGGTCAATTTCAAAAGATGCTGGACCACTAAATAATTTCCAGGGGCACTTTCGGAATCCAAAAGAGGTTTGTTCCAACATGAAAAATATCCATCTATTATTTGCCACACTTTGAACATTTTAGCTTTCATGTTTGAAAACTTTTATTTTGGACTTTAAGTTAAATTTGAATTTGGACCAGGTTCGAACTAATGATAGTTTAACAACAGTAATCAAGATGACGTTGCATCATTAGCCGGGAATTAATGTAGCTTAATTATCAGGGCGTCACAATTCTCCTCCATTATAAGAAATCTCGTCCCGAGATTTAAGAGGGGTGTAAGGGAGGAAGTTCTGGTTACGAAAGTCTAACTGATCTTCTCGTCTTTGGTTGCTCTCCTCGAAGAGGTCGATCCATAGCATTGATGTCTTCACTCCTATGCCTGAATGCATCATGATGAAATTGTCGTCCTTCCTTCAGGATCTTCACCAGACTTACGAAAGGATAAGAGGGGGGGAACTCTAAAAGGCCGAATTCTAACAAAATTGATCATCGGACGGTTAACTCAGGGGGTGCAGCGTAAGTATCTCTCGAATTGAAACTTAAGAAGTTATCGAGAGCAAAGTAAGAAGGTACCATGAGAAGTTTCAAATGGGTAGGCAATCGTTTGATGTCTGAAACAACATGCGAAACGGGTCCAGAGCAACGAGATTGAGTATTGTGTTTGTTACCAGAATAGATCACTTGGGACGGTGGCCCGTGAATTACATATGAGGCCACGCGCGAGGAATAACTTTGGGAACAGTGGGTGTACAGGAGAGTTAGGTTTCGATCCTGTGGAACTGTGGGTTATGGGCCCACCATGTGGTTTTTTTTGGAGTAGTGACGTCTTAGACGGCCATGATAGCAAGGCATGTCAGAGAGTACCATGTCAGCTATGTCGGCAACAACGTTGGTACCAAGGGCGAGGGACGAAGAGAACCATTTTCCTGCTTGTTGTAACGAGGCGGACCAATAGGCAAAGTTCTCATCCATCGGTGGTTACCAGAATGTCATCAACAAAAGTAACAGGGTCTTACTGACAGAATTGTACACCAAGGGGTTTACATAAGTAGGGAATTAATATTGCTTAGACCGTAATGATCACCAGAAAGGTTAAACCAAACTATGGAAAGGATAACGTGATCATGAGATTAGACAGAACAATGGAAAGGAAAATGTGTTTAAACACACCTTTCAAGGATATACCCTTCCCAAGGACAAGCAGAGCATGATATCCATGACAGGATATAATGTAGAAAACTCTTTAGGTAAGGGAAGAGAAATTTCATGACATTACCCATACAACAGTGTTTGGGTAGTTTCAACAAGAAACATTTAGCATCACGCCTCTAATGTTCTTGTTGAAGAGCGGGGTATCATAGTCAGGCTTCAAGGTAGCAATGATATGGTGTTTCAATCAAGGGTCAGGTTTTGGATACACAAATGATCCATCATGAGCAACTTATAAAATAAGTCTTACAATTTCCTCCAGGAAGAATGGTTATCATTGCAAAAGAAATTATAATGATAGGTCCTCCAGCCAGGGGGGTGCTTGGCATGACATCATATTACCGGGTCGTCAAAGTACCAACATCATAACTACTGGAAAGTCGTCCCAACCATCATACCTGACCGAGATTCAGATCTGATTTGTGTCATGATACCTCAGACTCAGGATGTCCGAGAAGAAAAGGTGCGACACATATCGAGGAAATGGCATTGCAAGATTCTCGGGAAATTTACTACGGAAGCGAGTTCCGAGACAAAAGCTCATCATCAAACCAATGAAGGGATAAGGAGGTAGCTGATGAACTCAGCGACAATTCATCGAGACTTCCAAAAGATGGTTTCCCCAATTAAGTGAACAAGGAGATAACGTTAGTCAGATCAAATGGTATAATGATGTATGCTCGAGGGAAACATACACAATTAAACATTGATTGAAAGGTGCACCCGAATTATGGGGTTAGTAGCATGATCAATGTTAGAATGGTGGTTCAGCAACCGATAGGCTAAGAATGAATTATCGATCATTAACTTCAAAGCAATAGGGTTGCTAGAAGTGCAGAATCCAAACAACACCGTTCACTTGTGGGTACCCCGGTTGGAATCAAGACGAGGACCAAGAAAGAATGGTGATGGTGAGAAGTATCACTATACCAAGAATTCTTAAGAGGTGGAGCAATTCTCACAACATTCTTGACATAAAAGATGGTAAAACTTCCAAGGTAAAGAAGAACAAATGCTGGGTAGCAAGGATCTCAAGGTATAACACAAAACACGAACAAGTTTGTGTTGAGAGGGAAATCAAGGATGTTGTCGATGATAACATCAATCATCAAGGGGCAAGGATGGTATTTCCCATCATGAATTCAATTGATATCCTGGAAGACCTCGGAATGTTGGTGATGATCACGACACTATTGTCGAGAGATTTCATGAAGGTGTAATCGATCGGCGATGACATCAAGTCCAAGGAATGATGAAGCGAAAGGTTATTGGAACCACGGGTACATCACAGAATCCAGCTTGTTGTTCAAGGCAAAATGATATGACGAGGAAAGTCAACATAAGCTTAGCTCATCGTCGAAATTTGTGCTCCGGGAAGAAGGGCCCAGTAGCACAATGAAAATTAGCACGGTAATGATGTAGCCGAACAGACTAGGAATGGCATGATCGGGTACAAACTCATAAGTAAAGAAGATTACTAAAAGTTGTTGAACCGTAGTGCGGACTCGGTTCAGTTATCGGTGTCTTTGAGTGTTTAATAACTCAGAGCCCATGAAAAATTGGAATCAATGAGAATGTAGCACTTGATGAAGAACTCATAAGAAGTTATGCAGTTCCATTATAATCTCGAGATACCATGGGGTAATACTCGACGTCAGATCAAAGTAGAGGTTGGACTGGGGTATTGCTCTATAGAAGACAAGTGCTTAAACTTGCACGAGAAATGGTATTTAAAGGAGAACATGGTCGGAACCACGATTGCAAAAGATCAATCCACCGATACCAAAAGGATAATATATCAAGGAAATAGTTACAAGAAGCTTCCATGATAGGATCTACATCATGTCCATGGGCATGAACACAAAGTTCAAGGTCGACTCCCACTTTTCCAATGCATAACCTTTCATTCACTTCTCGCGTTCGATGAAGTTGCAGTGTTGAAATTTTATCCGGCGAAACATCAGAAGAGTATGGCTCGTGAAAACTTTCGAGTTCACACATATTAAGGAAGGCATAGGTTCAAGCCATCGGGGTTTCTTAGAACATATACCACGAACTTTAGGAGTAATAACACAAACTCGATAGTAGAGCAAGTTCAAAAGCAGATGATACAATTTACCAAAGGCATTATATACCCATGGAAAGGTTCTCAAGGTTATTCAATATGAAGGACACTGTCGGATAGAATCCAACAAAGGAACCGATGGTCCACAAGGGATCTGATGTGAGCATCGATACTCAACCAGAGGAAGAAGAATGCACGGGCATCATATTATAGAACATCTGAACAATTTTATGCTTAGATAACAAAGGAATTATGATTTCCAAAACAAGGGATCAGAAGCAGACGCTCTGATCAAGGATGGATAAGTTGGATAGACCAGAGGCGCAATTGACGACAAATAGTTCTGTCGAGAACCAGCTCATGTTCAAAAATGATGTCTGAGCCGGAAAGATAATTTAGAAGGATCAATTGATGATTGCGTGCTTTCACACACATGTTGAATCGATAGGATCAAAATGATCGTGTCAAAGGATACTAATGAATATTGCTACACATATGGAAAGCATCCATATTGCAAGCAGACAAGTATTTGCCGAGCAATAGTTTGAAGAGGATACTCGGAAGATCGGGTAGTATTTCCAAGTAATTTGAAAAGCATATGAACAACTGGGGATAAGCGGATACTCGATAAGTGCGAGAATTATCCGTAGGGGTATTCAGGTGACAAAGAACAGCAAGGCAATAAGCTCAAAGGATTATCGAAACAATGACGAGTATTTTGGTGTATCTTGTAATAACAAGACTAACTGGGGATGAATGTAAGAATAACAACTGCAAGTAGTTATCCATAAGGGTTGACGGTGGAAGGGGAATTGCAAACGCGATGAAGACAAGTTCTCGGGTTAACCGCGGTGAGTATCTTCAGGGTCTTCATGTGCAACAGACGATCCTTAGTAATAAGGGGCTCTCCGAGATCCTAATGTTAGATTTAGCAAAATTCATTTAACCCGAATAGAAGAGAGGTCAGAGTCCCAGAGTAAAGGTCGAGGAGTAAAAGATCCTAATACCACCCAATGGTGACGTGGGCCCATGGGCCGCACAGCCATGTTAGTAAAAGTTTTGCAATGTCTAGACTCGACTTTGGCCAAGGAGTGTGGAAGGGGGATCCCTACAGGCAGTCGGCTCTGATACCAACTTGTGACGCCCCCGATTCAATCGTACACTAATCATGCACGCAAACGTGTACGATCAAGATCAGGGACTCACGGGAAGATATCACAACACAACTCTAAAAACATAAATAAGTCATACAAGCATTATAATACAAGCCAGGGGCCTCGAGGGCTCGAATACAAGTGCTCGATCGTAGACGAGTCAGCGGAAGCAACAATATCTGAGTACAGACATAAGTTAAACTAGTTTGCATTAAGAAGGCTGGCACAAACTGGGATACAGATTGAAAGAGGCGCAGGCCTCCTGCCTGGGATCCTCCTAACTACTCCTGGTCGTCGTCAGTAGCCTGCACGTAGTAGTAGGCACCTCCAGGGTAGTAGTCGTCATCGACGGTGGCGTCTGGCTCCTGGACTCCAGCATCTGGTTGCGACAACCAGAAAGAAAGGAAAGGGGGAAAGGGGGAGAAAGCAACCGTGAGTACTCATCCAAAGTACTCGCAAGCAAGGAGCTACACTACATATGCATGGGAATATGAGTAAAGGGCCATATCAGTGGACTGAACTGCAGAATGCCAGAATAAGAGGGGGATAGCTAATCCTGTCGAAGACTATGCTTCTGGCAGCCTCCGTCTTGCAGCATGTAGAAGAGAGTAGATTGAAGTCCTCCAAGTAGCATCTCCAAGTAGCATCTCCAGGTAGCATCTCCAGTAGCATCGCATATCATAATCCTACCCGGCGATCCTCCCCTCGTCTCCCTATGGAAAAGCAATCATCGGGTTGTCTTTGGAACTTGGAAGGGTGTGTTTTATTAAGTATCCGGTTCTAGTTGTCATAAGGTCAAGGTACAACTCCGGGTCGTCCTTTTACCGACGGACATGGCTATTCGAATAGATAAACTTCCCTGCAGGGGTGCACCACATAACCCAACACGCTCGATCCCATTTGGCCAGACACACTTTCCTGGGTCATGCCCGGCGTCGGAAGATCAACACGTCGCAGCCCCACCTAGGCACAACAGAGAGGTCAACACGCCGGTCTAAATCCTATGCGCGCAGGGGTCCGGGCCCATCGCCCATTGCACACCTGCACGTTGCGAGGGCGGCCGGAAGCAGACCTAGCCTCCCTTATACAAGAGTAGGCGTTCCAGTCCAATCCGGCGCGTGCCGCTCCGTCGCTGACGTCAAGAAGGCTTCGGCTGATACCACGACGCCGGGATACCCATAACTACTCCCGCGTAGATGGTTAGTGCGTATAGACCAAATGGCCAGACTCAGATCAAATACCAAGATCTCGTTAAGGGTGTTAAGTATCCGCGAACGCCGAACAGGGCCAGGCCCACCTGTCTCCTAGGTGGTCTCAACCTGCCCTGCCGCTCCGCCACAAAGTAACAGTCAGGGGCCATCGGGAACCCAGGCCCACCTCTACCGGGATGGAGCCACCTGTCCTTTCAGCCCCCTCATCAGAATCACTTGCGGGTACTCAACGAGCTGACCCGACTTTAGTCACCATCTATATAATATGTATGTATGTATAGTATATACCCGTGATCACCTCCCGAGTGATCACGGCCCAATAGTATAGCAAGGCAGACTGACAAGAATGTAGGGCCAATGATGATAAAGTAGCATCCTATACTAAGCATTTAGGATTGCGGGTAGGGTATCAATGACTGTAGCAACAATGACAGGCTATGCAATAGAATAGGAGTAACTGAACAGTAACATGCTACACTACTCTAATGCAAGCAGTATAGAGAAGAATAGGTGATATCTGGTGATCAAGGGGGGGGGGCTTGCCTGGTTGCTTTGGCAAGGAGGGGTCGTCGGTGACGTAGTCGACCACAGGGGCATCAGCATCGTCACGGGGTCTACCGGAGAGAAGAGGGGGGAGAAAATAGTAAATACATAGCAAGGAAGTGCATAACAGAACAACAAGCAGAGCTAGACGTGTTCTAACGCGGTATGAGGTGATACCGGTGAAGGGGGAAACATCCGGGAAAGTATTCCCGGTGTTTCGCGTTTTCCGACAGATGAACCGGAGGGGAAAGTTGCGAGTTCGGTATGTTAGGGATGTGTGGCGGACAAACGGGCTGCGTATCTGGATTCGTCTCGTCGTTCTGAGCAACTTTCATGTATAAATTATTTTAATCCGAGTTACGGTTTATTTTATATGATTTTCTAAAGTTTTACCAATATTCTGAAATTATTTTTAATTCGAAATTAATTGAAAAAATGCTATGTGCACCCAGCACAGGGTACACAGAAGTGTACCCAGGGGATGACAGGTGGGCCAAGGGGGACCCAGTTGACCCAGTCAACATTGACCGTTCAACAGATGAATAGTACAAGGGGGTCCCACATGTAAGTGTCCTAATGACTTATGAAATGGTTTTCCTTTAATCTAAAATAAGGGGGACCCACATGTCATTGGTTGTACACTTTAATAGAGGGATTTGGTGAGCTGTTTTATCTAAGGGGCCCACTAGTTAGTATGTAATTAGCAGGGGGGTAGCCTAATCAGAGGGGGGGTTTGCCCCTAAGCTAAACAGGGGCCGGCCGGGCACGCACGGGCGCTGGAGTGTGCCGGCGGCCTCGGCCACAACCAGCAGCGGCGGCGGCCTCCGGCAGGGGCGCACTAGAAGCGCCGGCGACCCTGGGAGCCAGCTCAGTAGGAGCAGGCGGGGGGGGGGGGGAGCAGCGGCGAGTGTACCCGCCGCGGCAAGCAGCATACGAGCAGGGGAGAGCGGGGGTAGGGCGCGGGGCAACTACGACGCGGTCGGCGGCAGGCCGGAGCAGGCGTGGTCCGGCGGTAACGAGCGAGGCGAGCGCGGGGCAGCCGCGGTGCTGCAGCGAGCGTGGTTGCGGGCACGCGGACACACACGGGGTGCAGTCAGAGGCGGGGCGCAGTTAGAGGCCTGTACGCGACGGTGGTCAACGGGCGGAGCTCGACGAATCGGTGCCTAAGGGGCATGGGGAGGAGGAAGAGGGGGTCGGGGAGGACCGGATGCTCACATTGGTGCTCGTAGTGGTCTCGGGGAAGCCGGGAAAGCACGAGGTCGAGCGGATCGACGAAATCGGCGACGACGACCGTGGTGGCGAAGACAGGTTGATGGCGAGGCTCGGGACTCCGCGGTACAGCTCCTTCTACCCAGATGTCGAGGACGCTGGTGCCCACCTCCTGGTCTTCTCATTGCGGCTCGTGGTGGACGTCGACCATGACGACGATGGCGGCGCGACGACGGTTGTGCCCGGGCATGGACGAAATTAAGAGGGAGAGAGACGAGCGAGGGGAAAACGGTGGGCTAGGGTTTCGCAGGGGGGAGGGAGCAACCTTGTAGGGCGCCAAGGGGAGTGGACGGTCGCCCCGTGGCCATCGGCGCCGTGTACGGCCGCCCTCTGTCCACGAGCTCCCGATGAACAGAGGAAGGGGAACGACCTGGCGGTGGGTTGGGCCTGTCCAGTGGCAAGGCCCAGGGGAATTAGTGGGGAGGGGTTTTGTTTTCTTTTGCTGATCGGGTCTTTCCTTTTCTTTTGTTTAACTCCTTTTTTTGCCTATGTTTGCATTTTGTTTTTGTGCCAAAAGAGTTTTGTTTTGAGCGAAACGTGGCACATAATTCTAACACAATAAATTGAGATGGAACAAAAGTATGGGGTCAAAAGGAGTTGTCTAACCATTTTTAGAAATTGAAAAGGTCAATTTCAAAAGATGCTGGACCACTAAATAATTTCCAGGGGCACTTTCGGAATCCAAAAGAGGTTTGTTCCAACATGAAAAATATCCATCGATTATTTGCCACACTTTGAACATTTTAGCTTTCATGTTTGAAAACTTTTATTTTGGACTTTAAGTTAAATTTGAATTTGGACCAGGTTCGAACTAACGAGGGTTTAACAACAATAATCATGATGACGTTGCATCATTAGCCGGGAATTAATGTAGCTTAATTATCAGGGTGTCACACCATGCATGGGGCTCTGCTCCTCTCTGTGTGTGGCAGCGGAGGAGGAGGACGATGGGGAGAGGGGTTCGAGAGGAGGGGGTTCGGGCGATGGGTTCTGGCGGCGCGAGGGGAGAAGTGTGGATTGAGGAAGAGGGTGGTTGTGCATGCTAGGTTTAGGAGGGAATGGATGGGCCTAATGAGGTGGGCTGGTGCTGTGGGCTAGGACGCCCAGCTGGGCTGGACTCTCTCTCCCTCCCTTCTATTCTTTAGCAGAAAAGAATTAGAGAGAAGAGAAAGAAAGAGAGGGTTAGGTGAAGAATTTGCGCATAGGGTTAATTTTCCCGGACTCATAAAAAATGAGCTTAATCCAAGAAAATAGAAGTTGGCACGAATGCAAGATTTAAATTCAAACTCATTTGAATTTAATTCAAATGGTTTGAACTAGGACAAGGTTTAGGAGTGGCCAAAATGTTGAGATTTGTGGTGGAGCTCCAGAAAGTGATGAAAGAAGTTATGGGCAAAGTTTGAGGTCAAGAAGTGATATAACAAAGGCATGGAATATTTTTCAAGTGTGTTTTGGTGAATTCCAAATTAGTGGAATATTTATTAGCTCCCTAAATAATATTGGGAGGATATGTTATAAAGAGAAATCAACATGTGAATTCCCTCGATTTAAATGGACTGAAGATCCATACAATTTATTTAAAAGAGTTATAAGAATAATGATATGATGGCATGATGAAATGATGCAATGCAAGAGATGACAAGGAGAATGCAGCAAACAAAACAAATCACACGATGAAACTCGGAGTAGTTGGAAGTCTTCTGGAGCGTCGGTCTCGCGGCGTCACACAAATAGAAGCACCCTCATTATCTTAATGGGTAAAGTTATCAACATAGTAGTCTTGCTTAAAGAGAGGTATTAGTTTATTTAATCAGTGCCAATTAGCTCAACTCAACGCTCAAAGCATTGCCATTTATCATAGGTTGCAAAACTTTAACGTGCAAAGATAAAGGAGTTTCTCATGACAGTAGCACGATACAAATAGAGACGACATCAAACTAATATGGATGAAGGCCTTAGGCCCGTACCAACCTGAGAAAAAAAGCTTATTCATGTAGTCCCATAAGAGATGATAAAGCACTCACTGGAATCATACAATAGTATTTATTTTAGTGCACTTCAAATGTATGGTTGAAATCACTCTTGTTTACTAGTGCTGAGATTATATCAAAAGATTATCAGGAACTTCCAGCAGAGTTAAAGCACTGGCTGGGATACAATTCATTGTCTTATCTTGCGTAGTTCCATTAAAATGTATGATTGGCACAACATGATCCCTTGAACCAGTAGGAACAAGGTGAAACCTTCATTAGCTTAGTGAGAAAGGATAGGAAGACATTATCATATTACTCAAACAGTAGCATCAAATTCATGATGGACAATACGCAAAACATTGCCTCATTGAACCAATGGCAATAAATTGACATGCAAAACAATAGCACTATTATGTCATGACACTAATAATATTCCCTCCCTGCTCCACCACATGATTCACCTCCATAGACAAACATACACACATACATGATTCAACATAGGGTCCTACTATAGATTTGTTTAACTCCAACAGGAAAATTAGGCAGTAATAAATTAGTGGTACTTAAGTACTCCTAATTAATTAAGTGAGACAACAGTAGTGGAAGGGCTCCATGGAGGATCATCTCACATGTAAGGTAGTCGTTGCCGGAGCCCTTGAATGGCCTCGACTGAGGCCTCTGGCTTCAGCAAGATCGCCTTGGCACTGTTTCTTCTTCTTCTTCTTCTTCTTCTTCTTCTTCTTCTTCTTCTTCTTCTTCTTCTTCTTCTTCTTCTTCTTCTTCTTCTTCCTCTTGATGCTCTGTTTCTCTTTCTCCTCACCAGTTGGTGAAACGAAGTACATGATTGGTCTTCTAATTCAGAATTGTTTTGTTAGTGAGGGAGTACAAGTGTACTAGTAAAAAATAGCATTATTTTCTCATGGCAGTCGAAAAATAGAGATGAACACATGCATTAAATATCATTCTTACCTAAAGGAAGGTTATGGCGCCAATATGGATGATGAGGATTGGAACACATATCTCCGTTTGTGCAGTTCCACCAAAATGAATCAACTGTTCCATTCTGACATTCCAGTTAAATAGCACAAAAGTCACTTCTTTTAAGAAGAGTTTTGTGCGGTGCACCAAAAGGTCACAACAGCAACCAGGTGAATTGGATATCCCTGTTTGCACAAAAAGGCACAGAGGAACAGTCAGAGTCTCAAATAATTACAAGCAAAAACATTTGGCTAAACTTGTCATGGCTTATAACAGTGGCATGGCTTGATTTTTACCAGGGACATTAGATTAAGAACAGCTAAGGCTGCGTTCGGTTCACATGTTTGGTGCAGGATTTTCGTAGGAACACAATTCCTATGGTATTCTTTCCCTTCCAACCGTTTGGAACACGGGAAAGGTGAATAGTGTTTCATAGGAAAGCTGGTCTGGTAGTACTGATTCCATAGGATTAGAAACATCCACGCGCTGCTCATTTTTTGGGCGGAAGCCCGAGGCAGCTGCTCACTGCCATGCGTTAGACAGGTTGATGTGCTGTGTTTGCCAGAATAAAAATATCAACCTATGTGTGGTATGTGAGGTGAGGACAAGAGTAGTCACTGTGCAGCTGAATAAACAAATAGCATCTCATACTGCCAAGCATGCTACTCTAAAAAACGAAATATGTACATTTCGTAGTCCATCCGATTACATTCTCTTGAGAGTTTCCTCCGGTTCGCTGTTCTATAGTTTTATACCTACATTCATTTCCTATTCCTCTATTTTCATCAAGACCTATGTTTTCTGCCCCTTTATTCTGAACGGAGCCTAAATATTTGGTTTAAGGGCATGGGACAGTGGGTGCACCGGCAGTCCAGCTCCATGTACGTAAACAGGGGCATAAAGTGGTGATTCATAGTTTGTTGCCCCGAAAAACAAACATCCAAGAAACATATCTGGGTTGGTCCCATTTTTGTTCACTCTAGCCACCTACTCCTATGTGTGGATGGCAAATCTAGTCCTGGTCATACCACTGTGTATAGCATTACCCCTATATTTCCCTTTTCAACCAAGAGACCGGTTGGATGACCATTCTGTACTACTTTCACCCCTTTTCCTTCCTGTTTGTACCAAGTCCGATGTACATACTAAATTCCCCCACCCCCACTTTATTTCTTGTTTGAACCAAGTACTCCCTCCGTCCGGAATTACTTGTCATCAAAATGGATGTGTCTAGAACTAAAATACATCTAGATACATCCATTTCAATGACAAGTATTTTCGGACAGAGGGAGTACAAGATTCGACTCCATGAAGTAGCTTTACGTCTAACAATAGAAAAAAAAAGGTGACGTTGGACCATCCGATCGAGAGGGGCTAAGAGGTAGAAAATGATGCACATGCAGCGACATAGCGAGTTGGGGAAATATAGCTAAGGCGGTTTCGAACAAAGATATACCTGAAGGTCGTCGGGATGTGGATAGGTGGGCAGCGGGATGCCGGATCCGCCCACACGCAACGACGAAGGGATCAGAGGACCTCCCGCGCCGGCGCTCGGCCAGAGATAACGGTGCGGCCGGCAGTGGGTCTCCTCCCTTGTTGTCGACGACGGCCTAAACGCTGCCCCTCCTCCCCTTCACCGGTGGAGGGGGATACGTCCGGATCTGTAACCACGGTGAGGATAGAAAGCCAGTGTTTTTCGAAGGGAGAAAGACAATGTTACTACCCCTATCTTGTTTAGATCTGGAGAGGATGAGAGTGTGTGAATAGAGCAACCCTAGCAAGCAAGCGCGGAGGCTCCGGCCTATATATACGTAGTGGGGTAGTTTTCCTTTTTCACTCCATCAAAACAATCGTTTAAAATTGTGTACTACTACATGCCAGGTCGCGGTTTTTTTTAGTTGTTGATTGCTTTTTGAGATAGCTACCCACTTGTTCCAAGTGGTGTTACGATGTGCCAGGTCGCACTTTGTATCGTTCAAGTCTGGTACTACAAGTCCCGCCATTAAATGAACAACCACCCCCTCATAAAAATTGTGAACAAGCCCACGTCTAAAATTAGCGGAAACATAGGTTGCCCCAACATGCAATATTATTTATATTTTCTACTCCCTCCGTTCCTAAATATAAGTCTTTTTTATTAGCCACACCTAAGACAAGAATTTTTTTATTAGCAGTGAACTCCACATGTCATAGACACAAAAATTGTGGCAAGATTCCCTTAGGCAAGCCAAAGTGTTTCTAACAATTTGAGGAACTCAGGTTAGGCAAGTGTGGCAAGTGTGGGAAAAAATAATGTGGCAACATAAGACAAACATAGTCACAATCCAAACAGCCCCGTAATTTTTTGTGACATGCATGAAAATTTGGTTAGTTAAATTTATAGTCAAAATTTGGCAAGGCGCATCAGATCAACACATGTAAGTTTCAAAAGGAAAGTCACGGCATGCATGCATGCGTTGTACTCCCTCCGTTTCCTAATATAAGTCTTTTTTAGAGATTGCAACAAGTGACTACATACGAAGCAGAATATGTCGTACATACGAAGTAGCCCATTTGAAATGTGTAAAAATACTTATATCGAGTGCTGTGCTTTGATGTGTCGCGTCAACTCGTACAAGACCGAGAAATTTGATTACTACAACGCCCTCTCCCTCGCGGACTGAGCTCCGGTGCCTTAACTGCACCTGCCTTTGTCTGCATGACAGGAGGGCCAACCACCTGTTGGGACCACATGTCATAGTGGCAAAGGCAGGAGCAGTAAGTAGATGCTTTCGCTACACGCTATCCCTCCCACACGAGGTGGACGGACATGCAGCAGTGGATTCGATACTGTAGAAGTAGGAGTAACATCATTGTTCGTCTTCTCGAAGAGGCGAAGAGCCAAGCGCAACCCGAACATGGCAGTTGCGAACGCTCCCGTGGTGCGGTTCCTTGGAGCATGCATATACTAGCCAGGCTCTTGCATGAGACAAAATTGCTACTCCCTCTTTTCCGGTTTATAGTGCTCAATTCAAAAATCTCACCAATCAATGTAGATGGTGAGTGGTGGAATATAGTTTGTAGTTCCGCAAAAGCACCTAATTAATGCTCTTGTTTTCCTCAAAAAATTATGTTTATCAATGCATTAATTGCAATGCATGCATGCATAAAGTACATACATTGGTCAATTTTCTCTTAATACTTGCATGCAATGATTTAATGCACCTTGGAATCTGAAAATGTGATGGAAAACAACCAAATTGAGCCTTATAAAATGGAAAACCTAAAATTTTGAGATAAGCCCTATAAACCGGAAAGGAGGGAGTATTGTTTAACAATTAAACTCCATTATCCATTGGTTGATACTCATTCTACATAGGTCCCCGCGCTTAGCACCGTTTCCTCCTAGGGTCACCAATGTTTATTTGCTAATTAATAGCATTGCGTGCAATGAACTAGCGATTGCAAGTCATTGAAAGCATGCACACCTCTCATCTCTTATTGGTTGATATGTCAAGAAACAAGAAACAAGGTAGAAGTTAATGCACCGCGCCTAAGTGTTTTGGGACTATTTGGTTTTCATAAGATGACTTACACACCTAGACGGAGGGAGTAGTATAGACCTGTAAACTGGAAAGGAGTATTTGCCTTTCTAGAGATTTCAACAAGTGACTAAACTACACCATGTGCAGTACTCCGTCCCTTCCGGTTTATAGGGCTCAAATCTCAAATCTCATGAACCAAGGCATTTTGCAATTGGAGGAATGTATCTCGTACTTTACAAAACTACCCTAATTAAACTCATGCATTAATTACGTAGTTCTCTCGTTTTCCTCTCCGCCTTGGTCGCGGTGCACAATATTGAGCACTCCTATATGACTAGCTGCTGTATCTACATGTGGGACATTTCAAAACATCCGGGCCCGCGTGCCATCCACCAAATCACATCGAGGTGGTACAGTCGAGACTCACCTATCACCCCGGTGTGGCCGTCATGACCCGTCATATCACAAAACCCACACCTTTACCAGAAGAGGTAAGGTGGCCTCCAAGTTGGACTGGACGAAGCAACCATCATTTCACTGGAATGCTCCTTTAAGCCCTTTCTTCCCTTTCTTGAAGAAAACCTCACTCCAGGCTACTCACTTCTGCCATTTTTCTTGTGTACCGACGAAGGAAAGGTGGGTGAATCAGTTATGCTGCTATATTTTCATTCCAACAATCTTCTTTTTGCGAAGCACCGACCGATTCTCACATCCTATTCTTTTCCCGTTTTCATTGTGATTATGGTTTCCTTTCGATTGCTTTTTGTTTGTCAGTTCATTGATGGATCCTGGAGCACTAGGCAAAGAGTTGCCATCGGACAACCCACTGGAGACAGCGATCTCCAGGAAGCGAGCACCGACCAACGAGTTGACCATGTTGGCGGTCCAACCCATGGAGACGAAGAACTCCAAGAAACAAGCACTGGCCAAAGAGTTGAGGACGTTGGCGGATGAACTCCTCAAAGAAAGTTGGAAGAGCAGCAAGGGCCCCACCATGCCTACCCCAGGAACTCTGTTTGCCACCTATGTGAGCCTCAAGACCGAGTTTGAGGAGATAGTCGCCGTTGAGAAGCAGTATTCCCCTTGCAAGGTGATGGCCCCCGGAGGGATGAGATCCCCCGGTGAGCTGCACAAGGTAAAAAATAATGGCTTATTACCATAGTTGTGGTTTTTGATTATTTGCAATGTGCTTGCTAATATGTTAGGGTTGTGCAGGTGCCGGTGGTTGTCCTTAATGATTCCGATGTCGTGGCCCGTCCTATTGGCATCGCCCCGAAGATCGATTCCGATGTCGCTGTCCATCCTGTGGACATCGCCCCAGAGATCGATTCCGATGTCGTGGTCAGTCCTGTGGACATCGCCCCAGAAATCGATTCCCATGCCGCTGTCCATGCTGTGGTCATTGCCCGAGAGATTGATGACAAGAAATAGTTGGTCGCGCTAATCCTTCAGGGTAGTTTGCATGGCCCTGTGTTTAATTACCAGAACGAAGCCTGTTATCAAACCATCTTAGGGATAGTGCACTGTCTTGTGTGGGTGGATCTTGCTACTTTTGTTTGATAGTGAATCATGCGATGAATCATGCGAACCCTCTCCGAGTTATGGAAACAGATGTATCCTCACCAGCTTTTGATGTAATATATGGCATGCTTAGATGTAAGTTTGAACTGTTTATCATATCAGCAGGGCTTGTTTGATGATTATTGGTGTTAGTAGGCTAGCTACTGTGCGAGCTATAGTACTTGCAAAACACTCACCGAAGAGAAACGTTTGGGCTGATGGACTCGTGGTACACTTATACTTATCCCTCGTTGATCGACCAATAGCCCTAGTTCCTAAAATTGTAGGCTTAGCGATCGATCAGACAATAGTCGACATACATTCAGGCCTCATTTGGTTCATAGGGTAGGAAAATCGTAGCAAAAGTACAGAGAACGTGCAACACAAAATCATAGCAGTGCAGAGACGTACTCCCTCCGTTCCAAAATAGATGACCTAGGCGGGCTAGTTTGGCCTAGTGGGTTTCAGTGATATGACGTGGTACAGTGCCGTCCAGTCTTCGCGTGTGGTAGCAGTATTGCGGGTACAGTAAGTTTTCTTGAAGAAGCAGAATTCAACGAAGTCATGATGGTTCCTTCGTCCGAACAACTTACAGTGGGAAAGGTTGGGCCTGCGATACGACTGGGGTAGACCAGGATAATTTTGGGCATGGCAGGTGGACCAGGATGGTCGACGTCCCACATGTCGGTGAATGAAAGTATTCTTTCCGATATAGAGGACAAGCAATGAGTATTCATTGTTTATTTTTGATGAAAGCTATTGTCTCCACTGTTACGAGGGAGGAGTGTGAAACACGGCAGCCCAGTGAACTTGGCATGTGCACCACTCCCTCCTTCCTCATGTAATGCCCAGGTTACAACTTTTTCTCACGTTCTCTCTATCTATTTCCTCTCAAATGTTTTTTACCTTTCTTTTTTTAAGGCAAAATTGTTTTTATGCCTTTTTTTAGAATTATTTTTTTATACCTAGGAGCAAGTGTAGAGACGGGCTATTGCAGAGCCCACTCCTTGACTTTGTCAATGCCTCTCTCTCCTCCACATAAGGAGTACTTGCTATGCATGCATGCGGCGGGCAGCTAGCGTCTTGAGGGGCCAGGGCGGTGAGAGCGGGCTCCGGAAGCGGTCCGCACTCCAGCATGGCCCACCTCACATTATCACCATATATTTCTTGGAGTCCGTGCACGGCGGGCAGGCGATCTCTTCTCCCTCCCCCGTTTCTCTCTTCTCAACCCATGCCCGCCGAGCGATTAGATTTCGGCTATCGACGGTTTATTCAATTATAGTCCCACATGTCGGTGAAACTGCAAGACAACGCGTGTCCCCTCTGGTGAGCGGCGTGCGAGCCGGACTGTCGGGGTTGCGACGCGTACGAGTCGTAAGTGCGCCGCCTTTTCCTTGAGAACTTGCGAAGCGTAACATTTTCGCGCGATCGATCGATAGAAATCCAGAACAAAATGACGAGGGCGGTGCTTTCCCGCTCATTAGGCGGGCTAGTTCGAGTGATATGACGTGCTACAGTGCCGTCCACTTGCTCCATTTTTATGTAAGCAAGAGTTTACACTCTTACGCGGGAGGAGTGCGAAACACCGCGGATCTAATTTTGATTGAGGGATAACTATTCCCTGCCAAATAATGGAGGATTCTTAGCGATTATAGCATGATAGTTAGGGCATCTCTAGAGCTGGCCCACAAATTTACACCGGCATCTGTCCGAGGACACTGATGGATGCCATCCGATGCTGCCCGCATAGCTTTCGACAACTATATGAACTAACCGGACAAAATTCGTGCAAACAAAGCAAATTTCAAATTACCCGGATGAAATTCATTACATTTCGAAAACTTTTCCTACAAACTGGACAAAATTCATTACATATTTCGCACAAACCGTACTAAAACCTACTGTAAACCTAATCTAAACGATCGTCAGCGCCCGACCACCATGTCCGACCATGAACCCGAGAAAGGCGGCCATTGCCTTTGCCTCCTCCTCATCCGCCTCGATAACCTCCTCCTCCGGAGCACAAGGTTCTGAAGATTTCCGCCTCCACGTCGCCGTCAAGCGGATAATCGGCCGCCGATGTTTACCCCACCAAGCTTGGCGTCTAGTGAGTGGAGTAGCGGTGGCATTCCCGGGACCAGAGCGGCGGCGACCTACCGTGTACTAATCTTCCCCGTGCCGGCTGCAACCGTGCACGCGCGCCGGCTTCGTGGTCGTGGTGGCGGAGGGCGGCCGGGGGGTTGTCGACGGTCTCCTTCGTTTGCTCCTGCGATAGTACGTCGAAGAGAGCTTTGTAGCGTGCCCGGGGCAGAGCCACCAATGTCCCTCATCTACTCCTGCGGCAGTACGTCCAGGAGAGCTTCGCCGCGCCAGGAGGCCATGGTTGAAGTGGTGCCGACAGAAGGAAGGGACCGGAGGAGAATAAGTGTGGGTCTTTGGCTATGGCTGGGAGCTGGGGCTCAAGTTAATATAGCGGGCGAATGGCAATGAGCCATGGCAGACGGATGGACAACTGGCACCAGAGTAGGTGCGTCAGGCGTGAATGCGGACGCTGCTTCAGTGACTTAACTGCAGATGCATTTGGGTTACTGACATTTGGGCCCAACGGGCATCTGGCCCGCATGTTAGTGACACACCAATTGCACCTGCAGTTAAGTCTGGTGAATGCGGCATTGCCATTCTGGAGAGATGGTGATTGTTTCAGGCGGGAAGCGCGCGCTAGTGATGGAAGGGGTTTCGGTGTGCAGTGGCACTAAGATCGGTCGCTCACGGTAGTACATACTCCGTACCATACTACCATAGTACCCTCTCTAGCTTAGGCTGTTTTATAGATTGTCGTTGTGATGGACGATATACATGAGCAAGGCGGTCCGAGTATGACTGTTGGTGTTGAGCCAGGTGAATACATGCTCGGCGTTCGCGTAGGCCTCCATCAAATGTCTAAACAGTAATGTCAGGCACCGCCAGGGCGCGCAGGTGATGGGCTCGCCGTTTGTGTTGCGCCATGAGCAGGACTTTGATTTAGAGGGCGATGTGCATGCATTAGCATGCTTTGACAGCGTGAGCGTGAGTGTATGACGCAAAGTATTTCATTTTCATTTGGCTGACGAGGGTGCGTTGCAGCGATGAGTCCATGGTTTGATTCCCCACATACGCATAATTTTGGTTTTTACAGTATTTCTTTCTCCATTGACAGGTAGGCCTACGTAGATAGATAAAGAACATGAGCTGATGAGGCGCATGCGGACTGTTTGACTGGTCAACCAGACAAATACGGAGCTATACGCTGAGACAGTGACCGTATAATCACCATATCTCGTATACAATGATCAATGTGAGCTATCAAGACAATTTCGATGACCGCCAATGCATTTTACTCGGTAATAAATGACCAGGATTGAAGGGAAATCCAAATTTGCTTCGTCTTCTGTCCTTGAGCTCTTGACAAACCAAGGCACTATACGGTTGTCCCTCCACTCCACCCAGAGTTCTCACCAAGCGTCATTCATACCACCGCGCTGCACACTAACCGGAAAGCCAGCGATGGCATCCCACCACGCCGAGTTACTCGCCGCCCACGACCGCACACAAAATGGTAGGGAAGCTGTTGGTGTCAAAACCGGCGGATCTCGGGTAGGGGGTCCCGAACTATGCGTCTAGGCAGATGGTAACAGAAGACAAGGGACACAATGTTTTACCCAGGTTCGGGCCCTCTTGATGGAGGTAAAACCCTACGTCCTTCTTGATTAATATTGATGATGTGTATTACAAGAGTGGATCTACCATGAGATCAAGGAGGCTAAACCCTAGAAGCTAGCCTATGGTATGATTGTTGTAATGGATGTTGTCCTACGGACTAAGGCCCTCTGGTTTATATAGACACCGGAGAGGTCTAGGGTTACACAGAGTCAGTTACAATGGTAGGAGATCTACATATCCGTATCGCCAAGCTTGCCTTACACGCCAAGGAAAGTCCCATCCGGACACGGGACGGAGTCTTCAATCTTGTATCTTCGTAGTCTTGGAGTCCGGCGGATGATGATAGTCCGGCTGTCCAGACACCCGCTAGTCCAGGACTCCCTCAGTAGCCCCTGAATGTGGCTTCAATGACGAAAAGTCCGGCGCACATAATGTTCGGCATTGCAAGGCGGGTTCCTCCTTTGAATAATCCATAGAAGATTGTGAACACCAGGATAGTGTCCAGCTCTGCAAAATAAGTTCCATATTCCACCGTAGAGAGAATAATATATGCACAAGTTCAATCTGCTGACGTATTCTGCGGCATGACGTCACACCACTACCAAGCTTTTACTTGAATCGTTTTTTACTATACCACCTCAGCGCGTTTAGCGAAGCGGTTTCCTTGGCACGTCTTGTCGAAGCAGAGATCGTGTTCCCCTTATTCCGGGATTCTCATCAATACGGACGTGGGTAACCCAACTGCGCCATTGATGGTGGCGCTTGGGAGATAAGCGAGTTTTACCAGGCCGGTGGGGACGTATAGTCTTCGTCCGCCTATATAAGGGGATAAGG
The DNA here is from genome assembly GCA_963921465.1 of Triticum timopheevii. Taxonomy (NCBI): domain Eukaryota; kingdom Viridiplantae; phylum Streptophyta; class Magnoliopsida; order Poales; family Poaceae; genus Triticum; species Triticum timopheevii. The sequence continues at coordinate 80,735,867 of OY997272.1, read as the reverse complement.
ATCCGCCTATTTACCTATGCCTTCTTCCTCCTTTGCTTACCCATCGCCGCGCACTCAAGCTCTAGCGCCCAAGTTCGCGCATCTCATCTCAACCTTCTCCGACTATGTCCGGAGCGGGAGGTAAATGGTTGGCCTCCACTGTTAAGGAGGAGCACATCGCCAAACTGCGCAGCGCCGGATACCTTTCCGGCGACATCGCGCACCGGCTGCCCGACAAGGGGCAGCTCATCCCCAGCCCCAGGCCCCATGAGAGGGTCGTATTTCTCCCCCACTTCCTCCGCGGACTGGGCTTTCCTCTTCACCCCTTTGTCCGGGGGCTCATGTTCTACTACGACCTGGATTTCCATGATCTGGCGCCGAACTTCATCCTCAACATCTCGGCGTTTATCGTCGTGTGCGAGGCCTTCCTCTGCATCCAGCCCCACTTCGGCTTCTGGCTCAAGACCTTCAATGTCAAGCCGAAGGTAGTGAAGGGCACGCAGGCGGAGTGCGGAGGCGCCATGTTGGGCAACATGCCCAACGTCCTCTGGTTCGAAGGGGCCTTCGTGGAATCCGTCAAGGGGTGGCAGTCGGGGTGGTTCTACATCACCGAGCTGCGCGACCCGAAGTGGGCGGCGGCCCCCGAGTTCAGATCTGGTATCCCTGTGCAGCTCACCTCCTGGAAAGAGAAGGGCTTGCTATGGGGTAATTCGAAGTAGCTGACGGGACTCCAAGCCTGTATCCAGAAGCTGGTGAACAAGAAGCTCAGGCTTGTTAATGTGGTCCAAGTCATGCTCGTCCACCGGATTCTCCCATGCCAAGAACGGGCATTCAACCTGTGGGGTTTGATCCGGCACAGCACCAGGCGCTGAGCGGGCTCTTCGACATGACGTACGAAGGCGCCTGGAGGGTGCTGTTCAAGGGCGCCGAAGCCCCCGCATCCGCGATGGAAGATCGCGGATTTCACTCGCAGCGTCCAGCTGACGAGGTAAGTGATTCTACCCCTTTACGGGACACTTGTTGTTAATAGTTCGACCCTAAGCGGGTTTCAATCTCCCTTTTCCCTTGACAGGAATGGATGAAGACCCAGTGGACGCCCGTCTAGCGGGGCCGCTGGTTCCGGCACCGAACGTGGTGCCGGAGAAGAAGGCCAAGAAGGTGGCCATGGGTACTCGAAAGAGTTCCTGTTTTCAGCTGTCCGACGACTCTGAGGCGGATTCCTCCCCCGAAGATGAGGAGGAGGAAGAAGACTCTCTCCCAGAGGAGGGAGAGAGAAAGAGGAAGGCCTCCCCAATAGGGGAGGCTGAAGGGTCCAAGAGGGGAAGAACTATTCCCCCGGACAGCTCCGCCAACACCAACATTGGCGATGAAGAGTGGCCCTCAAGGGCCAGGCCTCCGGCGAGATCGTAAGTATCCGGATTCCTGAATGATCTGCAATTTCTTTTGTGTCACATAGTGTCCTTCTAATGCCGTATACTGCCTGCAGTCCGGCAGACGATGATCTCCCTGCTTCGTCGAGCGGGTCGTTGGCTCCGTCGGATGTGGATTCCATTCCGACTGCCTGTAGCCCTCGCGCCGCTGAGGACGCCGAGGTGGGATCCCAGGAGAGGACCCATCAGGAGGAGGCTCCGGAGGCGCCGCAAGGCAGCCTCCCGGACTTTGCGCCGGACTACACGCCGGAACCCACAGTGGTCCCAGAGTCCGGCAGGCGGCCCCTTCGCAGGAAGGGCAAGACCATGACACCGGCGGCCCCCGTCCAACCGGAGGCGCCGGACAACTTGCTGGAGGCGCTCAAAGGCGCTTCGATCGAGGAAGAACACTGCACTGTCATGAGTGCGGTGATTCAGAAGGTTCAACTCGCCAAGAGCGGGCTGACCGAAGCCTGCAGCAGCCTTCTAACAGGCTTTGAGGTAAGAAGTGAAAATTATGCAATGTAATACCGCATAGACAGTAGCCCCTGATGCTTGGTTCGGTGTTCCGAAAGAAAAGCCGGACTAAGGATCTAAAAAGATATACGCAGGGTTACTAAAAAATTATGTCAATATGGGTTTGCTGGCTGCGTTGCTGACCTCTGCCGCACTAACTGCGGAGGTCGCTGCTTTGAAGCAGGACCTTGAGAGGTCCGAGCAGGAGCTCGGCCATGCCAAGAAGCAGCTCGAGGACAAAGAAGGTGAGTAACAGCACTTTGAATAGTTACCTTACAGAAAAGGATTTAGGTTGCAAGAAAAATAACAAGGATAATCGTGGGTACTGCAGGGGCCACGAACGAGGTGGCAACCCTGAAGGAGGCTATGTTCGCGGCCGAACGCAATGCGGCCGCGGAACGGGCAAAGCGAGAGAAGCAGGAGGCGCGGGTGGCGGAAGTGCGGCAAGAGCTCCCGGCTCTCATGGAAAAGCATGAGAGTTTGGAGGGCGACTCAAAGACTCGAGAGTTTGAGCTTGCCTCGGCTCTCGAAAGTGCCAAAGCTGCCAAGGCCGAGGCCCGTAAGGCCCTTCAGGAGGTTAAGGATGTGAAGAAAATAGCGGAGGGTAAGGCATTTTTCATACAAAGCAAGCATGTTAATGTAAACTACCTGACACTTCATGGCCCAAATTCGGAGCTCTCCAGGGGCGTTTCGGGCCATGAAGGGCCTCATAGTCCAGCTGTGTCCTGGAGAGGCCATGCCTGGGAGCTACTTCGGCCTCGTGCGGCGGCTGGTGGATGTGTGCCCCTTGTTGGAGGTCGTCAAGTGCTCCGCCTATATTGAAGGTGCTCGTCGGGCCCTTGCCCGCGCAAAGGTGCACTAGGGCAGGCTGGATGCGGAGAAGCTTATCACTGATGTGCTGCCAGCGGGCAAGGAGTATCGTACGCCCGAGATGTACTATAAGACTGTCCTGAAGGGTGCCCGCAAGATTGCGGATGAGTGCCCCAGAGATGTAATTATTGAGTAGACTCGCTATGTATTATCCTGTGCGCTGAAAACTTTGTTCATATGCGCTAAGCAACGCTTGTTTGATTTAAAATATTACCTTCTGTGCGGCCGTTTATGAAATCTGAGAGATGGCAAGTCGTCGGCTTCAGCCCCCAAGCCACAAGTGCTGGGGTGTTCGGGATAAACTTAAGCACTCTTGTTCCCATTCTTGGGTCCATTTAGGGAGGCGCTCAACACAACGAACAAGGCAACCGGACTTATAATGCTTGAACACTCTCACTTAGCCATAGAATTCTATAATTTTAAATTTCGGCGAAGCCCCTGGTATTCGGAAGACCATGTTCGGGGCGCTATCCACGCCTTGGCCGGACATTATCCGATTCTTCGCTTGACGCGGCATAAGTCTTTAAGGACTCGAAAAGACCTCTCGAACAGCGACCAGTCTCTCGCCTTATCATGACAGTCAGTTTTAGCTTTCTCCACTGAGGCACTCGCCCAGCTCAACCGGGGTGCAATCGCAGTGGTTCTCCTAGTGCCACCTTAGCCGACAGAACGGAACATAAGGTACCAAAACGTGGGAGCCGAGCAAACCCAACTATTGACCCAAGACATGATTCGGAGCCGATTCATATAATGCTATAAGTTCGGGGTGCCGCACGTGTGAAAGTGTTCGGACTTATCACACCATAATGCGGGGAACATAAGCCCCTGGTGTATTCGGCCGTACCAAAATATACGGGTGCAGGATGTCATTAGTGAACATATAAGTAAAGTAATGCATTAACAGGCAAAAAGTGCTGCATTATGTATTCAAGGAATTCTGCTATGAGTGCGGAATGATAAAAATAGTGCGGTAAGCAAGGGATTGGACTAATTAAACATGTCCCCCTCCAGGGGTGGGCTGCGGACTGGTGTATATAATCAAATTTAATGCTCGTAATGGAGACCACCTGAGTGTTCATCGCAGCCTTCTTCCCTCCCTGGCTGTTGCATCGTGAGTTCGGCGGGTTCGCCGTCGGACAGGGCCTCTGATGAACGGAGTCCTGTGTATACGGAGAAGGAAAATAACAATAAAAAAGAGTGACACACTTGTGAGCCCCTGGTGTGGTCGAACCGCACTCTGGGTCTGTTGTGGTCATGCCCCTCCCCCTAGGCCCATGGTATCTCCAGAGCGTAATGATGTACGCGGAGAGTTGGTCTTGCAATCATGCGAGGGCTGGGATTGGGGCCGCATTGCTACGCGTTCTCGGAACGTGCCAGGTGGTCTTGGTTGATGTTGCTCCGGGCGCGTTTGGCCGTGTCCGGCCGTTTAACGGCCGAACTCGAAAATTGCCTTAAAAGGCTGCTCTGTACTTCTGCCGCGAGAGCCGCTGTATGTTCCTCCATTCAGAGGGAGTGTTCCGTATTTCCGTTGACCGTGATGACTCCACGAGGGCCTGGCATCTTGAGCTTGAGGTATGCGTAATGCGGCACCGCGTTAAACTTTGCGAACGCGGTTCGTCCAAGCAGAGCATGATAGCCGCTGCGAAACGGGACTATGTCGAAGATTAACTCCTCGCTCCGGAAATTGTCCGGGGATCCGAAGACCACTTCCAGTGTGACTGAGCCTGTACAATTGGCCTCAACACCTGGTATGACGCCTTTGAAGGTCGTCTTTGTAGGTTTAATCCTTGAGGGGTCTATGCCCATCTTGCGCACTGTATCCTGATAAAGCAGGTTCAGGCTACTGTCGTCGTCCATCCGGACTCTCGTGAGGTGAAATCCATCGATGATTGGGTCTAAAACTAATGCGGCGAATCCGCCATGGCGGATACTGGTCGGATGGTCTCTTCGATCGAAAGTGATCGGGAAAGAGGACCATGGATTGAACTTAGGGGCGACTGGCTCCATCGCATATACGTCCCTTAGTGCACGCTTCCGCTCCCTCTTGGGTATATGGGTTGCGTATATCATGTTCACCGTCCGCACTTGTGGGGGGAAACCCTTCTGTCCTCTACTGTTCGGCGGTCAGGTCTCTTCCTCGTCGTCGCTGTGCAACCCCTTGTCGTCGTTTTCGGCAATTAACTTGCCTGCCTGCTTAAATACCCAACAATGTCTATTGGTGTGGTTAGCTGGCTTTTCGGGGGTGCCATGTATCTGGCATGAGCGGTCGAGTATTCGGTCCAAATTGGACGGACCCGGAGTGGTTCTTTTGAATGGCTTCTTCCGCTGACCAGGTTTAGAGCCTCGAAATCCGGCATTAACTGCCATATCCTCCTTGTCATCGCTGTTAACGCGGTGCTTATTTTTGCTTCGACGTGACCTACCATTGTGGTCCTTAGTATCCGGACTACCAGCATTTTTGCTGAGGTTGTTGCCGCGAGCTAGCCAGCTGTCCTCTCCCGCACAGAAGCGGGTCGTTAATGATGTGAGGGCTGCCATGGATTTCGGCTTTTCCTATCCTAGGTGCCGGGCTAGCCATTCGTCGCGGATGTTATGTTTGAAGGCTGCGAGGGCTTCTGCATCCGGACAGTCGACGATTTGATTTTTCTTTGTTAAGAACCGTGTCCAGAATTGCCTGGCCGATTCATCTGGCTGCTGGATTATGTGGCTTAGGTCATCGGCATCTGGTGGCCGCACATATGTGACCTGGAAGTTGTCGAGGAATGCGGCTTCCAGGTCCTCCCAACACCCAATTGACTCTGCAGGCAGGTTGTTAAGCCAATGCCGAGCTGGTCCTTTAAGCTTGAGCGGGAGGTATTTTATGGCGTGGAAATCATCACCGCGGGCCATATGGATGTGAAGGAGATAATCTTCGATCCAAACCACAGGGTCTGTCGTGCCATCGTAGGATTCAAAGTTTACGGGTTTAAACCCTTCATAATGATCCATTACTTCGTCAGTGAACCATAGTGGGTGTGCGGCGCCTCTGTATTGAGCAATATCACGACGTAGCTCAAGGGAGCGTTGTCTGTTGTCTTCGGCCCGGCCGGGGTTGTTGTATCCGGCTCTACGGTATTCGTCGTGGGTCGTGGGGCGCCCACGTGATCCATATATAGATCTAGATTGCCTTGCTTTGTCCTCCAATATATCTCGCAAGTCTGGTGCGTTCCCTCTTGGCGTTGTACTTTTGGAGCGATGCCGGGGTACAGTCTTGGTGGAGGGCCTGGATGCCTCTCTGTCGCGACCACGGGGTGGTCGGTCGGCCATATTGTGCGCTGATGATGAAGGTATGTATGCTTCCTCCTCTAATCGGGGGAGCAACTTGCGTTTTGGGTAGCTTTTGGAGGGGTGTTCAAGTTCATACTCTTCGGCCGCGAGGACCTCGGTCCATCTGTCGGCCAGCAGGTCTTGATCAGCTTGAAGCTGCTGCTGCTTTTTCTTTAGGCTATTTGCCGTGGCCATTAGCCTGCGTTTGAAACGCTCTTGTTCGACGGGATCCTCGGGCACGACGAATTCGTCGTCGTCGAGGCTTGCCTCGTCTCCGGAGGGAGGTATGTAATTATCTTGCTCGACCTCTTCGTCTGCCGGTCTCTCGTGAGGGCTTGCTTCTGCATCCTCCTGCGCTGAATCTTGCTGGAGGGGATTGTCTTTGGCACTTTTTGGGGTGTTATTATCTCCTGTGCCGGAATCTCCATTCTTGCTGTGGCGGGATTTAGAGCGGGCCGCTGACGTCGGCGCTTGGGCTGTTTCTTTAAGGAATCTGCCTCCGCTACTTCTTCGCCGTCCCCATCTTTTGGGGTGTCCACCATGTATATGTCATATGACGAGGTGGTCTTCCAGTGCCCTGTAGGCGCTGGTTCTTGTTCGTATCCGGCATCGTCGTCCATATCGTCGATGTCTTCGGAGTCATAGTCTAGCATGTCGGTTAGATCGTCGACAGTGGCTACAAAGTGGGAGGTGGGTGGGCTTTGAATTTCTTCGTCGTCCGCATCCCAACCATCCTGGCCATAATCCGGCCAGGGCTCTCCGGATAGCGAGAGATGCTTTAGCGAATTAGGATGTCTACAAAGGGCGAGTGCTGAAAGATGTCCGCAGCGGTGAACTCCATGATCGGCGCCCGATCGGATTCGATTGGCAGGGGCGCAGGAGGTTCGGAGTCCGGCAGGGAGTCCGGCACCACGGAGTCATGAGCTTTATAGGGGACAAGGTCAGTGTTCGGCTCCATCGCCGCGGAAGTTGCAGCCCCCGAGGCGGTGTCCAGCCACCGGTCCTCGATCTGGGCGATCGGCTCCGGACTGAGGGCCAGAGCGGATTCGTGTGCAGCCACCAAGGCACTGTTCGGTGGTAGAGCTAAATCATGCCCATCGTGACAGTGCGGCACGCTCGGCTGTGGCTCGAGTCCGTCGAAGATCAAGTCCCCGCGGATGTCGGCCGTGAAGTTTAGGCTTCCAAACCTGACCTGACGGCCAGGGGCGTAGCTTTCGATCTGCTCCAGATGGCCAAGTGAATTAGCCTGCAGTGTGAAGCCGCCGAATACGAAGATCTGTCCGGGGAGAAAAGTCTCACCCTGGACGGTGTTGTTGTTGATTGAAGAAGCCATCGAGCCTATCGGTGACGACACAGAGGAACTCTCAATGAAAGCACCAATGTCGGTGTCAAAACCGGCGGATCTCGGGTAGGGGGTCCCGAACTGTGCGTCTAGGCGGATGGTAACAGGAGACAAGGGACACGATGTTTTACCCAGGTTCGGGCCATCTTGATGGAGGTAAAACCCTACGTCCTGCTTGATTAATATTGATGATGTGTATTACAAGAGTGGACCTACCATGAGATCAAGGAGGCTAAACTCTAGAAGCTAGCCTATGGTATGATTGTTGTAATGGATGTTGTCCTACGGACTAAGGCCCTCCGGTTTATATAGACACCGGAGAGGGCTAGGGTTACACAGAGTCGGTTACAATGGTAGGAGATCTACATATCCGTATCGCCAAGCTTGCCTTCCACGCCAAGGAAAGTCCCAACCGGACACGGGACGGAGTCTTCAATCTTGTATCTACGTAGTCTTGGAGTCCGGCAGACGATGATAGTCCGGCTGTCCGGACACCCCCTAGTCCAGGACTCCCTCAGAAGCGATGACATCCCGCTGTGCCAAGTTCATCGCCACTCGCGACCTCACAACTATGTGGGAGGAATTTGAAGATGCCAAGGCTGAATGGGCAGTAGAGCAAGAGGCGGCCAAAGCCGTATAGAGGGAGCAGAAAATTCAGAAAGCACTCAAGAAAAGAGAGGCCCGCCGCCGCAAGAAAGAAAAGGACGCACGCGCTGCTGCGGAGAAGTCGGCGGAGATCCAAGCACGGTGGGGTGTCGCCGACAAAGCCGGGAAGGAGAACGACGGTGTCTGGCCAGCATGTGAGAAGTAGTAGTACTAGTAGTTAGTGTGTGTGTTTGTGTTTGAGTACGAGCATTTACCAGTACTACTAGTTACTACTGTAGTTTTTAGAGCAAATTACAAGTACATTGGCCTAGACTAAATGGAAAAATTCCCATCCTAAGCATCAAATGCCATATCTTTCTCTATAGGAATTGAGATGCATGTCATCTCACTTCCTATGATTTTCATATTCCTATCCTATGAACGAAAGGAGGCCTCTGTTGGAGTAACTACTGTAGGTAGCAGTACTGTTGGTATAGTAGTTTTCTTCAAGAAGTGGAATTCAATGAAGTCATGATGGTTCCTTCGTCCGAGCAACTTCAAAGTGGGAAGTGGGCCTGTGATTTGACGGCTCATTAGTCATTGTTACTGCGACGCGACGACCCGGGTGACTCTCCCTTGGAGTTCTGCATGCATGGCAAGTGGACCAGGATGGTCAACGTCCCACATGTTGGCGAACAGAAGTATTCTTTCCGATATTGAGGAGCAAGGAAACCGCGTGATGAAGTCATGTACCTAGGGTAGGGTCATAGACATGTCCTAAGTACCCTTCCCAAGGACACCCTCAGAAGAAACTGCATTCCAGTCGACCAAGAGGGACTTCACTTGACGGACTCGAAGGACTCGACTATGAAAACTCACTCGACCATCAGGAGATCAAGAGCCACTCTGCATCCAAACGGTCTGTAATTAAGTAGTCTTTATCGCATTTAGGACACTTTATTTAAGGCATTACCAGTAACGCCTAGCCTTAATGTACTTTAAACCCTGCATAACTGAGGGCCGGAGGGGTCTGGCAGACACTATATAAGCCACCCCCCTCCTCAGCGTAAAGGGTTCGCACCCCTGTAATCCATACACTTATAATCCAGTCAACCGCCTCCGGGCTCCAAGACGTAGGGCTATTACTTCCTCCGATAAGGGCCTGAACTCGTACATCCCTTGTGTTTACAACTGCTCCATAGCTAGGATCTTGCCTCTCCATACCTACCCCCATTCTACTGTCGGACTTAGAACCACGACAGTTGGCGCCCACCTTGGGGCAGGTGTCTTAGCGATTTCTGGAGAAGTTGCAATTGTTCCGATTGTCTTCGTCATGGTTTCTAGTGGAGTTTTGGTCGAGGGTCACGAGATCCGTCTCGGCGCGCTCACCTTCATCGCCGACGACTCCGCTTGGCTCTAGGAGGCTCCACTCGACATCGACGCGCTCCCCGTCCACGGGGCGACGCATTTTCGGGCGTGTGTCCGCGGCGTTCTGCTGCGGCAGCCGTCGACTCCTTATCGGTCGACTCCCCTGTCGTCCTCCCTCCCAGTCTCCCGCCAGCGCAAGTGCTCTGGTCGGTCGAGGCTCCAACGGTGGGTAAGGCACGTGGTGGCCCGCCAGTCGGCCATCACCCAAGTTGCAGCAATCGAGCCCGACGAATCTCTCTACGGCTTGTTTGATCTGTCGACTGGCTCCGTAGAGACCGCATCCGAGTGCGACAGCAGCGATCCGGCGGCGGAGGTCTTGATGGTCAATGGGCCTCGTAGCCCTCCCGGCTTCCCCCGCGACGACGGGGTGGACGGTGGAGGCGACCCCGCTCAAGTCCATGAGGAATATCAACCCGAGCCACTTAACTCCCTGCAAAGGGAAGAACTTCGCCACAAGAACATGGATGCCCTGCATACTCCCATCGCAGGAGAAACCCCCGAGGCTCATGCCTTGGAGGAGGCGTGTTTGGCCAACTTGGCTGAACGCACTCGTCTGGAGAATCTCCAGCGAGCACTCGACGAGCGCGCGCGGCAACAAGTACCTAACTCCAGTCGACGTCAACTCTTCCCGCAGCCGACTCAGCTATATCGAACCCCCATCCAGAATTTAGCAGCTACAACCCGTATAGCAGAGTCGATTTAGCCCTCTCAGTCGGAGGCTGGTAGAGGCTTGATGCAGATTAGAGATTTGCTCTGAGCAGCAGGTGATCAGAATTCAGCCGTGTTGCAGTCACGCAACAGGATTCACAGTCGATCCGTCGCTGCGAATACGGTTCAGTCGGCTCACAGCCCTAGATCGCCTCCGCGGCGTGAAGAGCGCGAGAATCGACGGGACCAATATGGTGACCGATACGATCGTGATGATAGGCGTCGAGTGCCCACTCCTCCCCCGAGGGGTGGGTCCTACGCTCATCGGCAGCAAGATGACAGGCGCCAGCTCAGTGTGGGATGAAGAGCTCCGGTCGACCCCAGGGAACCAGGCTTTGACGCGCGATCCATCATCGTGCAAGGCTTGGTCGATCGGAACAGGGCTCATCGAGGTGGCCATGACAGAGATGCGCCCACTAGCAGCCGAGTGCATGTTTCTGGTCCGGAATGTTTCAGCAGGGCTATCAGAGCCGCGGTGATTCCCCCCAACTTCAGGTTGGCGACTGGAGTCAGCAAGTTCACCGGTGAGTCTAAGCCTGAAACTTGGCTTGAAGACTACTAAGTGGCGGTGCAGATCGGTGGCGGAAATGATGAAGTGGCTATGAAACATTTACCACTCATGTTGGAAGGTTCGGCCAGGGCGTGGTTGAATCAGTTAACTCCTAGCAGCATTTACACTTGGGAAGATCTTTCCCGAGTGTTCGTCAGAACATTCGAGGGAACTTGCAAGCGACCAGCTGGATTGACAGAGCTGCAAGTTTGTGTGCAGAAGTCGAATGAGACCTTAAGAGAGTATATTCAGAGATGGATCACTTTGCATCATACCATGGAGAACGTGTTTGATCATCAGGCAGTCTGTGCCTTCAAGGATGGTGTTAAGAACAGAGAATTGAGTTTGAAGTATGGTCGGACCGGAGATATGACCCTGAGTCGGATGATGGAAATTGCTACCAAGTACGACAACAGCGAAGAGGAGGACGGACTCCGGAGCGGCAAGTACAAGCCGAGTCAGTCGGAGAAAGGAAACTCCAGTCGGAAGCAGAAACAGAAAGCCGAACCAGCGGCTCCTTGAGAGGCTCTGGCCATGACTCAGGGCAAGTTCAAAGGAAAACCCAAAGGATCCTGGAACCCCAAGAAGCTGAAGGATAAAGAAGGAAATGATGTGATGGATCTGCCGTGTCACATCCACACGAAGAAAGACGAAGAGGGTAATTTCATTTACCCGAAGCATACCACTCGGCAGTGCAGGCTCCTGATCCAGCAGTTCCAAGGTAAACAGCCCAAGGACAAGGAAAAGGAGTCAGACAAAGCCGAAGACAAGGAGGACACTGAGGGAGGACATCCTCATGTTAACTCCACTCTGATGATCTTTGCGGATGTGGAAAGCAAGAGCCGACTGAAGGTTATCAAGCGCGAGGTGAACATGGTCGCCCCGGCGACACCGAGTTACCTGAGATGGTCCCAGACTCCCATTACATTCGACCAGTCCGATCACCCGACTCATATAGCCACCCCTGGGAGGCAAGCTTTGGTGGTTGACCCGGTCGTCGAAGGCACTCGGCTGACGAAGGTGCTAATGGATGGTGGTAGTGGACTGAATTTATTATATGCGGACACGCTGAAAGGAATGGGCATTCCGATGTCCCGACTGAGCACCAGCAACATGAGTTTTCATGGAGTTATACCTCGAAAGAAAGCTGAGTCACTCGGTCAGATAGCTCTGGACGTGTTGTTCAGTGACTCAAAGCATTTCCGCAAAGAGAAGCTGACGTTTGAAGTCATGGATTTTCAGAGCGCTTACCACGCTATTTTGGGGAGACCATCTTACGCACGGTTCATGGCTCGACCATGTTACGTGTACCTCAAACTGAAGATGCCCGGCCCCAAAGGCGTGATCACTATCACTGGTGATCGGAAAAAAGCAGAAGAGTGTTTCCAGAAAGGCTCGAAAATTGCCGACTCCCAGGTGACAACAGTGAAGCTAGAGGGATATAAGAAAAATGCAGATCCGAGTGATTTGTTGTGGGCTAAGAAGCCTGCCACAGAATCAGCGTTTCAGTCGTCCGGTAAGACAAAGCCCGTTCACATTCACCCGACCGACCCCAATGTAGCTCCGACCCATATTTCCACAACACTCGACCCTAAATAGGAAGAAGCGCTCATCCAGTTCCTCCGTGAGAACTGGGACATCTTTGCATGGAAGCCAGCTGACATGCCGGGTGTGCCCAGGGGACTGGCTGAGCATCGCCTTAGAGTCGACTCAGCAGGAAAACCAGTCAAAGAACATCTGCGACGGTCCGCCGTCCAGAAGAGAAAGGCCATTGGTGAAGAGGTGGCTCGACTATTGGCGGCAGGATTTATCGGAGAGATATATCACTCTGAGTGGCTCGCCAATGTCGTCATGGTTCCTAAGAAGGACAAGTCACTCCGCATGTCCATTGATTTCAAACACATCAATCAGGCCTGCCCTAAAGATCAGTTTCCTCTCCCTCGCATAGACGCCTATTCCGCGTACCATCAGATCCGTTTGTACGGACCCGATGAGATAAAAACAGCTTTCATCACTCCATTTGGGTGCTTCTGCTATATCATCATGCCATTCGGCCTCAAGAATGCCGGAGCCACGTTCATGCGAATGATTCCGAAGTGTTTGCTCACTCAAATCAGTCGGAATGTGGAAGCGTACATGGATGATATCGTGGTCAAGTCGCGAAAGGGTTCCGACCTGCTGACTGACCTCGCCGAAACATTTGCCAACCTCAGGAGGTATGATATCAAGCTCAATCCATCAAAGTGCACATTCGGAGTTCCTGGTGGCAAGTTACTCGGTTTTCTCGTTTCCGAACGAGGAATCGACGCTAACCCAGAAAAAATGGGCACTATACTCCGAATGAAACGCCCCGTGCGGGTGCACGATGTCCAAAAGCTTACTGGATGCTTGGCCGCATTAAGTCGATTCAACTCATGACTCGGTGAAAAGGCATTGCCTCTTTGCCGACTGATGAAGAAGGCAGACAAGTTCGAGTGGACTCCAGAAGCTGATGCAGCATTTGCCGAGCTAAAAGCTCTGCTCTCCACCCAGCCGATGCTTGCTGCTCCAATCAGCAAAGAGCCTCTGTTGCTTTATATTGCAGCCACAGGACAAGTCGTCAGTACAATACTTACGGTCGAGCGGGAAGAAGAAGGGAAAGCCTTCAAAGTTCAGCGCCCAGTGTACTATCTGTCTGAAGTTTTGACTCCATCAAAGCAAAGATATCCTCATTATCAGAAGCTTGTGTATGGAATCTACATGACCACAAAGAAGGTTGCTCATTATTTCTCTGATCATTCCATTACAGTCGTCAGCGATGCTCCACTTTCAGAGATTCTGCACAACAAAGATGCAACTGGTCGAGTGGCAAAATGGGCGATTGAACTCCTTCCCCTTGATATCAAGTTTGAGGCAAAGAAAGCCATTAAGTCCCAAGCATTAGCAGATTTCCTTGCCGAGTGGGTTGAACAACAGCAACCGACTCAAGTTCACTCGAAGCATTGGAGCATGTTCTTTGATGGCTCTAAGATGTTAAATGGTTCCGGTGCTGGGGTTGTCCTGGTTTCCCCCAGAGGAGATAAGCTCAGATATGTGCTCCAGATTCACTTTGATTCCTCCAACAATGAGGCAGAATACGAGGCCCTTTTGTATGGGTTGTGCATGGCCATTTCACTCGGCGTCCGTCGCCTTATGGTTTATGGCGACTCAGATTTGGTGGTCAACCAAGTGATGAAGGAGTGGGACGTTAGATGCCCAGCCATGACTGGATACTGCAATGCAGTGAGGAAGCTGGAAAAGAAGTTTGAGGGGTTAGAGCTCCATCATATACCCCGACTGAAGAATCAAGCGGCTAATGATTTGGCGAAGATAGGTTCCAAGAGAGAAGCCATTCCCAGCGATGTGTTCTTGGAGCATATCCATACTCCATCAGTCAAAGAAGATCCTTTCTCCGAAGAAGCTCCGCAGCCCAAGAGTGCCACAGATCCGACTGAGGTTGAAGTCCCAGCAGTGGTCGACTTGGTCATGGAGGCTTTAGTGATCACTCCCGACTGGACAGTTCCATACATCGCATATATCCTGAGAAAAGAGCTCCCGGAGGACGAGGAAGAGGCTTGACAGATCGCCCGTCGATCCAAGGCCGTTACTGTGATTAAAGGACAGCTATACAGAGAGAGCGCGACTGGATTTGGTCAGAAGTGCATAACGCCAGAAGAAGGTCGAATAATCCTTGATGACATCCACTCGGGGACCTGTGGCCATCATGCGTCCTCTCGGACCATTGTGGCCAAAGCATACCGAGCTGGATTTTATTGGCCAAGGCCGAATGAAATGGCAAAGGAAATAGTCGACAAATGCGAAGGATGCCAATTTTACTCCAACACGTCACACAAGCCTGCATGAGCTCTGAAGACCATTCCACTCGTCTGGCCCTTCGCAGTATGGGGTTTGGATATGGTTGGTCCCTTGAGAACAGGATGAAGCGGTTTCACACATGTACTGGTAGCAGTCGAAAAGTTCACCAAGTGGATTCAAGCTAAGCCCATCAAGAACCTTGACGCCGGTACTGCCGTCAGCTTCATCAGAGAACTGATATTCAGATATGGAGTCCCACACAGCATCATCATTGATAATGGATCAAACTTAGACTCGGAGGAATTCAGGGCGTTTTGCACGTCTCAAGGCACACGAGTCGACTACGCTTCAGTCGCCCATCCCTAGTCAAATGGACAAGCGGAGTGGGCCAACGGCTTGATCCTCAAAGGGTTGAAACCCCGACTGATGCGTGATCTCAAGCATGCAGCTGGATCATGGGTCGATGAAATCCCCTCAGTGTTGTGGGGTCTAAGGACCATGCCTAACCGGTCGACTGGAAGAACTCCTTTCTTCTTGGTCTATGGAGCTGAGGCGGTCATACCAAGTGATCTACTCCACAACGCTCCTCGAGTTGAGCTCTACACCGAAGCTGAAGCAGAACAAGCGCGGCAGGATGCAGTCGACCTCCTAGAGGAAGAAAGAGAGATGGCTCTGATCCGATCGACCATCTACCAACAAGACTTGCGTCGCTTCCACACAAAAAACGTGAAGAGTCGAGCCTTCCATGAAGGAGATTTGATTCTCCGAGTGGATTAGCAGAAACCACACAAGCTTGCTCCTTCTTGGGAAGGACCCTTCATCGTCACCAAGGTGCTCCACAACGGAGCGTACCGTCTCTACAACGTCGAGCACAAAATTGACGAGCGCCGAGCTTGGAACGCGGAGCTACTCCGCCCATTTTACACTTAAGTTTTCACTCGGATGAGTTGTAATAAAAGTACTTCTGTAGTTCGTGTTTTGCAAGATAATAGTGTCATAATTTCCCCAATGATTTTTGTCACTTTTATTTGTTCAGTAAAATTCCCCCCTCAGTGGGTAGCTTAGCCGCGAATCTGTTTGGCCGAAGTTTGTAAAAAAAATCCTTACCGAGTGGTGAGCCAGCCTCCCACTCGGGGGCTTAGCTATGAATCCGTTTCGCCTAAGTTCCAATAAAATCCTACCGAGTGGTGAACCAGACTCCCACTCGGGGGCTTAGCTGCAGTCGAAGTACTCGCCTAAGTTTCAATAAAATCCTACCGAATGGTGAGCCAGACTCCCACTCGGGGGCTTAGCTGCAGTCCAAGTACTCGCCTAAGTTTCAATAAAATCCTACCGAGTTGTGAGCCAGACTCCCGCTCGGAGGCTTAGCTGCAGTCCAAGTATTCACCTAAGTTCAAATTCAACGTGCGCTCCGCAAGGAGGACGAGGTGCAGGTCGACTGCGACCCTCTCCTCCGAGCTACGCCACAAGTACAATGTGCGCTCTGCAAGGAGGACGAGGTGCAGGTCGACTGCGACGCTCTCCTCCGAGCTATGCCACAAGTACAACGTGCGCTCCGCAAGGATGACGAGGTGCAGGTCGACTGCGACCCTCTCCTCCGAGCTACGCCACAAGTACAACGTGCGCTCCGCAAGGAGGACAGGGTGCAGGTCGACTGCGACCCTCTCCTTCGAGCTACGCCATAAGTACAATGTGAAAATCCTACCGAGTGGAGAACAAACTTTCCCACTTGGGGGCTTAGCTGCAGCCTAGTGCTCGCCTAAGTTTTGAAATCCTACCGAGTGGAGAGCAGACCTCCCACTCGGAGGTTTAGCTGCAGCCCAGTGCTCGCCTAAGTTATAAAAATCCTACCGAGTGGAGAGCACACCTCACACTCGGGGGCTTAGCTGCAGCCCAGTGCTCACCTAAGTTTTAAAAATCCTACCAAGTGAGAGCAGACCTCCCACTAAGAGGCTTAGCTGCAGCCCAGTACTTGCCTAAGTTATAAAAATCCTACCGAGTGGGGAGCAGACCTCCCACTCGGAGGCTTAGCTGCAGCCGAGTGCTCGCCTAAGTTTTGAAAATCCTACCGAGTGGGGAGCACACGTCCCAATCGGGGGCTTAGCTGCAGCCCAGTGCTTGCCTAAGTTTTGAAAATCCTACCGAGTGGAGAGCAAACCTCACACTCGGGGGCTTAGCTGCAGCCCAGTGCCTGCCTAAGTGAATTAGGGAACAAGTCGATTGCAATAAGTGCCTCGCTTTAACCTGCAAAAGACATCTCAAACCAAATGCATGCATATTCAAACGTCGAATCCAAGTTCAGATAAATACCTAACGGAACCAAAAGTGCTCAGGCGCTAAGCCTGTTAAGGTTTGTCGGTTACAAAAATCACTCGGCATACCGAGGCAAATTTAAAGTGTCGAGCTCAAGAAGTTTTTTACCCCTCCCGTGGAGGGCTGGAAGGTGCAACAAACTCGTCAAGGTCGATTCCATTAGCAATCCGAGTGGCAGCGGCGATGAAGGTCTCCATGAAAGACAGGAAATCGTGCTTCTTGGTGTTAGCCACCCGAAGAGCCGCCAACTTGTCTTCTCGTGCATCCTTGCAATGGACTTGGGCCAGAGATAGAGCAACATCTGCTCCACACCTGGCAGAAGACTTCTTCCACCCCTGCACTCGGCCTGGGACTGTGTTCAGTCGAGTCATCAGGGACTCGAGGTCATTCTGGAGCGTCTCCCTGGGTAGAGCGTAGCGTCGATGCGGGAAGTGGCGACCTTCAGCCTTGCGAGATAATCAACGATGGCAGCAACACGAGATTCGAGTCGGAGCACGTTCATGGCGACTTCATCATTCAGCGGAGAGTTGATGGGGTCCAGGTTGGGCTCCAGTCGACCAGTCTCCTCTTCAAAGTTTTGGCAAAATTCTGCAAGCACAACCACCGAGTCAAGACAAAAGTCGAATGGAAGGATCACAGTTGAAATACCTGTTTGGTACAAAAGATTACCTTCGAGCATGAGGAATAGCTTCTTGGCGATTCCGCCCAGATAAGCCTCCAGATCATTCTTCTTCGCCACCAACTCACTGGCCTTGTCACTCAGGGCAATTTTATCACTTTTCAGTCGACTGACCTCCTTGTTGGCAACATCAAGAGCAACTTTCAGATTGGTGTTCCCTTCTTCATGCTTGGTGACCAAAGCCAACTTCTCGTCTGCGAGCTTGGTCTTCTCTAAAGCTGTTTTCTGCATCTCAGCCAACTCAAGGTCTTTCTTCTTTGCCTCCTACACTTTGCCTGCAAAGTTACAGCAAGGTCAGACTTTGAAACAAATGAGGGGCCAAGGTAGTCGTCGAAGCCTCACCAAACATACCTTTAGCTTCCTCCTTCGCCTTCGATAAATTCTCCTGGGCCAGCTTCAGATCAAGCTCGAGCTGGATGTGTTTGTTCTTCAACTCAGTGTAACAAGCCGCGAGGTCGCAGGATTTCTTCAAAGAACCAATCGACAAAATGTCAAAGACAATTCACTTCCGAGTGACTAAGGAAAAATCATACGTTTCTAAGACTAAGGTTGAATACAAATATTCGACCATAGTCTCGGGGACTACACCCAGTGGGTGCACTCAGCGTGCCCCCACTAGTTCTATCAAGTCAGAGTCGACCAGTCGACCAACAAAAAAAAACACAGGAGATGCTCTTCAGACTGTAGTCCACTACCAGCAGTCGACCACAGTCTCGGGGACTACACCCAGTGGGTGCACTCAGCGTGCTCCCACCGGTTTGGGAAATCCGTTCGACCGAGTCAAATGAAGGAAAAACTTAACTTATAAAGCCTATGGTCGACTGCCAGCAGTCCACCATAGCCTCGGGGACTACACACAGTAGGTGCACTCAGCATGCCCCCACTAAACCGGAATTTCAATCAACACACCCACTGGGTGTAGGACAATCAACACACCCTCGGGGACCAAGAATTTTCAAATATCATATCCTAACAGAACAGGCGATGATCGACTGACCTGAACGTTACTCTGAAGAGCTGAGCTGGCATCATAGGCGACCTGGCTTGCTTCTCGGATGGTCTTCACTTGCTCCATCATGACTCCCGCCTGGCGTATTGCTTCTTTCGCAGAACTGGCTTGGTCTTCCGGGACAAAGTGGGTCGATAAAAGTGACGGCTGGGCAGCACTCGACGATGAGGGGCGAGCACTCGTCAACGGTACCGCAAAAGACACGATAGGCCGAGTGATGTTCTCTCCCTCCGCGACGAGTGTCTCGGAGGCTGGCACGCCCTGAGTCACCTTGCCAGCAGACACTTTCCTGTTCCTCCTTGGCCTCAGTGGTTCTTCATCGTCGTCGTCAGGAAGGGTAATAACGACATTGGACGGAGCTACAGAAAAGAATCAAAATTAGAGACAAAGTGCCAATCGACTGAAGACGGGATTATGAAAGTCATACCAGGTTTTGATGTAGCAGCGTCTTCCATCTCATGATCATCAGCCCTGGCCGAGGTATCAGAAGTAGCAACACTGCAATTCCAAAAATCAGTCGGTTAACTCATGAGTCGACCAAAAATAAACTCATGTAGAACAAGAAGACTCAAGTAGCATTATTACCATGATATGGTGGGAATCGCCACCTTCATCTTCAGCAAGACCTTCGCCGGCTTCAATGGCGCCATTCGAGATTGCTTTGGAGCCTTCTCAGTCGGTGCCGGAGAAGTGGTCCAAGGGCGCTTAGTCGACTGCGCAACAGTCACGACCCCCTTACCACGTTCGGTTGCAGGGTCATGGACGAGCTTCGAACGTCTTTCCGAGCGAGGCGGTGCAACTTCCTCCTCCCCCTCCTCTTCTTCCTCCTCACCAGAGTCATCATCATCATCATCATCAATGGCATCCGAGTCCCACTCCTCCTGGCTTTCGCGCCCACTTCCTTCCTCCTCCTCAGTCGGCGTTTGTGCCCCATTGGGCATCGAATATAATTCGGTGGTGGCCTGACAGACAACAAAGCAAAGATCAATCCACCAGTTTGCAGCAAAAGCAGAATGAGTATAGCAAGATTACAATTGAGGATAAAGTGGGCTTATCGTGTCCGGAGTGTAGGAATGGTCGAGTGGTGGAATCCTTCTGGCTCCTCGAGGGTTGTCCTTATTCCCTGTGATGGACCCGAGTTTCATCCTCGGTTCCACAGTTCCACAGTACAGCCACATTGGGTGGCCTCGGTACTGAAGTGGCTGGATGCGCCTCTTAAGGAAGACCGCCAGAAGATCCATGCCTATCACTCCTTCCCGAATTAGCTGGACTACATGCTCCATCAACATTTTTACTTGGAGTTTCTCCTCAGGGAGCACCTTCAGAGAAGAGGGCTTGTTCACTCGGTCCATGGAAAATGGAGGAAGACCAGTCGACTGCCCCCGCGTCAACTCATCTTGACAGTAGAACCAAGTCGACTGCCACCCTCTAACCGACTCAGGGAGAGTCATGGCCGGAAAAGTACTCTTGCTCCTCATCTGAATCCCAAGACCCCCACACATCTGAATAACCTTAGTCCTATCGTCATCTGGATTTGCCTTTTTCAGTGTCTGTGAGCGACAAGTGAATATGTGCTTAAACAGACCCCAGTGCGGTCGGCAGCCCAGGAAGTTCTCGCACATGGACACGAAGGCAGCAAGGTAGGCGATGGAATTTGCATTGAAATGGTGGAGTTGCACTGCAAAGAAATTCAAGAAACCACGAAAGAAAACACTCAGAGGCAAGGAGAACCCACGGTCGACGTGAGTAGCCAGAAGAACACACTCACCCTCCTGCGGCTGTGGTTGCCACTCGTTCCCCGGGAGCCTCGCTGCCCCGTGAGGGCTCAAACCCTCGTTGGCCATCTCAGTGAGATCCTTCTCGGTGATGGTCGAGCGGATCCAATCCCCTTGAACCCAACCGTGCGACAGGCGAGACCTTGACGAGGATCCGCCCTGACTGGTCGCTCTCCCTTTCGCCTTCCCCATCGCCGTCGCCTTCTTCGCACGCTCCAGAGCCGCCGTCTTCTCCTTCACCATCATTGCCGGTGAAGCGTACGAGGAGTGGTTGGGCGGGGGCGAGAGCAGGCGCTGTGGGCGGCGGTGGAGAGGACAGAAGGAGAAGTGGGGAGGTACTGTTCAAAAACCCTCGCCGGGCGCATTTTATAAGGGTGCTTCCGAGTGGATGACAAATGGGCCCAGGCAATCCAATCACATCCTGAAACAGTCACGCGTACGTAATACGTGGCGAAAAAGGAGGCGCGGGAATCGAGGCGTCTATGCCCTATCCCATCCGAGCGCTGCGGTCCGCCCCGCTTCGCGCGCTTCCCAAAATTCAGATCCCGCGAAATCCGCTAGCAGCAGATCAATCTGTCAGACGAGAGATTTCCTGCGATCCGTCGCTCGGAAGTTTACTAAGCTCAAAAGTTCACTCGACGGGAGAGAAGAATGGATCAAGGCGACTGAAAGAAAAGTTGCTGTTATCAACGAAAAGATTATTGGTCCAAGATGATACATGTTCAGAACACAAAAGCAAGCCGGAAATATCATCAACTCCTTCCTCACTCAAACCTCGATCCATTCGGGGGCTAATGATGAAGTCATGTACCTAGGGTAGGGTCATAGACCTGTCCTAAGTACCGTTCCCAAGGACACCCTCAGAAGAAACTGCATTCCAGTCGACCAAGAGGGACTTCACTCGACGGACTCGAAGGACTCAACTATGAAGACTCACTCGACCATCAGGAGATCAAGAGCCACTCTGCATCCAAACGGTCTGTAATTAAATAGTCTTTATGGCATTTAGGACACTTTATGTAAGGCGTTACCAGTAACGCCTAGCCTTAATGTACTTTAAACCCTGCATAACTGAGGGCCAGAGGGGTCTGGCAGACACTATATAAGCCACCCCCTCCTAAGTGTAAAGGGTTCGCACCCCTGTAATCCATACACTCATAATCCAGTCGACCGCCTCCGGGCTCCGAGACGTAGGGCTATTACTTCCTCCGACAAGGGCCTGAACTCGTACATCCCTTGTGTTTACAACTGCTCCATAGCTAGGATCTTGCCTATCCATACCTACCCCCCATTCTACTATTAGACTTAGAACCACGACACCGCGTGGTATAGTATCAATGCTGATTGGTTCGCAAAAAATTGTATCACTACCAATTTATAATTATTTTTTATTTCTGATGAATGCTAGCATTTCAACTCTTACGACGAAGGGTGCCAAACACGGCACGTGCTGGATGTCCCACACGTCAACGAAAGGAGTGGGACATGAACAGCGTGGTAGAGCCTAGCGTAAAAAACAACGTGGTAGAGCGTCTCCACTTCTTCCACTTCTGGGTCGGAGACCACGCATAGTAGTACTTAGTGGTATGAACGATACAAAGTGCAACCTGGAGAGAAAGACACGTCTAGTTGGAAGGTCTCGGGGCATACACGTAAACAAATACAAAAGTTAATATGTGCCTCCAACTAATATAGTAGTAGTAAAGTACTTAGGCATGTACTCCATAACATCACCGTGCATTTCACTTACAACATTTAGTGGTAGTACATAGTAAGAGACAAATGCCGCCCAGAGTTCCCTTCTCGACCTACTTTTGGGTGTTTGGTAGAGTGTATGGAGGGTGCATGAGTCCACACTAGTTTAGCACAAATACACTAGAAGCATGCATGACGAGAGCATGCATGAAGAGGGGTGTTGAGTTGAGCATGCATGAGGAGGGAGCAACTATGCTAAGACGAGAACGCAACCGAACACAACCTATATGCCATGCATGTTCATACCATTTGTGCCTTTCTACTTCACTTACTGCACTACATTACTCAGGTTCGTATGTCCACTCCTGGGTACATGTCCGTCTCGTAGTTCCAGTCCCACATGTTCTTCATATATATGGAACGATCCTTGCATAACACGTGCACCTTGATGTTAGATGTCTCGCGTGTTGGCAAAAGGGTGAACAAAGCTCACATAAAAAAATAGAGTGGAAGAACATAGATTCCGGACGACCGAGAAGGAGCAAGGAACCTTGTGGTGGAGCGTCTACACTCATAATATTTAATATTATTCAGCGATATAAAATTAACCAATCATCTCCACAGTGGACTGGAAGAGTACGAAACACGGCAGCCAAGTGTAGTTACATCATACTAGTACATGGCTAACCCACGCTGTCGGTGTCAAAACCGGCGGATCTCAGGTAGGGGGTCCCGAACTGTGCGTCTAGGCGGATGGTAATAGGAGACAAGGGACACGATGTTTTTACCCAGGTTCGGGCCCTCTCGATGGAGGTAAAACCCTACTCCTGCTTGATTGATATTGATGATATGGGTAGTACAAGAGTGGATCTACCACGAGATCAAGGAGGCTAAACCCTAGAAGCTAGCCTTTGGTATGATTGTTGTAATGGTTGTGTGTCCTACGGACTAAAACCCTCCGGTTTATATAGACAGTGGAGAGGGCTAGGGTTACACAGAGTCGGTTACAATGGTAGGAGATCTACATATCCGTATCGCCAAGCTTGCCTTCCACGCCAAGGAATGTCCCATCCGGACACGGGACGAAGTCTTCAATCTTGTATCTTCATAGTCTTGGAGTCCAGCCGATGATGATAGTCCGGCTATCCGGACACCCCCTAGTCCAGGACTCCCTTAGTAGCCCCCGAACCAGGCTTCAATGACGATGAGTCCGGCCTGCATATTGTTCGGCATTGCAAGGCGGGTTCCTCCTCCGAATAATTCATATAAGATTGTGAACACCAGGATAGTGTCCGGCTCTGCAAAATAAATTCCACATTCCACCGTAGAGAGACAATATGTACACAAGTTCAATCTGCTGACGTATTTTGTGGCATGACGTCATACCACCACCAAGCCTTTACTTGAATCGTTTTTTATTATACCACCTCAATGCGTTTAGCGAAGCGGTTTCCTTGGCATGTCTTGTCGAAGCAGAGATCGTGTTCCCCTTATTCCGGGATTCCCATCAATATGGACGTGGGTAACCCAACCGCGCCATTGATGGTGGCGCTTGGGAGATAAGCGAGTTTTACCAGGCCGGTGGGGACGCATAGTCTTCGTCCGCCCATATATAAGGGGATAAGGATCCACCTTTTTACCTACGCCTTCTTCCTCCTTTGCTTATCCATCTCCGCGCACTCGAGCTCCAGCGCCCAAGTCCGCACATCTCGTCTAGACCTTCTCCAGCCATGTCCGGAGCGGGAGGCAAGTGGTTAGCCTCCTCCGTTACGGAGGGGCACATCGAAAAGCTGCGCAGTGCCGGATACCTTTCCATCGACATCGCGCACCGGCTGCCCGACGAGGGGCAGCTCATCCCCACCCCCAGGCCCCATGAGAGGGTCGTATTCCTTCCCCACTTCCTCAGCGGACTGGGCTTCCCGCTTCATCCCTTCGTCCGGGGGCTCATGTACTACTACGGCCTTGATTTCTACGATCTGGCGCCAAACTTCATCCTCAACATCTCGGCGTTTATCGCCGTGTGCGAGGCCTTCCTCTGCATCCGGCCCCACTTCGGCTTGTGGCTAAAGACCTTCAATGTGAAGCCGAAGGTAGTGAAGGGCGTCCAAGCGAAGTGCGGAGGCGCCATGGTGGGCAAGATGCCCAACGTCACCTGGCTCGAGGGGGCCTTCATGGAGTCCGTCAAGGGGTGGCAATCGGGGTGGTTCTATATCATCGAGCCACGTGACCCTAAATGGGCAGCGGTCCCCGAGTTTAGATCTGGTATCCCTATGCAGCTCACCTCCTGGAAAGAGAAGGGCTTGCTATGGGGCAGTTCGGAGGAGCTGACAGGACTCTAGTCCTTCCTCCAGACCTTGGTGAACAAGAAGCTTAGGCTTGTCAATGTGATCCAGGTCATGCTCGTCCGCCGGATTCTCCCCTGCCAACAGCGGGCCTTCAATTTATGGGAGTTCGATCCGGCACAGCACCAGACCTTGAGCCGGCTCTTCGACACGACGTACGAAGCTGCCTGGAGGGTGCTGTTCAAGGGCGGAGAAGCCCCCACATCCGCGACGGAAGACCGCAGATTCAGCACCAAGCGCCCGGCCGGCGAGGTAAGCTTTGTTATCCTCCATGGGACACTTATTTTCTTCCGTAGTTTGACTCTATGTGGGATTTAAAACTCCCAATGCCTTTAACAGGACTGGCAGAGGACGTCCGAACAGGTAGACTGTCCGGCTCCCCTTCCCAAGGACCCAGTGGACGCCCGTTTAACGGGGCTGCTAGTCCCCGCACTTTATGTGGTGCCGGAGAAGAAGGCCAAGAAGAAGGCCAAGAAGAAGGAGTTCCCGGCGTCAGGTGGTATCGGACTCATCGTCCGATGGCTCCGAGGCGGACTCCTCCCCCGAAGACGAGGAGGAGAAAGAGGACTCTCCCCAGGAGGGGGGAGAGAGGAAAAGGAAGGCTTCCCCAACGGGGGAGGCCAAAGGGTCCAAGAGGGGGAGGACCCTTCCTCCGGACAGCTCCGCCAATGCCAATGTCGACGACGAAGGGTGGCCCGCAAGGGCCAAGCCTCCGGCAAGATCGTAAGTATCCGGATTCCTGAATGATTTATAATTTTGTGTCACGTAGTGTCCTTCTAATGCCGCATACTATCTGTAGTCCGGCCGAGGATGATCTTCCCGCTTCATCAAGCGGGTCCTTGGCTCCGTCGGATGTAGATTCCATTTCGACTGCCTCCACCCCTCGCGACGCTGAGGACGCCGAGGTGGGATCCCAGGAGGGGACCCATCAGGAGGAGGCTCCGGAGGTGCCACAAGGAAGCCTCCCGGACTTTGCGCCGGACTCCATGCCGGAACCCGCAGTGGTTCCGGAGTCCGGCAGGCGGCCCCTTCGTAAGGAGGGCAAGGCCATGGCACCGGCAGCCTCCGTCCAACCGGAGGCGCCGGACAACTTGTTGGAGGCGCTCAATGGCGCTTCCATCGAGAAAGAACACCGCACTATTATGATTGCGGTGATTCAGAAGGTTCAGCTCGCCAAGAGCAGGCTGACCGAAGCCTGCAGCAGCCTTCTAACAGGCTTTGGGGTAAGAAGTTTTAAAATATGTAATGTAATACCGCATAGACAGTAGCCCCTGATGCTCTGTTTGGTGTTCGGAAAGAAAAGCCGGACTGAGGATCTAAAAAAGATATACGTAGGAGTACTAAAAATTATGTCAATATGGGTTTGCAGGCTGTGCTGCTGACCTCTGCCGCACTGACTGCGGATGTCGATGCTTTGAAGCAGAACCTCGAGCGGTCCGAGAATGAGCTCGGCCGTGCCAAGAAGTAGCTCGAGGACAAAGAAGGTGAGTAACACCATATTAAAGTTGTACCTTACAGAAAAGGATTTTGGTTGCAATGGAAATGACAAGGATAACGTGGGCACTGCAGGGGCCACGAACGAGGTGGCCACCCTGAAGGAGGCCGTGTCCGCGGCCGAACGTAATGCGGCCGCGGAAGGAGCGGAGCGAGAGAAGTAGGAGGCGCGGGTGGCGGAGGTGCGACAAGAGCTCCAGGCTCTCATGGAAAAGCATGAGAGTTGGGAGCGCGACTCGAAGACTCGAGAGTCCGAGCTTGCCTCGGCTCTTGAAAGTGCCAAAGCCGCTAAGGCCGAGGCCCATAAGGCCCTCCAGGAGATTGAGGCGGTGAAGAAAATAGTGGCGGGTAAGGCATTTTTCATGCAAAGCAAGCATGTGATTGTAAATTACCTGTTACTTACCCGAATTCAGAGCTATCCAGGGGTGTTTGTAGATCTGCCTTGCAGCGTGTCCGATGCCTCCGCATTCTACCGGGCCGAGGAGGGGAGCTCAACGGAGAAGGTCTTCTGGTCTCAGTATGCTGAGGCCGGACATCTGGTGCCCCTAAGCGACCAGCTGAAGCAGCTGGTCGAGCTCCACAAGGTAGCCGAGCAGGCCATGAAGGGCCTCATAGTCCAGCTGTGGCCTGAAGAGGCCATGCCTGGGAGCTACTTCGGCCTTGTGTGGCAGCTGGTGGATGCATGCCCCTGGGTGGAAGTCATCAAGCGATCCGCCTGCATTGAAGGTGCCCGTCGGGCCCTTGCCCGCGCAAAGGTGCACTGGGGCAGGCTGGATGCTGACAGGCTTATCACGGACGCGCCGCCGGCGGGCTAGGAGTATCGTACGCCCGAGATGTACTATAAGAGTGTCCTGAAGGGTGCCCGCAAGATTGCGGATGAATGCCCCAAAGATGTAATTTGTGAGTAGACTCGCAATGTGTTATCCTGTGCGCTGAAAACTTTGTTCATATGCGCTAAGCAACGCTTATTAATTTAAAATATTACCTTCTGTGCGGCCGTTTGTCAAATCTGAGAGATGGCAAGTCGTCGGCTTCAGCCCCCATGCCACGAGTGCTGGGGTGTTCGGGATAAACTTGAGCACTCTTGTTCCCATTTTTGGGTCCATCTAGGGAGGCGCTCAACACAACGAACAAGGCAACCGGACTTATAGTGCTTGGACACTCTCACTTAGCCATAGAATTCTATAATTTTAAATTTCGGCGAAGCTCCTAGTGTTCGGAAGACCGAATTCGGGGCGCTATCCACGCCTGGGCCGAACACGGCCGGTTCCTCGCTCTAAGCGGCATAAGTCTCTAGGGACTCGAAAAGACCTCTCGAACAGCGACCAGCTCTCGCGTTATCATGACAGTCAATTTTAGCTTTCTCCACTGAGGCGCTCGCCCAGCTCAACCGGGGCGCAATCGCAGTGGTTCTCCCAGTGCTACCTTAGCCGACGGAACGGAACGTAAGGTACCAAAACATGGGAGCCGGGCAAACCCAACTATTGACCCAAGACATGATTCGGAGCCGATGCATATAATGCTATAAGTTCGGGGTGCCGCACTTGTGAAAGTGTTCGGACTTATCACACCATAATGCGGGGAACATAAGCCCCTGGTGTATTCGGCCGTACCAAAATGTACGGGTGCAAGATGTCATAAATCAACATATATGTAAAAAAAGAAATGCAATTATAAACAAAAAGTGATGCATTGTTTATTCGAGAAATTCTGCCATGGGTGCAGAACGATACAAATAGTGCGGTAAGCAAGGGTTGGACTATTAAAAGTATCTCCCTCCAGGGGTAGGCTGCGGAATAGTGTATTAAACAGATGTAATGCTCATAATGGAGACCACCTGGGTGTTCGTCGTAGCCATTTTCCCTCCCTGGCTGTTGCATCGTGAGTTCGGTAGATCTACTGCTGGACAGGGCCTCTGGTCAACGGAGTACTGTGGAAAAAAAAAGAAAAAAAAAGAGTGACACACTTGGGAGCCCCTGGTGTGGTTAAGCCGCACTCTGGGCCTGTCGTGGTCGTGCCCCTCCCCCTATGCCCACGGTATCTCCAGAGCGTAATGATGTGCGCGAAGAGCTGGTCTTGCAATCATGCAAGGGCTGGGGTTGGGGCCGCATTGCTACGCGTGCTCGGAACGTGCCAGGTGGTCTTGATTGATGTTACTCCGGGCACGTTTGGCCGTGTCCGGTCGTTTAACGGCCGGACTCGAAAATTGCCTTAAAAGGCTGCTCTGTACTTCTGCCGCGAGAGCCGGTGTGTGTTCCTCCGTTCGGAGGGAGCGTTCAGTATTTCCGTTGACCGTGATGACTCCACGAGGGCCTGGCATCTTGAGCTTAAGGTATGCATAATGCGGCACCGCGTTGAATTTTGCGAACACGGTTCGTCCGAGCAGAGCGTGATAGCCACTGCGGAACGGGACTATGTCGACACCAATCTCTAGTAATCCAGCAGCCTGTATCGCTTCTCCCTCCTCGTCTCTATCAAAGTGCGGCGGGCTGGCGTTTCTGCCGTCTATTGAGGTCGGTTAACTATCACATGTTAGCGACATGCCAAGAGCATTCTAAAAAAAATTCCTTTGATGTTCCGTTTTCAAAAAGAAAAAAAATCCTTTGACGTACGAATTTGCCTGTATGCTTTGAGCAACTTGCATGTCCTATACTACTCCTGTTTGATACTCTAACTTGGCTAGAGGTTAGACTAACTCATGACTAACCCTGAACTAACTGTAGCCAAAGAGGTGTTTGGGTGACAGGGTTAGATTGACAATAAATGCACTTCATGGAGAGAGAAAAGTGATTTTTTAGTGGTCCCAATGAGAACTATCTCTAGTTAGCACCTCTAGGGTGGGATAGTTTTTTTTGGTGGGTTCGTTGCAACTTGCTCCAATTTAAACCCTCATGCTTGGATACTTTAGGGCTATTTGAGCCCCAACTAGCTCAAACTAACTCTAACCCATGGATCCAAACAGGGCCTATGGCCAGTCTCGACGCGGAGCAGTCGTGTGCACCGGGAAGCAACGCTCTGTTGGCCGTCGCGCCACTTCAAAGCCGGCGCTACTGAGAGGTCGCCTCCGCTCTGGCCGGGCATTAATGCGGCACTGACGCTCCAGGGCGACGCTAACCGTTTCACACAGGAAGCGCGCGCTGGCAAGGGAGTATAGGTTTTGAACCTTTTCAGGTGTAGTACTGGTAGTTTGCAAAACTACTCATTTATTGCACTCAGTTTCCTAAGAAATTGTGGTAAAAAACGTTACTCCACAGCCCGCTTCCCTTCTCCTTTCTCTTCCACCGGCCGTGCACGTCCGCGGGAAGCGACTGGTCAACCCTTATATAGGAGTGCTAGCACAAAAAGATGCATGCATGACCACTAAAATTTCCATATTAAACCGCCGCTCCGGCGGGAGTATGGCGTATGTTGTTACCTTTGGCCGGCCCATGGCTGCCGGGCGACGGCGGCCAGAGAAGAGGCGGCGGGAGTGGAATGAATGCAGCTACTGTTGGGGTTCGCCTTCCGGCTTAAATAAATGCGCAGCATCACGTGTACCCGCGGGTGCACAAATTGTAACATACGTGTCTGCTTAAGTGGGCGTCACGTAATTGGTGTGTGTGTGTGTGAGAGAGATTCTGAGAGACAGAGTGCGTGTGTGCGACTCTACTCTTCGGACATGTACTCAACCTTTTGCATCGGGATATAAGTATAATGGTATTTACTTTAGCTACTGATTTGTGTCAAAAAAATGTCACTTCCTGCTCGTGATTTGCATTATATAATTACAAGCAAGATTTTCGTGCATTGCACAGAACATTAATATGTATTTTTTTACAAAACACCTGTTGTGATTGACCCATGCAGGAGTAATCCCATGTGTAAAAACTAATGATATCTCGAGAATTTTATCGGAAAACTGGTATCTTGAGAAGGTCATCGAAAAAATGAAAGATGAGAGATAAGGCGAGGAGGAGTGGAGTGTGGTGGTGACTGGTGGTCGGAATGGGCGGAGGCATGGGGATGGACGGCGCCGGCAGGTGGCAGCGGCCACCATGCATGCTAGATTGTTCCAGAGACTCATTCCTTTTTTAATTGCTGAGCAACGAGGTTGCGGGAGATAATGATGTCGAGATAGGTGCGGGTATCTTTTGTAAAATTATCATAGTTTGCTTTCTATCCGTCAGATATAGATCATATGGTCTGTATTACAAGATGGAAGGCACACAATCATCACCAACTCGTTTTTATAAGGGTACAGATGATAAGTTTGCTGACTACTAAAGTGAAGTGGAATTTGTCCATTTTATGCAAGTAAATAAAGGTGATTGTTTATCATACGGGTAAGGTTGGATGAAGGGTGGTAGGAACAAATGCTCCGCCTAGAGCATGTGTGTGTGAGATGGAGTCTTAGTGTGTGTGTGGGGTGTGTGTGTGTGTGTGTGTGTGTGAGATAGAGAGAGAGAGAGAGAGAGAGAGGAGAGACATTGAAAGATGGAGTCTTAGTTTGTGTGTGTGTGAGAGAGAGAGAGAGAGATAGAGTCTTTGTGTGTGTGGGTGGTGTGCCTGCGTGTGTGTGTGTGTGTTTGTGTGTGAGTGTGTGTGTGACAGAGAGAGAGAGAGCGAGAGAGATGGAGTCTTAGTGTGTGTGTGGGGGGGGGGGGTGTGCATGCGTGTGTGTGTGTGTGTGTCACGGGGTCCTCTGTGGCGGATGTAATTTAAGTGTGCATGGATTCATCATAGAGAGGTGATATGTCTGGCAGAGGCCACCAACGATGGGGTGCGAGAGAGAAAATTCCCGTAGAGAGGGAAGACAAGGTGTGTGCGCGCGAGAGGAGTCGACATCGAGAGAACGTGTTTGTTCAAGAGACGCCGAGGAAGACTACTATATATTGATAGTTCATGTAGGCGGGAATTAAATAAAGGGATGGTCTTATTGGTTTCGGGGATATAGGGGAAGAGTGAGAGGCGGGGGGGGGGGGGGGAGGGTAGCTAGAAGGAGATTGTTAAGTGTGAGTGTGTGTTTTACCCATCCAGGCGGAAGTTATGTGCACAAAAGAGGAGAACGATTCGATGTGGCGTTAGGATTGAGGGTAATTAACTACGTATGGAGACATAGAGATCTTGAACATGCATGCGTGAGAGGTATACATGTATACGTGGGATGTATGTGTCTGCGCGCGCGCATGATCGAGATAAAAGAAAGAAGACATAAGTCATAAGATCAACGACATGGGAGAGACGGATCGGTATGACAATATGCATGCATGTGAGAATGCAGGGAAGAAGGCCCGACAATTGAGCATGTGTTTTTGTCTTTAAGAGATAGTGGCGTGGGCTGGAACATGCATCTATGGCGAGCAGAGGGAGTGAGGCGCAACGATTGTGCAAAAGAGATCAACCTATAAATGCATATGTATGGAGAGACATATATAGTATGGGTGATAGGAAGCAAGACTCCGTGCGAGAAAGAAATGTTGACGGAGAAACTACAGATAGATACAGAGATGGAGATGCTAGCTAGAGGGACATCCGCTAGTTTGGGTGTTGGAGATGACCGTCGGGTGGTTCAAAGGGTGAAGTTATATATGTCCGTGAGAGGGCAATTGACTGCATGTAGAGAGAAACATATGTAGTGTGCGTGATAGGAATCAAGAGTGAGGGCGAGAAAGAAGGTTGATGGAGAAACAGATAAATAGAAAGATAAAGATGCTAGCTAGTGTGCGTTAGAGATAGGAGTCGAGTGGATCAGAAGGCTGAGTTATGTGTGTGGGTGTGAGAGAGATAGAGAGAGGGTGCATGTGAGTCACATACAAACAGATATCAGAGAGAAATGAGATCCAGAGAGACAGAGTTTTGTGTCTGCGAGATAGAAAGATATTTCACAACGAGAGTGTGATAGCTAGAGAGACATATGAGGGAACGCAAGATATCTCTAGGGAGAGAGGGTGTGTGTGAGCGACATACAAGAGAACAATGGAGAAATATGAGACCCTAGGAGACAGAGTTTGTGTTTGTGTGTGAGAAAGAGATATTGAAGAGGAAGAGTCGTAGGTTCTCATATCTAAGGAGCGAAAGACATCTCTGTATGAGGGGTGTGCGAGTGGCACACATGGGAATAGTAGAGAGAAATGAGACCCTAGGAAACAAAGTTTTGTGTTTGTGTGAGAGAAAGATATTCAACATGGAGAATCATAGTTAGAGATACATAGCAGGGAGCGAGATATACTTAGAGAGAGATAGAGTTATGAAGGTCGAGGGAGAGAGTACTGTCAGTGTGTTACGAAGATAAAAGATCATTGTCGACATACAGGTAGCACGAGAGATACTTGAGAGACGATGCACGCGTATAGATCCAGAGAGATAGTCCTATATAAGCATGAGTGATAGCTATATGAGACGAATATCTGGATTAAAGGGATCCAAACATTTAAACTGGAGATCACGGCATCGATAATATCATAACGCAAATTGGTGTACCAAACATGCATATTCATTTGAATTTGGGCACACGTGTAATGTTATATAGTTTATCAATATTGCTGATCCATAGATTCTTTAATTACAAAAAATGCATGGTTTATATGCAATTAATGTCTAAATGGGATTACACTATATGTTGTGTGTGTGAAACATATTATACATGTTTCAGAAGTAAAAAAAAACCCGCATGAAACACACATTAATTGGAGACAGTTAGCGAGGAATGCATACATTGGATTTCAATATAAAGTGGTTTCAAATATTTGAAAATCCAAATTGATGGATACAACCTTATGAATCTGAGATCATGCCATTTATAAACCATATTTATGTATAAATGGAGTTGTGCTTTTGAAAGTATATATAAAAAATGATGTATATAGAATGTAATTCCAATTGAAAATGGGTCCCGCCCGAAAAAAATGGAATACAAACGGGATTCGAATTGAGTTGGCATGGTAAACGTGCACTCTGCAAAATTTGAACGAAGCGGGGAATGTCGCAATAACCGCCCGAAACCAAAATCTGCGAGATGGAAATCACTACTACCTATCCCTGCCACGCAAAGCCTATTTGCTGGATTTCTATAGGATTCGATAGGGGTAGGTTTGTAATTTTAGCCAAACGTGACGTAACCGCCTCTCACCCGGCCGGATTCATACACGGTGGGCGCCAAAACACAGTGTGTCCTCGGCCAAAATCGACTCCCTCCCCGATTTATATTCATACATGGTGGGCACCAAAAACAAACTCTCGTCGGCAAATATTCGGTGTATGTGAAGGAAATATGCCCTAGAGGCAATCATAAAGTTATTACTTATTTCCTTATATCATGATAAATGTTTATTATTCATGCTAGAATTGTACTAACCGGAAACATAATACATGTGTGAATATATAGACAAACAGAGTGTCACTAGTATGCCTCTACTTGACTAGCTTGTTAATCAAAGATGGTTATGTTTCCTAACCATGGACAAAGAGTTGTTATTTGATTAACAGGATCACATCATTAGTTGAATGATCTGATTGACATGACCCTTTCCCTTAGCTTAGCACCCGATCGTTTAGTATGTTGCTATTGCTTTCTTCATGACTTATACGTGTTCCTATGACTATGAGATTATGCAACTCTCGTTTACCGGAGGAATACTTTGTGTGCTACCAAACATCACAACGTAACTGGGTGATTATAAAGGTGCTCTACAGGTGTCTCCAAAGGTACTTGTTGGGTTGGCGTATTTCGAGATTAGGATTTGTCACTCCGAATGTCGGAGAGGTATCTCTGGGCCCTCTCAGTAATGCACATCACTTAAGCCTTGCAAGCATTGCAACTAATGAGTTAGTTGCGAGATGATGTATTACGGAACGAGTAAAGAGACTTGCCAGTAACGAGATTGAACTAGGTATTGGATACCGACGATCGAATCTCGGGCAAGTAACATACCGATGACAAAGGGAACAACGTATGTTGTTATGCGGTCTGACCGATAAAGATCTTCGTATAATATGTAGGAACCAATATGGGCATCCAGGTCCCGCTATTGGTTATTGACTGGAGACGTGTCTCGGTCATGTCTACATTGTTCTCGAACCGTAAGGTCCGCACGCTTAAGTTACGATGACAGTTTCTTTATGAGTTTATGTATTTTGATGTACCGAAGGTTGTTCGGAGTTCCGGATGTGATCACGGACATGACGAGGAGTCTCGAAATGGTCAAGACATAAAGATCGATATATTGGAAGCCTATATTTGGACATCGAAATCGTTCCGGGTGAAATCGACATTTTACCGGAGTACCGGAGGGGTTACCGGAACCCCCCGGGGGGTTATTGGGCCTACATGGGCCTTGAGGGAGAAGAGAGAAGGAGGCAGGAGGTTGCCGCGCGCCCCTCCCCTTCCTAGTCCGAATAGGACAAGGGAAGGGGGGTGGCGCCCCCCCTTTCCTTCCCCTCTTCCTCCTCTTTCCCCCCATTCTCCTTCTCCAACTAGGAAAGAAAGGGAGTCCTCCTCCCGGTGGGAGTAGGACTCCCCCCCTGGCGCGCCCCTCCTTGGCCGGCCGCCCCCTCCCCTTGGCTCCTTTATATACGGGGGCAGGGGGGCACCCTAGGACACAAGTTGATCTTCGTGATCGTTCCTTAGCCGTGTGCGGTGCCCCCCTCCACGATATTACACCTCAGTCATATTGTAGCGGTGCTTAGGCGAAGCCCTGCGATGGTTGAACATCAAGATCGTCACCATGCCGTCGTGCTGACGGAACTCCTCCCCGAAGCTTTGCTGGATCGGAGCCCGGGGAGCGTCATCGAGCTGTACGTGTGTCAAGAACTCGGAGGTGCCGGAGTAACGGTGCTTGGATCGGTTGGACCGGGAAGACGTACGACTACTTCCTCTATGTTGCGTCAACGCTTCCGCTTTGGTCTACGAAGGGTACGTAGACAACACTCTCCCCTCTCGTTGCTATGCATCGCCATGATCTTGCGTGTGCGTAGGAATTTTTTTGAAATTACTACGTTCCCCAACAGTGGCATCCGAGCCTAGGTTTTATGGTTTGATGTTATATGCACGAGTAGAACACATGTGAGTTGTGGGCGATATAAGTCATACTGCTTACCAGCATGTCATACTTTGGTTAGGCGGTATTGTTGGATGAAGCGGCCCGGACCGACATTACGCGTACGCTTACGCAAGACTAGTTCTACCGCCGTGCTTTGCACACAGGTGGCTGGCGGGTGTCAGTTTCTCCAACTTTAGTTGAACCGAGTGTGGCTACGCCCGGTCCTTGCGAAGGTTAAAACAGCACCAACTTGACAAACTATCGTTGTGGTTTTGATGCGTAGGTGAGATTGGTTCTTGCTTAAGCCCGTAGCAGCCACATAAACTTGCAACAACAAAGTAGAGGACGTCTAACTTGTTTTTGCAGGGCATGTTGTGTTGTGATATGGTCAAGACATGATGCTAAATTTTATTGTATGAGATGATCATGTTTTGTAACCGAGTTATCGGCAACTGGAAGGAGCCATATGGTTGTCGCTTTATTGTATGCAATGCAATCGCCCTGTAATGCTTTACTTTATCACTAAGCGGTAGTGATAGTCGTAGAAGCATAAGATTGGCGAGACGACAACGATGCTACGATGGAGATCAAGGTGTCGCGTCGGTGACGATGGTGATCATGACGGTGCTTCGAAGATGGAGATCACAAGCACAAGATGATGATGGCCATATCATATCACTTATAATGATTGCATGTGATGTTTATCTTTTATGCATCTTATCTTGCTTTGATTGACGATAGCATTTTAAGATGATCTCTCACTAATTATCAAGAAGTGTTCTCCCTGAGTATGCACCGTTGCCAAAGTTCGCTGTGCCCAGACACCACGTGATGATCGGGTGTGATAAGCTCTACGTCCATCGACAACGGGTGCAAGCCAGTTTTGCACACGCAGAATACTCGGGTTAAACTTGACGAGCCTAGCATATGCAGATATGGCCTCAGAAGACGGATACCGAAAGGTCGAGCGTGAATCATATAGTAGATATGATCAACATAAGATGTTCACCATTGAAAACTTATCCATTTCACGTGATGATCGGTTATGGTTTAGTTGAATTTGGATTACGTGATCACTTAGAGGATTAGAGGGGATGTCTATCTAAGTGGGAGTTCTTAAGTAATACGATTAATTGAACTTAAATTTATCATGAACTTAGTACCTGATAGTATCTTGCTTGTCTATGTTGATTGTAGATAGATGGCCCGTGCTGTTGTTCCGTTGAATTTTAATGCGTTCCTTGAGAAAGCAAAGTTGAAAGATGATGGTAGCAACTACGCGGATTGGGTCCGTACCTTGAGGATTATCCTCATTGCTGCACAGAAAAGTTACGCCCTAGAAGCACCGCTGGGTGCGAGGCCTGCTGCTGATGCAACTGACGACGTTAAGAACGTCTGGCAGAGCAAAGCTGATGACTACTCGATAGTTCAATGTGCCATGCTTTACGGCTTAGAACCGGGACTTCAACGATGTTTTGAACGCCATGGAGCATATGAGATGTTCCATGAGTTGAAGTTAATATGCCAGAAGAATGCCCGGATTGAGAGATATGAAGTCTCCAATAAGTTCTATAGCTGCAAGATGGAGGAGAATAGTTCTGTCAGTGAGCATATACTCAAGATGTCTGGGTATTGTACTCACTTGATTCAACTGGGAGTTACTCTTCCGGATGATAGCGTCATTGACAGAATTCTCCAATCACTTCCACCAAGCTACAAGGGCTTCGTGATGAACTATAATATGCAAGGGATGGATAAGACAATTCCCGAGCTCTTCGCAATGCTAAAGGCTGCGGAGGTAGAAATCAAGAAGGAGCATCAAGTGTTGATGGTCAACAAGACCACTATTTTCAAGAAAAAGGGCAAAGGGAAGAAGAAGGGGAACTTCAAGAAGAAAAGCAAGCAAGTTGCTGCTCAAGAGAAGAAACCAAACTCTGGACCTAAGCCTGAAACTGAGTGCTTCTACTGCAAGCAGACTGGTCACTGGAAGCGGAACTGCCCCAAGTATTTGGCGGATAAGAAGGATGGCAAGGTGAACAAAGGTATATGTGATATACATGTTATTGATGTGTACGTTACTAGAGCTCGTAGTAGCACCTGGGTATTTGATACTGGTTCTGTTGCTAATATTTGCAACTCGAAACAGGGACTACAGATTAAGCGAACACTAGCAAAGGACGAGGTGATGATGCGCGTGGGAAATGGTTCCAAAGTCGATGTGATCGCGGTCGGCACGCTACCTCTACATCTACCTTCGGGATTAGTATTAGACCTAAATAATTGTTATTTGGTGCCAGCGTTGAGCATGAACATTATATCTGGATCTTGTTTGATGCGAGACGGTTATTCATTTAAATTAGAGAATAATGGTTGTTCTATTTATATGAGTAATATCTTTTATGGTCATGCACCCTTGAAGAGTGGTCTATTTTTGATGAATCTCGATAGTAGTGATACACATATTCATAATGTTGAAGCCAAAAGATGCAGAGTTGATAATGATAGTGCAACTTATTTGTGGCACTGCCGTTTAGGTCATATCGTTGTAAAGCCCATGAAGAAACTCCGTACTGATGGACTTTTGGAACCACTTGATTATGAATCACTTGGTACTTGTGAACCGTGCCTCATGGGCAAGATGACTAAAATGCCGTTCTCCGGTTCTATGGAGAGAGCAACAGATTTGTTGGAAATCATACATACAGATGTATGTGGTTCGATGAATGTTGAGGCTCGTGGCGGATATCGTTATTTTCCCACCTTCACAGATGATTTAAGTAGATATGGGTATATCTACTTAATGAAGCATAAGTCTGAAACATTTGAAAAGTTCAAAGAATTTCAGAGTGAAGTTGAGAATCATCGTAATAAGAAAATAAAGTTTCTACGATCTGATCGTGGAGGAGAATATTTGAGTTACGAGTTTGGTCTACACTTGAAACAATGCGGAATAGTTTCGCAACTCACGCCACCCGGAACACCACAGCGTAATGGTGTGTCCGAATGTCGTAATCGTACTTTACTTGATATGGTGCGATCTATGATGTCTTTTACAGATTTACCGCTATCGTTTTGGGGTTATGCTTTAGAGACGGCCACATTCACATTAAATAGGGCACCATCAAAATCCGTTGAGACGACACCTTATGAACTATGGTTTGGCAAGAAACTAAAGTTGTCGTTTCTGAAAGTTTGGGGCTGCGATGCTTATGTGAAAAAGCTTCAACCTGATAAGCTCGAACCCAAATCGGAGAAATGTGTCTTCATAGGATACCCAAAGGAGACAGTTGGGTACACCTTCTATCACAGATCCGAAGGCAAGACATTTGTTTCTAAGAATGGATCCTTTCTAGAGAAGGAGTTTCTCTCGAAAGAAGTGAGTGGGAGGAAAGTAGAACTTGGCGAGGTAACTATACCTGCTCCCTTGTTGGAAAAGAGTACATCACAGGAACCGGTTTCTGTGACGTCAAAACCAACTAGTGAGGAAGTTGATGATGATGATCATAGAACTTCAGATCAAGTTGCTACAGAACCTCGTAGGTCAAACGGAGTAAGATCCGCACCAGAGTGGCACGGTAATCCTATTCTAGAAGTCATGCTAATAGATCATGATGAACCTACGAACTACGAAGAAGCGATGGTGAGCCCAGATTCCGCAAAATGGCTTGAAGCCATGAAATCTGAGATGGGATCCATGTATGAGAACAAAGTATGGACTTTGGTTGACTTGCCCGATGGTCGGCAAGCAATTGAAAATAAATGGATCTTCAAGAAGAATACTGACGTTGACGGTAATGTTACTGTCTACAAAGCTCGACTTGTTGCAAAAGGTTTTCGACAAGTTCAAGGGATTGACTACGATGAGACCTTCTCACCCGTAGCGACGCTTAAGTCTGTCCGAATCATGTTAGCAATTGCCGCATTTTATGATTATGAAATTTGGCAAATGGATGTAAAAACTGCATTCCTGAATGGGTTTCTGGAGGAAGAGTTGTATATGATGCAACCAGAAGGTTTTATCGATCCAAAGGGAGCTAACAAAGTGTGCAAGCTCCAGCGATTCATTTATGGACTGGTGCAAGCATCTCAGAGTTGGAATAAACGCTTTGATAGTGTAATCAAAGCATTTGGGTTTATACAGACTTTTGGACAAGCCTGTATTTACAAGAAAGTGAGTGGGAGCTCTGTAGCATTTCTAATATTATATGTGGATGACATATTATTGATTGGAAATGATATAGAATTTCTGGATAGCATAAAGGGATACTTGAATAAAAGTTTTGAAGCTGCTTACATATTGGGCATTAAGATCTATAGAGATAGATCAAAACCTTAATTGGACTTTCACAAAGCACATACCTTCACAAAGTTTTGAAGAAGTTCAAAATGGATTAAGCAAAGAAAGGGTTCTTGCCTGTATTGCAAGGTGTGAAGTTGAGTAAGACTCAATGCCCGACCACTGCAGAAGATAGAGAGAAAATGAAATATGTTCCCTATGCTTCAGCCATAGGCTCTATCATGTATGCAATGCCGTGTACCAGACCTGATGTGTGCCTTGCTATAAGTTTAGCAGGGAGGTACCAAAGTAATCCAGGAGTGGATCACTGGACAACGGTCAAGAACATCCTGAAGTACCTGAAAAGGACTAAGGATATGTTTCTTGTATGTGGAGGTGAATGTCGGTGTCAAAACCGGAGGATCTCGGGTAGGGGGTCCCGAACTGTGCGTCTAGGTGGACGGTAACAGGAGACAAGGGACACGATGTTTTTACCCAGGTTCGGGTCCCCACGATGGAGGTAAAACCCTACTCCTGCTTGATTGATATTGATGATATGGGTAGTACAAGAGTGGATCTACCCTAGAAGCTATCCTATGGTATGATTGTTGTAATGGTTGTTCGTCCTACGGACTAAAACCCTCCGGTTTATATAGTCACCGGAGAGGGCTAGGGTTACACAGAGTCGGTTACAATGGTAGGAGATCTACATATCCGTATCACCAAACTTGCCTTCCACGCCAAGGAAACTCCCAGCCGGACACGGGATGAAGTCTTCAATCTTGTATCTTCATAGTCTTGGAGTCCGGCCGACGATGATAGTCCGGCTATCCGAACACCCCCTAGTCCAGGACTCCCTCAGTAGCCCCTGAACCAGGCTTCAATGACGATGAGTCCGACGCGCATATTGTTCGGCATTGCAAGGCGGGTTCCTCCTCCGAATAATTCATAGAAGATTGTGAACACCAGGATAGTGTCCGGCTCTGCAAAATAAATTCCACATACCACCGTAGAGAGAATAATGTGTACACAAGCTCAATCTGCTGACGTATTTTGGGGCATGACGTCACGCCACCACCAAGCCTTTACTTGAATCGTTTTAATTATACCACCTCAGCGCGTTTAGCGAAGCGGTTTCCTTGGCACGTCTTGTCGAAGCAGAGATCGTGTTCCCCTTATTCCGGGATTCCCATCAATACGGACGTGCGTAACCCAACCGCGCCATTGATTGTGGCGCTTGGGAGATAAGGAAGTTTTACCAGGCCGGTGGGGACGCATAGTATTCGTCCGCCCATATATAAGGGGATAAGGATCCACCTTTTTTACCTACGCCTTGTTCCTCCTTTGCTTATCCATCTCTGCGCACTCGAGCTCCAGCGCACAAGCCCGCACATCTCGTCTCCACCCTCTCCAGTCATGTCCAGAGCGGGAGGCAAGTGGATGGCCTCCTCCATTACGGAGGGGGACATCGAAAAACTGCGCGGCGCCGGATACCTATCCAGCGACATCGCGCACCGGCTGCCCGACGAGCGGCAGCTCATCCCCACCCCAGGCCTCATGAGAGGGTCATATTTCTTCCCGACTTCCTCCGCGGACTGGGCTTCCCACTTCATCCCTTCATCCGGGGGCTCATGTACTACTACCGCCTGGACTTCCACGATCTGGCGCCAAACTTCATGCTCAACATCTCGGCGTTTATCGTCGTGTGCGAGGCCTTCCTCTGCATCCAGCCCCACTTTGGCTTGTGGCTAAAAACCTTCAATGTCAAGCCGAAGGTGGTGAAGGGCGTTCAAGTGGAGTGCGGAGGCGCCATGGTGGGCAAAATGCCCAATGTCACCTGGCTCGAGGGGGCCTTCGTGGAGTCCGTCAAGGGTTGGCAATCGGGGTGGTTCTACATCACCGAGCCGCGTGACCCTAAATGGGCAGCGGTCCCCGAGTTCAGATCTAGTACCCCTATGCAACTCACCTCCTGGAAAGAGAAGGGCTTGCTATGGGGTAGTTTGGAGGAGCTGACCGAACTCCAGTCCTGTCTCCAGACCCTGGTGAGCAAGAAGCTTAAGTTTGTCAATGTGATCCAGGTCATGCTTGTCCGCCGGATTCTCCCCTACCAACACGGGCCTTCAACTTGTGGGAGTTTGATTCGGCACAGCACTAGACCCTTAGCGGGCTCTTCGACACAACGTAGGAAGCTTCCTGGAGGGTGATGTTCATGGGGGGAGAAGCCCCCGCATCCGCAACTGAGGACCGCAGATTTAGCAGGCAGCGCCCGGCCAGCGCGGTAAGCTTTGTTATCCTTTATGGGACACTTATTTCTTTCATAGTTTGACTCTATGTTGGATCTAAAAATCCCAATGCCTTTAACAGGACTGGCAGAGGACGTCCGGACAGGTTGACTGTCCGGCCCCCCTCTCCGAAGACCCAGCGGACACCCGTTTGACGGGGCTGCTGGTTCCGGCCCTTTATGTGGTGCCGGAGAAGAAGGCCAGGAAGAAGGCCATGGGAACCCGAAGGAGTGCGCCAGGTGGTATCGGACTCATCGTCCGATGGCTTCGAGGCGGACTCCTCCCTCGAAGACGAGGAGGAGAAAGAGGACTCTCCCCAAGAGGGAGGGAGAGAGGAAGAGGAAGGCTTCCCCAACGAGGGAGGCCGGAGGATCCAAGAAGAGAAGGACCCTTCCTCCGGACTGCTCCGCCAACGCCGACGATGACGACGAGGAGTGGCCCTCAAGGGCCAAGCCCCTAGCGAGATCGTAAGTATCCGGATTCCGGAATGATTTATGATTTCTCCTTGTGCCATGTAGTGTCCTTCTAATGCCGCATACAACCTGTAGCCCGGCCGAGGACGATCTTCCCGCTTCATCGAGCGGGTCCTTGGCTCCGTCGGATGTGGATTCCATTCCGACCGCCTCCACCCCTCGTGACGCTGAGGACGTCGAGGTGGGATCCCAAGAGGGGACCTGCCAGGAGGGGGAGGCACCGGAGGTGCCACAGGGCAACCTCCCAGACTTCGCACCGGACTCCGCCCCGGAACCCGCAGTGGTTCCGGAGTCCGACAGGTGGCCCCTTCGTAAGAAGAGCAAGACCGTGACACTGGCAGCTTCCGTCCAACCGGAGGCGCCGGACAACTTGTTGGAAGCGCTCAACGACGCTTCAATTGAGGAAGAACACTGCACTATCATGAGCGCGCTGATTCAGAAGGTTTAGCTCGCCAAGAGCGGGTTGACCGAAGCCTGTAGCAGCCTTCTAACAGGCTTTGAGGTAAGAAATTTTAAAATATGTAATGTAATACCGCATAGACAGTAGCCCCTAATGCTCGGTTCGGTGTCCGGAAAGAAAAACCGGACTGAGGATCTAAAAAGATATACGCAGGAGTTCTAAAAATTATGTTAATATGGGATTGCAGGCTGCACTGCTGACCTCTGCCGCACTGACTGCGGAGGTCGGTGCTTTGAATCAGGACCTCGAGCGGTCCGAGAACGAGCTCGGCCTTGCCAAGAAGCAGCTCGAGGACAAGGAAGGTGAGTAACACCGTATTAAATTTGTACCTTACAGAAAAGGATTTTGGTTGCAAAAGAAATAACAAGGATAATGTGGGCACTGCAGGGGCCACGAACGAGGTAGCGACCCTGAAGGAGGCCATGTCCGCGGCCGAGCGTAATGCGGCCGCGGAACGAGCGGTGCGAGATAAGCAGGAGGCGTGGGTGGCGGAGGTGCAGCAAGATCTCGAGGCTCTCATGGAAAAGATGAGAGTTTGGAGCGCGACTCGAAGACTCGAGAGTCCGAGTTTGCCTCGGCTCTTGAGAGTGCCAAAGCCGCTAAGGCCGAGGCCCATAAGGCCCTCTAGGAGATCGAGGCGGTGAAGAAAATAGTGGCGGGTAAGGCATTTTTCATGCAAAGCAAGCATGTTAAAGTGAATTACCTATTACTTACCCGAATTCGGAGCTCTCCAGGAGCGTTTGCAGATCTTCCTTGCAGCGTGTCCGATGCTGCCGCATTCTACCGGGCCGAGGAGGGGAGCTCAACGGAGAAGGTCTTCTAGGCTCAGTATGCTGAGGCCGGACATCCGGTGCCGCTTAGCGACCAACTGAGACAGCTGGTCGAGCTCCACAAGGTAGCCGAGCAGGCCATGAAGGGCCTCATAGTCCGGCTGTGGCTTGAAGAGGCCATGCCTGGGAGCTACTTCGGCATGGTGCGGTGGCTGGTGGATGCGTGTCCCTGGGTGGAAGTCATCAAGCGCTCCGCCTGCATTGAAGGTGCCCGTCGGGCACTTGCCCGCGCAAAGGTGCACTGGGGCAGGCTGGATGCTGAGAAGCTTCTGACGGACGCGCCGCCGGCGGGCAAGGAGTATCGCACGCCCGAAATGTATTATAAGAGTGTCCTGAAGGGTGCCCGCAAGATTGCGGATGAGTGCTCCAAAGATGTAATATTTGAGTAGACTTGCAATGTGTTATCCTATGCGCTGAAAACTCCGTTCATATGCGCTAAGCAACACTTATTAATTTAAAATATTACCTTCTGTGCGGCCGTTTATCGAATCTGAGAGATGGCAAGTCGTTGGCTTCAGCCCCCATGCCACAAGTGTTGGGGTGTTAGGGATAAACTTGAGCGCTCTTGTTCCCATATTTGGGTCCATCTAGGGAGGCGTTCAACACAACAAACAAGGCAACCGGACTTATAATGCTTGAACACTCTCACTTAGCCATAGAATTCTATAATTTTAAATTTCGGCGAAGCCCCTAGTGTTCGGAAGACTGAGTTTGGGGCGCTATCCACGTCTGGGCCGGACAAATCCGGCTCCTCGCTCTAAGCGGCATAAGTCTTTAGGGACTCGAAAAGACCTCTCGAACAGCGACCAGCTCTCGCCTTATCATGACGGTCAGTTTTAGCTTTCTCCACTGAGGCGCTCGCCCAGCTCAACCGGGGCGCAATCGCAGTGGTTCTCCTAGTGCTACCTTAGCCGATAAAACGAAATGTAAGGTGCCAAAACATGGGAGCCGGGCAAACCCAACTATTGACCCAAGACATGATTCGGAGCCGATGCATATAGTGCTATAAGTTCGGGGTGCCGCACTTGTGAAAGTGTTTGGACTTATCACACCATAATGCGGGGAACTTAAGCCCCTGGTGTATTCGGCCATACCAAAGCGTACGGATGCAGGATGTCATAAATGAACATATATATATATATAAGGAAAAGAGAAATGCAGCTATAAGCAAAAAGCGATGCATTGTTTATTCAGAAATACTGCTATGAATGCAGAGCGATACAAATAGTGTGGTAAGCAAGGGGTTGGACTATTAAACATGTCCCCCTCTAGGGGTAGGCTGCAGAATGGTGTATGAAACAGATTGAATGCTCGTAATGGAGACCACCTGAGTGTTCGTCGTAGCCTTTCTCCTTCCCTGGCTGTTGCATCGTTAGTTCGGCAGGTCTGCTGCCGGACAGGGCCTCTGGTAAACGGAGTCCTGTGGTCAAGAAAAAGAAAAAAAAGAAAAAGAGTGACACACTTGGGAGCCCCTGGTGTGGTCGAGCCGCACTCTGGGCCTGTCGTGGTCGTGCCCCTCCCCCTATGCCCATGGTATCTCCAGAGCGTAATGATGTACGCGAAGGACTATTCTTGCAATTATGCAGGGGC
Source organism: Triticum timopheevii (assembly GCA_963921465.1). Lineage (NCBI taxonomy): Eukaryota > Viridiplantae > Streptophyta > Magnoliopsida > Poales > Poaceae > Triticum > Triticum timopheevii. The sequence continues at coordinate 80,691,105 of OY997272.1, read as the reverse complement.
TGGGGTTGGGACCGCATTGCTACGCGTGCTCGGAACGTGCCAGGTGGTCTTGATGTATGTTACTCCAGGCGCGTTTGGCCATGTCCGGTCGCTTAACAGCCGGACTTGAGAACTGCCTTAAGAGGCTGCTCTGTACTTCTGCCGCGAGAGCCGCTGTATGTTCCTCCGTTCGGAGGGATTGTTCCGTGTTTCCGTTGACCATGATGACTCCTCGAGGGCCTGACATCTTGAGCTTGAGGTATGCATAATGCGGCAACATGTTGAACTTTGCAAACGCGGTTCGTCCGAGCAGAGCGTGATAGCCACTGCGGAACGGGACTATGTCGAAGATTAACTCCTCGCTTTTGAAATTATCCCGGGATCCGAAGACCACTTCCAGTGTGACTGAGCCTGTGCAATTGGCCTCAACACCTGGTATGACGCCTTTGAAGGTCGTCTTTGTAGGTTTAATCCTTGAGGGGTCTATGCCCATCTTGCGCACTGTATCCTGATAAAGCAGGTTCAGGCTGCTGCCGCCGTCCATCAGGACTCTAGTGAGGTGAAATCCATCGACGATTGGGTCTAAAACCAATGCGGCGAATCCGCCATGGTGGATACTGGTGGGGTGGTCCCTTCGATCGAAAGTGATCGGGCAAGAGGACCATGGATTTAACTTCGAGGCGACTGGCTCCATCGCATATACGTCCCTAAGTGCACACTTACGCTCCCTCTTGGGTATGTGGGTTGCATATATCATGTTTACCGTCCGCACTTGTGGTGGGAAACCCTTCTGTCCTCTACTGTTCGGCGGCTGGGTCTCCTCCTCGTCATCGCTATGCAGCCCCTTATCATGGTTTTCGGCAATTAACTTGCCTGCCTGCTTGAATACCCAACAATCCCTATTGGTGTGGTTAGCTGGCTTTTCGGGGATGCCATGTATCTGGCAAGAGCGGTCGAGTATTCGGTCCAAATTGGACGGACCCGGAGTAGTTCTTTTAAATGGCTTTTTCCGCTGACCGGGTTTAGAGCCTCTGAATCCGGCGTTGACTGCCATATCCTCAGTGTTATCGCCGTTAACGCGGCGCTTGTTTTTGTTACGACGCGACCTGCCATTGTGGTCCTTGTTGTCCGGACTGCCAGAATTTTTGCTGAGGTTGTTACTGCGGGCTAGCCAGCTGTCCTCCCCCGCACAGAAGCGGGTCATGAGTGATGTGAGGGCTTCCATAGATTTCAGCTTTTCCTGTCCTAGGTGCCAGGCCAGCCACTCGTTGCGGATGTTATGTTTGAAGGCTGCGAGGGCCTCTGTATCCGGACAGTCGACGATTTGATTTTTCTTTGTTAGGAACCATGTCCAGAACTGTCTGGCCGATTCGTCTGACTGCTGAATTACGTGCCCTGGAAGTTGTCGAGAAATGCGGCTTCCAGGTCCTCCCAACACCCAATTGACTCTGCTGGCAAGCTGCTAAGCCAATGCCGAGCTGGTCCTTTAAGCTTAAGTGGGAGATATTTGATGGCGTGGAGATCGTCACCGCGGGCCATATGGATATGAAGGAGGTAGTCTTCGATCCAAAACGCGGGGTCTGTTGTGCCATCGTAGGATTCAATGTTCACGGGTTTAAACCCTTCAGGGATTTGATGATCCATTACTTCATCTGTGAAGCATAGTGGGTGTGTGGTTCCTCTATACTAGGCAATATCACGACGTAGCTCCAGCGAGCTTTGTCTACTGTGTTCGGCCCGGCCGGAGTTGCTGTATCCGGCGCGATGGTAATTGTCGTGCATCGTGGGGCGCCCACGTGATCCGTAGATCGATCTTGATTGTCTTGCCTTATCCTCCAATATGTCCCGCAAGTCCGGCGCGTTCCCCCGTGGCTTCGTACTTTTCGAGCGTTGCCAGGGTATGGTCCTAATGGAGGGCCTAGAGGCCTCTCTGTCGTGGCCACGAGGTGGTCGGTCTGCTGTATTGTGCGCTGGTGATGAGGGTTTATACTCCTCTTCCTCTAATTGGGGGAGCAACTTGCGTTTTGGGTAGCTTTTGGAGGGGCGTTCGATTTCATGCTCTTCGGCCGCGAGGACTTCGGTCCATCTGTCGGCCAGCAGGTCTTGATCAGCTCGGAGCTGCTGCTGCTTTTTCTTTAGGCTGTTTGTCGTGGCCATAAGCCTGCGTTTAAAACGCTCTTGTTCGACGGGATCCTCGGGCACGACAAAATTCGGAGGGAGGCATGTAATTATCATCCTCGACCTCTTCGTCTGCCGCTCTCTCTTGAGGGCTGGCTTCTTCTTCCTCCTGTGCTGAATCTTGCTGGAGTGGGTTGTCTTCGGCACTCTCTGGGGTGTTATTGTCTCTGGTGCCGGAATCTCCATTCTTGCTATGGCGGGATTTAGAGCGGCGCCGCTGACGTTGGCGCTTGGGCTGTTTCTTAGAGGAATCTACCTCCGCTACTTCTTTGCTGTTCCCATCCTTTGGGATGTCCACCATGTATATGTCGTATGACGAGGTGGTCTTCCAGTGCCCCGTAGGCGCTGGTTCTTGCTCGTCTCCGGCATTGTCGTCCATACCATCGATGTCTTCGGAGTCATAGTCTAGCATGTCGATTAAATCGTCGACAGTGGCTACAAAGTGGGTGGTGGGTGGGATTTGAATTTCTTCGTCGTCCACATCCCAACCATCCTGACCGCAGTCCCGCCAGGGCTCTCTTGATAACGAGAGATACTTTAGCGATTTCAGGATGTCGCCAAAGGGTGAGTGTTGAAAGATGTCCACGGTGGTGAACTCCATGATCGGCGCCCAATCAGATTCGATTGGCAGGGGCGCAGGAGGTTCGGAGTCCGGCGAGGAGTCCGGCACCTCGGAGTCACGGGCCTTGGCAAGGACAAGGTCAGTATTCGGCTCCATTGCCGTAGAAGTTGCAGTGGCCAAGGTGGTGTCCAGCCACCTGTCCTTGATCGGCGCGGTCGGCTCCGAACTATGGGTCAGAGCGGACTCATGTGCGGCCTCCAGGGTACTGCCCGTTGGCAGAGCTAAATCATGCCCATCGTGACAGTGCGGTGCGCTCGGCTGTGGCTCGAATCCATCGAAGATTAAGTCTCCGCGGATGTCAACCGTGAAGTTTAGGCTTCCAAACCTGACGTGATGGCCAGGGGTGTAGCTTTCGATCTGCTCCAGATGGCCAACCGAATTGGCCCGCAGTGCAAAGCCGCCAAACACGAAGATCTGTCCGGGGAGAAAAGTCTCACCCTGGACTACGTTGTTATTGATTGAAGAAGCCATCAAGCCTATCGGTGACGACACAGAGGAACTCTCAATGAAAGCACCAATGTCGGTGTCAGAACCAGCGGATCTCGGGTAGGGGGTCCCGAACTGTGTGTCTAGGCAGATGGTAACAGGAGACAAGGGACACGATGTTTTTACCCAGATTCGGGCCCTCTCGATGGAGGTAAAACCCTACTCCTGCTTGATTGATATTGATGATATGGGTAGTACAAGAGTGGATCTACCACGAGATCAAGGAGGCTAAACCCTAGAAGGTAGCCTATGGTATGATTGTTGTAATGGTTGTTCGTCCTACGGACTAAAACACTCCGGTTTATATAGACACCGGAGAGGGCTAGGGTTACACATAGTCGGTTACAATGGTAGGAGATCTACATATCCGTATCGCCAAGCTTGCCTTCCACGCCAAGGAAAGTCCCATCCGGACACGGGATGAAGTCTTCAATCTTGTATCTTCATAGTCTTGGAGTCCGGCCAATGATGATAGTCCGGCTATCCAGACACCCCCTAGTCCAGGACCCTCAGTGACAAAGAGCTCATCGTAAATGATTACGTTGATGCAAGCTTTGACACTGATCCGGACGATTCTAAATCACAAACCGGATACGTGTTTACATTAAACGGTGGAACTGTCAGTTGGTGCAGTTCAAAAAGAAAGCGTCGTGGCGGGATCTACGTGTGAAGCGGAATACATAGCTGCTTCGGAAGCAGCTAATGAAGGAGTCTGGATGAAGGAGTTCATATCCGATCAAGGTGTCATACCTAGTGCATTGGGTCCAATGAAAATCTTATGTGACAATACTGGAGCGTTGCCTTAGCGAAGGAATCCAGATTTCACAAGAGAACCAAGCACATCAAGAGACGCTTCAATTCCATCCGGGATCTAGTCCAGGTGGGAGACGTAGAGATTTGCAAGATACATACGAATCTGAATGTTGCAGACCCGTTGACTAAGCCTCTTCCACGAGCAAAACATGATCAGCACCAAGACTCCATGGGTGTTAGAATCATTACTGTGTAATCTAGATTATTGACTCTAGTGCAAGTGGGAGACTGAAGGAAATATGCCCTAGAGGCAATAATAAAGTTATTATTTATTTCCTTATATCATGATAAATGTTTATTATTCATGCTAGAATTGTATTAACCGGAAACATAATACGTGTGGGAATATATGGACAAACAGAGTGTCACTAGTATACCTCTACTTGACTAGCTTGTTAATCAAAGATGGTTATGTTTCCTAACCATGGACAAAGAGTTTTTATTTGATTAACGGGATCACATCATTAATTGAATGATCTGATTGACATGACCCATTCCGTTAGCTTAGCACCCGATCGTTTAGTATGTTGCTATTGCTTTCTTCATGACTTATACATGTTCTTATGACTATGAGATTATGCAACTCCTATTTACCGGAGGAATACTTTGTGTGGTACCAAACGTCATAATGTAACTGGGTGATTATAAAGGTGCTCTACAAGTGTCTCCAAAGGTACTTGTTGGGTTGGCGTATTTCGAGATTAGGATTTGTCACTCCGAATGTCGGAGAGGTATCTCTGGGCCCTCTCGGTAATGCACATCACTTAAGCCTTGCAAGCATTGCAACTAATGAGTTAGTTGCGAGATGATGTATTACAGAACGAGTAAAGAGACTTGCTGGTAACGAGATTGAACTAGGTATTGGATACCGACGATCGAGTCTCGGGCAAGTAACATACCGATGACAAAGGGAACAACGTATGTTGTTATGCGGTCTAACCGATAGAGATCTTCGTAGAATATGTAGGAACCAATATGGGCATCCAGGTCCCGCTATTGGTTATTGACCGGAGACGTGTCTCGGTCATGTCTACATTGTTCTCGAACCGTAGGGTCCGCACGCTTAAATTTACGATGACAGTTTCTTTATGAGTTTATGTATTTTGATGTACCGAAGGTTGTTCGGAGTTCCGGATGTGATCACGGACATGACGAGGAGTCTCGAAATGGTCGAGACATAAAGATCGATATATTGGAAGCCTATATTTGGACATCGGAATCGTTCCGGGTGAAATCGACATTTTACCGGAGTACCGGGGGGGGGGGGGGGGGTTACCGGAACCCCCCGGGGGGTTATTGGGCCTACATGGGCCTTGAGGGAGAAGAGAGAAGGAGGCAGGAGGTGGCCGCACGCCCCTCCCCTTCCTAGTCCAAATAGGACAAGGGAAGTGGGCGGCACCCCCCCTTTCCTTCTCCTCTTCCTGCTCTTTCCCCCTTCTCCTTCTCCAACTAGGAAAGAAAGGGAGTCCTACTCCCGGTGGTAGTAGGACTCCCCCTGGCGTGCCCCTCCTTCGCCGGCCGCCCCCTCCCCTTGGCTCCTTTATATACGGGGGCAGGGGGCACCCTAGGACACAAGTTGATCTTCGTGATTGTTCCTTAGCCGTGTGCGGTGCCCCCCTCCACGATATTACACCTCGGTCATATTGTAGCGGTGCTTAGGCGAAGCCCAGCGACGGTTGAACATCAAGATCGTCACCACGCCGTCGTGCTGACGGAACTCCTCCCCGAAGCTTTACTGGATCGGAGACCGGGGTGCGTCATCGAGCTGTACGTGTGTCAAGAACTCGGAGGTGCCGGAGTAACGGTGCTTGGATCGGTTGGACCGGGAAGACATACGACTACTTCCTCTATGTTGCGTCAATGCTTCCGCTTCGGTCTACGAGGGACGTAGACAACACTCTCCCCTCTCGTTGCTATGCATCACCATGATCTTGCATGTGCATAGGAATTTTTTTGAAATTACTACGTTCCCCAACAGTATGCGAGACTATCGTCCTATCCCCAACCGACTAATGTTGCTGTGATGTAGTAGAAATTTGAAACGGGGGCTAAGTTTGTAAATTTCCTCGCATTTGAGACAAGCGCGCCCTGAATACATGGTTCCCCCTTCCTCTCTACCTCCCTTTTCCCCATTCGTACTCCGTGGGCGCCAAAACACCCTCTCCACCCCACCCTCCTCCATCCGCCGCCGTCCGCAACCCCATCCACCGCCGTCCTTCTCCATTATGCCGGAGCTGATACCCCGACGCCGCCGTCCATTACAAGAGATCGACCTCTCCCATCCACGCCTTCGGACCGGGATCCTTTCATCCCGTCCTCTCGCTTCATCCCCGCCATCATCCACCTTACCGGCGCCGCTCCTACAACCATCTCGTCCACCGTGCCTCGCCACCACCGTCTACCCTCCTAGATCTGCTTCCACGCCACCGACAGCCATTGTTACTGCAGCACCGTCAAATTCTTAGCAGATGCGTACACGGCGCCGCACCAGAGGCGGTACTCTTTCGTATCTGCTCAACTTATTTATCGTAGTAAGAAAATAGATCGCCACTGCTTTACTCCGATTTCTTGTCTTGGTTGCGAAGTTGCCTTTGTCCGGTTTGCACCTTCAGATCCGCCATGGCACGCTCAACACTATACTCCCAATGCTTTTATTTTTCCCTTTTATATTTCACACTAGTTAAATCACAGTAGACTAAATTTCAAAATTGGGTTAGTCGATTTTTCAGAGCTCGCCGGAGTTCGCCGGTGCGATCGAAGGGGCTCGGGTGGTTGTGGGGCCTCGCCGAATGAAGAAAACTCGACGTGGGTGGGGGTTGGGGAGGGGGTGGGGGGTGGGGGTGGCGGAGGAACACAGGCGGTGGGGGCCGGTGGTCCGGCCGGCGGCCCGTGCGGTGCTCTGTATGGGAAGAATCAGAGACGAGGAAGAAGAAGGGTCAGGAGACATAGGATCTTCATCCAACTGCCTGAAATGGTCGAGAGACAGCTGGGAGTTGCATTCTTGATGCACTCTGGTTCATCATGTGTGGGCACTGTGCAACCAACATTTTATTATCCAAATTCTGCTAGCTCTTCTTTACCATGTCCCTCTTTCGTTCTTCTTTAATATGTACTCTCTCTGTTCCTAAATACAAGTCTTTGTATAGATTCCACCATGGACTACATATGGAGCAAAATGAGTGAATCTACACTCTAAAATGTATCTGGATACATCTGTATGTGATCCATAGTGGAAATCTCTACCAAGACTTATATTTTGGAATGGAGGGAGTATGATAGTAGTACAGTATGTTCCTTGTACTGAAGATGAGCAGGGACATTTGCAGTGTAGAGGTCTATACGGTCGGTTGTCATGGACACTTTGAGCCTCTTTGATTCGTAGGATCTTGTAAACATAGGAATAGAATTTGTAGTGGCCTGCCCACTTGAATCCTATAAGAATAGCAAGGAAATGCGCGGAGCTGTGTCGCATTTGAGAGTTACACTGATATTAACAGTACCACACCTTCACCTGAAGAGAGCTGGTATCCGAAGCCTTTCTACCCGTATCGGCAATACTAGCACATATATTCCAGCATGTTCCACTTTGCTTATTTTACTCTGATGCTTATGGTTTTCCCGTTATATCTACACTATGATCTGTGTAGCTGCTTTGTGTCGCACTAGCAGCAGTCCACTCTTGAAGCTAAACACTGCAATTACTTACAAAATTGGCACCAAGGCATTGACTGCCATTCTGCATGCAATGAAACTCGTACGCTCCCCACCTGTTGACTCTTGTTTAGAATACGATCCTAATGACTGTTGTTCAAAATTGCCACATATAGAGAGACAGCATGGAATTGCATTTCTTTGGGTGCTGTGATTCATCATGAGTGGGCAACCAACATTGTATGCAATGAAGCGGAACCTCAAGAATATGCTTCCTCTTCTGTTCTTTAACAAGTTCCTCTTTGTTTATTTTGTATTTAGTACGTACAGTATGTTCCTTGTTAGGAAGGGGCGCAGGGACATCTGCAGTCAATAGCTGATAGAGCTGGCTTGTACGTGACCGATAGGCTTTCAATTACTAGCGGCAATACAACACCATATTTTCAAGCCAGTTCCACTTTCCCGATTTATATATCGTGGTTATGGTGTACCCCTGTTATGTACACTATGATTTGCCTAGTTGCTTTGTGCTCTTGTTATCATGGTTTGGCAATAAACTCTCTATACAGTATATTATGAACCTATCATCTGCCAGCTATCCCTACTTCTGGAGCCTATTTTTTGTGTACTTGTGCCAGATTATATAAATGCATGCACCATATTACAGCACACATGAGCTCTCTCATCAGAATCCAGTGATAGCACACAAGTGTTTACAGGGGCGCCCCTACATTAGAATATCATCCGCATTACAAAGATAATCTCATAACTATTTATATTTTCATGGTTCTCAGATATTATACGCAATTGCAGTGAATATCAGAATCCGCGCATCAGAAGAATATTGTGGAACACTACAATGACTTACAAAATTGGCACCAAGGCATTGAGTGCCATTCTAGAAGCAATGAAACTCGTACGCTCCCCACCTGTTGATTCTTGTTCACAATATCATCCTAATGACTATTCTAACCTCGAGGAGTCAAAGGCAGATGGCCTGTCCTGTTCACCCATCAAGGTGCCTGTTCTAATTTGGCAAGGTTTTATTGATTGCGCGTATCTTGCATATGTTGTCTTGCATTTCCTCTACTTTGTTGCACTGCCATCTGCTTAGTTTACTCGTCATATAACTCGAGATGCCATGCCCATCGATTATCAATACATATTCCATCTGTCATCATACCATGTTTTTCCACTCAAATGTTGTTCTTGTGCATCAGACATCAAAAAGGAAGAGGGTGATTGCCGAACCTGAAGGAGCACCAGCAAAGTCCATGAAAAACATGGTGGTGGCGGAGAAATCAGACAGCGCCCCACTTATATTGGCTGTACAACCAGTGACACAAAACATAGGACCGACTCCAGCAGACTGTCCCCATACTTCACTGGCCACACCACTAGCCCCACCACACAGGACCTGCACTCCAGCAAAAGGTATACTGATTTCATTTGACATAGCACCAGCCATACCATAGAAAAATACCACTCCAGCAAAAAGTACAGCAAGTCCACCGGCCGAAGACCTATCCCAACTGCAGAGACGGCCAATTCCTGCAGATTGGAACCCCATTCCATTTATTCCCAGTTTAAAAGACAATGCTTTCAGTGTTGTTAGGGACTACGTGCATATATTCCAATCATGGGAAGATTATAGTGAAGACAAACACCATTTTCACATCTTCCTGTCCAACTTACGTGTAAGTGCTATTATTCATGGTTATTATTTTCCTGTTTTCTGCTGATTAAACACATCAATGATTTACATTACATTGTTGTAACTAGGCGAGGGTCAATCTGGATAGTCATGACGAGCAAAGCTTGCTTGTGCTTTTCTAGGAAGCATTGCAGCAGTATCGGTGTTACCTGAGGAAATCACACTGTGATGGCAAGTCTATAAACAAATTTCCGGTGAAGTCTCCTGTGCTAAATTTAGAAGACATTGAATAGAAAAACCTTGTTATGAACTGGTCTCATTCCCAGGATGAGGTACTGTCTATGAAATAACATGACAATTTGAACTTCTACTTTTCCGCATGTGGCTTATGGATCTTTTTTGCAGGAAATCTGTTCAAAGAAGAATTCCGGTTTGAAACGAACGACAGGATATCGCAAATATGCTGCCCGTTGCTTTGCTCTTGTTAGTACCTGTTGTCTTGTATCACTGTACTTGCATACATACCTGGTTCATTATGTGACAGCAGTATGCATGATAGCTTGCTTATCTATTGTTCGCTCCAAATTATCTGATCTGTAAGAATGGTTACATTAGTGTAGAATATATCCAATGCCAATGAATTTTTTAGCTCTGCATTGTTCTTGTAAGTACATGCTGTCCCTTATCAGTGTACTTATATTGATAGGTAGTTGTTCATGTACCATCACTCTGCAGCTTATTTTCCTTTGCCCTCCATTTTCTACACATCAGATCTATATTTACTCTTACCATAAGGTTGGTACTGAAGAAGTTTAGTTGTGCATTTCTCTTGGCTGTGCCTTTTGCCTGTATCGCTGCACATACATTTATAGCTACTTGGTTATGTAGCATCACTCTTCATCTTATCTTAAATATTCTCCATTTTTTTTGTATATTATCACATCTATATTTACTCTTAAGAAAAATGTAGAATAAAGGCAATGCTTATGAAGAAGATTTTGTGCTAAACTTCTTGAATTGGCCCCCATCAGCATGCACAAGGGCTTTATAGAGCCTGCCTTCACTAGTAATGTAAGTTTGTCCTTCTCAAGCCTTCAAACATTGTTGTGTATATTTGGTTAGGCATGACTACAACACCTGTTTATTTTTGGTGTTTGCATGAAATTGCATGTTTAAAGTTTATTATGTAGTTCATAAACAAAAGTTTGTCCTTCTCAATTTAAGTTTCAGTTGTACAACCAAGTTCCTTCTTCATACCATGTAAATTAAACTATACAAAGCAAGTGATCTTCTTTTGCACTGCATATATGCTTCTGTTCTTCATCCGTAATCCAGTGGTGTGGTGAACCTACCCACTACAGCACAATGTCATATTCTGCAATGTCTTAACTATGAACAATGTCATATCATTCTACTATTATTTAAACCGTCTCTTTATTTGCCAATTTGAAATGGGATAAATTGATAGCACACTAACCATTGATACTTATGAGTTCTTGATCTGTAATCCAGTGGTGTCGTGAAGCTGCCAACTCCTTCACAATGTCATTTCCTGCCATGCCTTGACCTGAACAATACCATATTGTGTTAATGCAATTTTAAACTGTGTCACTTTATTCGTTAGTGAGAAATGTGATGAATTGTCAGAACTGATACTTTTATGTGCAAAACCTATCATCTGTCTGCTTGTTTATCTTCCAGAGTGAGGAAGACATAAGTGTTGAACAAGCGCAGTTTCATCATCTTGCTCAGGTGCTTGCGCTGCAGCTCCCCAGCAGGGCTAACCTTTCTTGAACTCTATTGAAGTGCTGTCAGTTTTGTATATTATTTTGTCGGCATGTTTATTTGCACTGGTGGCGATCTTTGATGCCCACTGTATGTAATTTGCTGTCTGCTTGTGCTTTATTATCATAGTGGCGAACTTTGTTGCACAGTGGATGTAATATGCCGTAATTTCTTTATTGTATAGTCTAGGTTTTTTCTTATTCACGATGCTGTAGTTATTTGGGTAGTCATGCAATCGGGCCGTCATGCAATCACGATGTATGATCCGTATCATGGGCCCCGACAAACTGGCCCACTAGTAGAGTTGGGCCTTTGATAGGCCGAGTAACCCTCGGCCCTCTTTTCGCAAGAAAACTCAATGGGCTTTTAGGAGGCTGAGAAGTAGGTTGGGCCTGAAACATGCCGAATAGCTCACGGGCCGGCAGCAGCCCGAAATGGACCCTGGCACATGATTGTGCGAATCAAATCACGTGCTTTTAATAGGCCAAAGTTGTCTATGTCCTTGTTTGGCCCAATCAGATATCGGCTGCGACCAGGCCGGATGCAAACCGGGCCGTAGTTAGGCCCAACTATATGACGGGCTTCTAACAGGCCGAAATTAATATAGGGCCGAAATGTTAAATGGGCCCTTAACAGGCCGAAACTAATATCAGGCCGAATTACTAAATGGGCCTTTAGCAACTGGGCCCAAAAGCATAGCGTCTAGTTAACGGACCGAATCTGATATGGGCCATAATTGAGCCCAAAGCCTCTTAAAGGGCTGGACCTGATCTGGGCCGTGATTTGGCCCAGAAAGTGGGAGGCTTTTAACGGGCCAGATCTCATATGGGCCATTATTAGGCCCGGAACGTGGCAGGCAGTTGATGGACCGGATCAAATATGGGCCGGCATTTGGCCCAAAACATGGTAGCCAGTTAATGGGCCGGCCTACTAGGGTCCTCAAAATCTTGTGGGCCTACAGCTGGGCCGGCCCATTATGATCTGCAAGAATTTTGTGGGCCTTTACCTGGGCCGGCCCATTATGGCACACAAAAATCTTGTGGGCCTTTACCTGGGCCGGCCCATTATGGCCCGTGAAATCTTGTGGGCCTTTAGCTGGGCCAGCGCATTATGGTCCGCAAAATCTCGTGGGCCTGTAGCTGGGCCGGCCCATTATGGTCTGCAAAATCTTATGGGCCTTTAGTTGGGCCGGCCCATTTAAACTTGATGGGTCGTGCCACGTGTCGACGTACCATAGGCGCCTTCTGTCCAATGAGTGGATTACATCTGTCCCAACGATGAGCCGACACGTGTTTCCTCCAGCCAATGATGATTTTACACATGGAAAATCCCCATTGGTCGGGGCTGCTAATGGGTTATCGGATCCAAAACCCGACCTTTTAGCTTAACGGCCTTCCGTTATGGTGGATGCCACATGTCGGTCACCCTTGACGAAAGCACTTCTGTGACGCGCGATTTATCGTCATGGAAGTGGACACTTCCATGATGATAATTTTGGTAATGTCATGGAACACTTCTACGACAGGACAGGTATGACTATGTTTATTCTGTCATAAAATTGTCATGGATGTACATGCATGACAAAAAACGCGACCTACTGTGACAAACACATGTCATCACGGAAGTGTACTTTTTTTCTATAGTGGGCGCTGGTTTTAGATGCCATCGCAAGGTGAATATACAAAATTGAATAAAGCACGACATCTATTGGAATGAAATCGAACGACAGTTACAACCAGCAATGACAGTTGCAATTCTATCAATGATATACCACGTGATAAATAATACTGTCATACTACTTATACACACAGGACACTTGTTTCACCATGCGAGATTATTACATCAAAATCTCTCAAAGGATAGATCAGTTCGGTAGTTGTGTGCGGCTACTGAAGAATTTCAAAGTTGATTTGGACCAGCTCTCCTTGCTGAGAAAGTTCGATTTTGACATCGTCCCCTACCGCAAGATATGATTTAGATTCAAACCTTGACTATCCTTTAGCATCAATCATCATGTGACCATTGTCGGTGTCAAAACCGGCGGATCTCGGGTAGGGGGTCCCGAACTGTGCGTCTAGGCAGATGGTAATAGGAGACAAGGGACACGATGTTTTTACCCAGGTTCGGGCCCTCTCGATGGAGGTAAAACCCTACTCCTGCTTGATTGATATTGATGATATGGGTAGTACAAGAGTGGATCTACCACGAGATCAAGGAGGCTAAACCCTAGAAGCTAGCCTATGGTATGATTGTTGTTCGTCCTATGGACTAAAACCCTCCGGTTTATATAGACACCGGAGAGGGCTAGGGTTACACAGAGTCGGTTACAATGGTAGGAGATCTACATATCCGTATTGCCAAGCTTGCCTTCCACGCCAAGGAAAGTCCCATCCGGACACGCGACGAAGTCTTCAATCTTGTATCTTCATAGTCTTGGAGTCCGGCCGATGATGATAGTTCGGCTATCCGGACACCCCCTAGTCCAGGACTCCCTCAACCATCCTTTGTACTTACGGTATATTGAGCAGGTTCATTCACACCAAGGGTGCGCATGGTAAGAGAAACTTGGCCGCGGTCGCCCGGATTGTTGAACGACTCCCTCGTTGCTCTAGGAATTCTTTGTTTGCAAACAAGAAGACATACCCAAACAGTTAGATCAACACAGTGAATCATGTGAAACAACATGGAAAGAAAAAAGAATGAAGCACTTGGGCGGCCAATTCTTACCAAGAAGGTGGACATGTCGGTTTTTGTAAGGACTTTGGTATATGATGTGCGAACTGCAGCCCAGTCTGTTGCCGGTGCAATTGCTCGTTCGGTTGCCGCTACACGGGCTGGAGCAGATGCAAGTGCAAGTGTTGGTGCAGGTGTCGAAGCCGCCGGTGCTGCCGGAGATGGTGCTCCTTGTAGAGCTGGTGCCGGTGTCGGAGCAGGTGCCGGTGTCGATGCCCGATCCTCCGGTAGATCAGACTGATCCGCTGACGAGGTCGGTGCCCAATCCTCAGCTGGATCAGACTGAGCTGCTGCCGCTATCAGTGTTAGAGCAACTGCCGGTGCTCGATCCATTGCTGAAGGTGGTACCGATGTGCGAGACAGTGGCGATCGTGTTTGGTCTGCTATGATCAGCTTTCTCACTTCACTAGGATCCGTGACCGTGATCCAGTTTTTTCTTCATTTCTTTTAAACGCGAGAAGGACTAATTGTGGCGTTTTTGTTAAACCAAACTGCAGTTCATCATAGGGATTCAGCTTGTACTCAGACAACAGACTGATCCAATTCTTTTCAGTAATATAAGTGATGGACAGTGCCTTCGTTACTAACACGACATAAGAAGTGAAACCTGCAAAAATAACCATCATAGAGCCAACCAAACGGTTTATTCTGTGACAAATGTCACATGGGAAAACCTGCATCGTAAAATTGCAGGAAAAGAAAGAAAACATGACATTAAATCAATAAGATTTAGACAGTAAATCAATAAGATTTACTTGATGTGACACGAGTGAATCCTTACCAGGAAATCACTATGTTGAAGTACTAAACTGAAGATTGATCGTCCAACTACAGGTGGCATGCAGGGGCCCCGCCTACTCCCACAAGCAGGACAGTCCAAAGGTCGTGACAAATCATGTGGACCGAACATCCATGGGACTGGAAATCCTGGTGGGTGCGATAAACCCTGCAATGCATACAGATATTGGAGTGTAACCATAATTGATAAACCGTCCTCACAAAAAAGATGATCTGGATACTTCAAAATATACAGACTGAATTGAGTGGACAGACATTAACATAGACCGTTCTCAGGACTGACCACACACCAAAAGTGGAAGTACTAATAAACAATACAGGGTTCACAAACACAAATCAAGTACTGAACAATAGTACTTACTACAAACCAGCAAAGTTGCACTAATTAAACTCTGCAGACTATCTCTTGCCACCAACCTACGGGATGAACCCCGCATAACTGACTAGGCCATGGACTTCATGAGAGATGTCTACATGCACCATCACCATCTCGTCAACCTTGGAGAACCTAACAGAGTGGTCTTTCCACTCATAAACATGATGATGCAGACAGGCCGCATCAGATTTATTGGGAAGCTTTACAAGAACCACACCCTTTGTAATCGAAGGCACAACCAGGAAATTGTTGTGGTCAAGTACAGCCTCAAGAACACGCCTGACAACAATGCTATAGGAAAACACTAGTTCAGGACACGTGGTGACAAGGACATAGCAGCTGGATAGTTTAGCAGTAGAACTCATCCCCAGGTCTTCCAGTTCACACGGCATGACTTTGAGAACTTCATCTCCACCGAGGACCTGGTTCTAATTCAAACAGAAACCATATTTTATTACTACCTCCGTTCAGAAATATAAGATGATTTTTGATATTGTACTCCATATATGACTACATATACACACAGAAATGAGTGAACAAAGACACTAGAACATGTCTTCAAAGGCATGAGAGCAGAGGGATTACTTGCAATATCCATACACAAGTTACTGAGGCAAATATACCCTCTTCAAAGGTAGCATTGATGTTCATAAAGTACTCCCTCCATCCCAAAATTCTTGTCTTAGATTTGTCTAGATACGGATGTATCAAGTCACAGATACATCCGTATCTAGACAAATCTAAGACAAGAAATTTGGGACAGAGGGAGTAGTTGAAAGTAATCCATAAGAAATCAGTGTCAACCTCTCGCATGTTTTGGTCAAAAGAGGAATTTAGAACCGTCATTTGGCATACTAAAATCACATGCAAGATCACCCAGAAAGTTGTACTACCAGTACTAGTACCGCGTGTTAGATGAAAAAACACGATCAATATCGAGAAAAAGATTGTCAACAAGAGACATTACCTGGACTTGCTTAATGAGGGATCCCGAAGAGGGGGGCTTGGACAGGGCGATGGCTTTGAGCTTGTCTGCGGTAGTCTCGGCGGGGTGCTTGCGCTTCTTCGTACCATGAGCCTCGATATTTTTGGCCAGAGCCATAGACTTAACGTCGGCCAGTGCTCCAGCGTCCATCCAAGAGAGGAAGCTGAGAGAGAAGAGTGAAAGGAGGAATGAGATGAGGGAGAAGTGAGTGGGGGTTTTCTTCAAGAGAGGAAGCTGAGAGAGAAGAGTGAAATGATGGTTGCTTCGTCCGTCCAACATACTGCTGGAAAGGAGGGGGTTTTGTGATTTGACGGCTCATTGGGCATTACTCCGGCGCTCCGATCGGGTTAGTCTACCATCACACTACTATAGAGTAATTTAGTGCATGGCTGGTGGACCCAGGTTCTGGCTGTCTAACACGTCGGCGAAAGTGAGTAATTTAGTGCATGGCTGGAGGAGGGTCCGCACGGTAGAGCGTGTCCGCTGTATTTATGAAGAAAAAAATGATTACTGCAAGCCTTTCCACTCTGACGATGGAGGAGTGCGGAACACGGTAACCACTTGAACGACACAGTGCTCCTACTACTAGGCATGTGCAGTGGTTCATACGTCAGTACTACATAATCTTGTTGCTAGTGTAGTAAGATATGACAATAACAAATGATGTTGTGCGCATGTCAACTATATGTAACATAGTACCGCTTTTTTGACTGTCTGGTCAAGAATGAACGGTGAGATCAATGTTAACAGAACTTGTCATGGAATAGTCACGTCAGATGTCCTCGTGAAAGGACTTAGTTGTGGAGCCATCGCAACTAGGAAGCTTGAAGGGGTTAAATCGGGACAAGGGACACGAGAGAGTTTATACTAGTTCGGCCCCTTACGGTGAAGGTAAGGCCTACGTCTAGTTGGGTTGGTATTGATGTTTCGATAACCAGGGAGAAAGACATGCTATTCCTGGTTCTCGATGAGTTGTTTCTTGCCCTAAGTCGCTGCAGGTCATCCCCTTATATACACGGGCTGACACCCTGCGGCTTACAAAGTCCCGGCCGGCTTATAAACAGAGTCCGGCTCGGTGACTAGTTAAATCTACCTTACGTTACAAGTCATGCCATCATGGCAGTTTACTACAATGGGCTTAAGCCGCCCGTGGGCCTTAAGCTCTTTATTGAACCGCCATCTTCATGCTTGGTCTTGGGCTTCAGTCTTCTGACCATTCAGAGGGTTTTTGTTAAGCCGCCATGACGTCATCTTCTGGATCCGTCTTAACTCGGCGTGATGTCATCCTTCCTTTAACTCATTTTTTATTCCACCGAATCCTTCAACGGATCTCTTCGTTATTGACTGTTCCGAAAATCAAGGCGTCAGGGCCGCTGGATAATAATTATTATCTCCTTGTTTCCCGTGCCGCCTCAGTTATCTTCTCCCTATAAATAGCCACGACTTGGGTCCTTTCCTTTTTACTCTTTTTGTCGTCTTCTTCCTCCTCTCTCTGCCTCTACAGCTCCGCCGCCATTACTGTCGACTCCCTCGTCTTCATCGACTCAGGCCGCTGCATCGACCTGATCGTAACCAGAGATCGACGGCAAGCCTCCGCAGTTCATCCTCATCCGTGAGTTCCTTTCTTCCCCTTTCTTAGACCTATCTTGAAGCTCTGCCATGTTCATCGGGTTCATCACCGCCCGATGCAAATCCTTGCTAGTTTGCACTCCCACAGCCTGTTTAGATTGTAAAAATCGTGCAGAACCGCTGCGGTAGTTGTTTGTGTTGATCTTGCGTAGAAATAGATCCCATTTCTCTTATTTGGAAACCTCCTTTGAATGCATGAACTTCTCTACCCAGTTTTTAGGTCTAGAATTTTTCTCTTTTTGAACAATAGTTTGATCCATAATAAGAGCTGTTGTCCGTGAAACTTGTTTCTATCACCCGGAAAGCTTCTTCTGGAAAACTTATTTCTATCTCCACTGTCCGGGTGTCCGGTTTAAAAATCCTTGAATGACTGTTGATCCTGATAGCGGCTTAAACTTTACCGCACAGTCACCCTTATATCATTAGGCCCCATGCTTAAGCCGCTATTTTAAATAAATTTGAATATTTTCTCCCGGGTTAAATTTGAACCGAAACTTTCTTACTTTGTCGTAGATGGCTCCTAAGGCGGCCAAGGCCCCTGTGACTTGCAACTGGGTTCCATCCACAATAACCAAAAGCAAACTTGCCGAGTTTGTAACGTCTGGCCATCTGCCAAAAAAGGAGGTCATGTCCTATCGTGCCCCTCACCCGTCTGAAGAGATACCTCAACCCAAAGACGAGGAGGTAGTAGTTTTCACAGACCATATGAACCGGGGATTTGCCCCTCCCTTCTCAAAATTCTTCAGGGAAGTTCTGGATTTCTTTGACCTGAGGCCTCAAGACATTGGACCCAATTATGTGTCCAATATGTGTAATTTCCAAGTCTTCTGCGAGGTATACTTAGGAGAGGAACCAAGTCTGCTACTGTTAAGAGAGCTTTTTTACATAAACCGGCAGAATGAACGCGCCAATGGGCCTAGTCTTGAGTTTGGCGGCATCTCAATCCAGCGGCGGAGAGACTGCCTTTTTCCTTACGTTGAGCTGCCGAGTCACCCAAAAGACTGGAACCAGACGTGGTTCTACTGTCAAGACACCTCCCCAGCCAACGAGAAGCCTCTACCCGGCTTTCGTGCCCTGCGTCTTGAGTCCAATCATCATCTGGCGGACAAGTTAACTGCTGTTGAACGCCTGCCTCTTAACCCCTCCATCAGAAAGATCAAAGCCCTTTTAGGCAACGGGTTAACTGGCATTGATTTGGTCCGGGTCTGGGTCACCTGGCGGATAATACCATTAAGCCGCTGCTCCGGCTTAATGTGTGCTTACACAGGCGAAAAGGACGACTCAATGCGTCATAGTCCTGAGGACTTACCAGATGATGTGGTAGATGCTACAGTCCAATCGCTATTGAAGGAGGGCACTGTAACCAGTAATACTTTCAGTTTGCTTCCCTTCTGCAAGAAGAATCCGGCTCCTGCAGTAAGTTACTAGTCTTCTCAAATACTCTTTAATATGTTACCTTCTGGTACTTATGATTCTTTGTCTTTTCCCACAGGCCGTTGACAATTTCTGGAAGGTCAAGTATGACCATGAGGCCTCAAAACTGGCCCGGGCGGCCAAGAAGACCGAAAGGAAAGCCGCCAGGACAGGTACCTCTAAAAAGAAGAAACCCAGTGCCTCTGATATGCTTAAATTGGACAACTCTTCTTCAGATGAGGAACTGTTAATCTTTTTGATTTTCTTTAACTCCTTTGCCGTTTAGCTTACTGACATTTGATCTTTTCAGGAGGATACTGGGAACAGTCAAGCAGCTGGCGAAGAGGTTACTATAATTTCCTCCGACTCAGAGCCTTTGCCAACACAAAGAATACGAAGGGTGACCCGGAAAGTAAGGTTTTCACACCCTCTTGCTTACCAAGATCCTCAATTTCTTTTGAAGCAACAACAGCTTGAAAATCGGCGGCAGACTCGGGCCAACCAAGACGCAGAGCTTTCCTCCGGCTTACCCGATGTAACCAGGAAGGGTCGGGCCGAGGTTATCTCTGACTTACATTTTGTTTTACCCTTGATGGGTTTGATTCGCGAACCTCTCAATTCATCTGACTCCAACTATCAGGATACCTCCCCTTCTTCTGATGAGTCAATGCAATCGAATATGCACTACTAGGGAAAAGGCTATACACAGAATCTTAGCAGCAGCGAGGGTTAAAAACCCTCGCTACTGCTACTTACTAGCAGCGCAGGTTTTTAAACCTCGCTACTACTAAGTTGATAGCAGCAGCGCGGGTTTGTAACCCTCGCTACTACTAAGCGGTCTCTACCGTGCCCCCCGGGATATGCCATAGTAGTAGCGAGGGTTTTTAACCCTCGCTACTACTAAGTTGATAGCAGTAGCGCGGGTTTTTAACACTCGCTACTACTAACCCGCGCTACTGCTATCAACGTAGTAGTAGCGTGGGTTAAAAACCCGCGCTACTGCAAATCGTCTATCATAGTAGTAGCGCGGGGTATGGCCTATTTGTCAAAGTCTACCCCCCCCCCCCCTGTGGACCGCCTTTTCAGTTTTAAAAAAAATAAAATAAAATGATAAAAATGTCAAAAAAATAAAAGAAAATAAGTTTCCCATGTGATATGTGGTCTAGTTGTTGGGAAAATTTACAAATATGAATTTCGACTTTATTTGCAAAATCTCTCTGGAAAATTGTAAAATGGCCATAACTTTTGCATACGAACTCGGATGAAAAAGTTTTTTATATGAAAAAGCATCTACTCGAAAAGTTACATCCGAATTTAACTGGGGGAACCCTGTTAAACATTTTTAAAATCCTGAAAAGCCTAACAGAAAAAAAGTTACGGGGCTTTTAAGATCTGGAGGCAAAAAAATTCAATAAAAATCAGTTTTTTTTAATTTTTGTTAAATCTGGTCAAACTATGGTCAAACTAATTATTCTAGAATATTAGTGTTAATAAATAATTATTTTAGTTTTTTTGAATTTTGGTCAAATCTGGTCAAACTATGGTCAAACTGTGGTCAAATCTGGTCAAACTGTGGTCAAATCTGGTCAAACTATGGTCAAACTAATTATTCAAGAAATATTAGTGTTACTAATTTTTTAGAACAATAGTTTCAAACTCAAACAGTGAAATGTGTGACTTCATGCTCAAGCTAAATTCCTGAGGTTAATAGGATTGACATCTCACTATTGTCAGGAAAACAACAAGTGCAGACTTGGAAACGAGGGAGAATAGAACCCGGAAGTTAAGCGCGCTCAGGCTGGAGTAGTGAGAGGATGGGTGACCGTCCGGGAAGTTAGATGATTTGGAATGATGAGGGGTGATTAGAGATTAAATTGAGCAGCGGTGAGGGGTGATTAGAGATTTGAGTTAAAATAATTCAGAAATTTGAAAATTTCGAAAAAAATAAAAAAAAAATCAAAAAAAAAATTCGAAAAAATTCAAAAAAATAATCTCGGAGATTACAGCTGTAGCGCGGGTGGCACCCCCGCTACTGCTATAAGTTAGCTGTAGCGCCTTATTAGTAGCGCGGGTACCCGCGCTGCTGATAGGCCTAAAACCCGCGTTGCTGCTAGGCTTTTCCCTAGTAGTGATGCCGGCTTTCAAAACGGCTCCCGGGTAATATAACCTTTCTTTCTTTGAGTTTATCCATACTTATACTTTGATACTTATCCTTCCACTTTGATTGACAGCTTGCAAGTAAAGCCCAGCAAGACTGCAAAGAAGAATAAGCCGTCCCAAGACCCGGTGGTTATTGAACCGATGCTTGACTCATCCGTTCCAGATAGCTCCACTCATCAGCCACCGCCTGAACCAGCTTCAGACATTCCGGAGCCAACTTCTGACCCGACTGCAGAAGACGTGATTCACAACTCGGATGACCCGGAAATTCCTAGCCCGGCCAAGACGGCTGACCCGAAGGTTGAAATTGTGAAGAGCCAATACGTTGAACCGGGCCGGCCTACTGCGCTTGCCCAATGCACTGCCAAGGAGGAGTTTGCCCAGCTCCGGAAGTACAAACAAGACATCACCGATTACTCTCACCTAAGTATTGGTGATATAGTCTCGGGCTATCTGAACCAAGTACGCAGTAGTCGTGACATAGAAATTGACATGGTGAAGCAAATACAACATAAACCTGAGGTAAAATTTAAGCTTTTTCTCTGAATCTTACTTACTGTACCAGCCCCCAAGTCTATTGCTTATAAATGAATATGCTGTAGACCTAATAATCTGCTTGCTATTAGTTTTGTCCAGTTTAAATTGAATATGTTTAACCAGGAGGTAGCAGGAAACTTTGAATTTGGGTTACACATTAGCCCCCAAGTGTCAAGTACCTTTGCTTGTAAAGTGCTTGAGACTTAAAATGTGTGACTTGTTAAAATAGAGTAAAAATTCTTTAAACGTACATTAGCCCCTAAGTGCCAAGTGTCTTTACTTGTAAAATGCTTGTGACTTTAAATGTTATCTTACCATGATTCTTACCATAACCTGATGTCAATGCAGGCCACCATAAGTCAATTTGAAGCGGAGATTGCTGATCTGAAGAGTCAGTTGAAAACCCAAGAGCTCGAAACTTAGAAAGCCAATTCCAAGTTTGAATTCAGTGTCTCTGAACAAGAGAAGCTGAAGAAAAATTTTGAATCGGAAAAGAAGGCTTGGGTTGATGAGAGGGCTTCACTGGTGACTCGGGCTGAAACAGCGGAGGCATCTCTTGCCGAGGCAACAAATGAGCTGTCCGACTTAAAGCGGCACATATCCCAAATGGTCTCAGCTATCTTTGGTAAGCCGCCCGTAAATATTGTAACCCTTCTAGAGGTACCTTAATAGTTGCCTCCGGCTTACTATTATACCTGTGAATATGCAGGCCCCAGGAGTACCAACCTGAAGGAAAATATGCTGGTCAAGCTTAAGGCAGTGTATACCTTGGTACAACAGCTGTACTCCGGGTCATAGAGTGCGCTGACCGCTGTGGCCTTATCAAATACCTCTCCCCGGCTCCTGCAAGATGTGTTGAGACATCTGTCGGTGCTACCTCAACGCATTCAAGACTTAAGATGGGCATCCGCGAGAGCCGGAGCCATGGCTGCGTTGAGTCGGGCAAAAGCATGGGTGCCAGAACTTGACCTTGCTGACCTCTCTCTTGGATATCCAAGTCTTAAGGAGGACGGCACTGCTTTTGGCGAATAGGACTTCACTGCCTGTGTTAAAGTCGTACGCCCCCTGGCGACTCTCATTGGAGAGGATACTGATCTCACCAAGTATTCGTCGGGTTATGATAGCAAGAACTGGAGAATCCCAAATGTCCCATATGACCAAGTCAGCCTGATCCCTCCAACACGTAAGCATACCTTTGCCCCTGAAGTGGACCCGGCCAGTTTAATAGATGATGAAGCTGAATTTGGAGCTTTGAGCGGCATTGACTGGGCCTCGTCCACCTTGCAGGACAAAACAACCGAAGGAGAGGCGGGGAAGGATAATCCAGAGTCATCAAGCCAGCCAAAGGAATGAGCCGCCATCCGGGTTATAACTTTGCAAAGAACAATGCTTCACTTATTCAGACTCGGGGAGTCTTGTAATAGGATAGAAAAACTCCTTAATGCCTGTCATGCCTTATGGTAGTTATTGCTGTTGTTAAGCCGCCAGTACTATTTTCATCTTGCTTATTTTAATCAAGTGTTTCCTTGATATCTCACCTTGCTCCGTTTTATCCTGCATATAAAATAAGCAAGGTTTCTTGGACGGCTCACTGCGTTAGTGAGTTATAGAATATTGATAACCCGGACATGATCAAAAAATCACATGTATAAGCCGGTTCATGATTAGTTAAAACATAATCATAATAGCATACCTGTAACCCCTTTTGATAACCTCTCCGGCTTATATAGATTTTCACCTGGCACTTTTTAGAACCTGAGGTAAACAATATAAAACCGGAAGGATCAAGAACCATCTCCTTAAGAAGGTTTCAGTGATAGTTAAAATAATTATACTTGCAATGTTCACAGGCTCCTGATTCGAATACGATCAGAGAACCGTCCAAAAGGGGTTAAGCTAAGATTCGGATACGATCATATAGCCCCCAGTGGCGTTGGCGATGCCAATCAAGTGGATATCGACGGCTATGTTCTCTTTGGTTCGAATAGGACCTATGTTTGAACAGGAAGCCCCCAAGTGAACATAAGAGTTGTTTAATGACGCTGATTCGAATACGATCCACGTCAGACCCAAAGGGGTTAAGCTATGATTCAAATTTGATCAGGAAGCCCCCAAGTGGGTTTGGCAATATGCTGATCAAGTGGGTATCGACAGCTATGTTCTCTTTGGTTCGAATACGACCTATGTTTGAATAGGAAGCCCCCAAGTGACCAAGGCTAGATTCAGATATGATCCTAAGCCGGACCAAAGGGAAAGCCAGATTCAGATATGATCCGTCCCCTATTGGTAGTGTCCATCACCTGATAAAGAAAAACATGAAACATTTCTTTATGGGAAAAAAGGACAGAGGGCCTGCTTTATTGCTTTATATAATATGTACATTATAAAAAGTATCTTAAAAAAGAAACTTAAGTATAGTAAGGCCGAAGATGAGCTATGTTCCACGGCCGGCGGGTCTCTTCCTCCGATTTAAATGAGTCCTTGTGCTCTCGAATATCGATGAGATAATATGACCCGTTGTGGAGATTCTTGCTGACCACAAAGGGCCCTTCCCAAGGCGGGGATAACTTGTGCATATCAGACTGATCCTGGATGAGCCGGAGCACCAAGTCGTCTTCCTGAAAGGTTCTGCTCCTAACCCGGCGGCTGTGGTAGCGGCGCAGGTCTTGCTGGTAAATCGTCGAGCGGGCTATTGCCAAGTCTCGCTCCTCGTCCAACAAGTCAAGTGCATCCTGACGAGCCTTTTCGTTATCCGCCTCAACGTAAGACGCCACTCGGGGTGAGTCGTGCTGGATGTCACTTGGCAGGACGGCCTCTGCTCCATAAACCATGAAGAAAGGTGTGTATCTCGTAGATCTATTAGGCGTAGTGTTGATGCTCCATAACACGGAGGGTAACTCCTCCACCCAACAATCCGGAGTCCGCTGTATGGGACCAAGAGTCGGGGCTTGATGCCTTTCAAGATCTCTTGATTAGCTCTCTCTGCTTGACCATTTGGATTGAGGATGAGCAACAGCCGAAACATCAAGACGGATATGTTCTCTTTGACAGAACTCTTCCATGGCACCCTTAGAGAGATTAGTGCCATTATCAGTTATGATGCTATGTGGAAAACCAAAACGAAAGATCACCATTTTCATGAACTGAACCGTCGTGGCTGCATCACACTTACTGACCGGCTCTGCCTCAACCCACTTGGTAAACTTGTCCACTGCCACTAGCAGATGTGTCTTTTTGTCTTTAGACCTTATGAAAGGTCCGACCATGTCAAGCCCCCAGACTGCAAACGGCCAGGTGATTGGGATCATCCTTAACTCTTGAGCCGGCACATGAGCTCGTCGTGAGAACTTTTGATACCCATCACATTTACTGACCAGGTCCTCTGCATCAGCATGAGCCATCAACCAATAGAAACCATGACGAAAAGCCTTGGCCACGAGAGATTTTGACCCTGCATGATGGCCACAATCTGCAGGTGATACACAGCGTTGAAACGCCCCAGTGACGCTGAGGTGATGTAACTCGCCGTTAACAATCGTCATTGATTTGGAGCGCCTAACAATTTGTCTCGCCAATGTCTCATCCTCCGGTAATTCACCCCGGGTCATATAAGCCAAGTAAGGAACCGTCCAATCCGGGATACCATGAAGAGCCGCCACCAGCTGTGCCTCCGGGTCTGGCACTGCTAACTCTTCCTTGGTAGGCACCTTGACAAAAGGTTTATGTAACACATCAAGAAAGGTGTTGGGCGGCACCGGCTTACGTTGGGATCCCAACCGGCTTAAAGCATCAGCCGCCTCATTCTTCCTTCGATCAACTTGCTCCACTTGATAACACGTGAAGTGACTAGCCACAGCATCTACCTCACGATGATAAGCCGCCATGAGGGGGTCTTTGGAATCCCACTTGCCTGACACTTGTTGAGCCACCAAATCTGAGTCTCCCAAGCATCGTACCCGGCTTAAGTTCATCTCCTTAGCCATCCGGAGACCATGGAGTAATGCCTCATATTCAGCTGCATTGTTAGTACATGGAAACATAAGCCGGAGTACATAACAAAATTTGTCACCTCGAGGGGAAGTTAACACCACTCCAGCCCCCGAGCCTTCTAGTTGTCTGGACCCATCAAAGTGAATAGTCCAGTATGTGTTATCTGGCTTCTCCTCTGGTGCCTGTAGCTCTGTCCAATCATTGATGAAGTCCACCAAGGCCTGAGACTTAATAGCTATCTGAGGCATTTATTTAAAGCCATGAGGACCAAGCTCGATAGCCCACTTGGCGACTCGTCCTGTGGCCTCTCTGTTCTGAATTATGTCTCCCAAAGGGGCAGAACTTACCACAGTTATAGGATGGCTTTGAAAATACTGGTTCAACTTCCGGTTTGCCATGAACACCCCATAAACAAGCTTTTGCCAATGCGGGTACCTTTGCTTGGATTCAATGAGCACCTCACTGATGTACTAAACCGGCCGTTGAACCGGATGCTCCTTACCGGCTTCCTTACGCTCCACCACGATGGCAACACTGACGGATCGTGAATTGGCAGCCACATATAATAGCAAAGGCTCCTTGTCAATTGGAGCCGCAAGAACCGGCGGCTCAGACAATTGTCTCTTTAAGTCCTCAAAAGCAGCATCAGCGGCCTCACTCCAAACAAAAGTGTCAGTTTTCTTCATCATCTGATACAATGGGAGGGCTTTCTCACCGAGCCGACTTATGAATCGACTTAAGGCGGCAACACAACACGCCAGTCGCTGAACATCATTGATGCACACCGGTTTAGGCAAGGAGGTAATGTCGTGGGGGAACGAGCACCTATGGGGCAGGGGGCCCCTTCTTGTCCGGCAAGGGAGCGGAGGGCGCACGCAGGGCAGATCGAGGCGGGAGCACGCGGGGGATTTTACCCAGCTTCGGAGCTCTCCGGAGAGATAAAAGTCGTACTGCTGCTTTGTGTTTGTATTTGTTCTTCCTTGAGAGCGTGGGTGTGGTGTATGAGTCGAATGAACCGAACCCAACTGCGGAACCCCCTCTACGTGCGCATGGGCCTCCTTTTTATAGTCTAAAGGGGTCACCGACAGGTGGCAGCGTAGAAAGAGGGATAGAAAGGTAAAAATGCGGGTTGGTACAACTGCTACCAACAGTGCCCCCTACCTAACTCTGACGGCAGGGAACAAGGGCATTTAATGCCCGTCCGGTCGCCCCAACAGTGCAAGGAAGTGACCGTTAGGAGCGCCACCGATCGCCACGATGGCCTCCTTGTCAGCTTCGCTTGCCACCTCGCACCGCATGTCTGCACAGCGCCTCGCCACGTGCCCCTGGGATGGTCCTGGGGCGACACGTCGTCGGATGCGCTGGAGCTCGGGTGCAGAGTGGCAGCCTTGCCGCGGGAAGCGCCTTGCCGCGGCCGTTGTCTTGTCGCACCCGCAAGCTTGCCGCTCACCGGGCCTTGCCGGGACGCGCGGGGCGTCGCGGCAAGTTTTATGAAGTGCCTTGGTTGGCCTTCCCGGCAAGCTCCTCTTGCCGGGGTCTTGTCCTTCCCGGAAAGCTCCTCTTGCCGGGGCCTTGTCTTCTCAGTTAACAATTCGTTCTTGAATGGTAGTAATAGGAATAACGGAGGATCTTGGCGGGCGCCCGGCAAGCCTTCCCGCGGGACGCTGCGACTGCCCGTGCACAAGTTCGGGGTACTAAGGTACTCCTACTTTAGTACACCGACAGGAGCCCCCGGGACTGGGCCATACACGGTACTGAGCGCTGTTGGGCCAGGCCCAAAACAGGGCACAGGCACGCGCGGCCTGGGTCCACACAAAATCTGACTCCGTACCCACCGCGCCCTCCCGCAACGGCACGCGTCAATCGCGGCGTCGTGGGAGAGATCGTGGGTAATTTTTAAATCTAGGAAATGCGTAATGTCCGCCTCGGTTCTGCATCTCCGCCACGCGGCTCCCGTGCACTCGGGGTCGCGGACGGTGGAAGTGGGAAACTGGGCCGTCACGGGGAGAGGCAGCGGGTCGGCCCCGATTCCCTGCTCTTCCCGTGCCCTGATTCGCTGAGCGGGGCGGCCGAGCCCCCACCTCGCTCCTTTAAGAAGAGCGGGAGGGGGGCGCAGAAGCCCGCACTCTCTCATCTTCTCCTTTCTTCAACTTCTGCTCCCCTTTCTCTCATCCGCCATGGAGGAAGGGAACCCTGGCCCTTCATCGGTGGCGGTGAGGGTCGCTGCTAGACAGCGCATCCCTCCCTATCTCGCGCCCGTGGTGGCAGAACCAGCCACGAGGGGAAGAGGGAGGGGGCGAGGTCGTGGACGAGGTCGAGGACGAGGTCGAGGCGCTCGGGGAAGAGGCGGATGGGGCGGCGCGCCAGCTCCGCCTCCGCCGGCGGTTCCTCTCTCCGCGGCAGTCCATACAGTGGACGACCCTTGCGAGTTCTTCGTCAAGCTGCACCGGGCAGCTCGTCGTCACCTCCGGCTTCCGGCTCCGTTTGCGAGCGCGATGGAGTCGGACCCGCCCGAGACGTTGAGATTGCACATGAGGGGCTGTGGGATCAGCGGCACGCGAGTCGGCGTGGTGTTCCCAGCCCCCAATGTGATGTATCTTGATCGAGGGTGGAAGACGTTCGCCCGTATCCATAGCCTGACGGCGGGGTTTACCCTCCCTTTTAAGTTAATGGAGGGCGACCTCCTCTCCGTCAAGGTCTTCGGGGACTCCGGCACTCGGGCGAAGTGCTGCGTGGACAGCTCCTCCGATAGCGAAGACTCCCCCTCGAGCGAGAGTGACGAGGAGGAGAGCGACAGCGACGACGAGGGTAGCGGGCGGCAGGATGGTGGGCCCGACTAGGTGACGGGCGCCACTTCGCGCGTCACCGGTGACGCCATCATCCGTGTCGCCGGCGCCTTGAACTCCCTAGGGTCGTCTCCTTGGGCGGCTGGCGTAGGGAGGTTGCGGAAGGGGAAGAGGGCTGGCGGCAAGGCCGTCAAGTCGTAGTACGAGGGCGTAGTGCCCTCGACAGCGTGCTGACGTCCTGCCACCCCGCCTTCGAGCCCCGCTTCCGGCGCCGCCATCACCATCCAGCCTTCGGACGGCCCCCGGGATGTTCTCTTGGTGTCTTCTGGCACCCGTAGTTCACCTAGGCGCCCCTTTTGCCCTTCTTGCCTCCTTGACCTACCACCTGAAAAGATGGACAGGAAAAGGATTAGGGGCATCTTATCTTTTTAATTTGTAAGCCTCCGGGCCTTAGCTGCATCTAAAACTTGTAATCCTCCCTTTCATGTTTTTCATCCCCTATGGATTGTACCAGAGTAGGATGTTTTTAATGAAAAGGAGAATTCTTGTTATGTTATATCCTTTAGTCAGGTCCATCCCTTGTATGTTTTTACCCTACGCGTTTAGGGAACTTGCCGGCGCAAGTACGCTTGCCGCGAGCGCTGAGTGCAGAACATCAGCAGCCTGCCGGCGGTGTTGCTTCCGGCAAGAAACCTTGTCGGGGCTAGTTGCAGCACACTTTCATTGTTGAGCGGGCTCGAAACAAATTAAGGGCGCAACTTAGCCACTAGTCGATTCCTCCGCGCACAGGTTTTCCATACAAGGCATGGTCGTTCAAGGAATATAACATAAAGAAATTTAAAAACTAACTGTGCTCAAACTTTGACAACTTAGCTTTTCTGTCGTCTGTGCTCTGGCAAGGCTGTACTTCTTTGAACGACGCTATATCCACTTCATTATCTTCTCCCTCTCGAAGCTTCTAGCGTTAACTTTGCGGTTATGGTAGCGGCGCAAAGTTTGCCGGTAGCGAGCAGCTCGTACCGCAGCCTGAAGACGATCTTCCTCGAGGAGCAGCGCGTCATCTTGCCGCGGCTGCTCTTGCTCTAGCTCATCATAAGAGAGCACTCGAGGCGATCCGTATACGAGGGAAAAGGGGGCGAGAACGTCGAGCCCCCAGACCAAAAATGGCCAGGATAAAGGGATTGTTTGGAGAGCTTGAGCTGGTTGATGAATCTATTTGGAGTGGAACTGGCATGCTTCACACTTGGTTACTTGTGCAGTTGCATCCTGGAGGGCTGTCGGCCAGAAAAAGCCTTGCCGGAAGGCTTTGCCGGCAAGTGCTCTTACGCTAATGTGGTGACCACATATGCCTCCGTGTATCTCCGCCAACAGCTTCTGTCCATCTTCCTAGGAAATGCACTTCAATTTCACTCCGTTGAATCTTCTTCTGTATAGTATGTCATCGACAAACTGGTACATACTTGATTGCCGGGCTACTCTCTCCGCTTCTTCTTGTTCCTCGGGAAGTTCTCCTGTCTGAAGGAAATGGACTATCTGCTGTGCCCATGTCGGAGCTTGTGGCTCGACGACAAGGACTAAAGGCGCAAATGCTGCTGCGGGAACATCCGCTTCTACGGCAAGAATCTGGGATTCTGCCGGAGCGTGATGCTCCCCGGCAAGCGTGTCTGGACACAGCTTGTCGGGAGCGTCTGCTTCAATGAAACAAACCCTAGGGCTTGTCGGAGCAGACCGCTCCTCAGCAATTTCTGTGTTGATCCTGGGGACCTTCTCGGCGGCTTCAGGGAGCTCTGCCGGAAGGTAGTCGCCAGTAACCAACTTCCTCTTCTTGCTCTGTCCAGTTGATGGTGTTACATATGGCTGAGTCAGCTTGAGCACAAAAATCCCTGGTTCCACAGGTAACTTGAGTGCGGCGCACTTTGACAGGCCGTCTGCAATGTCATTCTGAGCTCTTGGAACATGTTCCATCTGCAGGCCCTCAAAATGCTCTTCCAGTTTCCTCACTTCATCAATGTACGCTTCCATCAACGGACTCTGATAATATTTGTTAACTTGACGGACGAAAAGCTGTGAGTCACCCCTGACGATAAGCTTCCTGATCCCAAGGTCTGCCGCGATCCTGTGTCCGGCAAGCAAGCCTTCATACTCTGCAGTATTGTTTGTTGCTTGCTCCTTGGGAAAGTGCATTTGGATCATGTACTTGAGGTGCTCTCCGGTGGGTGCGACAAGTAGCACACCCGCACCGGCGCCTTGCAGCGAGAAGGCACCGTCAAAGTACATGATCCACTCCCTGCTTGCTTCCTTGAGGGGGATCCTCCTTTCCGGAGTTTCTTCATCGGGTGTTGGCGTCCATTCTGATATGAATTCTGCCAATGCTCGGCTCTGAATAGTTGAAGTACCTGCAAACTTGAGGCCAAAGCTTGACAATTCCAGTGCCCACTCGACAATCCTGCCTGTTGCTTCTGGATTCTGCAATATCCTCTTCAACGGAAAGCGAGTGACAACTGTGATCTCATGTGCTTGAAAGTAATGGCGCAGCTTCCTCGAGGCCATGAGAAGGCCGAAAAGCAACTTCTGCACACCAGAGTACCTTGATCTAGCCCCCTGCAGAAGGGAACTGACAAAGTAAACTGGGCGCTGCACCATCTTCTTCTGTTTCTCTTCCGGCAACTGTACAGATCCATCCTTGCCGGAACCAGAACTTGTCGGGGAAGCCCCCTGCTTGTCGCTGGGTTCGCTTGCCGCGGCCGCCGGCTCATCATCCACCTCCCTCTCCGCTACTAACGCAGCACTAACCACTTGATTGGTTGCCGCCAGATATAGCAGCAACTTCTCTTGTGGCTTAGGTGCGACAAGTGTTGGAGTAGAGGATAGGTAACTCTTTAGGTCCTGCAGCGCAGCCTCCGCTTCCGGAGTCCATTTCATAGGACCTGCCTTTTTCAAAATTTTGAAAAATGGCAGGGCGCGCTCAGCAGACTTAGAGATGAACCTACTGAGAGCAGCAACACAGCCGGCAAGTCTTCGCACATCCTTGACGCGCTTCGGTGCTTCGATCTGTTCAATGGCTTTGATCTTGTCGGGATTGGCTTCAATCCCCCTCTGAGACACATAGAACCCGAGAAGCTTGCCGGAAGGGACTCCAAACACGCACTTCTCGGGATTCAACTTGAGATTGATCTTGCGCAGATTTGTGAAGGTTTTGTCCAAATCTTGGATCAGAGTTTCTTTGTCCTTGCTCTTGACCACTATGTCATCCATGTAAGCTTCTACATTTCTGTGCAACTGTGGCTCAAAAGCATGGCTGACTATTCTTGCAAATTTTGAACCAGCATTCTTTAGTCCGAAGGGCATCCGTACAAAGCAGTATGTGCCACATGGAGTAATGAATGCGGTTTTCTCTTCATCCTCTTCTGCCATGAAGAACTGGTGATATCCTGAGTATGCATCAAGGAATGAAAGCAGATCACATCCTGCCGTGGAGTCGACAATCTGGTCAATGCGCGGCAAGGGAAATGGATCCTTGGGACAAGCTTTATTAACATCAGTGAAGTCAATACAAAGCCTCCACTTCCCGTTTGCTTTGCGCACGACTACTGGATTGACTAACCACGTTGGATGGAGTACTCCTCGGACCAGGCCTGCTGCTTCCAATTTCTTGATCTCTTCTGCGATGAACTCTTGGCGTTCTACTGCTTGTTTTCTGACTCTGTGCTTGACGGGCCACACGTGAGGGCAGACGGCAAGGTGGTGCTCAATTACTTTCCTGGGAACACCGGGGATGTCAGATGGTTGCCATGCAAACACATCGACATTCGCCCGCAGGAAAGCAACGAGCGCGCTTTCCTATTTAGGGTCAAGCGTGGCACTGATGGTGAAGGTACCACCAGTGCCGTCCTCCTTGGCGGCCACTTTCTTGGTCTCTGGTGAAGCTGTCTTTGCCTTCTTGCACTTGCCGGTGGAGCTCGATGGCGCGTCCTCGACGGTAGCGCAGCACTCCGAAGAGGTGCGCTTGCCGGAGTGGGCATCAGAGCTACTCTTGCCGGACTTGGTCTTCTTCTTCCCCCTGGGAGCTTCAGCGGCAATTGGTTTGCGTTCTGCTGCGGCTGCTGCTTCCCAGTAGATCTTGTCGGTACAGATAAGTGCATCTTTCTTGACGCCATGGACAGAAATAACACTTATCGGGCCAGGCATCTTGAGCACATTGTAAGCATAGTGAGAGGCTGCTATGAACTTGGCAAGTGCTGGACGGCCAAGTATCCCATTGTAGGGCAATGGGAAATCAGCAACGTCAAATGTGACTCTCTCTGTCCTGAAATTCAGCTCGCTGCCAAACGTCACTAGCAGCGTGATCTTCCCCTTCGGCTTGCTCCTTCCCGGGTTGATTCCTTGAAAGGTGTCGGTCTCTTCGAGCTCGCTGTTGGGAATCTGGAGCTTCTTGAGCACTGCGGAGGAGATCAGATTCAGGCCGGCCCCGCCGTCAACCAGCATCTTCGTGACCTTGAGGTTGCGGATTGTTGGCGAAACCAACATCGGCAAGCACCCGACCGCAGTGATGCGATCAGGGTGGTCCTCAACGTCGAAGTTGATGGGCGTGCTGGACCACTTCAGGGGCTTGCGTGACTCAACGGACGGTTCTACTGCGTTCACCTCCCGCACCCACTGTTTGAGTTGGCGGTGCGAGGTGTGCAGAGAAGCACCGCCGTCGACGCACAACACCTCTGTTGCCTTCTGAAACTCCTGCTCATCAGTCTCATCCTCCTCCATCTCATCATCTTCATCTTCGTCTTCATCCTTATCGCGGCCGCGGGGAGGCCTGTCTCCTTGCCGCTGCTTGGCCTTGCCGCGGCGCCCTCCCCGGGCGGGACGCTTGCTGCCGGATCCTCTGCCACCTTCCCGGGCTTTCTCCTTGTCACGGCGCTCGTATTCAGCTTTCTGTAGCTCCGCCATCTGCTCAACTTTCTTGCAGGCTTGGAGGTCATGGCCCTTGGTGCGGTGGATCTTGCAGTACTGCTTGCCTGAGCCGTTCTGCTTGTCGGCGGCTACCACAGCCTCGCCGGAGTCACCAGCTTTGGCCTTCTCGGAGCCGCCTCCGCTGCCGGACTGCTCAACAACTAGTACATCCTTTGCCTTTCTCTTTCTGTTATTCCGCCTCCGGTTCTTCTTTGCCGGAGGGGCATCCTCACTGTCAGATCCTTCTGCTCCTGCATTCTCGCCGGGGATTCTCCTCCCCTCCTCAGCCCGTGCACACTTGTCGGCCAGAGCGTATAGCTCGCTGACATCTCTGATCTTGCACATCGCCATCTCCTCCCTCATCCTGCGGTTACGCACGTTCTGATGGAACGCGCTGATAACCGCGGCAGGGTGGACGTCTGGGATGTTGCGCTGCACCTGGCTGAATCTCTGTATGTACTTGCGCAGGGGTTCTCCCTCTTTCTGAACGAGCAGATGAAGATCGCTCTCCTGGCCATGGGGTTTGTGGCCGCCTGTGAAGGCGCCGACAAACTGATGACACAGGTTCGCCCACGAAGAGATGGAGTTGTCCGGTAAGTGCGTGAGCCAAGATCTGACGTTGGGCTTGAGCACCAGCGGGAAGTAGTTGGCGAGGATCTTCTCATCGTGCCCCCTGGCAGCCTGCACCGCGATGGTGTAGATGCTGAGAAACTCCGACGGATGTATCCTGCCATCGTACTTCTCGGGCACGTCTGGCTTGAAGTTCTTGGTACTGGGCCACTGGACCTGCCGCAGCTCACGGGTGAACGCAGGGCAACCTATCGCGTACGGCAGGTCGCCTGGTTCTCCTGGCGCATGCATATCGACAGTGGGCCCAGCGCGCTGGTCAGATTGACGCCGCGCTTCTCTTCTGCGCTCGATGCGAGTACGAGCGTCCTCGTGTCGTCGTTCTTGGAGAACTTGGCGTTGATCGCGTCGAGCTCGCGGGTCCGACGACGCGGTGGAGTCGGTGTCGAGGTTGGCCCGGCGAGTCGGCGATCTTGGCCTTCAGGGCGGGGAGTGCACGGTGGTGGCACCCCCAGCGGTCTTGTCAGCGTCGGCTTGCGCCTGGGCGCCTTGCCGGGGCTTCGATGTGCTCTGTTGCCGGGGCTTGTCGCCGTTGGCGAAGCCAATGAGGCTATAAATGGCGGCCCTCCAGTCGTCGATCTTGTCCGGCGCTGGAGGGTAATCTAGAAGCAGCTGGGCTCGGGCCAGCGCTTCCTCTGGAGTCTTGGGTGGCGGTGGTGAGCGACGCGAGGTGCGAGACATGCTCAAACTCCTAACAGTGTTAGAAGGAGCAACATCTCGTCCAGGCGACCGCACCACGCTAGTGCCAGCGTGTTGACGTGTATGTTGGTCTTGAGCGTCCCACGACCCACCAGCTTGGCCTTGTTCCAATGCGAGTACGGTGCTAGGAGCACCGTGGCGTTGTCGATCCTGCACCTCCTGCGAAGGGTGCGGTGGATGTGCAGACGCTGAACCTTGCGGGGCCTTGTCCTTGGACCGGGTGACGATGTGCGTCCCCCCGCCGGCGCTCGCTCCTCCGCCGGTGTCCGCCCCACCACCCGTTTGCTCCGGTGGCGGTAGGATGGTCGCAGACGGAGCGGCCACCTCTGAAGTCTTCTTCTTCGGTGGCATGTCGATGAAGATGTTGATGTAGCGCGCAGACGCCGGATCAGATACGCACGACCTCGACGCCCCCCTACCTGGCGCGCCAGAGATGTCATGGGGAACGAGCACCTATGGGGCAGGGGGCCCCTTCTTGTCCGCAAGGGAGCGGAGGGCACACACAGGGAAGATCGAGGCGGGAGCACGCGGGGGATTTTACCCAGCTTCGGAGCTCTCTGGAGAGATAAAACTCCTACTGCTGCTTTGTGTTTGTATTTGTTCTTGCTTGAGAGCGTGGGTGTGGTGTATGAACCGAACCCAACTGCGGAACCCCCGCTACGTGCGCATGGGCCTCCTTTTTATAGTCTAAAGGGGTCACCGACAAGTGGCAGCGTAGAAAGAGGGGTAGAAAGGTAAAAACGCGGGTTGGTACAACTGCTACCAACAGTGCCCCCTACCTAGCTCTGACGGCAGGGGACAAGGGCATTTAATGCCCGTCCAGTCGCCCCAACAGTGCAAGGAAGCGAACGTTAGGAGCACCACCGATCGCCACGATGGCCTCCTTGTCAGCTTCGCTTGCCACCTCGCACCGCATGTCTGCACAGCGCCTCGCCACGTGCCCCTGGGATGGTCCTGGGGCGACACGTCGTCGGATGCGCTGGAGCTCGGGTGCAGAGTGGCAGCCTTGCCGTGGCCGTTGTCTTGTCGCACCCGCAAGCTTGCCGCTCGCCGGGCCTTGCCGGGACGCGCGGGGCGTCGCAGAAAGTTTTCTGAAGTGCCTTGGTTGGCCTTCCCGGCAAGCTCCTCTTGCCGGGGTCTTGTCCTTCCCGGCAAGCTCCTCTTGCCGGGGCCTTGTCTTCTCAGTTAACACTTCGTTCTTGAATGGCAGTAATAGGAATAACGGAGGATCTTGGCGGGCACCCGGCAAGCCTTCCCGCGGGACGCTGCGACTGCCCGTGCACAAGTTCGGGGTACTAAGGTACCCCTACTTTAGTACACCGACAGGTAATCGCCTTAATCTTCTCTGGGTTAGCTTCGACGCCTCTGTTGGACACCAAAAAACCCAAGAGCTTGCCCGTAGGAACGCCAAAGACACATTTGGCCGGGTTAAGCATCATCTTGTAAACCCGGAGATTATCAAAGGTCTCCTTTAAGTCAGATATCAAAGTCTCCTTTTCTCTGGACTTCACCACGATGTCATCCACATAGGCATGGACATTACGCCCAATTTGGTCATGCAAGCAGTTCTGCACACACCGCTGATAAGTCGCCTGGGCACTCTTGATCCCAAATGGCATAGATACATAGCAGAAGGCTCCAAATGGAGTGATGAAAGCCGTCTTCTCCTGGTCCTTAACTGCCATTTTGATCTGATGATAACCGGAGTAGGCATCCAAAAAACTCAAACGCTCACAACCCGCCGTAGCATCAATGATTTGATCAATATGGGGGAGAGCAAAAGGGTCTGCCGGACAAGCCTTGTTTAAGTCCGTGTAGTCCACACACATCTGCCAGGTGCCGTTCTTCTTGAGGACAAGCACCGGGTTAGCCAACCACTCCGGTTGAAAAACTTCAATGATAAACCCGGCTCCTAAGAGCCGGGCGACTTCTTCCCCAATAGCTTTCTATCGTTCTTCATTAAAACGGCGAAGAAACTACCTGACCGGCTTATACTTTGGATCAATATTGAGAGTGTGCTCAGCGAGTTCCCTCGGTACACCCGGCATGTCAGAAGGTTTCCATGCAAAGATGTCCCGGTTCTCACGGATGAACTCGATGAGCGCGCTTTCCTATTTAGGATCCATGTTGCTGCTGATGCTGAACTGTTTAGAAGAATCACCCGGGGTAAACTCAACAAGCTTTGTCACAGCTGTCGACTTAAACTTCAACGCCGGGTCGTGCTCTGTAGTTGGCTTCTTCAGGGATGTCATATCCGCCGGGTCAACATTATCTTGATAAAATTTGAGCTCCTCTGCCGCGCAGGCCGAATCAGCATAAGCCGTGTCACCTTCTTCACACTCCAATGCTACCTTATGACTGCCATGTACAGTGATGGTGCCCTTGTAACCCGGCATCTTGAGCTATAAATAAACATAACATGGCCGGGCCATAAACTTAGCATAAGCCGGCCGTCCAAACAGAGCGTGGTATGGGCTCCTGATCTTGACCACGTCAAACATCAACTTCTCAGCTCGGGAGTCATGTTCGTCTCCAAAAGCCACCTCCAGCTCAATCCTGCCAACTGGGTAAGCCGACTTACCAGGGACAACTCCATGGAAAGCAGTGTTGGATGTTCTCAGATTTTTATCAGTCAACCCCATGCGCTGAAAGGTCTCGTAGTAAAGGATGTTGATGCTACTACCCCCATCCATGAGCACCTTGGTGAACTTATACCCACCAACCTGAGGCGCCACTACCAAAGCCAACTGACCTGGGTTATCGACCCGCGGAGGATGATCCTCCCTGCTCCATATGATGGGCTGCTCTGACCACCTTAAATAATGAGGAATTGCCGGCTCAACGGAATTCACAACCCTCTTATGAACCTTCTGGTCACGTTTGCACAAGCTAGTGGTAAACACGTGATACTGTCCACCACTCAACTGCTTCGGATGGCTTTGATAACCCAACTGTTGCTGCTGTTGTCCACCTTGACCAGACTGCTACTGACTGTTACCACCTGGATGCCCCTGGAAACCAGAATTTGAACCGCCGCCCGGGCCATGAAAGCCGCCGGCCCCTGAGCCGCCACCAGACCCTTGACCACCATCGAAGGTGTTGGAATTTTTAAACGCCTTCATGATCGCACAATCCTTCCATAGATGTGGGGCCGGCCTCTCCCGGGTGCTGTGTCTCGGGAAGGGCTCATTGAGTAATTGCTCCAGCGATGGGCCTGACCCGCCGGATCGTGGCGGTATACCCTTACGTCTCGGATTGTTACCTCGTACGTTGCCATTGGCCACAAACTCCGGGTTACCGTCCGCCTTACGCTTATTGCCGCCTTGATTCCCCGGGTTATGCTGCTGACCCTTTCCATTGTTGCTCCTTTTTCCATTCCCTGTCTTCTCATCGTCAAACACGGGATCCTTGGTACTATCAGAATCGGCGTATTTAACTAAAGCTGCCATCAGCGTACCCATATCTGTGAGGTCGTGCTTAAGGTGCCCCAGTTTCTGCCTCAGCGGCTCAAAATGGCAATTTTTCTCCAGCATAAGAACTGCAGATCCAGCGTCCATCTTATCGGAGGAATGAATTATCTCCTTGACCCGGCGTACCCAATGGGTGGTGGATTCACCTTCCTCTTGCTTGCAATCCGTCAAGTCCACAATCGACATAGATTGTTTACAGGTGTCCTTGAAGTTCTGGATGAACCGGGCCTTTAACTCGCCCCATGAGCCAATGGAATTGGGTGGCAAGCCTTTCAGCCACGACCGGGCTGTTCCATCTAACATCATGGTGAAATATTTAGCCATTGCCGCGTCACTAACTTCTAGCAACTCCATGGCCATCTCATAACTCTCGATCCACGCCCTGGGCTATAAATCGGCCGTGAAATATGGTACCTTTCGAGGTCCCTTGAAGTCCTTGGGCAGACATACATAACGCAGAGCCGGCACCAGGCAAGGGACACCGCCGGTTCTAGTGGCTACTCCCGCCTCAACAGATGTCATTGGATACTCCGGGTGATCATTCTCCTAACGTACTTGGTCCTGCGCCAGGTTATAGCCCCCGAGCTGGTTACGCCGTTGGGCGTTGCTCGACAAAGCTTCCGACTCCATGCGTTTGCTGTAACTCGGGCTCCGGTTCTGGCGAGGTGGTGCTACCCAGGGCGGGGGAGTTGAATGAATCCTATCCCGGCTGTAAGAATAGGTCTCCTGCTGAGCCAGGGCTGTCTGGAGGAGCTCTCTGACCCTCCGGGTTTCCACCGCCGTCGGGTCATCACCTTCCATAGGAAGAGCCGCTAAGCGCGCTGAAGCTGCGATTAAATTCTCCATGGGGTTGGAAAAGTGACCCGGTGGAATCGGCACATAACGCGGCGGTGGCATGCTCACGTGAGGCGGCACCATATCCCGAGGCTGAGCCGGTCCCCCTGTTCTGGCTGTCATAAGCCGATCAGCCTCTGGCGGGTTACTAGGGCCGGCTCCGGGTGTAGCAAAGAGAATCCGGGGGTCGTAATTCGGAGGTTAACGGGACTGTGTTTTCTGATGTCTCCTCCTCATTACCTCATTGGGTGTGTTTAAGCTCATCGTGAGCTGGTAAGCTTCTGACTGCAAGCGCTGTGCCCGGGCGTTGAGAGCCGCCCGCTCCGCAGCTAGTCTAGTATTGTTAGGGGCCGACTCGTATCTGCGGCCCCCGGGCACCTATGGGGCACGGGGGGCCCCTTTCTGGTTCGGCGAGGGGGCGGAGGCCGCGCGCAGAGTGGATCGAGGTCCGGGCGCGCGGTGGGGAGACGGGCGATTTTTACCCAGCTTCGGAGCTCTCCGGAGAGATAAAACTCCTACTGCTGCTTTGTGTTTTTATTTGATCCTGCTCGAATGCGAGCGCACAGTGGTGTGGTGTGTGTGTTCAACCGAACCCTATGTCGAATGAACCCTAATCCTGTGTCCCAGATTGACCGAACCCCTTCTACGTGCGCATGGGCCTCCCTTTTATAGTCTAAAGGGGGCACCAACAGGTGGCAGCATAAGAAGAGGGGGTAGAAAGGTAAAAACGCAGGTTGGTGTAACAGTGACCAACAGTGTCCCCTACCTCCTCTGACGGCAGGGGACAAGGGCATTTAATGCCCGTCCGGTCGCCCCAACAGTGCAGAGAAGCAACCGTCAAGTGAGCCACCGGTTGCCACGATGGCGTCTCTGTCAGCTCCGCTTGCCACCTCGCCCCGCATGGCTGTGTAGTGCCTCGCCACGTGCCTTTGGGATGGCCTTGTGATGACACGTCGCCGGATGTGCTGGAGTTTGGTTGGCCATCTTGCAGCGGCAAGTGCCTTGCCGCGGCTCTTCTCTTGTAGTGCCGGCAAGCTTGCCGGCCGTCGGGGCTTGCTGGGACGCGCGGGGCGCCGCGGCAAGTCTTCTGGAGGTGCCTTGGTCAGCCTTCCCGGCAAGCTCCTCTTGCCGGGGCCTTTGTTTTCTTCCGGTAAGCTCTTCTTGCCGGGGCCTTGGTTGGCCTTCCCGGCAAGCTCCTCTTGCCGGGGCTTTAGCTTGAGGACTCTGTTCTTGAATGGCATCAAAGTAGCCGCGGAGGATCTTGGCGGACGCCCGGCAAGCCCTGCCGCGGGTCGCTGCGACTGCCCGTGCACAAGTTCGGGGTACTAAGGTACCCCCCTACTTTAGTACAACGACAGAAGCCCCCGGGCCTGGGCCATACACGGTGCCGAGCGTTGTTGGGCCAGGCCCTAAACAGTGCACGGGCACGCGTGGCCTGGGTCCACACAAAATCGGACTCCGCTTCCGCCGCGCATGCTCGGAGTGGCATGCGTCAAACGCGGCATTGTGGGCGACGTGGGCGGCGCGTGCGGGGCTGAGCCTCGCAAGCATGCATCAAGCCATGATGAAGGGGACGGCCCACGCCCTCCTACCTAAACGGAGGTAGGCGTGAGGGCGTGGTGCATTTACTGGACGGGGCCAGTGCGCGGCTTTTGAGGCGTCCGCTCCCATGCTCACGGGGTGGGGCGAGACCGCCTCACCCGTCCACTCGGCGCTGCATCCCTGCCACGCGGCTCCCATGCGCTTGGGGTCACGGACGGTGAGATTGGGGAATCCGGGCCAGCGTGAGCAGAGGCAGCGGGTCGGCCCCGATTCCTCGCTCTCCCGTGCCTTGATTCGCCGAGCAGGGCAGCCGGGCTCCCACCCTGCTCCTTTATAAAGGGCAGGGGGGAGAGCACAGAAGCCCACACTCCTTCATCTCCTTCTTTTTCTTTTTAACTTCGGCTCCCCTTTCTCCCACTCGCCATGGAGAAAGGGAACCCTGGCCCTTCGTCGGTGGCGGCGAGGGTTGCCGCCAGACAGCGCATCCTTCCCTCTCTCACCCCTGCGGTGGCGGAGCCGGCCACGAGGGGAAGAGGGAGGGGGCGAGGCCGACGACGAGGTCGAGGGCGTGGCCGAGGCGCTCGGGGAAGAGGCAGCCGGGGTGGTGCGCCACCCCCATCTCCGCCGGCGGCTCCTCTCCTCGAGGCGGTCCACATTGGGGACGACCCCTGGGAGTTCTTCGTCAAGCTGCGCCGGGCACCTCGTCGACGCCTCCGGCTTCCGGCTCCGTTTGCGAGCGCGATGGAACCGGACCCACCCGAGATGCTGGAGTTATGCATGAGGGGCTGTGGGATCAGCGGCACTCGAGTTAGTGTCGTATCCCCAGCCCCCGGCATGATGTACTTCGATCGAGGGTGGAAGACGTTCGCCCGCATCCATAGCTTGACGGCGGGGTTTACCCTCCATTTTAAGTTAATGGAGGGCAACCTTCTCGCCGTCAAGGTCTTCGGGGACTCCGGCATCCGGGCGAGATGCTGCGTGGACAGCTCCTCCGATAGCGAAGGTCCCTCCTCGAGCGAGAGTGACGAGGAAGGGAGCGACAGCGACGACGAGGACGGTGGGTCCGACTAGGCGTCGGACGCTGCCTCGCGCATGCCACCGGCGACCCCATCATCCGGGTCGCCGGCCTTCTGAACTCCCCGGGGCCGTCTCCTTGGGCGGCTGGCGTCGGGAGGCGGCGGAAGAGGAAGAGGGGTGGCGGCAAGGCCGTCAAGTCGGAGTACGAGGGCGAGGTGCCCTCGACAGCGTGCTGACGTCCTGCCGCCCCGTCTTCGAGCTCTGCCTCCGGCGCCTCCGTCTCCGCCAAGCTCCTGGCCGGTCCTCGGGAAGTTCTCTTGGTGTCTTCTGGCACCCGTAGCTCGCCTAGGCGCTTCTTTTGCCCTCCCCGGCAAGCTTCTCTTGCCGGGGCCTCCTTGACCTACCTCCTGAAGAGAGAAACATGAGAGGGATTACGGGCATCTTATCTTTTAATTTGTAAGCCTTCGGGCCTTAGCTGTATTTAAAGTTCGTAATCCTCTCTATCATGTTTTTCATCCTCCATGGACTTGCACTAAATTGGGATGTTTTTTTAATGAAAAGAGGGGAAAGCTTGCCGGATTAAGTCCTTTACTTGATTGTGTGCCTTGTACGTTTTCACCCTACGCTTTTAGGGAACTTGCCGGCGCGAGCACCTTGCCGTGAGCGCCGAGTGCGGAACGTCGGCAACGGAACTGCAACCGACAGGAAACCTTGTCGCGGAGCTAGTCGCGGCTTACTCAACTCGTTGAGCGGACTCGAAACGACAGTAAGGCAACTAGGTACGAGTTGGTTCTCTGCCGGCGGTGCCGCGACCGACAAGAAACCTTGTCGTTGAGCTAGCCGCAGTTCACCTAAATTGTCGAGCGGACTCGAAACAACAGTCGGTGCGCGACTAGCTACGAGTCGGTTCCTCCGCGCACAGGTTCTTTTTGTACAAGGCATGATCGTTCAGAGACGCGGCCTCGCTTTCCCCAGCCCATAAGAGGATGCATGACGAGGGATGAAAAACTTATCTGGTATTACAGCCCCCGGCGACTCTAGCTTGCCGGGGGTGAATCTTGATATTTGCAGCCCCCGGCAACTTTGGCTCCGCCGGGACCTAGGTGCCAGTGCGCCTTGCTCTGTCCTTGCTGCCAGCGTCGTAGCCCCCGGGGACCCTGACTTGCCGCGTAGGGATCTTGGCAAACGCAGCCCCCAGTGAAATCGGCTTGCTGGGGCCTCTTCGCCAGTGCGCCCTTCTGGTTTCTCCTTGTCGCTGTTATTATAGTCACAAAAATAACTAAGACAGCGCTGTAATAAGTTACTCTTTGCAATGTAACTTCAAGTTGGGCAATGCGACGCCATGTTTCACCCGTTGTATGTTTACACTCTACGCTTCTAGGGAACTTGCCGGTGCTAACACACTTGCTGAGTGCGGGACATCAGCAGCCCGCTGGCGGTGTTGTACCCGGCAAGAAACCTCCTCGGGCCAGTTGCAGCGCACTTGCATTGTCGAGCGGACTCGATAAACAAAGCAAGGGTGCAACTTAACCACGAGTTAGCTCCTCTGCGCACAAGTTTCTCATACAAAGGACGTCCCATGGCAAGGCTTGCTACGTTACATCCTCGACTACATTACATCCCTTGTACGTTTTTGCCCTACGCTTCTAGGGAACTTGCCGGTGCTAACACACTTGCTGAGTGCGGAACGTCAGCAGCCCGCTGGCGGTGTTGTACCCGGCAAGAAACCTTCTCGGGCCAGTTGCAGCGCGCTTGTATTGTTGAGCGGACTCGAAAACAAAGCAAGGGCGCAACTTAACCACGAGTTGGCTCCTCAGCGCACGGGTTTTTCGTACAAGGGACGAACGTTCGAGGAACATAACATAAGCGCTTAAAACTAAAAAAAGAGCTATGCACTCAAGCTCGGGTGACTTAGCTTTTCTGTCTTCCGCGGTCCGGCGAAGCCGCGCTCTTCCCTTGACTTCCTCCCTTGTACGTTTTCACCCCCCCCCCCCCCCGCGCTTTCAGGGAACCTGCCGGCGCAAACACACTGGCTGAGTGCGGGACATCAGCAGCCCACTGGCGATGTTGATTCCGGCAGGAAGAACTCGTCGGGCTAGTTGCGGCGCACTTTCGTCGTTGAGCGGACTCGAAACGGATCAAGGGCGCAACTTAGCCACGATTCGACCCTTCTGCGCACAGGTTCTTCGTACAAGGTACGGATTCTCAGGGAATACAATCCAAAAGCTTGAAACTGGACGCTTTTTTCGCCCTACTGGCTGGTGAAGCTCGATGGTGCATCCTCGACGGTAGCGCGGCACTCCGGGGAGGCGTGCTTGCCGGAGCAGGTACCAGAGCTGTTCTTGCCGGGCTTGGTCTTTGGCGTATCTGCCTTTGCTTTCTTGCACTTGCCGGTGGAGCTCGATGGTGCGCTCTCGACGGCAGCGCAGCACTCCGGGGAGGTGCGCTTGCCGGAGTGGACATCAGGGCTGCACTTGCCGGACTTGAGTTTCTCCTTCCCCCGGGGAGCTTCAGCGGCAAGTGGTTCGCGCTCTGCTGCGGCTGCTGCTTCCCGGTAGATCTTGTCGGCGCAGATGAGTGCATCCCTCTTGTCACCCTGGACAGAAATGACACTCATCGGGCCAGGCATCTTGAGCACGTTGTATGCGTAGTTAGAGGCTGCCATGAACTTGGCAAGTGCTGGTCGGCCGAGTATCCCATTGTGGGGTAATGGGATATCAGCAACATCGAAGGTGACCCTCTCTGTCCTGAAATTCAGCTCGCTGCCAAACGTCACTGGCAGCATGATCTTCCCCTTGGGCTTGCTCCTTCCCGGATTTATCCCTTGAAAGGTACCAGTTTCTTCAAGCTCGCCGTCGGGGATCTGGAGCTTCTTGAGTACTGTGGAGGAAATCAGGTTCAGGCCGGCCCCGCCGTCAACCAACATCTTCGTGACCTTGAGGTTGCGGATTGTTGGTGAGACCAACATCGGCAAGCGCCCGACCGCAGTGATGCGATCAGGGTGGTCCTCAACATCGAAAATGATGGCGTGCCGGACCATTTCAGAGGCTTGCGCGCCTCGACGGACGGCTCCGCTGCATTCACCTCTCGCACCCACTGCTTGAGTTGGCGGTGCGAGGCGTGCAGAGA
Source organism: Triticum timopheevii (assembly GCA_963921465.1). Taxonomy (NCBI): domain Eukaryota; kingdom Viridiplantae; phylum Streptophyta; class Magnoliopsida; order Poales; family Poaceae; genus Triticum; species Triticum timopheevii. The sequence continues at coordinate 80,646,265 of OY997272.1, read as the reverse complement.
GGCGCCGCCGTCGATGCACAACACCTCTGTCGCCTTCTGAAACTCTTGGTCATGGGTCTCATCTTCCTCCATCTCATCCTCATCTTCATCCTTGTCGCGGCCGCGGGGAGGCCTATCTCCTTGCCGCGGCTTGGCCTTGCCGCGGTGTCCTCCCCGGGCGGGGAGCTTCTTGCCGGATCCTCCGCCACCTCCCTGGGCTCTCTCCTTATCGCGGCGCTCGTACTCGGCTTTCTGCAGCTCCGCCATCTCTTCGACTTTCTTGCAGGTTTGGAGATTGTGGCCCTTGGTGCAGTGGATCTTGCAATACCGCTTGCCGGAGCCATCCTGCTTGTCGGCGGCCACCACAGCCTCGCCAGAGTCATCGGCCTTGGCCCTGTCGGAGCCGCCTCCGTTGCCGGAATGCTCAACAGCTAGCACATCCTTAGTCTTTCTCTTCCTGTTGTTCCGTCTCCGGTTCTTCCTTGCCGGGGAGGTATCCTCACTGTCAGATCCTTCTGCTCCTGCAACCTCTCCGGGGATTTTCCTCCCCTCCTTAGCCCGTGCACACTTGTCGGCCAGAGCATAAAGCTCGCTGACGTCTCTGATCTTGCACATCGCCATCTCCTCCCTCATCCTGCGGTTACGCATGTTCTGATGAAAGGCGCTGATAACTGCGGCAGGGTGGACGTCTGGGATGTTGCGTTGCACCTGGCTGAATCTCTGTATGTACTTGCGCAGGGGCTCCCCCTCCTTCTGGACGAGCAAGTGGAGGTCACTCTCCTGGCCATGAGGCTTGTGGCCACCCGTGAAGGCGCCGACAAACTGATGACACAGGTCCACCCACGAAGAGATGGAACCGTCCGGCAAGTGCATGAGCCAAGATCTGACATTGGGCTTGAGCACCAGCGGGAAGTAGTTGGCGAGGATCTTCTCATCGCGCCCTCCGGCAGCCTGCACTGCGATGGTTTAGATGCTGAGGAACTCCGATGGATGTATCCTGCCATCGTACTTCTCGGGCACGTCTGGCTTGAAGTTCTTGGTTTTGGGCCACTGGACTTACCGTAGCTCGCGGGTGAACGCAGGGCAACCTGCCGCGTACGGCAAGTCGCCTGGCTCCCCTAGTGCATGCATGTCAACAGTGGGCCCGGCACGCTGGTCAGATTGACGTCGCGTTTCCCTTCTGCGCTCGATGCGAGTGTGAGCGTCTTCGTGATGACGTTCTTGGAGAACGTGGCGCTGATCGCGTCGGGTTCACAGGTCCGACGACGCGGTGGAGTCGTCGTCGGGGTTGGTCCGATGAGCTGGCGATCTTGGCCTTCGGGGCTGGGAGTGCACGGAGGTGGCCCCCCCAGCGGTCTTGTCGGCGTCGGCTTGCGCTTGGACGCCTTGCCGGGGCCTCGATGCGCTCGGTTGCCGGGGCTTGTCGCTGTTGGCGAAGGCGATGAGACTGTATATGGTCATCCTCCAGTCGTCGATCTTGTGCGGCGCCGGAGGGTAGTCTAGGAGCAGCTGGGCTCGGGCCAGCGCTTCCTCTGCTGTCTTGGGTGGTGGTGGCGACGAGCGGCGCGAGGAGCGGGATGTGCTCGGACTCCCAACTGGATTGGGAGGTGCAACACCCCGCCCTGGCGACCGTACCTCGCTCGCGCCAGCATGCGGGCGAGCATGCTGACCTCGAGCGTCTCGCGACCCGCCAGCTTGGCCTTGTTCCAACGCGAGCACGGTGCTAGGAGCACCGGGGCGTTGTCGACCTTGCACTTCCTGGGAAGGGTGCGGTGTCTGCATGGTCGCCGACGCTTGCAGGGCCTTGTTTTTGGATCTGGTGATGACGTGAGTCCCACCGTCGGCGCCGGCTCCTCCGCCGGCGTCCACTCCACCGCCCGTTCGCTCCGGCGGTGGCGGCAGAATCGATGTAGATGGAGCGGCTACCTCCGAAGGCTTCTTCTTCGGTGGCATGTTGATGAAGGCGTTGATGCAGCGCGCGCGAAGACCGGATCAGATGCTCACGACCTCGACGCACCCCCTACCTGGCGCGCCAAAGATGTCGGCGAGGGGGCGGAGGCCGCGCGCAGAGCGGATCGAGGTCCGGGCGCGCGCTGGGGAGACGGGCGATTTTTACCCAGCTTCGGAGCTCTCCGGAGAGATAAAACTCCTACTGCTGCTTTGTGTTTTTATTTGATCCTGCTCGAATGCGAGCGCACAGTGGTGTGGTGTGTGTGTTCAACCGAACACTATGTCGAATGAACCCTAATCCTGTGTCCCAGATTGACCGAACCCCTTCTACGTGCGCATGGGCCTCCCTTTTATAGTCTAAAGGGGGCACCAACAGGTGGCAGCGTAAGAAGAGGGGGTAGAAAGGTAAAAACGCAGGTTGGTGTAACAGTGACCAACAGTGTCCCCTACCTCCTCTGACGGCAGGGGACAAGGGCATTTAATGCCCGTCCAGTCGCCCCAACAGTGCAGAGAAGCGACCGTCAAGTGAGCCACCGGTTGCCACGATGGCGTCTCTGTCAGCTCCGCTTGCCACCTCGCCCCGCATGGCTGTGTAGTGCCTCGCCACGTGCCTTTGGGATGGCCTTGTGATGACACGTCGCCAGTTGTGCTGGAGTTTGGTTGGCAATCTTGCAGCGGCAAGTGCCTTGCCGCGGCTCTTCTCTTGTAGTGCTGGCAAGCTTGCCGGCCGTCGGGCCTTGCCGGGACGCGCGGGGCACCGCGGCAAGTCTTCTGGAGGTGCCTTGGTCAGCCTTCCCGGCAAGCTCCTCTTGCCGGGGCCTTTGTTTTCTTCCCGGTAAGCTCTTCTTGCCGGGGCCTTGGTTGGCCTTCCCGGCAAGCTCCTCTTGCCGGGGCTTTAGCTTGAGGACTCTGTTCTTGAATGGCATCAAAGTAGCTGCGGAGGATCTTGGCGGACGCCCGGCAAGCCCTGCCGCGGGTCGCTGCGACTGCCCGTGCACAAGTTCGGGGTACTAAGGTACCCCCCTACTTTAGTACACCGACAAGTATCCTCAGCTGCCAAAGCCTCCTTGGCATGAGCTATCTCCTCACGCACTTGCGCTACCGCTGCGTCATGCTCATCTTTATCTGCAGGAATAACCGTGGCGGTTAATAGGGCCGTAAGCTTGTCCATGAGATCCATCAGCACCTGAGCCGGTGGGTGCACGGGGCCGCCTGCCCCGGCTGCTCCTGATCCGGACGTGATCGATGCCGCTGCTGTAGAATTTGAACCGGGCTGAGTTCCAGCCATGAAGATTCTGGCCCATCTTGGCGGCTCATCGGGGTCCGGAATACTGATGCCATCGGAACAGCCCCCGAGCGCGCCTTCTTGTACCTGATACAACGAATCTGTTGAGAGGGCGGACGAGTCACCGTCTGAAAGGACGGCCGTCTCACCCCCATCTTCAGATCCAGAAAGTTCCTCTCCGTGGACGCAGCCCACGAAGGCACGCCTCATGACCGGCTAAGTCCGGGTCTTCCTCGCACGCTGAGCCGTCTCGACGAGGTCGGTGCAGTTGTCCGGCTCATCACCCGGCTCACTGATCCGGCCGATGAAGACGTGGATTCCGCCGAAGGGGACCCGGTATCCGTACTCAATTGAGCCGGCGTTGGGACCCCAGCCTTCGTCGTCGATGTAGATCTTGCCACGACGACTCTTGGTCATCCGGCCCACTACGTACCCCTTGAGCCCTTCGAAGTTGCCCTTCAAGAACTCAAATCCACCGTGCGTTGGCCCCACGGTGGGCGCCAACTGTCGTGCAATAGTCACGTCAGATGTCCTCGTGAAAGGACTTAGTTGTGGAGCCATCGCAACTAGGAAGCTTGAGGGGGTTAAATCGGGACAAGGGACACGAAAGAGTTTATACTAGTTCGGCCCCTTACAGTGAAGGTAAGGCCTACGTCTAGTTAGGTTGGTATTGATGTTTCGATAACCAGGGAGCGAGACACGCTATGCCCGGTTCTCGATGAGTTGTTTCTTGCCCTAAGTCGCCGCAGGTCGTCCCCTTATATACACGGGCTGACACCCTGCGGCTTATAGAGTCCCGACCGTCTTATAAACAGAGTCTGGCTCGGTGACTAGTTAAATCTACCTTACGTTACAAGTCATGCCATCATGGCAGTTTACTACAATGGGCTTAAGCGGCCCGTGGGCCTTAAGCTCTTTATTGAACCGCCATCTTCATGCTTGGTCTTGGCGGGTTAACAAAAACCATATGGTTCGTGGAGTACTGTGGAGTACAGAGAGTACGGTGCTACAGTATGGTTCATGCTTCGTGGAGTACAGAGAGTACGGTGCTACAGTACTCCACGAAGCATGAACCATATGAAGAAAGAATAGTGTTAGGCAGGGTGTATGAAGGGTGCACGGGATGGGAGCAAAAGTTCCCTTCTCGACCCACTTTTGGGTATTTGGCAGAGTTCATGAAGGGTGCATGAGTCCACACTAGTAGGTTAACAAAAATACACAAAGAGGAAACAACTATATTGAGATGAGAATGCAACCAAACACACCCACACACTTTGTGCTACAGTGAGTGATCTGCACCGTCTAAGTTTGATCCAACGGTCATGTTGCACTGAGACATGGACATGCCCATGCAGAGGGCGCCTAAACACCACCGAAGTCCCTCTGCTTCTCGAGGCGCACGACGTTGGTGATGCAGGGTGCAACCGCCTGCAGAGCCCGCTCCCGATCGACGGGAGCCTGCTCATCAAAGATGGCGTCTAATGGAACGAATGCATTCCGGTGACGGAGCCCTAAAAGGATTCGCCCGGCAACAGCGACGGCAGCCCGCAACCCCTCCATGTCCAGCTCAGCCCCCACCATCGCGCCGAGACGACTCAGCTCCTCGGAGATATAGGTGAAGAAGGAGACCAGGTCAGGAAGCCGCAGCTCGTTGAAGTCGACTGGGTGGTCGAAAGGGTTTAGCCTGACGGCCGGCATCGTCGCGCTGGCACAACGGTAGGCATCGCGCAGCTGCAACACGTGCGTGGCAACTTGGTTCACCAAGTGGCTGAGGCGATCCTGGATCTCGTCACGATCGGCCCGCTCACACTCCAGCCGGCTCCCCTGACGGCCTATCGTATCTCCCGCTTTCTGCAGCAACGCCGCCGACGCCTCGAGCATCTTTGTGGTGGACGCCTGCCGCTTTTGAAGCTCCGTGAACTCCCGCACATAATGGAGGAGCATGGCACTCCTCTCCTCCTTGAGCTCACGGAGCTCCACGTCCTTGGCCCTGAGCTCTACATCCTTGCCCCGAAGCTCCTGTGTCTGGCGCCTCACCTGAGACTCCTTGATCTGTTGCGCCGCCATGGCACCAGGTAGAAGTAATGGGGAGAGGAAGCAAAGGGGGCGAAACGACTGAAAGGCAATGCAATCTAGGGAAGGCGGAGGGAGCTAGCCAAGGAGCGGGGAATCTTTTGGTTTTCACCATGGTAAAACACCAGTCGACAACTTCTCACATCAAGGAGCAGTTGGTTTTACAGGCGGAGTCATCGTGACTAATTGCTGCAGTGCCTGCTCCCGTCAATCAAAAATTTAAAAATCCTGCCGCGCATGCTCCCGTCAATCAAAAAATTAAAAATCCTGCCGGACCCAAACACCAGAGCAACGCCGTGGTGGATACTTAAATTTACGTGCCGGCAAGTAGATAAAAAAGGGGTGAAAAAGCAAATGTGGCGGTGGCCTAGCTAATCGGTCGAACTAGCCCAACTAGCTAGCCACCGTGCTTCACTAATGTACTCGGCGAGAAAGGTGGTTGAGGGAGTCCTGGACTAGGGGGTGTCCGGACAGCCGGACTATCATCATCCGCCGGACTCCAAGACTACGAAGATACAAGATTGAAGACTCCGTCCCGTGTCCGGATGGGACTTTCCTTGGCGTGGAAGGCAAGCTTGGCGATACGGATATGTAGATCTCCTACCATTGTAACCGACTCTGTGTAACCCTAGCCTTCTCCGGTGTCTATATAAACCGGAGGGCTTTAGTCCGTAGGACACAACATACATTACAACAATCATACCATAGGCTAGCTTTAGGGTTTAGCCTCCTTGATCTCGTGGTAGATCCACTCTTGTACTACCCATATCATCAATATTAATCAAGCAGGACGTAGGGTTTTACCTCCATCAAGAGGGCCCGAACCTGGGTAAAACATCGTGTCCCTAGTCTCCTATTACCATCCGCCTAGACGCACAGTTCGGGACCCCCTACCTGAGATACGCCGGTTTTGACACCGACATTGGTGCTTTCATTGAGAGTTCCTCTGTGTCGTCACCGATAGGCTCGATGGCGTATTCAATCAACAACGCTGTCCAGGGTGAGACTTTTCTACCCGGACAGATCTTCGTATTCGGCGACTTCGCACTACGGGCTAATTCACTTGGCCATCTGGAGCAGATCGAAAGCTACGCCCCTGGCCGTCAGGTCAGATTCGGAAGCCTAAACTTCACGGCCGACATCCGCGGGGACTTGATCTTCGACGGGCTCGAGCCACATCCAAGCGCGCCGCACTGTTACGATGGGCATGATCTAGCTCTGCCGCCGAACCGTGCCTTGGTGGCCGCACAAGAATCCGCTCCGGCCCTTAGTCCGGAGCCGATCGCCCAGATCGAGGACCGGTGGTTGGACACCGCTTCGGGGGCTGCAACTTCTACGGCGATGGAGCCGAACACTAACCTTGTCCCTCGCGAAGCTCATGACTCCGAGGTGTCGGACTCCTTGCTGGACTCCGGACCTCCCACGCCCCTGCCAATCGAATCTGATTGGGCGCCGGTTAGGAATTCACCGCCGCGGACATCTTCCAACACTCTCCCTTTGGCGACATCCTAAATTCGCTAAAGCATCTCTCGCTATCCGGTGAGTCTTGGCCGGATTATGGCCAGGATGGTTGGGATACGGATGACGAAGAAATTCAAAGCCCACCCACCACCCACTTTGTAGCCACTTTCAACGATCTAACCGACATGCTAGACTACGACTCCGAAGACATTGACGCTATGGACGACGATGCCGGAGACGAACAGGAACCGGCGCCTACAGGGCACTGGAAGACCACCTCGTCATACGACATATACATTGTGGACACCCGAAAAGATGGGGACGGCGAAGAAGCAGCGGAGGCAGATTCCTTAAAGAAACAGCCCAAGCGCCGGCGTCAGCGGTGCCGCTCTAAATCCCGCCACAACAAGAATGGAGATTCCGGCACAGGAGATAATAATACCCCAGAGAGTGCCGAAGATAATCCCCTCCAGCAAGATTCAGCACAGGAGGATGCAGAAGCAAGCCCTCACGAGAGGGCGGCAGACGAAGAGGTCGAGGACTATAACTATATACCTCCCTCCGAAGACGAGGCAAGCCTCAACGACGATGAATTCGTCGTGCCCGAGGATCCCGTCGAACAAGAGCGTTTTAAACACAGGCTAATCGCCACGGCAAATAGCCTAAAGAAAAAGCAGCAGCAACTTCAAGCTGATCAGGACCTGCTGGCCGATCAATGGACCGAGGTCCTCGCAGCCGAAGAGTATAAACTCGAACGCCCCTCCAAAAGCTACCCAAGACGCAAGTTGCTCCCCCGATTAGAGGAGGAAGCATACATACCTTCATCACGAGCGCACGATACGGCCGACCGACCACCCCGTGGTCGCGACAGAGAGGCATCCAGGCCCTCCACAAAGACCGTACCCCGGCATCGCTCCAAAAGTACGATGCCAAGAGGGAACGCGCCGGACTTGCGAGACGTATTGGAGGATAAAGCAAGGCAATCCAGATCCATCTACGGATCACGTGGGCGCTGCACGACCCACGACGAATACCGTCACGCCGGATACAATAACCCCGACCGGGCCGAACACAGCACACAACGCTCTATCGAGCTATGTCGTGAAATTGCTCAATATAGAGGCGCCGCACACCCGCTATGCTTCACTGACAAAGTAATGGATCATCAAATCCCTGAAGGGTTCAATCCTGTAAACATCGAATCCTACGATGGCACAACAGACCCCGCGGTTTGGATCAAATATTATCTCCTTCACATCCATATGGCCTGCGGCGACGATCTCCATGCCATCAAGTATCTCCCACTCAAGCTTGAAGGACCAGCTCGGCATTGGCTTAACAGCTTGCCCGCAGAGTCAATTGGGTGTTGGGAAGACCTGGAAGCCGCATTCCTCGACAACTTCCAGGGCACGTATGTGCGGCCACCAGACGCCGATGACCTAAGCCACATAATTCAGCAGCCAGACGAATCGGCCAGACAATTCTGGACATGGTTCTTGACAAAGAAAAACCAAATTGTCGACTGTCCGGATGCAGAGGCCCTCGCAGCCTTCAAACAGAACATCCGCGACAAGTGGCTAGCCCGGCACCTGGGACAGGAAAAGCCGAAATCCATGGCAGCCCTCACATCATTAATGACCTGCTTTTGCGCGGGAGAGGATAGCTGGCTAGCTCGCAGCAACAACCTCAATAAAATTCTGGCAGTCCGGATACTAAGGACCACAATGGCAGGTCGCGTCGAAGCAAAAATAAACGCCGCATTAACGGCGACGACAAGGAGGATACGGCAGTCGACACCGGATTCCCAGGCTCTCAACCCAGTCAGCGGAAGAAGCCATTCAAAAGAACCACTCCGGGTCCGTCCAATTTGGACCGAATACTCGACTGCTTATGCCAGATACATGGCACCCCTGAAAAGCCAGCTAATCACAACAACAGAGATTGCTTGGTGTTCAAGCAGGCAGGCAAGTTAATTGCCGAAAACAACGACAAGGGGCTAAACAGTGACGACGAGGAAGAGACCCGACCGCCGAACAATAGAGGACAGAAGGGTTTCCCCCCACAAGTGTGGACGGTGAACATGATTTACGCAACCCATATACCCAAGAGGGAGCGGAAGCGTGCACTAAGGGACGTATACGCGATGGAGCCAGTCGCCCCGAAGTTCAATCCATGGTCCTCTTGTCCGATCACTTTCGATCGAAGAGACCATCCGACCAGCATCCGCCATGGAGGATTCGCCTCATTGGTTTTAGACCCTATCGTCGATGGATTTCACCTCATGAGAGTCCTGATAGACGGCGGCGGTAGCCTGAACCTGCTTTATCAGGATATAGTGCGCAAGATGGGCATAGACCCCTCAAGGATTAAACCTACAAAGACAACCTTTAAAGGCGTCATACCAGGTGTGGAGGCCAATTGTACAGGCTCAGTCACACTGGAAGTGGTCTTCGGATCCCCGGATAATTTCCGGAGCGAGGAGTTAATCTTCGACATAGTCCCATTTCGCAGCGGCTATCACGCTCTGCTCGGACGAACCGCATTTGCAAAGTTCAACGCGGTGCCACATTATGCATACCTCAAGCTCAAGATTCCAGGCCCTCGTGGAGTCATCACGGTCAACGGAAATATGGACCGCTCCCTCCGAACGGAGGAACATACAGCGGCTCTCCGGCAGAAGTACATAGCAGCCTTTTAAGGCAATTTTTGAGTCCGGCCGTTAAACGGCCGGATACAGCCAAACGCGCCCGAAGCAACACCAACCAAGACCACCTGGCATGATCCGAGCACACGTAGCAATGCGGCCCTAACCCCCGCCCTCGCATGATTGCAAGAACAACCCTCCGCGTACATCATTACGCTTTGGAGATACCATGGGCGTAGGGGAAGGGGCACGACCACAATAGACCCAGAGTGCGGCTCGACCACACCAGGGGTTCGCAAGTGTGTCACTCTTTCTTATTATTATTTTCCTTCTTTGTGTACACAGGAATCAGTTAGCCAGAGGCCCTGTCCGGCGGTGAGCCTGCCGAACTCATGATGCAGCAGCCGGGGAAGAAAGAATGCGGCGACGAACACTCAGGTGGTCTCAATTACGAGCATTAAATTTGATTATATACACCAAGTCCGCAGCCCATCCCTGGAGGGGGACATGTTTAACTAGTCCAAAACCCTTGCTTACCGCACTATTTGTATCAGTCCGCACTCATAGCAGACTTCCTTTAATAAATGATGCAGCACCTTCTTGCCTGTTATTACATATATATATATGTTCATTACATGACATCTTGCACCCGTATATTTTGATACGGCCTAATACACCAGGGGCTTACGTTCGCCACGTTATGGTGTGATAAGTCCGAACACTTTCACAAGTGCGGCACCCTGAACATATAGCATTATATGAATCGGCTCCGAATCATGTCTTGGGTCAATAGTTGGGTTTGCCCGGCTCCCACGTTTTGGTGCCTTACGTTCCGTTCCGTCGGCTAAGGTGGCACTGGGAGAACCACTGCGATTGCGCCCCGGTTGAGCTGGGCGAGCGCCTCAGTGGAGAAAGCTAAAACCGACTGGCATGATAAGGCGAGAGACTGGTCGTTGTTCGAGAGGTCTTTTTGGTTCCTTAAAGACTCACGCTGCTTCAAGCGAAGTTCCGGATAATGTCCGACGAAGGCGTGGATAGCGCCCCAAATTCGGTCTTCCGAATACTAGGGGCTTCGCTGAAATTTAAAATTATAGAATTCTATGGCTAAGTGAGAGTGTTCAAGCATTATAAGTCCGGTTGCCTTGTTCGTTGTTTTGAGCGCCTCCCTAGATGGACCCAAAAATGGGAACAAGAGTGCTCAAGTTATCCCGAACACCCCAGCACTTGCGGCTTGGGGGCTGAAGCCAACGACTTGCCATCTCTCAGATTTTATAAACGGCCACACAGAAGGTAATCTTCTAAATTAAACAAGCGTTGCTTAAAGCGCACATGAACAAAGTTTTCAGCGCACAGGATAATACACAGCGAGTTCACTCAAAAATTACATCTCTAGGGCATTCATCCGCAATGTCGCGGGCTCCCTTCAGGACAGTTTTATAATACATTTCGGGTGTACGATACTCCTTGCCCGGTGGCGGCGGGTCAGTAAGAAGCCTCTCCGCATCCAGCCTGCCCAGTGCACCTTTGTGCGGGCAAGGGCCCGACGAGCACCTTCAATACAGGCGGAGCGCTTGATGACCTCCACCCAGGGGCACGCATCCACCAGCCGCCGCACGAGGCCGAAGTAGATCCCAGGCATGGCCTGTCCAGGCCACAGCCGGACTATAAGGCCCTTCATGGCCTCCTCAGCTACCTTGTGGAGTTCGACCAGCTGCTTCAGCTGATCGCTTGGGGGCACCGGATGGCCGGCCTCAGCGTACTGAGACCAGAAGACCTTCTCTATTGAGCTCCCCTCCTCGCCACGGTAGAATGCGGCGGCATCGGGCACACTACGCGGCAGATCTGCAAACGCCCCTGGAGAGCTCCGAATGCGGGTAAGTGTCAGGTAGTTTACATTAACATGCTTGCTTTGCATGAAAAATGCCTTACCCGCCGCTATCTTCTTCACATCTTCAACCTCCTGAAGGGCCTTACGGGCCTCGGCCTTGGCGGACTTGGCACTTTCGAGAGCCGAGGCAAGCTCGGACTCTCGAGTCTTGGAGTCGCGCTCCAAGCTCTCATGCTTCTCCATGAGAGCCTGGAGCTCTTGCCGCACTTCCGCCACCTGTGCCTCCTGCTTTTCTCGCTCGGCCCGTTCCGCGGCCGCACTGCGTTTGGCCGTGGACATAGCCTCCTTCAGGGCTGCCTGTCACATCCCTAGTTCTGACAATGCCTAGGGCATGCATTAGAGTGTTGCATCATGTTTAAATTCCAAAGAAACTTGAAATGGGGATTTGAGAAACCCTCAGAATCATTTTTGAAAATGATCCAAATAAAAATCTCTCCAAAAAAGGTCCAAGAAAATGCTCATGTTGCTCTATGAAAATATTGGACAGAGATAAAAATCAAACCAATATTTTTAAGAGCTCATAGGTATTTATTTTGGGCATTTGGAATTAATCCATAAATATTTGCATTGGAAATATATTAGTTATATATATTAATATATGTCCAAAAACTATGCCACCTATTGGGGAGCTCTGGAATAATATATCTAGTTCCTGCAAAAATTGGCATAAGTTAATAAAATGATTTAATATTTTATTTAAATCAAAACAAATGTCAGAAATTAGAAAACAGAAATAATTAAAGAGGGAGAAGCTTACCTGGGCTCCTCCCTGTGCAGCCCAGCCAGCTGGCCGGCCCAGCCAGCAGGCGGCCCAGCCCGCCTCCCTCCTCTGTCGTCTTCGTCCTCGACAGTGGGAGGGGAGTGTGGCCGGCGCGCGCGCGCGCCACCACGCCACGCCACCTCTCTCCCTGCTTGCCTGCCCTTCCCTCCTCGCTCGATGCCCCGGACGACGCCACGCCTCTCCCCCTGCTCTCTCTCACTCTCCCTCGGCTCTTTCCTCCTCCCCCTCGCTCTCTCTCTCACACGGCCGAACACCACCCTCGCTGCCGTTCGCCATAGCAGCCGTCTCCGGCCACCCCTCGCTCCCCCCGACTAGCCCAGAGGCTCCGCCTCGACCTCCTCTTCCTCCCCACCGCTCCACGGGTCTCCGGAAGCCCTGCATCGCCGCCACGTCGCCGTTCCCCTCCTCGGGCTCCGACCACCGTCGCCGTCGATTCGCCGCCTCCAGCGCGTCCCCGAGCCCGCTAACCATCCCTGCAGCTCCGCGGTGAGCCACTGGTCCGATTCCCCCTTGCCCCGTCGTCCCTAGCCTTCTGTAGCTGCCGCCCCCTTGAGCTCCGAAGCTCGACGCCGCCGGCGATGTCGCCGTCGTCGCCACGGTCACCGTAGCGTCCAACCGAGCACACTATCGTGCTCCACACCTCACTAGGAGCACGTAGCACGCACAAACACCTCCCCTAACGCCCTGCAACGCCGATTCCGACCGCACCCGAACTCCGGCCGCCGCTCGCGAGCTCGCCGTCGACGATACAGGCCACCTCGGGCACGGCCACCACCACCATTCGACGCGCGGGAGCAAGGGCTCTCCAACGAGCCCAAGCACGGCCTCGCCCGTGCCCTGTAGCGTGTTTCCGACGGCCGCCGCCGTCTCGGGCCTCGCCGGCGACTCGACGCCGGCAGGATTGCCCCGGTTGACCAGGGATTTGACCCCCCCTGGGTCACTGACGTGCGGGCCCCGCCCGGCTAACCAAGTTAGTTAGGGTTAATTTTAATTAGGTTAGTTAGTCTAATCACTGACATGCGGGCCCACGCCCTAATTAACTATGGTTAGCTTTCAACTAAGCACTAATTAACCCCGTTAACTAACTGAGACACTGACGTATGGGTCCCACAGGTCAGGTTTGACCTGGAGGCGCCCAGTTGACCTGCTGACGTCACACTGACGTCAGGCTGACGCAATTAATCATTTTCTGGTTTTAAAATAAATCAGGAAAATCCAGAAAATAGCTAAAACTTCTAAAATTCATTGAAATTCAACCGTAACTCCAAATGAAATAAATTATATATGAAAAATGATCAGAAAAATCCAACCTATCCATCTATACTGGTTTCATGCATGTTTAAGCAAGCTAACCTACTGTTTATGGCAGAACAAGTTAAAGCACCCTAAATGATCATATATGAGTTTGAAATTGCATCTTTGGTTCAAAATGCTTCAAACCCATCTGGTCTAAGTTGCATTAGCCCAACACACTCATATATGCCATGTCTCATGCATGCATCATATTGTTGCATATTGTTTGGTAATGCTTGTGTATCGGTGTTCCCTGCGGCAGGTTCTGCCCCGAGGAGTACCGTGATAACCCCGACGAAGAGCAATACCCGTGCACCGAACCGTCAGGCAAGCAACCAACCATTTGATCATATCGATAAAACCCATGTTCTTGCTCCTGCTCTCGTTTACTGCATTAAGACAACGCGATTCAAACTGCTGCGTGCTGCGGTAGTTGAACCCATTTCCTCTGCATGACCTGTCATTGCCACAGTAACTAGATGAAACCCACTAGCATGTGTAGGAGTTGATTGAGCCATATGTTTGTGTTGATCCTACCTTGCTATGCCTGCTATGCTTAGAGTCGTGCCAGGTCTGGTTCATCTGGGTGATGGCTAGAGTGAAATGATCGAGTCGATATGAGAGTAAGGTGTTGAACACGATTTGGTAAAGGTACCGATGAAAGGCCATGTAGGAGTACATGGTGGGTTGTTTCATTGAGGCCGTCCTTAAGCACTGAGATCTGTATGTGTGATTTAAGATTCAGCTACTACCATGCATTGGGCCCGAAACCAATGGACCCTCTCGGCTTCTTATTCACCCTAGTCTTCTGTCCAGGAGTTGCAAGTAGTTTCTGGTGTTTGTAGCCTACTGGAGGCCGTGGACAGCGCTGACCGTAGGGGTGGGCTGTGATGCGGTAGGTACGTGGCACGGTGTACCGGATGCCTGTTTGGTATCTCGGGAACCCTGTTCACATCGTTTGGGGCTGTGAGCGAGACTTCGGCCGGAACTCCTCATAGATGGAACCCAAATAGGCGATAAACCTGGACTAGAGACTTAGGTGTCTAGGTAGGTCGTGGCCGACACCCACGTTGGGCTTCCGTTTGAAGGTTGCCGAGTTCATGTCGTGTAAACGACGGTAAGTGGTGAGAGCGTGTATGAAGAAGTACACCCCTGCAGGGTTAACCTAATCTATTCGGATAGCCGCGTCCGCGGTAAAGGACTACTTGGTTGCCTATACAGTTCATAGACAAGTAAATGGAAACTACTAAAAGCCTCAAGATAAGCGTGAGTGCCGAGGATGGCTCTTCCGTAGGAAGACGGAGGTGGATCCTCGGTAGCGTATTGAGTGGTGAGTAGTGGACTCGTGTGCGCAAAACCATTTCAAGTTGGAGTCTCGTAGGATAGTTTAGCCAAGAGTCAAAGCTGGCTTGCTGCAGTTAAACCCCACCATCCCCTTGTTGATAATGATGCATATGTAGTTAGTTCTGATGTAAGTCTTGCTGGGTACATTTGTACTCACGTTTGCCTATTTCATGTTTTGCAGAGAGACCTCGGTCTCGCTAGTAGTTCCGCGTGGACTTCGACGTTTAGCTTGATACCTCAGCTACGATCTTGTGCCCTCGGCAGGATCTAGTAGATAGTCAGGCTTCTAAGCCTTTTTCATTTGTAGATGTCTGTACTCAGACATGTTAGCTTCCGCATGTGTTTGATTTGTATGCTCTGAATGTTGGGTCATGAGACCCCTGTTTGTAATATCTCGCTCCTCGGAGCCTAATGAATAAATACTTGAGTCGTAGAGTCATGATGTGATGCCATGTGGTATTTGCACATATCGAGCATATTGTGTGTATGTTATTGAAATGCTTGGTATGTGTGGGATCTGACTATCTAGTTGTTTTTCCTTAGTAGCCTCTCTTACCGGGAAATGTCTCCTAGTGTTTCCACCGAGCCATGGTAGCTTGCTACTGCTCCGGAACACTTAGGCTGGCCGGCATGTGTCCTTCTTCGTTCCTGTGTCTGTCCCTTCGGGGAAATGTCACGCATTGAGTACCGGAGTCCTGCTAGCCCAGTGCTACAGCCCGGAACTTACTTGCTGATGACCGACACGTTCGATGCTGGGTCATGGATGCCTGTCCCTGTAAGTCTGTGCCGCTTTGGGTTTACGACTAGCCATGTCAGCCCGGGCTCCTTATCATATGGATGCTAGCGACACTGTCATATACGTGTGCCAAAAGGCGCAAACGGTCCCGGGCAAAGGTAAGGCGACACCCGTGGGAATACCGTGCGTGAGGCCGCAAAGTGATATGAGGTGTTACATGCTAGATCGATGTGGCATTGAGTCGGGGTCCTGACAGCGTTGGTATCAGAGCTTGACTGCCTGTAGGATTACCAAGCCAAACTGGTCGAAGTTGAGTCTAGAAATACTTTAGTTATATGTAGGGGAATTGATTGTGGGATGGAACGTAAGGCTCTTTTTACTCCTTTACCTCATGGCCTTCTGATCTGAGTCAACCTCTTCTCTTCTACGGGGATTAAGAACTAGGCCTTCTCATCTATCTATCAGGATGACGTGTTACTAATCCATAGACTTATAAATTGATAGTTTCAATTCTCAGTTCAATTTTTACTACTTCCGTATGTTCATAACTGTTGATCTCGAAACCTTGATATTGTGCTTTTGAGTGGCTATGCCACCATTTTTGTAGCATGTCTCCAATCTTTTGAGCATTTATAGCCGTTACGCTGTCCGAGTTATTCCAGGTTTCTAAATAGTCTGATGCATTTGCAAAATCCCTTCCTCCCGTTCCGATGTCCCTTTGGGCCAGATTAACCACACTAATCGGTGAGTTGAGGTATTCTATTGCCTCGACGTATATGTTGGAATTATTATTATGACCCTAGGTGTCTTAGGGGATCATCTAGTAAACCAGCCATGATTTGTGTTCCCCATGTGATGATTCTGGCCATCATTCTCGAAAGCATCCCGTGATGTTATTAGTTAGTAGGTATTCCATTCCGGGGTTCTTGAACCCGAGATTCACCCTACCTACTTCATGCTGATAGTGTTTGCTCGTTCCTTTAGGTTATTAGTAACCTTTGCATTAGTCCTCGAGGTCCGTGGTATTTCCTCCTTCCAAATACTATGAACCGCTTATGGCAGAAGTTCCTCGCTGAACCAAAGGATCACAATCAGAGTACTCTTGAGGAGTTCTCCATTCATAATTGTGAATCTGCCAGTTCTACCCTTTCCGCATGGGTTATCCGGAAGAAATGTTGAGCTTCGCTCGACATACTAATCTATGCATCCACAACTCAGAAAATCATATGTTCCTTGAGTTGTCCCCCTTTAGCTGAATTCCGACCTTCGTCTATCGATCGATAGTCAAGAGTAGTCGTGCATTCGTTCATCGATGCCTATTATTCTTGGGGTCCGTCAAGACAGTCTATTCTGGAATGACTAGGAGAAACAAACTCCAGTATCTCATCCATTTCTAGGATTGGATCAAAGCAGTTGTATTCCACAAATCAAAATGCCAAGCCAGCTTTTGTTCTGTTCTACCCTGGAGTGTTACCATCTTTATGTCAGGACTGTCATGAGAATTGCACTACCTCTTATGAACTCTTGACGCAGTAATACTTCTTGCCATCATTGTTCATTCCTCGGTTCCCGTGTTATTGTAACCGGGATGCTGACAACTGAATAGTGGTGTGTGAAATCAATACTGCTAGCAACTTCGTTGCTTGGTAGTTAAATGGACGATAACCTCATTCTTAGCGTGTTGATTATTGAATCGTCACCCTAAGGTTGATTGTGCTACCTAGTCCTTATTTCTGGTGCACTCCTCGATCAATGAGTTAGGAATATCCAGTCCCTTGCTTATTGATCATATCGTCTTGCCCTGAAAAGCAATATTGCTCTCGAGCTTAGTAACATATCGGTGGTTCGTGATTTTCCGAATATCTTCTCGGAAGTATTACCAGGTTGTCACCTGGCCGCTATGTTGAGTTCGTGGTCAAGTTGGTTTTCTTATAAATCACCCCTTCTCCAAGAATCTGTGTTGCATACCCCTGAGCTAGTTGGTTAAGCTAAACAACAACTTGGAGAGTTGGAAGATAAAAGCTTGTCCGACTTAGCTCATATTAAGGGATATCCTGTATATGTGTTGAAGAAAGATGATATCTTCATTAATTGGTCCTTGTGATCAGTTGTTGGACCCATTGTCTTACCCCATCTTTGATTTGAGTATGGGCTATCGTCAAATCAAATCAGAACCGACGATATTCGTAATGTTGTCTTACTCGTAATTGTTTCTTCGAGCATACACCATTATATCTTTTGGGTCTGACCAATGCTATCACCTTGTTCACATAATTGTGGAATTCCACTTATATGGAAACCTGGATGAATTGTTGTTGAATCCATCAGCAACATTTTTATCTTGTCCATAATTTTGTCGAACATTAAGCTAGTGTTGGAAACTTTGTAAGCAATGCCTTCGTGTTCCATTCATGAAGCCTATGTTTGGACGAAAGAAGTGAGTCCCTCTAATTCATGTGCATTTGATGCAAGTTGCCGCCATGAGTTTGAGAAGTCTTATTTTACCTCCTCTGGAATCATCCCAAGTCAGTCATGCACACGTGCGAAGTATTCTGTGGTCTGAAGACTTGCAACCTTCATTCCATATGTATCCCGAGCACACCAAGCCACTGATTGATTTGTCCAAGGAGAAGAAGTTCCTTCATAAGAGCTAATCATATGACTTATGTTAGGACTTCGCTATCCTCGTTGATGGTTTCCCACCTGAATTCGGTAGTGTTTTATTATAAGACTACCATGGGATAATGTTTGTCTGGGACAACGTGTTCGCATGTTTGTAGCAGAACCAGCTCATGTTTTGGAGCTTACTATCGTAGTCCATTTCCCGAGAATCTTGCAACGTCGTCTCGTCGATTTGTGTTGCAAACTATCTTTTTCTTCCTAGACTCGATGAGTCTGGAATATCCTGACATTAACCAGATCTGAATCTCAGGTAGATATGATGGTTGGAATGTTTTCCAATGGTTACAATATTGGTCTCTCTGTAACCCGGTAAAATGGATGTCATGGCCAACACACCTAGCTGGAAGACCTATTATTGTAGTATCTTGATTGAAGAAGTTGGCCACCTCCCCATAAGGACATCGTAGGATTTACTCCCTAGCTGTCCCTTATGGATCTTTGTGCTTCCGAAGTCCGACCTTTACTTGATGTTCTAGATACCAAACCATATCTATGGGTGGATTACACTAGCACATCAAGGAGAACATTAGAAGCGGAGTGCTAAATGTCTCTCGGTCGATCATCCAGATTTTGTTTCCTTAGCCTCGCTAAGGTGAAATATGAGAAAGTGTTATCTTCCTTTGCATCTGCATCATCCATCATCATTCATCATGGTAGCAAGTTGTGTTGCCAGGACCCTTGACACGGATGTTGATAAAACCTTGATGATTGTGGAAATGCTCAAGTTCTTGAGAGCACGCACAAGCGCTAGGTGTTATCCTCGGCACTAACCGGATTGCCCTCAGTCTCCTTGATTATGCTATAACTTTCAAACAGTGGACTCACTCTCTATTGTTGGGTTCTCCCCAGTTACCAGAATCATTCCCAGCATTTGCATTCTGTTCCCAGCTTGCACCGCCAATGTACCATGCTACCATGGGTCCCATCCATTTCCGATGATAAGCAAAATCATCCCTTGTGTTGTCTTCAACAAGGTAATCCACATCATCCATTCTGCCCCGAGAATGTCATTCTTTCGGACTCCTTCAAATGATCGATGGTGAATTGCCTTAGGCTGGTATAAAGAATTTCAATGATCTCTGAATCAAAGGTAATTCTTTTTGCCACTTAAGGGGATACCTCTACGAGTCACCTTCCCTAAGGTGCCCCGTTATGGTATCATGGCAACTCAAACTCTCGCTATGTTGAAAACCGTTCACCACCCTCTTAGGTGTGGAATTGTTGTCTACCTAGTGAACCCTCGTCATCTGTTCCACTCCATTCCTCTAGATGTGTGCTTTGTATCCCAGCTTGCGAGATGTTTCTATGTCTCATTCCGTGAGTTAATCCTGAGTTGTTCGATCTTCGAAAAGATCAGTCCTTCTAGAGTCCCCTTCTCCTCTCATTTTCATGTTGGCTGGAGTTCTCAGAGCATCACGACGGGACAATGATGGTGATCGAATCAACGTTCATATAAAGTGCAACTTGGATCGTGAAGATTATTTTAGTTTGTGTTTCCCTTTTATCTTACCCTACGCTTGAATCTCGGGACGAGATTCTTGTTTTAGTGGGGGTGAGTTGTCACATCCCTAGTTCTGACAATGCCTAGGGCATGCATTAGAGTGTTGCATCATGTTTAAATTCCAAAGAAACTTGAAATGGGGATTTGAGAAACCCTCAGAATCATTTTTGAAAATGATCCAAATAAAAATCTCTCCAAAAAAGGTCCAAGAAAATGCTCATGTTGCTCTCTGAAAATATTGGACAGAGATAAAAATCAAACCAATATTTTTAAGAGCTCATAGGTATTTATTTTGGGCATTTGGAATTAATGCATAAATATTTGCATTGGAAATATATTAGTTATATATATTAATATATGTCCAAAAACTATGCCACCTATTGGGGAGCTCTGGAATAATATATCTAGTTCCTGCAAAAATTGGCATAAGTTAATAAAATGATTTAATATTTTATTTAAATCAAAACAAATGTCAGAAATTAGAAAACAGAAATAATTAAAGAGGGAGAAGCTTACCTGGGCTCCTCCCTGTGCAGCCCAGCCAGCTGGCCGGCCCAGCCAGCAGGCGGCCCAGCCCGCCTCCCTCCTCTGTCGTCTTCGTCCTCGACAGAGGGAGGGGAGTGTGGCCGGCGCGCGCGCGCCACCACGCCACGCCACCTCTCTCCCTGCTTGCCTGCCCTTCCCTCCTCGCTCGATGCCCCGGACGACGCCACGCCTCTCCCCCTGCTCTCTCTCACTCTCCCTCGGCTCTTTCCTCCTCCCCCTCGCTCTCTCTCTCACACGGCCGAACACCACCCTCGCTGCCGTTCGCCATAGCAGCCGTCTCCGGCCACCCCTCTCTCCCCCCGACTAGCCCAGAGGCTCCGCCTCGACCTCCTCTTCCTCCCCACCGCTCCACGGGTCTCCGGAAGCCCTGCATCGCCGCCACGTCGCCGTTCCCCTCCTCGGGCTCCGACCACCGTCGCCGTCGATTCGCCGCCTCCAGCGCGTCCCCGAGCCCGCTAACCATCCCTGCAGCTCCGCGGTGAGCCACTGGTCCGATTCCCCCTTGCCCCGTCGTCCCTAGCCTTCTGTAGCTGCCGCCCCCTTGAGCTCCGAAGCTCGACGCCGCCGGCGATGTCGCCGTCGTGGCCACGGTCACCGTAGCGCCAAACCGAGCACACTATCGTGCTCCACACCTCACTAGGAGCACGTAGCACGCACAAACACCTCCCCTAACGCCCTGCAACGCCGATTCCGACCGCACCCGAACTCCGGCCGCCGCTCGCGAGCTCGCCGTCGACGATACAGGCCACCTCAGGCACGGCCACCACCACCATTCGACGCGCGGGAGCAAGGGCTCTCCAACGAGCCCAAGCACGGCCTTGCCCGTGCCCTGTAGCGTGTTTCCGACGGCCGCCACCGTCTCGGGCCTCGCCGGCGACTCGACGCCGGCAGGATTGCCCCGGTTGACCAGGGATTTGACCCCCCCTGGGTCACTGACGTGCGGGCCCCGCCCGGCTAACCAAGTTAGTTAGGGTTAATTTTAATTAGGTTAGTTAGTCTAATCACTGACATGCGGGCCCACGCCCTAATTAACTAAGGTTAGCTTTCAACTAAGCACTAATTAACCCCGTTAACTAACTGAGACACTGACGTATGGGTCCCACAGGTCAGGTTTGACCTGGAGGCGCCCAGTTGACCTGCTGACGTCACACTGACGTCAGGCTGACGCAATTAATCATTTTCTGGTTTTAAAATAAATCAGGAAAATCCAGAAAATAGCTAAAACTTCTAAAATTCATAGAAATTCAACCGTAACTCCAAATGAAATAAATTATATATGAAAAATGATCAGAAAAATCCAACCTATCCATCTATACTGGTTTCATGCATGTTTAAGCAAGCTAACCTACTGTTTATGGCAGAACAAGTTAAAGCACCCTAAATGATCATATATGAGTTTGAAATTGCATCTTTGGTTCAAAATGCTTCAAACCCATCTGGTCTAAGTTGCATTAGCCCAACACACTCATATATGCCATGTCTCATGCATGCATCATATTGTTGCATATTGTTTGGTAATGCTTGTGTATCGGTGTTCCCTGCGGCAGGTTCTGCCCCGAGGAGTACCGTGATAACCCCGACGAAGAGCAATACCCGTGCACCGAACCGTCAGGCAAGCAACCAACCATTTGATCATATCGATAAAACCCATGTTCTTGCTCCTGCTCTCGTTTACTGCATTAAGACAACGCGATTCAAACTGCTGCGTGCTGCGGTAGTTGAACCCATTTCCTCTGCATGACCTGTCATTGCCACAGTAACTAGATGAAACCCACTAGCATGTGTAGGAGTTGATTGAGCCATATGTTTGTGTTGATCCTACCTTGCTATGCCTGCTATGCTTAGAGTCGTGCCAGGTCTGGTTCATCTGGGTGATGGCTAGAGTGAAATGATCGAGTCGATATGAGAGTAAGGTGTTGAACACGATTTGGTAAAGGTACCGATGAAAGGCCATGTAGGAGTACATGGTGGGTTGTTTCATTGAGGCCGTCCTTAAGCACTGAGATCTGTATGTGTGATTTAAGATTCAGCTACTACCATGCATTGGGCCCGAAACCAATGGACCCTCTCGGCTTCTTATTCACCCTAGTCTTCTGTCCAGGAGTTGCAAGTAGTTTCTGGTGTTTGTAGCCTACTGGAGGCCGTGGACAGCGCTGACCCTAGGGGTGGGCTGTGATGCGGTAGGTACGTGGCACGGTGTACCGGATGCCCGTTTGGTATCTCGGGAACCCTGTTCACATCGTTTGGGGCTGTGAGCGAGACTTCGGCCGGAACTCCTCATAGATGGAACCCAAATAGGCGATAAACCTGGACTAGAGACTTAGGTGTCTAGGTAGGTCGTGGCCGACACCCACGTTGGGCTTCCGTTTGAAGGTTGCCGAGTTCATGTCGTGTAAACGACGGTAAGTGGTGAGAGCGTGTATGAAGAAGTACACCCCTGCAGGGTTAACCTAATCTATTCGGATAGCCGCGTCCGCGGTAAAGGACTACTTGGTTGCCTATACAGTTCATAGACAAGTAAATGGAAACTACTAAAAGCCTCAAGATAAGCGTGAGTGCCGAGGATGGCTCTTCCGTAGGAAGACGGAGGTGGATCCTCGGTAGCGTATTGAGTGGTGAGTAGTGGACTCGTGTGCGCAAAACCATTTCAAGTTGGAGTCTCGTAGGATAGTTTAGCCAAGAGTCAAAGCTGGCTTGCTGCAGTTAAACCCCACCATCCCCTTGTTGATAATGATGCATATGTAGTTAGTTCTGATGTAAGTCTTGCTGGGTACATTTGTACTCACGTTTGCCTATTTCATGTTTTGCAGAGAGACCTCGGTCTCGCTAGTAGTTCCGCGTGGACTTCGACGTTTAGCTTGATACCTCAGCTACGATCTTGTGCCCTCGGCAGGATCTAGTAGATAGTCAGGCTTCTAAGCCTTTTTCATTTGTAGATGTCTGTACTCAGACATGTTAGCTTCCGCATGTGTTTGATTTGTATGCTCTGAATGTTGGGTCATGAGACCCCTGTTTGTAATATCTCGCTCCTCGGAGCCTAATGAATAAATACTTGAGTCGTAGAGTCATGATGTGATGCCATGTGGTATTTGCACATATCGAGCATATTGTGTGTATGTTATTGAAATGCTTGGTATGTGTGGGATCTGACTATCTAGTTGTTTTTCCTTAGTAGCCTCTCTTACCGGGAAATGTCTCCTAGTGTTTCCACCGAGCCATGGTAGCTTGCTACTGCTCCGGAACACTTAGGCTGGCCGGCATGTGTCCTTCTTCGTTCCTGTGTCTGTCCCTTCGGGGAAATGTCACGCATTGAGTACCGGAGTCCTGCTAGCCCAGTGCTACAGCCCGGAACTTACTTGCTGATGACCGACACGTTCGATGCTGGGTCATGGATGCCTGTCCCTGTAAGTCTGTGCCGCTTTGGGTTTACGACTAGCCATGTCAGCCCGGGCTCCTTATCATATGGATGCTAGCGACACTGTCATATACGTGTGCCAAAAGGCGCAAACGGTCCCGGGCAAAGGTAAGGCGACACCCGTGGGAATACCGTGCGTGAGGCCGCAAAGTGATATGAGGTGTTACATGCTAGATCGATGTGGCATTGAGTCGGGGTCCTGACAGCGTTGGTATCAGAGCTTGACTGCCTGTAGGATTACCAAGCCAAACTGGTCGAAGTTGAGTCTAGAAATACTTTAGTTATATGTAGGGGAATTGATTGTGGGATGGAACGTAAGGCTCTTTTTACTCCTTTACCTCATGGCCTTCTGATCTGAGTCAACCTCTTCTCTTCTACGGGGATTAAGAACTAGGACTTCTCATCTATCTATCAGGATGACGTGTTACTAATCCATAGACTTATAAATTGATAGTTTCAATTCTCAGTTCAATTTTTACTACTTCCGTATGTTCATAACTGTTGATCTCGAAACCTTGATATTGTGCTTTTGAGTGGCTATGCCACCATTTTTGTAGCAT
This sequence comes from Triticum timopheevii, assembly GCA_963921465.1. Lineage (NCBI taxonomy): Eukaryota > Viridiplantae > Streptophyta > Magnoliopsida > Poales > Poaceae > Triticum > Triticum timopheevii. The sequence continues at coordinate 80,622,127 of OY997272.1, read as the reverse complement.
GTCTCCAATCTTTTGAGCATTTATAGCCGTTACGCTGTCCGAGTTATTCCAGGTTTCTAAATAGTCTGATGCATTTGCAAAATCCCTTCCTCCCGTTCCGATGTCCCTTTGGGCCAGATTAACCACACTAATCGGTGAGTTGAGGTATTCTATTGCCTCGACGTATATGTTGGAATTATTATTATGACCCTAGGTGTCTTAGGGGATCATCTAGTAAACCAGCCATGATTTGTGTTCCCCATGTGATGATTCTGGCCATCATTCTCGAAAGCATCCCGTGATGTTATTAGTTAGTAGGTATTCCATTCCGGGGTTCTTGAACCCGAGATTCACCCTACCTACTTCATGCTGATAGTGTTTGCTCGTTCCTTTAGGTTATTAGTAACCTTTGCATTAGTCCTCGAGGTCCGTGGTATTTCCTCCTTCCAAATACTATGAACCGCTTATGGCAGAAGTTCCTCGCTGAACCAAAGGATCACAATCAGAGTACTCTTGAGGAGTTCTCCATTCATAATTGTGAATCTGCCAGTTCTACCCTTTCCGCATGGGTTATCCGGAAGAAATGTTGAGCTTCGCTCGACATACTAATCTATGCATCCACAACTCAGAAAATCATATGTTCCTTGAGTTGTCCCCCTTTAGCTGAATTCCGACCTTCGTCTATCGATCGATAGTCAAGAGTAGTCGTGCATTCGTTCATCGATGCCTATTATTCTTGGGGTCCGTCAAGACAGTCTATTCTGGAATGACTAGGAGAAACAAACTCCAGTATCTCATCCATTTCTAGGATTGGATCAAAGCAGTTGTATTCCACAAATCAAAATGCCAAGCCAGCTTTTGTTCTGTTCTACCCTGGAGTGTTACCATCTTTATGTCAGGACTGTCATGAGAATTGCACTACCTCTTATGAACTCTTGACGCAGTAATACTTCTTGCCATCATTGTTCATTCCTCGGTTCCCGTGTTATTGTAACCGGGATGCTGACAACTGAATAGTGGTGTGTGAAATCAATACTGCTAGCAACTTCGTTGCTTGGTAGTTAAATGGACGATAACCTCATTCTTAGCGTGTTGATTATTGAATCGTCACCCTAAGGTTGATTGTGCTACCTAGTCCTTATTTCTGGTGCACTCCTCGATCAATGAGTTAGGAATATCCAGTCCCTTGCTTATTGATCATATCGTCTTGCCCTGAAAAGCAATATTGCTCTCGAGCTTAGTAACATATCGGTGGTTCGTGATTTTCCGAATATCTTCTCGGAAGTATTACCAGGTTGTCACCTGGCCGCTATGTTGAGTTCGTGGTCAAGTTGGTTTTCTTATAAATCACCCCTTCTCCAAGAATCTGTGTTGCATACCCCTGAGCTAGTTGGTTAAGCTAAACAACAACTTGGAGAGTTGGAAGATAAAAGCTTGTCCGACTTAGCTCATATTAAGGGATATCCTGTATATGTGTTGAAGAAAGATGATATCTTCATTAATTGGTCCTTGTGATCAGTTGTTGGACCCATTGTCTTACCCCATCTTTGATTTGAGTATGGGCTATCGTCAAATCAAATCAGAACCGACGATATTCGTAATGTTGTCTTACTCGTAATTGTTTCTTCGAGCATACACCATTATATCTTTTGGGTCTGACCAATGCTATCACCTTGTTCACATAATTGTGGAATTCCACTTATATGGAAACCTGGATGAATTGTTGTTGAATCCATCAGCAACATTTTTATCTTGTCCATAATTTTGTCGAACATTAAGCTAGTGTTGGAAACTTTGTAAGCAATGCCTTCGTGTTCCATTCATGAAGCCTATGTTTGGACGAAAGAAGTGAGTCCCTCTAATTCATGTGCATTTGATGCAAGTTGCCGCCATGAGTTTGAGAAGTCTTATTTTACCTCCTCTGGAATCATCCCAAGTCAGTCATGCACACGTGCGAAGTATTCTGTGGTCTGAAGACTTGCAACCTTCATTCCATATGTATCCCGAGCACACCAAGCCACTGATTGATTTGTCCAAGGAGAAGAAGTTCCTTCATAAGAGCTAATCATATGACTTATGTTAGGACTTCGCTATCCTCGTTGATGGTTTCCCACCTGAATTCGGTAGTGTTTTATTATAAGACTACCATGGGATAATGTTTGTCTGGGACAACGTGTTCGCATGTTTGTAGCAGAACCAGCTCATGTTTTGGAGCTTACTATCGTAGTCCATTTCCCGAGAATCTTGCAACGTCGTCTCGTCGATTTGTGTTGCAAACTATCTTTTTCTTCCTAGACTCGATGAGTCTGGAATATCCTGACATTAACCAGATCTGAATCTCAGGTAGATATGATGGTTGGAATGTTTTCCAATGGTTACAATATTGGTCTCTCTGTAACCCGGTAAAATGGATGTCATGGCCAACACACCTAGCTGGAAGACCTATTATTGTAGTATCTTGATTGAAGAAGTTGGCCACCTCCCCATAAGGACATCGTAGGATTTACTCCCTAGCTGTCCCTTATGGATCTTTGTGCTTCCGAAGTCCGACCTTTACTTGATGTTCTAGATACCAAACCATATCTATGGGTGGATTACACTAGCACATCAAGGAGAACATTAGAAGCGGAGTGCTAAATGTCTCTCGGTCGATCATCCAGATTTTGTTTCCTTAGCCTCGCTAAGGTGAAATATGAGAAAGTGTTATCTTCCTTTGCATCTGCATCATCCATCATCATTCATCATGGTAGCAAGTTGTGTTGCCAGGACCCTTGACACGGATGTTGATAAAACCTTGATGATTGTGGAAATGCTCAAGTTCTTGAGAGCACGCACAAGCGCTAGGTGTTATCCTCGGCACTAACTGGATTGCCCTCAGTCTCCTTGATTACGCTATAACTTTCAAACAGTGGACTCACTCTCTATTGTTGGGTTCTCCCCAGTTACCAGAATCATTCCCAGCATTTGCATTCTGTTCCCAGCTTGCACCGCCAATGTACCATGCTACCATGGGTCCCATCCATTTCCGATGATAAGCAAAATCATCCCTTGTGTTGTCTTCAACAAGGTAATCCACATCATCCATTCTGCCCCGAGAATGTCATTCTTTCGGACTCCTTCAAATGATCGATGGTGAATTGCCTTAGGCTGGTATAAAGAATTTCAATGATCTCTGAATCAAAGGTAATTCTTTTTGCCACTTAAGGGGATACCTCTACGAGTCACCTTCCCTAAGGTGCCCCGTTATGGTATCATGGCAACTCAAACTCTCGCTACGTTGAAAACCGTTCACCACCCTCTTAGGTGTGGAATTGTTGTCTACCTAGTGAACCCTCGTCATCTGTTCCACTCCATTCCTCTAGATGTGTGCTTTGTATCCCAGCTTGCGAGATGTTTCTATGTCTCATTCCGTGAGTTAATCCTGAGTTGTTCGATCTTCGAAAAGATCAGTCCTTCTAGAGTCCCCTTCTCCTCTCATTTTCATGTTGGCTGGAGTTCTCAGAGCATCACGACGGGACAATGATGGTGATCGAATCAACGTTCATATAAAGTGCAACTTGGATCGTGAAGATTATTTTAGTTTGTGTTTCCCTTTTATCTTACCCTACGCTTGAATCTCGGGACGAGATTCTTGTTTTAGTGGGGGTGAGTTGTCACATCCCTAGTTCTGACAATGCCTAGGGCATGCATTAGAGTGTTGCATCATGTTTAAATTCCAAAGAAACTTGAAATGGGGATTTGAGAAACCCTCAGAATCATTTTTGAAAATGATCCAAATAAAAATCTCTCCAAAAAAGGTCCAAGAAAATGCTCATGTTGCTCTCTGAAAATATTGGACAGAGATAAAAATCAAACCAATATTTTTAAGAGCTCATAGGTATTTATTTTGGGCATTTGGAATTAATGCATAAATATTTGCATTGGAAATATATTAGTTATATATATTAATATATGTCCAAAAACTATGCCACCTATTGGGGAGCTCTGGAATAATATATCTAGTTCCTGCAAAAATTGGCATAAGTTAATAAAATGATTTAATATTTTATTTAAATCAAAACAAATGTCAGAAATTAGAAAACAGAAATAATTAAAGAGGGAGAAGCTTACCTGGGCTCCTCCCTGTGCAGCCCAGCCAGCTGGCCGGCCCAGCCAGCAGGCGGCCCAGCCCGCCTCCCTCCTCTGTCGTCTTCGTCCTCGACAGAGGGAGGGGAGTGTGGCCGGCGCGCGCGCGCGCCACCACGCCACGCCACCTCTCTCCCTGCTTGCCTGCCCTTCCCTCCTCGCTCGATGCCCCGGACGACGCCACGCCTCTCCCCCTGCTCTCTCTCACTCTCCCTCGGCTCTTTCCTCCTCCCCCTCGCTCTCTCTCTCACACGGCCGAACACCACCCTCGCTGCCGTTCGCCATAGCAGCCGTCTCCGGCCACCCCTCTCTCCCCCCGACTAGCCCAGAGGCTCCGCCTCGACCTCCTCTTCCTCCCCACCGCTCCACGGGTCTCCGGAAGCCCTGCATCGCCGCCACGTCGCCGTTCCCCTCCTCGGGCTCCGACCACCGTCGCCGTCGATTCGCCGCCTCCAGCGCGTCCCCGAGCCCGCTAACCATCCCTGCAGCTCCGCGGTGAGCCACTGGTCCGATTCCCCCTTGCCCCGTCGTCCCTAGCCTTCTGTAGCTGCCGCCCCCTTGAGCTCCGAAGCTCGACGCCGCCGGCGATGTCGCCTTCGTGGCCACGGTCACCGTAGCGCCAAACCGAGCACACTATCGTGCTCCACACCTCACTAGGAGCACGTAGCACGCACAAACACCTCCCCTAACGCCCTGCAACGCCGATTCCGACCGCACCCGAACTCCGGCCGCCGCTCGCGAGCTCGCCGTCGACGATACAGGCCACCTCAGGCACGGCCACCACCACCATTCGACGCGCGGGAGCAAGGGCTCTCCAACGAGCCCAAGCACGGCCTTGCCCGTTCCCTGTAGCGTGTTTCCGACGGCCGCCGCCGTCTCGGGCCTCGCCGGCGACTCGACGCCGGCAGGATTGCCCCGGTTGACCAGGGATTTGACCCCCCCTGGGTCACTGACGTGCGGGCCCCGCCCGGCTAACCAAGTTAGTTAGGGTTAATTTTAATTAGGTTAGTTAGTCTAATCACTGACATGCGGGCCCACGCCCTAATTAACTAAGGTTAGCTTTCAACTAAGCACTAATTAACCCCGTTAACTAACTGAGACACTGACGTATGGGTCCCACAGGTCAGGTTTGACCTGGAGGCGCCCAGTTGACCTGCTGACGTCACACTGACGTCAGGCTGACGCAATTAATCATTTTCTGGTTTTAAAATAAATCAGGAAAATCCAGAAAATAGCTAAAACTTCTAAAATTCATAGAAATTCAACCGTAACTCCAAATGAAATAAATTATATATGAAAAATGATCAGAAAAATCCAACCTATCCATCTATACTGGTTTCATGCATGTTTAAGCAAGCTAACCTACTGTTTATGGCAGAACAAGTTAAAGCACCCTAAATGATCATATATGAGTTTGAAATTGCATCTTTGGTTCAAAATGCTTCAAACCCATCTGGTCTAAGTTGCATTAGCCCAACACACTCATATATGCCATGTCTCATGCATGCATCATATTGTTGCATATTGTTTGGTAATGCTTGTGTATCGGTGTTCCCTGCGGCAGGTTCTGCCCCGAGGAGTACCGTGATAACCCCGACGAAGAGCAATACCCGTGCACCGAACCGTCAGGCAAGCAACCAACCATTTGATCATATCGATAAAACCCATGTTCTTGCTCCTGCTCTCGTTTACTGCATTAAGACAACGCGATTCAAACTGCTGCGTGCTGCGGTAGTTGAACCCATTTCCTCTGCATGACCTGTCATTGCCACAGTAACTAGATGAAACCCACTAGCATGTGTAGGAGTTGATTGAGCCATATGTTTGTGTTGATCCTACCTTGCTATGCCTGCTATGCTTAGAGTCGTGCCAGGTCTGGTTCATCTGGGTGATGGCTAGAGTGAAATGATCGAGTCGATATGAGAGTAAGGTGTTGAACACGATTTGGTAAAGGTACCGATGAAAGGCCATGTAGGAGTACATGGTGGGTTGTTTCATTGAGGCCGTCCTTAAGCACTGAGATCTGTATGTGTGATTTAAGATTCAGCTACTACCATGCATTGGGCCCGAAACCAATGGACCCTCTCGGCTTCTTATTCACCCTAGTCTTCTGTCCAGGAGTTGCAAGTAGTTTCTGGTGTTTGTAGCCTACTGGAGGCCGTGGACAGCGCTGACCCTAGGGGTGGGCTGTGATGCGGTAGGTACGTGGCACGGTGTACCGGATGCCCGTTTGGTATCTCGGGAACCCTGTTCACATCGTTTGGGGCTGTGAGCGAGACTTCGGCCGGAACTCCTCATAGATGGAACCCAAATAGGCGATAAACCTGGACTAGAGACTTAGGTGTCTAGGTAGGTCGTGGCCGACACCCACGTTGGGCTTCCGTTTGAAGGTTGCCGAGTACATGTCGTGTAAACGACGGTAAGTGGTGAGAGCGTGTATGAAGAAGTACACCCCTGCAGGGTTAACCTAATCTATTCGGATAGCCGCGTCCGCGGTAAAGGACTACTTGGTTGCCTATACAGTTCATAGACAAGTAAATGGAAACTACTAAAAGCCTCAAGATAAGCGTGAGTGCCGAGGATGGCTCTTCCGTAGGAAGACGGAGGTGGATCCTCGGTAGCGTATTGAGTAGTGAGTAGTGGACTCGTGTGCGCAAAACCATTTCAAGTTGGAGTCTCGTAGGATAGTTTAGCCAAGAGTCAAAGCTGGCTTGCTGCAGTTAAACCCCACCATCCCCTTGTTGATAATGATGCATATGTAGTTAGTTCTGATGTAAGTCTTGCTGGGTACATTTGTACTCACGTTTGCCTATTTCATGTTTTGCAGAGAGACCTCGGTCTCGCTAGTAGTTCCGCGTGGACTTCGACGTTTAGCTTGATACCTCAGCTACGATCTTGTGCCCTCGGCAGGATCTAGTAGATAGTCAGGCTTCTAAGCCTTTTTCATTTGTAGATGTCTGTACTCAGACATGTTAGCTTCCGCATGTGTTTGATTTGTATGCTCTGAATGTTGGGTCATGAGACCCCTGTTTGTAATATCTCGCTCCTCGGAGCCTAATGAATAAATACTTGAGTCGTAGAGTCATGATGTGATGCCATGTGGTATTTGCACATATCGAGCATATTGTGTGTATGTTATTGAAATGCTTGGTATGTGTGGGATCTGACTATCTAGTTGTTTTTCCTTAGTAGCCTCTCTTACCGGGAAATGTCTCCTAGTGTTTCCACCGAGCCATGGTAGCTTGCTACTGCTCCGGAACACTTAGGCTGGCCGGCATGTGTCCTTCTTCGTTCCTGTGTCTGTCCCTTCGGGGAAATGTCACGCATTGAGTACCGGAGTCCTGCTAGCCCAGTGCTACAGCCCGGAACTTACTTGCTGATGACCGACACGTTCGATGCTGGGTCATGGATGCCTGTCCCTGTAAGTCTGTGCCGCTTTGGGTTTACGACTAGCCATGTCAGCCCGGGCTCCTTATCATATGGATGCTAGCGACACTGTCATATACGTGTGCCAAAAGGCGCAAACGGTCCCGGGCAAAGGTAAGGCGACACCCGTGGGAATACCGTGCGTGAGGCCGCAAAGTGATATGAGGTGTTACATGCTAGATCGATGTGGCATTGAGTCGGGGTCCTGACACTGCCACCTCGTTTGTGGCCCCTGCAATACCCATATTATCCTGGTTAATTTTATTGCGACCAAAATCCTTTTCTATAAGGTAACAATTCAAAGTGGTGCTACTCACCTTCTTTGTCCTCGAGCTGACTCTTGGCATGGCCGAGCTCTCGCTCGGACCGCTTGAGATCTTGCTTTAATGTACCAACCTCCGCAATCAGTGCGGCAGAGGTGAGCAGCACAGCCTGCAAACCCATATTGACATAATTTATTAGCAACCTGCGAATATCTTTTTAGATCCTCAGTCCGGCTTTTCTTTCCGAACACTGAACCGAGCATCAGGGGCTACTGTCTATGCGGTATTACATTACACAATTTTAACTTCTTACCTCAAAGCCTGTTAAAAGGCTACTGCAAGCTTCGGTCAGCCCGCTCTTGGCGAGTTGGACCTTCTGAATCACCGCACTCATAACAGTGCGGTGTTCTTCCTCGATGGAAGCGCCTTTGAGCGCCTCCAGCAAGTTCTCCGGCGCCTCCGGTTGGACGGAGGCCGCCGGCGTCACGGTCTTGCCCTTCTTTCGAAGGGGCCACCTACCGGACTCTGGAACCACTGCAGGTTCCGACGTAGAGTCCGGCGCAAAGTCCGGGAGGTTGCCTGGCGGTGCCTCCGGAGCCTCCTCCTGATGGGTCCCTTTCTGGGATCCCACCTCGGCGTCCTCATCGGCGCGGGGGGTAGAGGCAGTCGGAAGTGAATCCACATCCGACGGGGCCAACGACCCGCTCAATGAAGCGGGGAGATCATCATCGGCCGGACTGCGGGCAGTATGCGGCATTAGTAGGACACTATGTGACACGAAAGAAATTGCATATCAGGGATCCGGATACTTACGATCTCGCCGGAGGCCTGGCCCTTGAAGGCCACTCCTCGTCGCCAACGTCGGTGTTGGCGGAGCTGTCCGGGGGAATAGTTCTCCCCCTCTTGGACCCTTCGGCCTCCCTTGTTGGGGAAGCCTTCCTCGTCCTCTCTCCCCCCTCCGGGAGAGAGTCTTCTTCCTCCTCCTCATCTTCGGGGGAGGAGTCTGCCTCGTCGTCGGACGCCTGATTACGGGAACTCTTTCAAGTGCCCGTGGCCACCTTCTCGGCCTTCTTCTCCGGCACCACGTGCGGTGCCGGAACCAGCAGCCCCGCTAGACGGGCATCCACTGGGTCTTCTGGCATGGGAGCCGGGCAGGTGAGCTGCTCGGCCTTCTTCATCCATTCCTGTCAAAGGAAAAGGGAGATTGAAACCCTCTTATAATCAATCTATTTACAACAAGTGTCCCGTAAAGGGGTAGAATCACTTACCTCGTCAGCCGGATGCTGCGAGTGAAATCCGCGATCTTCCGTCGCGGATGCGGGGGCTTCGGCGCCCTTAAACAGCACCCTCCAGGCGCCTTCGTACGTCGTGTCGAAGAGCTAGCTTAGCGCCTGGTGCTGTTCCGGATCGAACTCCCACAGATTGAATGCCCGTTCTTGGCATGGGAGCATCCGGCGGACGAGCATGACTTGGACCACGTCAACAAGCCTGAGCTTCTTGTTCACCAGCTTCTGGATACAGGCTCGGAGTCCCGTCAGCTCCTTCGGATTACCCCACAGCAAGCCCTTCTCTTTCCAGGAGGTGAGCTGCGTAGGGATACCAGATCTAAACTCGGGGACCGCCGCCCACGTAGGGTCGCGCGACTCGGTGATATAGAACCACCCAGATTGCCACCCCTTGACGGAGTCCACGAAGGCCCCTTCGAACCAGAGGACGTTGGGCATCTTGCCCAACATGGCGCCTCCGCACTCCGCCTGCGTGCCCTTCACTACCTTCGGCTTGACGTTGAAGGTTTTGAGCCACAAGCCGAAGTGGGGCCGGATGCAGAGGAGGGCCTCGCACACGACGATAAACGCCGAGATGTTGAGGATGAAGTTCGGCGCCAGATCGTGGAAATCCAGGCCGTAGTAGAACATGAGCCCCCGGACAAAGGGGTGAAGTGGAAAGCCCAGTCCGCGGAGGGAGTGGGGAAGGAAAATGACCCTCTCATGGGGCCCGGGGGTAGGGATGAGCTACCCCTCGTCGGGCAGCCGGTGCGCGATATCGCCGGAAAGGTATCCGGCGCTGCGCAGCTTGGTGATGTGCTCCTCCTTAACGGTGGAAGCCAACCATTTGCCTCCCCCTCCGGACATGGTCGGGGAAGGTTAAGATGAGATGCGCGAGCTTGGGCGTTGGAGCTTGAGTGTGCGGAGGTGGATAAGCAAAGGAGGAAGAAGGCATGGATGAAAAGGTGAATCCTTATCCCATATATATAGGCGGGCGAAGACTATGCGCCCCCACCAGCCTGGTAAAACTCTCTTATCTCCCAAGCGCCACCATCAATGGCGCGGTTGGGTTACCCACGTCCATATTGATGAGAATCCCGGAATAAGGGGAACACGATCTCTGCTTTGACAAGACGTGCCAAGGAAACCGCTTCGCTAAACATGCTGAGGTGGTATAATAAAAAACGATTCAAGTAAAGGCTTGGTAGCGGTGTGATGTCATTCCGCAAAATACGTCAGCAGATTGGACTTGTGTACATTTTATTCTCTCTACGGTGGAATGTGGAATTTATTTTGCAGAGCCGGACACTGTCCTGGTGTTCCTGATCTTCTCTTGATTATTCAAAGGAGGAACCCGCCTTGCAATGCCGAACATTATGCGCGCCAAACTTATCGTCATTGAAGCCTGGTTCAGGGGCTACTGAGGGAGTCCTGGACTAGGGGGTGTCCGGACAGCCGGACTATCATCATCCGCCGGACTCCAAGACTACGAAGATACAAGATTGAAGACTCTGTCCCGTGTCCGGATGGGACTTTCCTTGGTGTGGAAGGCAAGCTTGGCGATATGGATATGTAGATCTCCTACCATTGTAACCGACTCTGTGTAACCCTAGCCTTCTCCGGTGTCTATATAAACCGGAGGGCTTTAGTTCGTAGGACACAACATACATTAAAACAATCATACCATAGGCTAGCTTTAGGGTTTAGCCTCCTTGATCTCGTGGAAGATCCACTCTTGTACTACCCATATCATCAATATTAATCAAGCAGGACGTAGGGTTTTACCTCCATCAAGAGGGCCCGAACCTGGGTAAAACATCGTGTCCCTTGTCTCCTGTTACCATCCGCCTAGACGCACAGTTCGGGACCCCCTACCCGAGATCCGCCGGTTTTGACACCGACAGTGGTCTTTCGTGATTTGACGACTCGTTTACTTGCTTCGGCGCTATGACCGAGGAGGACCCAGAAAACGCGCAGTAGGGCGTCCCACGTCAGGAAGAATATATGTGTGCACCACCCAGGAGGACCCCGAAACCGCGCGGTAGGGTGTGCCATGTCTCGGCACGGAGGAAAAAAGTGCGTGTAAAAATATACTATATTAGACGTAGTACCTATGGTTCGACCTCGGGACCCAGCCAATCGGTCGAAAACACCCCACTAGCCACACAGCTTCATCATGCAAACGTGGCACGGCGGATAGATGTGGTTATCTTTGTCTTGACCAGCCACAACGTCTCTTGTTCTAGGTGATTCTTCTATTTTCCAAGCTTTTTTTAGTTGTAATAACACAACGGCAAGCTAGCGCCGCTCTTCGCGTGTGCCCGTGCAAAGTTTAGACGATGGAGAGAAGAGAGATTGAGATCGCAGACCTGGGACACACTGGTAAGTGAGTCAACGGTCATGCACGTGTTGACGAGGCACTCCGTCTACGCTACTCAACGTAATACTGTATAAAATCAAGTTATGGGACAAAGCCAACAACCGCTGTTGTTTCAGGCTATCGACTTACGCTTTGTAGTCCAGGTTGCCAGTTTGAATCTCGTCTTTCAGATTTGTTAGCTTTAGGTCCAAATTTGATTAATGACAAGTGGGACCCCCGTGTGTTGTTCTGATATTTCAGTGTAGGATGGTTTTTTTGGACAAACACTTTGCACGGTTAGACAAGTAATGGCACGATTTACACGTATTTTGCATGTTTACAAACAAAAATGATAGCGGCATAGAATATCACATCCACCCCGCAGCTTAGATGCTATGGTGATACGAGTTTTTACACCGTTGGAAGTGAGATCCAATGGCTTGGGAGTAGTCTTTGTAATTATGCGCAATTTCCAAACTCTCCAAAGTTTTTTTTGCAAATAAAACATTCAAGCCTCGTGTGTGCCGCTGCATCTTCGATCCAACGGCTCCCTGCTGCTCGTATTAGGTACTCCCCGTACCTTAATTACCCGCTATGGTGATATGAGCATCTAGGTCGTATGATCAGTGATCAGATGGCACATGCGTAGTACTTGTACTTTCTGCACATCCCAAACTCTCTCAGCCTTATATTGCAAAAACATTCAAACCTCCTACCGTGGGCCGTTAAATCTCAGTGAACTCATATCACCATAGAATCTACGGTGCAGGAGCACCTCATATTCTCCCGTGCGAGAAAACATAAGGTGCTGTCGCAGCTTGGATGCTACGGTGACACGAGCATCGCGGTCGTTTGATCTGAGATCCAATGGCATCTGAGCAGTCTTTGTGCTTGTAACCAGTGGCCGAACTCTTTCAGAGCTTTTCTGCAAAAAACCATTCGAACCACCGAGGAGGTGTTGGGTCACAAATCGAACGGCTCCAAAGAGCTTGTATCACCAAAGCATCTAAGGTGTGGTAGCACATGATATTCTTACATACAGGAGAATATGATGTCCTCCTTCATCTTAGATGCTACGGTGATACGAGCTTCGAGGTCGTTGGATATGGGATCCAAGGGCATCTGAGTAGTTTTTTTATAAATTGTGTGCAATTCTCAAACTCATCAAGGTTTCCTGTAAAAATATTAAGACACATCATGCGAGCTGCTATATCTCAGATCTATAAGCTCCAAGCAACTCGTATCGGCATATAGCATCTAAGGTATGGGGGCACATGATATTCTCCCGGGGAGGAGGGGTGGGGGTGCACAACTTTATCTAAGGTCGAGGGGTTGACCCCCCAACAATCATAGCTCCGCCTAAACACAACATTTGCATGTACTGTAGTACTAGACTTAATATTCATGATTCAGTTTCATGTTCATTTTAAATATTGAACTGAGGACCATGCATGTCTTACATTTTACTCCCTTCGTTCCTAAATATTAGTATTTTTAGATATTTCAAATGGACTGGCACATACGGATGTATATAGACATATTTTAGAGTCTAGATTCACTCATTTTGCTCCGTATGTAGTCACTTGTTGAACTCTCTAAAAGACTAATGTTTAGGAATAGAAGGAGTATTTTTGAATTCGTGTCATACATGCATGGTTTGGAAAAATAGATGCACTGTACTTATTGGATTGTTGTTGTGTCCGTACGTGTGTGTCTCTGTGTGTGTGTGTGTATGGTCATATGCTTGATACATACAAAGTTTTCTCACCTCCATATTGTTCATCTTTTAAATTTGGATTTGCATTGGAAAACTTACTAGGGATACCATGAAATGTGAAATCCACGTTGAGATCACGTTGAGATTAGTATTTCAAAGGAAAATACGGGCATTGTAATACACATAGATTCGTTCGGCAATTTAAAAGGTTCCTTTTGTATTCTCAAATGGTAGGACTCAACGGCATACCAACCAGACCTTGGCTCGTGTTGATCCTAAAAAAATAAAAATAAACCTAGCTTGTGTCATTCGGTGGCGTGTGTGGTATGCAAATTAGGCAACCCCAACCAGTCGAGCCTCAATGTTTCCAGTAGAAATATCTGGCAGCCAGAATTCCAGCCCTAGGAAATTCTTCTCATGTCCCCGGTCCATAATGACTACCGATGAACAATGGATAGATGCTTTAGTAATTAGACAACATTACCTACCGTGCCGAGCACGGTTCAATCCCCTCGGTCGCCGCTCGTCAAGGTCACCCATCAACCGCATTGCCTAGTACTACTACTACTACACCAGGATGAGCATAGAATTGAGCCCGTTTGTTCGTGCCTAGTACTTGAGTTAATATATCAAGCAATGCACTAGTACGTAGGGATTATCCTTTTACTCTGCATATATAACTTGTCTAAAGTCTAATTAAGCAAAATGTTAAACCAAATCCTTTCTAAAGTAATACAACAGGACAAATGTATGGCTTGAAAATTTATTGCCTGATGCAGGTTATGATATTCTTTCGAATCCTCGATCTTAAATTTCGGAAAATCCAAAAGTGAGCATAAATTCTTGAAACTGAGCATGATCACGTGATATGACACAAATATTACTTCGTAAGTTTTTTCTTCAATTTGAGACAAGCTTCTTATGAGAAGTTGCACAAATGAAGAGCCAAGGTATTTTGGAACAAAGACCTGTCATGTTAGGGTGAACGCTTTCACTATTGCAACCGTGGGCGTTTACGTGCCGCCACGAGTCCCCGCTTCTCATCGGCAGGTGTCGCCCAAGCAAGCGTGTGAGTCGATGGGAGGCGTGCGAGCAGACCGCTGCGCCGGCTGACAGGGAGGCGTGCGAGCAAACTGCTGTGCAGGCTCACCGGGAGGTGAGCCCTTTGACCAGGCTCCGCCTCCCACCTTCGTCCCAACTGCTCCCACATTTAGTGTTGTCGGCGCCGCAGTTTAAAATCAACCCCACACTACCCGGTATCACTACAATCTTCTCTCTTCCTCTCCGATTGTCCTGTCGTCTACCTCCAACTAGCCTGACCTAAACGTACGCCATGCTGCATCACGATGGTCTGCACTTAGTCTTCCAGTTTCTTGAGGAAGACACCCAGCCAGAGTCTCAAGAACATAAGACGCTTTGGGACGAGCTTGAACTGGCCTTGCGAGAAGACGCCGCACCTGTCCCCGCTCCCGTTCCGGCTACGCCAGCACCCATCCCCATGGCATTGATGGGCTGGGAGCCGCAGATTGTCGCCGAGCTTGATCCCACGGGGTTCCACGAGGTCCCCGCCGACTTTCATGCGCCCGTGCACCTGCCAGCGCATGCGCCTGCGCATGCACTAACGTGCGCGCCCGTGTCGGTGCCCGTGCACACGAATGTCTCTGCCGCGCCATTGATAGAGCCTGTCACCGTGCGGGTGCCAGTGCCCCCCTCAGCGGCACGGATGGCTACCGTCGACCGCTTCCTTGCACCAACGCCAGTTGCCTCCTCCCGCAAGTTGACTCGCTCCGAAGTCCAGAACATTTTGGCCTTCCTTGAAGCTAGGCCAACGTCCAGGAGTACGCCAACAACGGCGCAAGACGCCGCCGTCACCGTCGGTCAGTGGCCCGACGACACACAGAGCATGGCAGAGGAGCCGCTTCCAACCGCAAGACGCCCCCGCCGCCGCCTTGTAATCTAAATTTTCCATGAAAAACGTTCGGATTGCCATGCTTAAAATCCGAATGTTTATCATTACCGTTTATTTTATATCTATCGTTGTATAATTTAAAGTCGGGGTCAGACTGAATAAAATCTCACTACTAGGGAAAACCTTATACACAGAATGTTACCAGTAGCGCTTGTTAAAATGAGGCGCTACTACTACTTATCATTAGCGCGTTTGGCAGAACCGCGCTACAGTTAGCAGCTTAGCAGTAGCGCTGCCCGAACAGAAAGCGCTACTACTATAATTGCCACACCGTTCCCGGCGTGCTAGGTATAGTAGTAGCGTCCTTCTACGAACAGCGCTACTACTACAGATTTTAGCAGCAGCGCGTTTTTCCTTCCCACGCTACAGTTGAAGCTATTTTCACCTAACCCCCCGCGCGGCCTGATTCCCTCTCCCCTGCTTCCTCCCCCAATTCCCGACCCCGCCTCGCCACCGTCTCCCCCGACCCCGCCTCGCCGCCGTCTCCCCCGACCCCGCCTCGCCGTCATCTCCCCCGACCCCGCCTCGCCGCCGTCTCCCCCGACCCCGCCTCGCCGCCGTCTCCCCCGACACCGCCTCGCTGCCGTCTCCCCCGACCCCATCTCTCTCCCCGCCCTCTGTAAGCACTCTCCCCTTTTGATCCCTCTCTCCCCTTCCGATCCCTCTTCTCTGCTTAGTATGAACCCTAGCTATTTAGTGCTAGTTAGTATGAACCCTAGGCTATTTTTAGTGCTAGTTAGTTAATTACTTAGATGGTAATAAGGGGGCAGTAGTTCCTAGGTACTAATTAGTTAGTAAGAATTAGGTACTAATTAGGTACTAGAATATTTTTATTTATAGTAAGTTTATTTTTAGTAAGAACTAGTTGAATTAAAAGAACTAGTTAGTAAGAACTTGTTTCTATTTTTTAGTTAAAGCAATTTTTCCCGCCTCGACGTGGACGATACCTATCCCGCATCCTCGTCGTCGAGTCGGCGGAGGACGACACCTGCTTGACCAGATCGGCCATGTCTGGGACTGGGCTCCGCCGGGGTGATACTGGGAGGCGCTACCTACCGGGGGGCGCAGGTTGGTGAGGAGCCAGCCTGTCGTTGACCCGAACCTTCTTTGGTGGCGGTCGCGTGGGCCAGTGACGATCCAGAGGCTCGAGGACTCCGCGGAGGTGGTGCGTCACCGTGTCAGTGAGGAGGACGCGCACGTCCGTCGCTACTTGTTTGCGTTGGTGTACAGGCCGTTCTCCAATACCTGGCAGGTTCTCCGGGGATCTCACTGGAGCTATGATCCCGTGATGGTGCCTTCTCTGTGGGTGTCCACCGCCCGCGCCGATACCCGTCGTGTGCTAGAGTTTTAGTTGTATTAGTGATGTTATATGTATGACACTATTCGTGATGTATTAGTGATAATATTCGACGATGTACTGACGCATGAGATGATCTACTTTTGCTTATTGAATGCATGCTAATTTGAGTCCTATAAGATATTTTGAAATGTATATCTTGTGTTGCTCAATATCCAAGTGGCCGGTCATGTTTGCAGGTTATACCTTTGAGTGGCCTATGTTTTGCCGGAGTGTTGATTCATTTCCGTTCCGGCAAATTTCAGGCGCTCGATATGTCCTATTTTAGCAAAGGTCATGCCGGATTTTTCCGTGAATTTTGGCATGACTTGTGCTAGAATATGTAGGAAATATCGAGTGCCCCGGATTTGTGTGTTGAGTATCTTGGTAGTTGTCTTCGATCGATTTTCAATTAATGTTTTAACTATGAACATAGGAAATGTCTGACGACGAGAAGGATTTCGGTATTTGCAAATACTGCGAAGACGAGCGCGGCCTGTGCAACGGAATCTTCCTAGATGATGATAGGCACTTCAGCATCAAGCTGGACGAGAACTTCGAAGTGGATACAGTAAGTCGCAACGACAAGTCTTTTTTCGTAATTAAGCATGACATCACTGCTTCATTTGCTTCAACTTATATTTTTTTAATATTCTACTAGCGTATCCCCTGCCATGCAAGAGTTTTTGTATTGGATAAGATAGGTTTCAGTCATAGTATGGAGGAAAAGAAAGTTTACTTGAAGACTGAGCAGGGTTATATTTTCCATGCGAAGTTATACAATTCAGACGACTACACCTATTTTGGATGCAAAACATGGCGAGCACTATGCAAGACTTATGCATTTGAGCCTGATATGGTTATCACCTTTGATATTCGTCCGGAAGATGATATTGAAGGTAATACCGACATCTGGGTCAATGTGCAAATGCCTCCAGTTATACCATTATGTAAGTTTCTCAACCATATGTATGTCTTTGATATTGTTTATTCAAAAATAGTTGACAACTAATTTGTATTGTCAACTTATTTCCGTGCAAGCAAACATGTCCAGCGCTTGGTAGACAGGAACGTATACTGTCGTGGGGCTGAACTCAACTGTGAGGAGCTCAGTCATTATGTTTCATGGCTTGTGGATCTTGATACTGTCAAGACAAATTTTCTTCCTGCATTTAGAAATCTTAGTACTGAAAATGTGCGACCAATAGTGTTTGTAATGAACTACGGTCACATCCATTTAGGAAGGATGGTAAGATTTTTACTTTTTATCCTCATTGCATCTTTTCCATACATTATTTTTGAAGCTAAACTTCATTGCTAAGTATGTTACCATACGATGTTCTTCAACAAGGACTCCCGATGAATGTTGTGCCTTATGGGATCGAGACTAAAGGTATCATGAGTATTATCAACTTACGGCCAAGATATCCTACAGCTTACTTTAGTGCATTCAAGATTAGCGACGGATGCTTAATAGTGCATGACTAGACCAAATATGTGTTGGGGGAGCACAGAGAAGTACTAGGGAGCAGCAACCAGAGGCGCCTTCCACGATTAGGAGACATGTTCATCTGCATGCT
The DNA here is from genome assembly GCA_963921465.1 of Triticum timopheevii. NCBI lineage: Eukaryota > Viridiplantae > Streptophyta > Magnoliopsida > Poales > Poaceae > Triticum > Triticum timopheevii. The sequence continues at coordinate 80,604,108 of OY997272.1, read as the reverse complement.
CCAACTTGATCAAGGAGGAGAGCTACACATGTTTTATGTTCTTTTACCTAAGAGAGAGCAGCAGGAGTGAGTAGCAGGAGTGAGTAGCTGGCTAGAAATGAGTTTCAGGATGATGATGTGCTACACTATTACTATGATGATAAAATAGCTAGTGTTGGTGGTAATGACTATGATGATTATTATTAGCTAGTGTTAGTGGTGATTAAATAAATACTGTTGGTGGTAATGACCATGATGATGATTAAATATCTTGTGCCGGTGGATTAGATTCAAGTGGAGGCAACATGTGGTCCACATCGAAAGTACTACTAATTCAAACTAGATCAAGTTTGGATTAGTAGTATACTTTTGACATGCACCACATATTGCCTCCACTTGAACCTAATCCACCTTCATTTAATACACTATTATGGACATAATGATGTAAACCTCATAACAGCTGGTATTGTACCAATATTTGTATGATGGCGCATAAATACACTAAAAATAAAAAAAATAAAAAAAATACTAGTAGCGATGGAAAGAAAACACGCCGCAAGTAGATACCTTAGCAGTAGCGCGGTACTGGAAAAGCGCTGCAGCTATTTGTACTAGCAGTAGCACGTGATTTGCACGCGTTACTGCTAAGCAATAGCTGTAGCGCCTTATTAGTAGCGCGGCTTCCCGCGCTACTAGTGGGCACAAAACACGCGCTACTGCTAGGGTTTTCCTTAGTAGTGTCTATGGTTTGATCGATTGAATGTTCTGCTAGAGTCGTATCAAATTAAATATATAACGTCATCAAGCCACATGTATTCCTTGTCATCCAACGACCTAGACTACTTCAATGTCGAGCGCTCAACACGTTTAGCGTGTAGTTAATTTCATGCCAAAAATAGTGCTAATCACATAATAACACGCAAATAATATCCTACTTAATATCCGCATGCACTTAATATACTTCCAAATTAACTTGCATTGCACGTACACACTGACTAGTTCTGCTAGTACGTGAAACTGGTGCCGTCACTTGTGAACGCGTCCAGATATGGTCAACGGCAACATCGCCCACGAGTTCTTCGTGTTTGCCCATGCGTCTAAACGCAGAAGGGGAGGAGAGAGAGAGAGCATTCATGGAACCCACCAGTAAGTGAAGGCGAATAGTACTAAAAATAATATTACATGTTATCCATTAAATAGGCTATGGTAATATAAAAAAACATTATGAACATTGTTGTTCTACGTATGTTGCCTATTGACGTACGGCTTGAAGGCCCTGGTCGCATGTTCGATCCTCGTCCTTTATTTTTTAATTTGTATATGGGTTCAAATTTGTTTCATGACATGTGGGCCCCTCGGTGTGTAGTTTGTAGCACTTTAATTTGTGGGTCGAAATTTGTTCCATTCCAAGTGGACTATCGGTGTGTAGTTTTGTAGCTTATTTATAATAATTAAAGAAAACAACAGAGTTTGTTGCAACAATACCATGGTGCAACGTTGAAGGCGAGAAAGGACGTGCCAGAGAGCGATGACCAAGCTAGAGGGAAATCAATTAGGGGAGTTGCGCGGGTTGCAACGGTGTTTGGAGTAGTTGTGGGCCGAATGCTACAAAAATATAATCTAAACCGACCGGAATAAATGCCTACACAAATTAATCCAAGGTTGGAGTGCCCCTCGCAATGTAAAAAGCCGCTGCTTTGCGAGGGATGGAGAGGTAGCTTCTATGCGTGGAAGATACGGTGTGAGAAAGCGAGGTCAATCGAGAGACATATAGATAGAGATACGGAGTGAGTGTGGTCCGACATTCATTGAAGAGATATATATGCTCTGGAGAGATATTGTCCGATTGAGCTTTTGGCAAGGGTGAGGGCTATAAGATAGAGCTTGAGAGATGATCCAGTCACAGACGTGTAGATATATTTTGTGCGTGGAAGGAAGCAAGGTCAATCAATCACATAGGGTCTCCGTGCGATCGAAAGAGTGAGATGGGTTGGAGAGAGTGACCTAGATAGACAATGTGCGTGAGAGAGTATAAAATGTGATGGTCGAATTGAGCTCAAACATGGTGATATATCATTTTTGTCTGAGAAAGAGCGAGGTCAGTCAAGACATACAAAGAGAGAGAGAGAGATTGAGTGAGCGTGGCCCGCCATGAGGTCGAAAGAGTGGGGGCGGCTCGGATAGACTGACCTGCGTGAGAGAGTATAGAGTGTGTCGATCGAGGCCCGAACTGGGAGATATATCATTTGTGTGCGAAAGAAAACGAGGTTAAATGAGACCCAGATAAAGAGAGTGAGATTGAGTGAGTGTGGACCGCCGTGCGGAAGAAAGAGTGAGACAGTCTCGAGGGAGTGACCTAGATAGACAACATGTGTGCGTGTGCACGAGAGGTTGGGGGGGCTAGATAGGCAATGCATGTATTTAGCGCGAGAGGGTGAGAGGGAGAGTGAGAGAGAGAGAGAGCTCGACATGGGGTGCAATGGCGGGTGTATGAGGTAAATACATTTGGTAACATAGTGGAAAAAAGGGTTGTGTAGTTGAGAGACTTAGAGATCGAAAAATGGAGAGAAAGAATGAATGTGTGTTGGAAACCGATAGCTTCCTAAGGTGGTTAGGAGAGGACGATTGACTGATACAGGAAGTATGTAGCGTGTGTGCCCCCGGGGGGGGGGGGCTAAAAAACACATTTGAATGTACAGAGTACGAGACTTAATATCGATGTTTCAATTCTGTGTACATTGTAAGATTTGAACTGAGGACCATGCATACGGGTAATTATTTCGAATTCGTGCGATACTAAGTTTCAAAAAGTTGTCATTGACTCAATTTGTTGTGCTTTTTTGTAGGTCATATGTTTGAATCCTTCCAAAAAAATTCTCACTACCATGGTGTTCATCATATACATATCAATTTGTATTAAAAAAGTAGCGTGGATACAGTGAAATGCGAAATCCACGTTAGATTTGGAGATCGCTACGTGACACACACTCTAATTCAAATAACTAATTATGTGACACACACTCTAATCCATGTTAGTGTGGATACTGTGGATACCGTTTCGATTTTTTTAAATAACTCCTCATTAATTAATTTATAGTACTCCCTCTATTCACTTTTATAAGACCTTGAAGACATTTCAGACAGTGTGCAAAACAGTTTATTTTAAGTTGTCTGAAACGACTTACAAAAGTGAACGGAGGGAGTATCTCGTTTCGAATGACTAATTATTGCAAGGAAAACACGGGCATGGTAATGCATACAGAACAGTTTGCAAATGAAAGAAGATTCGTTTGCATTCTCAAATGTAGGCGCACCAGGCAGACCAGGGTCATGTCGGGGTGGTCGCGTGTCGGACGGACGCGTAGCACCCAACCACCCACCCCTCGCTCCCTCCCCCACTCCGCCACCCCCCCCCCCCAAAGGACGGCGACAAAATACGTTCGCGCTTTCATGTTTCGGATTGAAATATCTGGCGGCCCCAATTCCAGCCCTGCAAAATCTCTCTTCTCCATCGTCCCCTTCCACGCCCAGATTGCTCAAATCCCTAATTCGCCGCCAACCCAAGCAAAGTTCGAATCACCCCTCGTCTCGTCTCTTTCCCCACCTCTGTGCCGGACGACGACGACGAAGGCGACGGTCGCACTTCACCACCGCACCGGAGCTACCTCATCTATGCCCTCGTCCACTGCACTGGGTGGTCCACCGACAACGTCAGCCACTGCAACCAACGTGCCTCACAGACACCGACTTCCACCGCATCAGGTGCGCTTCACCGACGCCGTCTCCCAGCTCACTGGGCCTACTTCACCGAGCACATCGTCGCAACTCCACCCCCCGACGCCGTTGGGGCTTGACCAACTGTCTTGTCCACCGCATTGTAGCGCTCTGCTGCCACTCAAGATCTGCATCCGTGCACGGCGAGCCAACGCCAGCGCATCACCCTGAACGGCTCTGAAGTGACCCGCACTCTAGCTAGGCGAGCATGCCCAAATGCCGGCCCGAACTAGGTATCCACACATCACTCCCTTGTGCACTGTTCCGACGATGTTTGGATATCCTTTCACTACTCTCTTAGCTTACACGCCTATGCAACTCTGACTTTAACTCTTATTTCTTCTGGAGATATCATCTGAAAGAAGCAAATCCATTTTTTAGCGAAGCATGACGGCGCTACGGGCTCTGGTACACATCCTGCACACCCATATAACCTTGTATGTATCTGTCCTCCAGAACAACATCAAGGTCGATTACTCTTATTTGATCAACCTTTTGTCGTGTCAAAAATGCAGAGGGGGATGCAAGGAGCACAAGGCCTGCACATCCAAGCAAGTGGTAAGTCCCAAGCGTAAACAGAGCTGCAGTGAGCCTGTACAACGAGCTAGCGTAAGTCCCTGCATTTCATTTAATTCATACTGACATTCGTGTGTGATTTGTGTGCAGTGGCGGATCCACGAATTCAAGTTACAATGGGCGAACATTTATCTCAAAAAATACGAAGGCACTTGCACTCTGGAAATCAACATAACTTGTGAAATGTGAATCTACATGCACTTTGAAAACCAGCTAATGATCAAAAGTAGTTCAGATTATAAATACTAAGTGATGCAAGAACCAAAAAACACAAAATGCAATATGGTGTACAAGGACTACAAACATGGTCTGTACCTGCTTGAATTATTCGTTCTCTGGCTGAAAATATCGAAGTGTAATTGCACCTATAACCAGTGCGCAAACAGCATATCAATATATCTATCTTGCACAAGTATGACAATAGTTTCAAACAACCGATTAGAAAAGTATTTATGCTATGATGTCATGATAAATGGACTTTCTGGTAGATGGCCTCGACGTTTCCTCAAGCTATGAAAATGCACTATAATTTGCTTGTCATCAATGCCTGCAAATCTTTGTCTCTCTCAACATAGCAGATCATCATTAGACACTAAATCCTTCAATGAGCTTGCAAAATGCTTGCATCAGATCCCTCATTAGACACTATATGTTCATCACCAGGAGCATGTAAAATGTTTGCATCAAATCCTTCATTAGCAGTCTGTTCATTAGACACTTCTGGCTCAAGAACAACATGAGTTTGTATGTTTGCACCGGAAACTTGATTAGATACATCAGATTTAGTCAGTTCAGTATTTATTGGGGGAGTTATAAAATAAGTAGAAATTGGTTTCATTTTCTCATAGATTCCCCACATACAAGCTGTTTTACAACACCGTCAGGTTTAACTATTGGCCAGAAATTGAAGAGTTGAATTAGATATAATCAGGGATGTGATGTACCTGCTCATTGCGCATGGTACTCTTGCAAGCTGCGACTGTCCGTTTGCGCAAGCTCGATGCCATGCCCGTGCTGCCGCCGCTGCCTCCCATGCAGGCTACACCCAGGGTTGGATCTTCATCTTCTTGTCCTTCCGTTCGCTTGAAGCCCGGCGACCACCCTCCAACGAGGGCGCGAGGAAGTGCTGTGTTGGTCTATCCAGTGGCGGCTAGGTTAGGAGCCAACCAGACAGGAGGCTGGAGCGAATGAATTGGGATTTTTCCTGCTGTTGATTGATATGGGAGGCGGCCGTTTGGGCCACGAGCCTACTATAGGGCCTGCCTTGCACTTATGTTATTGGCCCATCCAAATTGAAATTTTTTTCTTCATTTTTTACATTGCCTGCTCGTGCGTTGGGACGAGCAAAACTAGTCTAGGCCAACCTGGATGACTCAAACTAGGTGCACACTTTCCAGTCACCTGAGGCGGCCGCCCATACCAGCCCCTATTGTGGCGTCACCCCTTTTGCTTGTATGATTGGGTAGTGAAAAATATTTCAGTGGCGCTTTTTGATTTACCCAGAGAATGGTTGAATTTCTTGTTTCTATAAACCGAGTTCGCCAATAATGTGAAGGATGCCAGTCTTTTCATCCTATTGCAGGTTGCTTAGATCTCGATATGCCAAAAATGATCGCATGAAATTATAGTAAAAGCCAGTGTGATGTGTGTGGCTACAACTAGTCTGACTACATGTCGTCATATAACATATCAAGGACGCACCATCTTACCAGATTAACCATTCGACTTACCAATGCAGTGTGGGAAGAAAGAAGTATTGGGACTGCGTATCCAAGCAATTGATGCCATGGACTCCTTCATACAACATTGTAAGCGAAAAAGAAGTTTCATTGTGCCTGTACAAAGAACTAGCGTAAGTTCAGTTACCGGCTTCTCGGAATTGTTCAATTATGTTGCTTGGCTTAATTTAGTTTGCTATTGATTACATAATGCCACAACCTATTAATCCTATTGTAGACTACGCCTATCTATGTGTTTGATACTTACTGTTAAGAATTACTTGTTTGCCTTAACTTAAATAGCTACTTGTTTGTTTAACTGCTTTGCTGCTGCAACAGCGGGTTAAGAACTACTTTTCAGGATCCAATTGAAACTCTTTAATTCCTTGTTTGTTTAACTGGTTTGCTGGTATAACTCCCAGTTGAGATGTTTTGCTAACTTCATCTTTTCTGAATCCAATCGGAACTTTAATGGCAAAACAAGTTTGCCTGAGATCAAAGAGCGAGGTCCCCATGGACGTTGCATCATCCCACAGCAGTGACAGTGGCCCAATCGTGCATTATGAATTGCCAACTACTGATGCTCTAGAGGCTAAACTAGTGGTAGAAAGAGATTCTGCTTCTGCACTTAGAGATGAAGTTGACATGTTGAGGAAGCAAACAACACAATCACAAGCAGTACCCAAGACAACCATTGAATATTTGGTGGATTTCAAAACGAAGCAAGCTGAGACTAACCACATTGTTAAGGTCCTGAAGGAAAAAAGGAAATTAAATTCCCCCTTGGTAAATCGTAGGTGAAATGTTCTTTCCATCGTTGAATAACCTTTGTGTTGTTTGTTCATGTAATCAATCAAACCATTTGTTTTAGAGATCATGTAATAATTGTTTTTTTGTTTTTTGTTCTTTGGTTTGTAATTTTATTTGAGCACAAGTCTGTATTAAAGACTCGGAGACATTTCATTTGGATTGTTGTGCCAGACCTACAAATATGCCAATCAGGCTGAATGTGCATTCAGCAATAATAGTAGTATAGATGGACCATAAGTGGCACGCATCGGAGAGGGCCAAGATGCTGGCTAAAAAAAGGATGCTGTTGTAGCAACAAAAACTATAGCGGCCTGGCTTATGTATGTTAGTTGATATTATTGATCCATATACTCTATAAGTGTTTATATGTCTGTTAGTTCTGTACACTCTTGGTTGATTGACTCGGTATTTGAATCTTGATACAACGCTTGTGTACATATCTAAATGGGAGTACACATTATGCTGCGTGTGACATTTGATGGACACGAAGTGTTCCAAATATTCGAATTCACCTTAAACTAGATTCTAGCTTCTGAATTTGAGTATCGGCATTTGTAAACCATATTCATATATGACAGTGGAATACATCATTGTCTCCCTTTTGAAGATATATAAAAACAGATAGAATGATTTATAAAGATTCATATAGGAACACAAAATGGATTTGAATTTAGTTGCCAGGGTAAACATGGATGCTTATTGTCCCAAAATTCGAAAGAAGCGGCAAAATGTCCACTCCCACGTCGGCTGCCCGAGGCCAAGTGTTTGGGAGATGGAAATTACTGTGTACCCATTACACGGACAATCCATCGGCCCGATTTCCACTGCTCTAAATAGGGTAGGTTAGTAACTTCAATTAGACATGACACGACCGCCTCTGAGCCCATTCCGACATGGTGGGCGTCAAACATGGGCGGCAAAACACATTTGATTCAAGCTCGTCCGAAAGACCTCTGTTTCTCCCTCCATTCCCCATTGATACATGGTGGGCGGAAAACAAACTCGACTCGGCCGAAATCGATGTATGCAAATATTTTCAATAGGGGCAGGTTTGTAACTTCACTCAGACGTGACACAACTGCTACATCTTGAGCTTGCATTGGTTTTCCTCGAAGAGGAGAGGGTGATGCAGCAAGTGTAGCGTAAGTATTTCCTTCAGTTTTGAGAACCAAGGTATCAATCCAGTAGGAGGCTCCTCAAAAGTCCCACGCACCTACACAAACAAACTGAGAACTCGCAACCAACGCAATAAAGGGGTTGTCAATCCCTTCATGGCCACTTGCGAAAGTGAGATCTAATAAAGATAATATGATAAGATAAATATATTTTTGGTATTTTATAATATAGATGCAAAAAGTAAAGATGCAAATAAAAGTAGATTGAAAGCAAATATGATAAGAGATAGACCCGGGGGCCATAGGTTTCACTAGTGGCTTCTCTCAAGATAGCATAAGTATTACGGTGGGTGAACAAATTACTGTCGAGCAATTGATAGAAAAGCGCATAGTTATGAGATTATCTAGGCATGATCATGTATATAGGCATCACGTCCATAACAAGTAGAGCGACTCCCGCCTGCATCTACTACTATTACTCCACACATCGGCCGACTCCTGCCTGCATCTAGAGTATTAAGTTCATAAGAACAGAGTAATGCATTAAGCAAGATGACATGATGTAGAGGGATAAACTCATGCAATATGATATAAACCCCATCTTGTTATCCTCGATGGCAACAATACAATACGTGCCTTGCAACCCTTTCTGTCACTAGGTAAGGACACTGCAAGATTGAGCCCAAAGCTAAGCACTTTGCCATGCCATGCCTCATTAAAACCGGACATGCATCATACTTGATTGTGCTTCATGCCATATTTATGTGATGGTTTTTTACTATGTTGTTTGTTTCTTTCAGGGTTGCTTCTCCCGTTAGCCTCGGTTTCGTTCCGGAGTTGTATGGATCCATTCGACTTCGTCCGTTTGTCTTCTTCATGGACTCGTTCTTCTTCCTTGCGGGATCTCAGGCAAGATGATCATACCCTCAAAATCACTACTATCTTTTCTATGCTAGTTTGCTCGCTCTTTTGCTATGCCAATGCTACGATGCCTACCATTTGCTTGTCAGCCTCCCAAATTGCCATGTCAAACCTCTAACCCACCATGTCCTAGCAAACTGTTGTTTGTCTATGTTACCGCTTTGCTCAGCCCCTCTTATAGCGTTGCTAGTTGCAGGTGAAGTTGAAGATTTCTCCATGGTGGACAGGATTTTGGTTGGGATATCACAATATCTCTTATATTATTAATGCATCTATATACTTGGTAAAGGGTGGAAGGCTCGGCCTTATCCCTGGTGTTTTGTTCCACTCTTGCCGCCCTAGTTTCCGTCATACCGGTGTTATGTTCCCGGATTTTGCATTCCTTACGCGGTCGGGTGATTTATGGGACCCCCCTGACAGTTCGCTTTGAATAAAACTTGTCCAGCAAGGCCCAACATTGGTTTTACCATTTGCCTCACCACCACCTATATTTCCCTTGGGAGTAATTAACCCAAGGGTCATCTTTATTCAGCCCCCCCCCCCCGAGCCAATGCTTGTATAAGTGTTGGTCCAAACTAGAGCGCTTTGCAGCGCCACCTCAAGGAAACTTGAGGTCTGGTTTTAGTTGTACGGACTGCTCATCCGGTCGTGGCCTGAGACGAGATACGCGCAGCTACTATCAGGATGTCGGCACGCCGGGAGGTCTTGCTGGTCTTGTTTTACCATTGTCGAAATGTCTTGATGTACCGGGATACCGAGTCTGATCGGAGTGTCTCGGGTGAAGGTCTATTCCTTCGTTGATCGCGAGAGCTTGTCATGGGCTAAGTTGGGACACCCCTGCAGGTTATAAACTTTCGAGAGCCGTGCCCGCGGTTATGTGGCAGATGGGAATTTGTTAATGTCCGGTTGTAGAAAACCCGAAGTTGACCTTAATTAAAATACATCAACCGTGTGTGTAACCGTGATGGTCTTTTTCCGGCGGAGTCCAGGGAGTGAACACGGTTTTGGAGTTATGCTTGACGTAGGTTGCTATAGGATCACTTCTTGATCATACTTTTATCGACCGTGCTTTGCCTTCTCTTCTCGCTCTCATTTGCGTATGTTAGCCACCATATATGCTAGTCGCTTGCTGCAGCTCCACCTCATGCCTTTACCTTACCCATAAGCTTAAATAGTCTTGATCTCGCGGGTGCGAGATTGCTGAGTCCCCGTGGCTCACAGATACTTCCAAAACCAGTTTGCAGGTGCCTATGTTACCGAGAAGGTGACGCAACCAAGCTCAAGGAGGAGCTCGATGAAGATCTTGCCCTTTGTGTTATTTCGTTCTAGTTGATCAGTAGTGGAGCCCAGTTGGGGTCGATCGGGGACCTTTGTCGCATTTGGGGTTCTTCTTTTATTTTGGTTCCGTAGTCGGACCTTGATTGTATATGGATGATGTAATGCTTTAGTTATGTAATTGTGTGAAGTGGCGATTGTAAGCCAACTATGTATCTCTTTCCCTTATGTATTACATGGGTTGTGTGAAGATTACCTCAGTTGCGACATTGCTTTCAATGCGGTTATGCCTCTAAGTCGTGCTTCGACACGCGGGAGATATAGCCGCATCGAGGGCGTTACAATTCCCTTGTTAGCCCTCCAGAAAAATGGAAAGTATCCCTCTCTTGATTGTCTGTATCTCTCCTTTAGCAAAATAAGGAAAGTATCTCTCTGTCGATTGCATGCATATCTTACTTTCCTAGACTAACTGATTTACTTACCACTAATCAAAAAATTTGCCAAGGGTAATTTAGTCCTAACATCTTATATTTACTAATTGGAGGCACCTTTCAAGCCTTCTCATTAATCCACATCATCAAAATTAATTACACCGTTGGATTGTAGAAATAACGTCTACGATTAAAGGGAAACTTACGTAACGCAAATGGTATCATCCAAAGAAGATACATTTGAAACGTTCAACATTGGTGAAATAAAAAACGCCACGTTTCCATAAAAAGATATAGCCTTGCATCTGCCACGTTCAACATTAATTGGTGAAAGAAAATAAAAAATACAACCATGTTTCCGTAAATGCATTTGACACGTTCAACATTAATTGGTGAAAGAAAACAAAAAATACAACCATTGTTCCGTAAATAGAGATATCCTCCTTCATAAAAGTTGGGCGGCTGAAAAAGAAAAAAAAATAAAAATCGCATCTGACACGTTATACTTGGGTGGAACAAAACTAGGAAAATGGTGTCCACGTTTCCCTCAAAACAAGGATAATCTCCTTCCATAAAAACTCCAGCGATAAAGAACAACCAGATCTGGAGATAGCCTCCTTTCATAAAAGTTGGGCTCTAAAATAGAAACAGAAAAAAATATCGCGTCAGACACGTTATACTTAAAAAAAGCCACGGTTCCACAAAAATAGATAGCCTTACATTTGACACGTTAAAAATTAGTTGGTGAAAGAAAACAAAAAAAACAGCCACGGTTCCATAAAAATAGATACCCTCCTTCCATAAAAGTTGGGCAGTGAAAATGAAAAAAAAAACAGATCGCATATGACACGATATAGTTTGGTGGACCAAAACTAGGAAAGGGGTTCCCTAAAAAAAAACTCCTTCCGTAAAAATTGCAGCGATGAAAAAAAAAAACAGATCTAGAGATAGCCTCCTTCCAAAAAAGTTAGGCGCTAAAATAGAAACAAAAAAGAAGATCGCATGTGACACGTTATACTTCCACGAAACAAAACTATGAAAGTGGGAAGTGTCCACGGTACCCTCAAAAAATGATACTATCCTTCCATTAAAACTCCAGCGATGAAAAAAATACTGATCTGTTTGACTACCCTTGAAAATCCATCAGTAAAATCTTTATTTTTCCTATTGAGCAGGAAGAAAATAGTCACGCAAAAAGGGGAAAATGTCTCTCCTGCGACTCTCGCGGCTGAAACGTATGCGTAACATATAGAAAGAACCTACATGTAACGTTGGTGAAAGAAAAATAAGAAAATGATTGATGGGTTCCTCAAATAAAAAAGGATAGCTTCCTTCAGTAAAAACTCCACCAATGAAAAGAACAAGGAAACAGATCCATTACTTTCCCTCTCATATAAATATGATTGTCTATGCGATATGGATATCTATAGTATGGATAGAAAATATCAAAATTTTCCCATGTAGGTTAATCAGAATAGAAATTGTTGAGAATATACGACTGCTTCTTTTTTAAATATGTATATCATTTGCTACGATATGACGTTTATTGATAGAAAGTCGTTCATGTATGTGTCCATTATTCTATATGAAAACAAAGATTTTATAATTCTATCATGCTTCCGTCGCAAAAAGGAAGATGTATGTCTTTTTTTAGGTTCAATTAGAAAGTATGATATATGCTACAATAGGGCACTTCATGTCTATACCTTCTAGAAACTTTTAGATCACGAGTACATGCTACCTTCAACAACTTCTGCGTTTGGAACTATGTTTTCTCCCAACATAACACATATACCCTTATGTAACCTTGAGAAGTAGGACATCCATATTTCTAAATATCATCCATAAATCTTACGTAGAACGCTATGACACAATTTGATGCAAACAATATAATCATAAAACAATCAAAGCAACGTAACTTCATTGGACCATATGTACATATGTCATAATAATAACCTATATCAACATATGCAAATTATTGTTTGACATTTCCAATTTCTTAAAACTTTGTTATATCTATGACTAAAGATACTAGCCCGTGCAGGTGCATGGGTTGATGACTAGTGTTCATAATTCCGTGCCTTGGTCACCATGCCGAAAATAATACACCTTACATAAAAGAATGGAGGGAGTACTTTACTAAGGCTAGATAGTTAATTGTGCACCATGACACGTTGTATTGCTACTATAGGATCATCTAGCTTCTCTCTTGTTGGTTAACATGTCTATTTATTTTGTCTTGAGAGAGGCGATTTGGTGCCCGGGCTCAGATGAGCCCGGGTGTGAACAATACCATGATTTGAAAATAGAAAAAAAATTCTGCAAGATGCTTCCTGTGTGTGAACTCCGTGCAAAATTTTGTGAAGTTTAGACATTTGAGGTGCTCGTGGAAAAAATATAAATTTTGGATGTCTGAGAACTTTTGAAAATCGCATTGTTCATGCCTGATTTTGTCTTTTTCCCACAAACTCCTCGAATGTCCCAACTTCAAAAAAATTTACACGGAGTTCACGCACAAGAGCATATTGCACCATAAAAAATTGGAATTTTTTGAACTTTTTTCTATTTCAAATCGAGCTACTGTTAACCGGACTCTGGGTTGAATTGTCGTTTTTTCTTGGTCTATCTTGCTCTTGCCTTAAAAAATGAATATGTATCTAAATCCTAGTTCCACTAATGGGCTAAGTTCATTGACATTGCTTCTATGCTTCTAGATTGTAGTGATAATAATTATTCAACTAATATTACTTCTATTAAGATTAGTATTAGAATTTACTTTTCATTTGTGTGATATATGGTGATAATTTCCTTATGGTTTATCATTTATCACACATGGCGCTTAGTTAGTTTATGTATTGTGCTTGCTGTGTAATTAACACCCCAGCATTATTTAGAAGATCAAGGTGTAAGTGGTGTACATTTATGATTCCATGCTTGTTTCATTTTTCGGTGTATTATATATAGGGTTCTTAGCTTATCTTCTCTTTGATTCAAAAAGTTTCCACTTTATCTAAACCTCATGAGAACAAATGCTATACAATCCTCTCGCTTCTATTATATTATTTCCAACCTTAAGGTCCGGTGAAGCTTGTTATTCAGGATATCTCAACAACCTCCTTCTTGTGGTAAACATGATGTACATGGTTCCTACTTCCTAGACATGTACGGTTTCATCCTTGCTCCTATTTGGTCCAAAGGTACAGTGGTTCTATCTCTCTAAGTTGCGCTTGATGTGGACCTTTGATAGGACTCGGTATGGCGTGACACCTAAGATCTGAAGCAACTGTATGCTTGGGCAACATGGATTAACAGACTTTGGAGAGATTTACAGCAAAGCTTCATTGATTCCATATCCTCGTTCCTAGTAATCCATATGAGCTATTGGCTGTCGTAGATGGATAATTATGACCTGTGTGGGCTTGCTTCTGCTAGTGATATCCAGGGTACTATCTCCACCATCTCTCACCTCTTTGATGTGGCGATCACCTAAATTGTTGCATACCCTCTAAACATCCTATATATGATGTTTAACTTCTATTGTATTCATGCAATGGTGCGTACTGTTTTTCTTTTTGTTGAGGAATTTATCTACTTGAGAAAAAGCAAAACAGATTAAAAGAGGGGGAAGCCATCCTCATGTTGACATCATTCAACCATCAAGCTAGCATCGCCGTCATCAATCAAAAAATGAGAATAAATCAATGATAACAAACGGCGGCTTTTATAAGTATTGTAAGGAAACAAAATGCCGACTCTAAAACTATGAAAATAATGACATGTGCAATGAGATGCACACCGTCTATGCACCTCTAGGAGGCGAATGTCCTCTTCATCCCCTAATGAGTGTGAGTAAAATAATCCTTTTATGTAGTCGATTGTAAGAATTCATGCAACTCTCCTTTGCTAGCCATGTTTTTTTATCTAACTCAATCAATCTTTTTGACTGTCAAATCTAAATCCGGTTCCTTGCTATCTAGATCTTTAAAACTAACACTGGCCACCCCACCAATTCCTCACATGCGCCTCCAGGCACCACCGCACAACCTTTGTCCTTCTTGCCCTCAATTCTCTCAGTTTGCCACAACATACATATCATTTTTCTCATTTACAATACCTGCACATAACCGTATACACTATACACACCATCTCCCACCGCTCCAAAATGGTGATGACCTTACTCGCCGCAAACCCTCAGTCGCAACCCATATATTTTTCTTAATTTCAAATATATGTATTAAATGCAATAGTACAAACAATTTTTCTTCTTGTGTTGACCAATTTGTCCAACATCTCGAGAAAAAGTCTAACAAAATAAAAGAAGGGGAACTCATCCTCTCATGTTGACATCATTCGACCATCAAGCTAGCGTCCCCATCGAAAGAAAACAAAAACAAAAATAGTCCACTCTAATAAAAAGGCTTAGAAGCAAAGGAAATGTCGACTCTAAAACTACAAACATAATGACGCATGAACGTTCGGTGTCTCGCTGACAGTGAACGGGATGCGCCAAGTGCATTTTGTCAGCAGCGGCTTGATGTAGTGGTGTGGACCCACCGGTGGCTACCTTCCAAAACAATTTCTTCCTCGCATCATGAGAATTTGACGCTAATACTGCCAGTCTTGATGCATCTACACGATGGGCATACCTGTGCCGCTTCTGCGCATGGCGCACACACGCACGTCTTGCACGTCTTGCACATTTCGGCACGGAAGCAACAACACAACGGGGGCGCTCTGGCTACACGTCTTGCACATTTCGGCTTCTGTCACTAGGAGATCCATTGTCGGTGTCTCATCCTCCTCCTCCTGCTCCTCCCTACAAAAAGCCACATGCTTATCCCCCCAACACGATCCGGCATCATCCTCATTGTTGTTGCTTCGACTACCACGAACCGCTTGCTGCGCGAGCACCTGCTGTAAGTCGGCACGGAGAACATTTGCCAGGGCCTCGTTGGACTGCGCGACATTGCGCCATGCCTGAGCCTCCATGTGGAGGTTCCTGATGCGCTCCTTGAGTGCCCAATTCATGCTCCTGATCCATCGATCTCCTGGTCCTTGGCCTTGAGCTGCTTCGCTGCCCTGGCCACCACAGTGGATATCATCCTACTAATGTGCCTCTGCCTGTACTCCCTCAAACTAGTCCACATCTTTTGTGTCTGCATCATCAATCGCCATTAACGGAAATCTAGATGAACCACAAACTGAAATTATGGATAGATACATGCAAGGTGACGATTTGATCGGTGGACTTACATGATTGTGCAGGTTGTCATCTACAACGACCGGCTGTTGTTGCGCTTGGGCTGCACCAAGCATCGACGATTGTTCGTCGCGCTTCCGCTTGTTGGTGGCCATTTCATGAGCATCATTGAGCCTCAGGCCTAACAGCGGTGGCAGCGGCGGCGGCGATGCAGCGAGGCCCATATAAGACTGGTATCCCTGTTAGCTCGGCAAGCTTGGCACCGCAGTGCCATTGCAAGGCCCACTGGTAGGCATAGTAGTGGCGGAGGCACCCGCGGCGAACCCCTGATCGGCGACGGATTGGTGGTGGCCGGTGTCGAGGATAATTTGGTGCAGACTTTTTGTGTCGACCATGACACGGCTATATATGGAGCCAAGGTGACGCGTCCCTGGAGCCAGATGGCTGGATGGCAGGGCACTTGGATGATAGCAAGCAGGGCATTAATGCCTGATTACTGGGTGTTGGTTGGCGTTGAGTGCGAGTAATTGACCCCAAATAATTCATATCCTTTTTAGGAGTGATTTGCTTGTATTATGGCTCCCATTTAAGTCTGGCTCAATTTGGAAGAATTCGCCGTGTTTCTTTCTTTACTAATCTGCAACAAACGGAAATGTTGGCTTCCCGCTCAGGATAATCGATTGGTAGATTCATAAAAACCCAAGGAAAATCTTTTTCTAGAGACCATACATATCGTTTTGTTAGTTCGTTTGCCAGGTATATCCTTTATGTTAGTGTTAGTATGTTCTTGGGACAAATTAGAATGGAGCGTTAAGCAGGAGGAGTAGCTTTGATCTGCTCTGCTCAGATAAATCCACGGGTTTAAGGATATCCAAATTAAGCAAAATAGATTATGCGTGCTTGGTAAAGGGTAGTGAGTGCCTCAGTGGAGGGCAATTTGGAGAAGAAGGAAACTGCAATTTTGTCGTGTCACCTATATATATAGGATGGGTCTATTATGATAACACCCCTTAAGACCCTTATTCTGTTAACACCCACCTTATTCTGCACATCCCCCACCAGATCGCCACCGCCCCTCCCCTCCCTGCCTTCTACCGCGGTAGCGGCCTGGGAGTGCCGCCGCCCCTCCCCTCCCAGCCTTCTTTCGCGGCAGCAGCCTAGGAGCGATGCCGCCACTCCCCTCCCCGCTTTATCCCATGGCGGCAGCTTGGGAGGGCCGCCGCCACTCCCTTCCCGACCATCTTCCACGGCGGCGGCGGGCAGCAACGCCGCCCCTCCCCTCATGGCCTTCTTCCACGACAGTGACCAAGCAGCACCGCCGCCCATCGCCTCTCGGCGTTCTTCCGCAGCAGCAACCAAGTAGCACCTCCCCCGCTTGCATATCGGCCTTCTTCCACGGCAGCATCTCGGTAGCGCCGCCGTCGATCTCCTCCGGGCCATAGATAACAAGCAAACTATGCATTGAAAACAGAATCTGTCAGAAACAGAACAGTCTGTAATGATATGAACAACAACCATACTTTTGCTACTCCAAAAATTATGAAATAAATTGGTGGACATGAGGAATTTGTCTATTAATCTTCTTCAAAAAGAATCAACTCAAAATTAATCTTACATAAAAAAAATGACAGCTAATCTCGTGAGCGCAAAGTTTATGTTTTTTACAGCAAGATCACATTAACTTTCACCCAAGTCTTCCCAAAGGTCTTACTTGGCACTTTATTGGAACAAAAGCTATAAAACATGATTACTACAGTAGCTTAATCATGTGAACATACAAAAACAGTAAGGGTAAATATTGGGTTGTCTCCCAACAAGCGCTTTTCTTTAATGCCTTTTAGCTAGGCATAATGATTTCAATGATGCTCACATAAAAGATAAGAATTGAAACACAAAGAGAGCATCATGAAGAATATGACTAGAATCTTAAAATCTAACCCACTTCCTATGCCTAGGGATTTTGAGAGCAAAGAACTTAAGGGAACAAGAATCAATTAGAATAGGAAGCAAAACAAGTATAACTTCGAACCTTTAAGCACATAGAGGGGAAACTTGATATTATTGCAATTCCAACAAGCATATATTCCTCCTTCGTAATAATTTTCAGTAGAATCATGAATGAATTTTGACCATATAACCATCACATAAAGAATTCTTTTCATGATCTACAAGCATAGAAATTTTACTACTCTCCACATAAGCAAAATTCTTCTCATTCGGAGTAGTGGGAACAAACTCAACAAAATAACTATCATGTGAGGCATACTCCAATTGAAAATTAAAATCATGGTGACAAGTTTCATGGTTAACATTATTATTTATAGCATACATGTCATCATAATTATCATCATAGATAACAACGTTGTTCTCATAATCAATTGAAACCTCTTCCGAAATAGTGGAATCATTACTAACTAAAGTCAAGACCTCTCCAAATCCACTTTCATATCACACTAAGATTCGACACCCTCCAAAATAGTGGGATCGTTACTTCCTAAAGTTAACACTCTTCCAAACACACTTTCAATGATAGTCTTATTGAATACTCCAAAATATATAAGTGAAGTTCATGGAGCATTCTATAATTAATGTAGACTAACCAATATGCAAGCTCAAAATATATAAGTGAAGCACACGAAGAATTCTATAAAACCATACTCAAAAGATTTAAATTAAGCACAAAGAGCATTCTATAAGATCAATGAAGGGCTATCTCATACTAGCATGGTTCCTAAAGAAGAAGAAAAACACAAAGGGCACAAATCATGCGAACAAAACAAAAACCAAGGTATACCAACAATTGTTGAAGAAGAAAGATAGGATGCCAACGGGGCATCCCCAAGCTTAGTTCCTTGGGCATCCCCAAGCTTTAACTCTTGCTTCTCTTTATTGTTCTCACATCGGTAACTCCTTGTTCTTCAAACACTTAATTCACACAAAACTTAACAAAAACTTTATGAGATCTGTTAGTATAATAAAGAAAATCACTACCTTTAGGTACTGTCATAAACTCATTCCAATTTCATATTGTTGGGGAACGTTAAATTAAAATTTTTCCTACGGTTTCACCAAGATCCATCTATGAGTTCATCTAAGCAACGAGTCAAGGGAGTGAGTTTGCATCTACATACCACTTGTAGATCGCGTGCGGAAGCTTTCAAGGGGATGGTGATGATGGAGTCGTACTCGACGTGATTCGAATCACTGATGTCCAAGTGCTGAACGGACAGCACCTCCGCGTTCAACACACGTACGGGACGGGAGACGTCTCCTCCTTCTTGATCCAGCAAGGGGGAAGGAGAGGTTGAGGAAGATTGCTCCAACAGCAGCACGACGGCGTGGTGGTGTTGGTGCAGCAGTACTCCGACAGGGCTTCACAAGTACGTAACGGAGGAGGAGATGTGTTGGGGAGGGGAGGGGCTGCGCCTGGAAGATGTGTACAGCAGCCCTCCCCTCACCCCTCTATTTATAGGGGAAGGGGCAAGGGGGGCCGACCCCTCTAGATGGGATCTAGAGGGGGGGCGGCGGGAAGGGAGGGGGGACTTGCCCCCCAAGCAAGGGGGGTGCCCCCCTTAGGGTTCCCCCCCCAACACTAGGCGCATGGGCCCAAGGTGGGGGCGCGCCCAGCCCTCCAGGGGTTGGCTCCCTCCCCTTTGCGGCCCATGTGGCCCTCCGGGAGGGGTGGCCCCTCCCGGTGGACCCCCGGAACCTCTCCGGTGGCCCCAGTACAATACCGATAAGCCCTCGAAACTTTCCGGTGTCCGTATGACAACTTCCCATATATAAAACTTCACCTCCGGACCATTCCGGAACTCCTCGTGACGTCCGGGATCTCATTCGGGACTCCGAATAACATTCGGTAGTCACATACTAGTCTTCCTAATAACCCTAGCGTCACCGAACCTTAAGTGTGTAGACCCTACGGGTTTGGGAGACATGCAGACATGACCGAGACCACTCTCCGGTCAATAACCAACAGCGGGATCTGGATACCCATGTTGGCTCCCACATGTTCCACGATGATTTCATCGGTTGAACCACGATGTCGAGGATTCAATCAAAAACCCCGTATACAATTCCCTTTGTCAATCGGTACGTTACTTCCCTGAGACTCGATCGTCGGTATCCCAATACCTTGTTCAGTCTCGTTACCGGCATGTCACTTTACTCGTACCGTAATGCATGATCCCGTGGCCAACACCTTGGTCACCTTGAGCTCATTATGATGATGCATTACCGAGTGGGCCCAGAGATACCTCGCCATCATACGGAGTGACAAATCCCAGTCTCGATCCTTGTCAACCCAACAGACACTTTCGGAGATACCTGTAGTGCACCTTTATAGTCACCCAGTTATGTTGTGATGTTTGATACACCCAAAGCTCTCCTACGGTATCCGGGAGTTACACGATCTCATGGTCGAAGGAAGAGATACTTGACATTGGAAAAGCTCTAGCGAACGAACTACACGATCTTTGTGCTATGCTTAGGATCGGGTCTTGTCCATCACATCATTCTCCTAATGATGTGATCCCGTTATCAACGACATCCAATGTCCATAGCCAGGAAACCATGACTATCTGTTGATCACAACGGGCTAGCCAACTAGAGGCTCACTAGGGACATATTGTGGTCTATGTATTCACACGTGTATTACGATTTCCGGATAATACAGTTATAGCATGAATAAAAGACAATTATCATGAACAATGAAATATAATAATACTTTTATTATTGCCTCTAGGGCATATTTCCAACAGTCTCCCACTTGCACTAGAGTCACCAATCTAGTTACATTGTGATGAATCGAACACCCATAGAGTTCTGGTGTTGATCATGTTTTGCTCGCGAGAGAGGTTTAGTCAACGGATCTGCGACATTCAGATCTGTACGTACTTTGCAAATATCTATGTCTCCATCTTGAACATTTTCACGGATGGAGTTGAAACGACGCTTGATGTGCCTGGTCTTCTTGTGAAACCTGGGCTCCTTGGCTAGGGCAATAGCTCCAGTGTTGTCACAGAAGAGTTTGATCGGCCCCGACGCATTGGGTATGACTCCTAGGTCGGTGATGAACTCCTTCACCCAAATCGCTTCATGCGCTGCCTCCGAGGCTGCCATGTACTCCGCTTCACACGTAGATCCCGCCACGACGCTCTGCTTGCAGCTGCACCAGCTTACTGCTCCACCATTCAACATATACAGGTATCCGGTTTGTGACTTAGAGTCATCCAGATCTGAGTCGAAGCTAGCGTCGACGTAACCCTGTACGACGAGCTCTTCGTCTCCTCCATAAACGAGAAACATGTCATTTGTCCTTTTCAGGTACTTCAGGATATTCTTGACCGCTGTCCAGTGTTCCTTGCCGGGATTACTTTGGTATCTTGCTACCAAACTTACGGCAAGGTTTACATCAGGCCTGGTACACAGCATGGCATACATAATAGATCCTATGGCTGAAGCATAGGGGATGACACTCATCTCTTCTTTATCTTTTGCCGTGGTCGGGGACTGAGCCGAGCTCAATCTCACACCTTGTAACATAGGCAAGAACCCCTTCTTGGACTGATCCATTTTGAACCTCTTCAAAATCTTATCAAGGTATGTGCTTTGTGAAAGACCTATGAGGCGTCTCGATCTATCTCTATAGATCTTGATGCCTAATATATAAGCAGCTTCTCCGAGGTCCTTCATTGAAAAACACTTATTCGAGTAGGCCTTAATGCTGTCCAGAAGTTCTATATCATTTCCCATCAAGAGTATGTCATCTACATATAATATGAGAAATGCTACAGAGCTCCCACTCACTTTCTTGTAAATGCAGGCTTCTCCATAAGTCTGCATAAACCCAAACACTTTGATCATCTCATCAAAGCGAATGTTCCAACTCCGAGATGTTTGCACCAGCCCATAAATGGATCGCTGGAGCTTGCATACTTTGTTAGTGTTCTTAGGATCGACAAAACCTTCCGGCTGCATCATATACAGCTCTTCCTTAAGATGTCCGTTAAGGAATGCCGTTTTGACGTCCATCTGCCATATCTCATAATCATAGTATGCGGCAATTGCTAACATGATTCGGACGGACTTCAGCTTCGCTACGGGAGAGAATGTCTCGTCGTAGTCAATCCCTTGAACTTGTCGATAACCCTTAGCGACAAGTCGAGCCTTATAAATGGTAACATTTCCATCCGCGTCCGTCTTCTTCTTAAAAATCCATTTGTTTTCTATTGCTCGCCGATCATCGGGCAAGTCTGTCAAAGTCCATACTTTGTTTTCATACATGGATTCTATCTCGGATTTCATGGCTTCGAGCCATTTGTTGGAATATGGGCCCGCCATCGCTTCTTCATAGTTCGAAGGTTCACCGTTGTCTAACAACATGATTTCCAAGACAGGGTTGCCGTACCACTCTGGTGCGGAACGTGTCCTTGTGGACCTACGAAGTTCAGTAGCAACTTGATCCGAAGTACCTTGATCATCATCATTGTTTTCCTCTTCAGTTGGTGTGGGCATCACAGGAACATTTTCCTGAGCTGCACCACTTTCCCGTTCGAGAGGTAGTACTTCATTGAGTTCTACTTTCCTCCCACTTACTTATTTCGAGAGAAACTCTTTTTCCAGAAAGCATCCGTTCTTGGCAACAAAGATCTTGCCCTCGGATCTTAAGTAGAAGGTATACCCGACAGTTTCCTTAGGGTATCCTATGAAGACGCATTTTTCTGACTTGGGTTCGAGCTTTTCAGGTTGAAGTTTCTTGACATAAGCATCGCATCACCAAACTTTTAGAAACGACAGCTTAGGTTTCTTCCCAAACCATAATTCATACGGTGTCGTCTCAACGGATTTAGACGGTGCCCTATTTAAAGTGAATGTAGCTGTCTCTAGAGCGTATCCCCAAAATGATAGCGGTAAATCGGTAAGAGACATCATAGACCGCACCATATCCAATAGAGTGTGATTACGACGTTCGGACACACCGTTTCGCTGAGGTGTTCCAGGCGGCGTGAGTTGTGAAACGATTCCACATTTCCTTAAGTGTGTGCCAAATTCGTGACTTAAATATTCTCCTCCACGATCTGATCGTAGGAACTTTATTTTTCGGTCACGTTGATTCTCTACTTCATTCTGAAATTCCTTGAACTTTTCAAAGGTCTCAGACTTGTGTTTCATTAAGTAGACATACCCATATCTACTCAAGTCATCAGTGAGAGTGAGAACATAACGATATCCTCCGCGAGCCTCAACGCTCATTGGACCGCACACATCAGTATGTATGATTTCCAATAAGTTGGTTGCTCCCTCCATTGTTCCGGAGAATGGAGTCTTGGTCATTTTGCCCATGAGGCATGGTTCGCATGTGTCAAACGATTCATAATCAAGAGACTCTAAAAGTCCATCCGCATGGAGCTTCTTCATGCGCTTGACACCAATGTGACCAAGGCGGCAGTGCCACAAGTATGTGGGACTATCGTTATCAACTTTGCATATTTTGGCATCCACACTATGAATATGTGTAATATTACGCTCGAGATTCATTAAGAATAAACCATTGACCATCGCAGCATGACCATAAAACATATCTCTCATATAAATCGAACAACCATTATTCTCGGATTTAAATGAGTAGCCATCTCGTATTAAACGAGATCCTGATACAATGTTCATGCTCAAACTTGGCACTAAATAACAATTATTAAGGTTCAAAACTAATCCCGTAGGTAAATGTAGAGGCAGCATGCCGACGGCGATCACATCGACTCTGGAACCATTCCCGACGCGCATCGTCACCTCGTCCTTCGCCAGTCTCCGTTTATTCCGCAGCTCCTGCTGTGAGTTACAAATCTGAGCAATGGCACCGGTATCAAATACCCAGGAGTTACTACGAGTACTAGTAAGGTACACATAAATTACATGTATATCAAATATACCTTTGGTGTTGCCGGCCTTCTTATCCGCTAAGTATTTGGGGCAGTTCCGCTTCCAGTGACCCTTCCCCTTGCAATAAATGTTGGGGAACGTAGTAATTTCAAAAATTTTCCTACGCACACGCAAGATCATGGTGATGCATAGCAACGAGAGGGGAGAATGTTGTCTACGTACCCTCGTAGACCGAAGCGGAAGCGTTGACGCAATGTTGAGGAAGTAGTCGTACGTCTTCCCGGTCTAACCAATCCAAGCACCGTTACTCCGGCACCTCCGAGTTCTTGACACACGTACAGCTCGATGACGCACCCCGAACTCCGATCCAGCAGAGGTACGGGGAGGAGTTCCGTCAGCACGACGGCGTGGTGACAATCTTGATGTTCAACTGTCGCAGGGCTTCGCCTAAGCACCGCTACAATATGACCGAGGTGTAGTATCGTGGAGGGGGGCACTGCACACGGCTAAGGAACGATCACGATGATCAACTTGTGTGTCCATGGGGTGCCCCCTGCCCCCGTATATAAAGGAGTGGAGGAGGGGAGGGCCGGCCCTCTCTATGGCGCGCCCTAGGGGAGTCCTACTCCCACCGGGAGTAGGATTCCCCCTTTCCTAGTCCAACTAGGAACCCTTCCATGTAGTAGGAGTAGGAGAGAAGGAAAGGGAAGAGAGAAAGAGAAGGAAGGAAGGGGGCGCCCCCCTCCCTAGTACAATTCGGACTAGTCCAAGGGGAGGGGTGCGGCCACCCTTTTGGCCCTTTCTCTCCTTTCCCGTATGGCCCAATGAGGCCCAATACGAATTCCCGTAACTCTCCGGTACTCCGAAAAATACCCGAATCACTCGGAACCTTTCCGAACTCCGAATATAGTCGTCCAATATATCGAACTTTACGTCTCGACCATTTAGAGACTCCTCGTCATGTCCCTGATCTCATCCGGGACTCCGAACTCCTTCGGTACATCAAAACTCATAAACTCATAATATAACTGTCATCAAAACCTTAAGCGTGCGGACCCTACGGTTCGAGAACAATGTAGACATGACCGAGACACGTCTCCGGTCAATAACCAATAGCGGGACCTGGATGCCCATATTGGTTCCTACATATTCTACGAAGATCTTTATCGGTCAGACCGCATAACAACATACGTTGTTCCCTTTGTCATCGGTATGTTACTTGCCCGAGATTCGATCGTCGGTATCCAATACCTAGTTCAATCTCGTTACCGGCAAGTCTCTTTACTCGTTCTGTAATACATCATCTCGCAACTAACTCATTAGTTGCAATGCTTGCAAGGCTTAAGTGATGTGCATTACCGAGAGGGCCCAGAGATACCTCTCCGACATTCGGAGTGACAAATCCTAATCTCAAAATACGCCAACCCAACAAGTACCTTTGGAGACACCTGTAGAGCACCTTTATAATCACCCAGTTACGTTGTGATGTTTGGTAGCACACAAAGTGTTCCTCCGGTAAACGGGAGTTGCATAATCTCAGTCATAGGAACATGTATAAGTCATGAAGAAAGCAATAGCAACATACTAAACGATCGGGTGCTAAGCTAACGGAATGGGTCATGTCAATCAGATCATTCAACTAATGATGTCATCCCGTTAATCAAATAACAACTCTTTGTCCATGGTTAGGAAACATAACCATCTTTGATTAACAAGCTAGTCAAGTAGAGGCATACTAGTGACACTCTGTTTGTCTATATATTCACACATGTATTATGTTTCCGGTTAATACAATTCTAGCATGAATAATAAACATTTATCATGATATAAGGAAATAAATAATAACTTTATTATTGCCTCTAGGGCATATTTCCTTCAGTCTCCCACTTGCACTAGAGTCAATAATCTAGATCACATCACCATGTGATTCACATCGATAGTTCACATCATCATGTGATTAACACCCATAGTTCACATCGCCATGTGACCAATATCCAAAGGGTTTACTAGATTCAGTAATCTAGTTCACATCGCTATATGATTAACACCCAAAGAGTACTTAGGTGTGATCATGTTTTGCTTGTGAGAGAATCTTAGTCAACGGGTCTTTCACATTCAGATCCGTTACGTATTTTGCAATTTTTTATGTCTACAATGCTCTGCACGGAGCTACTCTAGCTAATTGCTCCCACTTTCAATATGTATCTAGATCGAGACTTAGAGTCATCCAGATTGGTGTCAAAACTTGCATCGACGTAACCCTTTACGCCGAACCTTTTATCACTTCCATAATCGAGAAACATATCCTTATTCCACTAAGGATAATTTTGACCGCTGTCCAGTGATCTACTCCTAGATCACTGTTGTACTCCCTTGCCAAACTCAGTGCAGGGTATACAATAGATCTGGTACATAGCATGGCATACTTTATAGAACCTATGGCCAAGGCATAGGGAATGACTTTCATTCTCTTATCTTTTGTCGTGGTCGGGTTTTGAGTCTTACTCAATTTCACACCTTTGTAACACAGGCAAGAACTCTTTCTTTGACTGTTCCATTTTGAACTACTTCAAAATCTTATCAAGGTATGTACTCATTGAAAAAACTTATCAAGCGTCTTGATCTATCTCTATAGATCTTAATGCTCAATATGTAAGCAGCTTCACCGAGGTCTTTCTTTGAAAAACTCCTTTTAAACACTCCTTTATGCTTTGCAGAATAATTCTACATTATTTCCGATCTACAATATGTCATTCACTTTCTAATAAATACAGGCTTCACTGCAAGTCTGTATAAACTATATGCTTTGATCAACTTATCAAAGCGTATATTCCAACTCCGAGATGCTTGCACCAGTCCACAGATGCACATTTTGTTAACACCTTTAGGATCGACAAAACCTCTTGGTTGCATCACATACAACTCTTCTTTAATCACTCCATTAAGGAATGCAGTTTTGTTTATCCATTTGCCAGATTTCATAAAATGCGGCAATTGCTAACATGATTCGGACAGACTTTTAAGCATCGATACGAGTGAGAAAATCTCATTGTATTCAACATCTTGAACTTTGTCAAAAACCTTTTTCGACAAGTCTAGCTTTGTAGATAGTAACACTACTATCAGCGTCCGTCTTCCTCTTGAAGATCCATTTATTTTCTATGGCTCGCCGATCATCGGGAAACTCCACCAAAGTCCACACTTTGTTCTCATACATGGATCTCATCTCATATTTCATGGCCTCAAGCCATTTCGCAGAATCTGGGCTCATCATCGCTTCCTCATAGTTCGTAGGTTCATCATGGTCTAGTTACATGACTTCCAGAACAGGATTACCGTACCACTCTGGTGCGGATCTCACACTAGTTGACCTACGAGGTTCGGTAGTAACTTGATCTGAAGTTACATGATCATCATCATTAGCTTCCTCACTAATTGGTGTAGTAGTCACAGGAACAGATTTCTGTGATGAACTACTTTCCAATAAGGAAGCAGGTACAGTTACCTCATCAAGTTCTACTTTCCTCCCACTCACTTCTTTCGAGAGAAACTCCTTCTCTAGAAAGTATCCATTTTCAGCAACGAATGTCTTGCCTTCGGATCTGTGATAGAAGGTGTACCCAACTGTCTCCTTTGGGTATCCTATGAAGACACATTTCTCCGATTTGGGTTTGAGCTTATCATGATGAAACTTTTTCTTATAAGCATCGCAACCCCAAACTTTAAGAAACGACAACTTTGGTTTCTTGCCAAACCACAGTTCATATTGTGTCGTCTCAACAGACTTAGATGGTGCCCTATTTAACGTGAATGCAGCTGTCTCTAACGCATGATCCCAAAATGATATTGGTAAATTGGTAAGAAACATCATAGATTGTACTATATCCAATAAAGTATGATTATGACGTTCGGACACGCCATTATGATGTGGTGTTCCAGGTGGCATGAATTTGTGAAACTATTCCACATTGTTTTAATTGAAGACCAAACTCATAACTCAAATATTTGTCTCCGCGATCAGATCGTAGAAACCTTATTTTCTTGTCACGATGATTTTTCCACTTCACTCTGAAATTCTTTGAACCTTTCAACTATTTCAGAGTTATGTTTCATCAAGTAGATATACCCATATCTGCTCAAATCATCTGTGAAGGTCAGAAAATAACGATACCCGCCGCAAGCCTTAACACTCATTGGATCGCATACATCAGTATGTATTATTTCCAATAAGTCAGTTGCTCGCTCCACTGTTTCGGAGAACGGAGTCTTAGTCATCTTGCCCATGAGGCATGGTTCGCAAGCATCAAGTGATTCATAATGAAGTGATTCCAAAATCCCATCAGCATGGAGTTTCTTCATGCGCTTTACACCAATATGACCTAAACGGCAGTGCCACAAATAAGTTGCACTATCATTATTAACTTTGCATCTTTTGATTTCAATATTATGAATATGTGTATCACTACGATCGAGATCCAATGAACCATTTTCATTGGGTGTGTAACCATATAAGGTTTTATTAATGTAAACAGAATAACAGTTTATTCTCTTACTTAAATGAATAACCGTATTGCAATAAACACGATCAAATCATATTCATGCTCAACGCAAACATCAAATAACATTTATTTAGGTTCAACACTAATCCCGAAAGTATAGGGAGTGTGCGATGATGATCATATCAATCTTGAAACTACTTTCAACACACATCGTCACTTCACCCTTAACTAGTTTCTGTTTATTCTGCAACTCCCGTTTCGAGTTACTACTCTTAGCAACTGAACCAGTACCAAATACCGAGGGGTTTCTATAAACACTAGTAAAGTACACATCAATAACATGTATATCAAATATACCTTTGTTTACTTTGCCATCCTTCTTATCCGCCAAATACTTGGGGTAGTTCCGCTTCCAGTAACCAGTCCCTTTGCAGTAGGAGCACTTAGTCTCAGGCTTAGGTCCAGACTTGGGCTTCTTCACTTGAGCAGCAACTTGCTTGCCGTTCTTCTTGAAGTTCCCTTCTATCCCTTTGCCCTTTTATTGAAACTAGTGGTCTTGTTAACCATCAACACTTGATGTTCTTTCTTGATTTCTACCTTCATCGATTTCATCATCAAGAAAAACTCGGGAATCATTTTCATCATCCCTTGCATACTATAGTTCATCACGAAGTTCTACTAACTTGGTGATGGTGACAAGAGAATTCTGTCAACCACTATCTTATCTGGAAGATTAACTCCCACTTGATTCAAGCGATTGTAGTACCAAGACAATCTGAGCACATGATCACTAGTTGAGCGATTCTCCTCCATCTTTTAGCTATAGAACTTGTTGGAGACTTCATATCTCTCAACTCGGGTATTTGCTTGAAATATTAACTTCAACTCCTGGAACATCTCATATGGTCCATGACGTTCAAAACGTCTTTGAAGTCCCGATTCTAGGCCGTTAAGCATGGTGCACTTAAACTATCAAGTAGTCATCATATTGAGCTAGCCAAACGTTCATAACGTCTGCATCCGCTCCTGCAATAGGTCTGTCACCTAGCGGTGCATCAAGGACATAATTCTTCTGTGTAGCAATGAGGATAAACCTCAGATCACGGATCCAATCCGCATCATTGCTACTAACATCTTTCAATACATTTTTCTCTAGGAACATATCAAAATAAACATATGAAAGCAACAACGCAAGCTATTGATCTTACAACATAATTTGCAAAATACTACCAGGACTAAGTTCATGATAAATTTAAGTTCAATTAATCATATTACTTAAGAACTCCCACTTAGACAGACATCTCTCTAGTCATCTAAGTGATCACGTGATCCAAATCAACTAAACCATAACCGATCATCACGTGAGATGGAGTAGTTTTCAATGGTGAACATCACTATGTTGATCATATCTACTATATGATTCACGCTCGACCTTTCGGTCTCCGTGCTCCGAGGCCATATCTACATATGCTAGGCTCGTCAAGTTTAACCTGAGTATTCCGCGTGTGCAAAACTGGCTTGCACCCGTTGTAGATGGACGTAGAGCTTATCACACCCGATCATCACGTGGTGTCTGGGCACGATGAACTTTGGCAACGGTGCATACTCAAGGAGAACACTTCTTGATAATTAGTGAGAGATCATCTTAAAATGCTACCGTCAATCAAAGCAAGAATAAGATGTATAATAGATAAACATCATATGCAATCAAAATATGTGACATGATATGGCCATGATCATCTTGCACCTTTGATCTCCATCTCCAAAGTACTGTCATGATCTCTATCGTCACCGGCACGACACCATGATCTTCATCATCTTGATCTATATCAATGTGTCATCACATGGTTGTCTCACCAACTATTGCTCTTGCATCTATTGCTATCGGATAGCGATAAAGTAAAGCAATTATTTGGAACTTGCATCTTATGCAACAAAGATACATCCATAGGGCTTCTGCTAGTTGCCGATAACTTCAACAAAACATGATCATCTCATACAACAACTTATATCTTATCATGTCTTGACCATATCACATCGCAACATGCCCTGCAAAAACAAGTTAGACGTCCTCTACTTTGTTGTTGCAAATTTTACGTGGCTGCTATGGGCTGAGAAAGAACTGTTCTTACCTACGCATCAAAACCACAACGATAGTTTGTCAAGTTGGTGCTGTTTTAACCTTCGCAAGGACCGGGCTTAGCCATACTCGGTTCAACTAAAGTTGGAGAAACTGACACCCGCCAGCCACCTGTGTGCAAAGCACGTCGGCAGAACCATCTCGCGTAAGCGTACGCGTAATGTCGGTCCGGGCCGCTTCATCCAACAATACCGCCAAACCAAAGTATGACATACTGGTAAGCAGTATGACTTGTATCGCCCACAACTCACTTGTGTTCTACTCGTGCATATAACATCAACGCATAAAACCTAGGCTCGGATGCCACTGTTGGGGAACGTAGTAATTTCAAAAAATTTCCTACGCACACACAAGATCATGGTGATGCATAGCAACAAGAGGGGAGAGTGTTGTCTACGTACCCTCGTAGACCGAAGCAGAAGCGTTGACGCAATGTTGAGGAAGTAGTCGTACGTCTTCCCAATCTAACCAATCCAAGCACCGTTACTACGGCACCTCCGAGTTCTTGACACACGTACAGCTCGATGACGCACCCCGAACTCCGATCCAGCAGAGGTATGGGGAGGAGTTCCGTCAGCACGACGGCGTGGTGACGATCTTGATGTTCAACTGTCGCAGGGCTTCGCCTAAGCACCGCTACAATATGACCGAGGTGTAATATCGTGGAGGGGGGCACCGCACACGGCTATGGAACGATCACGATGATCAACTTGTGTGTCCATGGGGTGCCCCCTGCCCCCGTATATAAAGGAGTGGAGGAGGGGAGGGCCGGCCCTCTCTATGGCGCGCCCTAGGGGAGTCCTACTCCCACCGGGAGTAGGATTCCCCCTTTCCTAGTACAACTAGGAACCCTTCCATGTAGTAGGAGTAGGAGAGAAGGAAAGGGAAGAGAGAAGGAGAAGGAAGGAAGGGGGCGCCCCCCTCCCTAGTCCAATTCGGACTAGTCCAAGGGGAGGGGTGCAGCCACCCTTTTGGCCCTTTCTCTCCTTTCCCGTATGGCCCAATGAGGCCCAATACGAATTCCCGTAACTCTCCGGTACTCCGAAAAATACCCGAATCACTCGGAACCTTTCCGAACTCCGAATATAGTCGTCCAATATATCGATCTTTACGTCTCGACCATTTCGAGACTCCTCGTCATGTCCCCGATCTCATCCGGGACTCCGTACTCCTTCGGTACATCAAAACTCATAAACTCATAATATAACTGTCATCGAAACCTTAAGCGTGCGGACCCTACGGTTCGAGAACGATGTATACATGACCGAGACACGTCTCCGGTCAATAGCCAATAGCGGGACCTAGATGCCCATATTGGTTCCTACATATTCTACGAAGATCTTTATCGGTCAGACCGCATAACAACATACGTTGTTCCCTTTGTCATTGGTATGTTACTTGCCCGAGATTCGATCGTCGGTATCCAATACCTAGTTCAATATCGTTACCGGCAAGTCTCTTTACTCGTTCTGTAATACATCATCTCGCAACTAACTCATTAGTTGCAATGCTTGCAAGGCTTAAGTGATGTGCATTACCGAGAGGGCCCAGAGATACCTCTCCGACATTCGGAGTGACAAATCCTAATCTCGAAATACGCCAACCCAACAAGTACCTTTGGAGACACCTGTAGAGCACCTTTATAATCACCCAGTTACGTTGTGATGTTTGGTAGCACACAAAGTGTTCCTCCGGTAAACGGGAGTTGCATAATCTCATAGTCATAGGAACATGTATAAGTCATGAAGAAAGCAATAGCAACATACTAAACGATCGGGTGCTAAGCTAACAGAATGGGTCATGTCAATCAGATCATTCAACTAATGATGTGATCCCGTTAATCAAATAACAACTCTTTGTCCATGGTTAGGAAACATAACCATCTTTGATTAACAAGCTAGTCAAGTAGAGGCATACTAGTGACACTCTGTTTGTCTATATATTCACACATGTATTATGTTTCCGGTTAATACAATTCTAGCATGAATAATAAACATTTATCATGATATAAGGAAATAAATAATAACTTTATTATTGCCTCTAGGGCATATTTCCTTCAATAAAAGCACTTAGTCTCAGCCTTGGGTCCATTCTTTGACTTCTTCCCGGTAACTGGCTTACCGGGCGCGGCAACATCCTTGCCGTCCTTCTTGAAGTTCTTCTTGCCCTTGCCCTTCTTGAACTTAGTGGTCTTATTAACCATCAACACTTCATGTTCTTTCTTGATTTCATCCTCTGCTGACTTCAGCATCGAGAACACTTCAGGAAAATGGTCTTCACCATCCCCTGCATGTTGTAGTTCATCACAAAGCTCTTGTAGCTTGGTGGGAGCGACTGGAGGATTCTGTCAATGACCGCCTCATCTGGGAGGTTAATGTTCAGCTGGGTCATACGGTTGTGCAACCCAGACATCTTGAGGATGTGCTCACTGACAGAACTGTTTTCCTCCATCTTACAACTGTAGAACTTGTCGGAGACATCATATCTCTCGACCCGGGCATGAGCTTGGAAAACTAGTTTTAGCTCTTCGAACATCTCATATTCTCCGTGATGCTCAAAACGCTTTTGGAGCCCCGGTTCTAAGCTGTAAAGCATGCCGCACTGAACGAGGGAGTAATCATCAGCACGAGTTTGCCAAGCATTCATAACGTCTTGGTTCTCTGGGACGGGAGCGTCACCTAGCAGTCCTTCTAGGACATATTGCTTCCTGGCAGCTATGAGGATGATCCTCAGGTTCCGGACCCAGTCCGTATAGTTGCTGCCATCATCTTTCAGCTTGGTTTTCTCGAGGAACGCATTGAAGTTCATGTTGACATGAGCGTTGGCCATTTGATCTACAAGACATATTTGCAAAGGTTTTAGACTAAGTTCATGATAATTAAGTTCATGTAATCAAATTATGAACTCCCACTCAGATTAGACATCCCTCTAGTCATCTAAGTGTTACACGATCCGAGTCGACTAGGCCGTGTCCGATCATCACGTGAGACGGACTAGTCATCGTCGGTGAACATCTTCATGTTGATCGTATCTTCCATACGACTCGTGTTCGACCTTTCTGTCTCCGTGTTCCGAGGCCATGTCTGTACATGCTAGGCTCGTCAAGTTAACCCTATGTGTTTTGCTGTGTAAAACTGTCTTACACCCATTGTATGTGAACGTAAGGATCTATCACACCCGATCATCACGTGGTGCTTCAAAACGACGAACTGTAGCAACGGTGCACAGTTAGGGGAGAACACTTCTTGAAATTGTTGTAAGGGATCATCTTATTTACTACCGTCATCCTAAGTAAACAAGATGCATAAACATAATAAACATCACATGCAATTATATAGTTGTGACATGATATGGCCAATATCATATAGCTCCATTGATCTCCATCTTCGGGGCTCCATGATCATCTTGTCACTGGCTCAACGCCATGATCTCCATCATCATCATCTCCATCATCATGTCTTCATGAAGTTGTCACGCCAACGACTACTTCTACTTCTATGGCTAACACATTTAGCAATAAAGTAAAGTAGTTTACATGGCGTTCTTCAATGACACGCAGGTCATACAAAAAATAAAGACAACTCCTATGGCTCCTGCCGGTTGTCATACTCATCGACATGCAAGTCGTGAATCCTATTACAAGAACATGATCTCATACATCACAATTTATCATTCATCACAACTTCTGGCCATATCACATCACATGAACAATCGCTGCAAAAACAAGTTAGACGTCCTCTAATTGTTGTTGCATCTTTTACGTGGCTGCAATTGGGTTCTAGCAAGAACATTTTCTTACCTACGAATAACCACAACGTGATTTTGTCAACTTCTATTTACCCTTCATAAGGACCCTTTTCATTGAATCCGCTTCAACTAAGGTGGGAGAGACAGACACCCGCCAGCCACCTTATGCAACTAGTGCATGTCAATCGGTGGAACCGGTCTCACGTAAGCGTACGTGTAAGGTTGGTCCGGGCCGCTTCATCTCACAATACCTCTGAAGCAAGAAAAGACTAGTAGTGGCAAGCAAGTTGACAAGATCCACGCCCACAACAAAATTGTGTTCTACTCGTGCATTAGAGAACTACGCATAGACCTAGCTCATGATGCCACTGTAGGGGAACGTTGCAGAAAATTAAAAAATTTCCTACAGTTTCACCAAGATCCATCTATGAGTTCATCTAAGCAACGAGTCAAGGGAGTGAGTTTGCATCTACATACCACTTGTAGATCGCGTGCGGAAGCTTTCAAGGGGATGGTGATGATGGAGTCGTACTCGACGTGATTCGAATCACCAATGTCCAAGTGCTGAACGGACAGCACCTCCGCGTTCAACACACGTACGGGGCAGGAGACGTCTCCTCCTTCTTGATCCAGCAAGGGGAAATGAGAGGTTGAGGAAGATTGCTCCAACGGCAGCACGACGGCGTGGTGGTGTTGGTGCAGCAGTACTCCGACAGGGCTTCGCAAGTACGTAACGGAGGAGGAGCTGTGTTGGGGAGGGGAGGGGCTGCGCCTGGAAGATGTGTACAGAAGCCCTCCCCTCACCCCTCTATTTATAGGGGAAGGGGCAAGGGGGGCCGACCCCTCTAGATGGGATCTAGAGGGGGGGCGGTGGCCAGGGAGGGGGGACTTGCCGCCCAAGCAAGGGGGCGCCCCCCTTAGGGTTTCCCCCCCAACCCTAGGCGCATGGGCCCAAGGTGGGGGGCGCGCCCAGCCCTCCAGGGGCTGGCTCCCTCCCCTTTGCGGCCCATGTGGCCCTCCGGGAGGGGTGGACCCTCCCGGTGGACCCCCGGAACCTCTCCGGCGGCCCCGGTACAATATCGATAAGCCCTCGAAACTTTCCGGTGTCCGTATGACAACTTTCCATATATAAAACTTCACCTCCGGACCATTCTAGAACTCCTCGTGACGTCCGGGATCTCATCCGGGACTCCAAACAACATTTGGTAGTCACATACTAGTCTTCCTAATAACCCTAGCGTCACCGAACCTTAAGTGTGTAGACCCTACGGGTTCAGGAGACATGCAGACATGACCGAGACCACTCTCCGGTCAATAACCAATAGCGGGATCTGGATACCCATGTTGGCTCCCACATGTTCCATGATGATTTCATCGGTTGAACCACGATGTCGAGGATTCGATCAAAAACCCCGTATACAATTCCCTTTGTCAATCGGTCCGTTACTTGCCCGAGACTCGATCGTCGGTATCCCAATACCTTGTTCAGTCTCATTACCGGCATGTCACTTTACTCGTACCGTAATGCATGATCCCGTGGCCAACACCTTGGTCACCTTGAGCTCATTATGATGATGCATTACCGAGTGGGCCCAGAGATACCTCTCCGTAATACGGAGTGACAAATCCCAGTCTCGATCCGTGTCAACCCAACAGACACTTTCGGAGATACCTGTAGTGCACCTTTATAGTCACCCAGTTACGTTGTGACGTTTGATACACCCAAAGCACTCCTACGGTATCCGGGAGTTACACGATCTCATGGTCGAAGGAAGAGATACTTGACATTGGAAAAGCTCTAGCAAACGAAATACACGATCTTTGTGCTATGCTTAGGATCGGGTCTTGTCCATCACATCATTCTCCTAATGATGTGATCCCGTTATCAACGACATCCAATGTCCATAGCCAGGAAACCATGACTATCTGTTGATCACAACGGGCTAGCCAACTAGAGGCTCACTAGGGACATATTGTGGTCTATGTATTCACACGTGTATTACGATTTCCGGATAATACAGTTATAGCATGAATAAAAAACAATTATCATGAACAATGAAATATAATAATACTTTTATTATTGCCTCTAGGGCATATTTCCAACACATATTAGCACTATATCTACTATATTCCAACTTCACCATGGTTCATACCCCCCGATACTACCCATAGATTCATCAAAATAAGCGAACAACACATAGAAAACAAAATCTGCCAAAAACAGGACAGTCTGTAGTAATCTAGCAATTTAGTATACTTCTGTAACTCCAAAAATTCTAAAAAATGAAAATTTAAACAAATTGTATAGAAGTAATGTGCAAAAAGTTTCTGACCCATTTGACTTTCCAGTAAAAAATGTAAATTCAAGCGCTACAGCCAAAGTTTCTGTTTTTGTACTACACATAGTAAACAAGCAATCTAATCATCCTAAAACCAAAGCTTGGCACATTTTTTTTTAATAAAATGGATATATACAAGGGGATAATTATTTTCAGAGAAACTTCCGTGCAATGTTTTACATTCTTTCCATGAGCATGAACAAAAGTGTTCAAGGTCGACCCTCACTTCTCCAATGCATAACCTTCCAATCACTTCTCTTTTTGGAAAACTTTTTAGCCATATGACGCAAATGAATATTTTTGTATTTTCATTCTTTTAATTTTTTTGTATGTTTCACCCACAACTAAGCAGAACAAAAAAGGAAAACAAAACTACTTAGTGAAGAAAGCAAACAAGCACACACGAGAATATAAACCACGCGCTATTGCTCCCCGGCAACGGCACCAGAAAAAGAGATAGATAATCCCCAAGTGCAGGGAATCGTCGTAGAAATTCTCAAAGATGGAAGTGATAAGTATGGAGTGTCGAACCCACAAGGAGCTAAAGGCAAGATCAATATTGTCTCAAGTCCTATCTGCCACTGATACGACTCTACATACAACGAACCTTTGCTTCCACCTAGAAACGAGAAATAAAACTACATTATTGGTATGAAGATGATAACTTTGCATGATATCGGAGAGATAAAATATAAAAGTAGGTGATGTTATCATGGAGTTAGAATATATTACTAAATATAATAAATAGCGAGTGTGGAATAATGATGGGTCGATGTGCGGAATTATCCTAGGCAATTGTTAACAAGACCGGTAATCACTATTGCAATTTCCCATGAGGGAGAGGCATAATCTAACATACTTTCGCTTCTTAGATCATCTGCACTTATGATTAGAACTCTAGCAAGCATCCGCAACTACTAAAGATCACTAAAGTAAAACCCAACCATAGCATTAACATATTAAGTCCCCTTTATCCCATATGCAAAACCCCCCTTACTCGGGTTTATTCTTCGTCACTTAAGCAAACCACTATAAGCGAATCATGAACGTATTGCAACACCCTACTACGGAAATCCCTCATTCTTGCGCGACACAGAGGGCACAATAGGACAACACCAAAATAAAACATACAAGTCACACCAATCTAAGTCATTAATCAACCCAAAGACAAAGGATATCTACTCAAAACATCATAGGATGGCGACACATCATTGGATCATAATATGTGGCAAGCACCATGTTCAAGTAGGGATTACAGCGGGGTGCGGGAGAGTGGACTGCGTAAACGAGATGAGGATGGTGATGTTGATGAAGACGATCACCACGGCGGTGATTTCCCTCCCGATGGCACTCTAGCGCCACCAAGAGAGAGGAGGAGAGGTTCTCCCCCTTATGTTTCCTCCTCCATGGCCTCCCCTGGAAGGGGAGAGGTTTTCCCTCTGTATCTTGGTCTTCATGGCGATGATGGACCCTTCGTGATCCTTCTCCATGGCCTCCAGTGATGATGGCCCCCTCCGGCAGGGAGCCTGAGAGGGCCTAGATTGATTTCTCGTGGCTACAGTGGCTTGCGGAGGCGGAACTTTTGATCTCCCTTATGTTCTGGGGTTTTCTTGATTTATAGGAGGAGTTGGCGTTGATTTCATGTCAAGGGGGCCCACGGGGAGTCCACGAGACAGGGGGGCGCGCCCAGGGGGGTGGGGGCGCCCTCCACCCTCGTGGTGCCCTCGGGACTCCCCTCCAGTAGATTTTTGGTCTAGTATTTTTTATATTTTCCAAAAAATCTCCGTTTATTTCCATTGCATTCCGAGAACTTTTATTTCTGCACAAAAACAACACCACGGTAGTTCTGCTAAAAACAACGTCAGTCCGGGTTAGTTCTAATAAAATCATACCAAAATCATATAAAACTATTGTAAACATGGCATGAATACTTCATAAATTAAAGATACGTTGGATACGTATCAGAGGCGCTTCCTCGGATTGATGCCCTTAAGCGGTCGTCCTGTATTGCGGGTGCTCGGACGGCCTTCGCCAGCGTCAAGGTGCAGTGGGCGAAGATGAAGGCCACCGAGATTGCCACCGCAGGGCCACCTGAGGGCAAGGAGACCGGCGGCCGGAGACGTGCTTTGACGAGGTCCTAGAGGGAGCCCGTATTGTAGAAGGCCAGTGATCCAAGGACATCATATTTGAGTAGTTGTGTCCAGTTTGTAAGAGTCATGCAATGAACTCATGATGTAAAAAAATGGTTTATGATTTTTATGATTAGTTTATCCTCCTACTTTGGCTGTTTATATGTCTGAAAGTTTACCAGTCGTCGGCTTCAGCCCACACGTAAGTATTACACGGGTGTTCGGGAATGCATGACTGCACTTAATCCAACATCTTGGTCCGATGTAGGAGGCGTCTTGCAGAGTGAACTAGGCAATCAGACTATGCGGCTTTTGTACTTTTATTCAGCCATCAGAGTCCATTGGTGGCTCTAAGTACTAGCCCCTCGTTGCATGATCGGCAATCCGGAGTGCGGCGCCTTTGCAACATGGCTGGTCAAAAACATAGCCCCTCGTATAACACGGCATAAATCACGAATGATTCGTAGTATAATACTAAGTCACTGGATCACTGACCCGCTCTCGCTTAGCATGACAGTCAGTTTTCGGCTTTCTCTACTAAGGTACTTGACCGGATTAACCAGAAATACATCACAGTAGTTCTCCCTTTACTACCTTAGCCGAACTTGCAGAACGTAAGGTGGTAAACAGAGGAGCTGGGCGACCCAACTATAGACCAAAGATATGATTTGGAGTTGATGCATATAATGAAATATCACGGATGCCGAAGAGTTCCCTATAGGTTTTCAGACTTAAGAATTTTTTGGGGCCGAATACAACCCCTGGTATGAAGACCGTGTTGAACCACATATGTCAGTCGAACGTAAGGGGGAGCGCAGATGACGAGGAAAAAACCAAAACCCAACCAAGAAGGTGGTGATCATCTATGCCCTTTATATCTTTATTGATAGGTTGATGACATGTTATGTCGTTCAATATTCAGGTCATATTACATGCTCGAAGAGAAAGAGAATAGATTTTAAATGAGGGAAAGTATAACACAGGGCCTAAAAATCATAGTTCAGAAAAGACACTCCAATGATGCCTTGCTGCATGTCTGCACCTTACCTCCTAAGTAGTGAGTCCTTTGAGAGGAGTATTTGATGGTTGAGACGCGCCAGCCTTAAAAGGATCTCCTGCAACAACCATCTTGCAAGTAGGGCTCTTGATCAACCTGTGTTAAGAGAAAAAAGATATATGCGGTCCAACTACGGTCAAGCCATGTAATGGACCTATTCTGAAGTGTGCCTCCGGCTATGCCCATGGTATTTTAATGTGTAATTGTGTACGCGCCATACATAAGCTGCGACCTGGTAGGGTGATTGGCGGCGGCCGAACTGCTAATCAAGGTCCGGATCCATTGATTTATCGCTATTATGCGCGGATCAGACTCTTTTGGATGCGTCGTTGGCTTTATTGGCTGGCGAATTGTTCGGCTTGATAAGGCCACTATATACTTTGGCTGCAAGGGCCGCAGTGTGCTATTCAGTACGAAGTGAGCGCTCCATATTACCATTGACTATAATAACATCACGGGGTCCATGCTTTTTAAGCTTCAAGTGAGCGCAGTGTGGGACTGCATTGTAGCGGGCGAAAGTAGTTCGTCCAAGCAGTGCATGGTAGACACTTCAGAAAGGGATGATGTCGAAGATCAACTCTTCATTGAGAAAGTTATTTGGGGAGCCGAATACTACCTCTAGTGTAATTGAGCCCGTACAGGCGGGCCTCCACTCCTAGTATCATACCTTCAAAGGTAGTGTTACTAGGCTTTATTCGTGATGGGTCGATCCCCATTTTACGGACAGTATCATGATAAATCAAGTTGAGGCTGCTTCCTCCGTCCATAAGGACTCTAGTGAGGTGGTATCCTTCAATAATTGGATCAAGAACCAGGGCGGCTGAACCCCCATGACGGATACTAGTTGGGTGATCCCTGCGATGAAAGGTGATCGGACAGGCTGACCACGGATTGAACTTGGGGGCGACTGGCTCTATGGATAGACCCCCCGTAGTGCACATTTGCGCTCCCTTTTGGGGATATGAGTGACATATATCATGTTCACTATCTTCACCTTGGGGGGGAAATTGCTTCTGACCCACAGTTTTCGGCTGACGGCAGGATCATCATCGTCTTCACTTGGGGGCCCTTTTTCCTTGTGTTCGGTATTGATTTTACCGGCCTGTTTGAAAACCCAGCAATTCCTATTGGTATGGTTTGCAGGATTATAGGGTGTGCCATGAATCTGATAGGGCCTCTCAAGGATTTTATCTAAGCTGGATGGCCCGTCTTTATTGCCCTTGAAAGGTTTCTTCCGCCGACCGGACTTAGAACCACTGAATCCGATGTTGACTGCCGTATCGTCTGCATCGTCGTTGCTGTTGTTCGAATGTTTTTTTATTGTGGCGAGGTTTAACATTGCCGTCCCGCACGTCGGAGGTGCCGGGGTCACGTGAGTTGTTGCTTCTACGAGCCAACCAACTGTCTTCGCCCGCACAGAAGCGGGTCATGAGTGTCGTTAAGGCTGCCATGGTCATCAGCTTTTCTTGCCCAAGATGTTGGTTGAGCCATTCGTCACGGATGATGTGTTTAAAGGTCGCTAAGGCTTCGGTGTATAGACAATCTACAATCTGGTTCTTTTTAGTTAAGAACATATTCCAAAGCTTGCGAGCTGATTCAGCATCTGACGGCCGGATATAAGTGCCTTGAAAGTTGGCCCTAAAGGCATCTCAAGTCTTCCCAGGTTCCAATGGTGTTTTCTGGGAGGCTGTTTATCCAGTGCCGTGCTGGTCCTTTTAGCTTTAGAGGAAGATATTTCATGGTGTGGAGATTATCTCCTCGAGCCATGTGAATGTGGAGAAGAAAATCTTCAATCCAGACGGCCAGATCCATCGTTGCATCATACTGTTCGATGTTTACAGGTTTAAATCCTTCCGGAAACTAGTGTTCCATGACCTCATTGGTAAAGCATAGGGGGTGTGCGGCCCCTCTATATTGCGTAATGTCGAGGCGAAGATCGGCTGATATCTGAGTTCGTTTCTGATCCCAAACGTACTAATGGTCATCACGCCGAGCTTCATAGCCATTGTCTCGCGCCAGGGCACGAACCCTTGATTCGTAGATTGATCTGATCTGACTAGCTTTATTGGCTAGGTCACGCTGCAAGTCATACGTGTATCCCCAGCTGCAGTCTCTCTGCCTCTTCGGCAAGGAGGTGCGGGCTGGTATTTGACTTGATATGCCATCTTGTCCTGCCCATGTGGTGGTCGGTCTGGTTGGTCTGCCTGATTCTACTTTGATGGTATTGGCTCAAGGGCTTCGTCGTCGAATTGAGGCAACTGGTTGCGCTTAGGGTAACTTTTAACAGTTCGCTCATGGCCATATTCCTCAGCAGCCAGGACCTTTGTCCACCTTTCATTCAGTGTATCTTTCTCAGCTTTGAGCTGCTGTTGCTTCTTCTTCAGGCTCTGGGCTGTGGCAACGAGCTGTCGCTTGAAGCGTTCTTGATCGAGGGGTTCCTCTGGGACGATGAAGTCCTCGTCTCCTAGGCTGACATCCTCTTCTGATTCTGGCATATAGTTCTTGTCCTCCGCATCTTTATTGTCAGCGTGACTGGGGCTATATTCACCCTCTTCCCTTTTGTCCTATTCGGACGTGGGCTCGACGGGGTATTTGGGATCCTCGGCGTGGTCCGGGGTCTCATTATCTCGGGTGCCAGTATTGCTATCCCTCGCGTGACGCGATTGTGAGCGCCACCACTAACGTCGGTGCTTTCGTGGTTTATCGACGGGTTTGTCCTCATCTGGGCTCGGGTTATCCTCATCGCTATTTTTATCCGGAGTGTCCACTGTCCACTGTCGGCGGATCTCAGGTCGGGGGTCCCGAACTGTGCGTCTAAGGTTGATGGTAATAGGAGGCGGGGGACACAATGTTTACCCAGGTTCGGGCCCTCTCTATGGAGGTAGTACCCTACTTCCTGCTTGATTGATCATGATGAATATGAGTATTACAAGAGTTGATCTACCACAAGATCGTAATGGCTAAAACCCTAGAAGTCTAGCCTATATGATTATGATTGCCCCTATGGACTAAGCCCGCCAGTTTATATAGACACCGGAGGGGACTAGGGTTGTACAAAGTCGGTTACAGAGAAAGGAATCTTCATATCCGGGAACTAAGCTTGCCTTCCATGCCAAGGAGAGTCCCATCCGGACACGGGAGAGAGTCTTCTATCTTGTATCTTCACGGCCCAATAGTCTGGCCGATGTCAACAGTCCGGACGCTCGAGGACCCCTTAATCCAGGACTCCCTCAGTAGCCCCTGAACCAGGCTTCAATGACGAGGTGTCCGGTGCGCAGATTGCCTTCGGCATTGCAAGGCGGGTTCCTCCTCCGAATACTCCAAACATAGTTTTTGAACACAGGAGTCGTGTCCGGCTCTACAAAACAAATTCCACACACAGCCGCAGAGACTATAATATTTCACGAGTCTAATCCACTGACAACTTTTTATAGCGTGACATCACGTCCCCGCCCGGCCATTATTCGAACCGTTTTTTAGCCCGCCGCTCCATATTTCGATATGCGGTTTCATTGGCACGTCTTGCCAAAGCAGAGATCATGTCCCCTTATTGCGGGATTCTCATCAATACGGGCATGGGTAACCCAACCATTCTATTGGCCTGATTCCTTGGGAATAGGCAGGTTTTAAGGCCTACGTCGGGGTTGAGGAGCAACTCTTTCTCTTCTAGTAAGGGTGAAGATACCCCGAACAAGCCCCTCAAAGGATTAGTTTCCATAGTGACAAGTAACAGAAAATTTCAGCACACTATATAAATGTTTCCTTACCAAGTTCCACTCACCAAAAGCGCTACACTCCCCGGCAACGGCGCCAGAAAAGATTCTTGATGACCCACAAGTGTAG
This sequence comes from Triticum timopheevii, assembly GCA_963921465.1. Lineage (NCBI taxonomy): Eukaryota > Viridiplantae > Streptophyta > Magnoliopsida > Poales > Poaceae > Triticum > Triticum timopheevii. The sequence goes on along the minus strand of OY997272.1, from coordinate 80,560,674 downwards.
GAGATCTATCGTAGTCCTTTAGATAAGTAAGGGTGTCGAACCCAACAAGGAGCAGAAGGAAATGATAAGCGGTTTTCAGTAAGGTTTTCTCTGCAAGCACTGAAATTGTAGGTAACAGATAGTTTTGTGATAAGATAAATTGTAACGAGTAACAAGCAATGAAAGTAAATAAAGTGCAGCAAGGTGGCCCAATCCTTTTTGTAGCAAAGGATAAGCCTGGACAATTTCTTATAATGAGCAAAGAGCTCCCGAGGACACATGGGAATTATCGTCAAGCTAGTTTTCATCACGCTCATATGATTCGCGTTTGGTACTTTGATAATTTGTAATGTGGGTGGACCGGTGCTGGGGGACTGCCCTTACTTTGACAAGCATCCCACTTATGATTAACCCCTATTGCAAGTATCCGCAACTACGAAAGAAGTATTAAGGTAAACCTAACCACAACATTAGACATATGGATCCATATCAGCCCCTAACGAAGCAACGCATAAACTAGGGTTTAAGCTTCTTTCACTCTAGCAACCCATCATCCACTTATTACTTCCCTGTGCCTTCCTCTAGGCCCAAGTAATGGTGAAGTGTCATGTAGTCGACATTCACATAACACCACTAGAGGAAAAGACAACATACATCTCATCAAAATATCGAACGAATACCAAATTCACATGACTACTAATAGCAAGACTTCACCCATGTCCTCAGGAACAAACGTAAATACTCACAAAGCATATTCATAGTAATAATCAGAGGAGTAATAATATGCATAAAGGATCCGAACATATGATCTTCCACCAAGTAAACCAATTAGCATCAACTATAAGGAGTAATCAACACTACTAGCAACCCACAGGTACCAATTTGTGGTTTGGATACAAGATTGGATACAAGAGATGAACTAGGGTTTTGAGAGGAGATGGTGCTGGTGAAGATGTTGATGGAGATTGACCCCCTCCCGATGAGAGGATCGTTGGTGATGACAATGGTGATGATTTCCCCCTCCCGGAGGGAAGTGTCCCTGGCAGAACAGCTCTGCCGGAGCTCTAGATTGGTTCCGCCAAGGTTCTGCCTCGTGGTGGCGAAGTTTCGTCCCGTAAGCTTGCCCATGATTTTTTCCAGGGTAAAAGCCTTCATATATCAGAAGATGGACACCGGAGGGCCAGCAGGGGCCCAGGATACAGGGGGTGCGCCCAATAGGGGTGGGCGCCACCCCACCCTCTTGGCAAGGGTGTGGGCCCCCTGAGGTGTTTCTTCCGCTCAATAATTCTTATTAATTCGAAAAATAAGTTTCACGGAGTTTCAGGATTTTTGGAGCAGTGCAGAATAGGTTTCCAATGTTTGCTCCTTTTCGAGCCAGAATTCCAGCTGTCGGCATTCCCCCTCTTCATGGTAAACCTTGTAAAATAAGAGAGAATAGCCATAAGTATTGAGATATAATGTGTAATAACAGCCCATAATGCAACAAATATTGATATAAAAAGCCTGATGCAAAATGGACGTATCAACTCCCCCAAGCTTAGACCTCGCTTGTCCTCAAGCGGAAGACGAAATCGAAAAATATGTCCACATGTTTAGAGATAAAGGTGTCGATAAAAATAAAATACGGACATGAGGGCATCATGATCATTCTTATAATAGCAACATAAATAGATTTTATCATATGATTTCTTATGCTCAAGTAACGATCAATTCACAATGTCAAGCATGGTTCAGAAACTTCACTGGGAGCTAGCAAACTATAATCTCAGTCACTGAAGCAATTGCAATTTATCATAACATCAGAAAGAGTCAAGAATAGAGCTTTTCAGCAAGTCCACATACTCAACTATCATGTAGTCTTCTACAATTGCTAACACTCACGCAATACTTGTGGTTATGGAGTTTCAGCCGGACACTGAGAAAGATAGGGGCTTATTGTGTTGCCTCCCAACATATTCACCTTTAGGTGATGTCAACAATAATAATCCATGCTAACGTACATCCAATTGGATATATATATCATGATCTTTCAAACACGAGGAGCTTGCCAAAGGATAAAATGAAAAAGGGAAAGGTGAAGATCACCTTGACTCAAGCATAACATAAAAACATAAAGTAAAAGATAGGCCCTTTGTAGAGGGAAGCAGAGGTTGTCATGTGCTTTTAGGGTTGGATGCATAAAATCTTAATGCAAAAGAACATCACTTTATATTGCCCCTTGTATGTGGACCTTCATTATGCAGTCCATCGCTTTTATTGGTTCCACAACAAGATCGTATAAAGCTTATTTTCTCTTCAATAATAACTCATACATATTTAGATATCAATTTTTATTGCCTGCAACATGACAACTTACTTGAAGGATCTTAGTCAATCCATAGGTAGGTATGGTGGACTCTCATGGCAAAACTGGGTTTAAGGATATTTGGAAGCACAAGTAGTATCTCTACTTGGTGCAAAGAATTTGGCTAGCATGAGGGGGAAAGGCAAGCTCAACATGGTTGGAAGGTTAATGACAATATATTTTAACTGAGATGTGAGAAAACATAACCCATTACGCTATCTTCCTTGTCCAACATCAACTCTTTTAGCATGTCATACTTAATGAGTGCTTCACAATCATAAAAGATGTCCAAGATAATATATTTGTATGTGAACCTCTCTTTCGTTATTACTTCCTATTAATTGCAACGATGACCAAAACTACGTTTATCAACTCTTAACAACTTTTATGCCTCATACTTTCTGTGTGTGAAGTCATTACTATCCAAAAGATCAATATGAACTCTTTTATTCTTTCTACATCCTCAAGATCATAGCAAAATAGCAAAGCCCTTGACTCAACACTAATCTTTATTATAGATAGCTCACGGACTCGATTACGTAAAGAGATCACAAAGCAAAACTCAAAACTACATGGTACTAAAACTTCAATCTAATAGATCAAGATACTACTAAAACAATCGAACTAAATAAAACGGTAAAGATACGAGTGTGATGGTGATACGATACCGGGGAACCTCCCCCATGCTTGGCAGTTGCCAAGGGAGTGCCCGTACCCATGTGATTATGTGCTCGGAGGTGGTGAACTAGGAGTTGTTGATGAAGTAGGCTTGTCATCCATCTTTCAAGGCATAGGCTCACCATCATAGAAGGATGATCCAGTCTCCGTGATCCTTAAATCTGCAGCCAAACTCATCCTCTTGAATCTATATTCATACTCACAGTTCTGGTTTTGTAGGTCATAGATCTGGGCTTGGAGGTGCTCGATTTTCTCTTGAAGCTTGAAGATGGTCTCCCCAATGACCTTGGAATCTAGCTTGTGGTTGTTGGTGAACTCCGTGATCATCATCTGGTTGGCGTTGAGTCCACGCTCGACCATCCCTTCGCACTTGAAAACTTGCTGCTCCACGGCTTCGAGCTTTGTCTCCACATTTCCGGTACGCCTTGGTCCCTCCACATCGCGGATGTGCAGCACCCTCTCACGCATCTCAATGGTTTGAGGGTGTTGCAGCACCTCCGCGAGATAGGGGTTGATAACCCTCTCGAAAAACTTGTCCTTGGGAGCGCTTGGAGACGCCATGATGCTCTAGATCTGTAACAGAAAACAGCTCGAAACGAAAACCTAGGATATTTGCGTGATACGGTAGTCAAAACCTTCGGGAGTTTATGTAATGAATTTTTACCGACCAAAATACGTAACGTGCAAGAAAACATAGTCCGGGAGATAGGGGGGCGTGCCTAGTAAGGGTGAGCGCGCCCTCCACCCTCGTGGAGGCCTCGTGTCCTTCCTGGACTAATTCTTTCTTCCTCAAATTCTTAAATATTCCAAAACTGATAAAAATTGCCATTAGAATTGTTTTGGAGTCAGTTTACTTACCGTACCACATACCTATTCCTTTTCGAAGTCTGGAACGTTCTAGAAAGTGTCCCATATGTATTCCTCAGGGGTTACGGTTTCAATAACATTAGTTTGAACATTGATAGGATTACCTGAGAGATAATGTTTAATTCTTTGACCGTTCACCACCCTCGGACTTGTGCCTTCGAAGTTGTTGATTTTTATGGCACCAGAACGATAGACCTCCTCGATAACGTAAGGACCATCCCATTTAGAGAGAAGTTTTCCTGCAAAAAATCTTAAACGAGAGTTGAATAATAACACATAATCACCTACGTTAAATTCACGCTTTTGTATCCTTTTGTCATGCCAGCATTTGACTTTTTCTTTGAATAGCTTGGCATTCTCATAGGCTTGGGTTCTCCATTCATCAAGTGAGCTAATGTCAAACAACCTCTTCTCACTGGCAAGTTTGAAGTCACAGTTGAGCTCTTTGATAGCCCAATATGCTTTATGTTCAAGTTAAATAGGTAAATGACAAGCTTTTCCATAAACCATCTTACGAAGACATACCCATAGGATTTTTGTATGCAGTTCTATAGGCCCATAATGCATCATCCAGTTTTTTGGACCAATTCTTTCTAGATCTATTGACAGTCTTTTGCAAAATTAATTTGAGCTCTCTATTGCTCAACTCTACTTGACCACTAGACTGCAGATGATAAGGAGATGCGATTCTATGATGAATATCATACTTAGCAAGCATCTTAGGAAAGCACCATGAATAAAATGTGAACCACCATCAGTCATAAGATATCTAGGGACTCCAAACCTCGGAAAAATAACTTCTTTAAGCATTTTAATAGAAGTGTTATGATCAGCACTACTAGTTGGAATAGCTTCTACCCACTTAGTAACGTAATCAACAACAACTAAAATATGAGTGTAACCATTAGAGGAAGGAAAAGGTCCCATATAATCAAAGCCCGAAACATCAAACGACTCAATGACAAGAAAATAATTCATAGGCATTTCTTGACGTCTACTAATATTACCAATTCTTTGACATTCATCACAAGATAAGACAAACTTACGAGCATCTTTGAAGAGAGTAGGCCAATAAAAACCAGATTGCAGTACCTTGTGTGCAATTCTATCTCCAGCGTGAAGTCCTCCATATGATTCAGAGTGACACTTGTGTAGGATCTGTTCATGTTCATGCTCGGGTACACAACGTCTAATTACACCATCTACTCCTTCTTTATAAAGGTGTGGGTCATCCCAGAAGTAATGTCTTAAATCATAAAATAACTTTTTCTTTTGCTGGTATGTGAAACTAGGTGGCATAAATTTAGCAACAATGTAATTAGCATAATCAGCATACCAAGGAGCAGTATGAGAAGCATTAACGACCGCTAATTGTTCATCAGGAAAGCTATCATCAATAGGCAGTGGGTCATCAAGAACATTCTCTGACCTAGACAAGTTGTCTGCAACGGGGTTCTTAGCTCCCTTTTTATCAATAATATGTAAATCAAGTTCTTGGAGCAAGAGAACCCATGTATTGAGTCTAGGCTTAGCATCTTTCTTTTCCATAAGATATTTAATAGCAGCATGATCAGTGTGAATAGTAACTTTGGAATCAACAATATAAGGTCTAAACTTATCACATGCAAACACAACTACTAAGAATTCTTTTTCAGTAGTAGCATAATTTCTCTGGGCAGTATCAAGAGTCTTACTAGCATACTGGATAACATTCAATTTCTTATCGACTCTTTGCCCTACAACAGCAACTACAGCATAATCACTAGCATCGCACATAATTTCAAAGGGTAAATTCCAATCAGGTGGCTGAACAATAGGTGCAGTGATCAAAGCTGTCTTAAGTATTTCAAATGCTTCTACACAATCATCATCAAAGACAAAAGGAATATCTTTTTGCAATAAATTAGTCAGAGGCCTAGAGATTTTAGAAAAGTCCTTAATGAACCTCCTATAAAAACCGGCATGACCAAGGAAACTTCTTATACCTTTTATGTCCTTGGGACATGGCATATTTTCAATTGCATCAACTTTATCTTTATCAACTTCAATACCTTTCTAAGAAATCTTATGCCCCAGAACAATGCCTTCACTAACCATAAAGTGGCACTTTTCCCAATTCAAGACGAGACTAGTGTCTTCGCATCTCTGCAAAACTCGATCAAGGTTTATCAAGCAATCATCAAAAGAGGATCCATAAACGGAGAAATCATCCATGAACACCTCACAAATATTTTCACAAAAAGTCAGAGAATATAGCCATCATGCATCTTTGAAAGGTAGCAGGTGCATTACATAAACCAAAAGGCATACGTCTATAAGCAAAAGTACCGAATGGGCAAGTAAAAGTAGTTTTTGATTGATCCCCCGCTGACACAGGTATTTGAGAGAAACCAGAATAACCATCTAGAAAGCAGAAGTGTGTGTGTTTGGATAGTCTTTCTAGCATTTGATCAATAAAAGGTAAAGGGTAATGATCTTTCTTTGTAGTTTTATTTAATTTACGGAAATCAATTACCATACTATAACCTGTAATAATTCTTTGAGGGATCAATCCATCTTTATCATTAGGAATGACAATAATACCTTCCTTTTTAGGAACACAATGGACTGGGCATACCCAATCACTATCAGCAACGGGATAAATTATACCTTCCTCAAGGAGCTTTAGTATCTCCTTTCTTACCACTTCTATCATCTTGGGATTCAGTCGTCATTGAGGATCTCTAACAGGTTTGGCATCGGCCTCCAAATTAATTTTGTGTTGGCATAACGTTGGACTAATGCCCTTGAGATCATCCAGAGTATATCCAATAGCAGTGCGGTGCTTCTTCAGAGTTTTCAATAATCTTTCTTCTTCTTGCTCTGAGAGGTTAGCACTAATAATAACAGGTTATATTTTCTTTTCATCAAGATAAGCATACTTAAGATTATCAGCTAATGGTTTGAGTTCAAACACGGGATCACCCTTGGGTGGAGGGGGATCCCCAAGAATTTCAACGGGAAGGTTGTGTTTCAGCATAGGTTCCTGTTTAAGGAACACTTCATCTATTTCCCTTCTTTCCTTCATAAACATATCATTTTCATGGTCAAGCAAATATTGTTCTAACGGATCAGTAGGAGGCACAACAATAGAAGCAAGACCAACCCTCTAAGCCAATTGTAACAGTATCCTTTAGAACAATACCCACTAAACCAATTGTAACAGTATCCTTTTCACAATCAATCCTAGCATTAACTGTATTCAAGAAGGGTCTAACAAACATAATGGGAGAAAAATCATCTTGTGGGGAACCAAGAACAAGAAAATCAGCAGGATATTTAACCTTCCCACACAAGACTTCAACATCTCTAACTATCCCAAGTGGTTTAATGGTATCCCTATTAGCAAGCTTAATAGTAACATCAATACCTTCCAATTCAATGGGTGCAATGCCGTGCATAATTTCTTTATATAAGTCATAGGGTATTGCACTAGCACTTGCACCCATATCACATAAGCCATGATAACAATGATCTCCTATTTTAACAGAAATAACAGGCATGCCTACAACAGGTCTATGTATCTTAGTATCTGGTCTAGCAATATTAGCAGTCTCACCACAGAAATAAATAACATGAACATCTAAATCAGCATCCAAGAGATCTTTAACCATAGCAATACTAGGTTCAACTTTGATTTGCTCAGGAGGTGTATAAGTCCTAGTATTACTCTTACGAACAATAGTCGAAGTTTTAGCATGATCCTTTATCCTAACAGGAAAAGGAGGTTTCTCAACATAAGTAGTAGGAACAATAGGATCATGATAGGTGATAGTCTTTTCTTCAACTGTAATAGGTGCAACTACTTTTACTTCAATGGGAGGATTATATTTAAACCACTTCTCCTTAGGGAGATCAACGTGAGTAGCAAAAGATTCACAGAAAGAAGCCAATATCTCAGAGTCAATTCCATATTTAGCGCTAAATCCACGGAAAGCATCGGTATCCATAAAAGATTTAACACAATCAAACTTAGGTGTCATACCTGACTCCTTAGCATCGTCGGAACCCCAATCTTCAGAGTTGCGTTTAATTCTTTCCAATAAGTCCCATTTGAATTCAATAGTCTTCAGCATATAAGAACGAGCACAGGAAGTATCGAGCAGGTTGCAATCATTGAGAGAAAGTCGAGCACAAAAATTTTGAATAACCATTTCTCTCGAGAGCTCATGATGGGGGCATGAATATAACATTGACTTAAGCCTACCCCAAGATTGAGAAAAGCTTTCTCCTTCACGAGGCGAGAAATTATATATGTAATTACGATCACGATGAACAAGATGCGTATGATAGAACTTCTGGTGAAATTCCAACTTCAATCGTTTATAATTCCAAGATCTCGTACCATCACATAGCCTATACTGTGTCAATGCATCTCCCTTCAAAGATAAAGGGAAGACCTTCCTTTTGACAACATCATCGGGAATACCTGCAAGCTTAAATAATCCACAAACTTCATCCACAAAGATAAGGTGTAAGTCGGGATGCAATGTTCCATCTCCTGCACATGGATTAGCTAGCAGTTTCTCTATCATACCCGAAGGAATCTCAAAGTAAATATTTTCAAAAAGTTTAGTAGGTTGAGGAGGAACTCTTTGCTCTTCTGGTCGGGGTGAAGATAGCCCGAACAAGCCCCTCAAAGGATTAGTTTCCATAGTGACAAGTAACAGAAAATTTCAGCACACTATATAAATGTTTCCTTACCAAGTTCCACTCAACAAAAGCGCTACACTCCCCGGCAACGGCACCAGAAAAGACTCTTGATGACCCACAAGTGTAGGGGATCTATCGTAGTCCTTTCGATAAGTAAGAGTGTCGAACCCAACGAGGAGCAGAAGGAAATGATAAGTGGTTTTCAGTAAGGTTTTCTCTGCAAGCACTGAAATTGTAGGTAACAGATAGTTTTGTGATAAGATAAATTCTAACGAGTAACAAGCAATGAAAGTAAATAAAGTGCATCAAGGTGGCCCAATCCTTTTTGTATCAAAGGATAAGCCTGAACAATTTCTTATAATGAGAAAAGAGCTCCTGAGGACACATGGGAATTATCGTCAAGCTAGTTTTCATTACGCTCATATGATCCGTGTTCGGTACTTTGATAATTTGATATGTGGGTGGACCGGTGCTGGGGTACTGCCATTACTTGGACAAGCATCCCACTTACGATTAAACCCCGCAATAATCCGCAACTACAAAAGAAGTATTAAGGTAAACCTAACCACAATATTAGACATATGGATCAAATCAGCCCCTAACGAAGCAACGCATAAACTAGGGTTTAAGCTTCTGTCACTCTAGCAACCCATCATCTACTTATTACTTCCATATGCCTTCCTCTAGGCCCAAGTAATGGTGAAGTGTCATGTAGTTGACGTTCACATAACACCACTAGAGGAAAAGACAACATACATCTCATCAAAATATCGAACGAATACCAAATTCACATGACTACTAATAGCAAGACTTCACCCATGTCCTCAGGAAGAAACGTAACTACTCACAAAGCATATTCATATTCATAATCAGAGGAGTAATAATATGCATAAAGGATCTGAACATATGATCTTCCGCCAATTAAACCAATTAGCATCAACTACAAGGAGTAATCAACACTACTAGCAACCCACAGGTACCAATTTGTGGTTTGGATACAAGATTGGATACAAGAGATGAACTAGGGTTTTGAGAGGAGATGGTGCTGGTGAAGATGTTGATGGAGATTGACCCCCTCCCGATGAGAGGATTGTTCGTGATGACGATGGTGATGATTTCCCCCTCCCGGAGGGAAGTGTCCCCGATAGAACAGCTCTGTCGGAGCTCTGGATTGGTTCCGCCTCATGGTGGCGGAGTTTCGTCCCGTAAGCTTGCCCATGATTTTTTCCAGGGTAAAAGCTTTCATATAGCAGAAGATGGACACCGGAGGGCCACCAGGGGGCCCAGGAGACAGGGGGCGCGCCCCCCACCCTCCTGGCCAGGGTGTGGGCCCCCTGAGGTGTTTCTTCCGCTCAATAATTCTTACTAATTCCAAAAATAAGTTTCGTGGAGTTTCAGGATTTTTGGAGCAGTGCAGAATAGGTTTCCAATGTTTGCTCCTTTTCCAGCCAGAATTCCAGCTGCCACCATTCCCCCTCTTCATGGTAAACCTTGTAAAATAAGAGAAATAGTCATACGTATTGAGATATAATGTGTAATAACAGCCCATAATGCAACAAATATTGATATAAAAGCGTGATGCAAAATGGACGTATCACCAACCCTTTCCTCAACCTCTCCCACGTCGAGTTCCCGCACCCAAGGTTTAATTTAATTGCTTCGCGCTTCCCAGTCATGTCCGGACCCAGCCCTCAAGGCCGATGGGTGGCTTCCTCTGTCACAGAGGAGGATATCGCGAAGCTCCGGGAGGCAAGATACCTGACCGCGGAAATCCCCCACAGGCTTCCTGCTCAAGGGCCGATTATTCCTACTCCTAGATCCGGCGAGAGGGTCATATTCATCTCCCACTTCCTCCAAGGGCTAGGGTTCGCTCTTCATCCCTGTGTTCGAGGGCTCATGTTCTATTACAGGCTAGATTTTCACGATCTAGCTCCGGACACCTTTCTTCACGTCTTGGCGTTCATTATCATGTGCGAGGCCTTCCTCCGTATCCCCCCACACTCTGGCTTGTGGCTCAAGACCTTTAATGTGAAGCTGAAGGTAGACGACGGGAAACAAGCGGAGTGCGATGCAGCTGCAGTGAGCAAACTCACCGATACTGCTTGGCCAAAAGGATCCTTCACAGAAACTTCCAACCTATGGCAGCGGGAGTGGTTTTACATCACTGAACCTCGTGGTACCAAGTAGGTAGCTACACCTGCGTTCCGATCTGGCCCTCCACTACAGCTTGCATCATGGATTAATAAGGGGCTGGACTGGGGATCAATTGATGAAGTGCAAACACTGCAAAGCCGCATTCAGAGCCTCATTGAAAAGGACACCGGTCTTTATCAACGTAATCCTAGTAATGCTAGTCCGTCGGGTCCTACCGTGCCAGCGACGGCCTCTCCCCAATTGGGAGTTCAATCTGGAAGGACCACGAACCCTTCAGCACTTCTCCGACACGGCGCTCAGAGGAATGTGAAAATTATTCCCCGGGACACGAAAACAGTGGGCGGATACTACAGAGGACATCGGCCTTGACTGCAACCAGCCGGATACCTCGGTAAGCACTCGACTCCTAAACACAGCTAGTTAAATTTCTCATAACAATATGCTGAGAAAACCATACTCGGCCAGGGTTGGATAAAGAAGGCGGAGAGAATTAGGTGTTAGGCCCCTCTTCCCGAAGACTCAGCTGATCCGGTGTTAACAAGGATGCTGGTTCCAGCACCATATCAAGTGCCAGCGAAGGAAGACAAGGAGGAGAGCAAGAAGGCTAGGGTGGCCCCTATTCTAGGGGTACATCGGGCACCTCGTCCGGGGAGATTGGAACTCCCTCTTCCGAAGATTAAAGGGAAGGAAAAAATGACATCCCTTCTCCCCATGGGAAGAAGAGGACCGCCTCCGAAGACTTGAAGATAAAGGCTTCTAAGCGAGGGAAGATATCCCTGTTACGGGGTTCTGGATGACGTTGTCACGCAGTTCCTCCGCAAAGACAAGCCCTTAGCTGAATCATAAGTGAACAAGGGTGTTTTAAACATATCACGTCCTTTCCTGGTTGCGAGGGAAATATTTAAAATATATGTTTGCAATCCAGCATGCAGCATTCCTCAACAGTCCTCCTCTTCAGGGGATCTTCTTTTGGAGATGATGGAGAGCGAGATGCCTCCACCGATCTCCTCACCCAATAGGGCAGACGAATCCGAGGTGTCGTCCCGGAGGCTCTCTCCCTATCAACAAGCGGTGCGAGGGACAATGAAGACTAGGCCCGAAGGGGACACTTCGGTCATCCAGGGCCCAGGGTGTGCGGCCCCTACGGGGACCAACAATAAAGGCCCTGGACTATTCGATTTACCGCCAGAGATGACTCTAAGGTCGAGTAAACATATTCCTTTGAAGGGAGTCCGTACCTGATACGTCTCCGTCGTATCTACTTCTCCAAACACTTTTGCCCGTGTTTTGGACTCTAACTTGCATGATTTGAATGGAACTAACCCGGACTGACGTTGTTTTCAGCAGAACTGCCATGGTGTTATTTTTGTGCAGAAATAAAAGTTCTCGGAATGACCTGAAAATCCACGGAACAACTTTTTATAATTAGTAAAAAATATTGGCGAAAGAATTAGCATCAGGGGACCCACACCCTGTCCACCAGGGTGGGGGCGCACCCCCTCCCCCTGGGCGTGCCCCCCTGCCTCGTGGGCCCCCTGGACGTCCACCGACCTCAACTCCAACTCCATATATTTGCTTCCGTGGAGAAAAAAATCAAAGAGAAAGTTTCATTGCGTTTTACGATACGGAGCCGCCGCCAAGCTCTAATCTCTCTCAGGAGGGCTGATCTGGAGTCCGTTCGGGGCTCCGAAGAGGGGGATTCGCCGCCATCGTCATCATCAACCATCCTCCATCACCAATTTCATGATGCTCACCGCCGTGCATGAGTAATTCCATCGTAGGCTTGTTGGACGGTGATGGGTTGGATGAGATTTACCATATAATCAAGTTAGTTTTGTTAGGGTTTGATCCCTAGTATCCACTATGTTCTGAGATTGATGTTGCTATGACTTTGCTATGCTTAATACATGTCACTAGGGCCCGAGTGCCATGATTTCAGATCTGAACCTATTATGTTTTCATGAATATATGTGAGTTCTTGATCCTATCTTGCAAGTCTATAGTCACCTATTATGTGTTATGATCCGACAACCCCGAAGGGAAAATAATCGGGATACTTCTCAGTGATGACCGTAGTTTGAGGAGTTCATGTATTCACTATGTGTTAATGCTTTGGTCCGGTACTCTAATAAAAGGAGGCCTTAATATCCCTTAGTTTCCACTAGGACCCCGCTGCCACGGGAGGGTAGGACAAAAGAGGTCATGCAAGTTCTTTTCCATAAGCATGTATGACTATATTCGGAATACATGCCTACATTACATTGATGAACTAGAGCTAGTTCTGTGTCACCCTATGTTATAACTATTACATGAGGAATCGCATCCGACATAATTATCCATCACTGATCCAATGCCTACGAGCTTTTCACATATTGTGCTTTGCTTATTTACTTTACCGTTGCTACTGTTACAATTACTACAAAACCGCTATCGTTGCTTTTGCTACTGTTACCGTTACTTCCATACTACTTTGCTACTAAATTCTTTGCTGCAGATACTAAGTTATCCAGGTGTGGTTGAATTGACAACTCAACTGCTAATACTTGAGAATATTCTTTGGCTCCCTTTGCGACGAATCAATAAATTTGGGTTGAATACTCTACCCTCAAAAACTGTTGCGATCCCCTATACCTGTGGGTTATCAGTACCCCTACAGCTGCTTCCAGGGATCCGGAGGCGCCGGATATATTGATGGACATATTGCGACATGCGCCTGTCTCAGAGGAACATCGTACCTTGATGGGTACGGTGGTTGAGAGGGTTCTGGCCGTGAAAAACAGATTGTATGAAGCCTTTACGGGCCTGCTAAGAGGCTTCAAGGTACGTAATTTAATATTTTCAATTGTGCTATAAACAAAAAATGCGCCTATGTATAGATAGTAGCCCCTGAAACTCTGGTTGTCGTCCAAAGGGAGGCGATCAAAGGATCAAGAAAGATATGCCCAGGAAATAATCTGACTAATTGGAACACAGGCTGTTACATCCCTAGCGACTACCAAAGCTACAGAGGTTGCAGATCTGAAGCAGAAACTTGATGTGGCAGATGATGACATCACACTTATTAACAGGCAGCTCAACGAGGCGCAAGGTATGCTTTTGGGGCAGTCAGTATATGAAAGTATTATAATATGAGCATGACGCTGAGAATTATATACTGAGATATGCATAACTACAGATAGTGCCGTCGCGGTTGTGACCCTTCGGGCTGAGCTTGCCCGGGCCAAGGAGCAAGCCAGGATGAGTAATGCCACTACAAAAAAATACACTTCCGTGATGATACGTGTTTGTCACAGTAGGTCGCGTTTTTTGTCATGCATGTACATCCATGACAAATTTATGACAGAATCAAGATAGTCATACCTGTGCGGTCATAGAAGTGTTCGATGACATTACCAAAATTATCATCATGGAAGTGTCCACTTCCATGACGATAAATCGCGCGTCATAGAAGTGCTTTCGTCAAGGGTGACCGACACATGGCATCAACCGTAACGGAACGCCGTTAAGCTATCGGGTCGGGTTTTGGATACGATAACCCGTTAACAGCCCCGACCAATGGGGATTTTCCATGTGTAAAATCATCATTGGCTGGAGGAAACACGTGTCAGCTCATCGTTGGGACAGATGTCATCCACTCATTGGACAGAAGGCGCCTATGATACGTTGACACGTGGCACGACACAACAGAGGCCCATTCCTATGAAAAGGCCAGCCAGTTTGACTTGGTCAAAAGGTGACGGGCCGCCCATGGAAAGCCTGTTATCGGCCTGTTCGCATATATCCCATTTACAGCCCGCTAACCCAAGGCCCATTACGCCCTATCCGAATTAGGCCCAGTAGCGTCATCTGGGCCATCCAATATGATTCCAGCCCGTTTTCACTTCTGGCCCATATATGGCCCATGACGTCTTTCGGCCCATATGAGGCCCTATGTAACTCTTGGCCTATTAACGGCCCGTGGTGAAACTGGCCTGCGATGAACAGTGTATTACTTTAGACCCATTAACGGCCCGTGGTGAAACTGGCCCGTAATGAACAGTGTATCGCTTTATACCCATTAAGGTCCCGTTATTCAGTTGGGCTGTTTACATGCCATGTTATCTTTCGGCCTTCTCAGAGCCCATTTATTCTTGGGTTTATTTGCAGCATTCGGTTACTTACGACCTGTTAGTCTCATTTTCTGCTTGTGGGCCAAATTCAGCCCGTCGTTACAGTCGGCCCGTTTGTGGTCCGTCAGTCTATTGGGCCATTTTCATAGAATCACCAAATACGGCCTATTAATGGCCCATTATGGTCAGCCAATAAAACATACGATTTCCATTATAGGCCCGTCTACGGCCCATTAAAGGCCAGTACAAGACCCATAAATGAGTCGGCGGCCCATGGATCATACGTGACGTAGAAGGCCCATGGATCCTACGTGATGTAGAAGGCCCATGGACACTGCGAGACGTAGAAGGCCCATCGATCCTGCGAGATGTAGAAGGCCCATGGATCCTACGAGACGTAGAAGACCCATGGTCGGGCGAGTTGGCCCCCGTTTGAACGATATAGCATATTCAAAGAATTATCCTAATCAATACTATCACCTCTAAAAAGCATACACTATACAATAAATAGATCAAGGCATAGAAAGGTAGAATAATCCTACACTATACAATAAAGAAATTACAGCCGATTATACCCACTAGGGATTATGGTACGGCACAGGTGATAATAAAGCATACACAAACAGCAAATTACATACACTGGGCAAATACGGCTCATACATCATGGACGCGCATCAACTTAACTGCATTTGAACTATAATCTCTTCAGAAAATAGGATTGGCCGGATTCAGATAGCACAAATTTCAGTCTGCAAAATCTCCAATTCCTTCATGGTTACCTCGGTGTCTTGTTTCATTTTTTGACTCCTGCATCTAATACCTGCATGTCCAGTCTCAACTTGTTGATTATACGTTGACAATCATGTACACGTTGGCTTGCCACCTCTAGTTGATGCTCGAGAACATTAGCACATTCCAATTCCAATCCATAATCATTCGGTAACGGCCATGCTGCACTGCTCGCAGATTTTTGTGTTGATGTCACTTCATCCTGAAATGTTTCTGTATGTACACATGACTAGGGCAAAAATATAGTTACAAAGTGAAGCGAACAAGACACTATTTTGTACTACATGGCAAAACAGTACTAACAATAATGTTACACGTCACTTTCACAAAAAAAATGTTACACGTCATGAAGCATAAGCAGGTGATATTTTAAAAATTATAAAAAAGATAGTTTGTGCAGCCTCCAAACAGAAATCCCTCTTAGCTCACCAGAGGAGCATGATGTTGGGGCCCAATCGAAAACACAGACAAGTTACAAATTTAGACAGCATGTTGCATAAAAGTAAGCAAGCAGTTGGCCATTCCGTACCTCAATTAAAGTCTTAGGGAGCATAATGAACAACAGAGGGTTTCATACAAACATACTACAACAGGCAAAACTATGCAATCATTAGCATAGTATAAACTAAATTGTGAGCCTCATGCAATAATAGTTGGTTAATAGACTTCAAAGCCTCAGGCACACTTCAGTAGAGTAATTAAATGGTAAGGCCTTTAATTATGTCAACTAATAGTGATACAAGTACCGAACATCAGGCACAATTATTTGGGCATCTCATTAAGTGAGGACAAATAAAGCAATTGAAAAGAGAAAATTAACTATGCCTGAAACAAACAAGGAATTGAACTGTTGAGTTGCATACAGTGACTTACCTTAGCAGGTTGAAGAGGCTCAGCGCAGCTCCTACTTCTCTTGCAAGGCTCCTTCCTAACATCTTGTACTTGGAAATCCTCAATCTTATCTCCATTGCACCCCATCTACATAGTGACACTAACTAGTTACTCGTCTCCTTGGAAGATAAATATGCTTACTTTCCAGTCTGTGAACACAAAAGGATGAGATTATAACAAAACAACACCACATAATGAAACATGCCGCATCTCTTGCACTTGCACACAATGAAATAAGCATTTACTATGTCTGCACTATGTAAAAACTAGGTATACCTTCAAACTGGATCTCCAGGTACTCTTGGAGAGCCTATTGTAGTGTACAGCCAAACCTTTATTCACCTATGAGTTAGACAAGGCCCCACTAAGCAGCCGTTAGTGTTTAAATCGTTGACAAGCTCCGTTAGAGTGTTAGGTCAAGAACAACAAGTAATCAAAGCAAACAGTCCTAGTATGGCTAGCTGATGCAAACAAGCAATTGAACAGATGTGTGAGCAAATCTTACATATCAAGAAAAGAAGCAAAGAAGGAGGCTTAAAGACCATCACTTGACTGACCAGATTTAAGGGGCATTTAAACATCATGTGCAACGTATGAACTAACATAAACATTGCATATTCCAGATTCTACAATGTAATGCACATGTATTAGGTTATGCCATGTATGATGATGCCTAAATGTTCAGATAGCAGGCAGGAGTGATTCATCATTGCATGCACAATTGAATTGCAGGTTAAGGGCCAGTTCAATTCCACCTTTTTAGGGTATATTGTCAAAATAAGCCATAAAAGATGTAAAGAAGTCATTTTTGAGTTATGGGCTTGGGCTTAACTAATTTCGCTTTGGAGGGGGGTGTTTCGGATAGAACCTCACTAAAAATTGAAGGGAAGGGGAATAGTGAAATGACTCTGTTGTCTGCCTATATTACACTCAAAATGCAACTGCTGACGCCTGTGTCACACCTGACCCTCAAGTAAAAACAAACACGCAAGCATTCATTGCCCTGCCCGCTTGCATCTCCTCTCCCCTTTCCCTCTACCTCGATCCCCTGCCTGCAGCACTAGGGTTCCTCCAGTGAGCCGTCGCCACTGGTCCCATCTGGCCTGGTCCTCGACGATGCTATCTCCAGCTAGGCTACATGGCTGGCGGGTAGGGGCAAATCTCCCTGGCTTCTCCTCCCTCTGGCGCCGCCCCTCATTCTCAGGGTCTCCAGCAGCTGCTCCACTGTGGTTCGTCCAACGCACTACTCCAGCGGGCGCTGCACAACTACGGCTGATGCCACACTGCGGCAGAAGGCACCTTATTCCCCCTCCCCTCCTCCCAGGCCATGGCCTTGAGGTGCTGTTGAAGGATGAGCTCATCCAACAAGGTGAGGATCTCCTCTGATTTTTTTGCCAAATTTTCATTCTGATCCACTATACGATGAATTGCTATGAGCTACTTCTGCTACTGCTATATGATGCATTGCTATGAGCTGCTCCTGCTGCTACTATATGATGAATTGCTATGAGCTACTGCTGCTGTATGATGAGTTGCTATGAGCTGCTGCTACTGCTATATGATGAGTTGCTATGAGCTACTACTGCTGCTATATGATGAGTTGCTACAACCTGCTCCTACTACTACTATATGATGAATTGCTATGAGCTGCTCCTGCTGCTGCTATATGATGAATTGCTATGAGCTGTTGCTGGTATATGATGAATTGCAGACTGCTGCTGCTGTATGATGAGTTGCTATGAGCTGCTGCTGCTGCTATATGATGAGTTGCTACAAACTGCTCCTGCTGCTACTATATGATGAATTGCTATGAGCTGCTCCTGCTGCTGCTATATGATGAATTTCTATGAGCTGCTGCTGGTATATGATGAATTGCAGACTGCTACTGTTGTATGATGAGTTGCTATGAGCTGCTGCTGCTGCTATATGATGCTTTCAGGTGGTGCTGCTATATGATAATAACCAGCCACTTAGACCATCAAATTTCAACAAATAATTGTTATTCATTTAAATGTGGGTCATGTGTTCTTCGTTTAAATTAGGCAATGGGATCTCTATGGAAAACATTGACCAAAGTAGATTGTGCCAAGTAGATGGTATCTTTGTATTTGCATTTTGAGCAAATAGTGATGGTCTGTTTTCCTATCATATTAATTACTGCACTGGGTTCAATTTGTGATGTTTGCAAGTCATATTAATTTCCATATGTTCAGCAAAATGAAGAATATATATAATGCAATCTAGACTTTCCACTGATCATACCAAAGATAAGCTGAAAACGCAATGAAAAGAACTGGTTGGCGTATTATATGGAGCTTATATTCATAGGTGTTTATTTTCTTAGGATAACTCGTAATAACTGTCCCTAAGAAACTTGGCTAATAGAACTGGCATACAGATAACATGTCACGATGGTTGCAATGGAGGAGTGACGTACCATAGCACACTGTATAGGCTCACCGCTGCCTCTCCTTTTCTTTGCGATGTTCCATGAAATTGCCACATACATCTTGTACATTTTCATTGTGTGACCCTATCTGCAAGTTGACACGGCTAATTTCAGACATCTCTACATGATACTACATTTCATATCCCTTGCGCATATTTAAACCACCAATTAATGATTGTGTGCGTACCATAAACTAGCCATGACTCTGTATGCTGGACTGGCAGGCACTCTAAGGGAGCCTAATGTAGTGCACTGGAATTCCTACATCCCACCTATGATTTTGTGTAATGTACTGCCCCTGTTCCTAAATATATGTCTTTGTAGAGATTCCAGTATGGACCACATACAGATGTATATGGATGCATTTTCGAGTGTAGATTCACTCATTTTGCTCCGTATGTAGCCTATAGTGGAATCTCTAGAAAGACTTATATTTAGGAACGGAGGTACGAGGTAGTATCATGTATGACATCTACATATCTAATTTAGCAGCCAGTAGTAGAAATCATTGTCTTCACAAAGGGATTACCGGTCAAAAATCCTAGCAAAGCACGATGCCAGGCACAGAACAATACAAGAGAGAGAGACGCGCTTACAAGATCATAGCAATGCCTCGGTCTAGAATCTTGGTTGGCCAAGCTGTTAGATCCAAAAGAAACATCGTCCTTGTAGTTTTTGCCAGCTGCATAACAGGTAACAGCGATCGTTTAGTATATTTGAAGTACATCGGGCAGGTGATGCTGGACGGGTTTAAAGGTGACAATACCTAGTCCGTGGCGGGTGTTTGGCATCTCTCCAGACGGTGGGAATCAGGTTAGAAACGTCGAGGGTGATGATGCTGCGCTGGCTGTCGGGGTCCGGTAAGGAGACTTAGAACCGTCGAGTAGGGTGTTTGTGGAGCGGCTCCGGTAGGGTGGACTATGGTGTGGGCGAAGTGGATCTATGGCCGTGGACGAGGGCGTAGGTGAAGCTGCTCCGGTGGTTGGGTTAAGGATGGTGTCGACGACCCGGATCTGCGGCCGTGGACGGGGCGTCAAAAGCTGCTCCGGTGGTTGGGTTAAGGATAGTGTCGACGATGCGGATCTGCGGCCGTGGACGGGGCGTCAGAAGCTGCTCCGGTGGTTGGGTTAAGGGTGGTGTCGACGATGCGGATCTGCGGCCGTGGACGGGGCATCAGAAGCTGCTCCGGTAGGTTGGATGAGGGTGCGAGGAAGCGGATCTAAGGCCGTGGACTTGTGAGTTGGCAAAGCGGCCCCGGTAGGGCTGAGAATGGTATAGGCGAAGCTACTCCGGTAGGGTTGACGCTGGTGTCGGCGAAGCGGCTCCGGTAGGGTTGAGGAAGGTGTCGACGAAGCGCCTCCGGTAGGGTTGAGGAAGGTGTCGACGAAGAGGATCAGAGGCCGTCTATGGGGGCGTCGGTGGGGCGGCTCCAGGGGGTGTGGACGAAGCATCTCCGATGGGGACTACGAATGAGCCGCTGCAGATGCGCGGTTGTTGACGAGAGTACCGGCAAAGCAGATCCGGCGCCGTGGACAAGGCCGACACTGAATGGGCTATGGTACAGTGGTGGATGAGCAGTCTACTTGTTTCTAGGGGAGGTGGGAGGGGTAGATGCGGCCGCAGAAGCAGATCCGGCGAGGTGGACGCCGCTAGGGCTATGGTACGCCGGTGGATGAGCAGTCTAGGGTTACGAGAGGGGAGTGGAGAAAGGGCGATGAAGAACGGACGGCGTGATGTAAGATGCTCTGGTGCTGTGGAATTAGTCGTTTTTGCGGGAGGATGGGAGAGGAAATGGGGGTGTCGTGTAGTGGGTGGAACCGGAAGTTACCAAAGCAGCCCCGACCTATCATGTAGATGAGGGCGGTATTGTAACTGTTGGTCTCCGTGCACCAAGGACAAAAGGGGGGATTTCGCATGCTAAAGACTAAGGTGGCGGGAATTTTAGAAGGAGGCGGGAGATTTTGCCGCCCGCGGGATCATTCGTATCCAGTTTCAACTAATTTTGGACCGTGCTAGCGGGAAGGTCATGCTAGACTGCGTACACGGGGCATGCGTCAGCAGTTAATAACTGGTGTGAAGTCCACCCCAGAAAAAAAGACAATAACTCGGGATGATGCGCCGATAACTTGGATGTTCACACGGGCGCAGCCAATTGTACGGGTGTAGTGGCGCGTTCACAAAAAAAGGGATCAAACGCTCAGCCTATGTATTTCTCGTGTAAATAGATAATTTAATGCCATTGGTTATTTACTTTAAACATAATGCATTGACGTGTTAGTGTAGAGGCGCCCAAAAAGAAATGGATATTGTAGTTAACTACTTAAAAGTGTTACCTCATATGATTACGTAGCCTCCATTTCATAAATTGCGTAACCGTTGAATTCATATATGAATATTACATATATATTACTTCAAAATAGAAACTTAAATCATCCAAGACTAATGAATTTGAATGCAAGAGTAACAATGGTGCATGTGCATGATAGCTACATTGGTTGTTTGAAGAAACATCATTGTAAGTTTGGCATGCACAACTGAAAAAGCTTTATTTAAATAGAAAAAAATGTGATATGTGAGTGTCCAATCTTTATAGCGTTGAATCAATATTGTACCTTTGGCCACGATACGAAGTAGATATTGACTTATGTTCAAGCGATGCACGTCCACGGTCGCTAGATAGTGATACATGAATGAATTGTGCAATCTCTCTCACACGCATACATATCTCATTTCCATGTGGGCATCGTAATCACACACGCGCACTTCGTGTATTTCTCTCCCTCCGTCAGGGTTAAATTCGTCTTTCTACCCCGTCCTACAAGTCTCTCACACAGAAACACACGCGCTCTCTATGTCTAACACGCCCACCCCTTTAATTCTGCCCACCCACAGCCACTAATGTCTCAAAGTATAATAATGTCTCTCACACATATGCTATTTACCTATCCCTTAATATAGCTAGATATGTGTCACACAAACTCCTTCTCCCTACTAGCAAGATGCCCATGTGCGTTGCACGGAACATCAAGATGCATTGTATGAGAAGTTTATCTTGTGGGGGAAAAGGATGAACGAGGGAATGCCTATTTGCAAATGCGGAGAGGGGTGTGGGTATCGTTTTGCAAAATTGCCATATTTTCCTTCATGTCCATTGGATATAAATCGGATGGCCTATATTGCAGGATGGTAGGAACACCATCATCACCAACTCTGTTTTTTATAAGAGTAGAGATATGTGAGTGTCACTGCCCCCTCCCCCCCCCACACACACACTTCCCAACACCAAAGGAGTAGGGTGACACCTCGATCTTGATACTAATCTATCGAGTGGCTTCTCTCTCAAACATACACACACACACTACCTGGCACCGAAGGAGTAGGGTGATACCTCGATCTTGATACTAATCTATCGACTGGATTCTCTCTCAAACATACACACACACACTACCTGGCACTGAAGGAGTAGGGTGGCACATCGATCTTGAATAATCTATCGACTCCTCTTTCAAGAACACACACACACACACACACACACACACACACACTCGCTAGTTGTGCCTCTGTGCCTACCGCGCACACTCTCGATACGTCTTTCTCTCCCCCCCCCCAACAATGACAGCAGAAGGGTGACAACTCGATCTGATCATAATCTGTCAATTGGTTTCTCTCTCAAACATTGTGTCTCGTTGCCTCGCTCGGTAGCCCCCTCGATATGTAGACTTCTCGCTCGGGCACAACTGTAGTGACGATGACGTTGAACCCAGTGTGCCCTGTTTTTACCGGCCTCATGTGATAGTTTTCACCCTGTTTTCTGTTAATTAACAAGGCAACCTTTTCTTTGTTACTAGTACTAGTGAATCTGAAATCATTCGGGGGAGACATAAAACATTTCACTTCAACCCAATTATCGCAACAACTACTTTAAAAGAAATTAGCTAGCTGCCCGTGCGCTGCACGGAACATCAAGAAGCATTTGTATGAGTAGTTTATCTTGTGAGAGAAAAGGCTGAACGAGGGAAGGCCTTATTTGCGAACGTGGAGAGACGTGTGGGTATATTTTTGCAAAATTGCCATAGTTTCTTTCCTATCCATTAGACATAAATCTATATTGCAGGATGGCATGCACACCATCATCACCAACTCTGTTTTCTACTCCCTCCGTCTGAAAATACTTGTCATCAAAATGGATAAAAATAAATGTATCTAAAACTAAAATACGTCTAGATACATTTCCTTTTATCCATTTTGATGACAAGTATTTTCGTACGGAGGGAGTATTTGTCTTTTTAGAGATTTCAACAAGTGACTATGACCAGACCTTACCAACAAACTCAAAAAAGTAGTCCATAATTTTGATGTTATCCTCTTTTCTTGGCGGTGCAGTGCCATCTGGATACCTCATAAATAAATCAAGGAAAAATTTGACCCCTTCCTGAAAAGACATACGTAGCAAAATGAGTGAATCTACACTCTAAAATATGTCTACATACACATCCGTATGTGGTAGTCCATTTGAAATCTGAAAAAGACAAACATTTAGGAACGAATGGAGTATATATAAGAGTAGACATGGAGATATATCTCCAGCATGGTCTACAACAAAAATGTGCTGGGCTGGTTAGCGCCGGATGCTCGCAACGCGATGACATGAGTTCGAATTCTGTCTTTTAACTTTAGATTTGTATATTATATATTACTCTACTTATTTAATATATACTTCTTTCACTACTGTACTAACAGTGGAACCCACAGAGTACTTAGAATATTAAGGATGGACTTGTTTGTTTTTAACTTTCTGTACGAAGCTGTAGCCACCCTGTAAGTCACGTGTACACTGTACATGCAATTAACTTTTTATAGAGGGACAATCATACAGGTAATTAACTCAAATGGATTGGATGTCACTCTATTATTTCAGCATAAAGAGCATCTCCAACGGCAGCCGGCAAATTTCCTCCCGCTTCCTTCCGCGGAGGACGACATCAAACGCCAGCGGCATACATTTTTACAACTCTAACCAACCAAATGAAATTCGTGCAAACACAGATTGATTTCATATAAGCATGAAGGATTTGGTATAAAAAAGACGGATCTTCATTTAAACATGATGGATTTCATTACATCTACGCGAACTAAGAGGTGCCAATCCGGCTCTCTTGTATAATTAATACTCCCTCCGTCCGGAAATACTTGTCCTAGAAATGGATATATCTAGACTTATTTTAGTTCTAAATGGGTGCCCGCGGATCCCTTTTCTTCCTCATGTTCGTCAAACACTTGCGGGGTCGACGAAGGTCCTCGAAAGAGACGAAGCAGCAAAGAAACCACCTGAATCCGCGGTCGTCGCCTCGGCGGTGGCCTTCACGGGTCCCAAGTGGCGGCGGCCTCCCGTCTTCTACTTCTCCTCGATGATGGCGGCGGAAGGGAGAAGCTGGCCACCGACTGGTCGCTCTCCATGCACCCTGCTTCTGTCTCTGCCTGCATGGCACTGCCGCAGGCACTGGAGGCGCGCCCACAGACATGGGAGGCGCGGCCACCGCAGACACTGGTGGCGGGGTACGACGCGGCAGCGATGGCGCCCGTATCGGCGTGCTCGTCGCCGTGCCGGCGTGGAGCAACTCGCTACTCCTCATCGAGCTGAACTGGAGCGGCGAGTTGCTGAACCACGCGCCTGCTTGGGGCGTCAACTGGCTCCGTCGGGCCAAGCGAGGTTGGTGAAGCACCGAGCGGCCTCGCCCGTATCCGGAGGGCTCGGCGGGCCACCCAGTCGGGTAATATGCCGGAGAACGTCTCATCGGAAGCCATCGGAAGGGTGGAGAAAATGGTGAAGGAGGAGATGGGGGAGCGGCGGAGGGGTGCGATTCTTGCCCGCTGTCTGGCTGGCCTCGTGTAAATAGAGGGCGGACGGTAGGAGCTTGGCCGGCGTCTGGCCTGGTTTAAACTCAGGGCGGCGGGAGGAGCTCGACCGATGTTGCATTTAATTCCGGCCCGCTCATGAACGGACGTGTGGCCGGAGTAGGATTCTCGGTTTGCAGGCGGGTTTAATGGAGGGGTTTAATGGAGGCGTCGGGCGTGCAGCGGGCGGCGCAGTACTATTCGATTTTGACACCATTAATGAGCCGTCAAATCACAAAGGCCCTCGCCTCTCGTGAAACCGACCGAGCTAGACTGCCACGCCCTCTAGCCTTTTAAAAAATGTATATACTCCACTTTTGTACAGTTGTAGTATCGATGGATTGCGCCATGGAGCAAAACTTGAAATTAAAAAAAAGTGGTAAATATAGAGAGCGCTCGTGAACTTTAATAGTTTATGGGTCCCTTTTATAGTTTGTGCCAAATTTTGACTAAAGATTTACCTAACAAAATGTTAATGCATGTCAAGAAAAATTTATCTCATTGGATTCGTCTTCGAACATAGTTTTGAAAAATATAATGTTTGGTGACATGCGTGAACATTTTCTTAGTTTAATCTATGGTCAAAATTTGGCACGAAATACAATGGGGACCAATAAACCCGGACAGAGGTAGTAGTAACATAAGTGTGGTAACATGCAAAGCTTCATTTATTAGGTTATAGACTCATATTGCATTGGGACATGTGATGTTACAGTAACTAGCCACATAAGCAAATTTGCTGAGTTGGACTCAATGTTACTGCTGAAGTTACTCCCACGGTGGCTAGTCTTACTAGTATTTGGTTTTCGTAAGATGACTTATAATACTCACCTAGACGGAGGGAGTATTCGATTTGACAGCGGGCGGCGCAGTTCCCGATACGCCTTTAATGCATACGAGGGAGGGAGTAGCGGTTCCCGATATGTTGAACGGCCAATGCATCCTCCTTCAATTAACGCATAAGGGAAGTAATGGGAGGAAGTCCGGGAAAAGAGGCTGCACGATGTGAATGCAACGCAGTTTGCCCTCATTGCCCTCATATAAAGGCGCCCCTCCTCCATTCCAATGCATCTACCACATCGTATGCACCTAAGCACTTTCCTAAGCACCTACACTAAGCGCAAAAGAGCTCGCTCCGGACCCATGGCGGCGATGCGCGTGAGCGGCCAGCAGCTGCGCCAGATGGTCCACGACGCCGGCCTGCGGCATGGCGCCGAGGATTGTCTCCAAACAGTGTTGGAGACCGGCTGGTGGATGGCCGCCGTTGACGCCAACTACGACTCTCAGTTGGACCAGATGATCGTTGCCACCAGCAACATGTTCACCGTCCTCAAGAAGCTCGCAGACGACATCGCCATACTCCTCCAGCCCGCGCGCCCGGGCTCCTCATTGCCTGCCACCCTAATCGGCCTCCATGGCCGGAACCTCTTTCAAGCACTGGTGGCCCTGCGACTGCCCGCTGACGCCACGAAGATTGTCCACCTGGAGGTTGCGCTCGCCACGAGGCGCCTCGCCCTGCAAGAATTCGTTGACCTACACATACACGCGTACGAGCAAATCATGTACATAGGTATCTACAAGGCCAGTGAGGACGCTACGACGTTGGCCTTCCTCAACCGGCTGGAAGCCTCGGATGGCTTTGTTGAGAAGCACCTCGACCTCGCCACAAAAGCCGCCGCTCCTTAGCCGCCGGACGGTGGCCCAGCGCACTAAGTTGAGGAGGAGGTCGTACGTTCGTGGATCCATCTTTCTTCTTGCCTTCTTTAACCACCACTGCGATCACATCATCGTGGCCTTAATTCTTATTGTGCTGTTGCATTCTCGTTCCAGTCAATACCGACATGTGCGATCCCTTTGCTTAATTATATGCATCACTGTAACTAGTACTCCATCCATCAATTTATAAGTTGTGCTTACCTTTTCCATCAACTTTGTGCAACACGCGAGCATCTTGCTAGAAACACTAGAATATGTCTATATAATCCGTATGTGATAGTCCATTCGAAATCTCAAAAAGACAAATATTTAGGTACGGAGGGAGTAATATATTAGGAGTATATCAAAACAATAGTGATTTCTTTCAAGTTTGTGAACAAATACTACTATTCTACTACTTTGGATCCGTCATAACGCACGGGCACATTGCTAGTAAAAGGAAAAGGCCTCCCACGTTCGCATCGCACCCCCACACGCCCGGGAATCGGGAGTACAACACGGCCCGTCCGGCACAACACATAGCTTAGGGAAGGCGCGTTGCCTAGTAGTGGCGGAGCTTGAAGCAAAACGTTGGGCGTGCCAGTCTAGCCAGGCTATAGAAATTACCCTTGCATTGACATTCCATGCCTCAAAACTGGATGTACAACTACGAAAATCCTGCTAGGTTGGGCGGGCCAGGGCACGTGTTGGCCCTCACGTAGCTCCACCCCTGTGCCTAGCATTTTCACTTTCATGTGGAACCGCCCGTTGAGCAAACCGACACCCCGCCCGCCGCCGGGTTGGTAAACAGAAACAAGGGGAAGATCTAGCTGTAGCACGGAAGCCAAGAAATTTTGTGTCAGACGGGGCTCGTTGATAGAGTAGGAGCATTCCGTATTAGTACCACTCCTACCAAGTTTGTACTCCTAATACTATTATATTACTAGTACTACCACTATAGAACTAGTAGATACGTGCACGGCACAACATCATAGGAACAAAAAACGGGAAGATCTTGTTTTGGGTGATTTATGTTTTTTCAATCAACGTAGTATGAATAATATGATGTGGGGGGCACCCATGAAGCTTATGTGGCTTGGTTGCATGGCTACGGAAGGTTAGAGAAAAATAAATAGATAATGTGTTTAGAGTGCACTCCACTAAATAGATATACTTTGGATCCATTGCAATGGACCAGCACATCTATCTATACCCCCTATATAGTTTGTGAAAAACTTTGATATTTGGTCGTTGGATGAAGCCAATCCGGCGGTACAAAGATGGCAAATCCGAGAACTACTGGCCATTGGATATCATCCACCAGATTCTGCCACATGTATAATCTAGAAGACTCCATGGTTGAACTTAATTCATGACTAACTTTGCCAGAACTAAGCCCAGGAAAAGTTATTAATAAGTTTTTCAAAATGAGAGCCACAAGTTGGCAAGCCTAAGGGAATCTTGCCACATTTTTTGTGTGTATGTCATGTGGGGCTAGTGTGGCTTGCCTAAGGTGTGGCTTGAACCAAACACTCACCTAAGTTAATCAAACTTGCCTAACCTTACATTCCACCAAATTTTGCCACAAGTTGGCAAGCCTAACGGAATCTTACCACATTTTGTGTGTGTATGTCATGTGGGGCCAGTGTTGCTTGCCTAAGTCATGGCTTGACCCAAACACTCACCTAAGTTAATCAAACTTGCCTAACCTTACATTCCACCAAATTTAGCCACAAGTTGGCAAGCCTAAGGGAATCTTGCCACATTTTTTGTGTGTATGTCATGTGGGGCCAGTGTGGCTTGCCTAAGGTGTGGCTTGAACCAAACACTCACCTAAGGTAATCAAACTTGCCTAACCTTACATTCCACCAAATTTTGCCACAAGTTGGCAAGCCTAAGGGAATCTTGCCACATTTTTTCTGTGTATGTCATGTGGGGCTAGTGTGTCTTGCCTAAGGTGTGGCTTGAACCAAACACTCACCTAAGTTAATCAAACTTTCCTAACCTTACATTCCACCAAAATTTGCCACAAGTTGGCAAGCCTAAGTGAATCTTGCCACATTTTTTGTGTGTATGTCATGTGGGGCCAGTGTGTCTTCCTAAGGTGTGTCTTGAACCAAACACTCACCTAAGTTAATCAAACTTGCCTAACCTTACATTCCACCAAATTTTGCCACATGTTAGAATCCAGAAAACTCCACATGTAGAAGCATAATGCACAAACCACCAGAATCTCATGCGTGCAATGCACGTGTACCTTCCTACTAGTACTAGTAGTAGTAAGAAACAAATTCCAGTTTTCGCACGAGCTCGTACTGCGGGAGCACCACAAGGCCTGCCGCAGGAGTAACATTTTCCTCTCGGGGCCCATGGGATCGAACTTCAGTGGCTTAGTGCCCGACCTATTTGTCAATGACATGTGGGCCTTAAATGCGACTGGCCCACATGTCATTCTCATGGTGGTGGCGTGGTTCGCGACTCACTCATTCGAGATGAACCGGCCGGTGGTGGCATGGCCTTGGCGAGGGTACCACAGTTGGGCGTCGGGGCACTACGAGGCGTAGATGGCCACACCGGCAGGTACTACTTGTAGTACATAAGTACTCCAGCTGAGGATTGATGCCCGGAACAAAATGTGTCACAACCGCTGGATGAAAATTCGATGGTGCGGGAGTACGGATCGGAGCACAGTAGTGGAGCAGGTAAACCGCGTCCAATCGGGTGTGTCTATGGTAGAAAGTTGATGGTCGCCGCAGTTCTGATGGCCCGCATGTCATGCACACAAAGGCACAGGAGCGGTGGGGCCGAGAGGGATGAGGGGCACGAACAATCCTACCATTCTGTCACTGACATGTGGGACCCAAAAGCGTGGGTCCCACCTGTCAGCGAAGGAAAGGCAGGGCAAGGGAGTGATAGCCACGTCAGAGGATCCATGTCCATGTTGGGGACGTCGTGCCGTGGGTTGGAGCAGCGTGGTGGGAATCGCGTGTGGGTGTGGCAGTGGTAGAAACAAGAAACGTGATGGTCGCCGTGGTTCAATTTCCATGGACAAGTTGTCGTGTCTGTTGACACATGTTTATCCAAACTAGAGTGTTTATATTTCAAGCACGTGAACAAGTATAGTTTCGATCCATTGCAATGCACGGGCCAGCACATTGGTAGTAGTAGTGTCCATCTCTATATCTAGAGGCCTTCCCTCGTTCATCCTTTTCTCTCACAAGATAAACTACTCATACAAATGCATCTTGATGTTCCGTGGAACGCATGAGGATGTTTCCTTGGTGGTCTCTCCAGCGCAGCGTGGCCGTAGTTGCAAGTTGACGCCCCTTGAGATGCCGACGTCGAGGGGCACTCGGATTTCCTTTGATGAGCAGGTAAGATGAGTTTGATCACGTAGTAAATGCATTCTAAAGACTACTTCCGTGTCCATTTACTAATTCTCCCCCTGCCCACTGTTTCACAGGCTAGGCTCGGTGCGAGTGGAGATTGGCTTGCATTTGTACGGGAGGGTACCAACATCAATTTGCACAACATTTACAATAGTGACAACGTTCCCGTAGAACCTTTGTCCAACACTGGGATCAGCCATGCGACGGGCCACCGCATGAATTTGTACGATGGAACCACGGTGAGATTGAATAAAAGATAGCACGAACCTTGCACATGGCGGTCAAAGGTGGACCATGCTGTCTGCGGCCGATTTGTTTCCGTACGAGTAGGAAGACGCTGTGCTCCTTTCTAACCGCATCTTCGCGGTGACAAACCAGGGAACTTATTTTGTATGGGACACATCCTATGATATACTCCCTCTCTCCCAGTTTATTTGTTTTGAATCTTTTCATTTTACAAGTTTCATATTCAAATTTAGAGCTCCCCATCACATGTTGAGATTACAATGTCCATTAAATCGTTGCGTGCATGTATAGTAAAGAAACAAATCTCGAGTTTGGCACGAGTTCGTGCTGCGGGAGCACCACAAGCCCTGGCGCAGGAGTTACATTTCCCTCTCAGGGCCACGGGACTGAGCTTCAGCGCCTTACTACACCTACCTTTGAGTCAATAACATGGGGACCCGATAGGTGACTGGTCCACATGTAATGCTCCCGAAGGCAGAGGCGCAATGGGGCCAAGAGGGGTGAGTCGCAGGTCAGTGGATGTGTGGTTTCATGGATTCGAGCGGCGTCATGGGAATCGCGGGTGGCTGTGGTAGAAACTTGATGCTCGCCGCATTTTAGGTGGCCCACATGTCTTGCACACAAAGGCAGAGGGGCGGTGCGGCCGAGAGGGGTGAGGCGCACGTCGGGGGGTGTGGTGCCGTGGGTTGGAGAGGCATCGTGGGAATCGCGATATGAAACGTGATGGTCGCCGTAGTTGAACTTCCATGGACAAGCTGTCATGTCTACGGACACATGCACTGTATACCGATCACTGGAAGGAGTAGCAGAGAAAGCTATATATGCGGATAAATAGTTCCTTATAGTCAAGCAGACCCACGCTACTACTCTGTTCCAAAGACATGCACACCATCGAAATAGTCCATCTATATCAATATACACTGAGAGGGAATAATTTTTTTACAAGAGAGGAAATAGTTCATCCATCCATAATGCCCTCCTGCTGGTGCAGCGTTTTCTTCTTCTTCTTCTTCTTCTTCTTCTTCTTCTTCTTCTTCTTCTTCTTCTTCTTCTTCTTCTTCTTCTTCTTCTTATTCTCTGTGGGAGACGGCTTCGCAACAAGCTCTCTGGACCTTGCAGCTATCTCGAAACTCACACGGGCATCGAGAGCAGCATATTTTATCCGCTCGTACGTCAAGGGACAATTCTCCCATCCAGACGACCTTAATGCCACCGTATCGTCACCCTTCTGAAGATTTGTACCAAGAACAAAATTTGCTATGTCGAATAGGGATGGTGTCTGTTTAGCACAATCTTCTACAGGAATTTTGATTCTGGTTTGTAGGTCAGCGATGCTTTTCAAAACAAGGTTGTACGGCTCCAGCTTCTGTTTGTCCCCTTCGATGGCTGCCCCACAGAAGTATACGTCCTCCGGAGACAAGAAATCGTGAAGCTCACCTGGTATGGAGGGCGAGTGTATGATGTGGTACACCAAAATATCATCTTCGAGGCACAACTGAAGGACGGCGGCGCGCTGGATCTTCCCAGGGGCACGCTCCGTGTACTCTGGATCGAGACCGATGACCCTCGTCTCTACCTTTTCGAGGGAGTTGGATACATTGTTGATCCACTGCCGAACAACCCTTGGGTTGACGGTGACGCTGGGAACTATGCGCATCGAGCCTTCGACGAGGACATGTTGGACGCTAAAAACCTGCATCTCGATCTCTTTCGCCATTTGGAACCGCTGGAACGGAGGGCTATGGTTTGGAGAATTAGGATTAGATGGCTAGTCTAACTGAAGTAGTAGATGATTATTTAAAGAGGTTAAAACAATGTGAATGCAGTGGGGTTTGGATGCAAATGAAGACGAAGGGGAGGTGAACAAGCCGAGGCGAATAGGTTCCCGGTGGAGAAGTAAATGGGAGAAGTGGTGTGCAGGCAGTTGATTAGACGGCTAGGTAGACTAAACGAAAAGGCTATGCGGGTAGACTGAGGAGTCGTACCTGTTTGTGTACGTGCCCATCCTTCCTGATAGGTGGGACCTATGCAAACAGATAAAAAAAATGGTTCGTAGCTTTTTTTTGAGCCCGTGAGTGGGAGACACAACATTCTCTGGTTAAGGAATACTCCCTCTGTTTAGGTGAGTGTCGGTGTCAAAACCGGCGGATCTCGGGTAGGGGGTCCCGAACTATGCGTCTAGGCGGATGGTAACAGGAGACAAGGGACACGATGTTTTACCCAGGTTCGGGCCCTCTTGATGGAGGTAAAACCCTGCGTCCTGCTTGATTAATATTGATGATGTGTAATACAAGAGTGGATCTACCACGAGATCAAGGAGGCTAAACCCTAGAAGCTAGCCTATGGTATGATTGTTGTAATGGAGGTAATGTCCTACGGACTAAAGCCCTCCGGTTTATATAGACACCGGAGCGGGCTAGGGTTACACAGAGTCGGTTACAATGGTAGGAGATCTACATATCCGTATTGCCAAGCTTGCCTTCCACGCCAAGGAAAGTCCCATCCGGACACGGGACGGAGTCTTCAATCTTGTATCTTCGTAGTCTTGGAGTCCGGCGGACGATGATAGTCCGGCTGTCCGGACACCCCCTAGTCCAGGACTCCCTCAGTAGCCCCTGAACCTGGCTTCAATGACGATGAGTCCGGCGCGCATAATGTTCGGCATTGCAAGGCGGGTTCCTCCCTTAAATAATCCAGAGAAGATCATGAACACCAGGATAGTGTCCGGCTCTGCAAAATAAATTCCACATTCCACCGTAGAGAGAATAAAATGTACACAAGCTCAATCTGCTGATGTATTTCGCGGCATGACGTCACACCACTACCAAGCCTTTACTTGAATCGTTTTTTATTATACCGCCTCAGCGCATTTAGCAAAGCAGTTTCCTTGGCACGTCTTGTCGAAGCAGAGATCGTGTTCCCCTTATTCTGGGATTCTCATCAATACGGGCGTGGGTAACCCAACCGCGCCCGTCGCCACGCCTCCTCTATCGAAGGCGAATTCCGAACGGTCACGGAGACGGCTCTTGGTATTCCCCCTCTTTATAAGAGGACCAAGGCTCGTTTCTTTTCTTCAACTTCCATCGAATCCTCTTCTTGCTCCAAGTTCCAACACCCAGAGCCCCAGATTCGAGTGCTTCGGACCTTCAACAATGACCGGCTTCGACCTTCAGGGCCGGTGGATGCCCTCCTCCGTCACGGAGGAGGACGTGCTAAAGCTGCGTGAGGCCAAGTGCCTGTCTTACGAGATTTCGCACAGGTTGCCCACCCAAGGGCAGGCCATACCCACTCCCGAGCCCGGTGAGTACGTCGTCTTCGTATCCCACCTCCGCCGGGGTTTAGGCTTCTCGACGAATCCCTTCGTGAGAGGGCTCATGTTCTACTACGGGCTGGATTTTCATGACTTGTCTCTAGAGTCCATCCTCCATATTTCCGGATTTATTATTGTCTGTGAAGCCTTCCTCCGCGTCGCCCCCCACTTTGGCCTGTGGCTGAAGATCTTCAATATAGAGCCGAAGATGATTGGGGGGCATCAAGCAGAGTGCGGC
Organism: Triticum timopheevii; assembly: GCA_963921465.1. Taxonomy (NCBI): domain Eukaryota; kingdom Viridiplantae; phylum Streptophyta; class Magnoliopsida; order Poales; family Poaceae; genus Triticum; species Triticum timopheevii. Next base: position 80,526,949 of record OY997272.1, on the reverse strand, counting down.
GGGGCGGTCATAAGCAGGAGGACCGATGCCCCGTGGCCCGAGGGCTCCTTCCAAGAGGAGCTCGGCTTGTGGCAGCAGGAGTGGTTCTATATCACCGCTCCGAAGGGCAGCAGGCAAAAGTTGCCGCCTTCATTACGCCCGGGACCTCCATGACGGTTATTGTCGTGGGTCAACCAAGGGCTCAATTGTGGGCCGTCAAAAGACGTGCCCCTATTGCAGGGCCGGATTCGAGACCTCCAAGCGAGGGAGATCGATCTGGTCGTGGTGATGCAGGTCATGCTAATCAGGCGTCTTCTGCCCTGCAAACGCCGTCCTCTCCGGTTATGGGAGTTCAATCCGGAGGGACCACAGATTCTCCAACACTTCATGGGTACGACACCCGTGGAGATGTACAAGTTGTTCTTCGGACCGCAGGTGGCGTGTCCGGAATTGACCGACGATGCAGGCCTAAGCTGCAAGCGCCCGGATACTCAGGTAAGCAGCTCAGTGTACGGACGTACCATTTGTTTGCTTTTCTATAATTCGCCTCTTAACCCGTTATCCTTCATCAGGAGTGGGTAGCGCAAGCAAAGCTGATAAGGTGTCCGGCTCCCCTCCCAGAGACCGCACCGGAGCCCGTGCTGGTCAGAATGTTGGAGATCACGCCTTTAGAAGAAGGCGAAGGGGAGAATAGAGGAGCTATCACCTCGCCCAAGGGGGCGCTTGAATAAGGGGGGATCGAGAATCCCTCCCTCCAGGGGGAGAAGAGGACCGCCTCCGAAGACCCGGAGGCCCAGGCCCCTAAGCGGGGGAAGAAATCTTCACCGGAGGGTCCTGCGTCCGGGGAGGCCCCGGCCGCACAATCTTTTCAGCCCTCCAGCGAGCCATGAGTAGAAAAAGGGGAGTTTATTAAAAAGAAACATCCTTGTTTATGTTTCTGAGGATAACCAAAATTTTACCTTGTAGTTCGGATCTGCGACCTTCTCAGATGAGCTCGTCTTCGGGGGATCTTCGTCCGGAGATGATGGAGAGCGAGAGGCCTCCATCTGCTGTGCCATCGGATAGGGCGGATGATCCTGAAGTGTCGTCACGGAGGGTGTCCCCGAGCCCGGCAGAGCCGAAGAGTTTGGCGCCGACTAGTGTTCGGCCGGGGGAGCTGAAGGATCTGCTTGAGAGGGTGTCCGTCTCAGAAGATCACCGTGCATTGATGAGCATGGTGATAGGAAGGATTTTGTCCACCGAAAGCGGACTGCATAATGGCGTCAGAAGTTTGCTGGTGCGGTTTGAGGTACGTAAAAACGACGCGCCTTTTTGACAGTTTTGCACGTGAAAGTGCGCCCTGTATAGATAGTAGCCCCTAAGACTCGGTAGGTTGTCGAAGGCGACAGCGTGCCGAGGATCAAAATTGCAGGTATTGAGTGTCTCCTTTCCTATGCAGGTGGCGGATAGTTCAGGGGCTAGCCGGACTAATGGAGTTGCCAAATTAATGCGGCAGCTCGATGTGGCGAATGCGGACATCACGCTAGTCAACAAGCGACTTGACGAGTCGCAAGGTAAGTTGTCCCTCCGCAGTCACCTGTTTAAGCGAGTCAAAGCCCACCTCTTACAATATTTATGCTTGCCGCAGATGGTGCTGCTGCTGTGGAGAGCCTTCGGGCAGAACTTACTCAAGCCAAGGAGCAAGCCAGAAGGAGTGATGCGGCTGCCTCGAGGGCGGCCAAAGAGTTAGAAGCCGAAAGGGCTACACACTACCGAAGCAGGGAAGAGATGGCTGAATTGGCCGTAAAATTGAAGGATGCTATCGACCGCAATGAGGCTCTTGGAAAGGAGCGCCTATCGGAGCGGGAAGACCTGGGGAAGGCCACCGCCGAGGCCAAGGATGCCCGTTCTGCAATGCGGGCTATGAAGGAGGAACTGCGTCAAGCCTGAGATGTTGAGGTTGGCAAGCCTTTTCTGCTGCGTCGCCGGTTTACGGATCCAAATTATGCCCAGCTTGGCCAGCTGTGGGGTCCGGAGGATCCATATATGCACTTAGCAGCAAGTGCAGCGGATGCCGTTGTGCACTTCCGGAGTCAGAAGGATCACAAGACGAAAGAGCTATTTTGGTCTCTATTCCATAGTCCGGGTCGTTCATTTCCGCTGACCGATCGGTTGGCCGAATGGGCTGAGCTGCGCAGGTTGTCCGGACTTGCCATGACGGATATCGTGACTCATGTCTAGCCAGAGAGGCCCAAGGCGACGAGCTATTTTGGCTTATTGCAGCAATTTCTTGGGGCGGTGCCGCATATCAAGGAGATGAAGCGGTCGGCCTGCATAGAAGGTGCGCGGATGGCCCTTGCCCGTGTGAAGACACATTGGACGGAGATGGATGCCACCATTGTTGCAACCCAAGGTTCGGACGAAAGCCGGTTACCCGCCGAGCACTATTTTGGGGAAGTTATGCATGGTGCTCGTGTAATAGAGTCGCAGTGCTCAAAAAATGTCACGTTCAAATGAACATTGTATTTTGTAAAACAATGGTTATGATGTAATCGCTTTTTATACTTGTGCGTTCCAAGTATTGAAATATCTCCTATGCGGCCGTTATGTATACGTGTGTATAACCTGAGAGATGGCAGTCTTTGGCTTCAGCCCCCACGCACAAGGTGCGGGGGTGTTTGCAAAAATAGCGCATTGTCACTCTTAATCCGACGTCTCGGTCCTGTTGAGGAGGTGGTAGCGTAGCAAACAAGGCAACCGGACTATAATGCTTTATCACTTTCACTTAGCCATTGGAGTTCGAGGGTGGGGCTACGATATAGCCCCTGGGGGCACCGCGCTCTCCGAATTCGGGGCGCGTGTGTGCCTGACCGGGAAACGGCACTTCGTAAAAGCGGGGGAATTCTAAACATTCCGGTGGTCGATCGAGTGGTTGACCAGTCTCTCGCTATATCATGACAGTCAGTTTTCGGCTTTCTCTACTGAGGTGCTTTGCCCAGCCGAACTGGGGCACAATCGCAGTAGTTCTCCTAGTTCCGCGTTAGCCGATGATACAGAATGTAAGGCAGCAAAACACAGGAGCCGGGCAAACCCTACATTTGACCAAAGACATGATTCGGAGCTGATGCATATAAGGCCTAACTCGAGACGCCGAAGACTCCCTAAGGTGTTCGGTCTGTATAATGATGGGCAGAACAATACCCTAAGCCCCTAGTGTCCAGGTACGGGCAAGGTCCTCTGACGCGGCCGATGCCAAAACGTCAGGCTCCACTCTGGTTATAATGAGAAACCAGGGGATTATAACAACAAGAGACAGTAAAAAAGGTTTACGCAAGATCTTAATCTGAAAAGAATCCTTGCGACGGGTCCCTACTGCACGTCTGCGACTGTGTCTCCGTTGTGCTGTTATCCTGGACGGGTGTGCACATTGTTCATCTGTAAAAAGAGAGGAACTTAGTTTGAAAGGAAATCGTTCGAAAAAAAGATATATGGAAAATATTAATAAATAAGTAAAGCGGAGTCTATATGAGCTCATTGTTGCTTATATGCACAGCCCCATGTGAGGGGGTGTGCGGCTAGGGAGCCCCTAGCTTATTTATGCCGGACTCGTCTAGCCGTGTCCGGGGTGTTTAAATGATCCTTGCAATGAAATGATGCCACATGGACTGGGCATTTTAAGTGTAAGAGACGCGTAATGTGGTATGGCATTGAAGCGGACAAAAGCTTCACGTCCCAATAGTGCTTGATAGCTACTTTTGAATGGGGCGACATGAAAGATTAATTTTTCACGTCGGAAGTTGTTCGGTGACCCGAACACAACTTCTAATAATAAGGAGCCTGCGCATTTGGCGTAAGGGCCTGGCGTCACTCCTTTAAAGGAAGTGTGGCTATGTCGAATTTTAGTACGGTCTATCCCCAACTTGCGGGTTGTGTTTGGATATAGCAGGTTTAGATCGCTGCCTCCGTCCATCAGGACTTGTGTAAATTGTAGTCCGTTGATTATAGGATCCAATATCAGAGAAGTCCATCCTGCATTCCGGACACTTCTGGAATAATCCATGTGGTCAAAAGTTATTGGTTTTGACATCCAATCTCGACGTTCCGCTGGGGTGGACCGTGCGGGACCCGTCCTAGTGGGTGCCGCATTTTTCCGTATTATCACATGAAGTGAGTTTACTGCTTTGACTTCTTGTGGGAAAGTCTTTTGTTTTCCGGTGCTCTGCTGGTGGGGTTTATCATCATCCTCGCTTGATGCGTCGAGCCCCTTGTGTTCGGCGTTTAAACGGCTGGACTGTTTGAAAACCCAACAATCTCGGTGGGTGTGGTTTGCAGGCCTTCCGGGGGTACAGTGGATTTGACATATCCGACCCAAGATTTTGTTTAAGTTGGATAGCTCATCACTGTTGTCCGTAAGAGGCAGTGTTTTGTTATATGGCCGCGAGCTTTTGAATCCGGCGTTGGCCGCCGTGTTCTTTGGGCGTTTCTCTTTATTCCGGCGCTGATCTTTTTTGCGCCGTGATTTTCCGTTTCCATCTCTGATCTCGGATGTACTTGGATCGTTGGTGCTGCATCTTGCCAGCCAGCTATCTTCCCCCGCACAAAAGCGGGTCATGAGGCTTGTTAGCGCGGACATTGTCCTCGGCTTCTCTTCGCCGAGGTGCCTGGCGAGCCATTCATCTCGGACGTTGTGTTTAAAAGCTGCTAAGGCCTCGGCGTCCGGACAGTCGACTATTTGGTTCTTTTTAGTAAGGAACCGGTTCCAGAATTTGCACGCTGACTCTCCGGGCTGTTGAGTTATATGACTTAAATCATCTGCATCCGGAGGGCGGACATAAGTCCCTTGAAAATTTGCTCTAAACGTGTCCTCAAGCTCTTCCCAACTTCCAACAGTGTTTTCTGGGAGGCTTTTGAGCCAATGACGGGCTGGCCCTTTGAGCATGAGGGGTAAATATTTTATGGCGTGGAGATCGTCTCCTCTAGCCATGTGTATGTGTAGTATATAATCCTCTATCCAGACTCCAGGGTCTGTTGTTCCGTCGTAGGCCTCTATGTTTATGGGTTTAAACCCTGTTGGGAATTCATGATCCAGCACCTCATTGGTGAAACATAGTGGGTGTGCGGTGCCCCTGTATTTCGGTGTACCGATGTCTTCGGATGCTTGGCGTGTTGTTTTGCTTCCTGGGGCCCTCCTATTTGGCCCGTAAATGGACCTGGCTGGGCCATCTATTTTTCCAGGGTCATTAGTCGGCCTGTGTGTGGCGCCGCTTTTAGATTTTGGTTTATCATCTGGTCGTCTATCCGACCAGGCGGCCTCTTTGTTTTTTGACTGTGGGGGCTCTGTGGCCTCCTCGTGAAATTCTGGCAGTAGCTTGCGCTTCGGGTAGCTCTTTGATTGATGGCCATTGCCGTATTTGTCTGCGGTTTTGACCACTTTGCTCCACCTCATTCTGAGTATATCTTCCGTTGTTTTGAGCTTCCGTTTTTCCTTCTTCAAACTTCTTGCTGTGGCGACGAGTTTTTTCCGAAGGTTTTTATTCTCCGGCGGTGTGTCCGGCGTGAGGTCGTCTGGACTGTTGGTTCCGCCGGGCATGGATTGATTATCCGATTCGTCCTGTTCGGACGGTTGCTTGTCTGCATGCTCGTCATCCACTGGTTTGCCCTGCTCTATTGATGGGTCATGGGGAGCGCTGTTGTTGTCGAGGCGGGACTTAGGGCGGCGTCTACGTCGCCGTTTTGGTTGTTTATCAGCGGGATTATCCTTTGCCGCGCCCCGTTGGTCCTCATTTTTGCTTCCTTTTGGGGTATCCGCCATGTATACGTCATGTGTTGGGGTGGTCTCCTAGTGCCCTGTAGGCGCTGGTTCTTGATCGTCTCCGGCATCGTCGTCCATACCGTCGATGTCTTCGGAGTCGTAGTCTGGCATGTCTGTTAGGTCGTCGACAGTGGCTACAAAGTGGGTGGTCGGTGGGCTTTGAATTTCTTCGTCGTCCGCATCCCAACCATCCTAGCCATAATCCGGCCAGGTCTCTCCGGATAGCGAGAGATGTTTTAGCGAATTTAAGATGTCGCCAAAGGGCGAGTGTTGGAAGATGTCCGCGGCGGTGAACTCCATGACCGGCGCCCAATCAGATTCGATTGGCAGGGGCGCGGGAGGTTCGGAGTCCGGCAGGGAGTCCGGCACCTCAGAGTCACGAGCTTCGCAAGGGACAAGGTCAGTGTTCGGCTCCATCGCCGTGGAAGTTGCAGCCCCCGAGGCGGTGTCCAGCCACCAGTCCTCGATCTGGGCGATCGGCTCCGGACTAAGGGCCGGAGCAGACTCGTGTGCGACCACCAAGGCACTGTCCGACGGCAGAGCTAGATCATGCCCATCGTGAGGGTGTGGCATGCTCGGCTGTGGCTCGAGCCCGTCGAAGATCAAGTCCCCGCGGATGTCGGCCATGAAGTTTAGGCTTCCGAACCTCACCTGACGGCCAGGGGCGTATCTTTCGATCTGCTCCAGATGGCCAAGTGAATTGGCCCGCAGTGCGAAGCCGCCGAATACGAAGATCTGTCCGGGGAGAAAAGTCTCACCCTGGACAGCATTGTTGCTGATTGAAGAAGCCATCGAGCCTATCGTTGACGACATAGAGAAACTCTCAATGAAAGCACCAATGTCGGTGTCAAAACCGGCGGATCTCGGGTAGGGGGTCCCGAACTGTGCGTCTAGGCGGATGGTAACAGGAGACAAGGGACACGATGTTTTACCCAGGTTCGGGCCCTCTTGATGGAGGTAAAACCCTACGTCCTGCTTGATTAATATTGATGATGTGTATTACAAGAGTGTATCTACCACGAGATCAAGGAGACTAAAACCTAGAAGCTAGCCTATGGTATGATTGTTGTAATGGAGGTTATGTCCTACGGACTAAAGCCCTCCGGTTTATATAGACACCGGAGAGGGCTATTGTTACACAGAGTCGGTTACAATGGTAGGAGATCTACATATCCGTATTGCCAAGGAAAGTCCCATCCGAACACGGGACAGAGTCTTCAATCTTGTATCTTCATAGTCTTGGAGTCCGGCGGACGATGATAGTCCGGCTGTCCGGACACCCCCAAGTCCAGGACTACCTCAGTGAGTATAAGTCACCTTATGAAAATCAGGTTTTCCCAAAACCTTTAGGCGTGGAGCATTAACTTCCTGCTCGATCCCCTCCCAGCCTCGTTAGCCAGCATTCTCTTCCTCTGCTGCCGCGTTCTACCTTTCCATTTTTCCTCTTCTCAAGTGTGGAACGATCTGCATGCCGTCCTTGATGCACCAGAACGACCACTGCATGCATCGCGGCAGGGCGTTGATTGGGCATGCATGAGAATTTGGTTCTGCTCGCAATATGGATGATACCTGAAAGATGAAGTGAACAGGCATGCTAGCACGGGAGACCTATTTCCGCTATACAATACTGGAGTACTCATGTTCCTACTACTACTACTACTACTACTACTAGTAGTAGTAGTAGTAGTAGTAGTACAACTGTGGTACACTTGATGGTCAAAATACTATTCATCCGGTCCTCACAGTGAAGTGACAACCCCCTGCGCCTGACACTAGTCCAGGCGAGGCGGCGTGTTCGGGTTACCAAAGTCAGCCCCATCCTGTGCACTGTGCATTCTGTCACCGCCAATGTACAGCACATTGGCGCCTCGCCTCGTCTCCCTCTCCGCTCCCATAGCACCACTCCATCTCCATCTCCTTCTCCGTCTCCGTCTCCGTCTCCATCTCACTGTGCCCCCGTGTACCATCGCCTCACTCGCCTCCCCCAGTACCACTATTCCCTCGCTAGCCGCTCCAGCACTGACATCCTTCTCCCCCGTAAATCAAGCCCCCTTCCAAACTCCACCATGGCCGAACGCGAACCGCGCAGCATCCATATGAGCCGCGATTGGAGCAATCTCCCCAGTGACATCCTCGACCTCTGTTGTTCATGTATGGATATGTTGACCGCCCTGCGGCTGGCTGCATGCTCGAGGGACATGCACACGGCCATCGTTGAAGCGAGGCCTAAGCTTTTCAAGACAACCTGCTTGCTGCTATTTGGTCTTGCGAGATTGGCTCACCATGATACGGAGGCATGCATGATGCCCCTCGACTTCAATCCGATCTCCATTAGCCGAAACTTCTTTGCAGGTATGTAGTGTGTCACCGTACATCATTTCCCTCGACATCGATCCGATCACCATCGCCCGAAACTTCTTGGCAGGTATGTACTGGGTCGGCATGAACTCCAACTGGATGGCTGCCTTCAGAGAAGACGGTAAAAAGTTGGTGCTCGTGAACTTGTAGACCTCCCATGAGATTATCCTTCCTCCGTTGGATTATATAGAGTATTACCATCGCGGTCCAAGTAATCTAGATTACTACGTCAGTTGGACGGACCATGTTTTGCAGAAGATTGTAATCTTCCAAGTACCCACATGACATGCGAATTACGCAGACTTCAAGCTAATTGCCTTGTTCGAGAGCGGACTCGCCTATCTTTACGCCGGTGTCTTTTTTAGTTGGAGACAACTCGGCTCGCAATGGATCATCGTCAAAGCTGATACACACTTCTGTGATGCTATTGAACACAATGGCATCATCTACGCGATCGACAAAGCAGGTGGCACCACGTATTGCTGGGACGGCGCGTGTAAGTTGTTTCTGTCTCATGTTAATGATGACGCCATGACACTGTTTGAACTTTTTTTGATGATTGGCATATCCCTGTTTGAGCAGAATTTGAGTAGAACTATGGCAATATATTAGAGATGCCGTAAATCAGCTATATTTGGAATGAGTTCATTCATTACAGCCAATTTGTACCCTGAATAATAAAACGGTTAGGAATATATGGATATTATCCTTATTTTACAGTAATATATATACTACTACTAAATATGAGTGTGTATCAATGGCCATGTTAGTTTCCTCATTTTCATGATGTAGAAACATGCACCACACTGTTGGTTTCATCTGACCATACATTAGGGAAGTAAATGTGCATATCGAGAACTCTATATATGGAAGTAGTGAAATCCTGCAATGCTTACCATGTGTACATGCCTATATTCGCCCTTCAGCAATCAATGACTAGAATAATATCCTCACAAAATTTTTGCCCACAGAACACGAGTATATAACAATGCATGGTCTGTTAGTTACCTTGAAGAATTTGTTTGTGAGGACAGAACATGATTACATAACATGCATGACATGGTAGTTTCCTGTGAAGAACCGATTGCGAGATAACATGAGTATAATGATGCATGGCACTTCTATATTTTCGAACCAATATACATTTCCCTGTATTTTCCTCCCAGTTCCAACAGGGACATATCAATGTTGTTTCTTGCATTATCCTACTCATACTCTGAATAATGCTGATCTTACATTAACAATGCCTGTCCTTTTTGATATGATGCAGTGTCCCTACAGTTACTGCCCTTTGTAATTACACCACCTTTGTCAAAAATAGGGAAGCACAACTGGTTCCTTGCTCGATCAGAGGACGGCAAAAGACTGATGATCATTCGGACACATGAGCCGAAAAAGTTATATTGCAAAAACCCCACTCTATACAAGCACCGTGTAATACGTGAGTATCCGGACAGTGGCTATTACATCTATGAGCAGGATACCAGCTTGTTGGGGCCTTTAGGATTTTTTAGTTGGAGGCGGGTAAACAGCCTTGGCTCACACTCCCTTTCTCGGACTCAATTATCCGATTAACCAGGAGATCACCGTTGGCAAGGACCTTGATGTCGGAGAGGCTCTGATTGCTATGGAAAACTGTGTCTACACGGCGAGCCCTAGCAGTTCAGGAGCATACTCCCCTGATTGTCAACGATACAGCCTGCAGCCAAAAGAAGGTGAGAATGACAAAGGCATCCGGATTAACTTTGATCCTTGGATGTCTCAATTACGACAGGCAGTGATGTGGTTCAAGCCTTTAGGTTGATAGGTAATTGGGCTGTTGCATCGAAAAGGTGGAGTACTGGTGTCTCCGGATCACTGGTCGCTGAAGCAGGGCTGCAAATTATGATGGTGTTGGATCATCTCTTCGAACGACTTTGTTGTCTTTGCTGTTGGTTCTGGATGGGTAGTTCTTTCTTTTGTTATGCATATTCCTTGTCATTTGGTCATCCTCGTCTATGTCACTCTTTCTATGTAATAGTTGCTTCTGTTTAGAATGTCATTCTCGTCTGGATCACGAGAGTCTGAGCGCTGCAGATGGGTACGTTTTGGTGGTGTAGCAAGACTTCTTATGAACTATCATGTATTGCTGTTTATGTCAGTAGTAGTCACTAGTCAGTGTTTGAATGTCGTATATATCGTTGTTTCGAACTGTTTATTGTCTCGAACTACTGGTGGGCTAAATGAGGGCATCACCATTCTCCAGTGTTCAGAGTATATCTCCTTTTTTCAAGTTATATAATTTGAGCTCACTGTCTTTTCGATGATGTACACTTTTTTGGGCCAGTGAGGTGTCGTTGAATATGGGCCGAGTAGTAACGCAATGCCAAATAGGTCAATTATGACTCTCGGGCCGGGCTCTCAAAAGATCATGAAAAAAAAGGTCGGGCTCTCCAAAAAAGAAAGAATAAGGACTCTTAGGCCGACATGTGGGCGCCACCGGTGTTTTCGTGCGCTTGCGTGCCGAGAGCATATTGGCGCGTGGTCGAAATTCATGCTACCTTTTCATCCCCAGTCACCCGCCCCTTCCCCACCTCTGGATTCTCGATTCCTACTCCAGTTCCCCCAAATACCCCTCCTGTACTCCCTGTATTCAAGCGCACTATCATGTCGCCGGTCAACGCGGATCTCCGAGCCGGAGATCTTGAGGTCCGTCCTGCCTTCGGTCGCTGCATGCTATCGCTCAACAGTGGCATGGCGGCGCTTGACGACCAGTTTGCCGGCAAAGTGCTGATGGTAACCATCAACGGCGACCGGCCTCCCGTCTCGCCGGATGACCTTGTCAAAGCTCTTGGCATTGCGCACGGCATCCAAATAATTGACTTGCTCGTCAAAGTCTGTCCGCCACCGGCTGATTTCTTTGTCAGGTTCCGAAACACTTTCGACTGCAGTCGTGTGTTCGAATCATCCCAGCATTTGTTCTGCGATGGCGCGCTGGTGAGCTTTGATCGGTGGCACCCAGGATGGGGCTCGGTGCCCTCTGAGCTTGAGTTTTTAACAAATCTTACCTTCCACGGCATGCCTCGACGTGCTTGGAACAACGAGTCCATGAACGAGCTTATCAACGACCTTGAAGGTGAGCTCGTAAGTATGTTTGTTCCTCCAGACAGCTGGGCTCTGACGGTTATGGCATGGATGAAGAAGCCGTCCACCATACCGAAGGTGATTGGTGTTGAGATACCAGTGCAGGAACCGGGGTTGTACTATTCGTCGCCACCAAGGCCGCCGCGGACCACGTTAGGGATGTACCTGTATCGAGTGTTCGTGTATGTCGAAGAAGTGGTCAATCCATCAATCAAAGTCCTGCCGCCCCCGCTGGTGCCAGGGTCCGTCGACGACGTCCATTACCGGAGTCAACGTCAGACTTTCCCCGTGTTGCTCGGAATGATGGATGGCACAGGGCCTACTCCATCGCGCGGCGGAGGCCACTGCTTCTTTGGGAGAAGAGGCAGGGCTGGCTGCCTGGATGTGCTCTAATTTGAGGTAATAACTGAATCTTGTCAGATAGTACTAGTTAAATCCGAGCTATGGGTCTGAAGCACTGATATGCCAGTACATTTGATTGTGACTTGTTGTACTTTTGTACCTGAACTTTTTTTAGAAAGGGCTGTACGTCAACTTAATGTGCTAGCAGAACTTATTGTCTTGTCTGTCTGTTTTCTTTGCACAACATTCAAGATATTTCCCCGTCATTTATAAAGACGATTAACCGTTATGTACGATTTCGTTGGTTTCAACATAGCCCTTCCCGTAGCGATCCACTGCATCCATCATGATTGTGCCGCCTGCGTGAAATTTTTGTATGCAAGTTCAGTGTGCTATGATGTTCTATATGATTGTGTCAATTATATAAGTTTTTACTGAGCATCAGCAATGCATATGGCTGAAAGATGTATTTACGAGCATCGACCGATGGGTCTCTCTCTCTATCTCTCTCTCTCTCTCTCACACACACACACGCACACACACGAGCACACACACAAGTGGGACCCGTTGAATTATTTATTTGCTCGTGACAGCTTTTAATTAGGTTCCACTGTAATCTAACTTTTTTCTTAAGTTATTAATTGAGCTCAGTGACTTCAAAAAGTTGTACAGAAGCCTTGTTTGGGCCTTTCCGGCGTCCGTGAATGTGGGCTGAGTAACCATGTTAGGTTGTACTGTACTACACATGCCTTTTTTTTTAACATCAGCAATGCAACTGGGCCGACAGTTGTACACAATATCCGGGTCAACTTGTTATCCGCCCGCTGGGCTGCAAAGTTTCCTAGGAGGTATGCATTAGGCTTAACAAGAAAATGGACTTTAAGAAATAATAATTGGGATGTAATTATAATAACTGGGCAATTACTATGCACCAAACACGTAATTAGTTTGAAAAATATATTATTTTTGGAATTTAGAAATTTTAATTTCATTACTTGTTGCGCGCGCAATATTTCATTGGATTTTAACGTGATACAACTTTATTTTGAAATTATATTTAACCTGACTAGAAATTTTGGATAAAAATATTTCGGATCCCATCAAAATGTGGGAATTTTTTTTGAATTTTGTTTTGAGCGGTTGTTTGAAATTATTAATCGTTGTCCTACCTAGAAGTTGGGTTGTACTTTTAACAAACCCATAAATGGGCTGTAGTAAATTCCATTAGAATTAAAAAATGGGATGTACATTCTTGCAAATCGCAAATGGGCTATATGTTCTCTGCCAAATCCGAGCTGTGGGCCTACTAAGTTGACGTGTACCAAAGGCTTTGTCAACTTAGTCAATATAAACGATTCTAGCTGCAGTGATCGTACGATGTCCATCCAACGGCCGTAGTGCTTCTTTAACCTCTGGTCTTCTTGCTCCAGCCACCCAAAGCAGCGTCGGTCGTGTCACGTGCTCCTGCCTCCCGTGGCCGACTGTGATGCCGCGGAGGCTTCACCGCCCCGTACTAATCCCACCGCTGGCCAGGCCATCCCTCTACTCACCCACACCCCCTGTTATTCTGCGGCGACGGCAGCCGAACCAGTGAACCCTCGTACTCCTCTCCGCGCGGGATACCACTCTTGCGTCTTCCCCGGCTCCGCGTCGTCCCCTTCCTAGGCCTCGCCGTTGTCCATACCACCTCCCTAGTGCTCTCGGCGCGGCGTGGTCAACGTGGTCAATGACCGACTTCCATCGGAAGAGTACTGTACGTGGACAGGCTGACAGCTGGGTCCAGGCGGCCACAAGGAAGTGCCTCCTTATTACGCGCAAAATAATTATTCCTCCACCTAACAGCAGGAACCCACCGGGCAGGCCACCATATTTCGCTAAAAAAATGTATCCCCCCTGACTGCTGGGACCCATCGGACGGGGCAGCGTATTTCGTGAAAAAAAGTTCCCCACGCTGTCAGCTTGGACCCACCGGAAGTGCCTCCTTATTACGCACAAAAAAATGAATACTCCCCCTGCTAGCTAGGACCCACCATGGTGGGAGGCTGACTTGTGGGCCTACTAAGTTGATTGGGACGGGGGCCTTTGTCAACTTTAGTCAATATGAACGATTCTAGCTCTAGTGACCGTATGATGGCCATCCAACGGCCGTAGTGCTTCTTCAACCTCTGGTGTTCTTGCTCCAGCCGCCCAAAGCAGCGCCGGTCGTGCCGCATGCTCCTGCCTCCCGTGGCAGGCTGTGCTGCCGCGGAGGCCTCACGGCCCCTACTATTCCCATCGCTGGCCAGGCCCTGCGGCGACGGCAGCCTCACACCGCAGCCGAACCAGTGAACCCTCGTACTCCTCTCTGCGCGGGCTTCCACTGCCGCGTCTTCCCCGGCTCCCCGCCGTCGCCTTCCTAGGCCTCGCCGTCATCCACCGCCGTGGTGCTCTCGGCGCGGCGTGGTCAATGTGGTCAATGACCGAATTCCATCGGAAGAGTATTGTACGTGGAGAGGCTGACAACTGGGTCCACGGCAGCCGGAAGGAAGTGCCTCCTTATTACGCGGAAAATAATTATTCCTCCACCTGACAGCAGGGACCCACCGGACGGGTCACCAGTATTTCGCGAAAAAAAAGTTTCCCCCTGACTGCTGGGACCCACAGGACGGGCCACCATATTTCGCGAAAAAAACGTTCCCCCCCCCCCCCCCCCCGCTGTCAGCTCGGACCCACCGGAATTGCCTCCTTATTACGCACAAAAAAATGAATACCCCCTGCTAGCTGGGACCAACCTTGGTGGGAGGCTAACTTGTGGGCCTACTGAGTTGACCGGGACGGAGGCCTTTGTCAACTTTAGTCAATATATGAACAATTCTAGCTCCAGTGACCGTACGATGTCCATCCAACGGCCGTAGTGCTTCTTCAACCTCTGGTCTTCTTGCTCCAGCCGCCCAAAGCAGCTCCGATCGTTCTGCCTGCTCCTGCCACCCGTGGCCGGCTGTGATGCCACGGAGGCCTCACCGCCCCCTACTACTCCCACCGCTGGCCAGGCCATCCCTCTATGCACCCACACCTCCTGTTATTCTGCGGCGACGACAACCTCACACCGCAGCCGAACGAGTGAACCCTCATACTCCTCTACGCGTGGGCATCCACTGCCGCGTCTTCCCTAGCTCCGCATCGTCCCCTTCCTAGGCCTCGCCGTCGTCCACCGCCTTGGTGCTCTCAGCACGGCATGGTTAACATGGTGAAGGAATGGCTTCCATTGGACGTGGACTGTACGTGGAGAGGCTGACAGCTGGGTCCACGACCGCAGCAAGGAAGTGCCTCCTTATTACGCGCAAAATAATTATTCCTCCACCTAACAGCGAGGACCCATCGGACGGGCCACCGTATTAGCGAAAAAACATTTCCCCTGTCTGCTGGGACCCACCAATTACATCTTCGCACGCAAGGAAGTGCGTCCGAAAAAAAACGATTCGCCCCCCTTACTGCTGGGACCCACCAACTACATCATCGCACACAAGGAAGTGCCTGACAGTCGGGACCCACCTGGTCGAAGCGTACGTAGCATTGTCATTCTGGTCGCGAACGTGTACGTACATATATACTGGTGGATGTAGAGGCGCGCACGTGTCGTAGTAGAGGCGCGCACGTAGCATGTACACGTACGTACAACAACGAGGGTGCAAGAAAGAAAATACGGTCACGTACGTACATTCGGGCAGGGTCTCTAACGCCTATTGCGCATACGTACATGGCTGGGTCGGAGCAGAGAAACAGCGTCGTCGTCGTGTTCATGGGGAGCTAACTGGCTGGGTCGGAACGGAATGCGTGGTCGTGTTCATTGGGTGGGCTTGGATGGAAGAGGCGATGGAAACGAGGCCTAGCGTACCGCACAACGGAGGAAATGGCCTTGTGTTCGACCGGCCATGTTCGAAACGGGGTCCTGTTGATCGGGAGGGGCCAGGCGTACCGCAAAACGGAGCAAACGGACCTCCTATGGTCGAAACAGGGGTCCTATTGATCGGGAGGGGTGTGGCGTACCGCAAAATGGAGGAAACGGACCTCCTACGGTCGAAACGGAGGTCCTGTTGATCGGGAGGGGTGTGGCGTATCGCAAAACGGATGAAATGGACTTGTGTTGGAGCGCTACGGTCGAAACGGGGGGGGGTGGAGGGGTGTGTCGTACCACAAAGTGGGACTCCACGGGATACTGTTGATCTCCACCGTCGACCTCCTCCAGCCTCCATGGGCTACAGTCGAACTCCTCAAGCCTCCACGGGCTCCTGTTCATCCAGCCTCCACCGCATTCTACTCCACCGGCTACTGTTCAACATCCCCTCCACGGGCACCCCTCCACCGTCTACTATTCATCCAGCCCTCCACACCACGGGGTCCTGTTCAACCACCACTCCACAGCCAGCCCTCCATTGTCTACTGTTCATCCAGCCCTCCAAACCACTGGTTCCTGTTCATCCAGAGGCAACGCCACGGCTCTCTGTTCCTCCAACCCCCCCCCCCCCCAACGCTCACTGTTCATCCAATCGATCGGCTTCAGTTAGCAGCAGTAGCGAAGGAATCGCTCCATCGGGTTCAGTTAACAGCCATCGATCGATCGCTTGGGTTCAGTAACGCATAGCCTGCAGTGCAATCGCTCGGGTTCAGTTAGAGCCCAACGCCTTGCTCGGCTTCAGTTAGAGCCAACGCCTCGCACACACGCGTGTACCTGTACGAGAGAAACGCGCATCGCTCTCCCACCGTAATCGGTAACTCCCCGAAATTTTCCTCCCCTCGCTTCTACCATGGTTTTTTCCATCATGGATGGCCCAAAGAATGTCATGCAGCTGCGTCTCCCGCCCGCCCAAGACGAAAAGCCCATTTTCTGTCATGATTTTTTGTCATAGAAGTAGGAGCCCACCACATCTATGATGATACCGGGTTTTGTCACAATTATCATCATAGAAGTGTCATATGTATGACAGAAATTTTTTTCGTTCGGCCCAAAATGTCACGGAGTGTCTTTTTTTGTAGTGTGCGGCTGCCGAAAAGGTAGCTATCGAATTAAAGGCCGGACAGGCTGCTCGGTGCCAGTGCGAGGAGAGAATATCTACCATGGCACTTGATGTAAAGGATGCCACAAGCCAATGCGAATTTCTCGAGAAAGATAAAAAAACCAGAGCGGCTGATCTTGACAAGGCCTTACAAAAGGCGTGGGAAGCACGGTCCGAGTTTAGAGCGGCTCGGGAGGAGATCCGACAAGCTGGGGAGATCGCGGCTGGTAAGCCCTTCTTATTACAAACTAAATTTGCCGATCCAAGGTATGCCCCGCTTAATCACATGTGGAGTTCTCCAGACGCATTTTTAGACTTGCCGAAGAGTGTCTCCGATACGACACAATTTTTCCAAGCACAAGAAGGACATGCGACGGAAAAGCTTTTCTGGTCGCAGTTCAGTATGCCGAACCGTCCGCTGTTGCTGAACGAACAAATGGCCTAGTGGGCCGAGCTCCACAAGATATCTGGATCTGCCATGAAGGATGTCGTGGTCCGGCTGTGGCTGACCCAGCCAATTCCGAATAGTTATTTTGGTTTGGTGCAGCGACTTGTTGATGCGGTGCCGCGTATCGATGTTGTTAAGCGGTCAACGTACATAGAAGGTGCACGGATGGCCCTTGCCCACATCAAGACGTACTGGGCAAAGATGAAGGCCACCGATATTGCAGCGAAAAGTCCACCCAAGGGCAAGGACCATCACATGCCAGAGCATTATTTTGAGGATGTCCTAGAGGGTACCAGCTTGATAGAGGGTCAGTGCTCAAAAGATATTATGTTCGAGTGAAGTGTACTGAAATTGTAAAAACAATATTATGATATATTAGGGTTATGTCTTTTTATACTTTTGCATAAAAAAAATTTTGTACCTCCTGTGCGGCCGTTTTTTGTAGAATCTGAAAGTTTAACAGTTGTCGGCTTCGGCCCCCTCGCATATAACGCAGGGGTGTTCGGAAAAGCACTTGATCACTCTTGACCCAACCTCTTGGTCCATTAAGAAGGTGTTAATGCGGTGAACCAGGCAATCGGACTATAGGGCTTTAACACTTTCACTTAGCCATAGTAGTTTGTTGGTGGGTCTATGATATAGCCCCTGGTATGTACGCGGTTATCCAAATACGGTGTGTTTACATACATGAACAGAAGAATGGTCCTGTAATACGGAAGGAATCGCGAAGATTCCGGTGAGTCATCGAGTGGTTGACTAGCTCTCGCGCATCATGATAGTCAGTTTTCGGCTTTCTCTGCTGAGGTGCTCATCCGGACGAACCAGGACACAATCGCAGGAGTTCTCCCTTTACTACCCTAGCCGATGGAGCGGAACGTAAGGCAGTAAGCACAGGAGCCAGGCAAGCCAACTATTGACCAAAGGCATGATTCGGAGCTGATGCATATAAGGCCAAACTCGTGACGCAGAAGTGTGCTATAGAGCTGTTCGGACTTGTCGGCAACTCATATGTTGTCGTATCGAGCCCCTGGTAATATATGCCGAGGTGCGTGCGTGAAATAACCACAGAAGCAAAATTCAGTTCTTTGAAAAAATAAAATACTGAATACGGGTTATGTTGACTAGCATCTAAATGATACATCAAGCGCAATTTTTACAGATTATAATGCTACTACTACGGCTATTTGACATGCCGGGGGTCGAAAGCTAAGAAAAAGGGCACTTTACAGGTTTGAAATAAAGAGTGCGGTCTACAAAAAACATTTTGACCTCCTGTCGCACGTCTGCGCTGCCTTGCCTTGGTTAAAGGACTTCTCAACAAATATAGTCACTTGTGGTAAAAGATAAAAATTGGTTAGAAAAAGAAAATGACTATGAGAGTGCGGATTGTGTTATAGGTCTGTCTGCATTGTGCCTCCGCTGGTGACCAGGGTATTTTAAGTGTATAATTATGTGCGTGGGACAGACTTCGCGGCTATATGGGGCGGACGGCGGAGGCCGAACTGCTAATTCAGCTCTAAGATTGATTGATCCTATCTAATGGAGACCAGCGGCTTGATTGCCGATGAAATGTGCGGCTTGACAAGGCCGCTTTGTACTTCGGCCGCAGTAGCCGTAGTGTGTTCCTCTGTACAGAGGGAGCATTACATATTTCCGTTTATCATGATGGTGCCGCGTGGACCGGGCATCGTAAGTTGGAGATAGGTGTAATGTGGGACCACATTAAAGCAAGCAAAAGCGGTATGCCCGAGTAGTGCATGGCAGCTACTACGGAGCGGGACAATATCGAAGGTCAAGCCTTCGCTTTGAAAGTTGTTCGGCGAGCCAAAAACGACTTCCAATGTAATCGAGCACGTGCATTGAGCTTCTACGCTAGATATTGTTCCCTCTTAGGTAGTTGTGTTGGGCCTGATTCTTGAAGGATCAATGACCATTTTGCAGGTAGTGTCTTGGTAGAGTAGATTAAGTCTACTGCCACTGTCCATAAGGACTTCCGTGAGATGGAACCCATCGACAATTGGATCGAGGATGAGAGCTGCTAGACCTTCGTGAAGGATACTGGCTGGGTGGTCGTTGCGATCAAAAGTGATCGGGCGAGCCACCCATTGGCTTAATTTTGGGCTGGATGGTGAGGGAGTCCTGGATAAGGGGGTATCCGGATAGCCGGACTATATGCTTTGGCCGGACTGTTGGACCGTGAAGATACAAGACTCAAGACTTCGTCCCGTGTCCGGATGGGACTCTCCTTTGCGTGGAAGGCAAGCTTGGCGATTCGGATGTTAGATCTCCTTCTTTGTAACCGACTCTATGCAACCCTAGCCTCCTCCGGTGTCTATATAAACCGGAGGATTTAGTCCGTAGAAGTACAATGACAATCATAATCATAGGCTAGCTTCTAGGGTTTAGCCTCCACAATCTCATGGTAGATCAACTCTTGTAATACTCATATCATCAAAATCAATCAAGCAGGAAGTAGGGTATTACCTCCATCGAGAGGGCCTGAACCTGGGTAAAACATCACGTCCCCTGCCTCTTGTTACCATTAGCCTTAGACGCACAGTTCGGGACCCCCTACCCAAGATCCGCCGGTTTTGACACCGACATTGGTGTTTCATTTAGAGTTCCTCTGTGTCGTCGCTGCATGGCTCGATGGCTCCTTCAATCATCAACAACAACGCGGTCCAGGGTGAGACTTTTCTCCCTAGACAGATATTCGTGTTCGGCGCCTTCGCACTGCGGGCCTATTCGCTTGGCCACCTGGAGTAGATCGACAGCTACGCCCCTGGCCATCAGGTCAAGTTCGGAAGCTTGAACTATACAACCGGTATCCGCGGAGACTTGATCTTCGGCGGATTCGAGCCTACGCTAGGAGCGCCAAACAGTCATGACGAGCACTGGTTAGACCTGCTGTCAGACAATATTCAGGATATCACACCTACAATAGCTCCGGACCTAAATCCAGGGCAGATCGCGTCGTCCGAGGACGGGTGGATGGACCCCAGCCCGAAGGCCGCATACTCATCGGCGACAGAGCCGAACATAGACTCCACCCCCAAAGAGGTCTGTGTCACCGGACCCCCGGACTTGTGTCTGGCCGTAGGTTCCAAACCGCACGCACCCGAGCCCACCGAATCCGGTTGGGCTTCGGTAATGGAGTTCACCGCTACGGATATCTTTCAACACTCGCCCTCCGGCGACATGCTGGATTCATTAAGGTCTCTCTCTTTGTCAGGAGACTCTTGGCTGAACTATGTCCGGCTTGACTGGGAAGCAGGCGACGAGGAAATTCGTTGCCCACCCACCACCCACTTCATTGCCACTGTCGCCGATTTGACCGACGTGCTTGACTTCGACTCCGAAGACATCGACGGTGTGGACGACGATGCAGGAGAAGAATAGGAACCACCTCCCATGGGGCGCTGGACAGTGACCTCCTCGTATGATATATATATGGTGGACACTCCCAAAGAAACCAATGGCGATGAGGCAATAGAGGATAACACCTCAAGGAAAAAATAAAAACATGTGCGTCATCGGCACCGCTCTAAGCCCCGCCACAGCAGTACCGGCACAACAGACGAAAACAATCCGGATGGTGCCGAAGACGAATACAATCTTGATCAGCCTGCCTTCGAGCAGGCCAGATAGGAAGACGGGCAGATTAGCCCAGATGAATAGGCGATGAACGGATACTCGAAGGAGGACAACCACATGCCTCCGTCCGAAGACGAGGTGAGCCCCATCGACGATGAATTCGGCGTGCCTGAGGATCCCGTAGAGCAGGTTCACTTCCAGCAACGGCTTATGGCCACTGCAAGAAGCCTGAAAAAGAAGCAGCAGCAGCTCCAAGCTGACCAAGATCTGCTCACAGACAGATGGACTAAGGTCCTGGCAGCCGAGGAATACAGACTCGATCGCCCCACCAAAGAGTACCCAAAGCAGAATTTGCTACCTCAACTTGAGAAGGAGGTCCTAAAGCCCACACCCTGACGCCAATACATCACGATCCGGGGCAATACGCAGGAAATGCGAGGCAGCAACCATAATCCTCAACGCAACAGGCATAAGCGTCAAAAACACCATGATGACGCCGAGGACGCGGCAGTCAATGCCGGATTCTGCGGCTCCCAGTCTGGTCAGCGGAAAGAGAACAATACAGGCCCATCCGACCCAGGCAACATACTCAACCAACCATGTCAAATTCATGGTACCCTAGAATGGCAGCCAATCATACCAATAGAGAATGCCGAATCTTCAAAACAAACCGGCCGGTCGCGCGCCGGAAACATTAAAGAAGGGGTCTCAAAGCTAGGAAGACAACGAGGAGCCCAGACCATCAAACATTATGCGGGAAAAGAAAAATTCTCCGCAAACCAACAAGGGAAGGAACGTGTACTCCTCGGGACGCCGACTCAACAATACAAGCCACCCCACGGTGCAAAAATACGGCCGATCATCTCCGATCACACAGACCGTCCAGCCAATTTAAACCATGTCAATTCAATTGCACTTACCATCAACCCAATAGTTGGTGGGTTCCATCTCGCACGAGACCCTGTTGGCATAAAACAGCAGCCTAAACTTGCTGCTCCAGGACACAATGCACCAGATAAGGTATTGATCGCTCGAGGATCAAGCCCACTCAAAACATCTTCTCAAGATGTCGCTCCAGGTGTAAAAGCCAAGTTACACAGGCCCACCACCCTGGAGGTTGTCTTCGGATCACCAAACAAACACCATACCGAAGAGTAAGTCTTCGGCATTGTCCCCTTACACAGTAACTATTACATACTATGGGGACGAACCGCGTTGGCTCAATTCAACACGGTACCACACCATGCCAAACCCACGTGACATGGTCACAATTATGGGCAAGGCCGAACCCCACCCCGACACGGGAAAGTATACCGTCGCTGAGGTAGCAAGTTGTGCCTTTCTATCGAACCTCGATTCGACAGCCAACCCCCCCGAACACCAAAAACGGAGTCTGGGGTACTTTCCGGCATGATAGCCCAGCTCGACCAGGATCCAATCAAGCACTTCGGCATAAGCTGGGGAAGGGCCCTGCGGTTCAACCACCCTATGACACGCAAATGCCTCTAAGCATCTTTCTTTACAGGCTCACTTTTGCGTAGAACAGTACTGGCAATTTGGAATCAGCTCGGCCACACAAAGAGGGAACACACAAGTATTGCCCAAGAAGACAGTCCGGATACACTTCGGATCCGCACACAGATTCCTCCTGTCCGATCGCGACAGGTTCCGCCAGCATACCTCCTTTTATAGCATAAACCGTACTCATACGCATAGACGTGTCACTCCACTAAAATATGTAGAGTCACATGACTCTTACCGGCCGTCATTCCTTATTGACGCCTTTTTCGTCATAACGGCACCCGTACATAGTGTCATCCCCTACTATGCCAGGGGCTTCATTGTACCCATAACATGGCAACAAAGTCCGGCCACCTTCTCGGATGCTCGGCACGCCGAACTTATAGCATTATATGCATCAGCTCCGAATCATGTCTTGGGTCATTAGTTGGGTTTGCCCGGCTCCCATGTTTTGGTACCTTACGTTCCGCTCCATCGGCTAAGGTAGCACTGGGAGAACTACTGCGATTGTGTCCCAGTTCTTCCGGACGAGCACCTCAGTAGAGAAAGCCGAAAACTGACTGTCATGATACGACGAGAGCTGGTCAGCTGTTCGAGACGTTGTAAAATCTTTAAAGATTTATTCCGCATAATGCCATAACAAATGCAGAGTGCAATGGATCGGTCTTCCGATCAGGTGCTATTAGAGCCCCTCGTGCGGTTTTCCGAACACCAGGGGCTGCGCCTACCATACTCAAATTCCTATGGCTAGTGAGAGTGATAAAGCCCCATTGTCCGATTGCCTGGTTCGCTGTACTGAACACCTCCTTCAAGGACCCAAAAATGGGATAAAGAGTGTTCAGATTTGTCCCGAACTCCCTCGTACTTTCTACGTGGGGGCAGAAGCCAACAATTGGCCAACTCTCAGGACTCATACATATCAAACGGCCGCACAGGAAGAAAAACTTTTATATAACAGGCAATAAATAATAACAGTGCCAGTGTTCCGCATTACAAAGGACAGTATGACTGTCTTCAGGGAAACATAATGTCTTTGGTACATTGCTCCGCCACAAGACGGGATCCTTTCAGGACACCATCATAATATAATTTGGGATTGCGATGCTCCTTACCCTCCGGTGGTCCCTCAGTCATGAGCTTTTAAGCATCAAGCTTCCCCCAGTGCACTTTCACACGGGCAAACGCCATGCGTGCACCTTCTAGACAGACCGACCGCTTAATGACTTCCAGCCGAGGGCAAGCACCAACAATCCGCTTCACAAGCCCGAAATAATTGCTTGGAATTGGCTCACTGGGCCCTAGCCGGACAACTAAGTCCTTCATGGCTAGTTCGGCCGCCTGGTGCAGTTTGATCAGCTGCTTCAGCTGATCGACAAAGGGCACCGGATAATTCCGCGCCAAATACTACGACCAGAAACGCTTTTCCACAGACTTCTTCTCCTCAGCCCGGTAGAACTGAGCAGCATCAGATATGTTGCCTGGCAGGTCCGCAAACGCCCCTGGAGAAACAAGAATTCAATTTTTCACTCTGAACTTCTCCTATTACTACATAAAAAGCGCTTTGAGTAACAAAGCCTTACCTGCCGCAATCCGCCTCACCTCTTGAATGTCCTTCAGAGCACCTCGGGCTTCCTCCCGAACATCATTTACGGCTTGGAGAGCTTGGGACAGTTCGGAATCTTTCCTTGCTAGACTCTGCTCCAAGGTCTCACTTTTCTTCACGGCCTCCTGGAGCTCTCATTCAGCTTCAAGGACCCTGGCCTCGTGCTTCTCGCAAAGAGCCTGCTCCGCGGCGGCCTTCTTGTCGGCTTCAGCCATAGCCTTTTTCAGCGCCTAATTTCGGCATTTGCTCCTAGAGCACACAATACAAATGATTTCATCAGGCACAACTACTCATTTGTGATTAATTTATCAAAGGTTTTGACATACCTTGCTTGTCCTCCAACTGCTTCTTCACTCGGCCAAGTTCTTCTTCGGCCTGCTCCAGACTCTGCTTTATTCTGGACACTTCCGCAGTATGAGAGGCGGTCGTCGCTACAGACGCATGTTTTCAAACAAAGAGATATATGTCATTAACTGAGTCTCCTGCAAAGCAGAAATTTGATCCCATGTCCGGTTTTCCCTCTTTCACCGGAAAGTGCATCAGGGGCTACTGTTCATACTATGACAATCTTCAACGGTTTCTAAAAACATACCTCAAAGGCTTTTATAAGGCTAATGTAGGATTCATTCAGTCCACTCTCAGCGGACTGAATCTTTCCAATCACCGCACCCATAAGGGGCGCGATGTTCATCGGCGATCGACACATTCTTTAGCGCTGTCGATAGGCTGCCCGGTAGCTCTACTTAGACAGAGGTTGCCGGTGGAGTGGGCTTGCCTCCTTCAGTCAAGGGGGGTTGCCTGCCTGATCCTGGAGCTTCAAAGGTCTCCAGGACCGTGTCCAGCTGCGGGTCGAATCTATAATCGCCCCCGCCGTCGACGTTCATGGGAACCATTGCTCCCGTGTATCTGGCCCCAGAGGTGTGCCCTCCCTGGTCTGGGTCCTATTGAGACGACAACTTGGTGTCACGCCCAGGCTTCGGGGAAGGGGCCTCCGGAGGCGTCTCGCTCTCTAGGGCATCTGAGCTCAACGAATCCTCCGATGAGGACTCTTCGGCTCAAGACCTCGCCGGGCTGCACAAAGTATGGAGCAAGTTAAAATATTGCACCTTAGTAATCCTGGGCGCTTAGGCATGTTCGGATTTTGTGTACTCACGATTTTACCAGGGGCTGGGCCCTGGGATCCCACTCCGGGCTGCTATTGGTAGCCGTGGTGGACGCCTCTGGAAGGGGATTTTTTCCCCTCTTCGGTGATTTGGCCTCCTAGGATGAGGAGGCCATCCTTTTCTTCCCTCCCCCGTGGAGGACTCGTCTTCTTCTTCCTCCTCCTCCTCATCTTCGGAGGAATGATGGGCATTGGAGTCTTCGGATTTTGTGTCCGAAGCACCGCGGCGACGGAGGCCCCTCCGGGTCTCCTTGGCCTCCTTGAAGGCCTCTTTCTTCGGTGCCTTGTAAGGCACTGGGACCAGCATCTTCATCAGAAGAGGTCCCGCCGGTTCCTCCGGCAGCGGGGCCGGACAATGTATGCGCCCCACCTTCTTCGTCCATTCCTTGGATAATTGTGGAAAGCATGATAAAGTGTCTCCCTCGGGATATACCAGCTGAACATGGATAAACAGAACATAGTGATAACTTGCCGGACGCGCGGATTTTAGGCGGGACAATTGATACCTGTGGTCCTCGGCGGAGCCCGGCCACGGCTTGCCAGACTTGAAGAGCACCTTCCAGATATCCTTGTGTGAGGAGCCGTAGAGCTCCCGCAAGGTCTGGTGCTCGCCCGGGTCGTATTCCCACAAATTACAGGCCTGGTGCTGGCAAGGGAGAACCAGGCGAACTAACATCACCTGGACTACATTGATGAGTTTGACATCCTTCTCTACCACGCCCTTGAGGCGTGTTTGGAGCACCGACAGCTCATCGGATGTGGACCAGTTCAGGCCCTTCTTCGGCCAGGACATGAGCCGCAGAGGCGCTCAGGATCTGAATTCGGGAGCAGCAGCCAACTTTTTACCGCGCGGCTCAGTGATATAGAACCACTGCTGCTGCCACTCCTTGACAGAATCATTGAAGGTGTCTGTCGTCCATGTGACCTTGGGCATCTTGCTCACCATGGCGCTGCCGCACTCGGCGTGCTCGTCGTTCACCACCTTGGGCTTCACATTGAAGATCTTCAGCCATAAGCCGAGGTGGGGCGAAATACGGAGAAAGGCCTGACACAGGATGATAAACGTCGAGATGTCAATGAAAGAATTAGGGGACCGATCATGAAAATCAATCCCGTAATAATACATGATGCCGCGAACAAATGGGTGATGGGGAAACCCGAGCCCACGGACAAAATGAGGAAGAAGCATGACCCTCTCGTGAGGCTCCAGATTAGGGACGATTTGTCCCCCCGTCGGAAGACGGTGGCCGATTTTCTTGGCCAGGTACCTGGCCTCTTGAAGATTTTTGATATCCTTCTCCTGGACGGTAGAGGCCATCCATTTGCTTCCCGCTCCGGATGTAGACATCTTCGGAGAGCCTCTTTTTGGTGGAGAAGACGAGCGCTTGGGCGCTGCGCTTGAGCGAAGGGGAATGGACGAGCGGAAGGAAAATGCATAGGTAAAGAAGAAGAGGCCTTACCTCTTTATAGAGGCCATGAATTCTTTGTACCTCCCTACTTGCCTGACGGAACCTGCTCGTTCCCCACTCACCGCGATTGGTGGTACGGTTGGGATACCTGCACCCGTACTGATGAAAGTCCCATGATAAGGGGGACACGATCTCTGCTTCGGCAAGACGTGCCCAGGAAATTGCCTCGCTATATGCGTAGTAGCTGGTTGGGAAAACGGCTCGAATAATGACTCGGCCATGGTGTGATGTCACGTTATCTAAAGTTGTCAGCAGATTATATTTGCGGAATATCGTTCTCTCTACGATGGTATGTGAAAATCGTCTTGCAGAGCCGGACACGATTTAAGTGTTCGAGGTTTACTTTGGAGTATTCGGAGATGGAACCCGCCTTGCAATGCCGAAGACAATCTGTGGGCCGGACTCATCGTCATTGAAGCCTGGTTCAGGGGCTACTGAGGAAGTTCTGGACAAGGGGGTATCCAGATAGCCGGACTATATGCTTTGGCCGGACTGTTGGACCGTGAAGATACAAGACTCAAGACTTTGTCCCATGTCCGGATGGGACTCTCCATTGCGTGGAAGGCAAGCTTGGCGATTCGGATGTTAGATCTCCTTCTTTGTAACCGACTCTATGTAACCCTAGCCTCCTCCGGTGTCTATATAAACCGGAGGGTTTAGTCCGTAGAAGGACAATGACAATCATAATCATAGGCTAGCTTCTAGGGTTTAGCCTCTACGATCTCGTGGTAGATCAACTCTTGTAATACTCATATCATCAAGATCAATCAAGCAGGAAGTAGGGTATTACCTCCATCGAGAGGGCCCGAACCTGGGTAAAACATCGCGTCCCCTGACTCCTGTTACCATTAGCCTTAGAAGCACAGTTCGGGACCCCCTACCCGAGATCCACCGGTTTTGACACCGACAGCTGGCTCTACGGCACCAGCATCCTATAGCGCGTGCTTGCAGTCCCCTGTAGGGATGTGCGTCACGTATACCATGTTCACTGTCTTTACTTCAGGGGAATTGCTTCTGACCCCTGGTGTTCGGCTGGCGAGTCTCTTCGTCATCGCTGCCACTAGGCGGCCCCTTGACCTTGTGTTCGGCATTAAGCTTGCCGACTTGTTTGAAAACCCAACAGCTCATGTTGGTGTGATTGGCTGGTTTAACGGGGGTGCCATGAATCTGGCAGGGCCGATCCAGTATCTTGTCTAAATTAGATGGTTCGTCTCTGTTTGCCTTGAATGGCTTTCCAGTTGACCGGGATTGGAACCACTGAATCCAGCGTTGACTGCCGTGTCTTGCGTTCCTTCATTGTTATTGTGACACTTGTGTTTATTGTGCCGTGGCTTGCCATTTCCGTCTCAAACTTCGGAAGTACCCGGATCAACGGTGTTGTTGCTTCTACGAGCGAGCCAGCTGTCTTCTCCCACGCAAAAACGGGTCATCATAGTGGTAAGGGAAGCCATGGATCTTGGTTTTTCTTTGACCAAGGTGGCAGGCGAGCCACTTGAGGGAGTCCTGGATTAGGGGGTATCCGGACAGCCTGACTGTGTACAACGTCCGGACTATTGAAGCGTGAAGATACAAGACTCAAAACTTCGGCCCGTGTCCGGATGGGACTCTCCTTTGCGTGGAAGGCAAGCTTGGCTATCCGGATATTATATTTCCTTCCTTGTAACAGACTCCATGTAAACCCTAGCCCTCTTCGGTGTCTATATAAACCGGAGAGGTTGGTCCTTAGAAGGCCGAACACAATTACAATCATACCATCATAGGCTAGCTCTTAGGGTTTAGCCTCTACGATCTCGTGGTAGATCTACTCTTGTACTACCCATATCATCAATATTAATCAAGCAGGAAGTAGGGTTTTACCGCCATCAAGAGGGCCCGAACCTGGATAAACATTTGTGTCCCTTACTTCCTATTACCATCAGCCTTGACGCACAGATCGGGACCCCCTACCCGAGATCCGCCGGTTTTGACACCAACATTGGTGCTTTCATTGAGAGTTCCTCTGTGTCGCCACTGTCAGGCTCGATGGCTCCTTTGATCATCATCAACGACGCTGTCCAGGGTGAGACTTTCCTCCCCGGACAGATCTTCGTGTTCGGCGGCTTCGCACTGCGGGCCAATTTGCTTGGCCACCTGGAGCAGATCGATAGCTATGCCCCCGGCCACCAGGTCAGGTTCGGAAACTTGAACTACACAGCGGATATTCACGGGGACTTGATCTTCGACGGATAAGCGCCAGCGGCAGAAGCACCGAACAGTCACAATGAGAACGGCTTAGACCTGCTGTCAGACGATGCTCAGGATATCACCCCGGCAGAAGCTTCGGATCTAAATCCGGGGCAGGTTGCGTTGCCTAAGGACGGAGGGATGGACCCCGCCCCGCAGGCCATACCCTCATCGACGATGGAGCCGAACACAAGCCTCACTTCTAAGGGAGCCTGTGACTCCGGACCCCCGAATTCATATCCGGATGTAGGTTCCAATCCACGCGTCCCCGAGCCCGCCGAGCCTGGTTCGGCTCCGGTGATGGAGTTCACCACGGCGGACGTCTTTCAGCACTCGCCCTTTGGCGACATGCTGGACTTATTGAAGTCTCTCTCTTTGTCAGGAGACCCTGGGCCGAACTATTTCCGGCTTGAGTGGGAAGTAGACAACGATGGAATTCGTTGCGCACCCACCACCCACTTCATTGCCACGATCGATGATCTAACCGACGTGCTTAACTTCGACTCCGAAGACATCGACGGTATGGACGATGATGTAGGAGAGTTACAGGAGCCACCGCTCACCGGGCGGTGGACGGCCACCTCCTAATACGATATATATATATATATATATATATATATATATATATATATATATATATATATATATATGGTGGACACTCCGAAGGAAACAAACAACGATGAGGCAACGGAGGATAACCCCTCAGGAAGAAAAGCAAAGCATGGGCGTCGTCGGTACCGCTCCTAGCCCCGCCATAGCAATACCGGCCCCAGAGACGAAAATAATCCGGATGGCGCCGAAGAAGAATATGACCCTGACCAGCCCGCCTTCGAGCAGGCCGAACAGGAAGATGAGCAGATCAACCCAGAAGAACAGGCGACAGACGTATACCCGGAGGAGGACAACTACATGCCCCCCTCCGAAGACGAGATTATCCTCGGCAAAGACGAATTCGGTGTGCCTGAGGATCCCGTGGAGCAAGAGCGCTTCAAGCGTAGGCTTATAGCCACTGCGAGGAGCCTGAAGAAGAAGAAGCAGCAACTCCAAGCTGATCAAGATCTGCTCACAGATAGATGGACTGAAGTCCTGGCAGCCGAGGAATATGGACTCGAGCGCCAAACGGCTGACTGGCCACCCTGTGGTCGGGATAAAATGTAATCCCAGCCCGGATACCAGCCCTCACCCCCACGCCGATACAACACGGCCCAAGGCAACAGGCAAGACCTGCAAGATATTCTGGAAAACAAAGCATGAGAGCCAAGATCGATCTACGGATCACGGGGGCGTGCCCCAGCGCGCGACGATGATCGTCACGCCGGATACATCATCAACAAATCCGGCCAGGCTGAACATGGCAACCCAGACCAATTCGAGTTGTGTAGCCACATAGCCCGGCATAGAGGCACCGCACACCCCCTCTGCTTCACGGACGAAGTGATGGATCATGAATTCCCAGAAGGGTTCAAACCCGTAAACATCGAATCGTACGATGGCACAACAGACCCTGCAGTATGGATTGAAGAGTTCCTTCTCCATGTTCACATGGCCCGCGGAGATGATCTACAAGCCATCAAGTATCTTCCCCTTATGCTCAAAGGACCAGCCCGGCACTAGTTAGATAGCCTGCCAGCAAATTCCATTTGGCAGTTGGGAAAACCTGGAAGATGCATTCCTCAATAACTTCCAGGGCACATATGTGCGACCAACAGACGCCGATGACCGGTGCCACATTACTCAACAGCCCGGAGAGTTAGCTCGGAAATTCTGGACTCGGTTCCTTACTAAAAAGAACCAAATAGTCGAATGTTCGGACGCCGAAGCCCTGGCAGCTTTTAAGCATAATATCCGTGATGAGTGGCTCGCTCGACACCTCGGCCAGGAAAAACCCAAGTTTATGGCAGCTCTCACAACCCTAATGACCCGCTTTTGCGCGGGCGAGGATAGCTGGTTGGTTTGCAGCGGCACCACGCCACATTCCGGCACTTCGGACGGCCGCGACGCTAATGGCAAGCCACGGCATAATAGACATAAGAGACAGAACAACAGCGACAACACTGAAGACACGGCAGTCAACGCCGGATTCAACGGACCTAAGTCCGGCCTGCGGAAAAAGCCGTTCAAAAGAAATAATCAAGGACCGTCCAGCCTGGACCGCATACTGGAGCGCTCGTGCCAAATTCATGGCACCCCGCACAAACCAGCCAACCACACCAATAGAGACTGCTGGGTGTTCAAATAGGCCGATAAGATAAACACCGAAAACAAGGACAAGGGGCTACACAGCGACGATGACGAAGAGCCCCGGCATCCGAACACGGGGGGGGGGGGGCAAAAGAAATTTCCCCCCAGGTGAAAACGGTCAACATGATCTACGCCACCCACATCCCCAAGCGGGAACGGAAGCGGGCACTACGTGACATCTATGCGATGGAGCCAGTCACCCCCAAGTTCAACCCATGGTCAGCTTGTCCGATCACCTTTGGTCGTAGCGATCATCCTACTAGCATCCATCATGGCGGCTCAGCCGCATTGGTTTTAGACCCAATCATCGATGGATTCCACCTCACGCGAGTCCTTATGGACGGCGGCAGCAGCATGAACCTGCTTTATCAGGATACAGGGCGCAAAATGGGCATTGACCCTTCAAGGATCAAGCCCACTAAAACCACCTTTAAAGGTGTAATTCCTGGAGTTGAGGCCCACTGTACGGGCTCTATAACACTGGAGCTGGTCTTCGGATCCCCGGATAACTTCCAGAGCGAAGAGTTAATCTTTGATATTGTCCCTTTTCGTAGTGGTTACCACGCACTGCTCGGACGAACCGCATTCGCTAGATTCAATGCGGTACCACATTACGCATACCTCAAGCTCAAGATGTCAGGACCGCGCGGGGTCATCACTGTCAATGGAAATATGGACCGCTCCCTTCGAACAGAAGAGCATACGGCAGCCCTTGCGGCAGAAGTACAATGCGGCCTACTCCGACAAACCAATCCGGCGACAACTTCGAGCACAGTCAAGCGAGTCTGGAGCACCCCGCAATAGAATCATCAGGAATGCCAAGAGCGTGATTAGCAGTCCGGCCACCACTCAAGCCCCTTCAAAGCAGCATTCGTGCCGCACGTACACAATTACGCACTCAAGATACCATGGGCACAGGCGGAGGCGCTTCAACAACTCAGTCAGTAGTGCGGGTAACCGCCAAATACCTTCATACTCTTTCCCTCTTACCTTTCAGGACACCGCGTTGGAGCAGCATCCTCAAAAGAGCCGAATTGCCGGACTTATAGGGGAGAGACATCCAAGGAGGCAACAGACGTTGTGCACAGAAGGAAATATCCAGGTGGAATCTATTTACGATCATTATACCTGCTTTATCTATCTGTACACAACCTGCCCCTGGATAGGACATGTCAAATAGTCCTATTTTATCTCTGCTTCATGCATCCATTATAAACATACGCTTAAACGTATTTTTCGTCAATGGGAGATTATATATAGTGTCAGCTTATTATCCTTCTTTGAGCATTTTCTTCTCTTATAAATGTTTATTTGGTATCGCATCCGTACACCTTGGTACGGTCAGTTTGCCAGGGGCTTCTCATGGCGCCCCGTAATATGGAAAATAAAGTCCGAACACTTTCGACAGTGCGGCACCCCGAACTTATAGCACTATATGCATCAGCTCCGAATCATGTCTTGGGTCTACAGTTGGGATAGCCAGTCTCCCTTGTTTTGGTGCCTTACGTTCCGTTATATCGGCTAAGGTAGCGCAGGGAGAACTACTGCGATTGTGTCCCGGTTCTTCCGGACGAGCACCTTAGTAGAGAAAGCCGAAAACTGACCGGCATGATGTGGCGAGAGCTGGTCGCTGTTCGAGAGGTCTTAAAATCCTTAATGATTTTCCGCTTTAGGCGATATATCGGCTTCGTCCGATCTAGGCGTGTATAACGCCCCGATTCGGCCTTCCGGATTCTAGGGATTTCGCCGAAATTTAAAATTGTAGACTTCTATGGCTAAGTGAAAGCTATAAAGCCACATAGTCCGATTGCCTTGTTCACTGCGCCGGACACCACCTTAAGGGACCAAACATTTGGATAAGGAGTGTCCGGGTTTTCCACGAACACCCCAGTACTAGTTACGTGGGGGAGGAAGCCGATGACTGGCCTACTTTCAGAATTTTATAAACAGCCGCACAGAAGGTAATATTTTAAATAACAAAAGAGCTACATAGCGCAAGTAACTTCGTCCTTAAAATACAAATGTGATAGAACAAAAATGGTGTCCTTGGTACATTCGTCAGCCACGAGACGAGCACCCTTCATAACGCCAGCATAGTACATCTCGGGATGGTGATGCGCCTTGCCCTCCGGCGGCCCGTCCTTGACCAGCTTATCCGCATCCAGCTTGCCCCAATGCACCTTGACGTGGGCAAAGGCCCGGCGGGCACCTTCAATACAAACGGAGTGCTTGATCACCTCCAGCTGCGAGCAGGCATCCACCATCCGCTTCATCAGGCCAAAGTAGCTACTGGGCATGAGCTCACCAGGCCACATCCGGACTATGAAACCTTTCATAGCCAGTTCGGCCGCCGTGTGGAGTTCGACCAACTACTTCAGTTGGTCGCTCAGAGGCATCGGAAGTTCGGCCCCATCATACTGGGACCAGAACAGCTTCTCCGTCGAGCTTCCCTCCTAGGCACGGTAGAACTCCGCAACGTCTGATACGTTGCACGGCAGATCTACAAATGCCCATGGAGAGCTCCAAATTCGAGTAAGTAAAATAAACGCCTCCTCCACATGTTTGCTTTGCATAAAGAACTTCTTACCCGCTGCTATCTTTTTGGCCTCTTGGATCTCCTGCTATGCTTTCTCGGCTCCGGCCTTGGCGTCTTTCAAATTTACAAGGGCCTTCTCAAGCTCGGCCTCTTTCACCTTCAGATCATGCTCCACGGACTCACACTTCTTGCTGAGGTCCAGGAGCTCTTGTTGTACCTCGCCTACTCTAGCACTTTGCTTTTCATGCTCCTTGCATTCCAAGGCCGCTTTGTCTTCGGCCTCGGACAACGCTTTCTTCAGGGACGCCACTTCGGCGGTGGCCCCTATTTTGCAGCCATGACACTTTGGCGTTAGACTAGCCAATTTGGTATATCCTCCAATACATAAGAGAGGGGAATCACTTACCCCTATTCTCTTCAAGCTGCCTCCTTGTGAGGTCGAGCTCCCCCTGCGCCTGCTCCAGGTCCCGCTTCAGTTCGGCAACCTCGGCAGTACAGGCAACAGCAGCAAGCAGCACGGCCTGCTTACACACACAAATATTTATTGTTAGACTCCTGCGGATAATTATTAACCCTCCGTTTGGTTTTTCTTTCCGAACACCAAACAGAGTATCAGGGGCTACTACCTATCAGGTGGTAATTTTGCACATATTTATTACTTACCTCAAAGCCTGTCAAGAGGCTGGTGCAAGCTTCGGTTAGTCCGCTGTTGGCGGACAAAACCTTCCGAATCACCGTACTCATGAGAGTACGGTGCTCTTCATCCATGGAAGCGCCGCGAAGGGCTTCCAGCAGACAGTCCAGCGCCTCATGCGCAACAGAAGTCCTCGATACAGACCGCTCCCCCTCCCTAACAAGGATCGCCTGATGTCTACTACACAACCTTCTTCTTGTAGACGTTGTTGGGCCTGCAAGTGCACAGGTTTGTAGGACAGTAGCAAATTTCCCTCAAGTGGATGACCTAAGGTTTATCAATCCGTGGGAGGCATAGGATGAAGATGGTCTCTCTCAAAGAACCCTGCAACCAAATAACAAAAAGTCTCTTGTGTCCCCAACACACCCAATACAATGGTAAATTGTATAGGTGCACTAGTTCGGCGAAGAGATGGTTATACAAGTGCAAAATAGATAGTAGATATAGGTTTTTGTAATCTAAAATAATGAAAACAGCAAGGTAACTAATGGTAAAAGTGAGTGTAAACGGTATTGCAATGATAGGAAACAAGGCCTAGGGTTCATACTTTCACTAGTGCAAGTTCTCTCAATAATAATAACATACATAGATCATATAACAAGCCCTCAACATGCAACAAAGAGTCACTCCAAAGCCACTAATAGTGGAGAACAAACGTAGAGATTATGGTAGGGTACGAAACCACCTCAAAGTTATTGTTTCGGATCAATCTATAAAAGAGTTTGTACTGGAATAACACCTTAAGACACAAATCAACCAAAACCCTAATGTCACCTAGATACTCCATTGTCACCTAAAGTATCCGTGGGCATGATTATACGATATGCATCACACAATCTTAGATTCATCCAACCAACATAAAAGTACTTCAAAGAGTGCCCCAAAGTTTCTATCGGAGAGTCAAGAACGTGTGCCAACCCCTATACATAGGTTCCCAATGTCACGAAACCCGCAAGTTGATCACCAAAACTGTTGGAAATATGCCCTAGATGCAATAATAAATTAGTTATTATTATATTTCCTTGTTCATGATAATCGTTTATTCTCCATGCTATAATTGTATTGATAGGAAACTCAGATACATGTGTGGGTACATAGACAACACCATGTCCCTAGTAAGCCTATAGTTGACTTGCTCGTTGATCAATAGATGGTTACGGTTTCCTGACCATGGACATTGGATGTCGTTGATAACGGGATCACATCATTAGAAGAATGATGTGATGGACAAGACCCAATCCTAAGCCTAGCACAAAGATCGTAGTTTGTATGCTAAAGCTTTTCTAATGTCAAGTATCATTTCCTTAGACCATGAGATTGTGCAACTCCCGGATACCGTAGGAATGCTTTGGGTGTACCAAACGTCACAACGTAACTAGGTGGCTATAAAGGTGCACTACAGGTATCTCCGAAAGTGTCTGTTGGGTTGGCACGAATCGAGACTGGGATTTGTCACTCTGTGTGACGGGGAGGTATCTCTGGGCCCACTCGGTAGGACATCATCATAATGTGCACAATGTGATCAAAGAGTTGATCGCGGGATGATGTGTTACGGAAAGAGTAAAGAGACTTGCCGGTAACGAGATTGAACAAGGTATCGGTATACCGACGATCGAATCTCGGGCAAGTATAATACCACTAGACAAAGGGAATTGTATACGGGATTGATCGAGTCCTTGACATCGTGGTTCATCCGATGAATTCATCGCGGAACATGTGGGAGCCAACATGGGTATCCAGATCCTGATGTTGGTTATTAACCAGAGAACGTCTCGGTCATGTCTACATGTCTCCCGAACCCGTAGGGTCTACACACTTAAGGTTCGATGACGCTAGGGTTATAAAGGAAGTTTGTATGTGGTTACCGAATGTTGTTTGGAGTCCCGGATGAGATCCCGGACGTCACGAGGAGTTCCGGAATGGTCCGGACGTAAAGATTTATATATGGAAAGTTGTTGTTCGGGTTCCGGGAAAAGTTCGGGTTTTTCCGGTATTGTAACGGGAAGCTTCCAGAGGTTCCGGAGGATTCCGGAGGGGTCCGGAGGTCCGGAAATTGTTCCACCGTGTCCAATACAGTAGCATGGGCTGTAGGGGGCGCCCTAGCCTTAATGGGCCGGGGGCACCAGCCCCCCCAGGGCCCATGCGCATGGGAAAAGGGGAAACCCTAAGGGGGAGGGCCTCCACTTGACTTGGGAGGCACTCCTCCCCCCTTGGCCGCCGCCCCAGCCCTAGATGAGATCTAGGGGGGGCGGCCCCCTCTTCCCCCCACCTATAAATAGTGGAGGGGTGGGAGGGCAGCCGCACCCCAATTTCTGGTGCAGCCCTCCCCCTCTCCCAAGTACTCCTCCTCTCTCGCGGTGCTTGGCGAAGCCCTGCAGGATTGTCACGCTCCTCCACCACCACCACGCTGTTGTGCTGCTGCTGGATGGAGTCTTCCTCAACCTCTCCCTCTCTCCTTGCTGGATCAAGGCATGGGAGACGTCACCGGGCTGTACGTGTGTTGAACGCAGAGGTGCCATCCGTTCGGCACTAGGATCTCCGGTGATTTGGATCACGATGAGTATGACTCCTTCAATCTCGTTCTCTTGAACGCTTCTGCTTAGCGATCTACAAGGGTATGTAGATGCACTCTCCTTCCCTTCGTTGCTGGTTTGTCCATAGATAGATCTTGGTGACACGTAGGAAAATTTTGAATTTCTGCTACGTTCCCCAACAGTGGCATCATGAGCTAGGTCTTTGCATAGATTCTTTGCACGAGTAGAACACAAAGTAGTTGTGGGCGTTGATGTTGTTCAATATGCTTACCGTTACTAGTCCAATCTTGATTCGGCGGCATCGTGGGATGAAGCGGCCCGGACCGACCTTACATGTAGTCTTACGTGAGACAGGTTCCACCGATTGACATGCACTTGTTGCATAAGGTGGCTAGCGGGTGCCAGTCTCTCCCACTTTAGTCGGATCGGATTCGATGAAAAGGGTCCTTATGAAGGGTAAATAGCAATTGACATATCACGTTGTGGTTTTTGCATAGGTAAGAAACCTTCTTGCTAGAAACCCATAGCAGCCACGTAAAACATGCAAACAACAATTTGAGGACGTCTAACTTGTTTTTGCAGGGTATGCTATGTGATATCATATGGCCAAGAAGAATGTGATGAATGATATGTGATGTATGAGATTGATCATGTTCTTCTAATCGGAATCACGACTTGCATGTCGATGAGTATGACAACCGGCAGGAGCCATAGGAGTTGTCTTTAATTATTTTATGACCTGCGTGTCATTGAACAACGCCACGTAATTACTTTACTTTATTGCTAACCGGTAGACATAGTAGTAGAAGTAATAAGTTGAGATCATGATGATGGAGATCATGGTGTCATGCCGGTGATGATGATGATCATGGAGCCCCGAAGATGGAGATCAAAAGGAGCAAAATGATATTGGCCATATCATGTCACTTTTTGATTGCATGTGATGTTTATCATGTTTATGCATCTTATTTGCTTAGAACGACGGTAGTAAATAAGATGATCCCTCATTAAAATTTCAAGAAAGTGTTCCCCCTAACTGTGCACCATTGCGAAAGTTCGTCGTTTCGAAGCACCACATGATGATCGGGTGTGATAGATTCTTACGTTCACATACAACGGGTGAAGCCAGATTTACAGACGCGAAACACTTAGGTTGACTTGTCGAGCCTAGCATGTACAGACATGGCCTGGGAACACAAGAGACTGAAAGGTCGAGCATGAGTCGTATAGTAGATACGATCAACATGAAGATGTTCACCGATATGACTAGTCCGTCTCACATGATGATCGGACACGGCCTAGTTGACTTGGATCATGTAATCACTTAGATGACTAGAGGGATGTCTATCTGAGTGGGAGTTCATAAGATGAACTTAATTATCCTAAACATAGTCAAAAGATCTTTGCAAATTATGTAAGCTCGCGCTTTAGTTCCACTGTTTAGATATGTTCCTAGAGAAAATATAGTTGAAAGTTGACAGTAGCGATTATGCGGACAATAGAAAGCTTATGTCCTTAATGCACCGCTCAGTGTGCTGAACCCCAAATGTCGTTTGTGGATGTTGTGAACATCGGACATACACATTTTGATAACTACGTGATAGTTTAGTTAAATGGTTTAGATTTGAGGCACCAAAGACGTTTTTGAAATGTCGCGGAACATATGAGATATTTCAAGGGCAGAAATTGGGATTTCAGGCTCATGCCCACGCCAAGAGGTATAAGACCTCCGACAAATTTTCTTATCCTGCAAACTAAGGGAGAAAAGCTCAATCGTTGAGCTTGTGCTCAGATTGTCTGAGTACAACAATCACTTGAATCGAGTGGGAGTTGATCTTCCAGATGAGATAGTGATGTTTCTCCAAAGTCATTGCCACCAAGCTGCTAGAGCTTCGTGATGAACTATAACATATCAAGGATAGATATGATGATCCTTGAGGTATTCGTGATGTTTGACACCGCGAAAGTAGAAATCAAGAAGGAGCATCAATTGTTGATGGTTGGTGAAACCACTAGTTTCAATAAGGGCAAGGGCAAGAAGGGATACTTCATGAAACTACAAATCAGCTGCTGCTCTAGTGAAGAAACCCAAGGTTGAACCCAAACACGAGACTAAGTGCTTCTGTGATAAGGGGAACAATCACTAGAGCGGAATTACCCTAGATACTTGGTAGATAAGAAGGCTGGCAAGGTCGATAGAAGTATATTGGATATACATTATGTTAATGTGTACTTTACTAGTACTCCTAGTAGCACCAGGGTATTAAGATACCGGTTCGGTTGCTAAGTGTTAGTAACTCGAAATAAAAGCTACGGAATAAATGGAGACTAGCTAAAGGTGAGCTGGCGATATGTGTTGGAAGTTTTCCAAGCTTGATGTGATCAAGCATCGCACGCCCCCTCTACCATCGAGATTGGTGTTAAACCTAAATAATTGTTATTTGGTGTTTGCGTTGAGCATAGACATGATTGGATTATGTCTATCGCAATAGGGTTATTCATTTAAGGAGAATAATGGTTACTCTGTTTATTTGCATAAAACCTTCAATGGTCTTACACCCAAAATGAATGGTTTATTGAATCTCGATCGTAGTGATACACATATTAATGCCAAAAGATATAAGATAGTAATGATAGTACCACCTACTTGTGACACTGCCATGTAAGTCATATTGGATAAAACGCATGAAGAAGCTCCATGTTGATGGATCTTTGGACTCACTCATTTTTGGAAAAGTTTGAGACATGTGAACCATGACTATTGGTGTATATGCATGAAGAAAATCCATGCAAATGGACCGTTTGGACTCACTTGATTTTGAATCACTTGAGACATGCAAATCATACCACATGGGCAAGATGACTGAAAGCCTCGTTTTCAGTAAAATGGAACAAGAAAGCAACTTGTTGGAAGTAATACATTTTGATGTGTGCAGTCCAATGAGTGCAGAGGCACGCAGTGGATATCGTTGTGTTCTTACTTCACGGATGATTTGAGTAGATACTGAGTATATTTACTTGATGAAACACAAGTCTGAATTATTGAATGGTTCAAGTGTTTTCAGAGTGAAGTTGAAGATCATCGTGACAAGAGGCTAAAATGTCAATGATATGATAATAGAGATGAGTATCTGAGTTACGAGCTTTGGCACGCAATTAAGACATTGTGGAAATTGTTTCACAATTAATACCGCCTGGAACACCATAGTGTGAGGGTGTGTCCGAACATCATAGTTGCACCCTATTGGATATGGTGCGTACCATGATATCTCTTATTGAATTACCACTATCATTCATGGGTTAGGCATTAGAGAAAACTGCACTCACTTTAAATAGGGCACCACGTAATTCCATTGAGACGACACCATTTGAACTATGGTTTGGAGAAACCTAAGTTGTCGTTTCTTAAAAGTTTGGGGCTGCGACGCTTATGTGAAAAAGTTTCAGGTTGATAAGCTCGAACCCAAAGCGGATAAAATGCATCTTCATTGGACACCCAAAACAGTTGGGTATACCTCCTAATTCAGATCCGAAAGCAATAGGGATTGTTTCTTGAATTGGGTCCTTTCTCGAGGAAGAGTTTGTCTCGAAAAATTGAGTGGGAGGATGGTGGAGACTTGATATGGTTATTGAACCGTCACTACAACTAGTGTGTAGCAGGGCACAGGAAGTTGTTCCTGTGGCACCTACACCAATTGAAGTAGAAGCTTATGATAGTGATCATGAAACTTCGGATCAAGTCACTACCGTACCTCGTAGGGTGACAAGGATGCGTACTGCTTCAGAGTGGTACAGTAATCCTGTCTTGAAGGTCATGTTGCTAGACAACAATGAACCTACGAGCTATGGAGAAGCAATGGTGGGCCCGGTTAGAAACCATGAAATCCGAGATAGGATCCATGTATCAGACCAAAGCATGGACTTTGGTGGACTTGCCCGATGATCGGCAAGCCATTGAGATAAATGGATCTTTAAGAAGACGGACGTGGACTGTATTGTCATCGTCTATGAAGCTCGACTTGTGGCGAAGAGTTTTTCACAAGTTCAAGGAGTTGACTACAATGAGATTTTCTCATCCGTAGCGATGCTTAAGTTTGTCGGAATCATGTTAGCATTAGCTGCATTTATGAAATCTAGCAGATGGATGTCAAAACGAGTTTCCTTGCTAGTCTTCGTAAGGAAATGTTGTATGTGATACAATCAGAAAGGTTTTGTCGATCCTAAGGATGCTAAAAGGTATGCTGGCTCCAGTGATCCTTCTAAGGACTAGAGTAAGCATCTCGGAGTTGGAATGTACACTTTGATGAGATGATCAAAGATTTTGGGTTTATACAAAGTTTATGAGA
Source organism: Triticum timopheevii (assembly GCA_963921465.1). NCBI lineage: Eukaryota > Viridiplantae > Streptophyta > Magnoliopsida > Poales > Poaceae > Triticum > Triticum timopheevii. The sequence continues at coordinate 80,485,952 of OY997272.1, read as the reverse complement.
AACTTGTATTTCCAAAGAAGTGAGTGGGAGCACTATAGAATTTCTAATGAGTATATGTTGTTGACATATTGTTGATCAGAAATGATGTAGAATTTCTGGAGAGCATATAGGGTTATTTGAAAGATGTTTTTCAATAGAAAACCCGAATTAAGCTACTTGAACATTGAGCATCGAGATCAAAATGCTTAATAATACTTTCAAATGAGCACGTACCTTGACATGATCTTGAAGGTGTTCAAGATGGATCAGTCAAAGAAGGAGTTCTTGCCTGAGTTCTAAGGTACGAAGTTAAGACTTAAAGCTCGACCACGGCAGAAAAGAGAGAAAGGACGAAGTTCGTCCCCTATGCTTTAGATTTAGGCTCTACAGTATGCTATGCTAAGTACCACACCTGATGTGTGCCTTGCCACATGTCTGGCAAGAGGGTACAAAGGTGATCAAGGAGTGGATCACCAGATAGCGGTCAAAATTATCCTTAGAGGAATAAGGATATGTTTCTCGATTATGGAGGTGATAAAGAGTTCGGCGTACAGGGTTACGACGATGCAAGCTTTAACACCTATCCAAATGACTCTGAGTAGCAAACCGGATACGTATAGTGGAGCGACCATTTGGAATAGCTCCAAGTGGAGCATGGAAGCAGCATTTACAATATGACCTAGAGATTTGCAAAGTACATACGGATCTGAATGTAGCAGACCCATTGACTAAAACCTCTCTCACAAGCAAAACATGATCAATCCATAGAACTCATTGAGTCTTAATCACATGATGATGTGAATTGTTTAATGACACTAGTAAACTCTTTGGATGTTGGTCACATGGCGATGTGACCTGTGAGTGTTAATCACATGGCGATGTGAACTAGATCATTGACTCTAGTGCAAGTGGGAGACTGTTGGAAATATGCCCTAGAGGCAATAATAAATTAGTTATTATTATATTTCCTTGTTCATGATAATCGTTTATTATCCATGCTATAATTGTATTGATAGGAAACTCAGATACATGTGTGGGTACATAGACAACACCATGTCCCTAGTAAGCCTCTAGTTGACTAGCTCGTTGATCAATAGATGGTTACGGTTTCCTGACCATGGACATTGGATGTCGTTGATAACGGGATCACATCATTAGAAGAATGATGTGATGGACAAGACCCAATCCTAAGCCTAGCACAAAGATCGTAGTTCGTATGCTAAAGCTTTTCTAATGTCAAGTATCATTTCCTTAGACAATGAGATTGTGAAACTCCCAGATACCGTAGGAATGCTTTGGGTGTACCAAACGTCACAACGTAACTGGGTGGCTATAAAGGTGCACTACAGGTATCTCCGAAAGTGTCTGTTGGGTTGGCACGAATCGAGACTGGGATTTGTCACTCCGTGTGACGGAGAGGTATCTCTGGCCCACTCGGTAGGACATCATCATAATGTGCACAATGTGATCAAAGAGTTGATCGTGGGATGATGTGTTACGGAACGAGTAAAGAGACTTGCCGGTAACGAGATTGAACAAGGTATCGGTATACCGACGATCGAATCTCGGGCAAGTACAATACCGCTAGACAAAGGGAATTGTATACGGGATTGATTGAGTCCTTGACATCGTGGTTCATCCAATGAGATCATCGTGGAACATGTGGGAGCCAACATGGGTATCCAGATCTCGCTGTTGGTTATTAACCGGAGAACGTCTCGGTCATGTCTACATGTCTCCCGAACCCGTAGGGTCTACACACTTAAGGTTCGATTACGCTAGGGTTATAAAGGAAGTTTGTATGTGGTTACCGAATGTTGTTCGGAGTCCCGGATGAGATCCCGGACGTCACGAGGAGTTCCGGAATGGTCCGGGGGTAAAGATTTATATATGGAAAGTTGTTGTTCGGGTTCCGGCAAAAGTTCGGGTTTTTCCGGTATTGTACCGAGAAGCTTCCAGAAGGTTCCGGAGGATTCCGGAGGGGTCCGGAGGTCTCGAAATTGTTCCACCACGTCCAATACAGCAGCATGGGCTGTAGGGGGCGCCCTAGCCTTAATGGGCCAGGGGCACCAGCCCCCCAAGGCCCATGCGCATGGGAAAAGGGGAAACCCTAAGGGGGAGGGCTTCCACTTGACTTGGGAGGCACTCCTCCCCCCTTGGCCGCCGCCCCAACCCTAGATGGGATCTAGGGGGGCCGGCCCCCTCTTCCCCCCACCTATAAATAGTGGAGGGGTGGGAGGGCAGCCGCACCCCAAGTTCTGGCACAGCCCTCCCCCTCTCCCAAGTACTCCTCCTCTCTCGCGGTGCTTGGCGAAGCCCTGCAGGATTGTCACGCTCCTCCACCACCACCACGCCGTCGTGCTGCTGCTGGATGGAGTCTTCCTCAACCTCTCCCTCTCTCCTTGCTGGATCAAGGCATGGGAGACGTCACCGGGCTGTACGTGTGTTGAACACAGAGGTGCCGTCCGTTCGGCACTAGGATCTCCGGTGATTTGGATCACGATGTGTACGACTCTTTCAACCCCGTTCTCTTAAACGCTTCCGCTTAGCGATCTACAAGGGTATGTAGATGCACTCTCCATCCCTTCGTTGCTGGTTTGTCCATAGATAGATCTTGGTGACACGTAGGAAAATTTTGAATTTCTGCTATGTTCCCCAACAAAAACATACATCAAGTGGCACATGATATACCATTGTCACCACAGATAATCACGGCAAGACATACATCAAGTGTTCTCATAAAAGACTCAATCCGATAAGATTACTTCAAAGGGGAAACTCAATTCATCACAAGAGAGTAGAGGGGGAGAAATATCATAAGATCCAACTACAATAGCAAAGCGCGGGATACATCAAGATCGTGCCATAGAGGGAACACGAGAGAAAACACGAGAGAGAGAGAGAGAGAGAGAGAGAGAGAGAGAGAGATCAAACACATCGCTACTGGTACATACCCTCAGCCCCGAGGGTGAACTACTCCATCCTCGTCATGGATAGCACCGGGATGATGAAGATGGCCACCGGTGATGGGATCCCCCTCCGGCAGGGTACCGGAACGGGCTCCCGAGAGGTTTTTGGTGGCTACAGAGGCTTGCGGCGGCGGAACTCCCGATCTATCTTCTGTTCTAGAAGTTTTAGGGTACGTAGGTATATATGGGTACAGGGGGTACGTTGGTGGAGCTACGGGGGGCCCACGAGGTAGGGGGGCGCCCGAGGGATGGGCGCGCCCCCCACCCTCGTGGGCATCCCGTATCTCCCCTGACATGCACCCCAAGTTCCCTAGGTTGCTTTCCTTCCGAAAATAACTTCTCCAGTTGATTTCGTTCCGTTTTGACTCTGTCTGATATTCCTTTTTCTCGAACTGAAATAGGCATAAAACAACAAATCTGGGCTGGGCCTCCGGTTAATAGGTTAGTCCCAAAAATAGTATAAAAGTGGATAATAAAGCCCAATATAGCCTAAAACAGTAGATAAAGTAGCATGGAGCAATCAAAAATTATAGATACGTTGGAGACATATCAAGCATCCCCAAGCTTAATTCCTGCTCGTCCTCGAGTAGGTAAATGATAAAAAAGAATTTTTGATGCAAAGTGATACTTTGGCATAATTTCAATGTAATTCTTCTTACTTGTGATATGAATATTCAGATCTGAAAGATTCAAGACAAAAGTTCATATTGACATAAAAGTAATAATACTTCAAGCATACTTAATCAAGGCAATCATGTCTTCTCAAAATAGCATGTCAAAAGAAAGTTCATCCCTACAAAATCATATAGTTAGGCTATGCTTCATTTTCGTCACACAAAGATGTTCCCAACTTCTATACCCCCGATGACAAGCCAAGCAATTGTTTCATACTTAAATAATCTCAAACTTTTTCAACCTTCACGCAATACATGAGCGTGAGCCATGGATATAGCACTATGGGTGGAATAGAATATGATAATGGGGATTGTGTGGAGAAGACAAAAAAGGAGAAAGTCTCACATTGACGAGGATAATCAACGGGCTATGGAGATGCCCATTAATTGATGTCAACATGAGGAGTAGGGATTGCCATGCGACGGATGGACTAGAGCTATGAATGCTCAACAAAAGAAAACTAGTGGGTGTGCATCCAACTCGCTTGCTCATGAAGACCTAGGGCATTTGAGGAAGCCCATCGTAGGAATATACAAGCCAAGTTCTATAATGAAAAATTCCCACTCGTGTGAAAAGACAACTTATGAGACTCACTACATGAAGAACAAGGTGCTCCTTTGAAGCACAATATATGAGACTCACTACATGAAGAACAAGGTGCTACTTTGAAGCACAAGTGTGGAAAAAGAGATAGTAGCATTGCCCTTTTTATTTTTTTATTTTTTTTCTCTCTTTTTTGGGCCTTTCTGTTTTTTTCTTTTGGCCTTTCTTCTTTTTTTTTTGTTTAGGCAATGCTCTAATAATGATGATCATCACACTTCTATTGATTACAACATGAGGGTTACAACTCGAAACTTAGAACAAGATATGACTCTATATGAATGCCTTCGGCAGTGTAGCGGGATGGTGCAATGAATCAAGAGTGACATGTATGAAAATAATGCATGGTGGCTTTGCCACAAATACGATGTCAACTACATGATCATGCAATGGCAATATGACAAAAGTAATGTATGTCATGATGATGATGATGGTAGTTGCATGGCAATATATCTCGGAATGGCTATGGAAATGCCATAATAGGTAGGTATGGTGGCTGTTTTGAGGAAGATATAAGGAGGTTTATGTGTGATAGAGCGTATCGTATCACGGGGTTTGGATGCACCGGCGAAGTTTGCACCAACTCTCAAGGTGAGAAAGGGCAATGCACGGTATCGAAGAGGCTAGCAAGGGCGGAAAGGTGAGAGTTCATATAATCCATGGACTCAACATTAGTCAAAAGAACTCATATACTTATTGAAAATATTTAGAAGTCATCAAAAACCAAGTACTACGCGCATGCTCCTAGGAGGATAGATTGGTAGGAAAAGACCATCGCTCGTCCCCGACCGCCACTCATAAGGATGCACAAGCCAGGTACACTTCATGTTTCAAATTTGTTACACAACTTTAACCATACGTGCATGCTACGGGACTTGAAAACTTCGACACAAGCATTCTTTGAATTCATAATCTCCCAACTTGCATGACTTTGATATTATCACCTCGACATCTCAAAACAATTATCAAGCATCAAACTTATCTTAGTATTCAATTCACTCAAAAGAAAGTTTCACATATCTTGAACACCAAGTATATTAACATTAAGCAAATTACCATGCTATTAACGACTCTCAAAATAATCTAAGTGAAGTATGAGAGTTCATCTATTTCTTCAAAATAAAACTACCACCATGCTCTAAAAGATATAAGTGATGCACTAGAGCAAATGACAAACTACTCCGAAAGATATAAGTGAAGGTCAATGAGTAGCTAAATAATTATGCAACTATGCGAAGACTCTCTCTCTCATTTAATAATTTCATATCTTGATACTTTATTCAAACAGCAAGCAAAGCTAAAGAAAACTACATTGCATGGATAACACAACTCATGTGAGGAAGCCAAAACTTAGGCTCAACCGATACTAACCGATAGTTGTTGAAGAAGAAAGGTGGGATGCCTACTGGGGCATCCCCAGGCTTAGATGCTTGATAATTCTTGAAATATTATATTGGGGTGCCTTGGGCATCCCCAAGCTTGAGCTTTTGTGTCTCTTTAATTCCTCTAATATCATGGTATCTCTTTTTATCAAAAGCTTCATTCACAACAAACTCAACAAGAACTCGTGAGATAGGTTAGTATAAACCAATGCAAAACCTTATCATTTTCTACTATAGAAAATCACTTAAATAATTATTAAACATTGCATACTAAATGCCTCTGCATATTTAATACTCCTATCCTCAAATAGAATCATTAAACAAGCAAACATATGCAAACAGTGCAACCATAACAGCAATCTGCCAAAACAGTACAGTCTGTAAAGAATGCAGGAGTATCAATACTTCCCTAACTCTAAAAATTATGAACTAAAATTCCCACTGTAATAAATTTATAAGAGATCAATATGCAAGAAGATTCAACATTATACCACTCTCTGACTTTTCTAGGGAATTTTTTCAACAGCGGTAAACTTTCTGTTTTCAAACAGCAACATGTATAGTAGCAAAATAAGCATGGCAAAGGCTATCCTTGACTTCTTTATTGAAACTAAAGATGAAAAACATTATTCTTAATAACAGAAAGCTAATACTAACAAAAGAAAATGACTCTCCAAGCAAAACACATCTCATGTGGTGAATAAAAATATAGCTCCAATTAAAGTTACCGATGAACGAAGACGAAAGAGGGGATGCCATCCGGGGCATCCCCAAGCTTAGGCTCTTGGTCATCCTTGAATATTACCTTGGGGTGCCTTGGGCATCCCCAATATTAGGCTCTTGTCACTCCTTGTTCCATAGTCCATCGAATCTTTACCCAAAACTTGAAAACTCCACAACACAAAACTCAACAGAAAACTCGTAAACTCCGTTAGTATAAGAAAACAAAACCACCACTTAGGGACTGTAATGAACTCATTCTAAATTCATATTGGTGTTAGACGTACTGTATTTCAACTTCTCTATTGTTTATACCCTCCGATACTACTCATAGATTCATCAAAATAAGCAAACAACACATAGAAAACAGAATTTGTCAAAAACAGAACAGTCTGTAGTAATCTGTATCAAACGTATACTTATGGAACTCCAAAAATCCTACCAACTTAGGAAGTCCTAAGAAATTTTTGTTCCAATCCAGAGCAAAAAGAATCAGATCAGAATCACGTTTATGTGAATTAACAAAACTAAGTTACTGGGTGCAAAAGTTTCTAATTTTCAGCAGGATCAACACAACTATCACCGTAAGCCATCCTAAAGGTCTTACTTGGCACTTTATTGAAACAAAGGCTATAGAACATGATTACTAAAGTAGAATAATCATGTGAACACACAAAAAACAGTAAGGATAGGTATTGGGTTGTCTCCGAACAAGCGCTTTTCTTTAATGCCTTTCTAGCTAGGCATGATGATGACAATGATGCTCACATAAAAGATAAGAATTGAAACATAACGGGAGCATCATGAAGCATATGACTAGCACATTTAAGTCTAACCCACTTCCTATGCATAGGGATTTTGTGAGCAAACAACTTATGGGAATGATAATCAACTAGCATAGGAAGGTAAAACAAGCATAACTTCAAAACTTTAAGCACATAGAGAGGAAACTTGATATTATTGCAATTCCTAAAAGCATATATTCCTCCCTCATAATAATTTTCAGTAGCATCATGAATGAATTCAACAATATAACCAGCACCTAAAGCATTCTCTTCATGATCTACAAGCTTAAAAAATTTATTACTCTCCACATAAGCAAAATTCTTCTCATCAATAGTAGTGGGGGTATCATAAGAGACTTGAACACTAAAAATTGTTTCCACATTAAAAGTATAATGTTCAGAAAAAGGGTAATCATAATCATGACAATATTTGTAAACATAATCATCACTACTTTTTATAGCATAAGTTTCATCACAATAATCATCATAAGTAGCAACTTCGTTCTCATCATAATCGATTGAAACCTCTCCCAAGATAGTGGAATCACTAAATAAAGTTGACACTCTTCCAAATCCACTTTCATATTCATCACAATAAGATTCAACATCCTCCAAAATAGTGGGATCACTACTTGCTAAAGTTGACTCTCTTCCAAACCCACATTCATCGATATAATCATCATAGGTAGGAGGCATGCTATTATCATAACAACTTTGCATATCAAAACTTGGGATGCTAAAAATATCATCTTCAATAAACATAGCATCCCCAAGCTTGGGACAAACATTAATTCCAGCAAATATATTCTCAAATATTTCATTCCAATCAAACATAGCTTCCCCAACCTTGGGCCCTTTCATATCATAAGCATAATCACTCTCATCATTAAAAATATTGCTAGCACCAATAGTATAGCAATTATCATCATCACAATGAGTAGTAGGAGCAACATCATTTGGGAGGGATACCTTTTTACCTTTGTTGCTCCTTCTTTTCTTTTTCTTCTTCACATTATGTGTAGGTTCAACCTTCCTCTTTGAGCTCCTTATTGATGAGATTGGTTGAATAGAAAGCTCCTCCTCGTTACCTGATTCATCATAAGAAATAATAGGAGGATATTGGGAAGTCTCTTCCCTTTCATTAGTATTTTCATCATATTCTATTTGCTTTCTTTTCTTTATGTAATTGGCAATATACGGATTATCAATGCAATTCACCGCACAATACATATAAATTTCTTCTAGATCAAAACCAAGAAGTTTGTAACGGGCAAATTCTGGAAGATAATTAGTTAAATGTTTAATTTCTTCGCAACCCATAAGCAAGCTAAGCTCATTATAATGTGCAAGGGAAATCAACTCATCACAATTTTTGAACACGATTAGATCATGAAACAATTTGCATCGGATAGCTAAATGACCACTTTCATTGCAAAGTCCACAAGTACGGCCAAGAAAATTTTAATTTTTAGCACAAACATCTAGCCTTTCTTGCAACAATTTAGTTTCTAAGTGCTTATGCCTCTTGCAATAAATATCTTCTCTATTTGGTGTGTTCATGCAAACATGCACTCCACAAAAGTTGACATGCTCATAAGAGATATTTTCATCATAACTAGCGCAATCATCATTAGCATCATGGATATTCAAAGAATTCATACTAACAACATTGCAATCATGCTCATCATTCAAAGATTTAGTGCCAAACAATTTAGAGATTTCTTCTTCTAGCACTTGAGCACAATTATCCTTTCATCATACTCACGAAAGATATTAAAAAGGTGAAGAGTATGAGACAAACTCAATTCCATTTTTTTGTAATTTTCTTTTATAGACTAACTAGTGCTAAAACAAGAAACAAAAAGATTCGATTGCAAGATCTAAAGATATACCTTCAAGCACTCACCTCCCCGGCAATGGCGCCAGAAAAGAGCTTGATGTCTACTACACAACCTTCTTATTGTAGACGTTGTTGGCCCTGCAAGTGCACAGGTTTGTAGGACAGTAGCAAATTTCCCTCAAGTGGATGACCTAAGGTTTATCAATCTGTGGGAGGTGTAGGATGAAGATGGTCTCTCTCAAATAACCCTGCAACCAAATAACAAAAAGTCTCTTGTGTCCCCAACACACCCAATACAATGGTAAATTGTATAGGTGCACTAGTTCGGCGAAGAGATGGGGATACAAGTGCAAAATAGATAGTAGATATAGGTTTTTGTAATCTGAAATAATAAAAACAGCAAGGTAACTAATGGTAAAAGTGAGCGTAAACGGTATTGCAATGATAGGAAACAAGGCCTAGGGTTCATACTTTCACTAGTGCAAGTTCTCTCAGCAATAATAACATAGATAGATCATATAGCAAGCCCTCAACATGCAACAAAGAGTCACTCCAAAGCCACTAATAGCGGAGAACAAACATAGAGATTATGGTAGGGTACGAAACCACCTCAAAGTTATTCGGATAATTCTATAAAAGAGTTCGTACTAGAATAACACCTTAAGACACAAATCAACCAAAACCCTAATGTCACCTAGATACTCCATTGTCACCTCAAGTATCTGTGGGCATGATTATACGATATGCATCCCAGAATCTCAGATTCATCCAACCAACATAAAAGTACTTCATAGAGTGCCCCAAAGTTTCTATCGGAGAGTCAAGAACGTGTGCCAACCCCTATGCATAGGTTCCCAATGTCACGAAACCCGCAAGTTGATCACCAAAACATACATCAAGTGGCACATGATATCCCATTGTCACCACATATAATCACGGCAAGACATACATCAAGTGTTCTCATAAAAGACTCAATCCGATAAGATAACTTCAAAGCGGAAACTCAATTCATCACAAGAGAGTAGAGGGGGAGAAACATCATAAGATCCAACTACAATAACAATGCTCGGGATACATCAAGATTGTGCCATAGAGGGAACACGAGAGAAAACATGAGAGAGAGAGAGAGAGATAGCTACTGGTACATACCCTCAGCCCCGAGGGTGAACTACTCCCTCCTCGTCATGGATAGCACCGGGATGATGAAGATGGCCACCGGTGATGGGATCCCCCTACGGCAGGGTACCGGAACGGGCTCCCGAGAGGTTTTTGGTGGCTATAGAGGCTTGCGGCGGCGGAACTCCCGATCTATCTTCTGTTCTGGAAGTTTTAGGGTACGTAGGTATATATGGGTGCAGGGGTACGTCGGTGGAGCTACGGGGTCCCCACGAGGTAGGGGGTGCACCCGGGGGGGTGGGCGCACCCCCCACCCTCGTGGGCAGCCCCTATCTCCCCTGACGCGCACTCCAAGTTCCCTGGGTTGCTTTCCTTCCAAAAATAACTTCTCCAGTTGATTTCGTTCCGTTTTGACTCCGTCTGATATTCCTTTTTCTCGAAACACTGAAATAGGCATAAAACAGCAAATCTGGGCTGGGCCTCCGGTTAATAGGTTAGTCCCAAAAATAATATAAAAGTGGATAATAAAGCCCAATATTGCCTAAAATAGTAGATAAAGTAGCATGGAGCAATCAAAAATTATAGATACGTTGGAGACATATCATCGCCCGCCTGAGTCCGGAACCATCGAAGGTTCCGGAATTGTGTTCGTCTGAGAGCCCGGCTGGCCATGGCTCTCGTCCACACGATCCGCGGGGATCTTGAACCCCGCGTGTTCGACGTCTGGGACACTGCCTCGGGGCGTCTCCGGAGTCACCTCCCCCCGCTCTGGGAGCCTTTGGGACAACACCTCCGTCTCGTCCGCGGGTTGAGGAGTAGTGGCTGTCGGAAGTGAATTCATCTCCGAATCGCTCAGGGACCCGGAGGAAGATACCTCGGGTTGATCCCTGGCGGGACTGCAGTATGTTCAGCGTTAAACAAAATCTATAGAGTGAAGTTTTGACGGAGTGCGGACACTTACGATCGCATTGGGGGCTTCCCCATCGGCAGCCACCCCTCCTCGCTAAGAGCGGCCGTGGTGGAGTAGTTCGGAAGGGGCACCTTCCCCTTCTTGGACGCCCCGGCCTCCCCTCCTGGGGCGGCCTTCCTCTTCTTCTCCCCCCCAGTGGGGGGAGGTAGAATCTATTCCTGATTCCCCCACCTCCGCGAGAGGAATCCGTCTCGTCGTCATCAGACGACAGGGGAATGACGGCCCTGCACCGAAGGCCTTTTCCGGCCCCCCGGTCCACTTCCCCGGGCCCCTCATCCTCTTCGGATGGGGCGTCTTCTTCATCTTCCTCCTCCCCTTCGTGGGAGGAGTCCGCCTCGTCATCTTCGGACGAGGCTTCCGGCACAACCTTACGCCAGAGACCCTTTCGGATCCCCGGGGCCTTCTTCTCGGCCTTCTTCTTCGACACCTTGTACGGTGCCGGGACCAGCATCTCCGTCAGGAGAGCATTAGCTGGGCCTTCTGGCAGAGGAGCCGGATAGTAAACCTGCTCCGCTGTCTCCACATAATCCTGAAGCAAACATGCATAATTACTTAAGGCTCTCCCATCAATATATTGGAAAGAACCGGGTCCGGTGGCAGTCTGAGAACTCACCTGACTAGGAGCCCGCGCGGCGTGAAGCCCGCGGTCCTCGGATGTGGAAGGAGGTACTTCAGAGGCCTTGAATAGCACCTTCCATGCGCCTTTGTGCGTCATGTCGTAGAGCTTCAGGAGCATCCGGTGTTCGATCGGGACGAACTCCCACAGATTGACTGCCCGCCTCTGGCAGGGCAGGATCCGGCGAACGAGCATGACCTGGATCACGTTGACAAGCTTTATGTTCTTGTCCTTCATGCTTTTGATGCATGTCTGGAGTCCGGTCAGCTCCGTAGAATCGCCCCAGGACAGGCCCTTCCTTTCCCAGGAGGTGAGCCGCATGGGGGCTCCGGATCTGAATTCGGGGGCCACCGCCCAGTTGGCACCGCGCGGCTCAATGATGTAGAACCACCCCGATTGCCATCCTTTTATGGTCTCCGCAAAGGAGCCGTCTAGCCATGTGACGTTGGGCATTCTGCCCACCATGGCCCCTCCGCACTCCGCTTGTTGGCCGCTTACAACCTTCGGCTTCACGCAGAAAGTTTGCAACCATAGGCCAAAGTGAGGCTGGATGCGGAGGAAGGCCTCACATACGATGATGAACACCGAGATGGTGAGGATGAAATTTGGGGCTAGATCATGGAAATCTAGCCCGTAGTAGAACATGAGCCCGGAGACGAAGGGATGGAGTGGAAATCCCAGTCAACAAACGAAGTGGGCGACGAATACGACCCTCTCGTGGGGTCCTGGGGTCGGAATGACCTGCCGTGCGTCCGGTAGCCAGTGCGCTATGTCCGCGGCCAAATATCCGGCCACCCGAAGATTTGTGATGTGCTTCTCCTTGACAGTGGAGGCTGATACGTCTCCAACGTATCTATAATTTTTGATTGCTCCATGCTACTTTATCTACTGTTTTGGACTATATTGGGCTTTATTTTCCACTTTTATATTATTTTTGGGACTAACCTATTAACCGGAGGCCCAGCCCAAAATTGCTGTTTTTTTGCCTATTTCAGTGTTTCGAAGAAACGGAATATCAAACGGAGTCCAAACGAAATGAAACCTTCGGGAACGTGATTTTCTCACCGAACGCGATCCAGGAGACTTGGACCCTGCTCCAAGGAACAAAAGAGTCGGTCACGAGGGTGGGGGCTCCCCCCCCCCTAGGGCGCGCCCCCTACCTCGTGCCCCCCCTGTTACTCCACCAACGTACTCCTTCCTCCTATATATACCTACGTATCCCCAAACGATCAGAAGAGGAGCCAAAAACCTAATTCCACCACCGCAACCTTCTGTATCCATGAGATCCCATCTTGGGTCCTGTTCCGGAGCTCCGCTGGAGGGGGCATCCACCACGGAGGGCTTCTACATCAACACCATAGCCCCTCCAATAAAGTGTGAGTAGTTTACTTTAGACCTTCGGGTCCATAGCTAGTAGCTAGATGGCTTCTTCTCTCTTTTTGGATCTCAATACAATGTTCTCCCCCTCTCTCGTGGAGATCTATTTGATGTAATCTTCTTTTTGCGGTGTGTTTGTTGAGACCGATGAATTGTGGGTTTATGATCTAGCTTATCTATGAATAATATTTGAATCTTCTCTGAATTCTTTTATGTATGATTGAGTTATCTTGGCAAGTCTCTTCGAATTATCCGTTTGGTTTGGCCAACTAGATTGGTACTTCTTGCAATGGGAGATGTGTTTAGATTTGGGTTCAATCTTGCGGTGTCCTTTCCCAGTGATAGAAGGGGCAGCAAGGCACGTATTGTATTGTTGCGATCGAGGATAACTAGATGGGGTTTTCTATCATATTGCATGAATTTATCCCCCTACATCATGTCATCTTGCTTAAGGCGTTACTCAGTTTTTAACTTAATACTCTAGATGCATGCTGGATAGCGATCGATGAGCGGAGTAATAGTAGTAGATGCAGAATCATTTCGATCTACTTGTCTTGGACGTGATGCCTATATACATGATCATACATAGATATACTCACAACTATGCTCAATTCTGTCCATTGTTCAACAGTAATTTGTTCACCCACCGTAGAACATCTATGCTCTTGAGAGAAGCCACTAGTGAAACCTATGGCCCCCGGGTCTATTCTCATCATATCAATCTCCATTACTTTATTACTTGCTTTGTTTTTCCTTTGCCTTTTACTTTTCACTTTGCATGTATATACCAAAAATACCAAAAATATTATTTATCATCTCTATCAGATCTCACTCTCGTAAGTGACCGTGAAGGGATTGACAACCCCTAATCGCGTTGGTTGCGAGGAGCTATTGTTTTGTGTAGTTACGAGGGACTTGTGTGTGGTCTCCTACTGGATTGATACCTTGGTTCTAAAAAACTGAGGGAAATACTTATGCTACTTTGCTACATCATCCTCTTCTCTTCGGGGAAATCCAACACAGTGCTCAAGAGGTATCAAGAAGAATTTTGGGAGCCGTTGCCGGGGAGGCTCACGCGAGCAAGTCAACCATACCAAGTACCCATGACAATCCCTATCTCTCGCATTACATTATTTGCCATTTGCCTCTCGTTTTCCTCTCCCCCACTTCACTCTTGCCGTTTTATTCGCCCTCTCTTTCCCAATCTCCTCCTCTTTTTCCCGTTGCCTTTCTGTTTGCTTGTGTGTTGGATTACTTGTTGCCATGGCGCAAGATAATATCAAATTGTGTGAATTCTCGAATACCAGTAATAATGATTTCCTTAGTACTCCGATTGCTCCTCTTAATAATTATGAGTCTTGTGAAATCAATACCGCTTTGCTGAATCTTGTTATGAAAGATCAATTCGCCGGCCTTCCTAGTGAAGATGCCGCTACTCATCTAAACAATTTTGTTGATTTGCGTGATATGCAAAATAAGAAAGATACTGATAACAATATTGTCAAATTGAAGTTATTTCTGTTTTCACTTAGAGATTGTGCTAAAGTTTGGTTTTCGCCTTTGCCTAAAAATAGTATTGATTCTTGGAACAAGTGCAAAGATGCTTTTATTTCTAAGTATTTTCCTCCCGCTAAGATCATCACTCTTAGGAACGATATTATGAATTTTAAACAACTTGATCATGAGCATGTTGCCCAATCTTGGGAAAGAATGAAATTGATGCTTCGCAATTGTACTACTCATGGTTTGAATTTATGGATGATCATACAAAAATTTTATGCCGGATTGAATTTTGCTTCTAGAAATCTTTTAGATTCGGCCGCGGGAGGCACATTTATGGAAATTACGTTAGGATATGCTACAAAATTGCTTGATAATATTATGGCTAGTTATTCTCAATGGCACACCGAAAGATCTTCTAGTAAAAAAGTGCATGCTATAGAAGAAATCAATGTTTTGAGTGAAAAGATGGATGAACTTATGAAGATGTTTGCTACTAAAAATACTCCTCTTGATCCCAATGATATGCCTTTGTCTACTTTGATTGAGAATAATAATGAATCTATGGATGTGAATTTTGTTGGTAGGAATAGTTTTGGAAACAACGCGTATAGAGGGAATTTTAATCCTAGGCCTTATCTTAGTAATCCTTCTAATAATTATGGAAATTCCTACAACAACTCTTATGGAAATTTTAATAAGATGCCCTCTGATTTTGAGAGTAGTGTTAAAGAGTTTATGAATTCATAAAAGAATTTTAATGCTTTGCTTGAAGAGAAATTGCTTAAAGTTGATGATTTGGCTAGGAACGTTGATAGAATTTCTCTTGAAATTGATTCTTTAAAGCTTAGATCTATTCCTCCTAAGCATGGTATCAATGAGTCTCTCAAAGCCATGAGAGTTTCCATTGATGAGTGCAAAGAGAGAACCGCTAGAATGCGTGCTTCCAAAGATTATTAAAGTGAGTTCTTCCAATTCCTATGAAAATCAACATAAAGATATAAAAGTTATTGATGTGTCCCCCATTAAATCTTTGTTTTGCAACATGAATCTTGATGAAACTGAATATGATTTTCCTTTACCTAGAAGGCGTTCTAAAAATTGGAGTTTCTAGATCTTCATGATGAAATTGATGAAAGTGGGATTGAAAGAAATAAAAACCTAGATGTTGCTAAACCCACTTTTTTGGATCTCAAGGAATTTAATTATTAAAATTTCTCTTTAATTGATTGTATTTCCCTGCTGCAATCCGTGCTAGATTCTCCTCATGCGTATAGTCAAAAAAGGCCTTTACCGAACACATTGTTGATGCCTTGATAAAATCTAATGAAGAAAAACTTGAGTTAAAAGTTTCTATCCCTAGAAAACTCTATGATGAGTGGGAACCTACTATTAAAATTAAAATTAAGGATTATGAGTTTCATGTTTTGTGTGATTTGGGTGCTAGTGTCTCTACTATTCCCAAAACTTGCATCTTGCGGATTTCACTATTAAAAAGCTTATGGGAAGAATTAATGATGTTCTTATTGTTGCAAATAGGAATTATGTGCCCGTAGATTTTATCGTTCTTGATATAGATTGCAATCCTTCATGTCCTATTATTCTTGGTAGACCTTTCCTTCGAACGATTGGTGCAATTATTGATATGAAGGAAGGGAATATTAGATTCCAATTTCCCTTGAAGAAGGGCATGGAACACCTACCTAGAAATGAAGTAAAATTACCCTATGAATCTATCATGAGAGCTAATTATGGATTGCCTACCAAAGATGGCAATACCTAGATCTATCCTTGCCTTTATGCCTAGCTAGAGGCAACCCAATTTTATTTTTGTTTTTTGTTTTTGCTTCTGTTTAGGAATAAACAATCCATCTAGCCTCTGTTTGGATGTGGTTTTATGTTTTAATTAGTGTTTGTGCTAAGTAGAACCTATAGGATAACCTACGATGATAGTTGATTTGATTCTGCTGAAAAACAGAAACTTTGCACGCACGAATATAATTTGTTTAAATCACAGAAACATGCTTTTGCATTGATTCTTTTTGCTGCTGTTCAACAAATAAATTATACAGGACTTCCTATTTTGGTAGGATTTTTAGAGTTCCAGAAGTTTGCGTTAGTTACAGATTGCTACAGACTGTTCTGTTTTTGACAGATTCTGTTTTGCGTGTGTTGTTTGCTAATTTTGATGAATCTATGACTAGTAAAATAGTTTATAATCCATAGAGAAGTTTGAATACAGTAGGTTTAACACCAATATAAATAAAGAATGATTTCATTACAGTACCTTAAGTAGTTCTTTTTTTTCTTTCTCTAACGGAGCTCACGAGATTTCTATTGAGTTTTGTGTTGTGAAGTTTTCAAGTTTTGGGTGAATTCTTTCGATGGGTTATGGAACAAGGAGTGGCAAGAGCCTAAGCTTGGGGATGCCAATGGAACCCCCAAGATAATCCAAGGACACCAAAATGTCAAAGCTTGGGGATGCCCCGAAAGGCATCCCCTCTTTCGTCTACTTCCATCGGTAATTTACTTGGAGCTATATTTTTATTCACCACATGATATGTGTTTTTCTTGGAGCGTCTTGTATCATTTGCGTCTTTGCTTGTTAGTTTACCACAATCATCCTTGCTGTAAACACTTTTTGAGAGAGCCATACATCAATTGGAATTTGTTAGAATACTCTATGTGCTTCACTTATAACTTTTGAGCTTGATAGTTTTGCTCATAGTGCTTCACTTATATCTTTTGAGCGTGATAATTTTTGCTCTAGTACTTCACTTAGATCTTTTAGAGCATGGTGGTGGATTTGTTTTAAAGAAACTATTGATCTCTCATGCTTCACTTAGATTATTTTGGGAGTCATTAATAGCATGGTAATTTGCTTAATGTTAATATACGTGGTATTCAAGATATGTGAAACTTTCTTTTGAGTGAATTGAATACTAAGATAAGTTTGATGCTTGATAATTGTTTTGACATATGGAGGTGATAATATCAAAGTCATGCTAGTCGAGTAATTGTGAATTTGAGAAATGCTTGTGTTGAAGTTTGCAAGTCCCGTAGCATGCACGTATGGTTAAAGTTGTGTAAGAAATTTGAATCATGAAGTGTACCTAGCTTGTGCATCCTTATGAGTGGCGGTCGGGGACAAGCGATGGTCTTTTCCTACCAATCTATCCCCCTAGGAGCATGCGCGTAGTACTTGATTTTTATGACTTCTAAATTTTTGCAATAAGTATATGAGTTCTTCTGACTAATGTTGAGTCCATGGATTATACGCACTCTCACCTTTCCGCCTTTGCTAGCCTCTTCGGTACCGTGCATTGCCCTTTCTCACCTTAAGAGTTGGTGCAAACTTTGCCGGTGCATCCAAACCCCGTGTTACGATACGCTCTATCACACATAAACCTCCTTATATCTTCCTCAAAACAGCCACCATACCTACCTATCATGGCATTTCCATAGCCATTCCGAGATATATTGCCATGCAACTTCCATCATCATCATAATGACATACTTTACTTTTGTCATATTGCCATTGCATGATCATGTAGTTGACATCGTATTTGTGGCAAAGCCACCATGCATTATTTTTCATACATGTCACTCTTGATTCATTGCACCATCCCGGTACACCGCCGGAGGCATTCATATAGAGTCATATCTTGTTCTAAGTTTCGACTGGTAATACTTATGTTGTAATCAATAGAAGTGTGATGATCATCATTATTAGAGCATTGCCCAAACAAAAAAAGGGGGAAAGACCAAAGAAAAAAAATGAAAGGCCCAAAAAAAAAGGGCAATGCTACTATCTCTTTTTCCACACTTGTGCTTCAAAGTAGCACCTTGATCTTCATGTAGTGAGTCTCATATATTGTGCTTCAAAGTAGCACCTTGTTCTTCATGTAGTGAGTCTCATAAGTTGTCCTTTTATACTAGTGGGAATTTTTCATTATAGAACTTGGATTGTATATTCCTACGATGGGCTTCCTCAAATGCCCTAGGTCTTCATGAGCAAGCGAGTTGGATGCACACCCACTAGTTTTCTTTTGTTGAGCATTCATAGCTCTAGTGCATCCGTTGCATGGCAATCCCTACTCCTCATGTTGACATCAATTAATAGGCATCTCCATAGCCCGTTGATTATCCTCGTCAATGTGAGACTTTCTCCTTTTTTGTCTTCTCCACACAATCCCCATCATCATATTCTATTCCACCCATAGTGCTATATCCATGGCTCACGCTCATGTATTGCGTGAAGGTTGAAAAAGTTTGATATTATTTAAGTATGAAACAATTGCTTGGCTTGTCATCGGGGGTATAGAAGTTGGGAACATCTTTGTATGACGAAAATGAAGCATAGCCTAACTATATGATTTTGTAGGGATGAACTTTCTTTTGCCATGCTATTTTTGAGAAGACATGATTGCTTTGATTAGTATGCTTGAAGTATTATTATTTTTTATATCAATATGAACTTTTTTCTTGAATCTTTTCAATCTGAATATTCATGCCACAATTATGAAGATTTACATTGAAATCATGCCAAAGTATCACTCCGCATCAAAAATTATTTTTTATCATTTACCTACTCGAGGACGAGCAGGAATTAAGCTTGGGGATGCCTGATACGTCTCCAATGTATCAATAATTTTTGATTGCTCCATGCTACTTTATCTACTGTTTTGGACTATATTGGGCTTTATTTTCCACTTTTATATTATTTTTGGGACTAACCTATTAACCAGAGGCCCAGCCCAGAATTGCTGTTTTTTTACCTATTTCAGTGTTTCGAAAAAACGGAATATCAAACGGAGTCCAAACGGAATGAAACCTTCGAGAACGTGATTTTCTCACCGAACGTGATCCGGGAGACTTGGACCCTGCTCCAAGGAACAAAAGAGTCGGTCACGAGGGTGGGGGGCGCGCCCCCTACCTCGTGGCCCCCTGTTGCTCCACCGATGTACTCCTTCCTCCTATATATACCTATGTATCCCCAAACGATCAGAATAGGAGCCAACAACCTAATTCCACCGCCGCAACCTTCTGTATCCATGAGATCCCATCTTGGGGCCTGTTCCAGATCTTCGCCGGAGGGGGCGTCCACCACGGAGGGCCTCTACATCAACACCATAGCCCCTCGGATGAAGTGTGAGTAGTTTACTTCAGACTTTCAGGTCCATAGCTAGTAGCTAGATGGCTTCTTCTCTCTTTTTGGATCTCAATACAATGTTCTCCCCCTCTCTTGTGGAGATCTATTCGATGTAATCTTCTTTTTGCTGAGTGTTTGTTGAGGCCGATGAATTGTGGGTTTATGATCCAGCTTATCTATGAATAATATTTGAATCTTCTCTGAATTCTTTTATGTATGATTGAGTTATCTTTGCAAGTCTCTTCGAATTATCCGTTTGGTTTGGCCAACTAGATTGGTAGTTCTTGCAATGGGAGAAGTGTTTAGCTTTGGGTTCAATCTTGCGGTGTCCTTTCCCAGTGACAGAAGGGGCAGCAAGGCATGTATTGTATTGTTGCCATCAAGGATAACAAGATGGGGTTTTTTTATCATATTGCATGAATTTATCCCTCTACATGATGTCATCTTGCTTAAGGCGTTACTCTGTTTTTAACTTAATACTCTAGATGCATGCTGGATAGCGGTCGATGAGTGGAGTAATAGTAGTAGATGTAGAATCGTTTCGATCTACTTGTCTTGGACGTGATGCCTATATACATGATCATACCTAGATATACTCATAACTATGCTCAATCCTGTCAATTGCTCAACAGTAATTTGTTCACCCACCATAGAATATCTATGCTCTTGAGAGAAGCCACTAGTGAAACCTATGGCCCCCGGGTCTATCCTCATCATATCAATCTCCATTACTTTATTACTTGCTTTGTTTTTAATTTGCCTTTTACTTTTCACACTGCATCTATATACCAAAAATACCAAAAATATTATTTATCATCTCTATCAGATCTCACTCTCGTAAGTGACCGTGAAGGGATTGACAACCCCTAATCGCGTTGGTTGCGAGGAGCTATCGTTTTGTGTAGGTACGAGGGACTTGTGCGTGGTCTCCTACTGGATTGATACCTTGGTTCTCAAAAACTGAGGGAAATACTTACGGTACTTTGCTGCATCATCCTCTCCTCTTCGGGGAAATCCAACGCAGTGCTCAAGAGGTAGCAGAGGCCACCCACTTGCCTCCTGCTCTAGACATGTTTAGCTGTGTGAAGAAGACTTGGGCTTGGGCGCTGGAGCTCGAGGGGGTAAGAGTGGGCCAAGGAGGAAGAATGCGTGGGTAACAATGGGGAAATCTTATCCCTTTATAGAGGAGCCGAGAGCGGTGCGCCTCCCCACTTGCCCGTTGAGAATCGCTTGTTTCCCAAGCGCCACGATTAATGGCATGGTGAGATTACCAATACCCGTATTGATGAGAATCCCGTGATAAGGGGACACGATCTCTGCTTTGACAAGATGTGTCAAAGAAACTGCCTCGCAATATGTGCTATAGCTGGTTGTGGGAAAACGGATCGAATAATGATTGAACCGTAATAACATGTCACGTCATCCGAATAAGTTGTCAGCAGATTGCATTTGTGAAATATCATTCTCTCTATTGTGGCATATGAAGATCATCTCACAGATCCGGACACGGTCTAAGTGTTCGATGATTACTTTGGATAATTCGGAGAAGCAACCTGCCTTGCAATGCCGAAGACAATACTGCGCGCCGGACTCATCGCCATTGAAGCTTGGTTCAGGGGCTACTGAGGGAGTCCTGGATTAGGGGGTATCCGGACAGCCGGACTATGTACAATATCCAGACTATTGAAGCGTGAAGATACAAGACTCAAGACTTCGGCCCGTGTCCGGATGGGACTCTCCTTTGCGTGCAAGGCAAGCTTGGCGATCCGGATATTATATTTCCTTCCTTGTAACCGACTCCATGTAAACCCTGGCCCTCTCCGGTGTCTATATAAACCGGAGGGGTTGGTCCTTAGAAGGCCGAACACAATTACAATCATACCATCATAGGCTAGCTCTTAGGGTTTAGCCTCTACGATCTCGTGGTAGATCTACTCTTGTACTACCCATATCATCAATATTAATCAAGCAGAAAGTAGGGTTTTACCTCCATCGAGAGGGCCCAAACCTGGGTAAACATTTGTGTCCTTTGCTTCCTGTTACCATCAGCCTTGACACACAGATTGAGACCCCCTACCCGAGATCCACTTGTTTTTACACCGACACCACTCATCTCGGACGCTATGTTTAAATGCCGCGAGTGCTTCGCCGTCTAGACAATGGACAATTTGGTTCTTTTTGATTAAGAACCTAGTCCAGAGCTTCCTGGCAGACTCCCCGGGCTGCTGGATGATGTGACTTAGGTCATCGGCATCCGGAGGCCGAACATATGTGCCTTGGCAGTTATTGCGGAAGGTGTCTTCCAAGTCTTCCCAGCTGCCGATGGAGTTCTCAGGGAGGCCGTTCAGCCAGTGCCGGGCCGGCCACTTTAATTTTAGTGGGAGGTATTTGATGGCGTGGATGTCATCACCGCGCGCCATGTGGATATGGAGGAGGAAATCTTCAATCCTTACTGCGGGGTCTGTTGTTCCATCGTATGATTCAATATTCATGGGTTTAAACCCCTCCGGGAATTCGTGTCCCATTACTTCACCAGTGAAGCAGAGGGGGTGTGCGGCGCCTCTATGTCGGGCCACGTCACGACGTAGCTCGGATGGAGTTCGTCAGTGGTGCTCGGCCCGGGCGTGGTCACGTCGGGCTAAATGGCCATCGTTGCGCATCCGGGCATGTCCCCGTGATCTGTAGATTGATCTGGTCTGACCTGCTCTGTTGTCTAGGTCCTGCCGCATATGTATGACCCCGAGCTGTTATGTCTCTGCCCTTACCGCGAGGTGGTATGGCTGGTGTTTGGCTTGAGTTGCCACATTGTCCCAGCCACATGGTGGTCGGTCAGCCGCATTATGTGCTGGTAGGACGGGCTCCAGCGCCTCGTCATCGAATTGGGGTAACAATTTGTGCTTCGGGTAGCTTTTGGTTGGGCGCTCGGGGCGGTATTCTTCGGCTGCCAGGACATTAGTCCATCTATAGTTGAGCAGATCTTGATCAGCTTGAAGCTGTTGCTGCTTCTTTTTCAGTCTCCTTGCTGTGGCTATTAGCTGGCGCTTAAAGCGCTCCTTCTTCAGAGGTTCCTTAGGAACGATAAAATCCTCGTTGCTGAGGCTCACCTCATCCTCGGAGAGCGGAAGGTAGTTACTGTCACCCGAGTCTTTGTTCATGGCATGTTCATCAGGGCTAACTCGCCCATCTTCCCGTTCGTCCTGTTCGGAGGTTGGCTCAAGGAGGTCTTCGTTGTCTTCGGCATTATCTAGAGTATTGTTTTCTCCTGTGCCGGTATTGCTATTTTCTACAAGGCGTGGTTTACAGTGGCGCCACTGACATTGGCGCTTTGGTTGTATCTCAGGAGTATTATCCTCGACTGGATCATTTTCATTGTCGCCATTGTTCTCTTTGGATGTATCCACCATGTATACGTCATACGAGGAGGTGGCTGCCAGCGCCCTATAAGCGGTGATTTTTGTGCCTGCTCCTCTCCGGCATCGTCGTCCATACCGTCGATGTCTTCGGAGGCGTAATCGAGCATGTCGGTTAAGTCTTTGACAGTGGCTATGAAGTGGGTGGTGGGTGGGAAGCGAAATTTTCCATCATCAGTCTCCAATCCAAACCGGATATAGTTCGGCTGAGGGTCCCCTGATAAGGAGAGGGCTTTTAGTGAGTTTAGCACATCGCCTAAAGGTGAGTGCCGGAAGATGTCCGCGGAGCTAAATTCGACAATCGGCGCCTGATCAGGTTTGATGGGCGTGGATGCACGCGGTTCAGAACCTATGGCCGGAGACGAATCCGAGGTTCCGGTGACATAGGCCCCGCTCGAGGTTGGATCTATTCGCGGCTCTAATGCCGCTGAGTCTGCGGCTTCCGCGGCGGGGTTGATCTTCCCGTCCTCTGACGGCGCAATCTGCTCCGGATCTAGGGCCAGAGCAGTTACAGGCGCTATCTCCTGGGCACGGTCCGATGACAGATTTTGGTCATGTTCATCGTGGTGGCAGGGAGCGGCTGGCATGGGCTCGAATCCGTCAAAGATCAAGTCTCCGCAGATATCGGCAACGTAATTCAAGCTTCCAAACCTGAGCTGATGGTCAAGGGCGTAGCTATCGATCTGCTCTAGATGGACAAGCGAGTTGGCCCACAGTGCGAAGCCTCCGAATACGAAGATCTATTCTAGGAGGAAAACCTCCCCTTGGACTGCATTGTTATAGATGATGGACGGAGCCATCAAACCTTTTGGTGATGACGCAGCGGAACTCTCAATGGCAGCACCAATGTCGGTGTCAAAACCGGCAGATCTCCGGTAGGGGGTCCCGAACTATGCGTCTAAGGTTGATGGTAATAGGAGGCGGGGGACACGATGTTTACCCAGGTTCGTGCCCTCTCTATGGAGGTAATACCCTACTTCCTGCTTGATTGTTCTTGATGAATATGAGTATTACAAGAGTTGATCTACCACGAGATTGGAATGGCTAAAACCCTAGAAGTCTAGCATGTATGATTATGATTGACTCTATGGACTGAGCCCTCCAGTTTATATAGACACAG
Organism: Triticum timopheevii; assembly: GCA_963921465.1. Taxonomy (NCBI): domain Eukaryota; kingdom Viridiplantae; phylum Streptophyta; class Magnoliopsida; order Poales; family Poaceae; genus Triticum; species Triticum timopheevii. The sequence goes on along the minus strand of OY997272.1, from coordinate 80,461,741 downwards.
GAGGGGACTAGAGTTGTACAAAGTCGGTTACAGAGAAAGGAATCTTCATATCCAGGCGCCAAGCTTGCCTTCCACGGCAAGGAGAGTCCCATCCAGACACGGGAGAGAGACTTATGTCTTGTATCTTCACGGCCCAACAGTCCGGCCGATGTCAATAGGCCGGACGCCCGAGGACCCCTTAATCTAGGACTCCCTCATCAACCATGTACACATCGTAGGTTGAGGTGGCTGTCCAATGCCCCATGACGGGTGGGACTTGGCTTGGTTCGGCGTCAGCATCGTCGTCCATGCCGTCGATGTCTTCGGACGCATAGCCTAGCTTGTCGGTTAAGTCCTCGACAGTGGCTATCAAGTGGGTGTTGGGTGGGGCGTAAAATTCCCCGCTCTCAGTCCCCAGCCCGAGCTGGGTGTGGTCCAGAGGCTAAGTCTCCATGATGGCGATAGAATGCATTAAGTCCAATGATTCATCTAGGAGGGAAAGCGTGAATAGAAACTGCAGATCCGCTGGGCAGAGTTCGGCATGGGACGCCCGATCGAGCCTACTGAGTACATTCCTCGGCAGTTTGGTATGGTTTCCCAGAGCCAATTCTAAGATTGCATCTGGGTTTTTTGTAGGCAATTCCACAAGGGGAAGGAGTCCGGCGGGGCTCACGCTCCCGTCTTCGGACAGTGAGACCTGCCCCGGATCTAAGGCCGAGGTGGGTATGGGCGTCGACCCCAGGACGGGGATCTAACAGGGGATCCGAAGAGTCTCCTTGGTGGGGACACAGAGTGGCAGCCGGGGCTGCGAACCCGTCGAAGACCATGTCTCCTCGAATGTCAGCAACATAATTCAGGTTTCCAAACCAGATCTGGTGGCCGGGGGCATAATTGTCGACCTGCTCGAGGTGGCCGATCGAGTTGGCACGAATCACAAAGCCACTAAACACAAAGACTTTCCCATGAGAAAGGTTTCCCTGGACGTAGCATCATTTTTGATGAATAGGTGAGCCATCGATCCTTCTGTCGACGATACAATGGAGCTCTTAATGAAAGCCCCAATGTCGGTGTCAAAACTGGCAGATCTTGGATAGTGGGCCCAAGCTATACGTCTGAGGACCAATGGTAACTATGGACAAAGTACACAGTGTTTACCCAGGTTCGGGCCCTCTTAATGGAGGTAAAACACTATTCCGTCTTGATTATATTGAAAGGTATAGGGTGTACAAGAGTTCATCCACCTCAAGATCGATTCAGCTAACCCTAGATTAGCTAGCCTAGCAATGTTATGATCCTGCCTCTGATCTACCCTCCGATTTATATAGACACCGGAGGGGCTTAGGTTTGTACAAATTTGGTTTTACAGAAAGGAATAAGATATCTGGACACCTATACTTTCCATCCATGCATACGGGAGTCCCCGCCGGACATGAGAGATAATCCTCTATCTTGTATCTTGACGGCCCGTTAGTCCGGCCCACATCAACAGACCAGACGCCCGAGGACCCCCTAGTCCAGGACTCCCACAGGCGTCGTACGTGTTTATTGGCAGTGGCGCACCTCCCTGTAGTGCATACATCATCAAGGTTACGATCTTGGAGGAGAAGTGATATGGAGACAGAGATATTCGGTTACAGGAGAAGGAGTACACATAGCAAGTAATCTATAGAGTCCTGGACTGAAACAACTTGAGTATCCTATGTGTGTGCTATGTTACAATGTGCACGTTTAACACCCTCCCTTAATCACAACTTCATCAAGTTGAGATTATGCTTGAAGTCTTCAAAACTCCTTGTGGGTAAAGCTTTGGCGAATCCATCTGCAACCTGATCTCTCAAATGCACAAAATGAATATCAAGTTGCTTATTAGCAACTCTTTCTCTGACAAAGTGAAAATCTATCTCTATGTGTTCTATCTTGGCATAAAACACGGGATTAGCAGATAGATAGGTAGCACCAAGATTATCACAACAAACATGGAGCTTGAGTGTTTTTCACACCAAGTTCCTTAAGAATGGATTGAACCCATATAATTTTTGTTGTTGCATTCGCCAATGCTTTGTACTCTGCCTCTGTGCCGGACCTAGACACAGTTGCATGTTTCCTTGCACTCCATGATATTAAGTTAGGGCCAAAGAACACTGCAAATCCACCAGTGGATGGCCTATCATCCAGGCTGCTTGCCCAATCAGTATCAGAAAAGTTACTGACCAAAGTAGATGGTGACTTGCTAGAGTTAAGACCGATGCTCAAAGTATTTGACATATGTAACTATGTGTTTGGCAGCAGTCCAATGAATTGTGGTGTGTGCATGAAGAAACTGGCATACTTCGTTGACAACAAAAGAAATATCAGGTCTTGTCAAAGTCAAGTATTGTAATGCACCTACTAGACTCCCGTACTTAGTGTCGTCTTCTCTACTCAGAGGTGTACCTTCTGTAAGAGACAGTTTCTCTGAACTGGATAATTGAGTAGATGAGGGTTTACAACCTTGCAAGCTAGGCTTTTTTACCAAGTTAATGGCATAATTTTCCTGGGAGAGATGAAGTCCATCATCATGTTTCTTCACTTCAGTCCCATAGGAAACAGTGAAGATTTCCAAGGTCCTTGAGGGCAAAATCTTTACTCAAATCCTTTAGGAGTCCTGCTATTACCTCATCAGATGAACTTGTAATAATGATATCATCAACATATATGAGAACAAATATTGATGTATTCAACTTGTTGTAAATGAACAATGAGGTGTCTGACTTAGAAGGAACAAAACCAAGTGTTTGCATCTTGTGGAAGTGACGGAACTACCATGCCCTTGGAGCTTGCTTCAATCCATAAAGTGCTTTATGAAGTTTGCAAACATAAGAGGGTGTATTTTCATTTTCAAAACCAGGAAGTTGTTTCATGTATACCTCCTCTTCCAGAACGCCATGAAGAAACGCATTCTGCACATCTAGCTATCTGAGACTCCAACCCCTAGAAACAACAATAGATAGAACAACACAAATGGTTGCAGCTTTAACAAAATGACTAAAGGTGTCCTCATAATATATACCATACCGTTGCTTGAAGCCTTTCGCAACAAGTCTGGCCTTCTAGCGGTCAATGGTTCCATCACACTTTCTCTTGATTCTGAAAACCCATTTGCAATCAATAAGGTTTTTACCTTGCTGTGGAGGGACTAGATGCCACGTGTTATTTTTCTCTAGTGCCATATATTCTTCCTTCATTGCTTTTTTCATTTTTCATCACCAAGTGCCTCTTCAAGAGTGCGTGGTTTGCCTATAGAATAAACTAGTCCATATTTGGTTATGTGTTTGTAATTAACAGGTTGTATCACACCTTGTTGTAGCCTTGTGCGTTGTTGTAATGGTGCAACAGGATCAGCCGGCGCAGAAGATCCCGAGCCACACATAGGAGTTCTGGGCATAGCAGATCGCAAGGCTGATTCGTCTCGTGCTGGCGCCGGATCCTCTATGGATGTGGCTAGTGGTTTAGGCTCGGTAGAGGCCACGGAATATCCCGGCCTCCCGACCGGCTCATCACGGGCTTCGTGATTGCGCGGGCCCATGGGAATCTACACTGGATCCCGTGCCCGTCAGCTACTGCTGGGCGCACTGGTTGTAGCACCACGGTTCATCCGGGAAGCACGTGCCGCTTGGGCCACCAAGGGACTGCCAAGTGGCACGCGGCGATTGGTGCGGGGTAGGTGCTGGGCTGCCTCCACCTGAGGGTTGGCGTGTGTCACGCGCGGAGTCTTGGGCGACCGCACGGGTTGGCGGGTCCGCTGTCGGCTCTAATGCGTCAGCCGGCGCTAATCCCGGTGCAGATCGCCTGCGCTGCTGCTCCTGCAGCAGAAACAAGGAGGATCTGCCCGCATTCTGTGAGACATGAGATATGGCACTTGGGGGCTAATTTCTTCATCATTTTCTTTGTTGTTTAATCACCACTTTCACCTGTAACATCACAAGCCTTATGTGCATGGTCAAGAGGGTTAGTCAACACTGGATCATCACAATTATTTTCTCCCCTTGATCAAAATCGATGAGATGAGGTTGTAAAAGAAGTATTTCTTGATGAAGTAAAGCACCAGCGTTAGGATGAAGATCAGCAAAGGGGAATTTTGTCTTGCCAAAAATTACATCACGAGATATATATACGCGGCCAGTGGATATGTCAAGACATTTTACACCCTTATGAAGAGCACTATAGCTAAGAAAAGCACATTGCTTTTAGCGGAATATGAGCTTGCGATTATTATATGGTCAAAGATCGGGCCAACATGCACAACCAAACACGCGGAGTGATTGATAATCATGTTTGGTGTGGAAAAGCCACTCTGCTGGAGCTTCATTGTTAATGACATGGCTAGGAAGAATATCGATGATGTGGATGGCAGTAAGAAAAGCCTCGTCCCAAAACTTGAGGGGCATGGAGGCGCCAGCTAAGAGACCTAGTCCTACTTCGACGATGTATCTGTGTTTACATTCAGCAGATCCATTTTGTTGGCGAGCATGAGGGCATGATACATGGTGAGAGATGCCAAGATTTTGGAAGAAAGAGCTTTAACTTTTCGTACTCTGCTCCCTAGTCTGATTGGACAACAATGATCTTGCTATCAAACTTGCGCTCAACTAGATCTTGGGAGTTTTGGAAAACTTGAAAAACATTAGATCATTTCTGTAACGCCCTCGATGCGGCTATATCTCTCACGTGTCGAAGCACGACTTAGAGGCATAACCGCATTGAAAGCAATGTCGCAAGTGAGGTAATCTTCACACAACCCATGTAATACATAAGGGAAAGAGATACATAGTTGGCTTACAATCGCCACTTCACACAATTACATGAATAAAGCATTACATCATCCAGATACAATCAAGGTCCGACTACGGAACCAAAATAAAAGAAGAACCCCAAATGCGACAAAGATCCCCGATCGACCCCAACTGGGCTCCACTACTGATCAACTAGAACGAAACAACACAAGAGGCAAGATCTTCATCGAGCTCCTCCTTGAGCTTGGTTGCGTCACCTGCTCGGTAACATAGGCACCTGCAAACTGGTTTTGGAAGTATCTGGTGAGCCACGAGGACTCAGCAATCCCATTACCATGGGTATCAAGACTAGCAAAGCTTAATGGGAAAGGAAGGGGTAAAGTGGTGAGGTTGCAGCAGCGACTAAGCATGATATGGTGGCTAACATACGCAAATGAGAGCGAGAAGAGAAACAAAGGAACGGTCGTGAACTAGCAATGATCAAGAGGTGATCCTGAACACCTACTTACGTCAAACATAACCCAGAAACCGTGTTCACTTCCCAGACTCCGCCGAGAAGAGACCATCACGGCTACACACGCGGTTGATGCATTTTAATTCGGATCTGGTGTCAAGTTATCTACAACCGAACATTAACAAATTCCCATCTGCCACATAACCGCGGGCACGGCTCTCGAAAGTTTAAACCCTGCAGGGGTGTCCCAACTTAGCCCATGACAAGCTCTCGCGATCAACGAAGGAATAGACCTTCTCCCAGGAAGACCCGATCAGTCTCGGAATCCCGGTACATCAAGACATTTCGACAATGGTAAAACAAGACCAGCAAAGCCTCCCGCTGTGCCGACAAATCCCGATAGGAGCTGCACATATCTCGTTCTCAGGGCACACCGGATGAGCAAGACGTCGGGTTGGCATAGACCCTGGTTGCCCAGGGGGCGCCGGACATCGCTCTGTTTGGACCAGCACTTAGACAAGCACTGGCCCGGGGGGGCTAAAATAAAGATGACCCTTGGGTTGGCCGACCCAAGGGAAAGGGATAGGTGGTGGTGAGGCAAATGGTAAAACCAAGGTTGGGCCTTGCTGGACAAGTTTTATTCAAAGCGAATTGTCAGGGGGGTCCCATAAATCACCTGACCGCGTTAGGAACGCAAAATCCGGGAACATAACACCGGTATGACAGAAACTAGGGCGGCAAGAGTGGAACAAAACACCAGGCATAAGGCCGAGCCTTCCACCCTTTACCAAATATATAGATGCATTAATAATATAAGAGATATTGTGATATCCCAACATAACCCTGTCCACCATGGAGAAATCTTCAACTTCACCTGCATCTAGCAACGCTATAAGAGGGGCTGAGCAAAGCGGTAACATAGCCAAACAATGGTTTGCATAGGAAAGGTGTCAAAGGTTAGAGGTTCATGGCAATATGGGATGGCTTGATAAACAGGTAATAGGTAGCGCAGCATAGCGATAGAACGAAGCAACTAGCATAGCAATGATAGTAGTGAGATCCAGGGTAGCAGTCATCTTGCCTGAAATCCCGCAAGGAAGAAGAACGAGTCCATGAAGAAGATGAACGGATGAAGCCGAACCAATCGTAGACGAACGAATACTCACGACCGCAACGAAACGGGAACTATCGAGAAGAAGCACACAACATAGTAAACACACCACACATGAACAAGACATGATGCCCAACAAGCATGATGCATGACCAATCTACATGAAGCTATTCATGGCAAGAGAAGAGGCAAACAAGAACAACACATCAAGGCAAGTTTAAATGAGGCCGGGAACAACATATAACAAATCCGGTAAGTCCTCATATGCAAATTTCGAAATTGGTCCAGAACTGAATAAACCTTATGTTCAAGTTGTTAAACAGCAAGTTAAAGAGCACCAAGAGAATCTACACGAAATTCTAGTCAAGTTACATATAAGGTTCATTAGATTCGGAGCTACGGCCTAGAAGATATGAGCAAAACAAGTTAAACATGGCATTGATGCAAAATGCACCCAAACATCAAGCAAACACACCAAAACAAGGACGCAACATGATAATATGAAGCTACATGCAAAAACAAGCAAGTTTCATATAGAGCACACTCAAAATGGAGCAACGGGGCAACACATGCACACTATACAAGTCATAACAACAATCTGTCCATAACAGCAACTAGGCATATTGCAAGCATCAAAACAATATGCTACAGCACCCAAACATAATAACAAAAGGCATGGGCATGAAGTACACGTAAAGCATAACAAAACATGAACACTGAGCTATCTCCAGAAACAACAAGAACATGCTCCAAAACAAATGGAGATATTGCAAATAATAACAGTTTCAGACTTTAGCAGAAATAACATCAGGTTGCAATGTTTAGAGCTATCAAACAACATGTTACAGGAACTTATCATGGCAAACAAAGGCATGGCATGACTCTACTAATAGCATAGATCAAAAGACCCTTACTGACCATGAGCCAAAAAGGCATAGAAAATATGATGGCACCCATGTAAACATGGCAAGTTATATTACAGATTTGAACATGGCAGGAACAACAATAAGTAGGCATGTTCGTGAGCTTGAACCACTCACCACAGAGCATTACATGGCATGGCAAGGCAACCAAAAGTAAGAAGACATATTTATGAAGCTAAGCATGGCAAGAGCAAGGTCATAGGGTACATGGATCACTAGCAAAACACATGGGAACAAGCGAACTTAATGTTAACAGGATGACAGCAACATTTTCAAGCAACTTTGGAGCAAGAAATGAACATGTTCCAGCAGGCTATAATTGCAACCAAGGGAATGAATGGATAGAGCACGACATGTGGATCAAAACATGTTTATAGAGCATCTCCAGATTATGCATAGAATGATTAGTGGAAGCATGTTAACATAACAACAAAATATAACAGAATCTGCCAGGAAAACAGCAACAACAACTACCCTACTTAACAAGCTTGATACACTCAGCACACAATGATGGGCTCCGCGGGCCGCGGCAGCGGGGAGGACGCGGGCGCCACGTGGCGAGCGCTGATTCACCGGGCGCGGCGGCGGCGGACATGTCCGGCGCAGGGAAAGAAACGTCCGGCGGCGCGAGGGGAATTTCTAGGGTTTTGGGGGGGATTATCCGTGAAATTGGAAGGGGAAGGCATATTTATAGGTAGAGGGTGCTAGGAGAGTCCAAATGAGGAGTGGTTTTCGGCCACGCGATCGTGATCGAACGACCGAGAGCATAGAGGGGAGTTAGATGGGTTTTGGGCCACTTTAGAAGGGGTGTTGGGCTGCAAACAAAGAGGGCTTTGCGGTTACCCGGTTAACCGTTGGAGTATCAAACGACCTCCAAATGGCACGAAACTTGATAGGCGGTCTACCGGTGCTATATCAAGGCCGCTTGGCAAACCTCGGGCCATTCCGAGAAAGTTTAATACCCGCTCACAAAAAGAGAGAAGAAGGGGACGCCGGATGACATAGGAGTGCCGGATTGCGAAACGGACGACGGGGAAAATGCTCAGATGCATGAGACGAACATATATGCAAAATGAAATGCACATGATGACATGATAAAATGTATATGATGACATGGCAAAGTGCAACACGCAAGCAAATGACATGGCAACGACGGCGAATAACTGGCGGACACCTGGCGCATCGGATCCGGGGCGTTACAGTTTCTTATAAGGGGATAGATCCAGGAATATTTTCTATAGTAATCAATGAAACTCACGTAATATGTGTGTCGAGCAATAGAGCTAGGGCAGGACCCCAAACATCAGAAAAATTTAATTCCAATTGTTTGGTAGAAACAGTAGTTGAGACTGGATATGGTAATTGATGACTCTTAGCACGTTGACATGAATCACAAACTGTTTCGACATTGCACTCCTCAACAAATGGGAGCTTATTTTTCCTAAGCAATTTTTCAACTAAAGAAAAAGAAGCATGGCCTAATTGATCATGCCATCGCGCTGACGAAAGTTTGGCAACACCATAAGCTCCTTTATTGAATCTTCTATGCTCTGGATTCAATGAGTAGAGCCCTCGAACATATCTACCTCGATAGAGAACCTTCTTTGCTGCCCGATCCTTGATCAAAAAGAAAAAAGGATGAAACTCAAGGAATACATGATTGTCAATGGCAATTCTATGAATGGAAAGGAGATTCATATTGGCACATGGGACATACAAAAAATTTCTATGATGAAGTTTGCGATGGGTAGTTTTAATAATTGAATGACCAATGTGACGAATCCTCATACCTGCACCACTAGCAGCGTGGATTTGGTCCTTGCTGCGGTATTTTTCCCGCATGGTCACCTTCTCGAGCTTGCCGGTAATGTCTTCAGTGGCGCCACTGTCGACATACTAGTTTGTGTCGACGCTGTAAGAATCATCTGTAGCTGCAACAACCTTGTCCCCATCTTGGGAGTCATCGTCGTCGTCATCGTAGCGGTACTAGCAGTCCTTGGCGCTGTGCCCGAGCATGCCGCAGATCTGACAGCGCAGTGCATCAAAGCATGCTCTGTTGGAGCCGCCGCCACGTCGCCCCTTGGTGTTGGTGGAGGAGGGCCGTCCGACATGAGGATTGGTGTTGATGGAATTGTTCCCGCCGCCTCCAGCCTTTGCCTTACTGCGTGGAGGTCTGTGGTTGTGGCCGCCGCGGCAACGGCAGACTGCATTCGCTGACGACTTGAATCCACCGGAGCTCTGGTAGAGAGCGACGCAGTGGTCAAAGTTTCTCAACACACTGAACAACTCATCCAGGGAGACGGGGGTGGTGCGGACGTCGAGGCCCGACACCAAAGGCTGGTACTCCATGTTCAACGCGTGGATGATGTAGGAGATGATCTCGTCGTGTTGCAGTGGTTTTCCTGCCACGGCGAGTTCATCGGTGAGGCCGCGCATATAGGCGAAGAAGGTGGCGACCGGCTGGGTTACCTTCTGCGCATGAAGTAGAGCCGTACGGATGCTGTTGACGTGGCTCAACGACTGCAAGGAGAACATGGCCGCCAGGGTTGTCCAGAGCGTGTGTGTCGTGGTGATCGCGGTCACCTGCACCAACACCTCATTGGAGAGATTGTTGAGCAGGTACCCGAGCACATGTTGATCCTCTTAGACCCAGATGGGGTGAAGAGGGTTGGTCTCGGTGGAGTCCTTGCCGTCCTTGTCCTTGCCAGGAAGGAACGGGTCCGGCTCCAGCGTACTGCCATCGGCATAGCCGAGGACGCCAGCTCCCCTTAGTTGTGGCGTGATCTGGACACGCCACAACACATAGTTGGTGCGGGTGAGCTTCTCTGTGACTTGGCTATTGAGACCAATCTGGGAAGAACCGTAGGATTACATGGCTAGGCACTAATGGAGATTGACAGCTACATGAATTGGAAGGGAGTTGCTCTAATTACCATGTGCAATAGGCAGAAAGCGTCTTACCCTCATATGAGGGGGCATCGTGCGTGTTTATTGGTAGGGGCGCACCTCGCTGTAGTGCATACATCATCAGGATAACAATCTTGGAGGAGAAGGGATAAGGAGATAGAGATATTCGGTTACAGGAGATGGAGTACATAGCAAGTAATCTACAGAGTCTTGGACTGAAACAACTTAGGGTATCCTATCCCTATGCTACGTTATAATGTGCATGTTTAACAACCTCTGCTTCTGTTTTGAACTAGGTGACTGTTCCCCTGCTGCACATCTATCTTCTTGCTCCAAGTTGTGCAGAACTGTTTGCCCTCTAGTGTTTATCGGCTGATGTTGGTCTTGTTCTTACATATTTGGTCCCTAATGATTTTGTCCAAAGTGTGGATTCCTGTAGGGTTGTTTATTTGTCCCATCCAAATTCACTTCTCTCCCTTGTGATCTTGCAGAGTACCAGATCCCAAAAAAGGACATTTGGATTCCATCCAAACAGGCTCAAGCAGGGCCGGCGTGCCAAAAATTTGGATTCAACCCAAACAACATAGAAAACGCCGGTCAATGCCAATATATTGGCTGGGCAGGCAAGGGCGCCGATCCATACATCCCCTAGCATTTTCTGGAGGGGGTTGTACCTATTAGAGATATATTTGGTATTTAGAGATTGTTCGAGATTAGATAGAAATTGTTTCCATCTTATCTCTAAGAGGCGTCTTTCCCTCCAAGTCTAATACTCAATATATACTCGCCCTTGAGACTCAATAATACATCCACCTCGTTCCACCATCCTCCCCATCTATCCCTTCTAATAGCACCCCTGCACTATGAATATTGAGAGGTGTACCCTGATCTACAATAGTAGTGGCATTGCCATGTGAATCTGGAGTACGAAGAGGTAATACATTTTCCTCCATATCCCTTTTGTTGACACCAACCGTTGCAAACAATTTTCCAAAGTTGCTCTGAATGGTGTCAAAGTTGTTCTACACACTGACAAAACTCTTGGCTACTGTAGAGGAGAAATCCAAGAATTCTGTTCTACCTTCTGCCTGATACTACAGGGTTTTGATATCCAACTGCAAGGATACTAGCTCTAGCATTCCAGTGTGCTGAGTTTCATCGACAGTATCCATGGCGTAGCACACACAAGCGAAGGGTTTTACAAAGCACGAAGCTTGCAAGCAAAAAACCTCACCTTTTCCTAGTCTAGGAGGTTGTGGAGGAGTTTTTACGGCGGTAAGACACATAACCAGCCACTTTCCCTTTGATCCTCCGGCCGCCAACGCCGTCCTCGTGTGCAACACGCTGCCGTAAGGTGCACCGAACAGAGTGGGAACGTGGGATATTACACTGAAGGAGTACTATATTCTTCAAGCACTAGTAGAAAAGGGGCATTTGTCCCGGTTCGTAAGGGTCTTTAGTCCCGGTTCATGAACCGGGACTAATGGGTCGTTACTAATACCTCCCCCTTTAGTCCCGGTTCAAACACGAACCGGGACAGATGTGCCTCCACGTGGCCGGTGCGTCGAGCCCAGGCAGGGGGGCCTTTGGTCCCGGTTGGTGGCACCAACTGGGACCAAAAGGCATCCACGCGTCAGCATTGCAGTGGCTGGGGTTTTTGTTTTTTTTTTGAAGGGGGGTTGGGGGTTAATTTAGCACTACAGGAAACAGGTAATTTGCCGTCTGTGGATTACAGACGGCAAAGACCCAAATCCAGACGGCAAAGATTTTGCCGTCAGGAAGTAGACGGCAAACTCAGACGGCAAAGATTAGTCGGCAAAGAATACTTTGCCGTCAGCCTTTTGCCGAGATGACGGCAAAGATTTTGCCGTTAGTCAATATAGTTTTGCCATCTGCCGCAAAAATAACAGACGGCAAAAAACGTGTTCTTTGCCGTCAGTCAAAACGTGTGCTTTGCCGTCATCCACACTAAAGTACAGACGGCAAAGATTATTTTTTATGTTTTAAAAAAGTGACGTATGAGATCAGCAAGCAAATATTCCACGCGATGGTCGACACGGTCAAGGAAACTCCACTACCAATCTTCATATACAATACACATTATTGATATTTCCAGATGGACAAAAACCCACAAGATATACCACACTAGATTGTACACAATACACATTATACAATACGGAGTACTGCATGTCTACATCACAATACACAACAATATTACACATGAATATCATCTGGATCCAGCGCGGCTTCGATCTGGTGGAGATGAACAAGGCCACTGCGGGACGCGCTTGATCTGGTGGCGCCAGCGCCGGCGTCGGCAGGTGGCGAGGGCGGAGGCGGGCTGCAGCGGGCGGACGCGGGCGCGTGGCTGAACCGGGCGGCGCTCGGCCGGTTGGGCGGGCGAGCGGCACGCGGCCGGTGGCATGGGCGGAGGCGGGCTTCGATGGCACGGTGGAGGCCGAGGCGGAGGCGAGCTCCGGTGACGCCGCAGAGGGCGAGGCGGCGGTGGGCTCTGGTGGCGCGCGGCGGAAGCCGAGGCGGAGGCGTGCTCCGGTGGCGCGCGGCGGAGGCCGAGGCGGAGGCGGGATCCGGTGGCGCGGCGGAGGCCGAGGCGGAGGCGGGCTCCGGTGACGCGGCGGAGGCCGGGGCGGAGGTGGGCTCCGGTGACGCGACGGGGGATGGGGCGTGGAAGCCGGCAGGGGCGACGGGGGATGAGGCAGGGGCCAGCGGCGCCGGGGGATGAGAGGAAGGGGCCGGGGCCGGCGGCGCCGGGGGCTGAGAGGAAGGGGCCGGGGCCGGCGGCGCCGGGGGCTGAGAGGAAGGGGCCGGGACCGGCGGCGCCGGGGGCTGAGAGGAAGGGGCCGGGGCCGGCGGCGTCGGGGGTTGAGGTGGTGTCCGGCGCCGGCTGCTGTGGATCGAGAGCAGAGAGAGGTACAAGAGAGAAGGGAGGGTGGGTGCGGGAGGATAAGGGAGAGAGAGAAAGGGTGGTGGGGGCGCGTGGGGTGTGGGGCGTGGGGTGGGGCGTGGGGTGGAGCTGGGATGAGTGGAGTGGATGATGCCATGTCATCGATCCATGTGATCAATCCGCGTCATGTGTTTCTTCTTTGCCGTATGGAAAAAAAACACAGACGGCAAAGAGCCTAGTTTGCCGTCTGCTAATAAAAATACAGACGGCAAAGATTCTTTGCCGTCTGTGAAAAAAAAACTGACGGTAAAGATTTTTTGCCATCTGTGATTTGTTTCGAAGATGGCAAAGTGCTCTCTTTGCCGTCTGTGTTTTTTTTTGCAGACGGCAAAGTATATTTTGCCGTTAGTTTTTCTTTGCCGTCTGGTGTTGACAGCAAATCTTTCTTTGCCGTCTTGCCCGACAAAAAGCTGACGGCAAAGACGTCCCCTGACGGCGAATTAGCTGTTTCCCGTAGTGTAGGTGTTTCATATATTGTGTTAGCTAGCTAATAAATAGAGAGAAGTGCCCTCTCTTATGTCCGTGCTTGGTCGATGCTATGTACTATATACATAGAGAGGCCCTCGACACGCTAGCTAGTAAGAAAATGAAGGGAACCATTGAGTACAGAAGTTCGTCATGCATACCGAGAGAAGTGATCGATCGACATCTCCTTCTCTGAGAGATTGGTCGAACAACAAGATTTCGTATCATGTATCCGACGCTAATGGCTACATACATGTACAATATGTAAGATCTCTTAATTACAATCCCCTAGCAATTGAAATCAACTTCCACATGGTATTGTCCGGCTTTATTGATGACGTGGTCAAGAAAGAATCCTGCCAATTCCTCTTGAATTGCTTTCATGCGATCTGGTTCTAGGAGTTCATTCCGCATCTGCCACGTCTAATTTGAAGAAGGGGGTTAATTAATACATATATATGAATGAAACTCAACAGAAATGATGGTGTAATAAAATGAAATTGTGAATATTATTGCTTACGCACTTCAAATTTTCTTTTAGAGTAGCCCCGCTAATTTTTCAAAGTCGATTGTGGATGAACTCGCACACGTAGTATCCACAGAAATCATTCCCTTGTTCCTGCCACAAGCACTTTACGAGAAATATAGGTCAATCAAACTGATAATGAAGTATTATAAATGGGATTGATGAAAGTATAACTATAGAATCAACGGGAGATGCGCGCAACTAGCTAGCCAGTAGTACTTACTTTCGGGTATGTATATCGCAGCTCCTTCGGCAGTCCCGGAGCTTCTGCGGTGAACTGTTTCCAAACCCTGCAAAACAAAGAAAATAATAATTATTACTTGAGATATCAGGAAATGAACAAAAAGTTGCCGATATGGTGCGATAATGATCGACTGAACTTACTTGTTGAGCAATTCAGTCATGGCCGCATAGGTTTCGGGATCTTTCCGTCTCGAGTCTAAGACGGTTACTAGTCCCCGCTCAAGCTTAATCTCCAGAAGAACATAGTGGAAGCTGCGCACGCATGCATAACTCATCAATTACATTACTATAACTAACCTCGCTCGAGTAATAAGGAAACTGAATACGCACACGACAGTAACACTCACTCGCCGTTGTAAGGAAAGAGTATGGTATCTTTGTTTTGATTTTTGATCAACGATTGTAGCAAGTTGGCCTCGGCCTCTTCGGCGTGCTTTGTAACCTAATTATCATCTATGATATTTGTGTTAATGAACCCAATATCATAGATTTCTTGTTTTCTGCACTCGACGATCTTTAATCTGCATAATATAGTGAGGATAATAGATTATAAATACATGCAATGAAAGAGCCGAAATATATATAGAGACTTAATGATAGAAATAGTACTTACAGACAGTAGGAAAAGACCGTTAATTTATCGAGGGCATTTTGATTGAAGAACGTGAAGAACTCCTCAAATGGAACACACAACAGATCAGTTCCAACGAGTTCGTGCTCCTCTTTAATGTGCAGATACAAACTATTCGTCCCCCCATACTCTCTGCAGGTTTTCATGTACCAATGATGGAATCTTTGCATCATCGTTGTTAGAGTTTTTTCATCTTTGACGAGAGGCTTCCCGTACTCGTATCTGTGTTTGTCCACCTCCATGAAATCAGGAAGTGCATCGTCAGGCAGGTAATCTTGTAGATTGCCATAACCGGGCACCATCCCCGGAGCATTAGCGACGATGTTGCCGCTAGACACATTGAGCGGGGGGCACGATTGATTTGCTTGTTCGCCGAGCTGGGTAACTTTTTTCGCAGCTGCTCGTTCTCTTGACCTTTGATGTCTGACAATATTGATATGTCTGTTCAGTAATGCGGTCATAGTTGCTCCTCCGCGGAGACTTTGCCGATTTCCTCAGGGCGTCGAGAGTGCGCTTTGCTTTCACCGGATCTACCTTCTCCTCCGGAGGTGGATGTCTCTTTGCTTTCACCCCTTCAAAGAACTCCTTCACGTGGGTCCGCACGATCGTATCGTTTTCCTCCTCGGTCCTCTCGTACGGTAACTTCTCTAGAGGCTTGAGAGGTGGATCGTATCTGTATTGCCTCCCGCCTCTGGTTGTGCTGCTAGACACCGGAGCATATGGAGCGGTTGCGGCGTCTGTCTTCTTTCATGCTTCGAGGCGGAGGAGAAGGACTACGACGCACCGGAGCAGCTGGGGCGGCGGCGGGTCTCTTCCGCCCTTGCTAGCGAGGCGGAGAAGGAGGAGGCTGCTGGCTGCTCGGGCGCGTCGGCGCAGGCGGAGAAGGAGGCGGAGTGCCGCCCCGCGCCGGAGAAGGAGGCCCAGTGCCCTGATCATCACTCATCGAAGGAGGAGGCGGTGGAGGAGGCGGAGTGCCCTGACTCGCCGGAGGAGGAGGAGGAGGAGGCGGAGGCGTCCAGTTCGGAAGGTTGATGAGCTCCTTCCGCCATAGGCATGGAGTCTTCAGAGCATCTAAATTAATTAAACCATACATTGAAACTATGTAAAACATTTCAATGCGAAAACAAATGCGATCATAATCGCAACCAATGTAACAACTGATCCAACGGCATAATGATACCAAGCCTCGGTATGAATGGCATATTTTCTAATCTTTCTAATCTTCAAGCGCATTGCATCCATCTTGATCTTGTGATCATCGACGACATCCGCAACATGCAACTCCAATATCATCTTCTCCTCCTCAATTTTTCTTAATTTTTCCTTCAACAAATTGTTTTCTTCTTCAACTAAATTTAACCTCTCGACAATAGGGTCGGTTGGAATTTCCGGTTCAACAACCTCCTAGATAAATAAAATTTGTCACATTGGTCGGCATAATTGTCATAAACAATAAATGAACCAATAGTTATGAAAAGATAATATATACCACATCCAAATCATAGACAGGACGAGGGCCGACGGGGGCGGATACCAAAACAATCGCACTATATAAGATGCAATAATAAAAGTAAGAAAATTATACAAGTATCTATATAAACATACAAGTAAGAATTATTTTTTACTTTCAGAAAGAACATAAGAACAAGAGGCTCACCACGGTGGTGCCGGCGACGAGATCGGCACGGGCGATCGACGGCGGTGAAGACGGGGACGGGACGTGACGGACCACTAAACCTAGACAAATATTGAGGAAAATGGAGTTTCGAGGTCGAGCTTGGAGAGGAGAAATCTTAAGTAGTGTGGCTCAGGCATTCCATCGAACACCTCGTGTGCATAGGAGGTGAGCTAGAGCACCACAAAGCTCTCTCCTCGCCGGCCAGGAAAAACAGAGCAGTAGGAGTGCTCTGCTCGCGGGCGAGGGGTATATATAGGCAACTCATTGGTCCCGATTTGTCCCTCGAACCGGGACTAAAGGGCAGCCTTTGGTCCGGGTTCAGGCCACCAACCTGGATCAATGGTGGTGGGTCAGGAGCGAGGCCCATTGGTCTCGGTTCATCCCACCAATCGGGACCAAAAGGTTCAGACAAACTGGGACCAATGGCCCACGTGGCCCGGCCGGCCCCCGGGGCTCATGAACCGGATTCAATGCCCCCATCGGTCCCGGTTCTGAATTAAACCGGGACTAATGGGCTGACCTGGCCTAGACCGTTGCCCCCTTTTCTACTAGTGAAGAACCAGTCCAAAAACCCTGAACTGCCCCTACTGCCGCCAAGACGCCGCCCGATTCACACCCCCGCCAGAGCTCTTGAAGACTAGGAGGATTTCACTGTAGATCCAAAGTCCACACCCTTGTCGACCCTGATTGCCGCTGATGATGCCTTGCTCAAGATATCAACTGACAGACTCTACATAAGTCTACACCTCACCGACAAACAGCAGGGTGTGGATTTGGTAAAAGAAGCTTTTTTTAGGGGGATTTGATGAAAGTAGCTAGATTCAGAGGAAGAGAGCGAGAGAATTAGGCCGCTTCCACATATGCCTATAATGCTAGCCAGGACATGGCGGCTACGGTTTGAACCTAGGAACAAAACATGAGCTTCAAGGCTCTCAAATCCGGGCTCTATTCTAAATATACTAAACCTGGCCAGGTTTAGTTTATCACGTTTTTTTGAATTTTTCCTATCATAGAAAAACGACCAATGGATGTGCAACACGTGTAATAGTGAGGGACACAGGCGGGTACGAGGCTGGGTACGCGGAGCGACCATCGATGGGAATTATTAGAAAATACGGCCGCCCTTGCCGATTGGTTGCATGCTATGTGTTGCTCTCAGTTCCTTATTGGCTGCATGTGCTGCCTATGTGGAGACCAATTTGTCTACGTTATGTTTTGTACCTTTCTGCATGCGCTGCCGCTTATTTCCTTTTTTTATTTCTGTTCGCTGCCACGTATGCTCGCCTGGAGTCGGTCGCCGCCTGCATCTTCCTGATTTCTCGCGCTGGCGGTTGCCGCTTCGATGGAATCCTCTGGCTATTTCTGCGCCGCCTTCGCTGCCCGTTTCCAAACTGATTTCTTCTCTTCTGCCGTTTCCTATAAATACTGTTGCCTTTCTGTGTCCATTCATCATTCCCTTCGCTTCTGCCTGCCCTTTTTTCTTTCTAAGCAGTACTGCCATTTCTTGGTCCGACGATGGTTGGGCCCGCTGCTGTTCGATCCCGGCGATGCCGTCGGGGCTGCCCTCCTGGGATTCGGGCGGCCGTTATTGCCCGTGTGCGTCGTCCTGGTGGTCACCTTTGTCCTGTGGATTCGTCGTCGGCGATGGTAGCCGCTGGTGGGTGTGGCCTGCAAGCTGCAGTTGATTCGGGTTGCCGCCTCCGGTCCGGTTCTCGCTGGCCGTTTCGTTCTTCTCGGATTGGTGGGCTCCTTTGCCTTTCTCTGGTTGTGCTTTTTTTTGTATTGATCTTTTGCTCCTTCCTCTAGGTTGTCGCCGTCTTAATTGGTTGATTCATGTTGTAGGTGTTCACCGATTCGATTCGCGGCAAAATGTTAATGTGGACGTTGATAGTCACCGTCGGGAGATTTCATTAGGGAAGCGGCCTGTAGATTGTACCATTGGTGAGTGCGTTCAATTCTTTCTAAATGTATGCGAATGCCTGTGCGTGCCTCTGATTGCTTCCCTACATTTCTTCTTGTTGGTTTAACTCTTGTGGGTACCCATTCGTTGCTTTTTTGTCTGTAGGTTATGCTGTTAGTGTGGGTTCTTCTTCAGCGGTCGACGGGTTTGCTTCGGCTGTTCGGCTGTTCGGCCTGTCAGTGTGCGACCTGGTTGGCCTTCTGCTCTATCAGCCTACTTATTTCATACCTGTGGTGCTGCTCCATCTAGCTGTTCAATGTTATGCTCATTTCTAGGATTCTAATGTGGCCCGTCTAATGTTTGCTTCAGATAGTTTGTCTGTCGAAGTTGTTGACGGATCGAATGTTTCTCTTTCCGGTTTTCCTGCTGGTGTTTACTCTCATGGTTCTTTGGTCGGTGGTACGTCTTCCCACCGCCGTCCAAGAGTGGTGCCCTTATGTGCTGCTGGTGCCTTCGGTCGGCCTACTCCTTTTGGTAAGTTCAGCTTTGTAAATATGCGTACTTTTCTTGGGTTTTATGGTTTTTTTTTCAAAATTGGTTCTAATTTGTCTACGTGGTTGCCATTTGAGTGTTGCCTACTCCTGTTATGGAACACTTTCGTGTTTTGCATGCCCGCCGTAAGCGGACGTTGGTGCGATCGTACTGGCCCAACGATGACTCATTCATCCATACATGACCTATATATTACCAGTTGGAGACTCTTGACCAACATCAACTGAGTACACCACAATGGACGAAGCTTATCATCCCCAAAGAGCGTCCCCCATGGCCAAGCAAGTTAGGAAGAAGGGCAAACATCCAGCACTGAATTTTAATCATGGAAGCGGAAGTACCTTGGTAACCTCTTGGTCTCACCTAGCTTTTTCTCTATACTTGCTTCTTGCAAGTCAGGTACTTATTATATTATTATGAACTCTTTCATGCAGGATGACAATCTTATAGTGTATATTCCAAGATGACCAATGCTTGAAACAGTGAGTGAAATTATTGGCTTAAAAGTACAAGGGTACACCTGTTGGTACGTTCATGAAGGCATGATACAAGCGTCCGTGCTAATTGGTCTGCCACGTCAAAAAGATGGCTTCAGAGAATCCTCCATTACATATGAAGGAGAAGCAGCTAATACAAAAGATGAAGCAATGGAAAAATCAGCTCAAGTGGCCTTAGAATGCATCTGTGCAGACTATCAAATTTCTACCAATGATCATACTTACTATGCTCTTGAAGTCACAAAAAAGGTTGTTTACAACAAGAGAGAAGGCTCAAACAAAGCAATGGCTATTTAATATGGCTCGCCAGCAAGTAAGCACACAGCAAAACGAGTTTGCAAGACAGACAATGATTTTGGCAAAGATATGCAATGGCTTCTTTGACATATTACCACTTCGCATGTATCCCCGGCGCCCAGACAACGACGATCCCATTACCACATATACAGGCGCACATCCTCCCGTCGGACGTATGCAAGAACTTGCGAAATCACTACATCATTACATCACAGGAACCAATCCTGCAGGAGGATATACTAGGATGATCTAGCCCACTAGCAGCTACTTTTATCTTATCTGTACAACGTCTTTGTATCTTTACATGCCGTTCTCTGTTCGCATCGAACTATATGTAGTTTCAATAATTTGTTTGCCTCAAGAGTGTGCCACTTTTAAATTGTATCTTTGTATCCCTGTGTTTGCAAGATTTCAATATATTCGTATGTTCGGTTTATTTGTTATCTCTATGCGTCATTTTTACATCAAATGAGCATGCACTGTTTCACTTTAAAATCAATAGAGTACACATCTGCGAGTGATCATCGAGTGCGGCTTGCCGCCGTGCGGGTTAGGCTAGTAGCCACTACAAACGAGTAAAAACTAACTTAAGGAGGAAATCATAATGCACAAAAGTAAAAGATAGAAGGGAAGTTCAAATAGTGAAGCGTCTGCGTGCAGTGGCCGTTGGATGCAAGATCCATGGCCGCGAACAGTCATAACTCCCAGCGAGCGGTACACCGTTGTTGGGTGAATACCTGACAGCGGAAGCAATGTGGGAACTGGAAAAAATGGCTTGTCGAATTCTTTACATAGGAGGAAGAAAACTGTCTGAATCTTTAGGCCGTGATAGCCCCAATCCTGACAGAAGGATCGCACTCGGGAGAACACTAGTTGAGCCCATGGGAGAGAAAAATAAATAAACAAATAGATTGAAAATACTCATTGGTTCTGGGAATATTTTTAAAATTTGCAAACTTTCTTTGAAATTTTGAACATTTTTTAAATTTGTGAATATTTTCTGACATATGGGAGCATTTTTAAAATTCACGCATATTTTATAATTTTGGAACATTTTCTGAAATTTAGAATTTTTTAGAAATCCGGGAACTTTTTTTCACATTCGTGAACATTTGTTGAAACCAGCAACAAATTTCAAATTTCATGACAAGGTTTCAAACCCATGACCAGTTTTTTATAAAATATGGGGGCAAGAATTAAAATTTGAGATTCTTATGACATTTGAACATTTCTTAAAATTCGTGAACATTTTTTAAAATAAGGTATCATTATTCAAGTTTATAAATTTGTTTGAAATTCATTGTTTTTCAAATTCATGAATGTTTTTGAAATTTGCATCATTTTTTGATATGCCGGAAATATTTACCTAGTTTGTGAACACCATTTGAAATTTGAAACTTTTTTCCAACTTCGTGAACATTTGTTTGAAATTGGGAACATTTTTCAGATTCATGAGATTTTTTTTGAAATACGGGGAGAATTTTCAAAATCGTGAACATTTTGAAATTCATGATTGTTTTTTGAAATTCGTGAACTTTATTGAAATCCCTAACCGTTTTGTTGAATTTGTGATTCGTGAACATTTTTTGAAGTTAAAAAAGCAATAAAAAAACAAGGGCGCCCTGCTTCAAGGCTTTCAAATCCGGGCTTTAGAGCCATTACAAACCAGTAAAAAGTAACTTAAGGAGGAAATCATAAAGCACAAAAGTAAAAGATACTCTAGAAGGGAAGTTCAAATAGTGAAACGTGAGTTTGCAGTTGCCGTTGGATGCAGGATTGATGGCCACGAAGGCTCGTAACTCCCAGCGAGCGGTGCACCGTTGTTGGATAAAGATCTGTGAGCGGAAGCGATGTGGGAATTGGAGCGAATGGCTTGTCAAATTATTTAGATAGTGTCGGTGTCAAAACCGGCATACCTCGGGTAGGGCGTCCCGAGCTTTAGATCTCGGATCGGTAGTAACAAAAATGAAGGAGATGATGTTTACCCAGGTTCGGGCCCTCTCTATGGAGGTAAAACCCTACGTCCTTCTCTTGTTTATATTGATGATGATGTATCGAGTACAAACTTGATCTACCTCGAGATCATATGTTGTGTTCTAACCCTAGGGCTAGATGAATGTAACTATGATTCCATTTCCTCTACGGTCTAAACCCTTCGGCTTATATACACACCCGGTAGGGTATCTAGGGTTACATAATCGTTCCCCAGGGATGCGTACGAAGGCGGCAGGAGATGTTTTGGAGTATACGTCCAGTCTTCGGTAGACGCATTCTTGAACAGGCGTGTAGCTTCCGGAGTCCATCTTAATGAGAATGAGGGCCTGCAGGCCCAGCTCGAGGACTATGGACCGACAAGGTTAGTACCCCCTAGTACATGATGACCTCTTCGATGTTAACTACTCTGGATCCGAAGTCCTTGGCTTGGCAGATGAGTTCCTCCTTTTTCTGATAATCCGGAATGCTTTCTTTTGTTTTATAGCCTCCATAGAACACTCCTTGAAGGAGTGGTGTCCCCCGACTAGGGCCCAGCCGAACCCGCGCCACATCCGAAGACGTGGGGTTACTTAGCCTCAAAGGGGTGTCGTGTAGGTACGAACAATACTTGTGACCTGACAACTTTATCAAAGCGGCACCACCCACGACTGGGCAGGCAGTTACGCTCACTCGAATTGTGGCCCAGGGAAATCCTCGTACTGGCAAGTCCCATCTAAACAGAGATCGTGCCCGTTTTCTATGGCATGTCATTAAGATTTTGTTTATCCCTATGCACATAACGATATCGTATTATGGGTAGTGGCGATTTCAACGACGATGGAGGGACTCTTGGCCTTTATCAGCCCTTATAAGAGCAAAAGGATAGAGAGAGAAAAGTACGCTCTCCTTCCTCCTGCCTACTACCTCTCGAGCTCCAGTGCCCAGATCCAATCCCGAGCTCATTTTGCTTCCGAAGTGCTTCTCCACCCCCATTTTCTAGCAATGGTTGACGCCAACCTCAAGGAGCACTAGGGGGCTCCTCTGTCACGGAGGGCACCATATTGGAGCTGCGCATCACGGGTACATCCCTGCGGAGGCCAACACTCGTGTGCTGGATTCGCACCAGCAGATACCCGCTCCCAATCCTTGGGAGGGAGTGGACTTCGTCGCTCACCTCATCAGAGGCTTGCGGTTCCTGTTGCACCCTTTCGTGCACGGGATCATGTTCTACTACGGGCTAGATATCCACCATCGAGCCCCAAATTCCATCCTCCACCTCGCCTCCTTCATCACGGTCTGCGAGGCCTTCCTCCGCATCGAGATGCATTTCGGGCTGTGGCGGAAGATCTTTGTTGTCAAGCCAAAGTCCAGCGACTCCGAGCTCGCAGAGTGCGGGGATGCGATGATAAGCAAGAACCAGAAGGTGGACAGGTTCAAGGGCACTTTCATGGAAACCATCAAGGAGTGGCAGAACAGGTGGTTTTACATCATTGAGCCACTCGCCGCTAGCCAGGCTGAGGTCATAGTGTTCTCAACCGGGCCTCCGAAGAAGCTGGTGTCCTTGAAGAAAAAGGGCATGGGCTGGGGGAACCCCGCAGAGGTGAAGGCACTGCTTCAGAAGATCGAGCATTAGTCAAACAAGAAGAACCTCCAACTGGTGGACATGGTGAATGCCATGCTCCACCACCGTGTCCTGCCGCTCCAAACTCGGGCCACCCCGATGTGGGCGTATAAGCCCGAGGATGCGGTACCCGTCCATCACTTCTTCAGGTCCACCTTGGCCAGGATGTGGACATAGTTGTTCAAGCCGTCTAAGAATGAATTTCCCGCGGAAGGGACGGACCTCGGCTCTGAAGACAAAAATGGAGAAACTAAATTACTAGGAGGTGTCAGAAGGCCTCTAGAGCCAAAGCCAGCATTCCATGCGACCGCACGCGCTCGCATGAGCAGCCGTTTGGCATGGAAACCGAGGCAGGTCATCCACCTGAACAACTTTTATTAAGGGGACCCCGTCAAAATGTCTACAGAACAGGGAGAAAAGGAGCGTCGAGCACAGCCACAATCTTTTCATCATCATCCTCATCCATAAACCCTAGCAGCCGCCATTTTTCACCTCCATATCCATCTCCACCACCAAAGCCCTCTCTCATCTAGTTCATACTTGTAATTGTGCATTTCCCAAGGCATCCATTGTAAGACATATTGCAATCAATCAATCTTAAGATGTGTTCTTCAATGATTTCTTCTCATGATTTGATCTCCATGTGTGAGTAGTCCGGCAAGGTATGGGGTGAGCCATGAGCCTTGCAGCCCTAGGTATTTGGTGAAGGAAAGAATGGAAGCCTTTGACATAATGTCTTATATGTGTGAAATAAAATTGTTTCGACAAGTGTCTCTTGTCTTGTCCGCGATCTTCATCCCTGTAGGTACCCAGGATAATCGAGATTGAGCACCTATGAGGCTAGGAGCAAGGGGACCGTGAAGTGTTATACCGAACACCGGTGGCTGTAAGGTTTAGTAGGGTAACATGGATCATATCCTTGGGGATTCATGAGGTGTAGTCATTAAATGCCCAAAGCTTTTGTCTGATGTTACTATCTTAATTATCGAGGCAACCCCACGAGACGGATAGGGCCTTCGCTTGGACAACTAACTTGACGAAGGACTTGTGTCGGTCAAGATGTTATTTGGACACATCCCCCACTCCGATACGAAGCAAGCATCTCTTGATGGGTGGCTTCCCGAGCACAAACTAGAGATTTCCACAAACTAATATCATTTTTTATCCCAACACCAATATATGGTTGTAAGCATTAGAACCTCATCCCCGTACCTTCTTTCTATTATAAGTGTTTGAATCATTATTTGCTTGCTAATCCGATCCAAAGCTAGATTTGACACTTTGGCAAAAGCTTGCTAGAGACCATCAAGGGAGTCTTCCTCTCGTGGGTTCCATACCGAGGGTCACTGAGGGAGTCCTGGACTAGGGGGTGTCCGGACAGCCGGACTATCATTATCCGCCGGACTCCAAGACTACGAAGATGCAAGATTGAAGACTCCGTCCCGTGTCCGGATGGGCCTTTCCTTGGCGTGGAAGGCAAGCTTGGCAATACGGATATATAGATCTCCTACCATTGTAACCGACTCTGTGTAACCCTAGCCTTCTCCGGTTTCTATATAAACCGGAGGGCTTTTAGTCCGTAGGACAACATACATTACGACAATCATACCATAGGCTAGCTTCTAGGGTTTAGCCTCCTTGATCTCGTGGTAGATCCACTCTTGTACTACCCATATCATCAATATTAATCAAGCAGGACGTAGGGTTTTACCTCCATCAAGAGGGCCCGAACCTGGGTAAAAACATCGTGTCCCTTGTCTCCTGTTACCATCCGCCTAGACGCACAGTTCGGGACCCCCTACCCGAGATCCGCCGGTTTTGACACCAACATTGGTGCTTTCATTGAGAGTTCCTCTGTGTCGTCACCGATAGAGCAGATGCCTCCACCCGTCTTCAAAGACGGTGTTTTCGCCGAAGGGGCCTTAGCCACCGGCCAAACTATCCGGCTTGGTGGTTTTCTTATGACCGCCAGTTCGGCTGCCACTTCGACAATGACTTCGCAAGTCGTTAGAAGCAATCTTCGCGTCAGCCCTAAAGCTGCCGAACAGTTGGACCCAATAGAGCTCTCATCTGTTAATGAGCTCTTGGATCGCATCGCTGCCCTGGGAGTCGCTACGGACTACAACCAGATTGGGCTTAAAACCGATCTGAGAAAGATTAACTCTCCCCAGCCCACCCACCACATCGCAGTGGTAGAGGAGCAATACGGCAACTCTTTGCCTGTGTTGAAAACAATTCGTGTCCGGATTCCCAACCCTCCATGCCGGATCCCCGCGGAGGGACGGACTTCGATCGAGCATTGAACTTAAAATCATGCATCGCCCCGGACTCGCTGGATTGTGTCCAGCAAACCAAGCTTCCAAATTCGGAAACCCCTCGGCCTTTGAGCCCCAAGATGGGCAGGGATCCGGATTTTATTCCACCCACCCGCCCAGACATATGCGATCTATCTCTAATACGGCAAGAGCCTGCTGAAACAGTACACCATTACTGGGCCAGATTCCTTCTGGTTATGGATAGGATAAAGGACTGCCGAGAGGAAAACGCAATATCAATCTTCTGCAACAACTGCACGGACAAGGGAATACTCAACGCCATTGATCGCCGCAAAATTACGCGCTTCACCGATCTGGCATCCATAGTACGGAAGTACTGTGCGATGGAGAGCTTCCGGAAAACCGAAAATCAATTTTGGGATAATCCGGCCCCAAACCCAGTCCGCAGCAAAAGGGCGCCTTACACTCAGGCCCCAGATGCAAAAACGAAAAAACAAAAACCCAATAAGGGAAACGGAACCGTACTGGAGGAATGGCTCAATGGACCCTGTAAGCTTCATAGTACAGAGGGGGTCGTCCCAACACATAGCCTTCGAGCATGTTGGATATTACGGCAGGTGGCCAAAAGTGGTGAAGAGCTTCTAGCTCCGGGAAACCACTCCAACAATACCAGCACGGTATCAACAGTCTTCAAGACCTTCGCATCAAACAATATGCGAAAGCGAACAATCTGCGAACTCGCCGAAGTCTACCAAGTAGCAACAGCAAATCCATGGAGCGACACAGCTATTACCTTCAACGCCAGCGACGAGCCTAAATTCCAAACAACCAGAGCTCCAGCCGCACTGGTACTCAATCCCATAGTGGACGGCGTTCGACTGACAAAAGTCCTCATGGATGGCGGCAGCGGACTAAACCTCATTTACGAGGAAACTCTGCGAAAAATGGAAATCGACTAGAGCCGTATTGAGCGAAGCAGCACAACCTTTAGAGGAATAATCCCTAGCCGGGAAGCGCGCTGCACCGGAAAAATCACACTCGATGTGGTGTTCGGCTCTCCGGACAATTACAGATCCGAAGAAGTCACGTTCCAGGTGGCCCCGTTCAGCAGCGGGTATCACGCCATATTAGGACGAGAGGCATTCACAATTTTTCAAGCAGTACCTCATTACGGGTACATGAAGCTCAAAATGCCTGGGCCCAGCGGAATAATCACTCTCGCTAGTGATCTGGACATAGCACTCCGCGCCGAAAACAAGACAGCCGCACTAGCCCTCGAGGCACTATCCGAAGCCTTAGCGGCAGAAGAACTCACCGCGCTGCGCTCTACGGTGAACAGGGACGATGTGATACTCGATAAAAGATCCAAGTCCACCTCCTTCAAACCAGCAGATGAGATAATAAAATTTCAGGTCCATCCAACGGACCCAACAAAGACGGCCTCCATCGGGGCACAATTGAACCCCGAAGTAGACGCTGCACTGCGCGAATTCCTTCGGGAAAATTGGGATATCTTCGCCTGGCATCCTTCGGACATGCCGGGAATCCCACGCAGGTTGGAAGAACACAGCCTAAACATCCTAAAAGGATTTAAGCCAGTCAAACAGGCTCTTCGACGATTTTCTGAACCCAAAAGACAGGCAATGGGAGAAGAGCTAGCCAAACTATTGGAAGCCGGATTCATTAGAGATATCAAACATCCGGACTGGCTAGCGAACCTGGTGATGGTACCAAAGAAGGATAAATCCTGGCGCCTCTGTGTCGATTTTAAAGACCTCAATAAGGCTTGCCCAAAGGATCCCTTCCCTCTCCCCCGCATCGATCAAATTATCGAAGCTACAGCAGGGCACGATTCGTTGTGCTTCCTGGACGCATACTCTGGCTATCATCAAATCAAGATGGCGGAAGCAGACCAAGCCGCAACGGCATTCATCACTCCATATGGACCATTCTGCTTCAACACGATGCCCTTTGGACTTAAAAATGCCGGCGCAACATATCAGCGCATGATTCAAACATGTCTGGCCACCCAGATTGGCAAAACAGTCGAGGCATACGTAGACGACGTAGTCGTCAAAACAAAACACGTCGAAACTTTAGTAGACGATTTGAGGCTCACATTCGACAACCTCAGAGCATATGACATCAAGCTGAATCCGGAAAAATGCGTTTTCGGCATACCAGCCGGAAAGCTGCTGGGCTTCATTGTATCTGGTAGAGGAATTGAAGCGAATCCGGCTAAAATCCGAGCTCTGTCACAGTTGGATATTCCAAAAGACCTCAAACAAATACAAAAACTAACAGGATGCGTGGCAGCCTTAAGCCGCTTTATCTCCCGTCTAGGAGAAAAAGCATTGCCCCTCTATCGCCTCCTCAGGCACACCGAACACTTTGAATGGACGGATGCTGCCACTGTCGGACTCGAAGAAATAAAGGCCATATTGGCAACAAATCTGGTCCTGGCTGCGCCCACTTTGGGCGAACCAATGCTGTTATACATCGCAGCAACGCATCAAGTTGTAAGCGCGGTCCTCGTCGTCGAACGAGTGACAGAAGGGCATAAATTCCCTCTTCAAAAACTAGTGTATTATATATCCACTGTGTTAACCCCCTGCAAATCCCGTTACCCGCACTATCAGAAGATAGCATATGCGGTGTTCATGGCGTCCCGAAAGCTCCGGCACTACTTCCAAGAATGTTCGATAACAGTGGCCTCTGAGGTACCACTCAATGACATTATAAATAACCGCGACGCAACGGGCAGGATTGCAAAATGGGCCATTGAGCTCTTACCATTCGACATAACTTACAAACCTCGGCGAGCTATAAAGTCACAAGTTTTGGCTGACTTCGTCGCCGAATGGACCGAAGCCGAACTCCCTAAAGAGTACGGCGCATACTCCA
Source organism: Triticum timopheevii (assembly GCA_963921465.1). Lineage (NCBI taxonomy): Eukaryota > Viridiplantae > Streptophyta > Magnoliopsida > Poales > Poaceae > Triticum > Triticum timopheevii. Next base: position 80,433,066 of record OY997272.1, on the reverse strand, counting down.
ACTGGACTATGCATTTTGACGGCTCCAAAATGTTGGCCGGACTAGGGGCTGGCGTCGTACTGACGTCCCCAACCGGAGATACAGTCCAGTATGTACTTCAAATAATGTACACGGACTCCAACAATGCAGCCGAATACGAGGCCCTGTTACATGGTCTCCGGATGGCAGTCTCCATGGGCATTCAACGCCTAGAGGTGCGCGGGGATTCAAACCTTGCAATATCCCAAATAAATGGAGACTTTGACGCCAAGGATCCGAAAATGGCAGCATATCGCAACGCTGTCCTAAAAATGTCAGCTCGGTTTGAAGGACTGGAATTCCATCACATAGCTCGAGATAATAACCAGGCGGCCGACGTACTGGCACGCATCGGTGCGAAGCGTGATGCCGTCCCTCCTAATATCTTCCTGGAACGGCTCTTCAAGCCATCCGTATTATGGGAAGAGGAGCCCGGTAGTGACAAACCGGAGAAAACCGCACCAACTGGTGATTCGGCAGATGACATAATACCCTCAGCCCACGTCATAATGGCAGTAATCGCCGCGTGGACAGAACCTTTCCTAGCCTACTTACTTAGGCAGGAACTTCCCGAAGACCAAAATGAGGCCCGTTGCATAGTCCGGCGATCGAAGGCCTACAAGGTCCATGAGGGAGAACTTTATAAGAAAAGTACCACCGGAGTACTTCAGAGGTGTATCTCCGAAGAAGAAGGGCGGAACCTCCTGGCTGAAATTCATGCCGGACTAGGCGGACACCACGCAGCAGCCCGGGCCCTTGTAGGAAAGGCATTCCGTACAGGATTTTATTGGCCGACGGCCTGGGCAGACGCGCAGGACTTGGTCCAGCGATGCGTTGGTTGTCAGCTCTTTGCTAATCAGAGCCATATGCCACCCACCGCCCTCAAAACCATACCCATTACCTGGCCATTTGCGGTCTGGGGGCTTGACATGGTTGGACCCCTTAAAGGGGGAACCCACAAGAAAAGGTACCTATTGGTCATGGTGGATAAATTCACCAAATGGATAGAGGCCAAACCGGTCAAAACAGCAGAGTCCGGACCAGTGATAGACTTTATATCAGGAGTGGTACACTATTACGGAGTCCCCCACAGCATCATCACAGACAACGGCACGAACTTCACAGCCAACGAGGTTAAGTCATGGTGCAAAAATATGGGCATCAAGCTCGATTACGCTTCAGTCTATCACCCTCAAACCAACGGTCAAGTGGAAAGAGCAAATGGTCTAATAATGAGCGGCATCAAACCCAGACTAGTGAGGTCACTTACTAAATCTGACACACAATGGGTCGAGGAGCTCGACTCCGTACTCTGGGGGCTGCGGACAACGCCTAACCGTACTACCGGATTCACACCATTTTTTATGGTATACAGCGCTGAGGCAGTCTTGCCCTGTGACATTATTCATGACTCACCTCGAGTGCGCATGTATGAGGAAAGAGAGGCCGAGCTTGATCGGCAGGACAGCTTGGACACATTGGAGGAAGAACGTGACGTCGCGAAGGCTCGTTCCGCATTTTATCAGCAGCAGGCCCGGAGATATCAAAGCAGAGAAGTACGGGCCAAGACTTACAACATTGGCGAAATAGTTCTACGCCTGCCGGACAAGAAAAAGGACAAGCTCAAGCCCAAATGGGAGGGTCCCTTCATTATCGATCAAGTCCTGACCGGCGGAGCATACCGTCTACGAAATGCGTCAGATAACCGACTCGAGCCGAATCCATGGAACGCAGCCCGCCTCCGACGATTCTATGCCTAGCGCCGGACTAAGAGTTCGTCCCCTTCCCCAGTCCAAATTTTTACACTTCGGATGTCTTTCATTTCTCTTTTTATGCCTTTTTATTTAAAAGCCCTTACGGGCCTATTTTCACATCTTTTTTTGCATAAGCATGATGTGCCATCCGCACTCATTATTCCTGGGGGCTTCTTTTACAGAAGCTTAATTATACGGGTTTCATACCCAACACATGTGTCAAGCTTCCACATGTACCTTTTACTCGCCATTATATGCATCGATATGACTTAAGTTTTGGCCAAGCTGGGTTGCCTGGCTCCTGTGCTTACCCCTACGTTCCCGATTGTTCGGCTAGGAGGTAAAGGGAGCACCTCTGCGATTGTTACTGCCGGGTTAGCCGGATGTGTACCTCAGACTGGGTGAAGCCGAAAGCTAGCGTTCTTAAGGGAATATTCGGTTGCTGACTTGAAAGATGACTTTTTACCTACTTATTTATCTGCCCCCAGATGTTTTTCTGCTTTTTTCGCAGTCCGGACATGCACTGTAGGGCATGCCTCCAAGGGAAAGGAACCCTTAATGGAACTATTCTCCCTGGAAGATGTTTCTTACTAACCATGTAATATAACATAACTAGTTGGGCACTTGTCTGATAAAGCACTAATGACCCCTACGCCTGATCTCCATGCATACCATGGTTGTTTCTTAACCAAAGAGGTATTCGGATACACTCCGGACTCTAGGGTCTCGAGGCTGAAGCGAAAAGGTCGGCAAAGACAAACGATCTACAATCCGGCTAGAAGGCATTTCACATGTCATTTTAAAGGATAACATACATTGTCAAATTTATTGATTGTATTCCTCCTCAATCCCGTCTAATAGTCTGTCTAGTTTACAGTCCCGTTGGGAAAATTTGGCAGCCAACTCTACTTGGCTATATACTAAACTCACAGGGATCTCCTTCCCGTCGGGCCCCACCGGTCCAACTTCGGCCATGTGGTTGGGATCCGCCTTCTTGTACCGCGTCTTCACCATGGCCCAAGCCTCCCTGGCACCTTGACGGCAAGCCGAAATCTTCCACAAACGGAAGCGCTGCCGCACTCCCTGCAGCTTCTCCGCAAGCTCCCCGAGGCCCTCGGGTAGGGTGAGGGATGGCCATAAAGCCTGAACGACGCCGCTCATTGCCTGCCGAACTCGTTCGAGTAGCTGCAACAGTTCGGGAAGTTGATCACCCGTTGATATGGGCATCTCCTCTGCAGGACGACCCATGAGTATACCTACAAGACATATCATGTCAAAATACTTCCTCGCCGAACTCTTCTTTTCAAAAGAGTTCGCTCAAGCACTTACTATAAATGCCGCGACGAAGCCGCTGATTCTCCTTAACGGAGCCGGACAGCTCGGCCTGAGCGCCTTTCAGCTCTTCTCCGAGCTTGGCGTTGCCATCCTGGAGCTTGTTCCTTTCCTGCTGAACCCTATTCAGCACACTCTCGCCGGCCTTCAGCTGGTGCAGCAATGCTTGCCTGTCCGGATCTTGTCCGGCGGTACCTGCAATGTCATTATTAGACTCGCGCGCAAGCCGCACAACGCTTATATTTATTAATAAAAATGTGTTACCAGGAGGGGTCTTTGCGTCTCCTCCTACGGCAGCAAGTGCGGCCTCAAGTTGGGCCTTGCAATCTTGCAGCTCCCGAGACAGCTGGGCGTTCTTCTCGGTAAGTGCCTGCATTTTCAAATGATCCTTAAATTAGTTAGCAAAACTACTTTAAGTCTCGGGGGCTACTGGTATATACAACCATTGAAATTCCCTTACCCGTGTGTCTTTCACATACTGCTCCGTGGCTCTGGTAAAACCATTTTGAGCGGCACGGAGATGCGCGTCCCCTGCGTTAAAGGCATCCAATGCCTTAGGGGAAAATCACGCTTCACGAAAAACTGTCCGGCGGCGCCAATGGTTTATGGCGCTCTCCACCTCAGACTTGGTGGCGGACAGTCTGTCGGTATCCTCCGTTGGAGAAGGACCCGGCTCGCGTCTTGCGCTTGCCTCCCCCTCCAGGCCGGGCGCTGGAGCCTGGCCGATGTTGGTCGGATCGGCAATTCCTGCGCTCGCAGTCCGGCGAGCACTTTTTCTCCTACAAAGATCATGAGCACTCAGGAGTTTCCTCGGAACGTTGCTCTGAAAATTCAAATACAAGCTATACCTTTGCGGCGACGTTTCCGCCCGCACAGCGCTCCTTTTCCGCCTGCTGGTCCGGACTGGCCTCTGTTGGCCAACCGCCGCGGGCTCGGCTTCCTGCCGTAAAGGCACTTCCTGCAAAATACCGTCGTTCGTGAAGGTTAGAAATGGGCAGGAAGGAGATATGATGTCCGGACTTCGGTCACGGTCACCTGGGAAGCCGGACTTAATCCGGGGTAGTCTGCCGTAATGGCGACCAAAGCATTGTCTATACTGAGCTGGTGAAACACCCCGTCGATCAGCTCAACCTCGATGTCCGGGTCCTCTTCGGAGGCCGGATCCAGGGATCCTTCTGGATCCTCGGGTTGCGGAGCAGGACTCACCATGTCCTCCACAGTCCGGCATAGATCCTGCGCCGAAGACATAATGTAAGAAGTTTAAACTTCGAAAGCATGGGTTGAGCCCGTCGAGGCATTCACTTACCCATCCTCTAGGGTTGATCATGGAAAACCCATTCAAAGGGTTCGTCCGAAGGAAATCCTCCTTCTCCCCCTTGTACAGACTGGACAGGATCTCCACCAGATCCTCGGTCGAATCCGGCCCTTTGCGGCCGTGCCGGGTGGCATCGTCTTCCCCGTTGAAATCCCACATGGGGTGGCCTCTATATTGCAGTGGCTGTACCCCTCGCTTGATGCATATCGCCATGACTCCGATCATGGTCAAACCGGAATGGGCCATTAATCTTATCCGGCCCATTAAGTAATGGACGCTCTTGTCTTGCTCCAATCGGGGGCTCCGCGGGCGCCAGCTGAGGCGTTTCTTCAAGGGAGCAGCACTAAACTCCGGGAGGCCGATCCGGACTGGGTCTGGCAGCGGAGTGTCTCCTATATAAAACCACTCAGAGGGCCAGTCTTCGGACGCCTTCTTGGGAGTACCGGATAGGTATCCGGTCCCGGCGATGCGCCATATTTCGGCGCCGCCCACTTGATATATGGACCCCCCGTGAGAACGGGGTACGAGGCAAAACAGCCTCTTCCACAATGCGAAATGGGGCTCGATGCCCAGGAATAGCTCACAAAGAGCTACATAGCCCACGATATGCAAGATAGAGGCGGGCGTGAGGTGGTGGAGCTGGAGTCCGTAGAACTTCAGGAGCCCGCGGAGGAACGGATGTATTGGAAATCCGAGTCCCCTTATCAGATAGGGGACAAAGCATACTCGCTCCCCCTTATTGGGGCTTGGAGTGTCCTCCGCCTGCCTCCCACCTTGATAAGTAACCAGTCCGGCCCGGACTAGGACCATGAAGGCCGGAGGGAGAAATCCCCCCGTTTGGAGCTTCGCTAGCTCGTTGTGCGAAATAGAGCACCTCCTCCAATTCCCCGGCGGTGGGCTGGGAGCGCGCGAAGAAGAGCCGCGTCGACGATCCATGATGGAATGGATTTCTAGGTCAAAGGCGCTTCGATGGAGTATTCGCGGGAGGAAGATGGTGTGGTTTGAATCTGGATTCTTGCCTCTTTTATATAGGCGGACGACTCGCACAATTAGGGGGTGAAATGCAAAAGACACCCTGGCTTTTCGCATTCGTGCAACACGTGGAAGAAGGCCATTATTTCGCGTAGAAGCCGAGGAACACAGTATTCAAGATGAAGCCGGACACTGTTCGGCAGGTACATGGAATTCGAAGGGAGAACCCGCCTTGCAACGCCGAAAACTATAAACACGCTGGACTTATCGTCATTGAAGCCTGGTTCGGGGGCTACTGATGGAGTCCTGGACTAGGGGGTGTCCGGACAGCCGGACTATCATTATCCGCCGGACTCCAAGACTACGAAGATGTAAGATTGAAGACTCCGTCCCGTGTCCGGATGGGACTTTCCTTGGCGTGGAAGGCAAGCTTGGCAATACGGATATGTAGATCTCCTACCATTGTAACCGACTCTGTGTAACCCTAGCCTCCTCCAGTGTCTATATAAACCGGAGGGCTTTTAGTCCGTAGGACAACATACATTACGACAATCATACCATAGGCTAGCTTCTAGGGTTTAGCCTCCTTGATCTCGTGGTAGATCCACTCTTGTACTACCCATATCATCAATATTAATCAAGCAGGACGTAGGATTTTACCTCCATCAAGAGGGCCCGAACCTGGGTAAAAACATCGTGTCCCTTGTCTCATGTTACCATCCGCCTAGACGCACAGTTCGGGACCCCCTACCCGAGATCCGCCGGTTTTGACACCGACAGTCACCTCTAGGGAAATAGGTGCAGGATACCCTTTCCTGTTCCAATACCGGATCAATAAAAAGGAGATATCACCTAGCGAGCTCCTTATCGAAATAGTAGTGAACACCCTCCGGTATAAAATGTACAATCCAATCATGTACATGTGGAGGCTCGCAAGGTTAGAACTAATAAGGACCGATTTGCTTCCCTTGGAGGTAAACCGCGCACGCCACGGCTCTGCCCGAGGCGCCACTCGGCCCACGAGCGGGTCGAACGAACTCATCAAGATCTTCGAACCGGCCATCGGCATTCCCATGTATGTAATTGGAAATGAGGTCAGCCTATAGTTTAAGTTGTCCGCAATTCATTGTTGTTCTTCCACCGAGAAACCTAGGACAACGACCTCGCTCTTATCAAAGTTGATCTTTAGTCCTGACATAACCTCTAAACAGAGGAATATGAACTTAACATTTACGATGTCAAGATCCGACCCGTCCACCATAGTCATGGTGTCGTCAGCATATTGAAGGTGACACCTCCCTAGGTATCAAATGGCCAACTACCGTTCAAATTGAAATGGGCTAATTAAGCCGAGCAATGCTCGACCTACATAAAGTTACATGAGATTTTTACGTAAAGACTGATTTGGAGGTAGTTAATTGGATAAGGACTAGTGGTTGGGGCCCACCCTGGTTGAAATGAGGGGGAGGAGAGTATTTAGGGAAGGGCACTGATAGGCGCCGGTCGACCGGCCCAAATTCGGCCGGTCGCCGCGCAGCCCTTGGATACGTTATTCCCGAGCCGTCAGATGAGTCCCACCCTCGTCCTCGTTTCATACCGCTTGCAGGAAAAACAAATCACGTCAACGCGCTCGACGCGGCATGAGTGTGGGGGTTGACCAACTGCGAGCGCAGCCGGCCCCGCCATGGACACGCACCGGCCGACCTTGAAGCACCGCTGGCTCGTCCACCTCGTCGCCACGCTCGCGATGCTCGCCGGCTGCTTGCAGTATGGGCGTTGCCCCCGATTCCAGCACGACGCGATGCCTCTGGATCCAGTGTTCGCTGCCGTTTCGCAAAACGCACCGAGACGACGATCCCAGCAGCTCCCGAGACGCCGGTTTCCAGATCCACCCCCTGCTCTCGCACTAGTTCCAAGCAAACCAAAAACCCGATGCCCCCATTGCAGCTTTCTGACGGTCGGTCGCAGCTATTCGACGAATGGTTGTAGCATCTCGCCGGTCAGCTGGACCTCACCCTCGCCCTCGTCGCTGTTTTCCGACAGCCGGTTCCAGCAAGTCTGGTGGTGTCGCGTACCCCTCCAACGCAGGTGCTGGTTCCAGCAAAAGTCGACGCCTGATGTAGCAAATTATGTCATTAGATGCAGCCCCGCCGCGCTGACGGTCGTATCTGATAGTTAACTGGTTCCAGCAAAAATCGATGCCGAATGTAGCAAAAATCGATGCCACATGTAGCAAAAATCGATGCCCGATGTAACAAAAATACCGGGGTGCATTTGAGGTGCCGGCTCCAGCAAAAACGCCTCGCCGCCGGCAGCAGCAAAAGAAAAGAAAAGCTTTGCCGTAGCCACCGTTGACTTGGGGGTTGCAGCTTTTCTACACCATGATTCCAGCACCGCCGCTTGGTGGTTGTAGCTTTTCTGCATCTCCTCACGGGCGGAGTAGAGCACCGTTGCAGAATCTCGTGGCCGCGGTTCCAACTTTTCCCGCGGCCGGTTTCAACAAATTTCATCATGGTTGAAGCTTTTTAGCAGCTCCCAGTGCCGGGTCGGTCGAGCACCGTTGCAGCATCCCGCGACCGTGGCTCCAGCTTGCTCGCGCCCGGTTCCAACAATTTCACCACAGAAACACAGCCGTCCCCTCGGGGTCGCAGCAACACCCCGTCGACTCCGCCACGACAGAGTTCAGGAAGGAGAGGATGCTTTGCGTCGCAGGGGGTGGCCATAGCAGGAAAGAGGGGTGGGGAGGTGGTTCGTCGGCCGTGAAGGTTGGGCGTGAGTACTCAGTAATGGAGAAAAGAATGGCTAGCGCCTCTCGCGTGGGGAATGAAGGAAAGAAAGAGAGGGATTTGAGAGAAGGAAGAGATAAGATTTATGCGGTGGGTGTGACGCCACGTGGTAGTGACTGAAAAGACGGTGCGTGGAACCAGGGACGTGCGTCGCTAGCGACCGGCCGAGCTCACCGACCGTAAACGTTTCCCTTTAGGGAAGGGTAAGTAAGTTTACGTAAGATCTTTACGTAGGTTTAGTATTATCCAATTAAGCCGGAGGCTGTATATTATGCTGAAACGTAACATGGGTAATTAACCACTACGTACTCACCTAAAAAAGAATGGCGAATCTCCGCGTAAGATTAATGATATAGGATTTAAATGTACAATATCAGTTTCGCTAAGCACATCTAGATGATGTCATAAGTATTGCACATCTAAATACCAATTAAGTGATTGATCTTACGCGAAGATTCATGTGAGTATTTTTTTTCTTTTCTTTTTTCCTTCTTATTATACTTGATTGAAGTCACTTAGATGTGCCCTAGATAAATCCAAAAAGAATTAAACAGCACAGCAGTACTAGTTATGAACGATGAGCCGGGGAACGTGCTCTTCATCCTGCTCATCCTTCTTGTACTCGTCGCTGAACCCCATGTGCGCCATGAGGAACCAGACGATGGTGATGAGCTCGCCCCCGCGGCTGAGCTGCTGCACGTGCGTGCTCCCCTTGCACTTGCCCGCCGCGTACGTCAGCATCTCCCCCCACACACTCGCCACCACCTCCCACATGAGATCATCTCCCAGATCCCTCAGCTGCTTGGCCAGGATCACGCCGTCGAACAGCACCGACTTGGAGCGGCTGCCCTTCACCTCCGCCGGCGCCCAGGCCGTGCTCAGGCCGAGCAGCATCCTCCGCGCGCTGTGGGGTCCGGAGGATCCATATATGCACTTAGCAGCAAGTGCAGCGGATGCCGTTGTGCACTTCCGGAGTCAGAAGGATCACAAGACGAAAGAGCTATTTTGGTCTCTATTCCATAGTCCGGGTCGTTCATTTCCGCTGACCGATCGGTTGGCCGAATGGGCTGAGCTGCGCAGGTTGTCCGGACTTGCCATGACGGATATCGTGACTCATGTCTAGCCAGAGAGGCCCAAGGCGACGAGCTATTTTGGCTTATTGCAGCAATTTCTTGGGGCGGTGCCGCATATCAAGGAGATGAAGCGGTCGGCCTGCATAGAAGGTGCGCGGATGGCCCTTGCCCGTGTGAAGACACATTGGACGGAGATGGATGCCACCATTGTTGCAACCCAAGGTTCGGACGAAAGCCGGTTACCCGCCGAGCACTATTTTGGGGAAGTTATGCATGGTGCTCGTGTAATAGAGTCGCAGTGCTCAAAAAATGTCACGTTCAAATGAACATTGTATTTTGTAAAACAATGGTTATGATGTAATCGCTTTTTATACTTGTGCGTTCCAAGTATTGAAATATCTCCTATGCGGCCGTTATGTATACGTGTGTATAACCTGAGAGATGGCAGTCTTTGGCTTCAGCCCCCACGCACAAGGTGCGGGGGTGTTTGCAAAAATAGCGCATTGTCACTCTTAATCCGACGTCTCGGTCCTGTTGAGGAGGTGGTAGCGTAGCAAACAAGGCAACCGGACTATAATGCTTTATCACTTTCACTTAGCCATTGGAGTTCGAGGGTGGGGCTACGATATAGCCCCTGGGGGCACCGCGCTCTCCGAATTCGGGGCGCGTGTGTGCCTGACCGGGAAACGGCACTTCGTAAAAGCGGGGGAATTCTAAACATTCCGGTGGTCGATCGAGTGGTTGACCAGTCTCTCGCTATATCATGACAGTCAGTTTTCGGCTTTCTCTACTGAGGTGCTTTGCCCAGCCGAACTGGGGCACAATCGCAGTAGTTCTCCTAGTTCCGCGTTAGCCGATGATACAGAATGTAAGGCAGCAAAACACAGGAGCCGGGCAAACCCTACATTTGACCAAAGACATGATTCGGAGCTGATGCATATAAGGCCTAACTCGAGACGCCGAAGACTCCCTAAGGTGTTCGGTCTGTATAATGATGGGCAGAACAATACCCTAAGCCCCTAGTGTCCAGGTACGGGCAAGGTCCTCTGACGCGGCCGATGCCAAAACGTCAGGCTCCACTCTGGTTATAATGAGAAACCAGGGGATTATAACAACAAGAGACAGTAAAAAAGGTTTACGCAAGATCTTAATCTGAAAAGAATCCTTGCGACGGGTCCCTACTGCACGTCTGCGACTGTGTCTCCGTTGTGCTGTTATCCTGGACGGGTGTGCACATTGTTCATCTGTAAAAAGAGAGGAACTTAGTTTGAAAGGAAATCGTTCGAAAAAAAGATATATGGAAAATATTAATAAATAAGTAAAGCGGAGTCTATATGAGCTCATTGTTGCTTATATGCACAGCCCCATGTGAGGGGGTGTGCGGCTAGGGAGCCCCTAGCTTATTTATGCCGGACTCGTCTAGCCGTGTCCGGGGTGTTTAAATGATCCTTGCAATGAAATGATGCCACATGGACTGGGCATTTTAAGTGTAAGAGACGCGTAATGTGGTATGGCATTGAAGCGGACAAAAGCTTCACGTCCCAATAGTGCTTGATAGCTACTTTTGAATGGGGCGACATGAAAGATTAATTTTTCACGTCGGAAGTTGTTCGGTGACCCGAACACAACTTCTAATAATAAGGAGCCTGCGCATTTGGCGTAAGGGCCTGGCGTCACTCCTTTAAAGGAAGTGTGGCTATGTCGAATTTTAGTACGGTCTATCCCCAACTTGCGGGTTGTGTTTGGATATAGCAGGTTTAGATCGCTGCCTCCGTCCATCAGGACTTGTGTAAATTGTAGTCCGTTGATTATAGGATCCAATATCAGAGAAGTCCATCCTGCATTCCGGACACTTCTGGAATAATCCATGTGGTCAAAAGTTATTGGTTTTGACATCCAATCTCGACGTTCCGCTGGGGTGGACCGTGCGGGACCCGTCCTAGTGGGTGCCGCATTTTTCCGTATTATCACATGAAGTGAGTTTACTGCTTTGACTTCTTGTGGGAAAGTCTTTTGTTTTCCGGTGCTCTGCTGGTGGGGTTTATCATCATCCTCGCTTGATGCGTCGAGCCCCTTGTGTTCGGCGTTTAAACGGCTGGACTGTTTGAAAACCCAACAATCTCGGTGGGTGTGGTTTGCAGGCCTTCCGGGGGTACAGTGGATTTGACATATCCGACCCAAGATTTTGTTTAAGTTGGATAGCTCATCACTGTTGTCCGTAAGAGGCAGTGTTTTGTTATATGGCCGCGAGCTTTTGAATCCGGCGTTGGCCGCCGTGTTCTTTGGGCGTTTCTCTTTATTCCGGCGCTGATCTTTTTTGCGCCGTGATTTTCCGTTTCCATCTCTGATCTCGGATGTACTTGGATCGTTGGTGCTGCATCTTGCCAGCCAGCTATCTTCCCCCGCACAAAAGCGGGTCATGAGGCTTGTTAGCGCGGACATTGTCCTCGGCTTCTCTTCGCCGAGGTGCCTGGCGAGCCATTCATCTCGGACGTTGTGTTTAAAAGCTGCTAAGGCCTCGGCGTCCGGACAGTCGACTATTTGGTTCTTTTTAGTAAGGAACCGGTTCCAGAATTTGCACGCTGACTCTCCGGGCTGTTGAGTTATATGACTTAAATCATCTGCATCCGGAGGGCGGACATAAGTCCCTTGAAAATTTGCTCTAAACGTGTCCTCAAGCTCTTCCCAACTTCCAACAGTGTTTTCTGGGAGGCTTTTGAGCCAATGACGGGCTGGCCCTTTGAGCATGAGGGGTAAATATTTTATGGCGTGGAGATCGTCTCCTCTAGCCATGTGTATGTGTAGTATATAATCCTCTATCCAGACTCCAGGGTCTGTTGTTCCGTCGTAGGCCTCTATGTTTATGGGTTTAAACCCTGTTGGGAATTCATGATCCAGCACCTCATTGGTGAAACATAGTGGGTGTGCGGTGCCCCTGTATTTCAGTGTACCGATGTCTTCGGATGCTTGGCGTGTTGTTTTGCTTCCTGGGGCCCTCCTATTTGGCCCGTAAATGGACCTGGCTGGGCCATCTATTTTTCCAGGGTCATTAGTCGGCCTGTGTGTGGCGCCGCTTTTAGATTTTGGTTTATCATCTGGTCGTCTATCCGACCAGGCGGCCTCTTTGTTTTTTGACTGTGGGGGCTCTGTGGCCTCCTCGTGAAATTCTGGCAGTAGCTTGCGCTTCGGGTAGCTCTTTGATTGATGGCCATTGCCGTATTTGTCTGCGGTTTTGACCACTTTGCTCCACCTCATTCTGAGTATATCTTCCGTTGTTTTGAGCTTCCGTTTTTCCTTCTTCAAACTTCTTGCTGTGGCGACGAGTTTTTTCCGAAGGTTTTTATTCTCCGGCGGTGTGTCCGGCGTGAGGTCGTCTGGACTGTTGGTTCCGCCGGGCATGGATTGATTATCCGATTCGTCCTGTTCGGACGGTTGCTTGTCTGCATGCTCGTCATCCACTGGTTTGCCCTGCTCTATTGATGGGTCATGGGGAGCGCTGTTGTTGTCGAGGCGGGACTTAGGGCGGCGTCTACGTCGCCGTTTTGGTTGTTTATCAGCGGGATTATCCTTTGCCGCGCCCCGTTGGTCCTCATTTTTGCTTCCTTTTGGGGTATCCGCCATGTATACGTCATGTGTTGGGGTGGTCTCCTAGTGCCCTGTAGGCGCTGGTTCTTGATCGTCTCCGGCATCGTCGTCCATACCGTCGATGTCTTCGGAGTCGTAGTCTGGCATGTCTGTTAGGTCGTCGACAGTGGCTACAAAGTGGGTGGTCGGTGGGCTTTGAATTTCTTCGTCGTCCGCATCCCAACCATCCTAGCCATAATCCGGCCAGGTCTCTCCGGATAGCGAGAGATGTTTTAGCGAATTTAAGATGTCGCCAAAGGGCGAGTGTTGGAAGATGTCCGCGGCGGTGAACTCCATGACCGGCGCCCAATCAGATTCGATTGGCAGGGGCGCGGGAGGTTCGGAGTCCGGCAGGGAGTCCGGCACCTCAGAGTCACGAGCTTCGCAAGGGACAAGGTCAGTGTTCGGCTCCATCGCCGTGGAAGTTGCAGCCCCCGAGGCGGTGTCCAGCCACCAGTCCTCGATCTGGGCGATCGGCTCCGGACTAAGGGCCGGAGCAGACTCGTGTGCGACCACCAAGGCACTGTCCGACGGCAGAGCTAGATCATGCCCATCGTGAGGGTGTGGCATGCTCGGCTGTGGCTCGAGCCCGTCGAAGATCAAGTCCCCGCGGATGTCGGCCATGAAGTTTAGGCTTCCGAACCTCACCTGACGGCCAGGGGCGTATCTTTCGATCTGCTCCAGATGGCCAAGTGAATTGGCCCGCAGTGCGAAGCCGCCGAATACGAAGATCTGTCCGGGGAGAAAAGTCTCACCCTGGACAGCATTGTTGCTGATTGAAGAAGCCATCGAGCCTATCGTTGACGACATAGAGAAACTCTCAATGAAAGCACCAATGTCGGTGTCAAAACCGGCGGATCTCGGGTAGGGGGTCCCGAACTGTGCGTCTAGGCGGATGGTAACAGGAGACAAGGGACACGATGTTTTACCCAGGTTCGGGCCCTCTTGATGGAGGTAAAACCCTACGTCCTGCTTGATTAATATTGATGATGTGTATTACAAGAGTGTATCTACCACGAGATCAAGGAGACTAAAACCTAGAAGCTAGCCTATGGTATGATTGTTGTAATGGAGGTTATGTCCTACGGACTAAAGCCCTCCGGTTTATATAGACACCGGAGAGGGCTATTGTTACACAGAGTCGGTTACAATGGTAGGAGATCTACATATCCGTATTGCCAAGGAAAGTCCCATCCGAACACGGGACAGAGTCTTCAATCTTGTATCTTCATAGTCTTGGAGTCCGGCGGACGATGATAGTCCGGCTGTCCGGACACCCCCAAGTCCAGGACTACCTCAGTGAGTATAAGTCACCTTATGAAAATCAGGTTTTCCCAAAACCTTTAGGCGTGGAGCATTAACTTCCTGCTCGATCCCCTCCCAGCCTCGTTAGCCAGCATTCTCTTCCTCTGCTGCCGCGTTCTACCTTTCCATTTTTCCTCTTCTCAAGTGTGGAACGATCTGCATGCCGTCCTTGATGCACCAGAACGACCACTGCATGCATCGCGGCAGGGCGTTGATTGGGCATGCATGAGAATTTGGTTCTGCTCGCAATATGGATGATACCTGAAAGATGAAGTGAACAGGCATGCTAGCACGGGAGACCTATTTCCGCTATACAATACTGGAGTACTCATGTTCCTACTACTACTACTACTACTACTACTAGTAGTAGTAGTAGTAGTAGTAGTACAACTGTGGTACACTTGATGGTCAAAATACTATTCATCCGGTCCTCACAGTGAAGTGACAACCCCCTGCGCCTGACACTAGTCCAGGCGAGGCGGCGTGTTCGGGTTACCAAAGTCAGCCCCATCCTGTGCACTGTGCATTCTGTCACCGCCAATGTACAGCACATTGGCGCCTCGCCTCGTCTCCCTCTCCGCTCCCATAGCACCACTCCATCTCCATCTCCTTCTCCGTCTCCGTCTCCGTCTCCATCTCACTGTGCCCCCGTGTACCATCGCCTCACTCGCCTCCCCCAGTACCACTATTCCCTCGCTAGCCGCTCCAGCACTGACATCCTTCTCCCCCGTAAATCAAGCCCCCTTCCAAACTCCACCATGGCCGAACGCGAACCGCGCAGCATCCATATGAGCCGCGATTGGAGCAATCTCCCCAGTGACATCCTCGACCTCTGTTGTTCATGTATGGATATGTTGACCGCCCTGCGGCTGGCTGCATGCTCGAGGGACATGCACACGGCCATCGTTGAAGCGAGGCCTAAGCTTTTCAAGACAACCTGCTTGCTGCTATTTGGTCTTGCGAGATTGGCTCACCATGATACGGAGGCATGCATGATGCCCCTCGACTTCAATCCGATCTCCATTAGCCGAAACTTCTTTGCAGGTATGTAGTGTGTCACCGTACATCATTTCCCTCGACATCGATCCGATCACCATCGCCCGAAACTTCTTGGCAGGTATGTACTGGGTCGGCATGAACTCCAACTGGATGGCTGCCTTCAGAGAAGACGGTAAAAAGTTGGTGCTCGTGAACTTGTAGACCTCCCATGAGATTATCCTTCCTCCGTTGGATTATATAGAGTATTACCATCGCGGTCCAAGTAATCTAGATTACTACGTCAGTTGGACGGACCATGTTTTGCAGAAGATTGTAATCTTCCAAGTACCCACATGACATGCGAATTACGCAGACTTCAAGCTAATTGCCTTGTTCGAGAGCGGACTCGCCTATCTTTACGCCGGTGTCTTTTTTAGTTGGAGACAACTCGGCTCGCA
This sequence comes from Triticum timopheevii, assembly GCA_963921465.1. Lineage (NCBI taxonomy): Eukaryota > Viridiplantae > Streptophyta > Magnoliopsida > Poales > Poaceae > Triticum > Triticum timopheevii. Next base: position 80,417,451 of record OY997272.1, on the reverse strand, counting down.
ATGGATCATCGTCAAAGCTGATACACACTTCTGTGATGCTATTGAACACAATGGCATCATCTACGCGATCGACAAAGCAGGTGGCACCACGTATTGCTGGGACGGCGCGTGTAAGTTGTTTCTGTCTCATGTTAATGATGACGCCATGACACTGTTTGAACTTTTTTTGATGATTGGCATATCCCTGTTTGAGCAGAATTTGAGTAGAACTATGGCAATATATTAGAGATGCCGTAAATCAGCTATATTTGGAATGAGTTCATTCATTACAGCCAATTTGTACCCTGAATAATAAAACGGTTAGGAATATATGGATATTATCCTTATTTTACAGTAATATATATACTACTACTAAATATGAGTGTGTATCAATGGCCATGTTAGTTTCCTCATTTTCATGATGTAGAAACATGCACCACACTGTTGGTTTCATCTGACCATACATTAGGGAAGTAAATGTGCATATCGAGAACTCTATATATGGAAGTAGTGAAATCCTGCAATGCTTACCATGTGTACATGCCTATATTCGCCCTTCAGCAATCAATGACTAGAATAATATCCTCACAAAATTTTTGCCCACAGAACACGAGTATATAACAATGCATGGTCTGTTAGTTACCTTGAAGAATTTGTTTGTGAGGACAGAACATGATTACATAACATGCATGACATGGTAGTTTCCTGTGAAGAACCGATTGCGAGATAACATGAGTATAATGATGCATGGCACTTCTATATTTTCGAACCAATATACATTTCCCTGTATTTTCCTCCCAGTTCCAACAGGGACATATCAATGTTGTTTCTTGCATTATCCTACTCATACTCTGAATAATGCTGATCTTACATTAACAATGCCTGTCCTTTTTGATATGATGCAGTGTCCCTACAGTTACTGCCCTTTGTAATTACACCACCTTTGTCAAAAATAGGGAAGCACAACTGGTTCCTTGCTCGATCAGAGGACGGCAAAAGACTGATGATCATTCGGACACATGAGCCGAAAAAGTTATATTGCAAAAACCCCACTCTATACAAGCACCGTGTAATACGTGAGTATCCGGACAGTGGCTATTACATCTATGAGCAGGATACCAGCTTGTTGGGGCCTTTAGGATTTTTTAGTTGGAGGCGGGTAAACAGCCTTGGCTCACACTCCCTTTCTCGGACTCAATTATCCGATTAACCAGGAGATCACCGTTGGCAAGGACCTTGATGTCGGAGAGGCTCTGATTGCTATGGAAAACTGTGTCTACACGGCGAGCCCTAGCAGTTCAGGAGCATACTCCCCTGATTGTCAACGATACAGCCTGCAGCCAAAAGAAGGTGAGAATGACAAAGGCATCCGGATTAACTTTGATCCTTGGATGTCTCAATTACGACAGGCAGTGATGTGGTTCAAGCCTTTAGGTTGATAGGTAATTGGGCTGTTGCATCGAAAAGGTGGAGTACTGGTGTCTCCGGATCACTGGTCGCTGAAGCAGGGCTGCAAATTATGATGGTGTTGGATCATCTCTTCGAACGACTTTGTTGTCTTTGCTGTTGGTTCTGGATGGGTAGTTCTTTCTTTTGTTATGCATATTCCTTGTCATTTGGTCATCCTCGTCTATGTCACTCTTTCTATGTAATAGTTGCTTCTGTTTAGAATGTCATTCTCGTCTGGATCACGAGAGTCTGAGCGCTGCAGATGGGTACGTTTTGGTGGTGTAGCAAGACTTCTTATGAACTATCATGTATTGCTGTTTATGTCAGTAGTAGTCACTAGTCAGTGTTTGAATGTCGTATATATCGTTGTTTCGAACTGTTTATTGTCTCGAACTACTGGTGGGCTAAATGAGGGCATCACCATTCTCCAGTGTTCAGAGTATATCTCCTTTTTTCAAGTTATATAATTTGAGCTCACTGTCTTTTCGATGATGTACACTTTTTTGGGCCAGTGAGGTGTCGTTGAATATGGGCCGAGTAGTAACGCAATGCCAAATAGGTCAATTATGACTCTCGGGCCGGGCTCTCAAAAGATCATGAAAAAAAAGGTCGGGCTCTCCAAAAAAGAAAGAATAAGGACTCTTAGGCCGACATGTGGGCGCCACCGGTGTTTTCGTGCGCTTGCGTGCCGAGAGCATATTGGCGCGTGGTCGAAATTCATGCTACCTTTTCATCCCCAGTCACCCGCCCCTTCCCCACCTCTGGATTCTCGATTCCTACTCCAGTTCCCCCAAATACCCCTCCTGTACTCCCTGTATTCAAGCGCACTATCATGTCGCCGGTCAACGCGGATCTCCGAGCCGGAGATCTTGAGGTCCGTCCTGCCTTCGGTCGCTGCATGCTATCGCTCAACAGTGGCATGGCGGCGCTTGACGACCAGTTTGCCGGCAAAGTGCTGATGGTAACCATCAACGGCGACCGGCCTCCCGTCTCGCCGGATGACCTTGTCAAAGCTCTTGGCATTGCGCACGGCATCCAAATAATTGACTTGCTCGTCAAAGTCTGTCCGCCACCGGCTGATTTCTTTGTCAGGTTCCGAAACACTTTCGACTGCAGTCGTGTGTTCGAATCATCCCAGCATTTGTTCTGCGATGGCGCGCTGGTGAGCTTTGATCGGTGGCACCCAGGATGGGGCTCGGTGCCCTCTGAGCTTGAGTTTTTAACAAAGCTTACCTTCCACGGCATGCCTCGACGTGCTTGGAACAACGAGTCCATGAACGAGCTTATCAACGACCTTGAAGGTGAGCTCGTAAGTATGTTTGTTCCTCCAGACAGCTGGGCTCTGACGGTTATGGCATGGATGAAGAAGCCGTCCACCATACCGAAGGTGATTGGTGTTGAGATACCAGTGCAGGAACCGGGGTTGTACTATTCGTCGCCACCAAGGCCGCCGCGGACCACGTTAGGGATGTACCTGTATCGAGTGTTCGTGTATGTCGAAGAAGTGGTCAATCCATCAATCAAAGTCCTGCCGCCCCCGCTGGTGCCAGGGTCCGTCGACGACGTCCATTACCGGAGTCAACGTCAGACTTTCCCCGTGTTGCTCGGAATGATGGATGGCACAGGGCCTACTCCATCGCGCGGCGGAGGCCACTGCTTCTTTGGGAGAAGAGGCAGGGCTGGCTGCCTGGATGTGCTCTAATTTGAGGTAATAACTGAATCTTGTCAGATAGTACTAGTTAAATCCGAGCTATGGGTCTGAAGCACTGATATGCCAGTACATTTGATTGTGACTTGTTGTACTTTTGTACCTGAACTTTTTTTAGAAAGGGCTGTACGTCAACTTAATGTGCTAGCAGAACTTATTGTCTTGTCTGTCTGTTTTCTTTGCACAACATTCAAGATATTTCCCCGTCATTTATAAAGACGATTAACCGTTATGTACGATTTCGTTGGTTTCAACATAGCCCTTCCCGTAGCGATCCACTGCATCCATCATGATTGTGCCGCCTGCGTGAAATTTTTGTATGCAAGTTCAGTGTGCTATGATGTTCTATATGATTGTGTCAATTATATAAGTTTTTACTGAGCATCAGCAATGCATATGGCTGAAAGATGTATTTACGAGCATCGACCGATGGGTCTCTCTCTCTATCTCTCTCTCTCTCTCTCACACACACACACGCACACACACGAGCACACACACAAGTGGGACCCGTTGAATTATTTATTTGCTCGTGACAGCTTTTAATTAGGTTCCACTGTAATCTAACTTTTTTCTTAAGTTATTAATTGAGCTCAGTGACTTCAAAAAGTTGTACAGAAGCCTTGTTTGGGCCTTTCCGGCGTCCGTGAATGTGGGCTGAGTAACCATGTTAGGTTGTACTGTACTACACATGCCTTTTTTTTTAACATCAGCAATGCAACTGGGCCGACAGTTGTACACAATATCCGGGTCAACTTGTTATCCGCCCGCTGGGCTGCAAAGTTTCCTAGGAGGTATGCATTAGGCTTAACAAGAAAATGGACTTTAAGAAATAATAATTGGGATGTAATTATAATAACTGGGCAATTACTATGCACCAAACACGTAATTAGTTTGAAAAATATATTATTTTTGGAATTTAGAAATTTTAATTTCATTACTTGTTGCGCGCGCAATATTTCATTGGATTTTAACGTGATACAACTTTATTTTGAAATTATATTTAACCTGACTAGAAATTTTGGATAAAAATATTTCGGATCCCATCAAAATGTGGGAATTTTTTTTGAATTTTGTTTTGAGCGGTTGTTTGAAATTATTAATCGTTGTCCTACCTAGAAGTTGGGTTGTACTTTTAACAAACCCATAAATGGGCTGTAGTAAATTCCATTAGAATTAAAAAATGGGATGTACATTCTTGCAAATCGCAAATGGGCTATATGTTCTCTGCCAAATCCGAGTTGTGGGCCTACTAAGTTGACGTGTACCAAAGGCTTTGTCAACTTAGTCAATATAAACGATTCTAGCTGCAGTGATCGTACGATGTCCATCCAACGGCCGTAGTGCTTCTTTAACCTCTGGTCTTCTTGCTCCAGCCACCCAAAGCAGCGTCGGTCGTGTCACGTGCTCCTGCCTCCCGTGGCCGACTGTGATGCCGCGGAGGCTTCACCGCCCCGTACTAATCCCACCGCTGGCCAGGCCATCCCTCTACTCACCCACACCCCCTGTTATTCTGCGGCGACGGCAGCCGAACCAGTGAACCCTCGTACTCCTCTCCGCGCGGGATACCACTCTTGCGTCTTCCCCGGCTCCGCGTCGTCCCCTTCCTAGGCCTCGCCGTTGTCCATACCACCTCCCTAGTGCTCTCGGCGCGGCGTGGTCAACGTGGTCAATGACCGACTTCCATCGGAAGAGTACTGTACGTGGACAGGCTGACAGCTGGGTCCAGGCGGCCACAAGGAAGTGCCTCCTTATTACGCGCAAAATAATTATTCCTCCACCTAACAGCAGGAACCCACCGGGCAGGCCACCATATTTCGCTAAAAAAATGTATCCCCCCTGACTGCTGGGACCCATCGGACGGGGCAGCGTATTTCGTGAAAAAAAGTTCCCCACGCTGTCAGCTTGGACCCACCGGAAGTGCCTCCTTATTACGCACAAAAAAATGAATACTCCCCCTGCTAGCTAGGACCCACCATGGTGGGAGGCTGACTTGTGGGCCTACTAAGTTGATTGGGACGGGGGCCTTTGTCAACTTTAGTCAATATGAACGATTCTAGCTCTAGTGACCGTATGATGGCCATCCAACGGCCGTAGTGCTTCTTCAACCTCTGGTGTTCTTGCTCCAGCCGCCCAAAGCAGCGCCGGTCGTGCCGCATGCTCCTGCCTCCCGTGGCAGGCTGTGCTGCCGCGGAGGCCTCACGGCCCCTACTATTCCCATCGCTGGCCAGGCCCTGCGGCGACGGCAGCCTCACACCGCAGCCGAACCAGTGAACCCTCGTACTCCTCTCTGCGCGGGCTTCCACTGCCGCGTCTTCCCCGGCTCCCCGCCGTCGCCTTCCTAGGCCTCGCCGTCATCCACCGCCGTGGTGCTCTCGGCGCGGCGTGGTCAATGTGGTCAATGACCGAATTCCATCGGAAGAGTATTGTACGTGGAGAGGCTGACAACTGGGTCCACGGCAGCCGGAAGGAAGTGCCTCCTTATTACGCGGAAAATAATTATTCCTCCACCTGACAGCAGGGACCCACCGGACGGGTCACCAGTATTTCGCGAAAAAAAAGTTTCCCCCTGACTGCTGGGACCCACAGGACGGGCCACCATATTTCGCGAAAAAAACGTTCCCCCCCCCCCCCCCGCTGTCAGCTCGGACCCACCGGAATTGCCTCCTTATTACGCACAAAAAAATGAATACCCCCTGCTAGCTGGGACCAACCTTGGTGGGAGGCTAACTTGTGGGCCTACTGAGTTGACCGGGACGGAGGCCTTTGTCAACTTTAGTCAATATATGAACAATTCTAGCTCCAGTGACCGTACGATGTCCATCCAACGGCCGTAGTGCTTCTTCAACCTCTGGTCTTCTTGCTCCAGCCGCCCAAAGCAGCTCCGATCGTTCTGCCTGCTCCTGCCACCCGTGGCCGGCTGTGATGCCACGGAGGCCTCACCGCCCCCTACTACTCCCACCGCTGGCCAGGCCATCCCTCTATGCACCCACACCTCCTGTTATTCTGCGGCGACGACAACCTCACACCGCAGCCGAACGAGTGAACCCTCATACTCCTCTACGCGTGGGCATCCACTGCCGCGTCTTCCCTAGCTCCGCATCGTCCCCTTCCTAGGCCTCGCCGTCGTCCACCGCCTTGGTGCTCTCAGCACGGCATGGTTAACATGGTGAAGGAATGGCTTCCATTGGACGTGGACTGTACGTGGAGAGGCTGACAGCTGGGTCCACGACCGCAGCAAGGAAGTGCCTCCTTATTACGCGCAAAATAATTATTCCTCCACCTAACAGCGAGGACCCATCGGACGGGCCACCATATTAGCGAAAAAACATTTCCCCTGTCTGCTGGGACCCACCAATTACATCTTCGCACGCAAGGAAGTGCGTCCGAAAAAAAACGATTCGCCCCCCTTACTGCTGGGACCCACCAACTACATCATCGCACACAAGGAAGTGCCTGACAGTCGGGACCCACCTGGTCGAAGCGTACGTAGCATTGTCATTCTGGTCGCGAACGTGTACGTACATATATACTGGTGGATGTAGAGGCGCGCACGTGTCGTAGTAGAGGCGCGCACGTAGCATGTACACGTACGTACAACAACGAGGGTGCAAGAAAGAAAATACGGCCACGTACGTACATTCGGGCAGGGTCTCTAACGCCTATTGCGCATACGTACATGGCTGGGTCGGAGCAGAGAAACAGCGTCGTCGTCGTGTTCATGGGGAGCTAACTGGCTGGGTCGGAACGGAATGCGTGGTCGTGTTCATTGGGTGGGCTTGGATGGAAGAGGCGATGGAAACGAGGCCTAGCGTACCGCACAACGGAGGAAATGGCCTTGTGTTCGACCGGCCATGTTCGAAACGGGGTCCTGTTGATCGGGAGGGGCCAGGCGTACCGCAAAACGGAGCAAACAGACCTCCTATGGTCGAAACAGGGGTCCTATTGATCGGGAGGGGTGTGGCGTACCGCAAAATGGAGGAAACGGACCTCCTACGGTCGAAACGGAGGTCCTGTTGATCGGGAGGGGTGTGGCGTATCGCAAAACGGATGAAATGGACTTGTGTTGGAGCGCTACGGTCGAAACGGGGGGGGGGGGGGGGGGTGGAGGGGTGTGTCGTACCACAAAGTGGGACTCCACGGGATACTGTTGATCTCCACCGTCGACCTCCTCCAGCCTCCATGGGCTACAGTCGAACTCCTCAAGCCTCCACGGGCTCCTGTTCATCCAGCCTCCACCGCATTCTACTCCACCGGCTACTGTTCAACATCCCCTCCACGGGCACCCCTCCACCGTCTACTATTCATCCAGCCCTCCACACCACGGGGTCCTGTTCAACCACCACTCCACAGCCAGCCCTCCATTGTCTACTGTTCATCCAGCCCTCCAAACCACTGGTTCCTGTTCATCCAGAGGCAACGCCACGGCTCTCTGTTCCTCCAACCCCCCCCCCCAACGCTCACTGTTCATCCAATCGATCGGCTTCAGTTAGCAGCAGTAGCGAAGGAATCGCTCCATCGGGTTCAGTTAACAGCCATCGATCGATCGCTTGGGTTCAGTAACGCATAGCCTGCAGTGCAATCGCTCGGGTTCAGTTAGAGCCCAACGCCTTGCTCGGCTTCAGTTAGAGCCAACGCCTCGCACACACGCGTGTACCTGTACGAGAGAAACGCGCATCGCTCTCCCACCGTAATCGGTAACTCCCCGAAATTTTCCTCCCCTCGCTTCTACCATGGTTTTTTCCATCATGGATGGCCCAAAGAATGTCATGCAGCTGCGTCTCCCGCCCGCCCAAGACGAAAAGCCCATTTTCTGTCATGATTTTTTGTCATAGAAGTAGGAGCCCACCACATCTATGATGATACCGGGTTTTGTCACAATTATCATCATAGAAGTGTCATATGTATGACAGAAATTTTTTTCGTTCGGCCCAAAATGTCACGGAGTGTCTTTTTTTGTAGTGTGCGGCTGCCGAAAAGGTAGCTATCGAATTAAAGGCCGGACAGGCTGCTCGGTGCCAGTGCGAGGAGAGAATATCTACCATGGCACTTGATGTAAAGGATGCCACAAGCCAATGCGAATTTCTCGAGAAAGATAAAAAAACCAGAGCGGCTGATCTTGACAAGGCCTTACAAAAGGCGTGGGAAGCACGGTCCGAGTTTAGAGCGGCTCGGGAGGAGATCCGACAAGCTGGGGAGATCGCGGCTGGTAAGCCCTTCTTATTACAAACTAAATTTGCCGATCCAAGGTATGCCCCGCTTAATCACATGTGGAGTTCTCCAGACGCATTTTTAGACTTGCCGAAGAGTGTCTCCGATACGACACAATTTTTCCAAGCACAAGAAGGACATGCGACGGAAAAGCTTTTCTGGTCGCAGTTCAGTATGCCGAACCGTCCGCTGTTGCTGAACGAACAAATGGCCTAGTGGGCCGAGCTCCACAAGATATCTGGATCTGCCATGAAGGATGTCGTGGTCCGGCTGTGGCTGACCCAGCCAATTCCGAATAGTTATTTTGGTTTGGTGCAGCGACTTGTTGATGCGGTGCCGCGTATCGATGTTGTTAAGCGGTCAACGTACATAGAAGGTGCACGGATGGCCCTTGCCCACATCAAGACGTACTGGGCAAAGATGAAGGCCACCGATATTGCAGCGAAAAGTCCACCCAAGGGCAAGGACCATCACATGCCAGAGCATTATTTTGAGGATGTCCTAGAGGGTACCAGCTTGATAGAGGGTCAGTGCTCAAAAGATATTATGTTCGAGTGAAGTGTACTGAAATTGTAAAAACAATATTATGATATATTAGGGTTATGTCTTTTTATACTTTTGCATAAAAAAAATTTTGTACCTCCTGTGCGGCCGTTTTTTGTAGAATCTGAAAGTTTAACAGTTGTCGGCTTCGGCCCCCTCGCATATAACGCAGGGGTGTTCGGAAAAGCACTTGATCACTCTTGACCCAACCTCTTGGTCCATTAAGAAGGTGTTAATGCGGTGAACCAGGCAATCGGACTATAGGGCTTTAACACTTTCACTTAGCCATAGTAGTTTGTTGGTGGGTCTATGATATAGCCCCTGGTATGTACGCGGTTATCCAAATACGGTGTGTTTACATACATGAACAGAAGAATGGTCCTGTAATACGGAAGGAATCGCGAAGATTCCGGTGAGTCATCGAGTGGTTGACTAGCTCTCGCGCATCATGATAGTCAGTTTTCGGCTTTCTCTGCTGAGGTGCTCATCCGGACGAACCAGGACACAATCGCAGGAGTTCTCCCTTTACTACCCTAGCCGATGGAGCGGAACGTAAGGCAGTAAGCACAGGAGCCAGGCAAGCCAACTATTGACCAAAGGCATGATTCGGAGCTGATGCATATAAGGCCAAACTCGTGACGCAGAAGTGTGCTATAGAGCTGTTCGGACTTGTCGGCAACTCATATGTTGTCGTATCGAGCCCCTGGTAATATATGCCGAGGTGCGTGCGTGAAATAACCACAGAAGCAAAATTCAGTTCTTTGAAAAAATAAAATACTGAATACGGGTTATGTTGACTAGCATCTAAATGATACATCAAGCGCAATTTTTACAGATTATAATGCTACTACTACGGCTATTTGACATGCCGGGGGTCGAAAGCTAAGAAAAAGGGCACTTTACAGGTTTGAAATAAAGAGTGCGGTCTACAAAAAACATTTTGACCTCCTGTCGCACGTCTGCGCTGCCTTGCCTTGGTTAAAGGACTTCTCAACAAATATAGTCACTTGTGGTAAAAGATAAAAATTGGTTAGAAAAAGAAAATGACTATGAGAGTGCGGATTGTGTTATAGGTCTGTCTGCATTGTGCCTCCGCTGGTGACCAGGGTATTTTAAGTGTATAATTATGTGCGTGGGACAGACTTCGCGGCTATATGGGGCGGACGGCGGAGGCCGAACTGCTAATTCAGCTCTAAGATTGATTGATCCTATCTAATGGAGACCAGCGGCTTGATTGCCGATGAAATGTGCGGCTTGACAAGGCCGCTTTGTACTTCGGCCGCAGTAGCCGTAGTGTGTTCCTCTGTACAGAGGGAGCATTACATATTTCCGTTTATCATGATGGTGCCGCGTGGACCGGGCATCGTAAGTTGGAGATAGGTGTAATGTGGGACCACATTAAAGCAAGCAAAAGCGGTATGCCCGAGTAGTGCATGGCAGCTACTACGGAGCGGGACAATATCGAAGGTCAAGCCTTCGCTTTGAAAGTTGTTCGGCGAGCCAAAAACGACTTCCAATGTAATCGAGCACGTGCATTGAGCTTCTACGCTAGATATTGTTCCCTCTTAGGTAGTTGTGTTGGGCCTGATTCTTGAAGGATCAATGACCATTTTGCAGGTAGTGTCTTGGTAGAGTAGATTAAGTCTACTGCCACTGTCCATAAGGACTTCCGTGAGATGGAACCCATCGACAATTGGATCGAGGATGAGAGCTGCTAGACCTTCGTGAAGGATACTGGCTGGGTGGTCGTTGCGATCAAAAGTGATCGGGCGAGCCACCCATTGGCTTAATTTTGGGCTGGATGGTGAGGGAGTCCTGGATAAGGGGGTATCCGGATAGCCGGACTATATGCTTTGGCCGGACTGTTGGACCGTGAAGATACAAGACTCAAGACTTCGTCCCGTGTCCGGATGGGACTCTCCTTTGCGTGGAAGGCAAGCTTGGCGATTCGGATGTTAGATCTCCTTCTTTGTAACCGACTCTATGCAACCCTAGCCTCCTCCGGTGTCTATATAAACCGGAGGATTTAGTCCGTAGAAGTACAATGACAATCATAATCATAGGCTAGCTTCTAGGGTTTAGCCTCCACAATCTCATGGTAGATCAACTCTTGTAATACTCATATCATCAAAATCAATCAAGCAGGAAGTAGGGTATTACCTCCATCGAGAGGGCCTGAACCTGGGTAAAACATCACGTCCCCTGCCTCTTGTTACCATTAGCCTTAGACGCACAGTTCGGGACCCCCTACCCAAGATCCGCCGGTTTTGACACCGACATTGGTGTTTCATTTAGAGTTCCTCTGTGTCGTCGCTGCATGGCTCGATGGCTCCTTCAATCATCAACAACAACGCGGTCCAGGGTGAGACTTTTCTCCCTAGACAGATATTCGTGTTCGGCGCCTTCGCACTGCGGGCCTATTCGCTTGGCCACCTGGAGTAGATCGACAGCTACGCCCCTGGCCATCAGGTCAAGTTCGGAAGCTTGAACTATACAACCGGTATCCGCGGAGACTTGATCTTCGGCGGATTCGAGCCTACGCTAGGAGCGCCAAACAGTCATGACGAGCACTGGTTAGACCTGCTGTCAGACAATATTCAGGATATCACACCTACAATAGCTCCGGACCTAAATCCAGGGCAGATCGCGTCGTCCGAGGACGGGTGGATGGACCCCAGCCCGAAGGCCGCATACTCATCGGCGACAGAGCCGAACATAGACTCCACCCCCAAAGAGGTCTGTGTCACCGGACCCCCGGACTTGTGTCTGGCCGTAGGTTCCAAACCGCACGCACCCGAGCCCACCGAATCTGGTTGGGCTTCGGTAATGGAGTTCACCGCTACGGATATCTTTCAACACTCGCCCTCCGGCGACATGCTGGATTCATTAAGGTCTCTCTCTTTGTCAGGAGACTCTTGGCTGAACTATGTCCGGCTTGACTGGGAAGCAGGCGACGAGGAAATTCGTTGCCCACCCACCACCCACTTCATTGCCACTGTCGCCGATTTGACCGACGTGCTTGACTTCGACTCCGAAGACATCGACGGTGTGGACGACGATGCAGGAGAAGAATAGGAACCACCTCCCACGGGGCGCTGGACAGTGACCTCCTCGTATGATATATATATGGTGGACACTCCCAAAGAAACCAATGGCGATGAGGCAATAGAGGATAACACCTCAAGGAAAAAATAAAAACATGTGCGTCATCGGCACCGCTCTAAGCCCCGCCACAGCAGTACCGGCACAACAGACGAAAACAATCCGGATGGTGCCGAAGACGAATACAATCTTGATCAGCCTGCCTTCGAGCAGGCCAGATAGGAAGACGGGCAGATTAGCCCAGATGAATAGGCGATGAACGGATACTCGAAGGAGGACAACCACATGCCTCCGTCCGAAGACGAGGTGAGCCCCATCGACGATGAATTCGGCGTGCCTGAGGATCCCGTAGAGCAGGTTCACTTCCAGCAACGGCTTATGGCCACTGCAAGAAGCCTGAAAAAGAAGCAGCAGCAGCTCCAAGCTGACCAAGATCTGCTCACAGACAGATGGACTAAGGTCCTGGCAGCCGAGGAATACAGACTCGATCGCCCCACCAAAGAGTACCCAAAGCAGAATTTGCTACCTCAACTTGAGAAGGAGGTCCTAAAGCCCACACCCTGACGCCAATACATCACGATCCGGGGCAATACGCAGGAAATGCGAGGCAGCAACCATAATCCTCAACGCAACAGGCATAAGCGTCAAAAACACCATGATGACGCCGAGGACGCGGCAGTCAATGCCGGATTCTGCGGCTCCCAGTCTGGTCAGCGGAAAGAGAACAATACAGGCCCATCCGACCCAGGCAACATACTCAACCAACCATGTCAAATTCATGGTACCCTAGAATGGCAGCCAATCATACCAATAGAGAATGCCGAATCTTCAAAACAAACCGGCCGGTCGCGCGCCGGAAACATTAAAGAAGGGGTCTCAAAGCTAGGAAGACAACGAGGAGCCCAGACCATCAAACATTATGCGGGAAAAGAAAAATTCTCCGCAAACCAACAAGGGAAGGAACGTGTACTCCTCGGGACGCCGACTCAACAATACAAGCCACCCCACGGTGCAAAAATACGGCCGATCATCTCCGATCACACAGACCGTCCAGCCAATTTAAACCATGTCAATTCAATTGCACTTACCATCAACCCAATAGTTGGTGGGTTCCATCTCGCACGAGACCCTGTTGGCATAAAACAGCAGCCTAAACTTGCTGCTCCAGGACACAATGCACCAGATAAGGTATTGATCGCTCGAGGATCAAGCCCACTCAAAACATCTTCTCAAGATGTCGCTCCAGGTGTAAAAGCCAAGTTACACAGGCCCACCACCCTGGAGGTTGTCTTCGGATCACCAAACAAACACCATACCGAAGAGTAAGTCTTCGGCATTGTCCCCTTACACAGTAACTATTACATACTATGGGGACGAACCGCGTTGGCTCAATTCAACACGGTACCACACCATGCCAAACCCACGTGACATGGTCACAATTATGGGCAAGGCCGAACCCCACCCCGACACGGGAAAGTATACCGTCGCTGAGGTAGCAAGTTGTGCCTTTCTATCGAACCTCGATTCGACAGCCAACCCCCCCGAACACCAAAAACGGAGTCTGGGGTACTTTCCGGCATGATAGCCCAGCTCGACCAGGATCCAATCAAGCACTTCGGCATAAGCTGGGGAAGGGCCCTGCGGTTCAACCACCCTATGACACGCAAATGCCTCTAAGCATCTTTCTTTACAGGCTCACTTTTGCGTAGAACAGTACTGGCAATTTGGAATCAGCTCGGCCACACAAAGAGGGAACACACAAGTATTGCCCAAGAAGACAGTCCGGATACACTTCGGATCCGCACACAGATTCCTCCTGTCCGATCGCGACAGGTTCCGCCAGCATACCTCCTTTTATAGCATAAACCGTACTCATACGCATAGACGTGTCACTCCACTAAAATATGTAGAGTCACATGACTCTTACCGGCCGTCATTCCTTATTGACGCCTTTTTCGTCATAACGGCACCCGTACATAGTGTCATCCCCTACTATGCCAGGGGCTTCATTGTACCCATAACATGGCAACAAAGTCCGGCCACCTTCTCGGATGCTCGGCACGCCGAACTTATAGCATTATATGCATCAGCTCCGAATCATGTCTTGGGTCATTAGTTGGGTTTGCCCGGCTCCCATGTTTTGGTACCTTACGTTCCGCTCCATCGGCTAAGGTAGCACTGGGAGAACTACTGCGATTGTGTCCCAGTTCTTCCGGACGAGCACCTCAGTAGAGAAAGCCGAAAACTGACTGTCATGATACGACGAGAGCTGGTCAGCTGTTCGAGACGTTGTAAAATCTTTAAAGATTTATTCCGCATAATGCCATAACAAATGCAGAGTGCAATGGATCGGTCTTCCGATCAGGTGCTATTAGAGCCCCTCGTGCGGTTTTCCGAACACCAGGGGCTGCGCCTACCATACTCAAATTCCTATGGCTAGTGAGAGTGATAAAGCCCCATTGTCCGATTGCCTGGTTCGCTGTACTGAACACCTCCTTCAAGGACCCAAAAATGGGATAAAGAGTGTTCAGATTTGTCCCGAACTCCCTCGTACTTTCTACGTGGGGGCAGAAGCCAACAATTGGCCAACTCTCAGGACTCATACATATCAAACGGCCGCACAGGAAGAAAAACTTTTATATAACAGGCAATAAATAATAACAGTGCCAGTGTTCCGCATTACAAAGGACAGTATGACTGTCTTCAGGGAAACATAATGTCTTTGGTACATTGCTCCGCCACAAGACGGGATCCTTTCAGGACACCATCATAATATAATTTGGGATTGCGATGCTCCTTACCCTCCGGTGGTCCCTCAGTCATGAGCTTTTAAGCATCAAGCTTCCCCCAGTGCACTTTCACACGGGCAAACGCCATGCGTGCACCTTCTAGACAGACCGACCGCTTAATGACTTCCAGCCGAGGGCAAGCACCAACAATCCGCTTCACAAGCCCGAAATAATTGCTTGGAATTGGCTCACTGGGCCCTAGCCGGACAACTAAGTCCTTCATGGCTAGTTCGGCCGCCTGGTGCAGTTTGATCAGCTGCTTCAGCTGATCGACAAAGGGCACCGGATAATTCCGCGCCAAATACTACGACCAGAAACGCTTTTCCACAGACTTCTTCTCCTCAGCCCGGTAGAACTGAGCAGCATCAGATATGTTGCCTGGCAGGTCCGCAAACGCCCCTGGAGAAACAAGAATTCAATTTTTCACTCTGAACTTCTCCTATTACTACATAAAAAGCGCTTTGAGTAACAAAGCCTTACCTGCCGCAATCCGCCTCACCTCTTGAATGTCCTTCAGAGCACCTCGGGCTTCCTCCCGAACATCATTTACGGCTTGGAGAGCTTGGGACAGTTCGGAATCTTTCCTTGCTAGACTCTGCTCCAAGGTCTCGCTTTTCTTCACGGCCTCCTGGAGCTCTCATTCAGCTTCAAGGACCCTGGCCTCGTGCTTCTCGCAAAGAGCCTGCTCCGCGGCGGCCTTCTTGTCGGCTTCAGCCATAGCCTTTTTCAGCGCCTAATTTCGGCATTTGCTCCTAGAGCACACAATACAAATGATTTCATCAGGCACAACTACTCATTTGTGATTAATTTATCAAAGGTTTTGACATACCTTGCTTGTCCTCCAACTGCTTCTTCACTCGGCCAAGTTCTTCTTCGGCCTGCTCCAGACTCTGCTTTATTCTGGACACTTCCGCAGTATGAGAGGCGGTCGTCGCTACAGACGCATGTTTTCAAACAAAGAGATATATGTCATTAACTGAGTCTCCTGCAAAGCAGAAATTTGATCCCATGTCCGGTTTTCCCTCTTTCACCGGAAAGTGCATCAGGGGCTACTGTTCATACTATGACAATCTTCAACGGTTTCTAAAAACATACCTCAAAGGCTTTTATAAGGCTAATGTAGGATTCATTCAGTCCACTCTCAGCGGACTGAATCTTTCCAATCACCGCACCCATAAGGGGCGCGATGTTCATCGGCGATCGACACATTCTTTAGCGCTGTCGATAGGCTGCCCGGTAGCTCTACTTAGACAGAGGTTGCCGGTGGAGTGGGCTTGCCTCCTTCAGTCAAGGGGGGTTGCCTGCCTGATCCTGGAGCTTCAAAGGTCTCCAGGACCGTGTCCAGCTGCGGGTCGAATCTATAATCGCCCCCGCCGTCGACGTTCATGGGAACCATTGCTCCCGTGTATCTGGCCCCAGAGGTGTGCCCTCCCTGGTCTGGGTCCTATTGAGACGACAACTTGGTGTCACGCCCAGGCTTCGGGGAAGGGGCCTCCGGAGGCGTCTCGCTCTCTAGGGCATCTGAGCTCAACGAATCCTCCGATGAGGACTCTTCGGCTCAAGACCTCGCCGGGCTGCACAAAGTATGGAGCAAGTTAAAATATTGCACCTTAGTAATCCTGGGCGCTTAGGCATGTTCGGATTTTGTGTACTCACGATTTTACCAGGGGCTGGGCCCTGGGATCCCACTCCGGGCTGCTATTGGTAGCCGTGGTGGACGCCTCTGGAAGGGGATTTTTTCCCCTCTTCGGTGATTTGGCCTCCTAGGATGAGGAGGCCATCCTTTTCTTCCCTCCCCCGTGGAGGACTCGTCTTCTTCTTCCTCCTCCTCCTCATCTTCGGAGGAATGATGGGCATTGGAGTCTTCGGATTTTGTGTCCGAAGCACCGCGGCGACGGAGGCCCCTCCGGGTCTCCTTGGCCTCCTTGAAGGCCTCTTTCTTCGGTGCCTTGTAAGGCACTGGGACCAGCATCTTCATCAGAAGAGGTCCCGCCGGTTCCTCCGGCAGCGGGGCCGGACAATGTATGCGCCCCACCTTCTTCGTCCATTCCTTGGATAATTGTGGAAAGCATGATAAAGTGTCTCCCTCGGGATATACCAGCTGAACATGGATAAACAGAACATAGTGATAACTTGCCGGACGCGCGGATTTTAGGCGGGACAATTGATACCTGTGGTCCTCGGCGGAGCCCGGCCACGGCTTGCCAGACTTGAAGAGCACCTTCCAGATATCCTTGTGTGAGGAGCCGTAGAGCTCCCGCAAGGTCTGGTGCTCGCCCGGGTCGTATTCCCACAAATTACAGGCCTGGTGCTGGCAAGGGAGAACCAGGCGAACTAACATCACCTGGACTACATTGATGAGTTTGACATCCTTCTCTACCACGCCCTTGAGGCGTGTTTGGAGCACCGACAGCTCATCGGATGTGGACCAGTTCAGGCCCTTCTTCGGCCAGGACATGAGCCGCAGAGGCGCTCAGGATCTGAATTCGGGAGCAGCAGCCAACTTTTTACCGCGCGGCTCAGTGATATAGAACCACTGCTGCTGCCACTCCTTGACAGAATCATTGAAGGTGTCTGTCGTCCATGTGACCTTGGGCATCTTGCTCACCATGGCGCTGCCGCACTCGGCGTGCTCGTCGTTCACCACCTTGGGCTTCACATTGAAGATCTTCAGCCATAAGCCGAGGTGGGGCGAAATACGGAGAAAGGCCTGACACAGGATGATAAACGTCGAGATGTCAATGAAAGAATTAGGGGACCGATCATGAAAATCAATCCCGTAATAATACATGATGCCGCGAACAAATGGGTGATGGGGAAACCCGAGCCCACGGACAAAATGAGGAAGAAGCATGACCCTCTCGTGAGGCTCCAGATTAGGGACGATTTGTCCCCCCGTCGGAAGACGGTGGCCGATTTTCTTGGCCAGGTACCTGGCCTCTTGAAGATTTTTGATATCCTTCTCCTGGACGGTAGAGGCCATCCATTTGCTTCCCGCTCCGGATGTAGACATCTTCGGAGAGCCTCTTTTTGGTGGAGAAGACGAGCGCTTGGGCGCTGCGCTTGAGCGAAGGGGAATGGACGAGCGGAAGGAAAATGCATAGGTAAAGAAGAAGAGGCCTTACCTCTTTATAGAGGCCATGAATTCTTTGTACCTCCCTACTTGCCTGACGGAACCTGCTCGTTCCCCACTCACCGCGATTGGTGGTACGGTTGGGATACCTGCACCCGTACTGATGAAAGTCCCATGATAAGGGGGACACGATCTCTGCTTCGGCAAGACGTGCCCAGGAAATTGCCTCGCTATATGCGTAGTAGCTGGTTGGGAAAACGGCTCGAATAATGACTCGGCCATGGTGTGATGTCACGTTATCTAAAGTTGTCAGCAGATTATATTTGCGGAATATCGTTCTCTCTACGATGGTATGTGAAAATCGTCTTGCAGAGCCGGACACGATTTAAGTGTTCGAGGTTTACTTTGGAGTATTCGGAGATGGAACCCGCCTTGCAATGCCGAAGACAATCTGTGGGCCGGACTCATCGTCATTGAAGCCTGGTTCAGGGGCTACTGAGGAAGTTCTGGACAAGGGGGTATCCAGATAGCCGGACTATATGCTTTGGCCGGACTGTTGGACCGTGAAGATACAAGACTCAAGACTTTGTCCCATGTCCGGATGGGACTCTCCATTGCGTGGAAGGCAAGCTTGGCGATTCGGATGTTAGATCTCCTTCTTTGTAACCGACTCTATGTAACCCTAGCCTCCTCCGGTGTCTATATAAACCGGAGGGTTTAGTCCGTAGAAGGACAATGACAATCATAATCATAGGCTAGCTTCTAGGGTTTAGCCTCTACGATCTCGTGGTAGATCAACTCTTGTAATACTCATATCATCAAGATCAATCAAGCAGGAAGTAGGGTATTACCTCCATCGAGAGGGCCCGAACCTGGGTAAAACATCGCGTCCCCTGACTCCTGTTACCATTAGCCTTAGAAGCACAGTTCGGGACCCCCTACCCGAGATCCACCGGTTTTGACACCGACAGCTGGCTCTACGGCACCAGCATCCTATAGCGCGTGCTTGCAGTCCCCTGTAGGGATGTGCGTCACGTATACCATGTTCACTGTCTTTACTTCAGGGGAATTGCTTCTGACCCCTGGTGTTCGGCTGGCGAGTCTCTTCGTCATCGCTGCCACTAGGCGGCCCCTTGACCTTGTGTTCGGCATTAAGCTTGCCGACTTGTTTGAAAACCCAACAGCTCATGTTGGTGTGATTGGCTGGTTTAACGGGGGTGCCATGAATCTGGCAGGGCCGATCCAGTATCTTGTCTAAATTAGATGGTTCGTCTCTGTTTGCCTTGAATGGCTTTCCAGTTGACCGGGATTGGAACCACTGAATCCAGCGTTGACTGCCGTGTCTTGCGTTCCTTCATTGTTATTGTGACACTTGTGTTTATTGTGCCGTGGCTTGCCATTTCCGTCTCAAACTTCGGAAGTACCCGGATCAACGGTGTTGTTGCTTCTACGAGCGAGCCAGCTGTCTTCTCCCACGCAAAAACGGGTCATCATAGTGGTAAGGGAAGCCATGGATCTTGGTTTTTCTTTGACCAAGGTGGCAGGCGAGCCACTTGAGGGAGTCCTGGATTAGGGGGTATCCGGACAGCCTGACTGTGTACAACGTCCGGACTATTGAAGCGTGAAGATACAAGACTCAAAACTTCGGCCCGTGTCCGGATGGGACTCTCCTTTGCGTGGAAGGCAAGCTTGGCTATCCGGATATTATATTTCCTTCCTTGTAACAGACTCCATGTAAACCCTAGCCCTCTTCGGTGTCTATATAAACCGGAGAGGTTGGTCCTTAGAAGGCCGAACACAATTACAATCATACCATCATAGGCTAGCTCTTAGGGTTTAGCCTCTACGATCTCGTGGTAGATCTACTCTTGTACTACCCATATCATCAATATTAATCAAGCAGGAAGTAGGGTTTTACCGCCATCAAGAGGGCCCGAACCTGGATAAACATTTGTGTCCCTTACTTCCTATTACCATCAGCCTTGACGCACAGATCGGGACCCCCTACCCGAGATCCGCCGGTTTTGACACCAACATTGGTGCTTTCATTGAGAGTTCCTCTGTGTCGCCACTGTCAGGCTCGATGGCTCCTTTGATCATCATCAACGACGCTGTCCAGGGTGAGACTTTCCTCCCCGGACAGATCTTCGTGTTCGGCGGCTTCGCACTGCGGGCCAATTTGCTTGGCCACCTGGAGCAGATCGATAGCTATGCCCCCGGCCACCAGGTCAGGTTCGGAAACTTGAACTACACAGCGGATATTCACGGGGACTTGATCTTCGACGGATAAGCGCCAGCGGCA
The DNA here is from genome assembly GCA_963921465.1 of Triticum timopheevii. Classification (NCBI taxonomy): domain Eukaryota; kingdom Viridiplantae; phylum Streptophyta; class Magnoliopsida; order Poales; family Poaceae; genus Triticum; species Triticum timopheevii. The sequence goes on along the minus strand of OY997272.1, from coordinate 80,397,298 downwards.
GAAGCACCGAACAGTCACAATGAGAACGGCTTAGACCTGCTGTCAGACGATGCTCAGGATATCACCCCGGCAGAAGCTTCGGATCTAAATCCGGGGCAGGTTGCGTTGCCTAAGGACGGAGGGATGGACCCCGCCCCGCAGGCCATACCCTCATCGACGATGGAGCCGAACACAAGCCTCACTTCTAAGGGAGCCTGTGACTCCGGACCCCCGAATTCATATCCGGATGTAGGTTCCAATCCACGCGTCCCCGAGCCCGCCGAGCCTGGTTCGGCTCCGGTGATGGAGTTCACCACGGCGGACGTCTTTCAGCACTCGCCCTTTGGCGACATGCTGGACTTATTGAAGTCTCTCTCTTTGTCAGGAGACCCTGGGCCGAACTATTTCCGGCTTGAGTGGGAAGTAGACAACGATGGAATTCGTTGCGCACCCACCACCCACTTCATTGCCACGATCGATGATCTAACCGACGTGCTTAACTTCGACTCCGAAGACATCGACGGTATGGACGATGATGTAGGAGAGTTACAGGAGCCACCGCTCACCGGGCGGTGGACGGCCACCTCCTAATACGATATATATATATATATATATATATATATATATATATATATATGGTGGACACTCCGAAGGAAACAAACAACGATGAGGCAACGGAGGATAACCCCTCAGGAAGAAAAGCAAAGCATGGGCGTCGTCGGTACCGCTCCTAGCCCCGCCATAGCAATACCGGCCCCAGAGACGAAAATAATCCGGATGGCGCCGAAGAAGAATATGACCCTGACCAGCCCGCCTTCGAGCAGGCCGAACAGGAAGATGAGCAGATCAACCCAGAAGAACAGGCGACAGACGTATACCCGGAGGAGGACAACTACATGCCCCCCTCCGAAGACGAGATTATCCTCGGCAAAGACGAATTCGGTGTGCCTGAGGATCCCGTGGAGCAAGAGCGCTTCAAGCGTAGGCTTATAGCCACTGCGAGGAGCCTGAAGAAGAAGAAGCAGCAACTCCAAGCTGATCAAGATCTGCTCACAGATAGATGGACTGAAGTCCTGGCAGCCGAGGAATATGGACTCGAGCGCCAAACGGCTGACTGGCCACCCTGTGGTCGGGATAAAATGTAATCCCAGCCCGGATACCAGCCCTCACCCCCACGCCGATACAACACGGCCCAAGGCAACAGGCAAGACCTGCAAGATATTCTGGAAAACAAAGCATGAGAGCCAAGATCGATCTACGGATCACGGGGGCGTGCCCCAGCGCGCGACGATGATTGTCACGCCGGATACATCATCAACAAATCCGGCCAGGCTGAACATGGCAACCCAGACCAATTCGAGTTGTGTAGCCACATAGCCCGGCATAGAGGCACCGCACACCCCCTCTGCTTCACGGACGAAGTGATGGATCATGAATTCCCAGAAGGGTTCAAACCCGTAAACATCGAATCGTACGATGGCACAACAGACCCTGCAGTATGGATTGAAGAGTTCCTTCTCCATGTTCACATGGCCCGCGGAGATGATCTACAAGCCATCAAGTATCTTCCCCTTATGCTCAAAGGACCAGCCCGGCACTAGTTAGATAGCCTGCCAGCAAATTCCATTTGGCAGTTGGGAAAACCTGGAAGATGCATTCCTCAATAACTTCCAGGGCACATATGTGCGACCAACAGACGCCGATGACCGGTGCCACATTACTCAACAGCCCGGAGAGTTAGCTCGGAAATTCTGGACTCGGTTCCTTACTAAAAAGAACCAAATAGTCGAATGTTCGGACGCCGAAGCCCTGGCAGCTTTTAAGCATAATATCCGTGATGAGTGGCTCGCTCGACACCTCGGCCAGGAAAAACCCAAGTTTATGGCAGCTCTCACAACCCTAATGACCCGCTTTTGCGCGGGCGAGGATAGCTGGTTGGTTTGCAGCGGCACCACGCCACATTCCGGCACTTCGGACGGCCGCGACGCTAATGGCAAGCCACGGCATAATAGACATAAGAGACAGAACAACAGCGACAACACTGAAGACACGGCAGTCAACGCCGGATTCAACGGACCTAAGTCCGGCCTGCGGAAAAAGCCGTTCAAAAGAAATAATCAAGGACCGTCCAGCCTGGACCGCATACTGGAGCGCTCGTGCCAAATTCATGGCACCCCGCACAAACCAGCCAACCACACCAATAGAGACTGCTGGGTGTTCAAATAGGCCGATAAGATAAACACCGAAAACAAGGACAAGGGGCTACACAGCGACGATGACGAAGAGCCCCGGCATCCGAACACGGGGGGGGGGGGCAAAAGAAATTTCCCCCCAGGTGAAAATGGTCAACATGATCTACGCCACCCACATCCCCAAGCGGGAACGGAAGCGGGCACTACGTGACATCTATGCGATGGAGCCAGTCACCCCCAAGTTCAACCCATGGTCAGCTTGTCCGATCACCTTTGGTCGTAGCGATCATCCTACTAGCATCCATCATGGCGGCTCAGCCGCATTGGTTTTAGACCCAATCATCGATGGATTCCACCTCACGCGAGTCCTTATGGACGGCGGCAGCAGCATGAACCTGCTTTATCAGGATACAGGGCGCAAAATGGGCATTGACCCTTCAAGGATCAAGCCCACTAAAACCACCTTTAAAGGTGTAATTCCTGGAGTTGAGGCCCACTGTACGGGCTCTATAACACTGGAGCTGGTCTTCGGATCCCCGGATAACTTCCAGAGCGAAGAGTTAATCTTTGATATTGTCCCTTTTCGTAGTGGTTACCACGCACTGCTCGGACGAACCGCATTCGCTAGATTCAATGCGGTACCACATTACGCATACCTCAAGCTCAAGATGTCAGGACCGCGCGGGGTCATCACTGTCAATGGAAATATGGACCGCTCCCTTCGAACAGAAGAGCATACGGCAGCCCTTGCGGCAGAAGTACAATGCGGCCTACTCCGACAAACCAATCCGGCGACAACTTCGAGCACAGTCAAGCGAGTCTGGAGCACCCCGCAATAGAATCATCAGGAATGCCAAGAGCGTGATTAGCAGTCCGGCCACCACTCAAGCCCCTTCAAAGCAGCATTCGTGCCGCACGTACACAATTACGCACTCAAGATACCATGGGCACAGGCGGAGGCGCTTCAACAACTCAGTCAGTAGTGCGGGTAACCGCCAAATACCTTCATACTCTTTCCCTCTTACCTTTCAGGACACCGCGTTGGAGCAGCATCCTCAAAAGAGCCGAATTGCCGGACTTATAGGGGAGAGACATCCAAGGAGGCAACAGACGTTGTGCACAGAAGGAAATATCCAGGTGGAATCTATTTACGATCATTATACCTGCTTTATCTATCTGTACACAACCTGCCCCTGGATAGGACATGTCAAATAGTCCTATTTTATCTCTGCTTCATGCATCCATTATAAACATACGCTTAAACGTATTTTTCGTCAATGGGAGATTATATATAGTGTCAGCTTATTATCCTTCTTTGAGCATTTTCTTCTCTTATAAATGTTTATTTGGTATCGCATCCGTACACCTTGGTACGGTCAGTTTGCCAGGGGCTTCTCATGGCGCCCCGTAATATGGAAAATAAAGTCCGAACACTTTCGACAGTGCGGCACCCCGAACTTATAGCACTATATGCATCAGCTCCGAATCATGTCTTGGGTCTACAGTTGGGATAGCCAGTCTCCCTTGTTTTGGTGCCTTACGTTCCGTTATATCGGCTAAGGTAGCGCAGGGAGAACTACTGCGATTGTGTCCCGGTTCTTCCGGACGAGCACCTTAGTAGAGAAAGCCGAAAACTGACCGGCATGATGTGGCGAGAGCTGGTCGCTGTTCGAGAGGTCTTAAAATCCTTAATGATTTTCCGCTTTAGGCGATATATCGGCTTCGTCCGATCTAGGCGTGTATAACGCCCCGATTCGGCCTTCCGGATTCTAGGGATTTCGCCGAAATTTAAAATTGTAGACTTCTATGGCTAAGTGAAAGCTATAAAGCCACATAGTCCGATTGCCTTGTTCACTGCGCCGGACACCACCTTAAGGGACCAAACATTTGGATAAGGAGTGTCCGGGTTTTCCACGAACACCCCAGTACTAGTTACGTGGGGGAGGAAGCCGATGACTGGCCTACTTTCAGAATTTTATAAACAGCCGCACAGAAGGTAATATTTTAAATAACAAAAGAGCTACATAGCGCAAGTAACTTCGTCCTTAAAATACAAATGTGATAGAACAAAAATGGTGTCCTTGGTACATTCGTCAGCCACGAGACGAGCACCCTTCATAACGCCAGCATAGTACATCTCGGGATGGTGATGCGCCTTGCCCTCCGGCGGCCCGTCCTTGACCAGCTTATCCGCATCCAGCTTGCCCCAATGCACCTTGACGTGGGCAAAGGCCCGGCGGGCACCTTCAATACAAACGGAGTGCTTGATCACCTCCAGCTGCGAGCAGGCATCCACCATCCGCTTCATCAGGCCAAAGTAGCTACTGGGCATGAGCTCACCAGGCCACATCCGGACTATGAAACCTTTCATAGCCAGTTCGGCCGCCGTGTGGAGTTCGACCAACTACTTCAGTTGGTCGCTCAGAGGCATCGGAAGTTCGGCCCCATCATACTGGGACCAGAACAGCTTCTCCGTCGAGCTTCCCTCCTAGGCACGGTAGAACTCCGCAACGTCTGATACGTTGCACGGCAGATCTACAAATGCCCATGGAGAGCTCCAAATTCGAGTAAGTAAAATAAACGCCTCCTCCACATGTTTGCTTTGCATAAAGAACTTCTTACCCGCTGCTATCTTTTTGGCCTCTTGGATCTCCTGCTATGCTTTCTCGGCTCCGGCCTTGGCGTCTTTCAAATTTACAAGGGCCTTCTCAAGCTCGGCCTCTTTCACCTTCAGATCATGCTCCACGGACTCACACTTCTTGCTGAGGTCCAGGAGCTCTTGTTGTACCTCGCCTACTCTAGCACTTTGCTTTTCATGCTCCTTGCATTCCAAGGCCGCTTTGTCTTCGGCCTCGGACAACGCTTTCTTCAGGGACGCCACTTCGGCGGTGGCCCCTATTTTGCAGCCATGACACTTTGGCGTTAGACTAGCCAATTTGGTATATCCTCCAATACATAAGAGAGGGGAATCACTTACCCCTATTCTCTTCAAGCTGCCTCCTTGTGAGGTCGAGCTCCCCCTGCGCCTGCTCCAGGTCCCGCTTCAGTTCGGCAACCTCGGCAGTACAGGCAACAGCAGCAAGCAGCACGGCCTGCTTACACACACAAATATTTATTGTTAGACTCCTGCGGATAATTATTAACCCTCCGTTTGGTTTTTCTTTCCGAACACCAAACAGAGTATCAGGGGCTACTACCTATCAGGTGGTAATTTTGCACATATTTATTACTTACCTCAAAGCCTGTCAAGAGGCTGGTGCAAGCTTCGGTTAGTCCGCTGTTGGCGGACAAAACCTTCCGAATCACCGTACTCATGAGAGTACGGTGCTCTTCATCCATGGAAGCGCCGCGAAGGGCTTCCAGCAGACAGTCCAGCGCCTCATGCGCAACAGAAGTCCTCGATACAGACCGCTCCCCCTCCCTAACAAGGATCGCCTGATGTCTACTACACAACCTTCTTCTTGTAGACGTTGTTGGGCCTGCAAGTGCACAGGTTTGTAGGACAGTAGCAAATTTCCCTCAAGTGGATGACCTAAGGTTTATCAATCCGTGGGAGGCATAGGATGAAGATGGTCTCTCTCAAAGAACCCTGCAACCAAATAACAAAAAGTCTCTTGTGTCCCCAACACACCCAATACAATGGTAAATTGTATAGGTGCACTAGTTCGGCGAAGAGATGGTTATACAAGTGCAAAATAGATAGTAGATATAGGTTTTTGTAATCTAAAATAATGAAAACAGCAAGGTAACTAATGGTAAAAGTGAGTGTAAACGGTATTGCAATGATAGGAAACAAGGCCTAGGGTTCATACTTTCACTAGTGCAAGTTCTCTCAATAATAATAACATACATAGATCATATAACAAGCCCTCAACATGCAACAAAGAGTCACTCCAAAGCCACTAATAGTGGAGAACAAACGTAGAGATTATGGTAGGGTACGAAACCACCTCAAAGTTATTGTTTCGGATCAATCTATAAAAGAGTTTGTACTGGAATAACACCTTAAGACACAAATCAACCAAAACCCTAATGTCACCTAGATACTCCATTGTCACCTAAAGTATCCGTGGGCATGATTATACGATATGCATCACACAATCTTAGATTCATCCAACCAACATAAAAGTACTTCAAAGAGTGCCCCAAAGTTTCTATCGGAGAGTCAAGAACGTGTGCCAACCCCTATACATAGGTTCCCAATGTCACGAAACCCGCAAGTTGATCACCAAAACTGTTGGAAATATGCCCTAGATGCAATAATAAATTAGTTATTATTATATTTCCTTGTTCATGATAATCGTTTATTCTCCATGCTATAATTGTATTGATAGGAAACTCAGATACATGTGTGGGTACATAGACAACACCATGTCCCTAGTAAGCCTATAGTTGACTTGCTCGTTGATCAATAGATGGTTACGGTTTCCTGACCATGGACATTGGATGTCGTTGATAACGGGATCACATCATTAGAAGAATGATGTGATGGACAAGACCCAATCCTAAGCCTAGCACAAAGATCGTAGTTTGTATGCTAAAGCTTTTCTAATGTCAAGTATCATTTCCTTAGACCATGAGATTGTGCAACTCCCGGATACCGTAGGAATGCTTTGGGTGTACCAAACGTCACAACGTAACTAGGTGGCTATAAAGGTGCACTACAGGTATCTCCGAAAGTGTCTGTTGGGTTGGCACGAATCGAGACTGGGATTTGTCACTCTGTGTGACGGGGAGGTATCTCTGGGCCCACTCGGTAGGACATCATCATAATGTGCACAATGTGATCAAAGAGTTGATCGCGGGATGATGTGTTACGGAAAGAGTAAAGAGACTTGCCGGTAACGAGATTGAACAAGGTATCGGTATACCGACGATCGAATCTCGGGCAAGTATAATACCACTAGACAAAGGGAATTGTATACGGGATTGATCGAGTCCTTGACATCGTGGTTCATCCGATGAATTCATCGCGGAACATGTGGGAGCCAACATGGGTATCCAGATCCTGATGTTGGTTATTAACCAGAGAACGTCTCGGTCATGTCTACATGTCTCCCGAACCCGTAGGGTCTACACACTTAAGGTTCGATGACGCTAGGGTTATAAAGGAAGTTTGTATGTGGTTACCGAATGTTGTTTGGAGTCCCGGATGAGATCCCGGACGTCACGAGGAGTTCCGGAATGGTCCGGACGTAAAGATTTATATATGGAAAGTTGTTGTTCGGGTTCCGGGAAAAGTTCGGGTTTTTCCGGTATTGTAACGGGAAGCTTCCAGAGGTTCCGGAGGATTCCGGAGGGGTCCGGAGGTCCGGAAATTGTTCCACCGTGTCCAATACAGTAGCATGGGCTGTAGGGGGCGCCCTAGCCTTAATGGGCCGGGGGCACCAGCCCCCCCAGGGCCCATGCGCATGGGAAAAGGGGAAACCCTAAGGGGGAGGGCCTCCACTTGACTTGGGAGGCACTCCTCCCCCCTTGGCCGCCGCCCCAGCCCTAGATGAGATCTAGGGGGGGCGGCCCCCTCTTCCCCCCACCTATAAATAGTGGAGGGGTGGGAGGGCAGCCGCACCCCAATTTCTGGTGCAGCCCTCCCCCTCTCCCAAGTACTCCTCCTCTCTCGCGGTGCTTGGCGAAGCCCTGCAGGATTGTCACGCTCCTCCACCACCACCACGCTGTTGTGCTGCTGCTGGATGGAGTCTTCCTCAACCTCTCCCTCTCTCCTTGCTGGATCAAGGCATGGGAGACGTCACCGGGCTGTACGTGTGTTGAACGCAGAGGTGCCGTCCGTTCGGCACTAGGATCTCCGGTGATTTGGATCACGATGAGTATGACTCCTTCAATCTCGTTCTCTTGAACGCTTCTGCTTAGCGATCTACAAGGGTATGTAGATGCACTCTCCTTCCCTTCGTTGCTGGTTTGTCCATAGATAGATCTTGGTGACACGTAGGAAAATTTTGAATTTCTGCTACGTTCCCCAACAGTGGCATCATGAGCTAGGTCTTTGCATAGATTCTTTGCACGAGTAGAACACAAAGTAGTTGTGGGCGTTGATGTTGTTCAATATGCTTACCGTTACTAGTCCAATCTTGATTCGGCGGCATCGTGGGATGAAGCGGCCCGGACCGACCTTACATGTAGTCTTACGTGAGACAGGTTCCACCGATTGACATGCACTTGTTGCATAAGGTGGCTAGCGGGTGCCAGTCTCTCCCACTTTAGTCGGATCGGATTCGATGAAAAGGGTCCTTATGAAGGGTAAATAGCAATTGACATATCACGTTGTGGTTTTTGCATAGGTAAGAAACCTTCTTGCTAGAAACCCATAGCAGCCACGTAAAACATGCAAACAACAATTTGAGGACGTCTAACTTGTTTTTGCAGGGTATGCTATGTGATATCATATGGCCAAGAAGAATGTGATGAATGATATGTGATGTATGAGATTGATCATGTTCTTCTAATCGGAATCACGACTTGCATGTCGATGAGTATGACAACCGGCAGGAGCCATAGGAGTTGTCTTTAATTATTTTATGACCTGCGTGTCATTGAACAACGCCACGTAATTACTTTACTTTATTGCTAACCGGTAGACATAGTAGTAGAAGTAATAAGTTGAGATCATGATGATGGAGATCATGGTGTCATGCCGGTGATGATGATGATCATGGAGCCCCGAAGATGGAGATCAAAAGGAGCAAAATGATATTGGCCATATCATGTCACTTTTTGATTGCATGTGATGTTTATCATGTTTATGCATCTTATTTGCTTAGAACGACGGTAGTAAATAAGATGATCCCTCATTAAAATTTCAAGAAAGTGTTCCCCCTAACTGTGCACCATTGCGAAAGTTCGTCGTTTCGAAGCACCACATGATGATCGGGTGTGATAGATTCTTACGTTCACATACAACGGGTGAAGCCAGATTTACAGACGCGAAACACTTAGGTTGACTTGTCGAGCCTAGCATGTACAGACATGGCCTGGGAACACAAGAGACTGAAAGGTCGAGCATGAGTCGTATAGTAGATACGATCAACATGAAGATGTTCACCGATATGACTAGTCCGTCTCACATGATGATCGGACACGGCCTAGTTGACTTGGATCATGTAATCACTTAGATGACTAGAGGGATGTCTATCTGAGTGGGAGTTCATAAGATGAACTTAATTATCCTAAACATAGTCAAAAGATCTTTGCAAATTATGTAAGCTCGCGCTTTAGTTCCACTGTTTAGATATGTTCCTAGAGAAAATATAGTTGAAAGTTGACAGTAGCGATTATGCGGACAATAGAAAGCTTATGTCCTTAATGCACCGCTCAGTGTGCTGAACCCCAAATGTCGTTTGTGGATGTTGTGAACATCGGACATACACATTTTGATAACTACGTGATAGTTTAGTTAAATGGTTTAGATTTGAGGCACCAAAGACGTTTTTGAAATGTCGCGGAACATATGAGATATTTCAAGGGCAGAAATTGGGATTTCAGGCTCATGCCCACGCCAAGAGGTATAAGACCTCCGACAAATTTTCTTATCCTGCAAACTAAGGGAGAAAAGCTCAATCGTTGAGCTTGTGCTCAGATTGTCTGAGTACAACAATCACTTGAATCGAGTGGGAGTTGATCTTCCAGATGAGATAGTGATGTTTCTCCAAAGTCATTGCCACCAAGCTGCTAGAGCTTCGTGATGAACTATAACATATCAAGGATAGATATGATGATCCTTGAGGTATTCGTGATGTTTGACACCGCGAAAGTAGAAATCAAGAAGGAGCATCAATTGTTGATGGTTGGTGAAACCACTAGTTTCAATAAGGGCAAGGGCAAGAAGGGATACTTCATGAAACTACAAATCAGCTGCTGCTCTAGTGAAGAAACCCAAGGTTGAACCCAAACACGAGACTAAGTGCTTCTGTGATAAGGGGAACAATCACTAGAGCGGAATTACCCTAGATACTTGGTAGATAAGAAGGCTGGCAAGGTCGATAGAAGTATATTGGATATACATTATGTTAATGTGTACTTTACTAGTACTCCTAGTAGCACCAGGGTATTAAGATACCGGTTCGGTTGCTAAGTGTTAGTAACTCGAAATAAAAGCTACGGAATAAATGGAGACTAGCTAAAGGTGAGCTGGCGATATGTGTTGGAAGTTTTCCAAGCTTGATGTGATCAAGCATCGCACGCCCCCTCTACCATCGAGATTGGTGTTAAACCTAAATAATTGTTATTTGGTGTTTGCGTTGAGCATAGACATGATTGGATTATGTCTATCGCAATAGGGTTATTCATTTAAGGAGAATAATGGTTACTCTGTTTATTTGCATAAAACCTTCAATGGTCTTACACCCAAAATGAATGGTTTATTGAATCTCGATCGTAGTGATACACATATTAATGCCAAAAGATATAAGATAGTAATGATAGTACCACCTACTTGTGACACTGCCATGTAAGTCATATTGGATAAAACGCATGAAGAAGCTCCATGTTGATGGATCTTTGGACTCACTCATTTTTGGAAAAGTTTGAGACATGTGAACCATGACTATTGGTGTATATGCATGAAGAAAATCCATGCAAATGGACCGTTTGGACTCACTTGATTTTGAATCACTTGAGACATGCAAATCATACCACATGGGCAAGATGACTGAAAGCCTCGTTTTCAGTAAAATGGAACAAGAAAGCAACTTGTTGGAAGTAATACATTTTGATGTGTGCAGTCCAATGAGTGCAGAGGCACGCAGTGGATATCGTTGTGTTCTTACTTCACGGATGATTTGAGTAGATACTGAGTATATTTACTTGATGAAACACAAGTCTGAATTATTGAATGGTTCAAGTGTTTTCAGAGTGAAGTTGAAGATCATCGTGACAAGAGGCTAAAATGTCAATGATATGATAATAGAGATGAGTATCTGAGTTACGAGCTTTGGCACGCAATTAAGACATTGTGGAAATTGTTTCACAATTAATACCGCCTGGAACACCATAGTGTGAGGGTGTGTCCGAACATCATAGTTGCACCCTATTGGATATGGTGCGTACCATGATATCTCTTATTGAATTACCACTATCATTCATGGGTTAGGCATTAGAGAAAACTGCACTCACTTTAAATAGGGCACCACGTAATTCCATTGAGACGACACCATTTGAACTATGGTTTGGAGAAACCTAAGTTGTCGTTTCTTAAAAGTTTGGGGCTGCGACGCTTATGTGAAAAAGTTTCAGGTTGATAAGCTCGAACCCAAAGCGGATAAAATGCATCTTCATTGGACACCCAAAACAGTTGGGTATACCTCCTAATTCAGATCCGAAAGCAATAGGGATTGTTTCTTGAATTGGGTCCTTTCTCGAGGAAGAGTTTGTCTCGAAAAATTGAGTGGGAGGATGGTGGAGACTTGATATGGTTATTGAACCGTCACTACAACTAGTGTGTAGCAGGGCACAGGAAGTTGTTCCTGTGGCACCTACACCAATTGAAGTAGAAGCTTATGATAGTGATCATGAAACTTCGGATCAAGTCACTACCGTACCTCGTAGGGTGACAAGGATGCGTACTGCTTCAGAGTGGTACAGTAATCCTGTCTTGAAGGTCATGTTGCTAGACAACAATGAACCTACGAGCTATGGAGAAGCAATGGTGGGCCCGGTTAGAAACCATGAAATCCGAGATAGGATCCATGTATCAGACCAAAGCATGGACTTTGGTGGACTTGCCCGATGATCGGCAAGCCATTGAGATAAATGTATCTTTAAGAAGACGGACGTGGACTGTATTGTCATCGTCTATGAAGCTCGACTTGTGGCGAAGAGTTTTTCACAAGTTCAAGGAGTTGACTACAATGAGATTTTCTCATCCGTAGCGATGCTTAAGTTTGTCGGAATCATGTTAGCATTAGCTGCATTTATGAAATCTAGCAGATGGATGTCAAAACGAGTTTCCTTGCTAGTCTTCGTAAGGAAATGTTGTATGTGATACAATCAGAAAGGTTTTGTCGATCCTAAGGATGCTAAAAGGTATGCTGGCTCCAGTGATCCTTCTAAGGACTAGAGTAAGCATCTCGGAGTTGGAATGTACACTTTGATGAGATGATCAAAGATTTTGGGTTTATACAAAGTTTATGAGAAACTTGTATTTCCAAAGAAGTGAGTGGGAGCACTATAGAATTTCTAATGAGTATATGTTGTTGACATATTGTTGATCAGAAATGATGTAGAATTTCTGGAGAGCATATAGGGTTATTTGAAAGATGTTTTTCAATAGAAAACCCGAATTAAGCTACTTGAACATTGAGCATCGAGATCAAAATGCTTAATAATACTTTCAAATGAGCACGTACCTTGACATGATCTTGAAGGTGTTCAAGATGGATCAGTCAAAGAAGGAGTTCTTGCCTGAGTTCTAAGGTACGAAGTTAAGACTTAAAGCTCGACCACGGCAGAAAAGAGAGAAAGGACGAAGTTCGTCCCCTATGCTTTAGATTTAGGCTCTACAGTATGCTATGCTAAGTACCACACCTGATGTGTGCCTTGCCACATGTCTGGCAAGAGGGTACAAAGGTGATCAAGGAGTGGATCACCAGATAGCGGTCAAAATTATCCTTAGAGGAATAAGGATATGTTTCTCGATTATGGAGGTGATAAAGAGTTCGGCGTACAGGGTTACGACGATGCAAGCTTTAACACCTATCCAAATGACTCTGAGTAGCAAACCGGATACGTATAGTGGAGCGACCATTTGGAATAGCTCCAAGTGGAGCATGGAAGCAGCATTTACAATATGACCTAGAGATTTGCAAAGTACATACGGATCTGAATGTAGCAGACCCATTGACTAAAACCTCTCTCACAAGCAAAACATGATCAATCCATAGAACTCATTGAGTCTTAATCACATGATGATGTGAATTGTTTAATGACACTAGTAAACTCTTTGGATGTTGGTCACATGGCGATGTGACCTGTGAGTGTTAATCACATGGCGATGTGAACTAGATCATTGACTCTAGTGCAAGTGGGAGACTGTTGGAAATATGCCCTAGAGGCAATAATAAATTAGTTATTATTATATTTCCTTGTTCATGATAATCGTTTATTATCCATGCTATAATTGTATTGATAGGAAACTCAGATACATGTGTGGGTACATAGACAACACCATGTCCCTAGTAAGCCTCTAGTTGACTAGCTCGTTGATCAATAGATGGTTACGGTTTCCTGACCATGGACATTGGATGTCGTTGATAACGGGATCACATCATTAGAAGAATGATGTGATGGACAAGACCCAATCCTAAGCCTAGCACAAAGATCGTAGTTCGTATGCTAAAGCTTTTCTAATGTCAAGTATCATTTCCTTAGACAATGAGATTGTGAAACTCCCAGATACCGTAGGAATGCTTTGGGTGTACCAAACGTCACAACGTAACTGGGTGGCTATAAAGGTGCACTACAGGTATCTCCGAAAGTGTCTGTTGGGTTGGCACGAATCGAGACTGGGATTTGTCACTCCGTGTGACGGAGAGGTATCTCTGGCCCACTCGGTAGGACATCATCATAATGTGCACAATGTGATCAAAGAGTTGATCGTGGGATGATGTGTTACGGAACGAGTAAAGAGACTTGCCGGTAACGAGATTGAACAAGGTATCGGTATACCGACGATCGAATCTCGGGCAAGTACAATACCGCTAGACAAAGGGAATTGTATACGGGATTGATTGAGTCCTTGACATCGTGGTTCATCCAATGAGATCATCGTGGAACATGTGGGAGCCAACATGGGTATCCAGATCTCGCTGTTGGTTATTAACCGGAGAACGTCTCGGTCATGTCTACATGTCTCCCGAACCCGTAGGGTCTACACACTTAAGGTTCGATTACGCTAGGGTTATAAAGGAAGTTTGTATGTGGTTACCGAATGTTGTTCGGAGTCCCGGATGAGATCCCGGACGTCACGAGGAGTTCCGGAATGGTCCGGGGGTAAAGATTTATATATGGAAAGTTGTTGTTCGGGTTCCGGCAAAAGTTCGGGTTTTTCCGGTATTGTACCGAGAAGCTTCCAGAAGGTTCCGGAGGATTCCGGAGGGGTCCGGAGGTCTCGAAATTGTTCCACCACGTCCAATACAGCAGCATGGGCTGTAGGGGGCGCCCTAGCCTTAATGGGCCAGGGGCACCAGCCCCCCAAGGCCCATGCGCATGGGAAAAGGGGAAACCCTAAGGGGGAGGGCTTCCACTTGACTTGGGAGGCACTCCTCCCCCCTTGGCCGCCGCCCCAACCCTAGATGGGATCTAGGGGGGCCGGCCCCCTCTTCCCCCCACCTATAAATAGTGGAGGGGTGGGAGGGCAGCCGCACCCCAAGTTCTGGCACAGCCCTCCCCCTCTCCCAAGTACTCCTCCTCTCTCGCGGTGCTTGGCGAAGCCCTGCAGGATTGTCACGCTCCTCCACCACCACCACGCCGTCGTGCTGCTGCTGGATGGAGTCTTCCTCAACCTCTCCCTCTCTCCTTGCTGGATCAAGGCATGGGAGACGTCACCGGGCTGTACGTGTGTTGAACACAGAGGTGCCGTCCGTTCGGCACTAGGATCTCCGGTGATTTGGATCACGATGTGTACGACTCTTTCAACCCCGTTCTCTTAAACGCTTCCGCTTAGCGATCTACAAGGGTATGTAGATGCACTCTCCATCCCTTCGTTGCTGGTTTGTCCATAGATAGATCTTGGTGACACGTAGGAAAATTTTGAATTTCTGCTATGTTCCCCAACAAAAACATACATCAAGTGGCACATGATATACCATTGTCACCACAGATAATCACGGCAAGACATACATCAAGTGTTCTCATAAAAGACTCAATCCGATAAGATTACTTCAAAGGGGAAACTCAATTCATCACAAGAGAGTAGAGGGGGAGAAATATCATAAGATCCAACTACAATAGCAAAGCGCGGGATACATCAAGATCGTGCCATAGAGGGAACACGAGAGAAAACACGAGAGAGAGAGAGAGAGAGAGAGAGAGAGAGAGATCAAACACATCGCTACTGGTACATACCCTCAGCCCCGAGGGTGAACTACTCCATCCTCGTCATGGATAGCACCGGGATGATGAAGATGGCCACCGGTGATGGGATCCCCCTCCGGCAGGGTACCGGAACGGGCTCCCGAGAGGTTTTTGGTGGCTACAGAGGCTTGCGGCGGCGGAACTCCCGATCTATCTTCTGTTCTAGAAGTTTTAGGGTACGTAGGTATATATGGGTACAGGGGGTACGTTGGTGGAGCTACGGGGGGCCCACGAGGTAGGGGGGCGCCCGAGGGATGGGCGCGCCCCCCACCCTCGTGGGCATCCCGTATCTCCCCTGACATGCACCCCAAGTTCCCTAGGTTGCTTTCCTTCCGAAAATAACTTCTCCAGTTGATTTCGTTCCGTTTTGACTCTGTCTGATATTCCTTTTTCTCGAACTGAAATAGGCATAAAACAACAAATCTGGGCTGGGCCTCCGGTTAATAGGTTAGTCCCAAAAATAGTATAAAAGTGGATAATAAAGCCCAATATAGCCTAAAACAGTAGATAAAGTAGCATGGAGCAATCAAAAATTATAGATACGTTGGAGACATATCAAGCATCCCCAAGCTTAATTCCTGCTCGTCCTCGAGTAGGTAAATGATAAAAAAGAATTTTTGATGCAAAGTGATACTTTGGCATAATTTCAATGTAATTCTTCTTACTTGTGATATGAATATTCAGATCTGAAAGATTCAAGACAAAAGTTCATATTGACATAAAAGTAATAATACTTCAAGCATACTTAATCAAGGCAATCATGTCTTCTCAAAATAGCATGTCAAAAGAAAGTTCATCCCTACAAAATCATATAGTTAGGCTATGCTTCATTTTCGTCACACAAAGATGTTCCCAACTTCTATACCCCCGATGACAAGCCAAGCAATTGTTTCATACTTAAATAATCTCAAACTTTTTCAACCTTCACGCAATACATGAGCGTGAGCCATGGATATAGCACTATGGGTGGAATAGAATATGATAATGGGGATTGTGTGGAGAAGACAAAAAAGGAGAAAGTCTCACATTGACGAGGATAATCAACGGGCTATGGAGATGCCCATTAATTGATGTCAACATGAGGAGTAGGGATTGCCATGCGACGGATGGACTAGAGCTATGAATGCTCAACAAAAGAAAACTAGTGGGTGTGCATCCAACTCGCTTGCTCATGAAGACCTAGGGCATTTGAGGAAGCCCATCGTAGGAATATACAAGCCAAGTTCTATAATGAAAAATTCCCACTCGTGTGAAAAGACAACTTATGAGACTCACTACATGAAGAACAAGGTGCTCCTTTGAAGCACAATATATGAGACTCACTACATGAAGAACAAGGTGCTACTTTGAAGCACAAGTGTGGAAAAAGAGATAGTAGCATTGCCCTTTTTATTTTTTTATTTTTTTTCTCTCTTTTTTGGGCCTTTCTGTTTTTTTCTTTTGGCCTTTCTTCTTTTTTTTTTGTTTAGGCAATGCTCTAATAATGATGATCATCACACTTCTATTGATTACAACATGAGGGTTACAACTCGAAACTTAGAACAAGATATGACTCTATATGAATGCCTTCGGCAGTGTAGCGGGATGGTGCAATGAATCAAGAGTGACATGTATGAAAATAATGCATGGTGGCTTTGCCACAAATACGATGTCAACTACATGATCATGCAATGGCAATATGACAAAAGTAATGTATGTCATGATGATGATGATGGTAGTTGCATGGCAATATATCTCGGAATGGCTATGGAAATGCCATAATAGGTAGGTATGGTGGCTGTTTTGAGGAAGATATAAGGAGGTTTATGTGTGATAGAGCGTATCGTATCACGGGGTTTGGATGCACCGGCGAAGTTTGCACCAACTCTCAAGGTGAGAAAGGGCAATGCACGGTATCGAAGAGGCTAGCAAGGGCGGAAAGGTGAGAGTTCATATAATCCATGGACTCAACATTAGTCAAAAGAACTCATATACTTATTGAAAATA
This sequence comes from Triticum timopheevii, assembly GCA_963921465.1. NCBI lineage: Eukaryota > Viridiplantae > Streptophyta > Magnoliopsida > Poales > Poaceae > Triticum > Triticum timopheevii. The sequence continues at coordinate 80,380,058 of OY997272.1, read as the reverse complement.
TTTAGAAGTCATCAAAAACCAAGTACTACGCGCATGCTCCTAGGAGGATAGATTGGTAGGAAAAGACCATCGCTCGTCCCCGACCGCCACTCATAAGGATGCACAAGCCAGGTACACTTCATGTTTCAAATTTGTTACACAACTTTAACCATACGTGCATGCTACGGGACTTGAAAACTTCGACACAAGCATTCTTTGAATTCATAATCTCCCAACTTGCATGACTTTGATATTATCACCTCGACATCTCAAAACAATTATCAAGCATCAAACTTATCTTAGTATTCAATTCACTCAAAAGAAAGTTTCACATATCTTGAACACCAAGTATATTAACATTAAGCAAATTACCATGCTATTAACGACTCTCAAAATAATCTAAGTGAAGTATGAGAGTTCATCTATTTCTTCAAAATAAAACTACCACCATGCTCTAAAAGATATAAGTGATGCACTAGAGCAAATGACAAACTACTCCGAAAGATATAAGTGAAGGTCAATGAGTAGCTAAATAATTATGCAACTATGCGAAGACTCTCTCTCTCATTTAATAATTTCATATCTTGATACTTTATTCAAACAGCAAGCAAAGCTAAAGAAAACTACATTGCATGGATAACACAACTCATGTGAGGAAGCCAAAACTTAGGCTCAACCGATACTAACCGATAGTTGTTGAAGAAGAAAGGTGGGATGCCTACTGGGGCATCCCCAGGCTTAGATGCTTGATAATTCTTGAAATATTATATTGGGGTGCCTTGGGCATCCCCAAGCTTGAGCTTTTGTGTCTCTTTAATTCCTCTAATATCATGGTATCTCTTTTTATCAAAAGCTTCATTCACAACAAACTCAACAAGAACTCGTGAGATAGGTTAGTATAAACCAATGCAAAACCTTATCATTTTCTACTATAGAAAATCACTTAAATAATTATTAAACATTGCATACTAAATGCCTCTGCATATTTAATACTCCTATCCTCAAATAGAATCATTAAACAAGCAAACATATGCAAACAGTGCAACCATAACAGCAATCTGCCAAAACAGTACAGTCTGTAAAGAATGCAGGAGTATCAATACTTCCCTAACTCTAAAAATTATGAACTAAAATTCCCACTGTAATAAATTTATAAGAGATCAATATGCAAGAAGATTCAACATTATACCACTCTCTGACTTTTCTAGGGAATTTTTTCAACAGCGGTAAACTTTCTGTTTTCAAACAGCAACATGTATAGTAGCAAAATAAGCATGGCAAAGGCTATCCTTGACTTCTTTATTGAAACTAAAGATGAAAAACATTATTCTTAATAACAGAAAGCTAATACTAACAAAAGAAAATGACTCTCCAAGCAAAACACATCTCATGTGGTGAATAAAAATATAGCTCCAATTAAAGTTACCGATGAACGAAGACGAAAGAGGGGATGCCATCCGGGGCATCCCCAAGCTTAGGCTCTTGGTCATCCTTGAATATTACCTTGGGGTGCCTTGGGCATCCCCAATATTAGGCTCTTGTCACTCCTTGTTCCATAGTCCATCGAATCTTTACCCAAAACTTGAAAACTCCACAACACAAAACTCAACAGAAAACTCGTAAACTCCGTTAGTATAAGAAAACAAAACCACCACTTAGGGACTGTAATGAACTCATTCTAAATTCATATTGGTGTTAGACGTACTGTATTTCAACTTCTCTATTGTTTATACCCTCCGATACTACTCATAGATTCATCAAAATAAGCAAACAACACATAGAAAACAGAATTTGTCAAAAACAGAACAGTCTGTAGTAATCTGTATCAAACGTATACTTATGGAACTCCAAAAATCCTACCAACTTAGGAAGTCCTAAGAAATTTTTGTTCCAATCCAGAGCAAAAAGAATCAGATCAGAATCACGTTTATGTGAATTAACAAAACTAAGTTACTGGGTGCAAAAGTTTCTAATTTTCAGCAGGATCAACACAACTATCACCGTAAGCCATCCTAAAGGTCTTACTTGGCACTTTATTGAAACAAAGGCTATAGAACATGATTACTAAAGTAGAATAATCATGTGAACACACAAAAAACAGTAAGGATAGGTATTGGGTTGTCTCCGAACAAGCGCTTTTCTTTAATGCCTTTCTAGCTAGGCATGATGATGACAATGATGCTCACATAAAAGATAAGAATTGAAACATAACGGGAGCATCATGAAGCATATGACTAGCACATTTAAGTCTAACCCACTTCCTATGCATAGGGATTTTGTGAGCAAACAACTTATGGGAATGATAATCAACTAGCATAGGAAGGTAAAACAAGCATAACTTCAAAACTTTAAGCACATAGAGAGGAAACTTGATATTATTGCAATTCCTAAAAGCATATATTCCTCCCTCATAATAATTTTCAGTAGCATCATGAATGAATTCAACAATATAACCAGCACCTAAAGCATTCTCTTCATGATCTACAAGCTTAAAAAATTTATTACTCTCCACATAAGCAAAATTCTTCTCATCAATAGTAGTGGGGGTATCATAAGAGACTTGAACACTAAAAATTGTTTCCACATTAAAAGTATAATGTTCAGAAAAAGGGTAATCATAATCATGACAATATTTGTAAACATAATCATCACTACTTTTTATAGCATAAGTTTCATCACAATAATCATCATAAGTAGCAACTTCGTTCTCATCATAATCGATTGAAACCTCTCCCAAGATAGTGGAATCACTAAATAAAGTTGACACTCTTCCAAATCCACTTTCATATTCATCACAATAAGATTCAACATCCTCCAAAATAGTGGGATCACTACTTGCTAAAGTTGACTCTCTTCCAAACCCACATTCATCGATATAATCATCATAGGTAGGAGGCATGCTATTATCATAACAACTTTGCATATCAAAACTTGGGATGCTAAAAATATCATCTTCAATAAACATAGCATCCCCAAGCTTGGGACAAACATTAATTCCAGCAAATATATTCTCAAATATTTCATTCCAATCAAACATAGCTTCCCCAACCTTGGGCCCTTTCATATCATAAGCATAATCACTCTCATCATTAAAAATATTGCTAGCACCAATAGTATAGCAATTATCATCATCACAATGAGTAGTAGGAGCAACATCATTTGGGAGGGATACCTTTTTACCTTTGTTGCTCCTTCTTTTCTTTTTCTTCTTCACATTATGTGTAGGTTCAACCTTCCTCTTTGAGCTCCTTATTGATGAGATTGGTTGAATAGAAAGCTCCTCCTCGTTACCTGATTCATCATAAGAAATAATAGGAGGATATTGGGAAGTCTCTTCCCTTTCATTAGTATTTTCATCATATTCTATTTGCTTTCTTTTCTTTATGTAATTGGCAATATACGGATTATCAATGCAATTCACCGCACAATACATATAAATTTCTTCTAGATCAAAACCAAGAAGTTTGTAACGGGCAAATTCTGGAAGATAATTAGTTAAATGTTTAATTTCTTCGCAACCCATAAGCAAGCTAAGCTCATTATAATGTGCAAGGGAAATCAACTCATCACAATTTTTGAACACGATTAGATCATGAAACAATTTGCATCGGATAGCTAAATGACCACTTTCATTGCAAAGTCCACAAGTACGGCCAAGAAAATTTTAATTTTTAGCACAAACATCTAGCCTTTCTTGCAACAATTTAGTTTCTAAGTGCTTATGCCTCTTGCAATAAATATCTTCTCTATTTGGTGTGTTCATGCAAACATGCACTCCACAAAAGTTGACATGCTCATAAGAGATATTTTCATCATAACTAGCGCAATCATCATTAGCATCATGGATATTCAAAGAATTCATACTAACAACATTGCAATCATGCTCATCATTCAAAGATTTAGTGCCAAACAATTTAGAGATTTCTTCTTCTAGCACTTGAGCACAATTATCCTTTCATCATACTCACGAAAGATATTAAAAAGGTGAAGAGTATGAGACAAACTCAATTCCATTTTTTTGTAATTTTCTTTTATAGACTAACTAGTGCTAAAACAAGAAACAAAAAGATTCGATTGCAAGATCTAAAGATATACCTTCAAGCACTCACCTCCCCGGCAATGGCGCCAGAAAAGAGCTTGATGTCTACTACACAACCTTCTTATTGTAGACGTTGTTGGCCCTGCAAGTGCACAGGTTTGTAGGACAGTAGCAAATTTCCCTCAAGTGGATGACCTAAGGTTTATCAATCTGTGGGAGGTGTAGGATGAAGATGGTCTCTCTCAAATAACCCTGCAACCAAATAACAAAAAGTCTCTTGTGTCCCCAACACACCCAATACAATGGTAAATTGTATAGGTGCACTAGTTCGGCGAAGAGATGGGGATACAAGTGCAAAATAGATAGTAGATATAGGTTTTTGTAATCTGAAATAATAAAAACAGCAAGGTAACTAATGGTAAAAGTGAGCGTAAACGGTATTGCAATGATAGGAAACAAGGCCTAGGGTTCATACTTTCACTAGTGCAAGTTCTCTCAGCAATAATAACATAGATAGATCATATAGCAAGCCCTCAACATGCAACAAAGAGTCACTCCAAAGCCACTAATAGCGGAGAACAAACATAGAGATTATGGTAGGGTACGAAACCACCTCAAAGTTATTCGGATAATTCTATAAAAGAGTTCGTACTAGAATAACACCTTAAGACACAAATCAACCAAAACCCTAATGTCACCTAGATACTCCATTGTCACCTCAAGTATCTGTGGGCATGATTATACGATATGCATCCCAGAATCTCAGATTCATCCAACCAACATAAAAGTACTTCATAGAGTGCCCCAAAGTTTCTATCGGAGAGTCAAGAACGTGTGCCAACCCCTATGCATAGGTTCCCAATGTCACGAAACCCGCAAGTTGATCACCAAAACATACATCAAGTGGCACATGATATCCCATTGTCACCACATATAATCACGGCAAGACATACATCAAGTGTTCTCATAAAAGACTCAATCCGATAAGATAACTTCAAAGCGGAAACTCAATTCATCACAAGAGAGTAGAGGGGGAGAAACATCATAAGATCCAACTACAATAACAATGCTCGGGATACATCAAGATTGTGCCATAGAGGGAACACGAGAGAAAACATGAGAGAGAGAGAGAGATAGCTACTGGTACATACCCTCAGCCCCGAGGGTGAACTACTCCCTCCTCGTCATGGATAGCACCGGGATGATGAAGATGGCCACCGGTGATGGGATCCCCCTACGGCAGGGTACCGGAACGGGCTCCCGAGATGTTTTTGGTGGCTATAGAGGCTTGCGGCGGCGGAACTCCCGATCTATCTTCTGTTCTGGAAGTTTTAGGGTACGTAGGTATATATGGGTGCAGGGGTACGTCGGTGGAGCTACGGGGTCCCCACGAGGTAGGGGGTGCACCCGGGGGGGTGGGCGCACCCCCCACCCTCGTGGGCAGCCCCTATCTCCCCTGACGCGCACTCCAAGTTCCCTGGGTTGCTTTCCTTCCAAAAATAACTTCTCCAGTTGATTTCGTTCCGTTTTGACTCCGTCTGATATTCCTTTTTCTCGAAACACTGAAATAGGCATAAAACAGCAAATCTGGGCTGGGCCTCCGGTTAATAGGTTAGTCCCAAAAATAATATAAAAGTGGATAATAAAGCCCAATATTGCCTAAAATAGTAGATAAAGTAGCATGGAGCAATCAAAAATTATAGATACGTTGGAGACATATCATCGCCCGCCTGAGTCCGGAACCATCGAAGGTTCCGGAATTGTGTTCGTCTGAGAGCCCGGCTGGCCATGGCTCTCGTCCACACGATCCGCGGGGATCTTGAACCCCGCGTGTTCGACGTCTGGGACACTGCCTCGGGGCGTCTCCGGAGTCACCTCCCCCCGCTCTGGGAGCCTTTGGGACAACACCTCCGTCTCGTCCGCGGGTTGAGGAGTAGTGGCTGTCGGAAGTGAATTCATCTCCGAATCGCTCAGGGACCCGGAGGAAGATACCTCGGGTTGATCCCTGGCGGGACTGCAGTATGTTCAGCGTTAAACAAAATCTATAGAGTGAAGTTTTGACGGAGTGCGGACACTTACGATCGCATTGGGGGCTTCCCCATCGGCAGCCACCCCTCCTCGCTAAGAGCGGCCGTGGTGGAGTAGTTCGGAAGGGGCACCTTCCCCTTCTTGGACGCCCCGGCCTCCCCTCCTGGGGCGGCCTTCCTCTTCTTCTCCCCCCCAGTGGGGGGAGGTAGAATCTATTCCTGATTCCCCCACCTCCGCGAGAGGAATCCGTCTCGTCGTCATCAGACGACAGGGGAATGACGGCCCTGCACCGAAGGCCTTTTCCGGCCCCCCGGTCCACTTCCCCGGGCCCCTCATCCTCTTCGGATGGGGCGTCTTCTTCATCTTCCTCCTCCCCTTCGTGGGAGGAGTCCGCCTCGTCATCTTCGGACGAGGCTTCCGGCACAACCTTACGCCAGAGACCCTTTCGGATCCCCGGGGCCTTCTTCTCGGCCTTCTTCTTCGACACCTTGTACGGTGCCGGGACCAGCATCTCCGTCAGGAGAGCATTAGCTGGGCCTTCTGGCAGAGGAGCCGGATAGTAAACCTGCTCCGCTGTCTCCACATAATCCTGAAGCAAACATGCATAATTACTTAAGGCTCTCCCATCAATATATTGGAAAGAACCGGGTCCGGTGGCAGTCTGAGAACTCACCTGACTAGGAGCCCGCGCGGCGTGAAGCCCGCGGTCCTCGGATGTGGAAGGAGGTACTTCAGAGGCCTTGAATAGCACCTTCCATGCGCCTTTGTGCGTCATGTCGTAGAGCTTCAGGAGCATCCGGTGTTCGATCGGGACGAACTCCCACAGATTGACTGCCCGCCTCTGGCAGGGCAGGATCCGGCGAACGAGCATGACCTGGATCACGTTGACAAGCTTTATGTTCTTGTCCTTCATGCTTTTGATGCATGTCTGGAGTCCGGTCAGCTCCGTAGAATCGCCCCAGGACAGGCCCTTCCTTTCCCAGGAGGTGAGCCGCATGGGGGCTCCGGATCTGAATTCGGGGGCCACCGCCCAGTTGGCACCGCGCGGCTCAATGATGTAGAACCACCCCGATTGCCATCCTTTTATGGTCTCCGCAAAGGAGCCGTCTAGCCATGTGACGTTGGGCATTCTGCCCACCATGGCCCCTCCGCACTCCGCTTGTTGGCCGCTTACAACCTTCGGCTTCACGCAGAAAGTTTGCAACCATAGGCCAAAGTGAGGCTGGATGCGGAGGAAGGCCTCACATACGATGATGAACACCGAGATGGTGAGGATGAAATTTGGGGCTAGATCATGGAAATCTAGCCCGTAGTAGAACATGAGCCCGGAGACGAAGGGATGGAGTGGAAATCCCAGTCAACAAACGAAGTGGGCGACGAATACGACCCTCTCGTGGGGTCCTGGGGTCGGAATGACCTGCCGTGCGTCCGGTAGCCAGTGCGCTATGTCCGCGGCCAAATATCCGGCCACCCGAAGATTTGTGATGTGCTTCTCCTTGACAGTGGAGGCTGATACGTCTCCAACGTATCTATAATTTTTGATTGCTCCATTCTACTTTATCTACTGTTTTGGACTATATTGGGCTTTATTTTCCACTTTTATATTATTTTTGGGACTAACCTATTAACCGGAGGCCCAGCCCAAAATTGCTGTTTTTTTGCCTATTTCAGTGTTTCGAAGAAACGGAATATCAAACGGAGTCCAAACGAAATGAAACCTTCGGGAACGTGATTTTCTCACCGAACGCGATCCAGGAGACTTGGACCCTGCTCCAAGGAACAAAAGAGTCGGTCACGAGGGTGGGGGCTCCCCCCCCCTAGGGCGCGCCCCCTACCTCGTGCCCCCCCTGTTACTCCACCAACGTACTCCTTCCTCCTATATATACCTACGTATCCCCAAACGATCAGAAGAGGAGCCAAAAACCTAATTCCACCACCGCAACCTTCTGTATCCATGAGATCCCATCTTGGGTCCTGTTCCGGAGCTCCGCTGGAGGGGGCATCCACCACGGAGGGCTTCTACATCAACACCATAGCCCCTCCAATAAAGTGTGAGTAGTTTACTTTAGACCTTCGGGTCCATAGCTAGTAGCTAGATGGCTTCTTCTCTCTTTTTGGATCTCAATACAATGTTCTCCCCCTCTCTCGTGGAGATCTATTTGATGTAATCTTCTTTTTGCGGTGTGTTTGTTGAGACCGATGAATTGTGGGTTTATGATCTAGCTTATCTATGAATAATATTTGAATCTTCTCTGAATTCTTTTATGTATGATTGAGTTATCTTGGCAAGTCTCTTCGAATTATCCGTTTGGTTTGGCCAACTAGATTGGTACTTCTTGCAATGGGAGATGTGTTTAGATTTGGGTTCAATCTTGCGGTGTCCTTTCCCAGTGATAGAAGGGGCAGCAAGGCACGTATTGTATTGTTGCGATCGAGGATAACTAGATGGGGTTTTCTATCATATTGCATGAATTTATCCCCCTACATCATGTCATCTTGCTTAAGGCGTTACTCAGTTTTTAACTTAATACTCTAGATGCATGCTGGATAGCGATCGATGAGCGGAGTAATAGTAGTAGATGCAGAATCATTTCGATCTACTTGTCTTGGACGTGATGCCTATATACATGATCATACATAGATATACTCACAACTATGCTCAATTCTGTCCATTGTTCAACAGTAATTTGTTCACCCACCGTAGAACATCTATGCTCTTGAGAGAAGCCACTAGTGAAACCTATGGCCCCCGGGTCTATTCTCATCATATCAATCTCCATTACTTTATTACTTGCTTTGTTTTTCCTTTGCCTTTTACTTTTCACTTTGCATGTATATACCAAAAATACCAAAAATATTATTTATCATCTCTATCAGATCTCACTCTCGTAAGTGACCGTGAAGGGATTGACAACCCCTAATCGCGTTGGTTGCGAGGAGCTATTGTTTTGTGTAGTTACGAGGGACTTGTGTGTGGTCTCCTACTGGATTGATACCTTGGTTCTAAAAAACTGAGGGAAATACTTATGCTACTTTGCTACATCATCCTCTTCTCTTCGGGGAAATCCAACACAGTGCTCAAGAGGTATCAAGAAGAATTTTGGGAGCCGTTGCCGGGGAGGCTCACGCGAGCAAGTCAACCATACCAAGTACCCATGACAATCCCTATCTCTCGCATTACATTATTTGCCATTTGCCTCTCGTTTTCCTCTCCCCCACTTCACTCTTGCCGTTTTATTCGCCCTCTCTTTCCCAATCTCCTCCTCTTTTTCCCGTTGCCTTTCTGTTTGCTTGTGTGTTGGATTACTTGTTGCCATGGCGCAAGATAATATCAAATTGTGTGAATTCTCGAATACCAGTAATAATGATTTCCTTAGTACTCCGATTGCTCCTCTTAATAATTATGAGTCTTGTGAAATCAATACCGCTTTGCTGAATCTTGTTATGAAAGATCAATTCGCCGGCCTTCCTAGTGAAGATGCCGCTACTCATCTAAACAATTTTGTTGATTTGCGTGATATGCAAAATAAGAAAGATACTGATAACAATATTGTCAAATTGAAGTTATTTCTGTTTTCACTTAGAGATTGTGCTAAAGTTTGGTTTTCGCCTTTGCCTAAAAATAGTATTGATTCTTGGAACAAGTGCAAAGATGCTTTTATTTCTAAGTATTTTCCTCCCGCTAAGATCATCACTCTTAGGAACGATATTATGAATTTTAAACAACTTGATCATGAGCATGTTGCCCAATCTTGGGAAAGAATGAAATTGATGCTTCGCAATTGTACTACTCATGGTTTGAATTTATGGATGATCATACAAAAATTTTATGCCGGATTGAATTTTGCTTCTAGAAATCTTTTAGATTCGGCCGCGGGAGGCACATTTATGGAAATTACGTTAGGATATGCTACAAAATTGCTTGATAATATTATGGCTAGTTATTCTCAATGGCACACCGAAAGATCTTCTAGTAAAAAAGTGCATGCTATAGAAGAAATCAATGTTTTGAGTGAAAAGATGGATGAACTTATGAAGATGTTTGCTACTAAAAATACTCCTCTTGATCCCAATGATATGCCTTTGTCTACTTTGATTGAGAATAATAATGAATCTATGGATGTGAATTTTGTTGGTAGGAATAGTTTTGGAAACAACGCGTATAGAGGGAATTTTAATCCTAGGCCTTATCTTAGTAATCCTTCTAATAATTATGGAAATTCCTACAACAACTCTTATGGAAATTTTAATAAGATGCCCTCTGATTTTGAGAGTAGTGTTAAAGAGTTTATGAATTCATAAAAGAATTTTAATGCTTTGCTTGAAGAGAAATTGCTTAAAGTTGATGATTTGGCTAGGAACGTTGATAGAATTTCTCTTGAAATTGATTCTTTAAAGCTTAGATCTATTCCTCCTAAGCATGGTATCAATGAGTCTCTCAAAGCCATGAGAGTTTCCATTGATGAGTGCAAAGAGAGAACCGCTAGAATGCGTGCTTCCAAAGATTATTAAAGTGAGTTCTTCCAATTCCTATGAAAATCAACATAAAGATATAAAAGTTATTGATGTGTCCCCCATTAAATCTTTGTTTTGCAACATGAATCTTGATGAAACTGAATATGATTTTCCTTTACCTAGAAGGCGTTCTAAAAATTGGAGTTTCTAGATCTTCATGATGAAATTGATGAAAGTGGGATTGAAAGAAATAAAAACCTAGATGTTGCTAAACCCACTTTTTTGGATCTCAAGGAATTTAATTATTAAAATTTCTCTTTAATTGATTGTATTTCCCTGCTGCAATCCGTGCTAGATTCTCCTCATGCGTATAGTCAAAAAAGGCCTTTACCGAACACATTGTTGATGCCTTGATAAAATCTAATGAAGAAAAACTTGAGTTAAAAGTTTCTATCCCTAGAAAACTCTATGATGAGTGGGAACCTACTATTAAAATTAAAATTAAGGATTATGAGTTTCATGTTTTGTGTGATTTGGGTGCTAGTGTCTCTACTATTCCCAAAACTTGCATCTTGCGGATTTCACTATTAAAAAGCTTATGGGAAGAATTAATGATGTTCTTATTGTTGCAAATAGGAATTATGTGCCCGTAGATTTTATCGTTCTTGATATAGATTGCAATCCTTCATGTCCTATTATTCTTGGTAGACCTTTCCTTCGAACGATTGGTGCAATTATTGATATGAAGGAAGGGAATATTAGATTCCAATTTCCCTTGAAGAAGGGCATGGAACACCTACCTAGAAATGAAGTAAAATTACCCTATGAATCTATCATGAGAGCTAATTATGGATTGCCTACCAAAGATGGCAATACCTAGATCTATCCTTGCCTTTATGCCTAGCTAGAGGCAACCCAATTTTATTTTTGTTTTTTGTTTTTGCTTCTGTTTAGGAATAAACAATCCATCTAGCCTCTGTTTGGATGTGGTTTTATGTTTTAATTAGTGTTTGTGCTAAGTAGAACCTATAGGATAACCTACGATGATAGTTGATTTGATTCTGCTGAAAAACAGAAACTTTGCACGCACGAATATAATTTGTTTAAATCACAGAAACATGCTTTTGCATTGATTCTTTTTGCTGCTGTTCAACAAATAAATTATACAGGACTTCCTATTTTGGTAGGATTTTTAGAGTTCCAGAAGTTTGCGTTAGTTACAGATTGCTACAGACTGTTCTGTTTTTGACAGATTCTGTTTTGCGTGTGTTGTTTGCTAATTTTGATGAATCTATGACTAGTAAAATAGTTTATAATCCATAGAGAAGTTTGAATACAGTAGGTTTAACACCAATATAAATAAAGAATGATTTCATTACAGTACCTTAAGTAGTTCTTTTTTTTCTTTCTCTAACGGAGCTCACGAGATTTCTATTGAGTTTTGTGTTGTGAAGTTTTCAAGTTTTGGGTGAATTCTTTCGATGGGTTATGGAACAAGGAGTGGCAAGAGCCTAAGCTTGGGGATGCCAATGGAACCCCCAAGATAATCCAAGGACACCAAAATGTCAAAGCTTGGGGATGCCCCGAAAGGCATCCCCTCTTTCGTCTACTTCCATCGGTAATTTACTTGGAGCTATATTTTTATTCACCACATGATATGTGTTTTTCTTGGAGCGTCTTGTATCATTTGCGTCTTTGCTTGTTAGTTTACCACAATCATCCTTGCTGTAAACACTTTTTGAGAGAGCCATACATCAATTGGAATTTGTTAGAATACTCTATGTGCTTCACTTATAACTTTTGAGCTTGATAGTTTTGCTCATAGTGCTTCACTTATATCTTTTGAGCGTGATAATTTTTGCTCTAGTACTTCACTTAGATCTTTTAGAGCATGGTGGTGGATTTGTTTTAAAGAAACTATTGATCTCTCATGCTTCACTTAGATTATTTTGGGAGTCATTAATAGCATGGTAATTTGCTTAATGTTAATATACGTGGTATTCAAGATATGTGAAACTTTCTTTTGAGTGAATTGAATACTAAGATAAGTTTGATGCTTGATAATTGTTTTGACATATGGAGGTGATAATATCAAAGTCATGCTAGTCGAGTAATTGTGAATTTGAGAAATGCTTGTGTTGAAGTTTGCAAGTCCCGTAGCATGCACGTATGGTTAAAGTTGTGTAAGAAATTTGAATCATGAAGTGTACCTAGCTTGTGCATCCTTATGAGTGGCGGTCGGGGACAAGCGATGGTCTTTTCCTACCAATCTATCCCCCTAGGAGCATGCGCGTAGTACTTGATTTTTATGACTTCTAAATTTTTGCAATAAGTATATGAGTTCTTCTGACTAATGTTGAGTCCATGGATTATACGCACTCTCACCTTTCCGCCTTTGCTAGCCTCTTCGGTACCGTGCATTGCCCTTTCTCACCTTAAGAGTTGGTGCAAACTTTGCCGGTGCATCCAAACCCCGTGTTACGATACGCTCTATCACACATAAACCTCCTTATATCTTCCTCAAAACAGCCACCATACCTACCTATCATGGCATTTCCATAGCCATTCCGAGATATATTGCCATGCAACTTCCATCATCATCATAATGACATACTTTACTTTTGTCATATTGCCATTGCATGATCATGTAGTTGACATCGTATTTGTGGCAAAGCCACCATGCATTATTTTTCATACATGTCACTCTTGATTCATTGCACCATCCCGGTACACCGCCGGAGGCATTCATATAGAGTCATATCTTGTTCTAAGTTTCGACTGGTAATACTTATGTTGTAATCAATAGAAGTGTGATGATCATCATTATTAGAGCATTGCCCAAACAAAAAAAGGGGGAAAGACCAAAGAAAAAAAATGAAAGGCCCAAAAAAAAAGGGCAATGCTACTATCTCTTTTTCCACACTTGTGCTTCAAAGTAGCACCTTGATCTTCATGTAGTGAGTCTCATATATTGTGCTTCAAAGTAGCACCTTGTTCTTCATGTAGTGAGTCTCATAAGTTGTCCTTTTATACTAGTGGGAATTTTTCATTATAGAACTTGGATTGTATATTCCTACGATGGGCTTCCTCAAATGCCCTAGGTCTTCATGAGCAAGCGAGTTGGATGCACACCCACTAGTTTTCTTTTGTTGAGCATTCATAGCTCTAGTGCATCCGTTGCATGGCAATCCCTACTCCTCATGTTGACATCAATTAATAGGCATCTCCATAGCCCGTTGATTATCCTCGTCAATGTGAGACTTTCTCCTTTTTTGTCTTCTCCACACAATCCCCATCATCATATTCTATTCCACCCATAGTGCTATATCCATGGCTCACGCTCATGTATTGCGTGAAGGTTGAAAAAGTTTGATATTATTTAAGTATGAAACAATTGCTTGGCTTGTCATCGGGGGTATAGAAGTTGGGAACATCTTTGTATGACGAAAATGAAGCATAGCCTAACTATATGATTTTGTAGGGATGAACTTTCTTTTGCCATGCTATTTTTGAGAAGACATGATTGCTTTGATTAGTATGCTTGAAGTATTATTATTTTTTATATCAATATGAACTTTTTTCTTGAATCTTTTCAATCTGAATATTCATGCCACAATTATGAAGATTTACATTGAAATCATGCCAAAGTATCACTCCGCATCAAAAATTATTTTTTATCATTTACCTACTCGAGGACGAGCAGGAATTAAGCTTGGGGATGCCTGATACGTCTCCAATGTATCAATAATTTTTGATTGCTCCATGCTACTTTATCTACTGTTTTGGACTATATTGGGCTTTATTTTCCACTTTTATATTATTTTTGGGACTAACCTATTAACCAGAGGCCCAGCCCAGAATTGCTGTTTTTTTACCTATTTCAGTGTTTCGAAAAAACGGAATATCAAACGGAGTCCAAACGGAATGAAACCTTCGAGAACGTGATTTTCTCACCGAACGTGATCCGGGAGACTTGGACCCTGCTCCAAGGAACAAAAGAGTCGGTCACGAGGGTGGGGGGCGCGCCCCCTACCTCGTGGCCCCCTGTTGCTCCACCGATGTACTCCTTCCTCCTATATATACCTATGTATCCCCAAACGATCAGAATAGGAGCCAACAACCTAATTCCACCGCCGCAACCTTCTGTATCCATGAGATCCCATCTTGGGGCCTGTTCCAGATCTTCGCCGGAGGGGGCGTCCACCACGGAGGGCCTCTACATCAACACCATAGCCCCTCGGATGAAGTGTGAGTAGTTTACTTCAGACTTTCAGGTCCATAGCTAGTAGCTAGATGGCTTCTTCTCTCTTTTTGGATCTCAATACAATGTTCTCCCCCTCTCTTGTGGAGATCTATTCGATGTAATCTTCTTTTTGCTGAGTGTTTGTTGAGGCCGATGAATTGTGGGTTTATGATCCAGCTTATCTATGAATAATATTTGAATCTTCTCTGAATTCTTTTATGTATGATTGAGTTATCTTTGCAAGTCTCTTCGAATTATCCGTTTGGTTTGGCCAACTAGATTGGTAGTTCTTGCAATGGGAGAAGTGTTTAGCTTTGGGTTCAATCTTGCGGTGTCCTTTCCCAGTGACAGAAGGGGCAGCAAGGCATGTATTGTATTGTTGCCATCAAGGATAACAAGATGGGGTTTTTTTATCATATTGCATGAATTTATCCCTCTACATGATGTCATCTTGCTTAAGGCGTTACTCTGTTTTTAACTTAATACTCTAGATGCATGCTGGATAGCGGTCGATGAGTGGAGTAATAGTAGTAGATGTAGAATCGTTTCGATCTACTTGTCTTGGACGTGATGCCTATATACATGATCATACCTAGATATACTCATAACTATGCTCAATCCTGTCAATTGCTCAACAGTAATTTGTTCACCCACCATAGAATATCTATGCTCTTGAGAGAAGCCACTAGTGAAACCTATGGCCCCCGGGTCTATCCTCATCATATCAATCTCCATTACTTTATTACTTGCTTTGTTTTTAATTTGCCTTTTACTTTTCACACTGCATCTATATACCAAAAATACCAAAAATATTATTTATCATCTCTATCAGATCTCACTCTCGTAAGTGACCGTGAAGGGATTGACAACCCCTAATCGCGTTGGTTGCGAGGAGCTATCGTTTTGTGTAGGTACGAGGGACTTGTGCGTGGTCTCCTACTGGATTGATACCTTGGTTCTCAAAAACTGAGGGAAATACTTACGGTACTTTGCTGCATCATCCTCTCCTCTTCGGGGAAATCCAACGCAGTGCTCAAGAGGTAGCAGAGGCCACCCACTTGCCTCCTGCTCTAGACATGTTTAGCTGTGTGAAGAAGACTTGGGCTTGGGCGCTGGAGCTCGAGGGGGTAAGAGTGGGCCAAGGAGGAAGAATGCGTGGGTAACAATGGGGAAATCTTATCCCTTTATAGAGGAGCCGAGAGCGGTGCGCCTCCCCACTTGCCCGTTGAGAATCGCTTGTTTCCCAAGCGCCACGATTAATGGCATGGTGAGATTACCAATACCCGTATTGATGAGAATCCCGTGATAAGGGGACACGATCTCTGCTTTGACAAGATGTGTCAAAGAAACTGCCTCGCAATATGTGCTATAGCTGGTTGTGGGAAAACGGATCGAATAATGATTGAACCGTAATAACATGTCACGTCATCCGAATAAGTTGTCAGCAGATTGCATTTGTGAAATATCATTCTCTCTATTGTGGCATATGAAGATCATCTCACAGATCCGGACACGGTCTAAGTGTTCGATGATTACTTTGGATAATTCGGAGAAGCAACCTGCCTTGCAATGCCGAAGACAATACTGCGCGCCGGACTCATCGCCATTGAAGCTTGGTTCAGGGGCTACTGAGGGAGTCCTGGATTAGGGGGTATCCGGACAGCCGGACTATGTACAATATCCAGACTATTGAAGCGTGAAGATACAAGACTCAAGACTTCGGCCCGTGTCCGGATGGGACTCTCCTTTGCGTGCAAGGCAAGCTTGGCGATCCGGATATTATATTTCCTTCCTTGTAACCGACTCCATGTAAACCCTGGCCCTCTCCGGTGTCTATATAAACCGGAGGGGTTGGTCCTTAGAAGGCCGAACACAATTACAATCATACCATCATAGGCTAGCTCTTAGGGTTTAGCCTCTACGATCTCGTGGTAGATCTACTCTTGTACTACCCATATCATCAATATTAATCAAGCAGAAAGTAGGGTTTTACCTCCATCGAGAGGGCCCAAACCTGGGTAAACATTTGTGTCCTTTGCTTCCTGTTACCATCAGCCTTGACACACAGATTGAGACCCCCTACCCGAGATCCACTTGTTTTTACACCGACACCACTCATCTCGGACGCTATGTTTAAATGCCGCGAGTGCTTCGCCGTCTAGACAATGGACAATTTGGTTCTTTTTGATTAAGAACCTAGTCCAGAGCTTCCTGGCAGACTCCCCGGGCTGCTGGATGATGTGACTTAGGTCATCGGCATCCGGAGGCCGAACATATGTGCCTTGGCAGTTATTGCGGAAGGTGTCTTCCAAGTCTTCCCAGCTGCCGATGGAGTTCTCAGGGAGGCCGTTCAGCCAGTGCCGGGCCGGCCACTTTAATTTTAGTGGGAGGTATTTGATGGCGTGGATGTCATCACCGCGCGCCATGTGGATATGGAGGAGGAAATCTTCAATCCTTACTGCGGGGTCTGTTGTTCCATCGTATGATTCAATATTCATGGGTTTAAACCCCTCCGGGAATTCGTGTCCCATTACTTCACCAGTGAAGCAGAGGGGGTGTGCGGCGCCTCTATGTCGGGCCACGTCACGACGTAGCTCGGATGGAGTTCGTCAGTGGTGCTCGGCCCGGGCGTGGTCACGTCGGGCTAAATGGCCATCGTTGCGCATCCGGGCATGTCCCCGTGATCTGTAGATTGATCTGGTCTGACCTGCTCTGTTGTCTAGGTCCTGCCGCATATGTATGACCCCGAGCTGTTATGTCTCTGCCCTTACCGCGAGGTGGTATGGCTGGTGTTTGGCTTGAGTTGCCACATTGTCCCAGCCACATGGTGGTCGGTCAGCCGCATTATGTGCTGGTAGGACGGGCTCCAGCGCCTCGTCATCGAATTGGGGTAACAATTTGTGCTTCGGGTAGCTTTTGGTTGGGCGCTCGGGGCGGTATTCTTCGGCTGCCAGGACATTAGTCCATCTATAGTTGAGCAGATCTTGATCAGCTTGAAGCTGTTGCTGCTTCTTTTTCAGTCTCCTTGCTGTGGCTATTAGCTGGCGCTTAAAGCGCTCCTTCTTCAGAGGTTCCTTAGGAACGATAAAATCCTCGTTGCTGAGGCTCACCTCATCCTCGGAGAGCGGAAGGTAGTTACTGTCACCCGAGTCTTTGTTCATGGCATGTTCATCAGGGCTAACTCGCCCATCTTCCCGTTCGTCCTGTTCGGAGGTTGGCTCAAGGAGGTCTTCGTTGTCTTCGGCATTATCTAGAGTATTGTTTTCTCCTGTGCCGGTATTGCTATTTTCTACAAGGCGTGGTTTACAGTGGCGCCACTGACATTGGCGCTTTGGTTGTATCTCAGGAGTATTATCCTCGACTGGATCATTTTCATTGTCGCCATTGTTCTCTTTGGATGTATCCACCATGTATACGTCATACGAGGAGGTGGCTGCCAGCGCCCTATAAGCGGTGATTTTTGTGCCTGCTCCTCTCCGGCATCGTCGTCCATACCGTCGATGTCTTCGGAGGCGTAATCGAGCATGTCGGTTAAGTCTTTGACAGTGGCTATGAAGTGGGTGGTGGGTGGGAAGCGAAATTTTCCATCATCAGTCTCCAATCCAAACCGGATATAGTTCGGCTGAGGGTCCCCTGATAAGGAGAGGGCTTTTAGTGAGTTTAGCACATCGCCTAAAGGTGAGTGCCGGAAGATGTCCGCGGAGCTAAATTCGACAATCGGCGCCTGATCAGGTTTGATGGGCGTGGATGCACGCGGTTCAGAACCTATGGCCGGAGACGAATCCGAGGTTCCGGTGACATAGGCCCCGCTCGAGGTTGGATCTATTCGCGGCTCTAATGCCGCTGAGTCTGCGGCTTCCGCGGCGGGGTTGATCTTCCCGTCCTCTGACGGCGCAATCTGCTCCGGATCTAGGGCCAGAGCAGTTACAGGCGCTATCTCCTGGGCACGGTCCGATGACAGATTTTGGTCATGTTCATCGTGGTGGCAGGGAGCGGCTGGCATGGGCTCGAATCCGTCAAAGATCAAGTCTCCGCAGATATCGGCAACGTAATTCAAGCTTCCAAACCTGAGCTGATGGTCAAGGGCGTAGCTATCGATCTGCTCTAGATGGACAAGCGAGTTGGCCCACAGTGCGAAGCCTCCGAATACGAAGATCTATTCTAGGAGGAAAACCTCCCCTTGGACTGCATTGTTATAGATGATGGACGGAGCCATCAAACCTTTTGGTGATGACGCAGCGGAACTCTCAATGGCAGCACCAATGTCGGTGTCAAAACCGGCAGATCTCCGGTAGGGGGTCCCGAACTATGCGTCTAAGGTTGATGGTAATAGGAGGCGGGGGACACGATGTTTACCCAGGTTCGTGCCCTCTCTATGGAGGTAATACCCTACTTCCTGCTTGATTGTTCTTGATGAATATGAGTATTACAAGAGTTGATCTACCACGAGATTGGAATGGCTAAAACCCTAGAAGTCTAGCATGTATGATTATGATTGACTCTATGGACTGAGCCCTCCAGTTTATATAGACACAGGAGGGGACTAGAGTTGTACAAAGTCGGTTACAGAGAAAGGAATCTTCATATCCAGGCGCCAAGCTTGCCTTCCACGGCAAGGAGAGTCCCATCCAGACACGGGAGAGAGACTTATGTCTTGTATCTTCACGGCCCAACAGTCCGGCCGATGTCAATAGGCCGGACGCCCGAGGACCCCTTAATCTAGGACTCCCTCATCAACCATGTACACATCGTAGGTTGAGGTGGCTGTCCAATGCCCCATGACGGGTGGGACTTGGCTTGGTTCGGCGTCAGCATCGTCGTCCATGCCGTCGATGTCTTCGGACGCATAGCCTAGCTTGTCGGTTAAGTCCTCGACAGTGGCTATCAAGTGGGTGTTGGGTGGGGCGTAAAATTCCCCGCTCTCAGTCCCCAGCCCGAGCTGGGTGTGGTCCAGAGGCTAAGTCTCCATGATGGCGATAGAATGCATTAAGTCCAATGATTCATCTAGGAGGGAAAGCGTGAATAGAAACTGCAGATCCGCTGGGCAGAGTTCGGCATGGGACGCCCGATCGAGCCTACTGAGTACATTCCTCGGCAGTTTGGTATGGTTTCCCAGAGCCAATTCTAAGATTGCATCTGGGTTTTTTGTAGGCAATTCCACAAGGGGAAGGAGTCCGGCGGGGCTCACGCTCCCGTCTTCGGACAGTGAGACCTGCCCCGGATCTAAGGCCGAGGTGGGTATGGGCGTCGACCCCAGGACGGGGATCTAACAGGGGATCCGAAGAGTCTCCTTGGTGGGGACACAGAGTGGCAGCCGGGGCTGCGAACCCGTCGAAGACCATGTCTCCTCGAATGTCAGCAACATAATTCAGGTTTCCAAACCAGATCTGGTGGCCGGGGGCATAATTGTCGACCTGCTCGAGGTGGCCGATCGAGTTGGCACGAATCACAAAGCCACTAAACACAAAGACTTTCCCATGAGAAAGGTTTCCCTGGACGTAGCATCATTTTTGATGAATAGGTGAGCCATCGATCCTTCTGTCGACGATACAATGGAGCTCTTAATGAAAGCCCCAATGTCGGTGTCAAAACTGGCAGATCTTGGATAGTGGGCCCAAGCTATACGTCTGAGGACCAATGGTAACTATGGACAAAGTACACAGTGTTTACCCAGGTTCGGGCCCTCTTAATGGAGGTAAAACACTATTCCGTCTTGATTATATTGAAAGGTATAGGGTGTACAAGAGTTCATCCACCTCAAGATCGATTCAGCTAACCCTAGATTAGCTAGCCTAGCAATGTTATGATCCTGCCTCTGATCTACCCTCCGATTTATATAGACACCGGAGGGGCTTAGGTTTGTACAAATTTGGTTTTACAGAAAGGAATAAGATATCTGGACACCTATACTTTCCATCCATGCATACGGGAGTCCCCGCCGGACATGAGAGATAATCCTCTATCTTGTATCTTGACGGCCCGTTAGTCCGGCCCACATCAACAGACCAGACGCCCGAGGACCCCCTAGTCCAGGACTCCCACAGGCGTCGTACGTGTTTATTGGCAGTGGCGCACCTCCCTGTAGTGCATACATCATCAAGGTTACGATCTTGGAGGAGAAGTGATATGGAGACAGAGATATTCGGTTACAGGAGAAGGAGTACACATAGCAAGTAATCTATAGAGTCCTGGACTGAAACAACTTGAGTATCCTATGTGTGTGCTATGTTACAATGTGCACGTTTAACACCCTCCCTTAATCACAACTTCATCAAGTTGAGATTATGCTTGAAGTCTTCAAAACTCCTTGTGGGTAAAGCTTTGGCGAATCCATCTGCAACCTGATCTCTCAAATGCACAAAATGAATATCAAGTTGCTTATTAGCAACTCTTTCTCTGACAAAGTGAAAATCTATCTCTATGTGTTCTATCTTGGCATAAAACACGGGATTAGCAGATAGATAGGTAGCACCAAGATTATCACAACAAACATGGAGCTTGAGTGTTTTTCACACCAAGTTCCTTAAGAATGGATTGAACCCATATAATTTTTGTTGTTGCATTCGCCAATGCTTTGTACTCTGCCTCTGTGCCGGACCTAGACACAGTTGCATGTTTCCTTGCACTCCATGATATTAAGTTAGGGCCAAAGAACACTGCAAATCCACCAGTGGATGGCCTATCATCCAGGCTGCTTGCCCAATCAGTATCAGAAAAGTTACTGACCAAAGTAGATGGTGACTTGCTAGAGTTAAGACCGATGCTCAAAGTATTTGACATATGTAACTATGTGTTTGGCAGCAGTCCAATGAATTGTGGTGTGTGCATGAAGAAACTGGCATACTTCGTTGACAACAAAAGAAATATCAGGTCTTGTCAAAGTCAAGTATTGTAATGCACCTACTAGACTCCCGTACTTAGTGTCGTCTTCTCTACTCAGAGGTGTACCTTCTGTAAGAGACAGTTTCTCTGAACTGGATAATTGAGTAGATGAGGGTTTACAACCTTGCAAGCTAGGCTTTTTTACCAAGTTAATGGCATAATTTTCCTGGGAGAGATGAAGTCCATCATCATGTTTCTTCACTTCAGTCCCATAGGAAACAGTGAAGATTTCCAAGGTCCTTGAGGGCAAAATCTTTACTCAAATCCTTTAGGAGTCCTGCTATTACCTCATCAGATGAACTTGTAATAATGATATCATCAACATATATGAGAACAAATATTGATGTATTCAACTTGTTGTAAATGAACAATGAGGTGTCTGACTTAGAAGGAACAAAACCAAGTGTTTGCATCTTGTGGAAGTGACGGAACTACCATGCCCTTGGAGCTTGCTTCAATCCATAAAGTGCTTTATGAAGTTTGCAAACATAAGAGGGTGTATTTTCATTTTCAAAACCAGGAAGTTGTTTCATGTATACCTCCTCTTCCAGAACGCCATGAAGAAACGCATTCTGCACATCTAGCTATCTGAGACTCCAACCCCTAGAAACAACAATAGATAGAACAACACAAATGGTTGCAGCTTTAACAAAATGACTAAAGGTGTCCTCATAATATATACCATACCGTTGCTTGAAGCCTTTCGCAACAAGTCTGGCCTTCTAGCGGTCAATGGTTCCATCACACTTTCTCTTGATTCTGAAAACCCATTTGCAATCAATAAGGTTTTTACCTTGCTGTGGAGGGACTAGATGCCACGTGTTATTTTTCTCTAGTGCCATATATTCTTCCTTCATTGCTTTTTTCATTTTTCATCACCAAGTGCCTCTTCAAGAGTGCGTGGTTTGCCTATAGAATAAACTAGTCCATATTTGGTTATGTGTTTGTAATTAACAGGTTGTATCACACCTTGTTGTAGCCTTGTGCGTTGTTGTAATGGTGCAACAGGATCAGCCGGCGCAGAAGATCCCGAGCCACACATAGGAGTTCTGGGCATAGCAGATCGCAAGGCTGATTCGTCTCGTGCTGGCGCCGGATCCTCTATGGATGTGGCTAGTGGTTTAGGCTCGGTAGAGGCCACGGAATATCCCGGCCTCCCGACCGGCTCATCACGGGCTTCGTGATTGCGCGGGCCCATGGGAATCTACACTGGATCCCGTGCCCGTCAGCTACTGCTGGGCGCACTGGTTGTAGCACCACGGTTCATCCGGGAAGCACGTGCCGCTTGGGCCACCAAGGGACTGCCAAGTGGCACGCGGCGATTGGTGCGGGGTAGGTGCTGGGCTGCCTCCACCTGAGGGTTGGCGTGTGTCACGCGCGGAGTCTTGGGCGACCGCACGGGTTGGCGGGTCCGCTGTCGGCTCTAATGCGTCAGCCGGCGCTAATCCCGGTGCAGATCGCCTGCGCTGCTGCTCCTGCAGCAGAAACAAGGAGGATCTGCCCGCATTCTGTGAGACATGAGATATGGCACTTGGGGGCTAATTTCTTCATCATTTTCTTTGTTGTTTAATCACCACTTTCACCTCTAACATCACAAGCCTTATGTGCATGGTCAAGAGGGTTAGTCAACACTGGATCATCACAATTATTTTCTCCCCTTGATCAAAATCGATGAGATGAGGTTGTAAAAGAAGTATTTCTTGATGAAGTAAAGCACCAGCGTTAGGATGAAGATCAGCAAAGGGGAATTTTGTCTTGCCAAAAATTACATCACGAGATATATATACGCGGCCAGTGGATATGTCAAGACATTTTACACCCTTATGAAGAGCACTATAGCTAAGAAAAGCACATTGCTTTTAGCGGAATATGAGCTTGCGATTATTATATGGTCAAAGATCGGGCCAACATGCACAACCAAACACGCGGAGTGATTGATAATCATGTTTGGTGTGGAAAAGCCACTCTGCTGGAGCTTCATTGTTAATGACATGGCTAGGAAGAATATCGATGATGTGGATGGCAGTAAGAAAAGCCTCGTCCCAAAACTTGAGGGGCATGGAGGCGCCAGCTAAGAGACCTAGTCCTACTTCGACGATGTATCTGTGTTTACATTCAGCAGATCCATTTTGTTGGCGAGCATGAGGGCATGATACATGGTGAGAGATGCCAAGATTTTGGAAGAAAGAGCTTTAACTTTTCGTACTCTGCTCCCTAGTCTGATTGGACAACAATGATCTTGCTATCAAACTTGCGCTCAACTAGATCTTGGGAGTTTTGGAAAACTTGAAAAACATTAGATCATTTCTGTAACGCCCTCGATGCGGCTATATCTCTCACGTGTCGAAGCACGACTTAGAGGCATAACCGCATTGAAAGCAATGTCGCAAGTGAGGTAATCTTCACACAACCCATGTAATACATAAGGGAAAGAGATACATAGTTGGCTTACAATCGCCACTTCACACAATTACATGAATAAAGCATTACATCATCCAGATACAATCAAGGTCCGACTACGGAACCAAAATAAAAGAAGAACCCCAAATGCGACAAAGATCCCCGATCGACCCCAACTGGGCTCCACTACTGATCAACTAGAACGAAACAACACAAGAGGCAAGATCTTCATCGAGCTCCTCCTTGAGCTTGGTTGCGTCACCTGCTCGGTAACATAGGCACCTGCAAACTGGTTTTGGAAGTATCTGGTGAGCCACGAGGACTCAGCAATCCCATTACCATGGGTATCAAGACTAGC
This sequence comes from Triticum timopheevii, assembly GCA_963921465.1. Taxonomy (NCBI): domain Eukaryota; kingdom Viridiplantae; phylum Streptophyta; class Magnoliopsida; order Poales; family Poaceae; genus Triticum; species Triticum timopheevii. The sequence continues at coordinate 80,355,674 of OY997272.1, read as the reverse complement.
AAAGCTTAATGGGAAAGGAAGGGGTAAAGTGGTGAGGTTGCAGCAGCGACTAAGCATGATATGGTGGCTAACATACGCAAATGAGAGCGAGAAGAGAAACAAAGGAACGGTCGTGAACTAGCAATGATCAAGAGGTGATCCTGAACACCTACTTACGTCAAACATAACCCAGAAACCGTGTTCACTTCCCAGACTCCGCCGAGAAGAGACCATCACGGCTACACACGCGGTTGATGCATTTTAATTCGGATCTGGTGTCAAGTTATCTACAACCGAACATTAACAAATTCCCATCTGCCACATAACCGCGGGCACGGCTCTCGAAAGTTTAAACCCTGCAGGGGTGTCCCAACTTAGCCCATGACAAGCTCTCGCGATCAACGAAGGAATAGACCTTCTCCCAGGAAGACCCGATCAGTCTCGGAATCCCGGTACATCAAGACATTTCGACAATGGTAAAACAAGACCAGCAAAGCCTCCCGCTGTGCCGACAAATCCCGATAGGAGCTGCACATATCTCGTTCTCAGGGCACACCGGATGAGCAAGACGTCGGGTTGGCATAGACCCTGGTTGCCCAGGGGGCGCCGGACATCGCTCTGTTTGGACCAGCACTTAGACAAGCACTGGCCCGGGGGGGCTAAAATAAAGATGACCCTTGGGTTGGCCGACCCAAGGGAAAGGGATAGGTGGTGGTGAGGCAAATGGTAAAACCAAGGTTGGGCCTTGCTGGACAAGTTTTATTCAAAGCGAATTGTCAGGGGGGTCCCATAAATCACCTGACCGCGTTAGGAACGCAAAATCCGGGAACATAACACCGGTATGACAGAAACTAGGGCGGCAAGAGTGGAACAAAACACCAGGCATAAGGCCGAGCCTTCCACCCTTTACCAAATATATAGATGCATTAATAATATAAGAGATATTGTGATATCCCAACATAACCCTGTCCACCATGGAGAAATCTTCAACTTCACCTGCATCTAGCAACGCTATAAGAGGGGCTGAGCAAAGCGGTAACATAGCCAAACAATGGTTTGCATAGGAAAGGTGTCAAAGGTTAGAGGTTCATGGCAATATGGGATGGCTTGATAAACAGGTAATAGGTAGCGCAGCATAGCGATAGAACGAAGCAACTAGCATAGCAATGATAGTAGTGAGATCCAGGGTAGCAGTCATCTTGCCTGAAATCCCGCAAGGAAGAAGAACGAGTCCATGAAGAAGATGAACGGATGAAGCCGAACCAATCGTAGACGAACGAATACTCACGACCGCAACGAAACGGGAACTATCGAGAAGAAGCACACAACATAGTAAACACACCACACATGAACAAGACATGATGCCCAACAAGCATGATGCATGACCAATCTACATGAAGCTATTCATGGCAAGAGAAGAGGCAAACAAGAACAACACATCAAGGCAAGTTTAAATGAGGCCGGGAACAACATATAACAAATCCGGTAAGTCCTCATATGCAAATTTCGAAATTGGTCCAGAACTGAATAAACCTTATGTTCAAGTTGTTAAACAGCAAGTTAAAGAGCACCAAGAGAATCTACACGAAATTCTAGTCAAGTTACATATAAGGTTCATTAGATTCGGAGCTACGGCCTAGAAGATATGAGCAAAACAAGTTAAACATGGCATTGATGCAAAATGCACCCAAACATCAAGCAAACACACCAAAACAAGGACGCAACATGATAATATGAAGCTACATGCAAAAACAAGCAAGTTTCATATAGAGCACACTCAAAATGGAGCAACGGGGCAACACATGCACACTATACAAGTCATAACAACAATCTGTCCATAACAGCAACTAGGCATATTGCAAGCATCAAAACAATATGCTACAGCACCCAAACATAATAACAAAAGGCATGGGCATGAAGTACACGTAAAGCATAACAAAACATGAACACTGAGCTATCTCCAGAAACAACAAGAACATGCTCCAAAACAAATGGAGATATTGCAAATAATAACAGTTTCAGACTTTAGCAGAAATAACATCAGGTTGCAATGTTTAGAGCTATCAAACAACATGTTACAGGAACTTATCATGGCAAACAAAGGCATGGCATGACTCTACTAATAGCATAGATCAAAAGACCCTTACTGACCATGAGCCAAAAAGGCATAGAAAATATGATGGCACCCATGTAAACATGGCAAGTTATATTACAGATTTGAACATGGCAGGAACAACAATAAGTAGGCATGTTCGTGAGCTTGAACCACTCACCACAGAGCATTACATGGCATGGCAAGGCAACCAAAAGTAAGAAGACATATTTATGAAGCTAAGCATGGCAAGAGCAAGGTCATAGGGTACATGGATCACTAGCAAAACACATGGGAACAAGCGAACTTAATGTTAACAGGATGACAGCAACATTTTCAAGCAACTTTGGAGCAAGAAATGAACATGTTCCAGCAGGCTATAATTGCAACCAAGGGAATGAATGGATAGAGCACGACATGTGGATCAAAACATGTTTATAGAGCATCTCCAGATTATGCATAGAATGATTAGTGGAAGCATGTTAACATAACAACAAAATATAACAGAATCTGCCAGGAAAACAGCAACAACAACTACCCTACTTAACAAGCTTGATACACTCAGCACACAATGATGGGCTCCGCGGGCCGCGGCAGCGGGGAGGACGCGGGCGCCACGTGGCGAGCGCTGATTCACCGGGCGCGGCGGCGGCGGACATGTCCGGCGCAGGGAAAGAAACGTCCGGCGGCGCGAGGGGAATTTCTAGGGTTTTGGGGGGGATTATCCGTGAAATTGGAAGGGGAAGGCATATTTATAGGTAGAGGGTGCTAGGAGAGTCCAAATGAGGAGTGGTTTTCGGCCACGCGATCGTGATCGAACGACCGAGAGCATAGAGGGGAGTTAGATGGGTTTTGGGCCACTTTAGAAGGGGTGTTGGGCTGCAAACAAAGAGGGCTTTGCGGTTACCCGGTTAACCGTTGGAGTATCAAACGACCTCCAAATGGCACGAAACTTGATAGGCGGTCTACCGGTGCTATATCAAGGCCGCTTGGCAAACCTCGGGCCATTCCGAGAAAGTTTAATACCCGCTCACAAAAAGAGAGAAGAAGGGGACGCCGGATGACATAGGAGTGCCGGATTGCGAAACGGACGACGGGGAAAATGCTCAGATGCATGAGACGAACATATATGCAAAATGAAATGCACATGATGACATGATAAAATGTATATGATGACATGGCAAAGTGCAACACGCAAGCAAATGACATGGCAACGACGGCGAATAACTGGCGGACACCTGGCGCATCGGATCCGGGGCGTTACAGTTTCTTATAAGGGGATAGATCCAGGAATATTTTCTATAGTAATCAATGAAACTCACGTAATATGTGTGTCGAGCAATAGAGCTAGGGCAGGACCCCAAACATCAGAAAAATTTAATTCCAATTGTTTGGTAGAAACAGTAGTTGAGACTGGATATGGTAATTGATGACTCTTAGCACGTTGACATGAATCACAAACTGTTTCGACATTGCACTCCTCAACAAATGGGAGCTTATTTTTCCTAAGCAATTTTTCAACTAAAGAAAAAGAAGCATGGCCTAATTGATCATGCCATCGCGCTGACGAAAGTTTGGCAACACCATAAGCTCCTTTATTGAATCTTCTATGCTCTGGATTCAATGAGTAGAGCCCTCGAACATATCTACCTCGATAGAGAACCTTCTTTGCTGCCCGATCCTTGATCAAAAAGAAAAAAGGATGAAACTCAAGGAATACATGATTGTCAATGGCAATTCTATGAATGGAAAGGAGATTCATATTGGCACATGGGACATACAAAAAATTTCTATGATGAAGTTTGCGATGGGTAGTTTTAATAATTGAATGACCAATGTGACGAATCCTCATACCTGCACCACTAGCAGCGTGGATTTGGTCCTTGCTGCGGTATTTTTCCCGCATGGTCACCTTCTCGAGCTTGCCGGTAATGTCTTCAGTGGCGCCACTGTCGACATACTAGTTTGTGTCGACGCTGTAAGAATCATCTGTAGCTGCAACAACCTTGTCCCCATCTTGGGAGTCATCGTCGTCGTCATCGTAGCGGTACTAGCAGTCCTTGGCGCTGTGCCCGAGCATGCCGCAGATCTGACAGCGCAGTGCATCAAAGCATGCTCTGTTGGAGCCGCCGCCACGTCGCCCCTTGGTGTTGGTGGAGGAGGGCCGTCCGACATGAGGATTGGTGTTGATGGAATTGTTCCCGCCGCCTCCAGCCTTTGCCTTACTGCGTGGAGGTCTGTGGTTGTGGCCGCCGCGGCAACGGCAGACTGCATTCGCTGACGACTTGAATCCACCGGAGCTCTGGTAGAGAGCGACGCAGTGGTCAAAGTTTCTCAACACACTGAACAACTCATCCAGGGAGACGGGGGTGGTGCGGACGTCGAGGCCCGACACCAAAGGCTGGTACTCCATGTTCAACGCGTGGATGATGTAGGAGATGATCTCGTCGTGTTGCAGTGGTTTTCCTGCCACGGCGAGTTCATCGGTGAGGCCGCGCATATAGGCGAAGAAGGTGGCGACCGGCTGGGTTACCTTCTGCGCATGAAGTAGAGCCGTACGGATGCTGTTGACGTGGCTCAACGACTGCAAGGAGAACATGGCCGCCAGGGTTGTCCAGAGCGTGTGTGTCGTGGTGATCGCGGTCACCTGCACCAACACCTCATTGGAGAGATTGTTGAGCAGGTACCCGAGCACATGTTGATCCTCTTAGACCCAGATGGGGTGAAGAGGGTTGGTCTCGGTGGAGTCCTTGCCGTCCTTGTCCTTGCCAGGAAGGAACGGGTCCGGCTCCAGCGTACTGCCATCGGCATAGCCGAGGACGCCAGCTCCCCTTAGTTGTGGCGTGATCTGGACACGCCACAACACATAGTTGGTGCGGGTGAGCTTCTCTGTGACTTGGCTATTGAGACCAATCTGGGAAGAACCGTAGGATTACATGGCTAGGCACTAATGGAGATTGACAGCTACATGAATTGGAAGGGAGTTGCTCTAATTACCATGTGCAATAGGCAGAAAGCGTCTTACCCTCATATGAGGGGGCATCGTGCGTGTTTATTGGTAGGGGCGCACCTCGCTGTAGTGCATACATCATCAGGATAACAATCTTGGAGGAGAAGGGATAAGGAGATAGAGATATTCGGTTACAGGAGATGGAGTACATAGCAAGTAATCTACAGAGTCTTGGACTGAAACAACTTAGGGTATCCTATCCCTATGCTACGTTATAATGTGCATGTTTAACAACCTCTGCTTCTGTTTTGAACTAGGTGACTGTTCCCCTGCTGCACATCTATCTTCTTGCTCCAAGTTGTGCAGAACTGTTTGCCCTCTAGTGTTTATCGGCTGATGTTGGTCTTGTTCTTACATATTTGGTCCCTAATGATTTTGTCCAAAGTGTGGATTCCTGTAGGGTTGTTTATTTGTCCCATCCAAATTCACTTCTCTCCCTTGTGATCTTGCAGAGTACCAGATCCCAAAACAGGACATTTGGATTCCATCCAAACAGGCTCAAGCAGGGCCGGCGTGCCAAAAATTTGGATTCAACCCAAACAACATAGAAAACGCCGGTCAATGCCAATATATTGGCTGGGCAGGCAAGGGCGCCGATCCATACATCCCCTAGCATTTTCTGGAGGGGGTTGTACCTATTAGAGATATATTTGGTATTTAGAGATTGTTCGAGATTAGATAGAAATTGTTTCCATCTTATCTCTAAGAGGCGTCTTTCCCTCCAAGTCTAATACTCAATATATACTCGCCCTTGAGACTCAATAATACATCCACCTCGTTCCACCATCCTCCCCATCTATCCCTTCTAATAGCACCCCTGCACTATGAATATTGAGAGGTGTACCCTGATCTACAATAGTAGTGGCATTGCCATGTGAATCTGGAGTACGAAGAGGTAATACATTTTCCTCCATATCCCTTTTGTTGACACCAACCGTTGCAAACAATTTTCCAAAGTTGCTCTGAATGGTGTCAAAGTTGTTCTACACACTGACAAAACTCTTGGCTACTGTAGAGGAGAAATCCAAGAATTCTGTTCTACCTTCTGCCTGATACTACAGGGTTTTGATATCCAACTGCAAGGATACTAGCTCTAGCATTCCAGTGTGCTGAGTTTCATCGACAGTATCCATGGCGTAGCACACACAAGCGAAGGGTTTTACAAAGCACGAAGCTTGCAAGCAAAAAACCTCACCTTTTCCTAGTCTAGGAGGTTGTGGAGGAGTTTTTACGGCGGTAAGACACATAACCAGCCACTTTCCCTTTGATCCTCCGGCCGCCAACGCCGTCCTCGTGTGCAACACGCTGCCGTAAGGTGCACCGAACAGAGTGGGAACGTGGGATATTACACTGAAGGAGTACTATATTCTTCAAGCACTAGTAGAAAAGGGGCATTTGTCCCGGTTCGTAAGGGTCTTTAGTCCCGGTTCATGAACCGGGACTAATGGGTCGTTACTAATACCTCCCCCTTTAGTCCCGGTTCAAACACGAACCGGGACAGATGTGCCTCCACGTGGCCGGTGCGTCGAGCCCAGGCAGGGGGGCCTTTGGTCCCGGTTGGTGGCACCAACTGGGACCAAAAGGCATCCACGCGTCAGCATTGCAGTGGCTGGGGTTTTTGTTTTTTTTTTGAAGGGGGGTTGGGGGTTAATTTAGCACTACAGGAAACAGGTAATTTGCCGTCTGTGGATTACAGACGGCAAAGACCCAAATCCAGACGGCAAAGATTTTGCCGTCAGGAAGTAGACGGCAAACTCAGACGGCAAAGATTAGTCGGCAAAGAATACTTTGCCGTCAGCCTTTTGCCGAGATGACGGCAAAGATTTTGCCGTTAGTCAATATAGTTTTGCCATCTGCCGCAAAAATAACAGACGGCAAAAAACGTGTTCTTTGCCGTCAGTCAAAACGTGTGCTTTGCCGTCATCCACACTAAAGTACAGACGGCAAAGATTATTTTTTATGTTTTAAAAAAGTGACGTATGAGATCAGCAAGCAAATATTCCACGCGATGGTCGACACGGTCAAGGAAACTCCACTACCAATCTTCATATACAATACACATTATTGATATTTCCAGATGGACAAAAACCCACAAGATATACCACACTAGATTGTACACAATACACATTATACAATACGGAGTACTGCATGTCTACATCACAATACACAACAATATTACACATGAATATCATCTGGATCCAGCGCGGCTTCGATCTGGTGGAGATGAACAAGGCCACTGCGGGACGCGCTTGATCTGGTGGCGCCAGCGCCGGCGTCGGCAGGTGGCGAGGGCGGAGGCGGGCTGCAGCGGGCGGACGCGGGCGCGTGGCTGAACCGGGCGGCGCTCGGCCGGTTGGGCGGGCGAGCGGCACGCGGCCGGTGGCATGGGCGGAGGCGGGCTTCGATGGCACGGTGGAGGCCGAGGCGGAGGCGAGCTCCGGTGACGCCGCAGAGGGCGAGGCGGCGGTGGGCTCTGGTGGCGCGCGGCGGAAGCCGAGGCGGAGGCGTGCTCCGGTGGCGCGCGGCGGAGGCCGAGGCGGAGGCGGGATCCGGTGGCGCGGCGGAGGCCGAGGCGGAGGCGGGCTCCGGTGACGCGGCGGAGGCCGGGGCGGAGGTGGGCTCCGGTGACGCGACGGGGGATGGGGCGTGGAAGCCGGCAGGGGCGACGGGGGATGAGGCAGGGGCCAGCGGCGCCGGGGGATGAGAGGAAGGGGCCGGGGCCGGCGGCGCCGGGGGCTGAGAGGAAGGGGCCGGGGCCGGCGGCGCCGGGGGCTGAGAGGAAGGGGCCGGGACCGGCGGCGCCGGGGGCTGAGAGGAAGGGGCCGGGGCCGGCGGCGTCGGGGGTTGAGGTGGTGTCCGGCGCCGGCTGCTGTGGATCGAGAGCAGAGAGAGGTACAAGAGAGAAGGGAGGGTGGGTGCGGGAGGATAAGGGAGAGAGAGAAAGGGTGGTGGGGGCGCGTGGGGTGTGGGGCGTGGGGTGGGGCGTGGGGTGGAGCTGGGATGAGTGGAGTGGATGATGCCATGTCATCGATCCATGTGATCAATCCGCGTCATGTGTTTCTTCTTTGCCGTATGGAAAAAAAACACAGACGGCAAAGAGCCTAGTTTGCCGTCTGCTAATAAAAATACAGACGGCAAAGATTCTTTGCCGTCTGTGAAAAAAAAACTGACGGTAAAGATTTTTTGCCATCTGTGATTTGTTTCGAAGATGGCAAAGTGCTCTCTTTGCCGTCTGTGTTTTTTTTTGCAGACGGCAAAGTATATTTTGCCGTTAGTTTTTCTTTGCCGTCTGGTGTTGACAGCAAATCTTTCTTTGCCGTCTTGCCCGACAAAAAGCTGACGGCAAAGACGTCCCCTGACGGCGAATTAGCTGTTTCCCGTAGTGTAGGTGTTTCATATATTGTGTTAGCTAGCTAATAAATAGAGAGAAGTGCCCTCTCTTATGTCCGTGCTTGGTCGATGCTATGTACTATATACATAGAGAGGCCCTCGACACGCTAGCTAGTAAGAAAATGAAGGGAACCATTGAGTACAGAAGTTCGTCATGCATACCGAGAGAAGTGATCGATCGACATCTCCTTCTCTGAGAGATTGGTCGAACAACAAGATTTCGTATCATGTATCCGACGCTAATGGCTACATACATGTACAATATGTAAGATCTCTTAATTACAATCCCCTAGCAATTGAAATCAACTTCCACATGGTATTGTCCGGCTTTATTGATGACGTGGTCAAGAAAGAATCCTGCCAATTCCTCTTGAATTGCTTTCATGCGATCTGGTTCTAGGAGTTCATTCCGCATCTGCCACGTCTAATTTGAAGAAGGGGGTTAATTAATACATATATATGAATGAAACTCAACAGAAATGATGGTGTAATAAAATGAAATTGTGAATATTATTGCTTACGCACTTCAAATTTTCTTTTAGAGTAGCCCCGCTAATTTTTCAAAGTCGATTGTGGATGAACTCGCACACGTAGTATCCACAGAAATCATTCCCTTGTTCCTGCCACAAGCACTTTACGAGAAATATAGGTCAATCAAACTGATAATGAAGTATTATAAATGGGATTGATGAAAGTATAACTATAGAATCAACGGGAGATGCGCGCAACTAGCTAGCCAGTAGTACTTACTTTCGGGTATGTATATCGCAGCTCCTTCGGCAGTCCCGGAGCTTCTGCGGTGAACTGTTTCCAAACCCTGCAAAACAAAGAAAATAATAATTATTACTTGAGATATCAGGAAATGAACAAAAAGTTGCCGATATGGTGCGATAATGATCGACTGAACTTACTTGTTGAGCAATTCAGTCATGGCCGCATAGGTTTCGGGATCTTTCCGTCTCGAGTCTAAGACGGTTACTAGTCCCCGCTCAAGCTTAATCTCCAGAAGAACATAGTGGAAGCTGCGCACGCATGCATAACTCATCAATTACATTACTATAACTAACCTCGCTCGAGTAATAAGGAAACTGAATACGCACACGACAGTAACACTCACTCGCCGTTGTAAGGAAAGAGTATGGTATCTTTGTTTTGATTTTTGATCAACGATTGTAGCAAGTTGGCCTCGGCCTCTTCGGCGTGCTTTGTAACCTAATTATCATCTATGATATTTGTGTTAATGAACCCAATATCATAGATTTCTTGTTTTCTGCACTCGACGATCTTTAATCTGCATAATATAGTGAGGATAATAGATTATAAATACATGCAATGAAAGAGCCGAAATATATATAGAGACTTAATGATAGAAATAGTACTTACAGACAGTAGGAAAAGACCGTTAATTTATCGAGGGCATTTTGATTGAAGAACGTGAAGAACTCCTCAAATGGAACACACAACAGATCAGTTCCAACGAGTTCGTGCTCCTCTTTAATGTGCAGATACAAACTATTCGTCCCCCCATACTCTCTGCAGGTTTTCATGTACCAATGATGGAATCTTTGCATCATCGTTGTTAGAGTTTTTTCATCTTTGACGAGAGGCTTCCCGTACTCGTATCTGTGTTTGTCCACCTCCATGAAATCAGGAAGTGCATCGTCAGGCAGGTAATCTTGTAGATTGCCATAACCGGGCACCATCCCCGGAGCATTAGCGACGATGTTGCCGCTAGACACATTGAGCGGGGGGCACGATTGATTTGCTTGTTCGCCGAGCTGGGTAACTTTTTTCGCAGCTGCTCGTTCTCTTGACCTTTGATGTCTGACAATATTGATATGTCTGTTCAGTAATGCGGTCATAGTTGCTCCTCCGCGGAGACTTTGCCGATTTCCTCAGGGCGTCGAGAGTGCGCTTTGCTTTCACCGGATCTACCTTCTCCTCCGGAGGTGGATGTCTCTTTGCTTTCACCCCTTCAAAGAACTCCTTCACGTGGGTCCGCACGATCGTATCGTTTTCCTCCTCGGTCCTCTCGTACGGTAACTTCTCTAGAGGCTTGAGAGGTGGATCGTATCTGTATTGCCTCCCGCCTCTGGTTGTGCTGCTAGACACCGGAGCATATGGAGCGGTTGCGGCGTCTGTCTTCTTTCATGCTTCGAGGCGGAGGAGAAGGACTACGACGCACCGGAGCAGCTGGGGCGGCGGCGGGTCTCTTCCGCCCTTGCTAGCGAGGCGGAGAAGGAGGAGGCTGCTGGCTGCTCGGGCGCGTCGGCGCAGGCGGAGAAGGAGGCGGAGTGCCGCCCCGCGCCGGAGAAGGAGGCCCAGTGCCCTGATCATCACTCATCGAAGGAGGAGGCGGTGGAGGAGGCGGAGTGCCCTGACTCGCCGGAGGAGGAGGAGGAGGAGGCGGAGGCGTCCAGTTCGGAAGGTTGATGAGCTCCTTCCGCCATAGGCATGGAGTCTTCAGAGCATCTAAATTAATTAAACCATACATTGAAACTATGTAAAACATTTCAATGCGAAAACAAATGCGATCATAATCGCAACCAATGTAACAACTGATCCAACGGCATAATGATACCAAGCCTCGGTATGAATGGCATATTTTCTAATCTTTCTAATCTTCAAGCGCATTGCATCCATCTTGATCTTGTGATCATCGACGACATCCGCAACATGCAACTCCAATATCATCTTCTCCTCCTCAATTTTTCTTAATTTTTCCTTCAACAAATTGTTTTCTTCTTCAACTAAATTTAACCTCTCGACAATAGGGTCGGTTGGAATTTCCGGTTCAACAACCTCCTAGATAAATAAAATTTGTCACATTGGTCGGCATAATTGTCATAAACAATAAATGAACCAATAGTTATGAAAAGATAATATATACCACATCCAAATCATAGACAGGACGAGGGCCGACGGGGGCGGATACCAAAACAATCGCACTATATAAGATGCAATAATAAAAGTAAGAAAATTATACAAGTATCTATATAAACATACAAGTAAGAATTATTTTTTACTTTCAGAAAGAACATAAGAACAAGAGGCTCACCACGGTGGTGCCGGCGACGAGATCGGCACGGGCGATCGACGGCGGTGAAGACGGGGACGGGACGTGACGGACCACTAAACCTAGACAAATATTGAGGAAAATGGAGTTTCGAGGTCGAGCTTGGAGAGGAGAAATCTTAAGTAGTGTGGCTCAGGCATTCCATCGAACACCTCGTGTGCATAGGAGGTGAGCTAGAGCACCACAAAGCTCTCTCCTCGCCGGCCAGGAAAAACAGAGCAGTAGGAGTGCTCTGCTCGCGGGCGAGGGGTATATATAGGCAACTCATTGGTCCCGATTTGTCCCTCGAACCGGGACTAAAGGGCAGCCTTTGGTCCGGGTTCAGGCCACCAACCTGGATCAATGGTGGTGGGTCAGGAGCGAGGCCCATTGGTCTCGGTTCATCCCACCAATCGGGACCAAAAGGTTCAGACAAACTGGGACCAATGGCCCACGTGGCCCGGCCGGCCCCCGGGGCTCATGAACCGGATTCAATGCCCCCATCGGTCCCGGTTCTGAATTAAACCGGGACTAATGGGCTGACCTGGCCTAGACCGTTGCCCCCTTTTCTACTAGTGAAGAACCAGTCCAAAAACCCTGAACTGCCCCTACTGCCGCCAAGACGCCGCCCGATTCACACCCCCGCCAGAGCTCTTGAAGACTAGGAGGATTTCACTGTAGATCCAAAGTCCACACCCTTGTCGACCCTGATTGCCGCTGATGATGCCTTGCTCAAGATATCAACTGACAGACTCTACATAAGTCTACACCTCACCGACAAACAGCAGGGTGTGGATTTGGTAAAAGAAGCTTTTTTTAGGGGGATTTGATGAAAGTAGCTAGATTCAGAGGAAGAGAGCGAGAGAATTAGGCCGCTTCCACATATGCCTATAATGCTAGCCAGGACATGGCGGCTACGGTTTGAACCTAGGAACAAAACATGAGCTTCAAGGCTCTCAAATCCGGGCTCTATTCTAAATATACTAAACCTGGCCAGGTTTAGTTTATCACGTTTTTTTGAATTTTTCCTATCATAGAAAAACGACCAATGGATGTGCAACACGTGTAATAGTGAGGGACACAGGCGGGTACGAGGCTGGGTACGCGGAGCGACCATCGATGGGAATTATTAGAAAATACGGCCGCCCTTGCCGATTGGTTGCATGCTATGTGTTGCTCTCAGTTCCTTATTGGCTGCATGTGCTGCCTATGTGGAGACCAATTTGTCTACGTTATGTTTTGTACCTTTCTGCATGCGCTGCCGCTTATTTCCTTTTTTTATTTCTGTTCGCTGCCACGTATGCTCGCCTGGAGTCGGTCGCCGCCTGCATCTTCCTGATTTCTCGCGCTGGCGGTTGCCGCTTCGATGGAATCCTCTGGCTATTTCTGCGCCGCCTTCGCTGCCCGTTTCCAAACTGATTTCTTCTCTTCTGCCGTTTCCTATAAATACTGTTGCCTTTCTGTGTCCATTCATCATTCCCTTCGCTTCTGCCTGCCCTTTTTTCTTTCTAAGCAGTACTGCCATTTCTTGGTCCGACGATGGTTGGGCCCGCTGCTGTTCGATCCCGGCGATGCCGTCGGGGCTGCCCTCCTGGGATTCGGGCGGCCGTTATTGCCCGTGTGCGTCGTCCTGGTGGTCACCTTTGTCCTGTGGATTCGTCGTCGGCGATGGTAGCCGCTGGTGGGTGTGGCCTGCAAGCTGCAGTTGATTCGGGTTGCCGCCTCCGGTCCGGTTCTCGCTGGCCGTTTCGTTCTTCTCGGATTGGTGGGCTCCTTTGCCTTTCTCTGGTTGTGCTTTTTTTTGTATTGATCTTTTGCTCCTTCCTCTAGGTTGTCGCCGTCTTAATTGGTTGATTCATGTTGTAGGTGTTCACCGATTCGATTCGCGGCAAAATGTTAATGTGGACGTTGATAGTCACCGTCGGGAGATTTCATTAGGGAAGCGGCCTGTAGATTGTACCATTGGTGAGTGCGTTCAATTCTTTCTAAATGTATGCGAATGCCTGTGCGTGCCTCTGATTGCTTCCCTACATTTCTTCTTGTTGGTTTAACTCTTGTGGGTACCCATTCGTTGCTTTTTTGTCTGTAGGTTATGCTGTTAGTGTGGGTTCTTCTTCAGCGGTCGACGGGTTTGCTTCGGCTGTTCGGCTGTTCGGCCTGTCAGTGTGCGACCTGGTTGGCCTTCTGCTCTATCAGCCTACTTATTTCATACCTGTGGTGCTGCTCCATCTAGCTGTTCAATGTTATGCTCATTTCTAGGATTCTAATGTGGCCCGTCTAATGTTTGCTTCAGATAGTTTGTCTGTCGAAGTTGTTGACGGATCGAATGTTTCTCTTTCCGGTTTTCCTGCTGGTGTTTACTCTCATGGTTCTTTGGTCGGTGGTACGTCTTCCCACCGCCGTCCAAGAGTGGTGCCCTTATGTGCTGCTGGTGCCTTCGGTCGGCCTACTCCTTTTGGTAAGTTCAGCTTTGTAAATATGCGTACTTTTCTTGGGTTTTATGGTTTTTTTTTCAAAATTGGTTCTAATTTGTCTACGTGGTTGCCATTTGAGTGTTGCCTACTCCTGTTATGGAACACTTTCGTGTTTTGCATGCCCGCCGTAAGCGGACGTTGGTGCGATCGTACTGGCCCAACGATGACTCATTCATCCATACATGACCTATATATTACCAGTTGGAGACTCTTGACCAACATCAACTGAGTACACCACAATGGACGAAGCTTATCATCCCCAAAGAGCGTCCCCCATGGCCAAGCAAGTTAGGAAGAAGGGCAAACATCCAGCACTGAATTTTAATCATGGAAGCGGAAGTACCTTGGTAACCTCTTGGTCTCACCTAGCTTTTTCTCTATACTTGCTTCTTGCAAGTCAGGTACTTATTATATTATTATGAACTCTTTCATGCAGGATGACAATCTTATAGTGTATATTCCAAGATGACCAATGCTTGAAACAGTGAGTGAAATTATTGGCTTAAAAGTACAAGGGTACACCTGTTGGTACGTTCATGAAGGCATGATACAAGCGTCCGTGCTAATTGGTCTGCCACGTCAAAAAGATGGCTTCAGAGAATCCTCCATTACATATGAAGGAGAAGCAGCTAATACAAAAGATGAAGCAATGGAAAAATCAGCTCAAGTGGCCTTAGAATGCATCTGTGCAGACTATCAAATTTCTACCAATGATCATACTTACTATGCTCTTGAAGTCACAAAAAAGGTTGTTTACAACAAGAGAGAAGGCTCAAACAAAGCAATGGCTATTTAATATGGCTCGCCAGCAAGTAAGCACACAGCAAAACGAGTTTGCAAGACAGACAATGATTTTGGCAAAGATATGCAATGGCTTCTTTGACATATTACCACTTCGCATGTATCCCCGGCGCCCAGACAACGACGATCCCATTACCACATATACAGGCGCACATCCTCCCGTCGGACGTATGCAAGAACTTGCGAAATCACTACATCATTACATCACAGGAACCAATCCTGCAGGAGGATATACTAGGATGATCTAGCCCACTAGCAGCTACTTTTATCTTATCTGTACAACGTCTTTGTATCTTTACATGCCGTTCTCTGTTCGCATCGAACTATATGTAGTTTCAATAATTTGTTTGCCTCAAGAGTGTGCCACTTTTAAATTGTATCTTTGTATCCCTGTGTTTGCAAGATTTCAATATATTCGTATGTTCGGTTTATTTGTTATCTCTATGCGTCATTTTTACATCAAATGAGCATGCACTGTTTCACTTTAAAATCAATAGAGTACACATCTGCGAGTGATCATCGAGTGCGGCTTGCCGCCGTGCGGGTTAGGCTAGTAGCCACTACAAACGAGTAAAAACTAACTTAAGGAGGAAATCATAATGCACAAAAGTAAAAGATAGAAGGGAAGTTCAAATAGTGAAGCGTCTGCGTGCAGTGGCCGTTGGATGCAAGATCCATGGCCGCGAACAGTCATAACTCCCAGCGAGCGGTACACCGTTGTTGGGTGAATACCTGACAGCGGAAGCAATGTGGGAACTGGAAAAAATGGCTTGTCGAATTCTTTACATAGGAGGAAGAAAACTGTCTGAATCTTTAGGCCGTGATAGCCCCAATCCTGACAGAAGGATCGCACTCGGGAGAACACTAGTTGAGCCCATGGGAGAGAAAAATAAATAAACAAATAGATTGAAAATACTCATTGGTTCTGGGAATATTTTTAAAATTTGCAAACTTTCTTTGAAATTTTGAACATTTTTTAAATTTGTGAATATTTTCTGACATATGGGAGCATTTTTAAAATTCACGCATATTTTATAATTTTGGAACATTTTCTGAAATTTAGAATTTTTTAGAAATCCGGGAACTTTTTTTCACATTCGTGAACATTTGTTGAAACCAGCAACAAATTTCAAATTTCATGACAAGGTTTCAAACCCATGACCAGTTTTTTATAAAATATGGGGGCAAGAATTAAAATTTGAGATTCTTATGACATTTGAACATTTCTTAAAATTCGTGAACATTTTTTAAAATAAGGTATCATTATTCAAGTTTATAAATTTGTTTGAAATTCATTGTTTTTCAAATTCATGAATGTTTTTGAAATTTGCATCATTTTTTGATATGCCGGAAATATTTACCTAGTTTGTGAACACCATTTGAAATTTGAAACTTTTTTCCAACTTCGTGAACATTTGTTTGAAATTGGGAACATTTTTCAGATTCATGAGATTTTTTTTGAAATACGGGGAGAATTTTCAAAATCGTGAACATTTTGAAATTCATGATTGTTTTTTGAAATTCGTGAACTTTATTGAAATCCCTAACCGTTTTGTTGAATTTGTGATTCGTGAACATTTTTTGAAGTTAAAAAAGCAATAAAAAAACAAGGGCGCCCTGCTTCAAGGCTTTCAAATCCGGGCTTTAGAGCCATTACAAACCAGTAAAAAGTAACTTAAGGAGGAAATCATAAAGCACAAAAGTAAAAGATACTCTAGAAGGGAAGTTCAAATAGTGAAACGTGAGTTTGCAGTTGCCGTTGGATGCAGGATTGATGGCCACGAAGGCTCGTAACTCCCAGCGAGCGGTGCACCGTTGTTGGATAAAGATCTGTGAGCGGAAGCGATGTGGGAATTGGAGCGAATGGCTTGTCAAATTATTTAGATAGTGTCGGTGTCAAAACCGGCATACCTCGGGTAGGGCGTCCCGAGCTTTAGATCTCGGATCGGTAGTAACAAAAATGAAGGAGATGATGTTTACCCAGGTTCGGGCCCTCTCTATGGAGGTAAAACCCTACGTCCTTCTCTTGTTTATATTGATGATGATGTATCGAGTACAAACTTGATCTACCTCGAGATCATATGTTGTGTTCTAACCCTAGGGCTAGATGAATGTAACTATGATTCCATTTCCTCTACGGTCTAAACCCTTCGGCTTATATACACACCCGGTAGGGTATCTAGGGTTACATAATCGTTCCCCAGGGATGCGTACGAAGGCGGCAGGAGATGTTTTGGAGTATACGTCCAGTCTTCGGTAGACGCATTCTTGAACAGGCGTGTAGCTTCCGGAGTCCATCTTAATGAGAATGAGGGCCTGCAGGCCCAGCTCGAGGACTATGGACCGACAAGGTTAGTACCCCCTAGTACATGATGACCTCTTCGATGTTAACTACTCTGGATCCGAAGTCCTTGGCTTGGCAGATGAGTTCCTCCTTTTTCTGATAATCCGGAATGCTTTCTTTTGTTTTATAGCCTCCATAGAACACTCCTTGAAGGAGTGGTGTCCCCCGACTAGGGCCCAGCCGAACCCGCGCCACATCCGAAGACGTGGGGTTACTTAGCCTCAAAGGGGTGTCGTGTAGGTACGAACAATACTTGTGACCTGACAACTTTATCAAAGCGGCACCACCCACGACTGGGCAGGCAGTTACGCTCACTCGAATTGTGGCCCAGGGAAATCCTCGTACTGGCAAGTCCCATCTAAACAGAGATCGTGCCCGTTTTCTATGGCATGTCATTAAGATTTTGTTTATCCCTATGCACATAACGATATCGTATTATGGGTAGTGGCGATTTCAACGACGATGGAGGGACTCTTGGCCTTTATCAGCCCTTATAAGAGCAAAAGGATAGAGAGAGAAAAGTACGCTCTCCTTCCTCCTGCCTACTACCTCTCGAGCTCCAGTGCCCAGATCCAATCCCGAGCTCATTTTGCTTCCGAAGTGCTTCTCCACCCCCATTTTCTAGCAATGGTTGACGCCAACCTCAAGGAGCACTAGGGGGCTCCTCTGTCACGGAGGGCACCATATTGGAGCTGCGCATCACGGGTACATCCCTGCGGAGGCCAACACTCGTGTGCTGGATTCGCACCAGCAGATACCCGCTCCCAATCCTTGGGAGGGAGTGGACTTCGTCGCTCACCTCATCAGAGGCTTGCGGTTCCTGTTGCACCCTTTCGTGCACGGGATCATGTTCTACTACGGGCTAGATATCCACCATCGAGCCCCAAATTCCATCCTCCACCTCGCCTCCTTCATCACGGTCTGCGAGGCCTTCCTCCGCATCGAGATGCATTTCGGGCTGTGGCGGAAGATCTTTGTTGTCAAGCCAAAGTCCAGCGACTCCGAGCTCGCAGAGTGCGGGGATGCGATGATAAGCAAGAACCAGAAGGTGGACAGGTTCAAGGGCACTTTCATGGAAACCATCAAGGAGTGGCAGAACAGGTGGTTTTACATCATTGAGCCACTCGCCGCTAGCCAGGCTGAGGTCATAGTGTTCTCAACCGGGCCTCCGAAGAAGCTGGTGTCCTTGAAGAAAAAGGGCATGGGCTGGGGGAACCCCGCAGAGGTGAAGGCACTGCTTCAGAAGATCGAGCATTAGTCAAACAAGAAG
Organism: Triticum timopheevii; assembly: GCA_963921465.1. NCBI lineage: Eukaryota > Viridiplantae > Streptophyta > Magnoliopsida > Poales > Poaceae > Triticum > Triticum timopheevii. The sequence goes on along the minus strand of OY997272.1, from coordinate 80,337,259 downwards.
AACCTCCAACTGGTGGACATGGTGAATGCCATGCTCCACCACCGTGTCCTGCCGCTCCAAACTCGGGCCACCCCGATGTGGGCGTATAAGCCCGAGGATGCGGTACCCGTCCATCACTTCTTCAGGTCCACCTTGGCCAGGATGTGGACATAGTTGTTCAAGCCGTCTAAGAATGAATTTCCCGCGGAAGGGACGGACCTCGGCTCTGAAGACAAAAATGGAGAAACTAAATTACTAGGAGGTGTCAGAAGGCCTCTAGAGCCAAAGCCAGCATTCCATGCGACCGCACGCGCTCGCATGAGCAGCCGTTTGGCATGGAAACCGAGGCAGGTCATCCACCTGAACAACTTTTATTAAGGGGACCCCGTCAAAATGTCTACAGAACAGGGAGAAAAGGAGCGTCGAGCACAGCCACAATCTTTTCATCATCATCCTCATCCATAAACCCTAGCAGCCGCCATTTTTCACCTCCATATCCATCTCCACCACCAAAGCCCTCTCTCATCTAGTTCATACTTGTAATTGTGCATTTCCCAAGGCATCCATTGTAAGACATATTGCAATCAATCAATCTTAAGATGTGTTCTTCAATGATTTCTTCTCATGATTTGATCTCCATGTGTGAGTAGTCCGGCAAGGTATGGGGTGAGCCATGAGCCTTGCAGCCCTAGGTATTTGGTGAAGGAAAGAATGGAAGCCTTTGACATAATGTCTTATATGTGTGAAATAAAATTGTTTCGACAAGTGTCTCTTGTCTTGTCCGCGATCTTCATCCCTGTAGGTACCCAGGATAATCGAGATTGAGCACCTATGAGGCTAGGAGCAAGGGGACCGTGAAGTGTTATACCGAACACCGGTGGCTGTAAGGTTTAGTAGGGTAACATGGATCATATCCTTGGGGATTCATGAGGTGTAGTCATTAAATGCCCAAAGCTTTTGTCTGATGTTACTATCTTAATTATCGAGGCAACCCCACGAGACGGATAGGGCCTTCGCTTGGACAACTAACTTGACGAAGGACTTGTGTCGGTCAAGATGTTATTTGGACACATCCCCCACTCCGATACGAAGCAAGCATCTCTTGATGGGTGGCTTCCCGAGCACAAACTAGAGATTTCCACAAACTAATATCATTTTTTATCCCAACACCAATATATGGTTGTAAGCATTAGAACCTCATCCCCGTACCTTCTTTCTATTATAAGTGTTTGAATCATTATTTGCTTGCTAATCCGATCCAAAGCTAGATTTGACACTTTGGCAAAAGCTTGCTAGAGACCATCAAGGGAGTCTTCCTCTCGTGGGTTCCATACCGAGGGTCACTGAGGGAGTCCTGGACTAGGGGGTGTCCGGACAGCCGGACTATCATTATCCGCCGGACTCCAAGACTACGAAGATGCAAGATTGAAGACTCCGTCCCGTGTCCGGATGGGCCTTTCCTTGGCGTGGAAGGCAAGCTTGGCAATACGGATATATAGATCTCCTACCATTGTAACCGACTCTGTGTAACCCTAGCCTTCTCCGGTTTCTATATAAACCGGAGGGCTTTTAGTCCGTAGGACAACATACATTACGACAATCATACCATAGGCTAGCTTCTAGGGTTTAGCCTCCTTGATCTCGTGGTAGATCCACTCTTGTACTACCCATATCATCAATATTAATCAAGCAGGACGTAGGGTTTTACCTCCATCAAGAGGGCCCGAACCTGGGTAAAAACATCGTGTCCCTTGTCTCCTGTTACCATCCGCCTAGACGCACAGTTCGGGACCCCCTACCCGAGATCCGCCGGTTTTGACACCAACATTGGTGCTTTCATTGAGAGTTCCTCTGTGTCGTCACCGATAGAGCAGATGCCTCCACCCGTCTTCAAAGACGGTGTTTTCGCCGAAGGGGCCTTAGCCACCGGCCAAACTATCCGGCTTGGTGGTTTTCTTATGACCGCCAGTTCGGCTGCCACTTCGACAATGACTTCGCAAGTCGTTAGAAGCAATCTTCGCGTCAGCCCTAAAGCTGCCGAACAGTTGGACCCAATAGAGCTCTCATCTGTTAATGAGCTCTTGGATCGCATCGCTGCCCTGGGAGTCGCTACGGACTACAACCAGATTGGGCTTAAAACCGATCTGAGAAAGATTAACTCTCCCCAGCCCACCCACCACATCGCAGTGGTAGAGGAGCAATACGGCAACTCTTTGCCTGTGTTGAAAACAATTCGTGTCCGGATTCCCAACCCTCCATGCCGGATCCCCGCGGAGGGACGGACTTCGATCGAGCATTGAACTTAAAATCATGCATCGCCCCGGACTCGCTGGATTGTGTCCAGCAAACCAAGCTTCCAAATTCGGAAACCCCTCGGCCTTTGAGCCCCAAGATGGGCAGGGATCCGGATTTTATTCCACCCACCCGCCCAGACATATGCGATCTATCTCTAATACGGCAAGAGCCTGCTGAAACAGTACACCATTACTGGGCCAGATTCCTTCTGGTTATGGATAGGATAAAGGACTGCCGAGAGGAAAACGCAATATCAATCTTCTGCAACAACTGCACGGACAAGGGAATACTCAACGCCATTGATCGCCGCAAAATTACGCGCTTCACCGATCTGGCATCCATAGTACGGAAGTACTGTGCGATGGAGAGCTTCCGGAAAACCGAAAATCAATTTTGGGATAATCCGGCCCCAAACCCAGTCCGCAGCAAAAGGGCGCCTTACACTCAGGCCCCAGATGCAAAAACGAAAAAACAAAAACCCAATAAGGGAAACGGAACCGTACTGGAGGAATGGCTCAATGGACCCTGTAAGCTTCATAGTACAGAGGGGGTCGTCCCAACACATAGCCTTCGAGCATGTTGGATATTACGGCAGGTGGCCAAAAGTGGTGAAGAGCTTCTAGCTCCGGGAAACCACTCCAACAATACCAGCACGGTATCAACAGTCTTCAAGACCTTCGCATCAAACAATATGCGAAAGCGAACAATCTGCGAACTCGCCGAAGTCTACCAAGTAGCAACAGCAAATCCATGGAGCGACACAGCTATTACCTTCAACGCCAGCGACGAGCCTAAATTCCAAACAACCAGAGCTCCAGCCGCACTGGTACTCAATCCCATAGTGGACGGCGTTCGACTGACAAAAGTCCTCATGGATGGCGGCAGCGGACTAAACCTCATTTACGAGGAAACTCTGCGAAAAATGGAAATCGACTAGAGCCGTATTGAGCGAAGCAGCACAACCTTTAGAGGAATAATCCCTAGCCGGGAAGCGCGCTGCACCGGAAAAATCACACTCGATGTGGTGTTCGGCTCTCCGGACAATTACAGATCCGAAGAAGTCACGTTCCAGGTGGCCCCGTTCAGCAGCGGGTATCACGCCATATTAGGACGAGAGGCATTCACAATTTTTCAAGCAGTACCTCATTACGGGTACATGAAGCTCAAAATGCCTGGGCCCAGCGGAATAATCACTCTCGCTAGTGATCTGGACATAGCACTCCGCGCCGAAAACAAGACAGCCGCACTAGCCCTCGAGGCACTATCCGAAGCCTTAGCGGCAGAAGAACTCACCGCGCTGCGCTCTACGGTGAACAGGGACGATGTGATACTCGATAAAAGATCCAAGTCCACCTCCTTCAAACCAGCAGATGAGATAATAAAATTTCAGGTCCATCCAACGGACCCAACAAAGACGGCCTCCATCGGGGCACAATTGAACCCCGAAGTAGACGCTGCACTGCGCGAATTCCTTCGGGAAAATTGGGATATCTTCGCCTGGCATCCTTCGGACATGCCGGGAATCCCACGCAGGTTGGAAGAACACAGCCTAAACATCCTAAAAGGATTTAAGCCAGTCAAACAGGCTCTTCGACGATTTTCTGAACCCAAAAGACAGGCAATGGGAGAAGAGCTAGCCAAACTATTGGAAGCCGGATTCATTAGAGATATCAAACATCCGGACTGGCTAGCGAACCTGGTGATGGTACCAAAGAAGGATAAATCCTGGCGCCTCTGTGTCGATTTTAAAGACCTCAATAAGGCTTGCCCAAAGGATCCCTTCCCTCTCCCCCGCATCGATCAAATTATCGAAGCTACAGCAGGGCACGATTCGTTGTGCTTCCTGGACGCATACTCTGGCTATCATCAAATCAAGATGGCGGAAGCAGACCAAGCCGCAACGGCATTCATCACTCCATATGGACCATTCTGCTTCAACACGATGCCCTTTGGACTTAAAAATGCCGGCGCAACATATCAGCGCATGATTCAAACATGTCTGGCCACCCAGATTGGCAAAACAGTCGAGGCATACGTAGACGACGTAGTCGTCAAAACAAAACACGTCGAAACTTTAGTAGACGATTTGAGGCTCACATTCGACAACCTCAGAGCATATGACATCAAGCTGAATCCGGAAAAATGCGTTTTCGGCATACCAGCCGGAAAGCTGCTGGGCTTCATTGTATCTGGTAGAGGAATTGAAGCGAATCCGGCTAAAATCCGAGCTCTGTCACAGTTGGATATTCCAAAAGACCTCAAACAAATACAAAAACTAACAGGATGCGTGGCAGCCTTAAGCCGCTTTATCTCCCGTCTAGGAGAAAAAGCATTGCCCCTCTATCGCCTCCTCAGGCACACCGAACACTTTGAATGGACGGATGCTGCCACTGTCGGACTCGAAGAAATAAAGGCCATATTGGCAACAAATCTGGTCCTGGCTGCGCCCACTTTGGGCGAACCAATGCTGTTATACATCGCAGCAACGCATCAAGTTGTAAGCGCGGTCCTCGTCGTCGAACGAGTGACAGAAGGGCATAAATTCCCTCTTCAAAAACTAGTGTATTATATATCCACTGTGTTAACCCCCTGCAAATCCCGTTACCCGCACTATCAGAAGATAGCATATGCGGTGTTCATGGCGTCCCGAAAGCTCCGGCACTACTTCCAAGAGTGTTCGATAACAGTGGCCTCTGAGGTACCACTCAATGACATTATAAATAACCGCGACGCAACGGGCAGGATTGCAAAATGGGCCATTGAGCTCTTACCATTCGACATAACTTACAAACCTCGGCGAGCTATAAAGTCACAAGTTTTGGCTGACTTCGTCGCCGAATGGACCGAAGCCGAACTCCCTAAAGAGTACGGCGCATACTCCAACTGGACTATGCATTTTGACGGCTCCAAAATGTTGGCCGGACTAGGGGCTGGCGTCGTACTGACGTCCCCAACCGGAGATACAGTCCAGTATGTACTTCAAATAATGTACACGGACTCCAACAATGCAGCCGAATACGAGGCCCTGTTACATGGTCTCCGGATGGCAGTCTCCATGGGCATTCAACGCCTAGAGGTGCGCGGGGATTCAAACCTTGCAATATCCCAAATAAATGGAGACTTTGACGCCAAGGATCCGAAAATGGCAGCATATCGCAACGCTGTCCTAAAAATGTCAGCTCGGTTTGAAGGACTGGAATTCCATCACATAGCTCGAGATAATAACCAGGCGGCCGACGTACTGGCACGCATCGGTGCGAAGCGTGATGCCGTCCCTCCTAATATCTTCCTGGAACGGCTCTTCAAGCCATCCGTATTATGGGAAGAGGAGCCCGGTAGTGACAAACCGGAGAAAACCGCACCAACTGGTGATTCGGCAGATGACATAATACCCTCAGCCCACGTCATAATGGCAGTAATCGCCGCGTGGACAGAACCTTTCCTAGCCTACTTACTTAGGCAGGAACTTCCCGAAGACCAAAATGAGGCCCGTTGCATAGTCCGGCGATCGAAGGCCTACAAGGTCCATGAGGGAGAACTTTATAAGAAAAGTACCACCGGAGTACTTCAGAGGTGTATCTCCGAAGAAGAAGGGCGGAACCTCCTGGCTGAAATTCATGCCGGACTAGGCGGACACCACGCAGCAGCCCGGGCCCTTGTAGGAAAGGCATTCCGTACAGGATTTTATTGGCCGACGGCCTGGGCAGACGCGCAGGACTTGGTCCAGCGATGCGTTGGTTGTCAGCTCTTTGCTAATCAGAGCCATATGCCACCCACCGCCCTCAAAACCATACCCATTACCTGGCCATTTGCGGTCTGGGGGCTTGACATGGTTGGACCCCTTAAAGGGGGAACCCACAAGAAAAGGTACCTATTGGTCATGGTGGATAAATTCACCAAATGGATAGAGGCCAAACCGGTCAAAACAGCAGAGTCCGGACCAGTGATAGACTTTATATCAGGAGTGGTACACTATTACGGAGTCCCCCACAGCATCATCACAGACAACGGCACGAACTTCACAGCCAACGAGGTTAAGTCATGGTGCAAAAATATGGGCATCAAGCTCGATTACGCTTCAGTCTATCACCCTCAAACCAACGGTCAAGTGGAAAGAGCAAATGGTCTAATAATGAGCGGCATCAAACCCAGACTAGTGAGGTCACTTACTAAATCTGACACACAATGGGTCGAGGAGCTCGACTCCGTACTCTGGGGGCTGCGGACAACGCCTAACCGTACTACCGGATTCACACCATTTTTTATGGTATACAGCGCTGAGGCAGTCTTGCCCTGTGACATTATTCATGACTCACCTCGAGTGCGCATGTATGAGGAAAGAGAGGCCGAGCTTGATCGGCAGGACAGCTTGGACACATTGGAGGAAGAACGTGACGTCGCGAAGGCTCGTTCCGCATTTTATCAGCAGCAGGCCCGGAGATATCAAAGCAGAGAAGTACGGGCCAAGACTTACAACATTGGCGAAATAGTTCTACGCCTGCCGGACAAGAAAAAGGACAAGCTCAAGCCCAAATGGGAGGGTCCCTTCATTATCGATCAAGTCCTGACCGGCGGAGCATACCGTCTACGAAATGCGTCAGATAACCGACTCGAGCCGAATCCATGGAACGCAGCCCGCCTCCGACGATTCTATGCCTAGCGCCGGACTAAGAGTTCGTCCCCTTCCCCAGTCCAAATTTTTACACTTCGGATGTCTTTCATTTCTCTTTTTATGCCTTTTTATTTAAAAGCCCTTACGGGCCTATTTTCACATCTTTTTTTGCATAAGCATGATGTGCCATCCGCACTCATTATTCCTGGGGGCTTCTTTTACAGAAGCTTAATTATACGGGTTTCATACCCAACACATGTGTCAAGCTTCCACATGTACCTTTTACTCGCCATTATATGCATCGATATGACTTAAGTTTTGGCCAAGCTGGGTTGCCTGGCTCCTGTGCTTACCCCTACGTTCCCGATTGTTCGGCTAGGAGGTAAAGGGAGCACCTCTGCGATTGTTACTGCCGGGTTAGCCGGATGTGTACCTCAGACTGGGTGAAGCCGAAAGCTAGCGTTCTTAAGGGAATATTCGGTTGCTGACTTGAAAGATGACTTTTTACCTACTTATTTATCTGCCCCCAGATGTTTTTCTGCTTTTTTCGCAGTCCGGACATGCACTGTAGGGCATGCCTCCAAGGGAAAGGAACCCTTAATGGAACTATTCTCCCTGGAAGATGTTTCTTACTAACCATGTAATATAACATAACTAGTTGGGCACTTGTCTGATAAAGCACTAATGACCCCTACGCCTGATCTCCATGCATACCATGGTTGTTTCTTAACCAAAGAGGTATTCGGATACACTCCGGACTCTAGGGTCTCGAGGCTGAAGCGAAAAGGTCGGCAAAGACAAACGATCTACAATCCGGCTAGAAGGCATTTCACATGTCATTTTAAAGGATAACATACATTGTCAAATTTATTGATTGTATTCCTCCTCAATCCCGTCTAATAGTCTGTCTAGTTTACAGTCCCGTTGGGAAAATTTGGCAGCCAACTCTACTTGGCTATATACTAAACTCACAGGGATCTCCTTCCCGTCGGGCCCCACCGGTCCAACTTCGGCCATGTGGTTGGGATCCGCCTTCTTGTACCGCGTCTTCACCATGGCCCAAGCCTCCCTGGCACCTTGACGGCAAGCCGAAATCTTCCACAAACGGAAGCGCTGCCGCACTCCCTGCAGCTTCTCCGCAAGCTCCCCGAGGCCCTCGGGTAGGGTGAGGGATGGCCATAAAGCCTGAACGACGCCGCTCATTGCCTGCCGAACTCGTTCGAGTAGCTGCAACAGTTCGGGAAGTTGATCACCCGTTGATATGGGCATCTCCTCTGCAGGACGACCCATGAGTATACCTACAAGACATATCATGTCAAAATACTTCCTCGCCGAACTCTTCTTTTCAAAAGAGTTCGCTCAAGCACTTACTATAAATGCCGCGACGAAGCCGCTGATTCTCCTTAACGGAGCCGGACAGCTCGGCCTGAGCGCCTTTCAGCTCTTCTCCGAGCTTGGCGTTGCCATCCTGGAGCTTGTTCCTTTCCTGCTGAACCCTATTCAGCACACTCTCGCCGGCCTTCAGCTGGTGCAGCAATGCTTGCCTGTCCGGATCTTGTCCGGCGGTACCTGCAATGTCATTATTAGACTCGCGCGCAAGCCGCACAACGCTTATATTTATTAATAAAAATGTGTTACCAGGAGGGGTCTTTGCGTCTCCTCCTACGGCAGCAAGTGCGGCCTCAAGTTGGGCCTTGCAATCTTGCAGCTCCCGAGACAGCTGGGCGTTCTTCTCGGTAAGTGCCTGCATTTTCAAATGATCCTTAAATTAGTTAGCAAAACTACTTTAAGTCTCGGGGGCTACTGGTATATACAACCATTGAAATTCCCTTACCCGTGTGTCTTTCACATACTGCTCCGTGGCTCTGGTAAAACCATTTTGAGCGGCACGGAGATGCGCGTCCCCTGCGTTAAAGGCATCCAATGCCTTAGGGGAAAATCACGCTTCACGAAAAACTGTCCGGCGGCGCCAATGGTTTATGGCGCTCTCCACCTCAGACTTGGTGGCGGACAGTCTGTCGGTATCCTCCGTTGGAGAAGGACCCGGCTCGCGTCTTGCGCTTGCCTCCCCCTCCAGGCCGGGCGCTGGAGCCTGGCCGATGTTGGTCGGATCGGCAATTCCTGCGCTCGCAGTCCGGCGAGCACTTTTTCTCCTACAAAGATCATGAGCACTCAGGAGTTTCCTCGGAACGTTGCTCTGAAAATTCAAATACAAGCTATACCTTTGCGGCGACGTTTCCGCCCGCACAGCGCTCCTTTTCCGCCTGCTGGTCCGGACTGGCCTCTGTTGGCCAACCGCCGCGGGCTCGGCTTCCTGCCGTAAAGGCACTTCCTGCAAAATACCGTCGTTCGTGAAGGTTAGAAATGGGCAGGAAGGAGATATGATGTCCGGACTTCGGTCACGGTCACCTGGGAAGCCGGACTTAATCCGGGGTAGTCTGCCGTAATGGCGACCAAAGCATTGTCTATACTGAGCTGGTGAAACACCCCGTCGATCAGCTCAACCTCGATGTCCGGGTCCTCTTCGGAGGCCGGATCCAGGGATCCTTCTGGATCCTCGGGTTGCGGAGCAGGACTCACCATGTCCTCCACAGTCCGGCATAGATCCTGCGCCGAAGACATAATGTAAGAAGTTTAAACTTCGAAAGCATGGGTTGAGCCCGTCGAGGCATTCACTTACCCATCCTCTAGGGTTGATCATGGAAAACCCATTCAAAGGGTTCGTCCGAAGGAAATCCTCCTTCTCCCCCTTGTACAGACTGGACAGGATCTCCACCAGATCCTCGGTCGAATCCGGCCCTTTGCGGCCGTGCCGGGTGGCATCGTCTTCCCCGTTGAAATCCCACATGGGGTGGCCTCTATATTGCAGTGGCTGTACCCCTCGCTTGATGCATATCGCCATGACTCCGATCATGGTCAAACCGGAATGGGCCATTAATCTTATCCGGCCCATTAAGTAATGGACGCTCTTGTCTTGCTCCAATCGGGGGCTCCGCGGGCGCCAGCTGAGGCGTTTCTTCAAGGGAGCAGCACTAAACTCCGGGAGGCCGATCCGGACTGGGTCTGGCAGCGGAGTGTCTCCTATATAAAACCACTCAGAGGGCCAGTCTTCGGACGCCTTCTTGGGAGTACCGGATAGGTATCCGGTCCCGGCGATGCGCCATATTTCGGCGCCGCCCACTTGATATATGGACCCCCCGTGAGAACGGGGTACGAGGCAAAACAGCCTCTTCCACAATGCGAAATGGGGCTCGATGCCCAGGAATAGCTCACAAAGAGCTACATAGCCCACGATATGCAAGATAGAGGCGGGCGTGAGGTGGTGGAGCTGGAGTCCGTAGAACTTCAGGAGCCCGCGGAGGAACGGATGTATTGGAAATCCGAGTCCCCTTATCAGATAGGGGACAAAGCATACTCGCTCCCCCTTATTGGGGCTTGGAGTGTCCTCCGCCTGCCTCCCACCTTGATAAGTAACCAGTCCGGCCCGGACTAGGACCATGAAGGCCGGAGGGAGAAATCCCCCCGTTTGGAGCTTCGCTAGCTCGTTGTGCGAAATAGAGCACCTCCTCCAATTCCCCGGCGGTGGGCTGGGAGCGCGCGAAGAAGAGCCGCGTCGACGATCCATGATGGAATGGATTTCTAGGTCAAAGGCGCTTCGATGGAGTATTCGCGGGAGGAAGATGGTGTGGTTTGAATCTGGATTCTTGCCTCTTTTATATAGGCGGACGACTCGCACAATTAGGGGGTGAAATGCAAAAGACACCCTGGCTTTTCGCATTCGTGCAACACGTGGAAGAAGGCCATTATTTCGCGTAGAAGCCGAGGAACACAGTATTCAAGATGAAGCCGGACACTGTTCGGCAGGTACATGGAATTCGAAGGGAGAACCCGCCTTGCAACGCCGAAAACTATAAACACGCTGGACTTATCGTCATTGAAGCCTGGTTCGGGGGCTACTGATGGAGTCCTGGACTAGGGGGTGTCCGGACAGCCGGACTATCATTATCCGCCGGACTCCAAGACTACGAAGATGTAAGATTGAAGACTCCGTCCCGTGTCCGGATGGGACTTTCCTTGGCGTGGAAGGCAAGCTTGGCAATACGGATATGTAGATCTCCTACCATTGTAACCGACTCTGTGTAACCCTAGCCTCCTCCAGTGTCTATATAAACCGGAGGGCTTTTAGTCCGTAGGACAACATACATTACGACAATCATACCATAGGCTAGCTTCTAGGGTTTAGCCTCCTTGATCTCGTGGTAGATCCACTCTTGTACTACCCATATCATCAATATTAATCAAGCAGGACGTAGGATTTTACCTCCATCAAGAGGGCCCGAACCTGGGTAAAAACATCGTGTCCCTTGTCTCATGTTACCATCCGCCTAGACGCACAGTTCGGGACCCCCTACCCGAGATCCGCCGGTTTTGACACCGACAGTCACCTCTAGGGAAATAGGTGCAGGATACCCTTTCCTGTTCCAATACCGGATCAATAAAAAGGAGATATCACCTAGCGAGCTCCTTATCGAAATAGTAGTGAACACCCTCCGGTATAAAATGTACAATCCAATCATGTACATGTGGAGGCTCGCAAGGTTAGAACTAATAAGGACCGATTTGCTTCCCTTGGAGGTAAACCGCGCACGCCACGGCTCTGCCCGAGGCGCCACTCGGCCCACGAGCGGGTCGAACGAACTCATCAAGATCTTCGAACCGGCCATCGGCATTCCCATGTATGTAATTGGAAATGAGGTCAGCCTATAGTTTAAGTTGTCCGCAATTCATTGTTGTTCTTCCACCGAGAAACCTAGGACAACGACCTCACTCTTATCAAAGTTGATCTTTAGTCCTGACATAACCTCTAAACAGAGGAATATGAACTTAACATTTACGATGTCAAGATCCGACCCGTCCACCATAGTCATGGTGTCGTCAGCATATTGAAGGTGACACCTCCCTAGGTATCAAATGGCCAACTACCGTTCAAATTGAAATGGGCTAATTAAGCCGAGCAATGCTCGACCTACATAAAGTTACATGAGATTTTTACGTAAAGACTGATTTGGAGGTAGTTAATTGGATAAGGACTAGTGGTTGGGGCCCACCCTGGTTGAAATGAGGGGGAGGAGAGTATTTAGGGAAGGGCACTGATAGGCGCCGGTCGACCGGCCCAAATTCGGCCGGTCGCCGCGCAGCCCTTGGATACGTTATTCCCGAGCCGTCAGATGAGTCCCACCCTCGTCCTCGTTTCATACCGCTTGCAGGAAAAACAAATCACGTCAACGCGCTCGACGCGGCATGAGTGTGGGGGTTGACCAACTGCGAGCGCAGCCGGCCCCGCCATGGACACGCACCGGCCGACCTTGAAGCACCGCTGGCTCGTCCACCTCGTCGCCACGCTCGCGATGCTCGCCGGCTGCTTGCAGTATGGGCGTTGCCCCCGATTCCAGCACGACGCGATGCCTCTGGATCCAGTGTTCGCTGCCGTTTCGCAAAACGCACCGAGACGACGATCCCAGCAGCTCCCGAGACGCCGGTTTCCAGATCCACCCCCTGCTCTCGCACTAGTTCCAAGCAAACCAAAAACCCGATGCCCCCATTGCAGCTTTCTGACGGTCGGTCGCAGCTATTCGACGAATGGTTGTAGCATCTCGCCGGTCAGCTGGACCTCACCCTCGCCCTCGTCGCTGTTTTCCGACAGCCGGTTCCAGCAAGTCTGGTGGTGTCGCGTACCCCTCCAACGCAGGTGCTGGTTCCAGCAAAAGTCGACGCCTGATGTAGCAAATTATGTCGTTAGATGCAGCCCCGCCGCGCTGACGGTCGTATCTGATAGTTAACTGGTTCCAGCAAAAATCGATGCCGAATGTAGCAAAAATCGATGCCACATGTAGCAAAAATCGATGCCCGATGTAACAAAAATACCGGGGTGCATTTGAGGTGCCGGCTCCAGCAAAAACGCCTCGCCGCCGGCAGCAGCAAAAGAAAAGAAAAGCTTTGCCGTAGCCACCGTTGACTTGGGGGTTGCAGCTTTTCTACACCATGATTCCAGCACCGCCGCTTGGTGGTTGTAGCTTTTCTGCATCTCCTCACGGGCGGAGTAGAGCACCGTTGCAGAATCTCGTGGCCGCGGTTCCAACTTTTCCCGCGGCCGGTTTCAACAAATTTCATCATGGTTGAAGCTTTTTAGCAGCTCCCAGTGCCGGGTCGGTCGAGCACCGTTGCAGCATCCCGCGACCGTGGCTCCAGCTTGCTCGCGCCCGGTTCCAACAATTTCACCACAGAAACACAGCCGTCCCCTCGGGGTCGCAGCAACACCCCGTCGACTCCGCCACGACAGAGTTCAGGAAGGAGAGGATGCTTTGCGTCGCAGGGGGTGGCCATAGCAGGAAAGAGGGGTGGGGAGGTGGTTCGTCGGCCGTGAAGGTTGGGCGTGAGTACTCAGTAATGGAGAAAAGAATGGCTAGCGCCTCTCGCGTGGGGAATGAAGGAAAGAAAGAGAGGGATTTGAGAGAAGGAAGAGATAAGATTTATGCGGTGGGTGTGACGCCACGTGGTAGTGACTGAAAAGACGGTGCGTGGAACCAGGGACGTGCGTCGCTAGCGACCGGCCGAGCTCACCGACCGTAAACGTTTCCCTTTAGGGAAGGGTAAGTAAGTTTACGTAAGATCTTTACGTAGGTTTAGTATTATCCAATTAAGCCGGAGGCTGTATATTATGCTGAAACGTAACATGGGTAATTAACCACTACGTACTCACCTAAAAAAGAATGGCGAATCTCCGCGTAAGATTAATGATATAGGATTTAAATGTACAATATCAGTTTCGCTAAGCACATCTAGATGATGTCATAAGTATTGCACATCTAAATACCAATTAAGTGATTGATCTTACGCGAAGATTCATGTGAGTATTTTTTTTCTTTTCTTTTTTCCTTCTTATTATACTTGATTGAAGTCACTTAGATGTGCCCTAGATAAATCCAAAAAGAATTAAACAGCACAGCAGTACTAGTTATGAACGATGAGCCGGGGAACGTGCTCTTCATCCTGCTCATCCTTCTTGTACTCGTCGCTGAACCCCATGTGCGCCATGAGGAACCAGACGATGGTGATGAGCTCGCCCCCGCGGCTGAGCTGCTGCACGTGCGTGCTCCCCTTGCACTTGCCCGCCGCGTACGTCAGCATCTCCCCCCACACACTCGCCACCACCTCCCACATGAGATCATCTCCCAGATCCCTCAGCTGCTTGGCCAGGATCACGCCGTCGAACAGCACCGACTTGGAGCGGCTGCCCTTCACCTCCGCCGGCGCCCAGGCCGTGCTCAGGCCGAGCAGCATCCTCCGCGCGCCGGCATGGTCGGGCTCCCAAGCCGCGGCGGTCTCGAAGAACCGCTTCGCCTCCGCGCAGGTGTCCTGGTACTGCTTCAGCCCGATGCCCGCCGACGCCAGGAGTATCTTCGGCTGCTTGATCAGCAGGTACAGCATGTACTCCGACAAGGTCTGCGAGACCGTCCTCATGTTCTCCGCCGCCTTGGTCCGCGCGGTGGCCTGGTACGGGTGGCGGCACAGGTCCGTCGCGATGTTCCAAATCAGCAGCGACTCGACGAACTCCCTCTTCACGCTGCCGACAAACAGGTCGAACTTTTTCTCCGCCTCCTCCTTGCTCCATGCGGATGTCGCCGCCGTCAGAATGTCGGTGATCTCCACGTGAAGCTTGTGAAGGACTCCCTCTCCGCGGTAGGTGCTCGGTGTTTCCATTCTAGCTGTCTTCTTGAGCACATCGAAAACAACCTCGCGGGTGATGGAGCCGTCGACCGGCTCGCGCCGGACGAAGAAAAAATCATGGAACATCTCCCTGACGTGCAGCTTCTCGGCGACCATGGCCAGCCGCCGGCTGCTGTAGCATTGGCGATTGAGAGGTTCCGGGTTTCCCAAACAGTAGTTGATGAGGTTCAGCTGCGAGATGTCCTCCCTCCAGCGCCGCTGTTGTGGCCGCAGGAACCTGCCCGCCCTCGCAAGCCACGCCAGCCACCGGGAGTTCTCCAGGAACACCAGCGTCCAGGTGGAAACGAGCAGCATGGCGAGCGCGGCCGCGTCGAGCGCCATCCCGCCAAGGAGCAGCGCGTAGGTGATGGCGACGTCGACTCGGCTGATGCCGCCCTTGTCGCTGTGGAAGAAGAAGATGAGGAGGGAGGAGACAAGGCAGGAGGAGGCGACAAAGCGGAGGACGCAGCCGGCCTTGCTGTGGGCGATGGGCTCCTTGGTGTGTACCATGTCGTACATGAAGTTGAGCTCCAGCTCGATGACCTTGAACGCCGTGGCCGGCGAATTCGTCATGTCGGAGCTCAGGAAATATGCCTTGGTCAGCATGCGCTCCTTGTAGCTGGGCTTGACGTCAAAGCACAGCTGCCGGAAGATGCAGAAGAACTTGTACGCCTTCACCTCCACGCTGGGACCCATCTTTGGCGCCATGGAGCCACGAGCATGTTCCACCGGGGCCGGGGCCGGGGGCCGGGAGACTCGGGAGGGACGGTGGACGACTAACTCGACGGGTAGGCCGGCCCTCTCCTTGGAGCTGTACAGAGACATGAACTTCTCATAGTTGGGGCCGGGATAGGGGTCCCCGATTATCTCGGCAAGGACACCGTCGACGCTGCCGGAGTAGAGCGAGTAGATGCGCTCCCCGTACTTGATGATACCGACCACGAATATGAGGAGGGTGGCTGGGATCACGGGGTTTCCGTTAACGGAGCAGAAGAAGACGACACCGGCGGAGATGAGCTGAAAGAAGAAGCCGGTGAGGTTGCGCAGCCAGAAGTCGTTGTCCTGGATGGAGAGCGCGGTCAGGCTGTCCTGCCCGCCGAGGTGCACGAGAAGGAACGGCGTCCAGAAGGCGAAGATGATTGGGCTGCTGCTGCCGCTGCTGTCGGCGGAGGCGGAGGCGGGGCCGCGCTTGACGCCGTAGTGATACACTCTGGGTCCATTACTAATGGAATAAGTCCTTCAACTGAGGTACATTACTGTCTTGATCGACGTACGTGTGACTGAGAACTTGGGACACGTACGTGTGAGCTATAGAGTAGGCATATAAGAGAGAGATATGTCCCGGGGATATGTATATAGACCACACACACAGAGAAAGAGAGATGGGGTCCATTACTAATGGAATAAGTCCTTTTCTGTTGCAAGAAGAAAAGGATAAAGTGGTGGTAGTAACATGGGGTGTTCTTAGTTTTGTTTTAAGGGAATGCCATTCGATCGGCTAGTAACATGGACTGTTCATTTGAAGGTACCAGCCTCTACACTCTATAGCCTCTGTTTTCGAGGAACATGCATGTCTGCAAAGAACAAAGCTACTCCCTCCGTTCCAAAATAGATGACCCAACTTTACTAATTTTAGTACAAAGTTGGGTCATCTATTTTGGAACGGAGGGAGTACTAGCTAGCTATTCAAGCGCGAACTAATCTAGTCGGATGATTAAAGGGACAGTGGTATCTCCAATCCATCAGGGTTCAACTCCTGATGCTTGCATTATTTCATAATTTATTTCAGGATTTCCGGCAATGCGCTTTCAATGGAGGAGATGTACCGTCGCCGACGAGGCGCCTATGATGACTTCGTAAATCTCAAGATGATCGACTTAGTCTCTCGAAGATGCTCATAGGGATAGAGTGTGTGTGTGTGCATTCATAGGGGTGAGTATATGCGCGTATGTATGAGCGCTTGCATCTGTATTGTATTAAAAAAATACAAGTTTTACAGTGATTGGGTTTTTTTGGAGCTATTCGTTTGTCTCAATCTAATGGGCACGCTCATACTTAGCACTCGCTAGTACTCGGATGAAAGTATTCGAAAGTACTAAACTTGCAGGGCCGGTACTAATGACAATGTGGGGACACCTTTTAATCTAGGGCATTTTAGTCATAGGAAAAATTTGCACGCCTTGCCCCTCTCGTCCAATGCAAAACCGCCGCCATGGTCCTCCCCTCTTCCAGCACCATTACACAACCGTGGCCATCTCCTCCCTCTCCAGCATTCCAAGTCCACCGCAACCATCTCCTTCTTCTCGCTGCCGCAACTTTGCTCTTCTCCTCTTCCACATCCACCTCGCCTCTTCCATCGAAGCAAGAACCAAGATGGAGCAGCAAATCGAGCAGATCGCTGGCGACGAGAACGCTGAATTCATGCAGATCGAATGCCGACTTCGTGCAGATCGCCCGCGACGACCAGGTCAAGATGGCCAGGTTGAGGGAGATCCGTTCTTGGTTTGACAACACAAGGCAGATGAAATGGACGGCAATGGCCACTCTCAAGGAAATGACGAGGAGGGATATGGCAAAGCTTCACTCCCCCCCCCCCCCCCCCCCCCGCGCCCGCACAACCGATGAACAAGATCGAATCCTCATCTGGGCGATGCAGCAGGCCGATTCGTCCAACGAGTGAGTCAGGCGGAGGTGGTGGACGTTCAGATCCAGGGTAGAGCATCCACTGGATCAGGAACCCACCGTGCACGAGCTGTCGTTGCAAATTGTGTAGCCTCCAACCGAGTCACCGGAGACTCCGAAGCGCAAGAGTGCTTCCCCGTCGTTGTCCACGCTTCCGTCGCCGCTCTCCTCGTCTGAACGGCGGCAATGCAGTTGTTTAGAGTAAGCTTCCCCCCTCCTAATCTTCCTACTGCTCGTGCTTACAATCATGGTGGTAGTGATGATAATATTTCCCCGAGGGAATGCTAGATGGCATTTTATTATCAATAAATTGTATGAAGATTTGAGTGCATGCCTGGGGGCTGGATTATGATGTATATGAACCCTGGGCTAAATTTGTATGGTTATAGTGGTAGAATTTGATGTTCACCTGCACTTCTACTTCAATCCATAGCCTCTGGATGGCAGCGTAATTAGTTGCAAAGAATAAATTATGTTTGAGTATTGCAAGTTCAGTAGATAGTGATACACTCTGGGTACACACTGAAAAATTTGAAAATTGCAAGTTCAGTAGAGAGTTGAAGATTCTGAAATATTTCAGTACAGACCGGTTCACACTGAAATATTTAAGTAGTGCAATTTCAGTACACACGGGTAGACACTGAAATATTCAGTACTGCAAGTTCAGTACACTATTGTAGATTCTGAAATATTTCAGTAGTGCAGTTTCAGTACACACACGTAGTGCAGTTTCAGTTTCAGTACGCGCACCATCAGGGTTCAACTCCTGATGCTTGCATTATTTTTAGATTTATTTCAGGATTTCCAGCGATGCGCTTTCAATGGAGGAGATGCACCGTCGACGACGAGGCGCCTATGATGACTTCGTAAATCTCAAGATGATATGTCGGCTCAGTCTCTCGAAGGTGCTTATAGGGATAGGGTGTGCATGTGTGCATTCTTAGAGGTGAGTATATGCGCCGCTTGCATCTATACTGTGTTAAAAGAAAGCTAATATTGAAGCAACGGGCCCACACTTCACCGGAGAACCCCTCTTCAGATTGTCCCGAGGGTGTTGGTTGGCTTTCATCGGTTCCACTCTTCCCATCAATTTCATGCTCCTTTGTATTCTGATAGGTTTGCGGCAAGGACAGTATACATTTTCTTTTGGAATTTTGACAGTAAACATCTGAATACCGTTAGGGTTCATGGTTTTTCTACTCTGCGCAGGTATGTCCTCTGTTGACTCTTTTTTCCAAAAAGGATCAAACCTATTATAGAGATTCACCGAAAATACAAAACAAATCAAACATAATAAAAATTACACCAGGGTACATGGACCATCGAAGAACCATTACCGCTGCCAGAACGAGCCGCCGATGCGTCGCTGTTGCCGCTCTCATACCGGAGCCTGCCTGACCTTGTTGATGACAATCGAGAAGTCTTCATGCACGTGCCCAAAGGACCAGCGTCCCGAAGCCGCAATCGTCGTCGTTGAATCCTTGAATAGATGTGAAGAACCTAACATCGAATATCACCGTTGCGTACGCAAGACGAGAAAGCCTACCCTTGCCGCCCCAAGGAGCTGGCAAGAATCTACGCCGGAGCTCTGTCTAATCTGTCCCAACGGACGAACTTGAGGAGGATCCTTTGCTGACCTATTCTTTTCGATTTGTTTATCCTCCCTGGATGCAATCTATGGTCACGGAACAACCTGCTTCTGAAAACAAGACAAGCTATGTTGTAGCTACCCGAAAATAATTGATGTTTGATGCTCCATCTCCTACTCCACGACGATGCTCTACTTCTTTACAATGATCTCCCCTTCATTTCCCCCACATCACTAAATGAATGAATTCGGTGAGGTATGCAATTAGTTGGCTGTCTATTTATTCTACTAATCAATGTCACCATCTCTTCTTCTTTTTTTGCGGGTGCAACGTCACCATCTCTGGGAAAGCCGGCAAGCAGCAGGACATGTATTTAGGGCATGTACAATGATAGCATATGGATACAGATGCAAGACAAAAAGTAGCTTGAGGCGACTATATTGATTTTTTTCTCCCCAACGCAAGCTACTACCAGTGGGCCTCATCAAGAAATAGAAAATCGAAACTTTAATACATATGCATCTCTACTCTTCACTTTAACCTTTTCAGCTTTTTACGTCGGACCACATTTTTTCTTCCCAAGCATCCGCCTCTTGCAGAGGATCCCGCTTTCCTTTCCGAACCTACTTTCTTTGACATCCGATCCTACATGGCACATGGGGCATCACCATGAGGCTATGCATTGGCCATGCCCTTACTCTTCCGTGCCATAGCGTCTGTGCTTTATATTCCCCCATTATTTTTTGAGTGAACAATGAACAAGCATTCCCCGACCCTTCCCCGACCCTGCGCAAGCGGGAGCTACATGCACCGGGCTGCCCTTTTTTTAATGAACAAGCAATTTCCTTATCCCACGTGTCCTCTTGCTTCAAGGCTGGAGTAGGCCAGCAATTGCAAGGGCTTCGATCTAATTTGTCGTACATGAATCTTATTTCTTTCTGGACATATGTGTGTTTCCGGATTCACTTTTATTATTTTGATTATGTTTAGATTATATTGCCATCTAATGTATGGTGTGTTTTAATCATTGTTTTATCTTGCAGCAGTTAATCATGCATGTTACATCGATTAGTTTTTGCAGTAGCATTTCTGCAAGAACTATCCAATTAAATTTCACCGATCTGCTGACTGATAGTACAATGTTTCTATATCTTCTAATTTCTCACAAAGCTTAATGGCTACAGGATGTGAGGTAATTTCTGCATCAACCAGGTCACACGGAATTGGGTTGTAGCAAGTTTCTACACCCTATTTCACTGTCCTACTGTTCCAGTATTGTGTGATGATGATTGAGTTGTTCATTTTATTTCTCCATTGTCCCTATGAAGAGTAGATGCTGACCCCCCACAAAAAAGAGAGTAGATGGTGACCCTGATCCAAACAAGAAAATGAAAAAAGCCGACATTACATTTTATTCTGCGTAGTTTAAGTTTGTAACCAGGATTAACTTTATCCTACATTAACTGCCCCTTTGTGTTTTGGTCAATGCAATTTCATGTTAGTTACTCCTAGAACATCCACATGCGTAGTTTAAGTTTGTAACCAGGATTAACGTGTGCCAAAGACTTTCTAATCTACGTATTGTACTGAAATTGGCCTTGGACCCCGAGTAAAATGGTATATCATTGCATTTGTACTTCTCAATTTTATTCATGGGATTCACTGCCGCAAAGCACTAGGTAGTCAACAAGAGATTATCTTTTCAATCCTTATCCTTTCTTACTCAATATATGTTCATATATTTATTTTTACAATTCTTTAGAGTTATACAAGTATATATTGAGAGAAAAAACTAGTATACCTGTGGCAACCCATGGGGTATCATCTACCCCCTCCGTTCCTAAATATAAGTCTTTGAAGAGATTTCAATATGGACTACATATAGATGCATATAGACGTATGTTAGAGCGTAGATTCACTCATTTTGCTCTGTACGTAGTTCATATTAAAATATCTCAAAAGACTTATATTTAGAAAGGGGGGAGTAGTAGTTTTCTAAGTTTCTGACACGTGCTTGCGATCTTGTTTTACTTAAATCGATGGTAATATGCTGGGCAATGGCAGTACTAACATCCTTGCACGCATACTTAAACTCTTGCATTGCGACAGACAACACTGCATGCATGCATCTCATGCGAATTTTCTTTTGCAGATGGATCATACGCTCTTTCGCTTTACCCTTTTCTTTTGCCTTTCTTTTTTCTCCCTAAACAAGGAAAGGATCCTATTCGGCCGTCGGTCAGACATCTATTTGCATTCCTATTTTACGAAAACTATGCATGGCTTAAGCCTTACGTACTACTTAGTGGTAGCATAAGCAGTGTGAAATGATAACAACAAGAACCCAGACTAAGAAACCCAAATTGGGTGAGAAGGTTAGGCATCTCCACACAGATCACCAAATGGACCTCATCAAATGTTCTTGGACATGTTTGAACGTCTTCGTCGACAGCGGTCGAGTAGAGGTCATCCAGCCGTGTCCTTCAAATTTTTCCTACTCATCCGACCTTCTATCTTTGCTAAATTATCTAGATCAATATCAATTCTTTAGATAGTTGCAAACAAATACAACCAATAGAAAAATACTGAATGTTCAACAAGTTTTTTACACCTGTTGATCCCAAAAGCGAAAGAATCCGCTGCCCATACCAAATGCCTCAATTCTTTGCCTCCCCCCCCCCCCCCCCCACACACACACCTCTTTTTGCGCAAAGCATTTGTACATACTATCAAAGAAGTCTTGACAAAGTTTATAGCATCGGGATCCTAGTCTTCTCGTACAACATCTTTTGCTCATCGCTCACTTGCTTGATCGCAAGTTTCCTTTTCTCAAGCTTAATTTTCTTATCTCCTTGATCTCTTTGCGCTTGGCACATGCTTCCTCCTTCTTCACCATGATGTCATCAAATTCTCCATCATCTTGGATATCGTCCCTTCTCGCATCTCCATTATGGTTTCCAACTTCATCCCCTTGGCCTAGGCACACGGGTGGTCAGTGCAAGCCCTCCTCCAATGGCCAGATCACCACCTTCATCACTTTCTTTGGTGTTGGTGGTGTTGACAGAATGGCCATTGTTGCTCCAATTGCTTTGCACATTCAACTTGCACCAACAAGGCATCATCATGACTGGCCTGCCATCAGTCTTGTTGAACAAGGCTTCGGTACGGCCAGGCTAGCAACATAGAGAAAATCAACTTACGTCCTCGAAGAGTGACGCGCTACCTGGCCACCATCTTTGAGTTTGTGCATACGCACCACAAAATACTTGTTGACAGCCTCTTGAATGGTGTACCATCAATGGATTAGTTGTTGGGAAACATAGTAGAAAACAAAAAAAAAATTGCGCCTACGCACACCCAAGACCAATATGAAGATGCATAACAGGTTGTGATCACGACTGTTACCATTGCCGAATTGAAGTGGAAGAAGAACGTGTCGATGTAGATCATACTTGGAGTCCCTCGAACTGTCAATGAATGATCCCTCGTATCGTCCACGAACAGTCCCTCGAACCGAAGATCGAAAGTACGGCCTCTCTACTTTGGTTGCAAGCGTGCAGCCTTCACGAACCGACAACGCTTCGCGGTCCAGAGCTAATCATAGCCGGATAGTTAGAGAAGGGGGAATAGAACCACACTAGGCTTCTAATTATGAGGATTAGAGAAACTAGACCAAGCTCTGATTAGTCAACTATGACCAACTAGAACTAGGGCTAGATGAACTAGAGGAGGCTCCAAAACTTGTGTGTACAAAAGAGCTCAATACCTCAAGTGTGTGTGTGTGTCTATATATATATATATATATATATATATATATATATATATATATATATATATATATATATATATATATATATAGTAATACTATTCATCACCCAGGTTGCAGAATAAGTTATTCTTCACCCGAGATAATCTTACGATCGCTTCATAAATAAATTACGTTTGGAATACAAATAGTTACATTTGTTAGGAAATATGCAACATAGTATTATCTCAAGGCCAAAGCCATCATATATACAAGTACAGGGGGAGACGAAAGGCCAAAATACAAAAAGGCAAAAGAAATCATAAATATAACTCTAACACCCCCCCCCCCCTCAAACCCATGGTGGATCTGCAACACTGAGTTTGAAGAGGTAAAATCCATGTTGTGCTCTAGTCTGGGCCTTCGTGAAGAAGTCCGCTAGCTGTAACTCAGAAGGCACATACTGAAGAGCAACAACATGGTCCTGCACAACAGCGCACACAAAGAAAGCGTCAACACCAATATGCTTGGTAAGTTCATGCTTCATAGGGTCCCGCGCGATACTGATAACACCTGTACTGTCTGACAGGAGTGTAGTAAGTGTAGTAATAGAAACGCCAAAATCCTCGAGTAACCAGCATAACCAAGTCACCTTTGCGGTGAGAAGCGTCATAGCTCGCAACTCAGCCTCAGCACTCGAACGGGAAACTGCAGTCTGTTTCTTTGTCTTCCAACCAATGAGAGAACCACCAAGAAAGACACAGTAAGCAGAAAATGAACGACGATCCAAAGGATCACTAGCCCAGGTAGCATCCGAATAGCCCTGGAGCTGTAACGAGTTGGAACGAGGAAAGAAGAGACGGTGAGAGATCGTGCCACGAAGATATTGAAGAACACGAAGAAGGTGATGTTGACATCGGATTTTGGCAAGGTACAAAAGGCAAGTAAGATGGCCTCAAGTGAAAGAGTTTTCAGCATGCAAAGTTTCAGGTCACCGAGTGGAATAACTTTGATGTTTAATTTATCACCATTCAACCTTATCTCGGTGGTGGAAGTTGCACTTCGAGTGACAAAATTCAACATTCCGAGTGGTTTTTCGGCCGATCATGCCTTCAAGACGACCTCGGATGAAGGAGTATTCTAAAGGAATTGTCTTCGTCTCGTCGAGGCAATCGATTTTGATATATAAATCATCTCAATCCGAGTTCATATGCAAAAGTTAGAGGCAATATACTGCAGGACGAAGCTGAATGGAAATATGGCGCGAAGTACCAGACGCCGTGTCTGATGGGTCGCGCGAGCAATTCGGCCCTTAAGAAGTCCTTGAATCGGAAAAACTTCAACACGAGAAAGTTTCTTCTCGTCGAGCCGATCGATTTTCATATATAATTCGTCTCAATCCGAGGTCGTATGAGACTTGGGGAGACAAATCAAGATCAGGCTATGTTTTTGGTCGAGTGAAAAGCTTACCATCCGAGTGAAAACTCACCGGTCGAGTGAAAGCTTACCTTTCGGGTAAAAACCTACCGATCAAGTAAAAGGTTGAGTGAAAACCTACCGATCGAGTAAAAGGTCGAGTGAAAACCTACCGATTGAGTAAAAGGTCGAGTGAAAACCTACCGATCGAGTAAAAGGTCAAAAACCTACCGATCGAGTAAAAGGTCGAGTGAAAACCTATCGATCGAGTAAAAGGTCGAGTGAAAACTTATCGATAGAGTAAAAGATTGTCTTCCGACTGAAAATGTGGTCATCATCCAAGTGAAAGATTGTCTTCCGAGTGAATATATAGTCATTCGAGTGAAAAATTCTAAACATCCGAGTGAAAAAGTCCAGTCGAACCATCCGAGTGAAAGACTCTAATATCCGAGTGGATGAGCTCAAATCCGAGTGAAACTGAACATGTGCCCAAAAGTTTATCAAGATGATTTCGGATGGAGAAGTGTTCAATACGGAAGTTGTGCATATCATAAAAATGGTGAAATTTGGTTTTGGGGTAACCATCATCAGAGATAGCATATGGCATGCAAATTCACTACGAGACTCGGATAATTCAGTCTACCGCAAGACCGAGTCCGACTAGAAGGTAAAGACGGCCTCGAAAAGTATTTAAGATGGCCTTATTTGAAAAAGTGATCAACATGAGAGTTGTTCGTATCGTCGAGGTGCACAAGTTTGATATTTGGGCCATCTTGATCGGAGGTCATATGGAGGCTCAGCGGCCTGCACAAGGAGGAAGACAGAAGTTGGGCCAGATTCAGACTGAATCCGAGTTGGAATAGAACTAGGACTCTAGGACGCGAATTGATGTAATTTTTCTTGTAAGGAAAGCCTAGATGAATCCTTTACTTGTACGGGAAGTCCAGCCGCCTCTTATATATTTTGGGGGTGACGGCCGATTGAACAACACACAATCGAACAAATCAATATACTATTTTTTCCTGTCTACTTTTTATCTCTCCACCGTTTTTCTCTCTCGTTCTTTGCTGTTTTTCGTGTTTGAGAGCTGCGAATCCCGAGGCTCTAGGGGCGAGTGAATCGACCTAGGGCAGCCCATAGCCGCCGCAATCCCTGATAGGGTCCCTCCCGGGTGCGCGGTGTTTCGGGTCTGCAAAAGCACCCGCCGACTGTCTTGCGTATCGCGCTGTCGGTCGGGTCTCCTTCGACGTGAGCTGCGGTGCATCACTCCCGGCGTCGAGGGTACACGTGACGTGTTCGTGTGTCAACATACTTTTTGGCGACTCCGCTGGGGAACGAAGATCAATCATCATCATCCACCATGTCCGATCTTCCCAAGCCATCCGAGGTAGACGCCGATAACATCATTAAGCCCAGTCTTGATGAGATATCGGCTGATCATCGCCAAGTCTATGAGGAGTAGAAGAAGGCGCGTGAAGAGAAGGATTTGCAGGAGTTCCTTGCAAAGTTCAAGAAGGATCGCCAAGGCAACATCACTCCGATTGAAGAAATCAAGTTCCCTCCTCTTCAAGCCGAAGTACTGCCTTTTCTCCTGAGCAGTGGGCTGAGATTGAAAGTCGTATTGCTGATGGTAACAATCTAGTCTATCAAACTTTCATAGAAAATACTAATGCTCAGAAGAATACATCTCAATCAACTAGTGGTAATGATGGTGTAGCTGCTAGTGTGCAAAACCCTAATCTGGCTTTACCTATCTCATCGGCGCCTCCCGTGCCGATGACTTATTATCCTACCCAAACAAATCACATTGTGGCTGCACCCATTAATCCTATTATGAGCATGCTAGGTTCGGTGGCAACGCCGAACCCAATCTTACCTACAGCTACAACCACGACCACTAGCAAATTATGGGTCGACATACCTGCCACAATTCCTACCTACAGCTAGTAACCCTACTCCTCCTATGCCACTGCCACCAGCTTCATCGTCTACTATGGATGATGGTTTAGCTAATCTTAGAGAGGAGATGGCTAAGATGCTTCGAGAGAATTTTGGAGTTGAGTTACCTCGGAATCGGATTTACCAAAAGCCGTACCCCGAGTACTTTGATGCCATCCAGTGCCCTCCAGGATATAAAATTCCAGATTTTGTTAAGTTTAATGGAGAAGGCACAAAAACCACATGGGAGCATGTTAGTCAATACGTAGAACAATTGGGTGAGGCAGGCTCACTGAATGAGTTGAAAGTGCGTTTATTTCCTTTGTCATTAACTGGTACCGCATTTTCATGGTTTTCTTCTATACCACATGGTTCCATTCGAGTTTGGTCGCAGCTAGAGCAGAAATTTCAAGTTGTCACATCTAACATCGGTTAAGCAGAAGCATGATGAATCGGTCTCCGATTACGTCAAGAGATTCAGAGAAACGAAAAACCGGTGTTTTAGTTTGGTGATAACCGAGAGAGACTTGGCAGACCTAGTGCTGAGTGGTTTGAGAACTCCCATTAGAGAAAAGCTAGAAGGCTATGAGTTTTTAAATATCAACCAAGTCTTACAAAGGGCCTTGGCTCAGGAAAGCCGAAGCAAAGATCTCAAAGAAGTGCATAGATACAAAGCCGATCGACCAAAGATGAATATGGTGGAATATGATAGTGATCACTCGGACGATGAGGGTGATGTTTTTGCTACTGAATTTGTTTGGTCATCTAAGGCCAAACCCTTTACTTGCAATGATCTGAAACCGATTCATAAGAATAGTGATGAAGAGATGAAGTTTACTTTTAACATTGCTAAGTGTGATAGAATATTTGATGCTTTGATGCAGGCTAAGATTATTAGAATATCTCATACTTTACCGCCATTTGAAGAGCTGAAACGGCGTGCTTATTACAAGTATCATAACTCTTTTTCTCATGCTACTAACGATTGCAATGTTTTTCGACGACAGATACAATCGGCCATTAATGATGGACGATTGAACTTTTCTGAGATGCAAGTTGATAAACAGCCCTATCCAATGAACACCATGGATTTAGAAGGGAAGAAGCTGCTCATTCGGCCGGAGGTAGCCGAATCTGCTAATAAAGCTAATGTCATTGTTGGTGAGCCCAGGACAGACAAGGAGGGTGACAAGGTCTTGGGGAGACATGTTGTGCTTGATAAGCAACCCGATGGCAAGGAAGTGATCAAGATCACCATCAAGAATCCTACACTCGGGGGGCAAACATAGGTGCAGCAGGACACTCGAGTTAAATTTGTCAAGCCCAAGAGTCCAGAAGTTGGCAAATGGAAGAGGAATGAAGCTAAAGTGCAACACAAGCGGATCAAGCCAACTTTTGATATGTTGCTCTCCAAATATGCTAATCAGTCGGCTGGTCCCAGCTCTAACCGGCCATCACACTTGAAGCGACAAAGGTCACCATCAGATGATATGATCAGTCGGTATGCAAAACCGAGTGGACCAAAGGCACTGTTTCCAGAAGAGCAGAGACAAACTGTTTGGGACCGACTTGAATACTCATATAATGGCCGACTGAACATTGGCGACTATCAGTCGGCTGGTCAAAATATGCGACCGAGTGGAAACTATCCTAGTGTAAGAATGCACCCAGGTGGAAGCTTTCCAAATGAAAAAATATGGATGGGTAGATTCCATCAGAGTGACGTCCATCCGAGTGGATTCCATCCGAGTAAAAAGGTGCGCCCGAGTGGAAATTTCATGCATCTGGAAAGTCGAAAAGAATGGCGTGTTAAGTCACCAAGTGTTGCAGCAGTTGAGTCGGGAAAAGGCAAGGAGAAAATGGATGTCGACTCACTTATCTTGGGCACCAAAACATTCCCCATACAGCAGCCAACTGTGCATAATCACTCAACTGAGCCGATACTTGCTATCGCGCCAAAGCACTTGGTTAATGACCATGAAGCAAGCACCAGCCAAGTAAAGGTGAGAGATGCTAAATACACTCGACCAAAGTGGTGTCCTCCAGGGCTAACAAAGACACAGAAGAGGAAACTACAAAGGTTAAGGAGTCAAGAGTGTTGGGGAACGTAGTAATTTCAAAAAATTTCCTACGCACACGCAAGATCATGGTGATGGCATAGCAACAAGAGGGGAGAGTGTTCGTCCACGTACCCTCGTAGACCATAAGCGGAAGCGTTAGCACAACGCGGTTGATGTAGTCGTACGTCTTCACGATCCGACCGATCCAAGCACCGAACGTACGGAGCCTCCGAGTTCAGCACACGTTCAGCTCGATGACGATCTCCGGCCCTCCGATCCAGCAAAGGCTCCGGAGATGAGTTTCGTCAGCACGACGGCGTGGTGATGATGATGATGTTCTACCGGCGCAGGGCTTCGTCTAAACTCCGCGACGATATGACCGAGGTGGAATATGGTGGAAGGGGGCACCGCACACAGCTAAGGAACGATCCGTAGATCAACTTGTGTGTCTATGGGGTGCCCCCCGCCCCCAGTATATAAAGGAGGGAGGGAGGAGGGGGCCGGCCTAAGGGGAGGCGCGCCCTAGGAGGGGGAAACCTACTCCAAGTAGGTTTCCCCCCTCCTTTTCCTAATCCAAGAAGGAGGGGGAAGGAAGGAGTAGGAGAGGGGGAAGGCAAGGGGGGCGCCGCCCCCCCCCCCTTCCTTGTCCTATTCGGACTCAAGGGGAGGGGGTGCGCCACTTGCCCTGGCCGGCCCCTCTCTTTCTCCAATAGGGCCCATCTAGGCCCATTACTTCCCGGGGGGGTTCCGGTAACCCTCCGGTACTCCAGTTTTCTCCGAAAACTCCCGGAACCTTTCCGGTGTCCAAATATAGTCGTCCAATATATCAATCTTTATGTCTTGACCATTCCGAGACTCCTCGTCATGTCCGTGATCACATCCGGGACTCCGAACAAACTTCGGTACATCAAAACTTATAAACTCATAATAAAACTGTCATCGAAACGTTAAGCGTGCGGACCCTACGGGTTCGAGAACTATGTAGACATGACCTAAAACCATTCTCGGTCAATAACCAATAGCGGGAACTGGATGCCCATATTGGTTCCTACATATTCTATGAAGATCTTTATCGGTCAAACCGCATAACAACATACTTTGTTCCATTTGTCATCGGTATGTTACTTGCCCAAGATTTGATCGTCGGTATCCAATACCTAGTACAATCTCGTTACCGGCAAGTCTCTTTACTCGTTCCGTAATATGTCATCTCATAACTAACTCATTAGTTACATGCTTGCAAGGCATAGGTGATGAGTATTACCGAGAGGGCCCAGAGATACCTCTCCGACAATCGGAGTGACAAATCCTAATCTCGAATTATGCCAACCCAACATGTACCTTCGGAAACACCTGTAGAGCACCTTTATAATCACCCAGTTACGTTGTGACGTTTGGTAGCACACAAAGTGTTCTTCCGGTAAACGGGAGTTGCACAATCTCATAGTTGTAGGAACTTTGTATAAGTCATGAAGAAAGCAATAGCAGTATACTAAACGATCAAGTGCTAGGCTAACAGAATGGGTCATGTCAATCACATCATTCTCCTAATGATGTGATCCCATTAATCAAATGACAACACATGTCTATGGTCAGGAAACATAACCATCTTTGATTAATGAGCTAGTCAAGTAGAGGCATACTAGTGACTATGTGTTTGTCTATGTATTCACACATGTATCATGTTTCCGGTTAATACAATTCTAGCATGAATAATAAACATTTATCATGATATGAGGAAATAAATAATAACTTTATTATTGCCTCTAGGGCATATTTCCTTCAGTCTCCCACTTGCACTAGAGTCAATAATCTTGTTACATAGTAATGATTCTAACACCCATGGAGTCTTGGTGTTGATCATGTTTTGCTCGTGAGAGAGGCTTAGTCAACAGGTCTGCAACATTCAGATCCGTGTGTATCTTGCAAATCTCTATGTCTCCTACTTGGACTTGGTCCTGAATGGAATTGAAGCGTCTCTTGATGTGCTTGGTCCTCTTGTGAAATCTGGATTCCTTTGCCAAGGCAATTGCACCAGTATTGTCACAAAAGATCTTCATTGGTCCGGATGCACTAGGTATGACACCTAGATCGGAAATGAACTCCTTCATCCAGACTCCTTCATTCGCTGCTTCAGAAGCAGCTATGTACTCCGCTTCACATGTAGATCCCGCCACGACGCTTTGTTTAGAACTGCACCAACTTACAGCTCCACCGTTTAATATAAACACGTATCCGGTTTGTGATTTAGAATCGTCCGGATCAGTGTCAAAGCTTGCATCGACGTAACCATTTACGACTAGCTCTTTGTCACCTCCATATACGAGAAACATATCCTTAGTCCTTTTAAGGTATTTCAGGATGTTCTTGACCGCTGTCCAGTGATCCACTCCTGGATTACTTTGGTACCTTCCTGCCAAGCTTATTGCTAAGCATACGTCAGGTCTGGTACACATCATTGCATACATGATAGAGCCTATGGCTGAAGCATAGGGAGCATTTTTCATTTTCTCTCTATCTTCTGCTGTGGTCGGGCATTGAGTTTGACTCAACTTCACACCTTGTAGCACAGGCAAGAATCCTTTCTTTGCCTGATCCATTTTGAACCTTTTCAAAATTTTGTCAAGGTATGTGCTTTGTGAAAGTCCTATTAAGCGTCTTGATCTATCTCTATAGATCTTGATGCCCAATATGTAAGCAGCTTCACCGAGGTCTTTCATTGAAAAACTTTTATTCAAGTATCCCTTTATGCTATCCAGAAATTCTATATCATTTCCAATTAATAATATGTCATCAACATATAAAACTAGAAATGCTACAGAGCTCCCACTCACTTTCTTGTAAATACAGGCTTCTCCAAAAGTCTGTATAAAACCATATGCTTTGATTACACTATCAAAGCGTTTATTCCAACTCCGAGATGCTTGCACCAGTCCATAAATGGAACGCTGGAGCTTGCACACTTTGTCAGCACCTTTTGGATCAACAAAACCTTCCGGCTGCATCATATACAACTCTTCTTCTAGAAATCCATTCAAGAATGCAGTCTTGACATCCATTTGCCAAATTTCATAATCATGAAATGCAGCAATAGCTAACATGATCCGGACAGACTTAAGCATCGCTACGGGTGAGAAAGTCTCATCGTAGTCAACCCCTTGAACTTGTCGAAAACCTTTCGCAACAAGTCGGGCTTTATAGACAGTAACATTACCATCAGCGTCAGTCTTCTTCTTAAAGATCCATTTATTCTCAATGGCTTGCCGATCATCAGGCAAGTCAACCAAAGTCCATACTTTGTTTTCATACATGGATCCCATCTCAGATTTCATGGACTCTAGCCATTTTGCGGAATCTGGGCTCATCATCGCTTCCTCATAGTTCGTAGGTTCATCATGGTCAAGTAACATGACTTCCAGAATAGGATTACCGTACCATTCTGGTGCGGATCTTACTCTGGTAGACCTACGAGGTTCAGCAAAAACTTGATCTGAAGTTTCATGATCAATATCATTTGCTTCCTCACTAATTGGTGTAGTTGTCACGGGAACCGGTTCTCGTGATGAACTACCTTCCAATAAGGGAGTAGATACAGTTATTTCATCAAGTTCTACTTTCCTCCCACTCACTTCTTTCGAGAGAAACTCCTCTAGAAAGGATCCATTCTTAGTAACGAATGTCTTGCTTCGGATCTGTGATAGAAGGTGTACCCAACAGTCTCTTTTGGGTATCCTATGAAGACACATTTCTCCAATTTGGGTTCGAGCTTATCTGGTTGAAGTTTCTTCACATAAGCATCACAGCCCCAAACTTTAAGAAACGACAACTTTGGTTTCTTGCCAAACCACAGTTCATAAGGCGTCGTCTCAACGGATTTAGATGGTGCCCTATTTAACGTGAATGCGGCCGTCTCTAAAGCATAACCCCAAAACAATAGCGGTAAATCAGTAAGAGACATCATAGATCGCACCATATCAAGTAAAGTATGATTACGACGTTTGGACACACCATTTCGTTGTGGTGTTCCGGGTGGTATGTGTTGCGAAACTATTCCGCATTGTTTCAAATGTAAACCAAACTCGTAACTCAAATATTCTCCTTCACGATCAGATCGTAGAAACTTTATTTTCTTGTTACGATGATTTTCCACTTCACTCTGAAATTCTTTGAACTTTTCAAATGTTTCAGACTTGTGCTTCATTAAGTAGATATACCCATATCTGCTCAAATCATCTGTGAAGGTGAGAAAATAACGATATCCGCCACGAGCCTCAACATTCATCAGACCACATACATATGTATGTATGATTTCCAACAAATCTGTTGCTCTCTCCATAGTTCCAGAGAATGGTGTTTTAGTCATCTTGCCCATGAGGCACGGTTCGCAAGTACCAAGTGATTCATAATCAAGTGATTCCAAAAGTCCATCAGTATGGAGTTTCTTCATGCGTTTTACACCGATATGACCTAAACGGCAGTGCCACAAATAAGTTGCACTATCATTATCAACTCTGCATCTTTTGGCTTCAACATTATGAATATGTGTATCACTACTATCGAGATTCAATAAAAATAGACCACTCTTCAAGGGTGCATGACCATAAAAGATATTACTCATATAAATAGAACAACCATTATTCTCTGATTTAAATGAATAACCGTCTCGCATTAAACAAGATCCAGATATAATGTTCATGCTCAACGCTGGCACCAAATAACAATTATTCAGGTCTAAATCTAATCCCGAAGGTAGATGTAGAGGTAGCGTGCCGACCGCGATCACATCGACTTTGGAACCGTTTCCCACGCGCATCATCACCTCGTCCTTGGCCAGTGCTCGCTTATTCCGTAGTCCCTGTTTGAGTTGCAAATATTAGCAACAGAACCAGTATCAAATACCCAGGTGCTACTACGAACTCTAGTTAGGTACACATCAATAACATGTATATCACATATACCTTTGCTCACTTTGCCATCCTTCTTATCCGCCAAATACTTGGGGCAGTTCCGCTTCCAGTGTCCAGTCTGCTTGCAGTAGAAGCACTCAGTTTCAGGCTTAGGTCCAGACTTGGGTTTGTTCTCTTGAGCATCAACTTGCTTGCCGTTCTTCTTGAAGTTCCCCTTCTTCTTCCCTTTGCCCTTCTTCTTGAAACTAGTGGTCTTGTTGACCATCAACACTTGATGCTCCTTCTTGATTTCTACCTCCGCGGCTTTCAGCATCGCGAAGAGCTCACGAATAGTCTTGTTCATCCCTTGCATATTATAGTTCATCACGAAGCTCTTGTAGCTTGGTGGCAGTGATTGGAGAATTCTGTCAATGACACTATCATCAGGAAGATTAACTCCCAGTTGAATCAAGTGATTATTGTACCCATACATTCTGAGTATGTGTTCACTGACAGAACTATTCTCCTCCATCTTGCAGCTATAGAACTTATTGGAGACTTCATATCTCTCAATCCGCGCATTTGCTTGAAATATTAACTTCAACTCCTAGAACATCTCATATGCTCCATGACGTTCAAAACGTCGTTGAAGACCCGGTTCCAAGCCGTAAAGCATGGCACACTGAACTATAGAGTAGTCATCAGCTTTGCTCTGCCAGACGTTCTTAACGTCGTCAGTTGCATCAACAGCAGGCCTGGCACCCAGCGGTGCTTCCAGGACGTAACTCTTCTGTGCAGCAATGAGGATAATCCTCAGGTTACGGACCCAGTCCGTGTAATTGCTACCATCATCTTTCAACTTTGCTTTCTCAAGGAACGCATTAAAATTCAACGGAACAACAGCACGAGCCATCTATCTACAAACAAACATAGACAAGCAAGATACTATCAGGTACTAAGTTCATGATAAATTTAAGTTCAATTAATCATATTACTTAAGAACTCCCACTTAGACAGACATCTCTCTAGTCATCTAAGTGATCACGTGATCCAAATCAACTAAACCATAACCGATCATCACGTGAGATGGAGTAGTTTTCAATGGTGAACATCACTATGTTGATCATATCTACTATATGATTCACGCTCGACCTTTCAGTCTCCGTGTTCCGAGGCCATATCTGCATATGCTAGGCTCGTCAAGTTTAACCTGGGTATTCTGCGTGTGCAAAACTGGCTTGCACCCGTTGTAGATGGACGTAGAGCTTATCACACCCGATCATCATGTGGTGTCTCGGCACGACGAACTTTGGCAATGGTGCATACTCAGGGAGAACACTACTTGATTATTTTAGTGAGAGATCATCTTAAAATGCTACCGTCAATCAAAGCAAGATAAGATCCATAAAGGATAAACATCACATGCAATCAATATAAGTGATATGATATGACCATCATCATCTTGTGCTTGTGATCTCCATCTCCGAAGCACCGTCGTGATCACCATCGTCACCGGCGCGACACCTTGATCTCCATCGTAGCATCGTTGTTGTTTATGCCATCTATTGCTTCTACGACTATCGCTACCGCTTAGTGATAAAGTAAAGCAATTACAGGGCGTTTGCATTTCATACAATAAAGCGACAACCATATGGCTCCTGCCAGTTGCCGATAACTTCGGTTACAAAACATGATCATCTCATACAATAAAATATAGCATCACGTCTTGACCATATCACATCACAACATGCCCTGCAAAAACAAGTTAGACGTCCTCTACTTTGTTGTTGCAAATTTTACGTGGCTGCTACGGGCTAAGCAAGAACCGTTCTCACCTACGCATCAAAACCACAACGATAGTTTGTCAAATAGACTCCGTTTTAACCTTCGCAAGGACCGGGTATAGCCACACTCGGTTCAACTAAAGTGAGAGAGACAGACACCCGCCAGCCACCTTTAAGCATGAGTGCTCGTAATGGTGAAACCAGTCTCGCGTAAGCGTACGCGTAATGTCGGTCCGGGCCGCTTCATCTCACAATACCGCTAAACCAAAGTATGACATGCTGGTAGGCAGTATGACTTATACCGTCCACAACTCACTTGTGTTCTACTCGTGCATATAACATCAACGCATAAAACCTAGGCTCGAATGCCACTGTTGGGGAACGTAGTAATTTCAAAAAATTTCCTACGCACACGCAAGATCATGGTGATGGCATAGCAACGAGAGGGGAGAGTGTTCGTCCACGTACCCTCATAGACCGTAAGCGGAAGCGTTAGCACAACGTGGTTGATGTAGTCGTGCGTCTTCACGATCCGACCGATCCAAGCACCGAACTCGGCCAGCTTTCAAGATCGGTCGATCCACTTGAAGAAGAGGTTGATATGTTGGGCTATGAGTCTACGCCGGTTCATGAAGGTATGGATATCAATATGGTGTATTACTTACCTGCTGAGTTTCGTGCTGTAGATGAGAAAGGGGAGGTAGTTCAGCTGGATTTTGGCCCTAAAAATGCAATATTCGAGAAGCTAAAAGAACCAGTAACGCATCTGAAACCGTTATATCTCAGAGTTCATATCAATCGGTCACCGCTCACTCGGATGCTTGTGGATGGAGGTGCTGTGGTAAATCTTATGCCCTATTCGGTCTTCAAGAAATTGGGTTTGCCTGATGAAGAATTGATCAAGACCAATATGGTGCTCAACGGGTTTGAAGGCAAAGAGAAAACTGAAGCCAAAGGTGTAATGTATGTGGAGCTTACAGTCGGAAGCAAAACTTTGGCCACTGCATTCTTTGCCGCTGAGGTGCAAGGTAACTACAACGTTATACTAGGCCGTGATTGGGTTCATGCAAACCAGTGCGTGCCATCCACTTTGCACCAGTTTTTGATTCAGTGGGTTTGATGATGAAGTGGAAGTCATTCATGCGGATAACTCGGCCTGCATTGCTTTAGCCGATGCATCGGTGGATTGGCAACATCCCAATGCTACTTGCTTGACGGGACGTGACTTATCAGACTTTGATTTTCTCAGCGCGACCAAGAATGATTTTGTGCTCGTGTCTTTAAAGCCAACTGAATGCAATCGGCTCCAAGGTATGATATGTTTAAATGGATTCTAATTCGGACTGGTTACAAAAACGTCTTGTAAAATATCAATCCAGTGAGGACGATATGTATGAGTCTATAGAGGAGTTGGATGACATGGATAAACTTGGACAAGGTTTTACATCGGCTGATCCATTAGAAGAGATAGATATTGGAGATGGTTCAGTCACTCGACCGACATTTATAAACAAAAATTTGAAAGCCGATTGTAAGGCTAAATTAATCGAGCTATTGAAAGAATATGTTTGTTGCTTTGCATGGGAATATCATGAGATGCCAGGGTTGAGCCGAGAGCTAGTGGAGCATCGGTTGCCTATAAAAGCCGGTTTTAGACCTTACAAACAGTCGGCCAGAAAGTTTAATCCAAAAACATATGACCGGATCAAGGAAGAGATCGGTTGACTGCTTGAAGCTAATTTCATTCGACCTTGCAGGTATGCCGAGTGGATTTCTAACATTGTCCCAGTGGAGAAGAAGGGATCCGGCAAGTTGAGGGTGTGCATTGACTTCAGAGATTTGAATAGGGCTACACCCAAAGATGAGTATCCCATGCCAATAGCCGATATGCTTATTAATGATGCTTCTGGACATAAGGTTATTAGCTTTCTAGATGGTAATGCTGGATACAATCAAATTTTTATGGCCGAAGAGGAAATGTACAAAACAACTTTCCGATGTCCTGGTTTCCTTGGTTTATTCGAGAGGACAGTGATGACATTCGGATTGAAAAATGCTGGGGCCACATATCAAAGGGCTATGAATTTGATTTTTCATGATTTACTCGGTATCATACTTGAAGTTTATATTGATGATATTGTTGTCAAATCGGATGCTTTTGAATATCACTTGGCCGATTTGCGTTTAGCTTTTGAAAGAATGAAAAAGTATGGACTGAAGATGAATCCTTTGAAGTGTGCATTCGGCGTGTGAGCTGGCAAATTTTTGGGTTTCATTATTCATGAAGATGGCATCGAAATTGATCCCAAAAAGATAAAGGCCATACAGAAAGTGGAGGCTCTAATGTGCAAGAGAGATATGCAAAAGTTCCTTGGCAAGGTCAATTATTTGAGAAGGTTCATAGCTAATCTGTCAGGGAAAGTTGATGCATTTACTCCTATCCTTCGGTTAAAGAATGATGTTGATTTCACTTGGGGGGCAAAACAGCAAGAAGCCTTTGATATGATCAAGAATTATTTATGCACTCCTCCGGTGATGAAAGCACCCACGCATAGAGAGCCTTTTAAACTTTATATCGCAGCAGAGGAAGGTGTTATTGGTGCTGTTTTGACTCAAGATACCGAAGGAAAAGAGCATGCCATTACATATTTGAGTAGACGTTTATTGGACACCGAGACAAGGTATATATTTATTTAAAAACTATGTCTATGCTTATATTACACTTGCACAAAATTGAGACATTACCTAGTGCCGAGTGCTTGTGTAGTAGCTTGTCAAACCGATGTCATTAAGTACATGTTGCGTAGGCCAATTCTTAGTGGTAGAACTGGCAAGTGGGCTTATGCTTTGATTGAGTATGATTTGGCTTATGAATCTCTAAAATCCATGAAAGGCCAAATTGTTGCTAATTTCATTATTGAACATCGGATTAATGACAAGCATGATGTTGATATGAACCTTGTTTCATTAGTGCCATGGAGATTGTACTTTGATGGTTCAGTTTGTAGCAATGGCCAAGGTGTTGGTATTGTTTATATATCTCCTCATGGTGCTGTTTTTGAAGCCTCATGCCGCTTAGAATATTTTTGCACAAACAATCAAGCCGAATATGAAGCATTGTTATTCGGTCTAGAGATGTTACTTGCTATAGG
Source organism: Triticum timopheevii (assembly GCA_963921465.1). Taxonomy (NCBI): domain Eukaryota; kingdom Viridiplantae; phylum Streptophyta; class Magnoliopsida; order Poales; family Poaceae; genus Triticum; species Triticum timopheevii. Next base: position 80,299,354 of record OY997272.1, on the reverse strand, counting down.
TGTTACACATGTTGAGGCTTACGGTGATTCTTTACTAGTGGTGCAGCAAATATCCAGAGTCTTTTAGTGTTTTGACGAATCACTTAATGTTTATCTTGATAAATGTCTAGATATAATTTATACTTTGGATTGTTTTAGCATTGCACATATATCTAGACATGACAACTGGAAAGCAAATGAGTTGGCACAGCAAGCATCTGGATATCATGTTGATCATGGCATGTTTCATATCTCTCAAAGACCGATGTCTTGTCTTGCCAATATGGGAGATGCCGAACCTGAACCCACTAATTCGGCCGTTAATAAAAAAATCTAGTGCAGGTGATAATTCCGACTAGAGAAAGCCCATTGTTGATTACTTGTGCAATCCGACTGAACGGGTGGACAGGGCTGTTCGGCGTATGGCTTTCAAGTATACAATGAGAGATGATGGTCTTTATCGCCGAACAGTCGATGATGTTCTTCTAAAGTGTTTGGATGAGGACCAGGCAAGAGTTGCTATGGGAGAAGTACATGAAGGTATTTGTGGCACTCACCAGTCGGCTCCCAAAATGAAATAGTTATTGCGACCTGCTGGGTTTTATTGGCCGACTATGATTAATGATTGCTTCAGATATTATAAAGGGTGTGAAGCTTGTCAAAAGTTTGGTGATATTCAATTGGCTCCTGTTGCTATGTTACATCCTATTATCAAACCGTGGCCTTTCAGAGGTTGGGGTTTAGATTTCATTGGACAAATCCACCCGTCTTCCTCAAAAGGGCATCGGTTCGTATTGGTGGCAACTGATTATTTCACTAAATGGTCTGAAGCAGTACCTCTCAAGAACATGACACATACGGAGGTAATTCAATTCATAACCGAACACATTATTCATAGATTCGGTATTCCTCAAACGTTAACTACAGATCAAGGTTCATCTTTTATGTCACACCAAGTCAGAGAGTTTGCCGAATCTTATAATATAAAGTTGCTCAATTCCTCTCCATATTATGCCCAAGCTAATGGACAAGCCGAGTCTAGCAATAAAATTTTAATCAAGCTCATCAAGAAGAAGATTGAGGATAATCCGAGGAGATGGCATGAGTTTTTGTCTGAAGCTTTATGGGCACATAGAATTTTAAGGCATGGTGCTACGAAGGTAACTCCATATGAGCTAGTATATGGTGAAGAGGCCGTTTTACCAGTAGAAGTAAATTTGAATGCTTTGATAATAGCCAAACAAAATGATTTATCGGCAGTAGACTTTTATAACTTGATGATGGACAATATTGATGAAGTTGCCGATAAACGTTTGGTTGCTTTGGAGTCCATAGAGAGAGACAAGTTAAGGGTTGCAAGAGCTTACAATAAGAAAGTTAAGTTGAAGAATTTTCAAGTTGGTGAACTCGTCTGGAAAGTGATTCTGCCGATTGGTTCAAGAGATAGAAAATTCGGGAAGTGGTCTCCAAGTTGGGAAGGTCCTTTTAGGATTACAAGGGTTGTTCCTGGAAATTCATATTTGGTAGAATCAATACAAGGGGCATTGTTACCCCGAGCTCTCAACGGAAAATATTTGAAGAAGTACCACCCGAGTGTGTGGCAGGAAGCCTGAGTAGGCAATGGCCGATATACGATTATCGCCCTTAGCACAAACATGGCCGATACATAATTATCGCCTTGAGGAAAATAAATGGCCGATGGAGTGTTGACATCGTCCTTAGAACAAACACCGTGCATATTATTTTTCGGCGTGCAAGCTTTGCCGAAAAACAGGGGGGCATGTGTTGACATCGGATTTTGGCAAGGTACAAAAGGCAAGTAAGATGGCCTCAAGTGAAAGAGTTTTCAGCATGCAAAGTTTCAGGTCAACGAGTGACAAAATTCAACATTCCGAGTAGTTTTTCGGACGATCATGCCTTCAAGACGACCTCGGATGAAGGAGTATCCTAAAGGAATTGTCTTCATCTCGTCGAGGCAATCGATTTTGATATATAAATCATCTCAATCCGAGTTCATATGCAAAAGTTAGAGGCAATATACTGCAGGCCGAAGCTGAATGGAAATATGGCGCGAAGTACCAGACGCCTTGTCTGATGGGTCGCGCGAGCAATTCGGCCCTTAAGAAGTCCTTGAATCGGAAAAACTTCAACACAAGAAAGTTTTGCCTTGTCGAGCCGATCGATTTTCGTATATAATTCGTCTCAATCCGAGGTCGTATGAGACTTGGGGAGACAAATCAAGATCAGGCTATGTTTTTGGTCGAGTGAAAAGCTTACCATCCGAGTGAAAACTCACCGGTCGAGTGAAAGCTTACCTTTCGGGTAAAAACCTACCGATCGAGTAAAAGGTCGAGTGAAAACCTACCGATCGAGTAAAAGGTCAAGTGAAAACCTACCGATCGAGTAAAAGGTCGAGTGAAAACCTACCGATCGAGTAAAAGGTCAAAAACCTACCGATCGAGTAAAAGGTCAAGTGAAAACCTATCGATCGAGTAAAAGGTCGAGTGAAAACTTATCGATAGAGTAAAAGATTGTCTTCCGACTGAAAATGTGGTCATCATCCAAGTGAAAGATTGTCTTCCGAGTGAATATATAGTCATCCGAGTGAAAAATTCTAAACATCCGAGTGAAAAAGTCCAGTCGAACCATCCGAGTGAAATACTGTAATATCCGAGTGGATGAGCTCAAATCCGAGTGAAACTGAACATGTGCCCAAAAGTTTATCAAGATGATTTCGGATGGAGAAGTGTTCAATACGGAAGTTGTGCATATCATAAAAACGGTGAAATTTGGTTTTGGGGTCACCATCATCAGAGATAGCATATGGCATGCAAATTCACTACGAGACTCGGATAATTCAGTCTACCGCAAGACCGAGTCCGACTAGAAGGTAAAGACGACCTCAAAAAGTATTCAAGATGGCCTTATTTGAAAAAGTGATCAACATGAGAGTTGTTCGTATCGTCGAGGCGCACAAGTTTGATATTTGGTCCATCTTGATCGGAGGTCATATGGAGGCTCGGCGGCCTGCACAAGGAGGAAGACAGAAGTTGGGCCGGATTCAGACTGAATCTGAGTTGGAATAGAACTAGGACTCTAGGACGCGAATTGATGTAATTTTTCTTGTAAGGAAAGCCTAGATGAATCCTTTACTTGTACGGGAAGTCCAGCCGCCTCTTATATATGTTGGGGTGACGGCCGATTGAACAACACACAATCGAACAAATCAATATACTACTTTTTCATGTCTACTTTTTATCTCTCCACCGTTTTTCTCTCTCATTCTTCGTGTTCTTCGTGTTTGAGAGCTGCGAATCCCGAGGCTCTAGGGGCGAGAGAATCAACCTAGGGCATCCCATAGCCGCCGCAATCCCTGGCGGGGTCCCTCCCGGGTGCGCGGGGTTTCGGGTCTGCAAAAGCACCCGTCGACTGTCTTGCATATCGCGCTGTCGGTCGGGTCTCCTTCGACGTGAGCTGCGGTGCATCACCCCCGACGTCGAGGGTACACGTGACGTGTTCGCGTGTCAACAGGTGACTATAGTGAACCGAAGTGGCAGAAGAAACAAACTGACTCAGAGTATGAACAGGATAGGAGATATATGGACGAGTGATGGCGAGATAGACAAGACTGCCAACAAGATGACAATAACGAGTCGGATCAGATAAGGGATCACCATCGGAAGCACGAAGGTCAGCATTAAGCTCCATAGGAGTCTCAACAGTCCTGAGCAAGAAGTCCTGGATATACTTTTCTTGGGAAATAAAAAAAAGGCATTAGAGGTGGAGGAAACCTCAATCCCAAGAAAATAACAAAGAGGACCAAGATCAGACATAAGAAACTCCTCACTGAGACAGGCAATGTACTCAAGATCGTTGCCAGTGATGATCATGTCATCAACATGTAGAAGAAGAAGAGTGCGACCACGAGCGGAAAGGTGGACAAACAACATTGGATCATGAGTATTGGGAGAAAAACTAGCTGCAGTCACAGAGGCAAAACGCTCAAACCAAGAACAAGGGGCTTGCTTGATACCATAGAGAGAGCGACGAAGACGACAAACCATACATCAGGAACAGAATACCAAGGTGGTGGTTGCATATATACCTCCTCACGCAACTCACCGTTAAGAAAAGCATTCTTAACATCAAGTTGAGACACAGACCAATGGCGAACAGAGGCTACAGCGAGAAGTGTGCGGATAGTGGTCATATGGGCCGCAGGAGCAAATGTCTCATCGTAATCATGACCGTGCTCGTGATGAACACCACGAGCCACAAGACAAGCTTTATATCGCTCAAGAAACCATTTGAGTGAGTCTAAATCTTATAGACCCACTTACAAGTGATGGGAAGAACACGAGGAGGAAGAGAAACCAGATCCCACGTGCCAGTGTGCTCAAGTGCAACAATCTCCTCTGCCATCGCCAACTGCCATTCAGGATGAACAACAGCATAACGATACGAGGTAGGCTCAAGGACAGCCAAAAGACCATATTTGGAAGGAGAATATCGACTAGGTTGAGGACAAGACCGAGCTCGAAGACAATAAGTCGGCTGAGAAGAGGAAGACGGCACACCAGAAGTTGATGGTGCATCAGTGCATGCATCCACAACACATGGACGACGAGTGTAATGGAAACGGGAAGAGGGATGTGTAGGAATCATAGGAGGTGGAGACGGGGAAGACATTGGTGCTGACGGGGAAGGCATAATTGATGAAGGTGGAGATGGGTTCTACGTCTTGACCTTGCGTTGGTTTTCCGTGAAGAGGAAAGGGTGATGCAGCAATAGTAGCGTAAGTATTTCCCTCAGTTTTTGAGAACCAAGGTATCAATCCAGTAGGAGGCTCCTCAAAAGTCCCACGCACCTACACAAACAAACAAAGAACTCGCAACCAACACAATAAAAGGGGTTCTCAATCCCTTCACACCCACTTGCGAAAGTCAGATCTAATAGAGATAGTATGATAAGATAAATATATTTTTGGTATTTTATAATATAGATGCAAAAAGTAAAGATGCAAGTAAAAGTAGATTGGAAGCAAATATGATAAGAGATAGACCCGGGGGGCATAGGTTTCACTAGAGGCTTTGTTGGGGAACGTAGCAGAAATTCAAAATTTTCCTACGTGTCACCAAGATCTATCTATGGAGAAACCAGCAACGAGGGGAAGGAGAGTGCATCTACATACCCTTGTAGATCGCTAAGCGAAAGTGTTCAAGAGAACGGGATTGAAGGAGTCGTACTCGTCGTGATCCAAATCACCGGAGATCCTAGTGCCGAGCGGACGGCACCTCCGCGTTCAACACACATACAGCCCGATGACCTCTCCCATGCCTTGATCCAGCAAGGAGAGAGGGAGAGGTTGAGGAAGACTCCATCCAGCAGCAGCACGACGGCGTGGTGGTGGTGGAGAAGCGTGGCAATCCTGCAGGGCTTCGCCAAGCACCGCAAGAGAAGAGGAGTACTTGGTAGACGGGAGGGCTGCGCCAGAACTTGGGGTGCGGCTGCCCTCCAACCCCTCCACTATTTATAGGTGGGGGGAAGAGGGGGCCGGCCCCTTTAGATCCAATCTAGGGTTGGGGGCGGCGGCCAACGGGGGAGGAGTGCCTCCCAAGTCAAGTGGAGGCCCTCCCCCTTAGGGTTTCCCCCTTCCCATGCGCATGGGCCTTGGGGGGGCTGGTGCCCCTGGCCCATTAAGGCTAGGACGCCCCCTACAGCCCATGCTACTGTATTGGACGTGGTGGAACAATTTCCGGACCTCCAGACCACTCCGGAATCCTTCGGAACCTTCTGGAAGCTTCCCGGTACAATACCGAAAAAACCCGAACTTTTCCCGGAACCCGAACAACAACTTTCCATATATAAATCTTTACCTCCGGACCATTCCGGAACTCCTCATGACGTCCAGGATCTCATCCGGGACTCCGAACAACATTCGGTAACCACATACAGACTTCCTTTATAACCCTAGCATCATCGAACCTTAAGTGTGTAGACCCTACGGGTTCGGGAGACATGTAGACATGACCGAGACGTTCTCCGGTCAATAACCAACATCGGTATCTGGATACCCACATTGGCTCCCACATGTTCCACGATGATCTCATCGGATGAACCACGATGTCAAGGACTCAATCGATCCCGTATACAATTCCCTTTGTCTAACGGCATAGTACTTGCCTGAGATTCGATCGTCGGTATGCCGATACCTTGTTCAATCTCGTTACAGGCAAGTCTCTTTACTCGTTCTGTAACACATCATCCCGCGATCAAATATTTGATCACATTGTGCACATTGTGATGATGTCCTACCGAGTGGGCCCAGAGATAACTCTCCATCACACGGAGTGACAAATCCTAGTCTCGATTCGTGCCAACCCAACAAAGACTTTCGGAGATACCTGTAGTGCACCTTTATAGCCACCCAGTTACGTTGTGATGTTTGGTACACCCAAAGCATTCCTACGGTATCCAGGAGTTGCACAATCTCATGGTCTAAGGAAATGATACTTGACATTAGAAAAGCTTTAGCATACGAACTACGATCTTTGTGCTAGGCTTAGGATTGGGTCTTGTCCATCACATCATTCTCCTAATGATGTGATCCCGTTATGAATGACATCCAATGTCCATGGTCAGGAAACCGTAACCATCTATTGATCAACGAGCTAGTCAATTAGAGGCTTACTAGGGACATGGTGTTGTCTATGTATCCACACATGTATTTGAGTTTCCTATCAATACAGATATAGCATGGATAATAAACAATTATCATGAACAAGGAAATATAATAATAATTAATTTATTATTGCCTCTAGGGCATATTTCCAACAGTCTCCCACTTGCACTAGAGTCAATAATCTAGTTCACATCGCCATGTGATTAACACTCACAGGTCACATCGCCATGTGACTAACATCCAAAGAGTTTACTAGTGTCTTTAAACTAGTTCACATCATCATGTGATTAAGACTCAATGAGTTTTGTGGTTTGATCATGTTTTGCTTGTGAGAGAGGTTTTAGTCAATGGGTCTGCAACATTCAGATCCGTATGTACTTCACAAATCTCTAGGTCATATTGTAAATGCTGCTTCCACGCTCCACTTGGAGCTATTCCAAATGGTTGCTCCACTATATGTATCCGGTTTGCTACTCAGAGTCATTCGGGTAGGTGTTAAAGCTTGCATCGACGTAACTCTTTACGTCGAACTCTTTATCACCTCCATAACCGAGAAACATATGCTTATTCCTCTAAGGATAATTTTGACTGCCATCTGGTGATCCACTCCTTGATCACCTTTGTACCCTCTTGCCAGACATGTGGCAAGGCACACATCAGGTGCGGTACTCGGCATGGCATACAGTACAGAGCCTATGACAAAAGCATAGGGGACGACCTTCCTCCTTCCTCTTTCTTCTGCCATGGTCGAGCTTTAAGTCTTAACATCATACCTTACTACTCAGGCAAGAACTCCTTCTTTGACTGATCCATCTTGAACACCTTCAAGATCATGTCAAGGTATGTGCTCATTTGAAAGTACTATTAAGCATTTTGATCTATCGTATAGATATTGATGCTTATTGTTCAAGTAGCCTAATCCAGGTTTTCCACTGAAAAAAACTTTTCAGATAACCCTATATGCTTTCTAGAAATTCTACATAATTTCTGATCAACAATATGTTTACAACATATACTTATCAGAAATTCTATAGTGCTCCCACTCACTTCTTTGGAAATACAAGTTTCTCATAAACTTTGTATAAACCAAAAATCTTTGATCATCTTATCAAAGTGCATATTCCAACTCCGAGATGCTGACTCCAGTCCATGGAAGGATCGCTGGAGCTAGCATACCTTTTAGCATCCTTAGAATCGACAAAACCTTTCTGATTGTATCACATACAACCTTTCCTTACAAAAACTGGTAAGGAAACTCGTTTTGACATCCATCTGCCAGATTTCATAAATGCAGCTAATGCTAACATGATTCTGACGGACTTTAAGCATCGCTACGGATGAGAAAATCTCATCGTAATCAACTCCTTGAACTTGTGAAAAACTCTTCGCCACAAGTTGAGCTTCGTAGATGGTGACATTACCATCACGTCCGTCTTCTTCTTAAAGATCCATTTACCTCAATGGCTTGCCGATCATTGGGCAAGTCCACCAAAGTCCATGCTTTGTTCTGATACATGGATCCTATCTCGCATTTCATGGCTTCTAACCATTTGTCAGAATTTGGGCCCACCATCGCTTCTCCATAGCTCGTAGGTTCATTGTTGTCTAGCAACATGACCTCTAAGACAGGAGTATTGTACCACTCTAAAGTAGTATGCATCCTTGTCACCCTACGAGGTACGATAGTGACTTGATCCGAAGTTTCATGATCACTATCATAAGCTTCTACTTCAATTGGTGTAGGTGCCACAGGAACAACTTCCTGTGCCCTGCTACACACTGATTGAAGTGATGGTTCAATAACCTCATCAAGTCTCCACCATCCTCCCACTCAATTCTTTCGAGACAAACTTTTCCTCGAGAAAGGACTCGGTTCAATAAACAATCCCTATTGCTTTCGGATCTGAATTAGGAGGTATACCCAACTGTTTTGGGTGTCCTATGAAGATGCATTTTATCCGTTTTGGGTTCGAGCTTATCATGATGAAACTTTTCACATAAGCGTCGCAGCCCCAAACTTTTAAGAAATGGCAACTTAGGTTTCTCCAAACAATAGTTCAAACGATGTCATCTCAACGGAATTACGTGGTGCCCTATTAAAGTGAGTGCGGTTGTCTCTAATGCCTAACCCATGAATGATAGGGGTAATTTGATAAGAGAGATCATGGTACGCACCATATATATCCAATCGGGTGCAACTATGATGTTTGGACACACCATCACACTACGGTGTTCCAGGCGGTATTAATTGTGAAACAATTTCCACAATGTCTTAATTGCGTGCGAAAGCTCGTAACTCAAATACTCATCTCTATGATCATATCATAGACATTTTATCCTCTTGTTACGATGATCTTCAACTTCACTCTGAAATTACTTGAACCATTCAATAATTCAGACTTGTGTTTCATCAAGTAATTATACTCAACATCTACTCGAATCATCTGTGAAGTAAGAACATAACGATATTCACTGCATGCCTCAGCACTCATTGGACTGCACACATCAAAATGTGTTACTTCCAACAAGTTGCTATCTTGTTCCATTTTACTGAAAAACGAAGATTTTTAGTCATCTTGCCCATGTGGTATGATTTGCATATCTCAAGTGATTCAAAATCAAGTGAGTCCAAACGATCCATCTGCATGGAGTTTCTTCATGCGTATACACCAATAGACATGGTTCGCATGTCTCAAACTTTTCAAAATGAGTGAGTCCAAAGATCCATCAACATGGCAGTGCCACAAGTAAGTGGTACTATCGTTACTATCTTATATCTCTTGGCATGAAAATGTGTATCACTACGATCGCGATTCAATAAACCATTCCTTTAGGTGGAAGACCATTGAAGGTATTATTCAAATAAATAGAGTAACCATTATTCTCCTTAAATGAATAACCGTATTGCGATAGACATAATCCAATCATGTCTATGCTCAACGCAGACACCAAATGACAATTATTCAGGTATAATACTAATCTTGATGGTAGAGGGAGCGTGCGATGTTTGATCACATCAAACTTGGAAACACTTCCAACACATATCGTCAGCTCCCCTTTAGCTAGTCACCGTTTATTCCGTTGCTCTTTTATTTGAGTTACTAACACTTAGCAACCGAACCGGTACCTTAATACCCTGGTGCAACTAGGAGTACTAGTAAAGTACACATTAACATAATGTATATCTAATATACTTCTATCGACCTTGCCAGCATTCTCATCTACCAAGTATCTAGGGTAATTCTGCTCCAGTGGTTGTTCCCCTTATTACAGAAGCACTTAGTCTCGGGTTTGGGTTCAACCTTGGGTTTCTTCACTAGAGCAGCAGCTGATTTGCCGTTTCATGAAGTATCCCTTCTTGCCCTTGCCCTTCTTGAAACTAGTGGTTTCACCAACCATCAACAATTGATGCTCCTTCTTGATTTCTACTTTCGCGGTGTCAAACATCGTGAATACCTCAAGGATCATCATATCTATCCCTGATATGTTATAGTTCATCACGAAGCTCTAGCAGCTTGGTGGCAATGACTTTGGAGAAACATCACTATCTCGTCTAGAAGATCAACTCCCACTCGATTCAATTGATTGTTGCATTCAGACAATCTGAGCACAAGCTCAACGATTGAGCTTTTCTCCCTTAGTTTGTAGGCTAAGAAAATCGTCGGAGGTCTCATACCTCTTGACGCGGGCATGAGCCTGAAATCCCAATTTCAGCCCTCGAAACATCTCATATGTTCCGTGACGTTTCGAAAACATCTTTGGTGCCTCAACTCTAAACCGTTTAACTAAACTATCACGTAGTTATCAAAACGCGTATGTCCGATGTTCGCAACATCCACAGACGACGTTTGGGGTTTAGCACACTAAGCGGTGCATTAAGGACATAAGCTTTCTACTGTCCGCATAATCGCTATTGTCAAGTTTCAACTATATTTTCTCTAGGAACATATCTAAACAGTGGAACTAAAGCGCGAGCATAATTTGCAAAGATCTTTTGACTATGTTCAGGATAATTAAGTTCATCTTATGAACTCCCACTCAGATAGACATCCCTCTAGTCATCTAAGTGATTACATGATCCGAGTCAACTAGGCCGTGTCCGATCATCACGTGAGACGGACTAGTCAACGTCGGTGAACATCTTCATGTTGATCGTATCTTCTATACGACTCATGCTCGACCTTTCGGTCTTCCGTGTTCCGAGGCCATGTCTGTACATGCTAGGCTCGTCAAGTCAACCTAAATGTTTCGCGTGTGTAAATCTGGCTTACACCCGTTGTATGTGAACGTTAGAATCTATCACACCCGATCATCACGTGGTGCTTCGAAACGACGAACTTTCGCAACGGTGCACAGTGAACACTTTCTTGAAATTTTCATGAGGGATCATCTTATTTACTACCGTCATTCTAAGCAAATAAGATGTAAAACATGATAAACATCACATGCAATCAAATAGTGACATGATATGGCCAATATGGTATTGCTCCTTTGATATCCATCTTCGGGGCGCCATGATCATCTTCGTCACCGGCATGACACCATGATCTCCATCATCATGATCTCCATCATCGTGTCTCCATGAAGTTGTCTCGCCAACTTATTACTCCTATGGCTCCTGTCGGTTGTCATACTCATCGACATGCAAGTCGTGATTCCTATTACAAGAACATGATCAATCTCATACATCACATATCATTCATCACATTCTTCTTGGCCATATCACATCACATAGCATACACTGCAAAACAAGTTAGACGTCCTCTAATTGTTGTTTGCATGTTTTACGTGGCTGCTATGGGTTTCTTGCAAGAACGTTTCTTACCTATGCAAAAACCACAATGTGATATTGCAATTGCTATTTACCCTTCATAAGGACCCTTTTCATCGAATCCGATCCGACTAAAGTGGGAGAGAGTGGCACCCGCTAGCCACCTTATGCAACAAGTGCATGTCAATCGGTGGAACCTGTCTCACGTAAGAGTACGTGTAAGGTCGGTCCGGGCCGCTTCATCCCATGATGCCGCCGAATCAAGATTGGACTAGTAACGGTAAGCATATTGAACAACATCAACGCCCACAACTACTTTGTGTTCAACTCGTGCAAAGAATCTACGCAATAGACCTAGCTCATGATGCCACTGAAGGAAATATGCCCTAGTGGCAATAATAAAGTTATTATTTATTTACTTATTTCATGATAAATATTTATTATTCATGCTAAAATTGTATTAACCGGAAACATGATACATGTTTGAATACATAGACAAACATAACGTTACTAGTATGCCTCTACTTGACTAGCTCATTTATCAAATATGGTTGTGTTTCCAAACCATAGACATGTGTTGTCATTTGATTAGTGGGATCACATCATTAGGAGAATGATGTGATTGACATGACCCATTCCGTTAGCCTAGCACTTGATCATTTAGTATATTGCTATTGCTTTCTTCATGACGTATACATGTTCCTATAGCTATGAGATTATGCAACTCCCATTTACCGGAGGAACACTTTGCGTGCTACCAAACGTCACAACGTAACTGGGTGATTATAAAGGAGTACTACAGGTCTCTCCAAAGGTACATGTTGGGTTGGCGTATTTCGAGATTAGGTTTTGTCACTCCGATTGTTGGAGAGGTATCTCTGGGCCCTCTCGGTAATGCACATCACTATAAGCCTTGCAAGCAATGTAGCTAATGAGTTAGTTATGGAATGATGCATTACTTAACGAGTAAAGAGACTTTCCAGTAACGAGATTGAACTAGGTATTGGATACCGACGATCGAATCTCGGGCAAGTAACATACCGATGACAAAGGGAACAACGTATGTTCTTATGCGGTTTGACCGATAAAGATCTTCGTAGAATATGTAGGAGCCAATATGAGCATCCAGGTTCCGCTATTGGTTATTGACCGAGAATAGTTCTAGGTCATGTCTACATTGTTCTCGAACCCGTAGGGTCCGCACGCTTAAGGTTTTGATGACAGTTATATTATGAGTTTATGAGTTTTGATGTACCGAAGGAGTTTGGAGTCCCGGATGAGATCGGAGACATGACGAGGAGTCTCAAAATGGTCGAGACGTAAAGATCGATATATTGGACGACTATATTCGGAGTTCGGAAAGGTTCCGAGTGATTCGGGTATTTTACGGAGTACCGGAGAGTTACGGGAATTCGCCGTGGAGTATATGGGCCTTATTGGGCTTTAGGGGAAAGAGAGAGGAGAGGTTGGGCGCCCCCTCCTTCCTTCTCTTCTCTTCCCCCTTTCCTTGACGCCTACTCCTACTACTTGGAAGGGGGGGAATCCTACTCCCGGTTGGAGGACTCCTCCTTGGCGCGCCTCCTCCTAGGGCCGGCCTCCTCCCCCCTTGCTCCTTTATATACAGGGGCAGGGGGGCACCCCATGACACACAAGTTGATCTACGGATCGTTCCTTAGCCGTGTGCGGTGCCCCCCTCCACCATATTCCACCTCGGTCGTATTGTCGCGGAGTTTAGGCGAAGCCCTGCGCCGGTAGAACATCATCACCGTCACCACGCCGCCGTGCTGACGGAACTCATCTCCGGAGCTTTGCTGGATCGGAGCCTGGAGATCGTCATCGAGCTGAACGTGTGCTGAACTCGAAGGTGCCGTACGTTCGGTGCTTGGATCGGTCAGATCGTGAAGACGTACGACTACATCAACCGCGTTGTGCTAACGCTTCCGCTTACGGTCTACGAGGGTACGTGGACAACACACTCCCCTCTCATTGCTATACCATCACCATGATCTTGCGTGTGCGTAGGAAATTTCTGGAAATTACTACGTTCCCCAACAGTGGCATCCGAGCCTAGATTTTATGCGTTGATGTTATATGCACGAGTAGAACACAAGTGAGTTGTGGGCGATACAAGTCATACTGCTTACCAGCATGTCATACTTTGGTTCGGCGGTATTGTGAGATGAAGCGGCCCAGACCGACATTACGCGTATGCTTACGCGAGACTGGTTTCACCGTTATGAGCACTCGTTCTTAAAGGTGGCTGGCGGGTGTCTGTCTCTCTCACTTTAGCTGAATCGAGTGTGGCTACGCCCGGTCCTTGCGAAGGTTAAAACATCACTAACTTGACGAACTATCGTTGTGGTTTTTGATGCGTAGGTAAGAACGGTTCTTGCTAAGCCCGTAGCAGCCACGTAAAATTTGCAACAACAAAGTAGAGGACATCTAACTTGTTTTTGCAGGGCATGTTGTGATGTGATATGGTCAAGACGTGATGCTATATTTTATTGTATGAGATGATCATGTTTTGTAACCGAAGTTATCGGCAACTGGCAGGAGCCATATGGTTGTCGCTTTATTTTATGAAATGCAAACGCCCTGTAATTGCTTTACTTTATCACTAAGCCGTAGCAATAGTCGTAGAAGCAATAAATGGCGTAACGACAACGATGCTATGATGGAGATCAAGGTGTCGCGCCGGTGACGATGGTGATCACGACGGTGCTTCGGAGATGGAGATCACAAGCACAAGATGATGATGGCCATATCATATCACTTATATTGATTGCATGTGATGTTTATCCTTTATGCATCTTATATTGCTTTGATTGACGAGCATTTTAAGATGATCTCTCACTAAATAATCAAGAAGTGTTCTCCCTGAGTATGCACCGTTGCGAAAGTTCTTCGTGCTGACACACCACGTGATGATCGGGTGTGATAGGATCTACGTTCAAATACAATGGGTGCAAAACAGTTGCACACGCGGAATACTCAGGTCATACTTGACGAGCCTAGCATATATAGATATGGCCTCGGAACACGGAGACCGAAAGGTCGAACGTGAGTCATATAGTAGATATGATCAACATAGTGATGTTCACCATTGAAAACTACTCCATCTCATGTGATCACTTAGATAACTCGAGAGATGTCTATCTAAGTGGGAGTTGTCGGTGTCAAAACCGGCGGATCTCGGGTAGGGGGTCCCGAACTGTGCGTCTAGGCGGATGGTAACAGGAGACAAGGGACACGATGTTTTACCCAGGTTCAGGCCCTCTTGATGGAGGTAAAACCCTATGTCTGGCTTGATTAATAATGATGAAGTGTATTACAAGAGTGGATCTACCACGAGATCAAGGAGGCTAAACCCTAGAAGCTAGCCTATGGTATGATTGTTGTAATGGATGTTGTGTCCTACGGACTAAAACCCTCCGGTTTATATAGACACCGGAGAGGGCTAGGGTTAGACAGAGTCGGTTACAATGGTAGGAGATCTACATATCCGTATCGCCAAGCTTGCCTTCCACGCCAAGGAAAGTCCCATCCGAACACGGGACGGAGTCTTCAATCTTGTATCTTCGTAGTCTTGGAGTCCGGCGGACGATGATAGTCCGACGGACGATGATAGTCCGGCTGTCCGGACACCCCCTAGTCCAGGACTCCCTTAGTAGCCCCTGAACCTGGCTTCAATGACGATAAGTCCGGCGCGCATAATGTTCGGCATTGCAAGGCAGGTTCCTCCTTTGAATAATCCATAGAAGATTGTGAACACCAGGATAGTGTCCGGCTCTGCAAAATAAGTTCCACATTCCACCGTAGAGAGAATAATATGTGCACAAGTTCAATCTGCTGACGTATTCTGCGGCATGACATCACACCACTACCAAGCTTTTACTTGAATCGTTTTTTATTATACCACCTCAGTGCGTTTAGCGAAGCGGTTTCCTTGGCACGTCTTGTCGAAGCAAAGATCGTGTTCCCCTTATTCCGGGATTCTCATCAATACGGACGTGGGTAACCCAACCGCGCCTGTTGCCACGCCCCCTCTATCGAAGGCGAGTCCCGAACGGTCACGGAGACGGCTCTTGGTATTCTTCCTCTTTATAATAGGACCAAGGCTCGTTTCTTTTCTTCAATCCTCCATCGAATCTCCTTCTCGCTCCAAGTTCCAACACCCAGAGCCCCAAATTCGTGTGCTTCGGACCTTCAACAATGTCCGGTTCCGACCTTCAGGGCCGGTGGATGCCTTCCTCCGTCACGGAGGAGGACGTGCTAAAGCTGCGAGAGGCCAAGTACGTGTCTTACGAGATTTCGCACAGGTTGCCCGCCGAAGGGCAGGCCATCCCCACCCCCGAGCCCGGTGAGTATGTCGTCTTTGTATCTCACCTCCGTCGGGGTTTAGGCTTCCCAACGGATCCTTTTGTGAGAGGGCTCATGTTCTACTATGGGTTGGAATTCCACGACTTGGCTCCGGAGTCCATCCTCCATATCTCCGCATTCATTGTCGTCTGCGAAGCCTTTCTCCGCGTCACCCCCCACTTTGGCCTGTGGCTGAAGACCTTCAATCTGGAGCCGAAGATGATCAGGGGGCGTCAAGAAGAGTGCGGCGGGGCGGCCGTAAGCAGGAGGGCCGATGCCCCGTGGCCCGAGGGCTCCTTCCAAGAGGAGCTCGGCTTGTGGCAGCAGGAGTGGTTCTATATCACCGCTCCAAAGGGCAGCAGGCAAAAGCCGCCGCCCATATTCCTCGCGGGACCTCCTCGACGGTTGATGTCGTGGGTCAACCAAGGGCTCAACTGGGGGTCATCAAAAGACGTGCCCCTATTGCAGGGCCGGATTCGAGACCTCCAGGCGAGGGAGATCGATCTGGTCGTGGTGATGCATGTTATGCTAATTAGGCGTCTCCTGCCCTACAAACGCCATCCTCTCCGGCTATGGGAGTTCAATCCGGAGGGACCACGGATTCTCCAACACTTTATGGGTACGACACCCATGGAGATGTACAAGTTGTTCTTCGGACCACAAGCGGCGTGTCCGGAATTGACCGAGGATGCCGGCCTAAGCTGCAATCGCCCGGATACTCAAGTAAGTAGCTCAGTGTTCGGACGCACCGTTTGTTTGCCTTTCTACAATTCGCCTTTTAACCCGTTATCCTTCAACAGGAGTGGATAGTGCAAGCAAAGCTGATACGGTGTCCGACCCCCCTCCTAGAGACCGCGCCGGAGCCCGTGCTGGTCAGAATGTTGGAGGTTGCGCCTTCGAAAGAAGGCAAAGGGGAAAATAGAGGAGCTACTGCCTCGCCCAAGGGGGCGCTTGAAGAAGGGGGGATCGAGAATCCCTCCCTCCAGGGGGAGAAGAGGACCGCCTCCGAAGACCCGTAGGCCAAAGCCCCTAAGCGGGGGAAGAAATCTTCTCTAAAGAATCAGCCCTCCAGCGAGCCGTGAGTAGAAAAAGGGGAGTTCATTAATAAGAAACATCCCTATTTGTGCTTCTGAGGATAACCGAAATTTTTACCTTGTAGTTCGGATCTCCGACCTTCTCAAATGAGCTCGTCTTCGGGGGATCTTCGTCCGAAAATGATGGAGAGCGAGACGCCTCCGTCTGCTGCGCCGTCGGAGAGGGCGGACGAGCCTAAAGTGTCGTCACGGAGGGCATCCCCGAACCCGGCAGAGCCGAAGAGTTCGGCGCCAACTAGTGTTCGGCCGGGGGAGCTGAAGGATCTGCTTGAGAGGGCGTCCATCTCATAAGATCACCGTGCATTGATGAGTACGGTGATTAGAAGGATTTCGTCCGCTGAAAGCGGATTGCATAATGCCGTCAGGAGTTTGCTGGCGGGGTTTGAGGTACGTAAAAACGACACACCTTATTGACAGTTTTGCACGTGAAAGTGCGCCCTGTATAGATAATAGCCCCTGAGACTCGGTAGGCTGTCGAAAGCGACAGCGTCCCGAGGATCAAAATCGCAGGTATTGAGTGTCGCCTTTCCTATGTAGGTGGCGGATGGTCCGGGGGCTAGCCGGACTGATGGAGTTGCTGAGTTAATGCGGCAACTCGATGTTGCGGATGCAGACATCGCGCTAGTCAACAAGTGACTTGACGAGTCGCAAGGTAAGTTGTCTCTCCATAGTCACCTATTAAGGGAGCCAAAGCCCACCTCTTACAATATTTATGCTTGACGCAGATGGTGCTGCTGCTGTGGAGAGCCTTCGGGCAGAACTTGCTCAAGCCAAGGAGCAAGCCCGAAGGAGTGATGCGGCTGCCTCGAGGGCGGCCGAGGAGTTAGAAGCCGAAAGGGCTGCACACTGCCGAAGCAGGGAAGAGATGGCCGAACTGGCCGTTAAATTGAAGGGTGCTACCGACCACAATGAGGCTCTTGAAAGGGAGCGCCTATCGGAGCGAGAAGACCTGGGGAAGGCCACCACCGAGGCCAAGGATGCCCGCTCTGCAATGCGGGCTATGAAGGAGGAGCTGCGTCAGGCCAGAGACATTGTGGCTGGCAAGCCTTTTCTGCTGCGCCGCAGGTTTACGGATCCAAATTATGCCCACCTTGGCCAGCAGTGGGGTCCGGAGGATCCATATATGGACTTAGCGGCAAGTGCGGCGGATGCCGTTGTGCACTTCCGAAGTCAGAAGGATCACAAGACGGAAGAGCTATTTTGGTCTCAATTACATAGTCCGGATCGTTCACTTCCGCTGACCGATCGGTTGGCCGAATGGGCTGAGCTGAATAGGTTGTCTGGACTTGCCATGACGGATATCGTGACCCATGTCTGGCCGGAGAGGCCCAAGGCGACGAGCTATTTTGGCTTATTGCAGCAATTTCTTTGGGCGGTGCCGCATCTCAAGTTGATGAAGCGTTCGGCCTGCATAGAGGGTGCGCGGATAGCCCTTGCCCGTGTGAAGAGACATTGGACAGAGATGGATGCCACCGCTGTTGCAACCCAGGGTTCGGACGAGAGCCGGTTACCCGCCGAGCACTATTTTGGGGAAGTTATGCGTGGTGCTCGTGTAATAGAGTCGCAGTGCTCAAAAAATGTCACGTTCAAATGAACGTTTTATAAAACAATGGTTATGGTTTAATCGCTTTTTATACTTGTGCATTCAAGTATTGAAATATCTCCTATGCGGCCGTTTATGTATACGTGTGTATAACCTGAAAGATGGCAGTCTTCGGCTTCAGCCCCCATGCACAAGATGCGAGGGTGTTCGCAAAAATAGCGCATTTTCACACTTAATCCGACGTCTCGGTCCCGTTAAGGAGGTGGTAGCGTAGCAAACGAGGCAACCGGACTATAATGCTTTATCACTTTCACTTAGCCATTGGAGTTTGAGGGTGGGACTACGATATAGCCCCTGGGGGCACCGCGCTCTCCGTATTCGGGGCGGCATGTGCCTGACCGGGAAGCGGTCCTTCGTCAAAGCGGAGGAATGCTAAACATTCTGGTGGTCGATCGAGTGGTTGACCAGTCTCTCGCTGTATCATGACAGTTAGTTTTCGGCTTTCTCTACTGAGGTGCTCGCCCAGCCGAACTGGGGCACAATCGCAGTAGTTCTCCTGGTGCCGCATTAGCCGATGATACGGAACGTAAGGCAGCAAAACACAGGAGCTGGGCAAACCCAACATTTGACCAAAGACATGATTCGGAGCTGATGCATATAAGGCCTAACTCGAGACGCCGAACAGTCCCTAAGGTGTTCGGTCTTTATAATAATGGGCAGAACAATGCCGTAAGCCCCTAGTGTCCAGGTACGGGCAAGATCTTCTGACGCGGCCGATGCCAAAACGTCAGTCTCCGCTCTGGTTATAATGAAAAGCCAGGGGATTATAGCAACAAGAGACAGTAAAAAAGGTTTACGCAGGGTCTTAATCTGAAAAGAATCCTTGCGACGGGTCCCTACTGCACGTCTGCGCCTGTGTCTCCGTTGTGCCGTTGTCCTGGACGGGTATGCACGTTGTTCATCTGTAAAAAGAGAGGAACTTAGTTTTGAAGGGAAATCGTGCAAAAAAGTGCATGAAAAAAATATTAGTAAATGAATAAAGCGGAGTCTATATTAGCTCATTATTGCTTATACGCACAGCCCCTTGTGAAGGGGTGTGCGGCTAGGGAGCCCCTAGCTTGTTTATGCCGGACTCGTTTAGCCGTGTCCGGGGTCTTTGAATGACCCTCTTAATGAAATGATGCCACGTGGACCGGGCATTTTAAGTGTAAGAGACGCGTAATGTGGTATGGCGTTAAAGCGGACAAAAGCTTCACGACCCAATAGTGCTTGATGGCTACTTTTGAATGGGGCGACATGAAATACTAGTGTTTCGCGTTGGAAGTTGTTCGGTGACCCGAACACAACTTCTAGTAATAGGGAGCCTGTGCACTTGGCGTAAGGGCCTGACGTCACTCCTTTAAAGGAAGTGCGGCTATGTCGAATTGTAGTAAGGTCTATCCCCAACTTGCGGATTGTGTTCGGATATAGCAGGTTTAAATCGCTGCCGCCATCCATCAGGACTTGTGTAAATTATAGTCCGTCGATTATAGGATCCAATATCAGAGCAGTCCATCCTGCATTTCAAACACTTCTGGAATAATCCAGGTGGTAAAAAGTGATTGGTTTTGACATCCAATCTCGAGGTTCCGCTGGGGTGGACCGTGCGAGACCCATCTTAGCGGGTGCCGTATTGTTTTTCCGTATTATCACATGAAGTGAGTTTACTGCTTTGACTTCTTGTGGGAAAGTCTTTTGTTTTCCGGTGCCCTGCTGGTGGGGTTCGTCGTCATCCTCGCTTGGTGCGTCAAGCCCCTTGTGTTCGGTGTTGAGTCGGCCGGACTGTTTGAAAACCCAACAATCTCGGTGGGTGTGGTTTGCGGGGCTTCCGGAGGTACTGTGGATTTGACATATCCGATCCAAAAATTTGTTTAAGTTGGATAGCTCGTCACTCTTGTCCTTAAGAGGCAGTGTTTTGTTGTTTGGCCGCGAGCTTTTGAATCCGGCGTTGACCGCCGTGTTCTTTGGGCTTTTCTCTTTATTCCGGCGCTGATCTTTTCTGCGCCGTGATTTTCCGTTTCCATCTCTGATCTCGGATGTACTTGGGTCGCTGGTGCTGCATCTTGCTAGCCGGCTGTCTTCCCCCGCGCAAAAGCGGGTCATGAGGCTTGTTAGAGAGGACATTGTCCTCGGCTTCTCTTGGCCGAGGTGTCTGGCGAGCCATTCGTCTCGGACGTTGTGTTTGAAAGCTGTTAAGGCTTCAGCGTCCGGACAGTCAACTATTTGGTTCTTTTTAATAAGGAACCTGTTCCAGAATTTGCACGTTGACTCTCCGGGCTGTTGAGTTATATGACTTAGATCGTCTGCATCCGGAGGGCGGACATAAGTCCCTTGAAAATTTGCTCTAAACGTGTCCTCAAGCTCTTCCCAACTTCCAACAGTGTTTTCTGGGAGGCTTTTGAGCCAATGCCGAGTTGGCCCTTTGAGCTTGAGGGGTAGATATTTTATGGCGTGGAGGTCATCTCCTCTAGCCATGTGTATGTGTAGTATATAATCCTCTATCCAGACTCCCGGGTCTGTTGTTCCGTCATAAGCCTCTATGTTTATGGGTTTAAAGCCTGCTGGGAATTCATGATCCAGCACCTCATTGGTGAAACATAGTGGGTGTGCGGTGCCCCTGTATTTGGGTGTACCGCTGTCTTCGAACACTTGGCATGTTGTGTTGCTTCCTAGGGCCCTCTTTTTTGGCCCGTAAATGGACCTGGCTGGGCCATCTGTTTTTCTAGGATCATGAGTCGGCTTGTGTGCGGCGCCGCTTGTAGATTTTGGCCTATCATCTGGCCGTCTATCCGGCCAGGCGGCCTCTTTGTTTTTTGACTGTGGAGGCTCTATGGCTTCCTTGTCAAATTCTGGCAGCAGCTTGCGCTTCGGGTAGCTCTTTGATTGATGGCCATTGCCGTATCTGTCTGCGGTTTTGAGCACTTTGCTCCACCTCATTCTGAGTATGTCTTCCGCTGTTTTGAGCTTCCGTTTTTCCTTCTTCAAACTTCTTGCAGTGGCGACGAGTCTTTTCCGAAGGCTCTTATTCTCCGGTGGTGTGTCTGGCGTGAGGTCATCTGGACTGTTGGTTTCGCCGGGCATGGATTGATTATCCGACTCGTCCTGTTCGGACGGTTGCTTGGCTGCATGTTCGTCGTCCACTGGTTTCCCCTGCTCTATTGCTGGGTCATTAGGAGCGCTGTTGTTGTCGAGGCGGGACTTAGGGCGGCGTCTGTGTCGCCGTTTTGGTTGTTTATCGGCGGGATTATCCTTTGCCGCGCCCCGTTGGTCCTCGTTATCGCTTCCTTTCGGGGTATCCACCATATATAAATCATGGGTTGCGGTGGCCCTCCAGTGCTCTGTGAGCGTTGGTTCTTGATCGTCTTCGGCATCGTCGTCCATACCGTCGATGTCTTCGGAGTCGTAGTCTAGCGTGTCGGTTAGATCATTGACAGTGGCTACAAAGTGGGTGGTGGGTGGGCTTTGAATTTCTTCGTCGTCCGCATCCCAACCATCCTGGCCATAATCCGGCCAGGGCTCTCCGGATAGCGAGAGATGTTTTAGCGAATTTAAGATGTCGCCAAAGGGCGAGTGTTGAAAGATGTCCGCAGCGGTGAACTCCACGACCGGCGCCCAATCGGATTCGATTGGCAGGGGCGCAGGAGGTTCGGAGTCCGGCACCTCGGAGTCACGAGCTTTATAGGGGACAAGTTCAGTGTTCGGCTCCATCTCTGCGGAAGTTGCAGCCCCCGAGGCGGTGTCCAGCCACCGGTCCTCGTTCTGGGCGATCGGCTCCGGACTAAGGGCCGGAGCGGATTCGTGTGCGGCCACCAAGGCACTGTCCGGCGGCAGAGCTAAATCATGCCCATCGTGACAGTGCGGCATGCTCGGCTGTGGCTCGAGTCCGTCGAAGATCAAGTCCCCGCGGATGTCGGCCGTGAAGTTTAGGCTTCCGAACCTGACCTGACGGCCAGGGACGTAGCTTTCGATCTGCTCCAGATGGCCAAGTGAATTAGCCCGCAGTGCGAAGCCGCCGAATACAAAGATCTATCCGGGCAGAAAAGTCTCACCCTGGACGGCGTTGTTGTTGATTGAAGAAGCCATCGAGCCTATCGGTGACGACACGGAAGAACTCTCAATGAAAGCACCAATGTCGGTGTCAAAACCGGCGGATCTCAGGTAGGGGGTCCCGAACTGTGCGTCTAGGCGGATGGTAACAGGAGACAAGGGACCCGTTGTTTTACCCAGGTTCGGGCCCTCTTGATGGAGGTAAAATCCTACGTCCTGCTTGATTAATATTGATGAAGTGTATTACAAGAGTGGATCTACCACGAGATCAAGGTGGCTAAACCCTAGAAGCTAGCCTATGGTATGATTGTTGTAATGGATGTTGTGTCCTACGGACTAAAACCCTCCGGTTTATATAGACACCGGAGAGGGCTAGGGTTACACAGAGTCGGTAACAATGGTAGGAGATCTACATATCCGTCTCGCCAAGCTTGCCTTCCACGCCAAGGAAAGTCCCATCCGGGCACGAGACAGAGTCTTCAATCTTGTATCTTCGTTTTCTTGGAGTCCGGCGGACGATGATAGTCCGGCTGTCCGGACACCCCCTAGTCCAGGACTCCCTCAGGAGTTCTTAAGTAATATGATTAATTGAACTTTAATTTATCATGAACTTAGTCCTGGTAGTATTAGCATATCTATGTTGTAGATCAATAGCTCGCGTTGTTGCTCTCCGTTTATATTTTGATATGTTCCTAGAGAAAAATTGTGTTGAAAGATGTTAGTAGCAATGATGCGAATTGGATCCGTGATCTAAGGTCTATCCTCATTGCTGCACAGAAGAATTATGTCCTTAATGCACCGCTAGGTGACAGACCTATTGCATGAGCAGATGCAGACGTTATGAATGTTTGGCTAGCTCAGTATGATGACTACTTGATAGTTTAGTGCACCATGCTTAACGGCTTAGAATCGGGACTTCAAAGACGTTTTGAACGTCATGGACCATATGAGATGTTCCAGGAATTGAAGTTAATATTTCAAGCAAATACCCGAGTTGAGAGATATGAAGTCTCCAACAAGTTCTATAGCTAAAAGATGGAGGAGAATCGCTCAACTAGTGAGCATGTGCCTAGATTGTCTGGGTACTTCAATCGCTTGAATCAAGTGGGAGTTAATCTTCAAGATAAGATAGTGATTGACATAATTCTCTAGTCACCATCACTAAGTTACTAGAACTTCGTGATGAACTATAGTATGCAAGGGATGACGAAAACGATTCCCGAGCTCTTCGTGATGTTGAAATCGATGAAGGTAGAAATCAAGAAAGAGCATCAAGTGTTGATGATTGACAAGACCACTAGTTTCAAGAAAAGGGCAAAGGGAAAGAAAGGGAAACTTCAAGTAGAATGGCAAACAAGTTGTCACTCCCGTGAAGAAGACCAAAGCTGGACCAAAGCCTGAAACTGAGTGCTTATACTGCAAAGGAAATGGTCACTGGAAGCGGAAATGCCCTGAATATTTGGTGGATAAGAAGGATGGCAAAGTGAACAAGGGTATATTTGATATACATGTTATTGATGTGTGCCTTACTAGTGTTTATAGTAGCCCCTGAGTATTTGATACTTGTTCGGTTGCTAAGATTAGTAACTCGAAACAGGAGTTACAGAATAAACAGAGACTAGTTGAGGGTGAAGTGACGATGAGTGTTGGAAGTAGTTCCAATATAGATATGATCATCATCGCACACTCCCTATACTTTCGGGATTAGTGTTAAACCTAAATAAATGTTATTTGGCATTTGCGTTGAGCATGAATATGATTTGATCATGTTTATTGCAATACGGTTATTCATTTAAAGTTAGAGAATAAATTGTTATTCTGTTTACATGAATAATACCTTCGATGGTCATACACCCAATAAAAATAGTTTGTTGGATCTCGATCGTAGTAATACACATATTCATAATATTGATGCCAAAAGATGAAAAGTTAATAATGATAGTGCAACTTATTTATGGCACTGCTGTTTGGGTCATATCGGTGTAAAGCGCATGAAGAAACTCCATAAAGATGAATTTTTTGAATCACTTGGTTATGAATCATTTGATGCTTGCGAACCGTGCCTTTTGGGCAAGATGACTAAAACTCCATTCTCTGGAACATTGGAACAAGCTACTGACTTATTGGAAATAATACATACCGATGTATGCGATCCAATGAGTGTTGATGCTCGTGGCAAGTATCATTATTTTCTGACCTTCACAAGATGATTTGAGCAGATATGGGTATATCTACTTGATGAAACATAAGTCTGAAATAGTTGAAAGGTTCAAAGAATTTTAGAGTGAAGTGGAAAAATCATCGTAACAAGAAAATAAAATTTCTGTGACCTGATCGCGGAGACGAGTATTTGAGATACGAGTTTGGTCTTCAATTAAAACAAAGTGGGATAGTTTCACAGCTCACGCCACCTGGAACACCACAACGTTATGGTGTGTCCGAACGTCGTAATCGTACTTTACTAGATATGGTGCGATCTATGATGTCTCTTATTGATTTACCATTATCGTTTTGGGGTTATGCATTAGTGACAGTTGCATTCACGTTTAATAGGGCACCATCTAAATCCATTGAGATGACACCGTATGAACTATGAGTTAGCAATAAACCTAAGCTTTCGTTTCTTAAAGTTTGGAGTTGCGATGCTTATATGAAAAAGGTTTTCAACCTGATAAGCTCGAACCCAAATCGGAGAAGTGTGTCTTCATAGAATACCCAAAGGAAACTGTTGGGTACACCTTCTCACAGATCTGAAGGCAAAACATTCGTTGCTAAGAATGGATCCTTTCTAGAGAAGGAGTTTCTCTCGAAAGAAGTGAGTTGGAGGAAAGTAGAACTTGATAAGGTAATTGTACCTTCTCCCGAATTGGAATGTAATTCATCACAGAAACCAGTTCTAGTGATTCTTACACCAATTAGTGAGGAAGTTAATGATGATGATCATGAAACTTCAGATCAAGTTATTACAGAACCTCGTAGGTCTTCCAGAGTATGTTCTATACCAGAGTGGTATGGTAATCCTGTTCTGGAAGTCATGTTACTAGACCATGATGAACCTACGAACTATGAATAAGCGATGATGGGCCCAGATTCCGCTAAATGGCTTGAGGCCATGAAATCTGAGATAGGATCCATGTATGAGAACAAAGTGTGGACTTTGGTGGACTTGCCCGATGATCGGCAAGCCATAGAAAATAAATGGATCTTCAAGAGGAAGACGGACGTTGATAGTAGTGTTACTATCTACAAAGCTCGAATTGTTGAAAAATAGGTTTTTCGACAAGTTCAAGGTGTTGAATACAATGAGATTTTTTCTCACTCGTATCGATGCTTAAAAGTCTGTCCGAATCATGATAGCAATTGCCGCATTTTATGATTATGAGATATGGCAGATGGATGTCAAAACTGCATTCCTGAACGGGTTTCTGGAAGAAGAGTTGTATATGATGCAGCCAGAAGGTTTTGTCGATCCAAAGGGAGCTAACAAAGTATGCAAGCTCCAGCGATCCATCAATGGACTGGTGCAAGCATCTCAGAGTTGGCATATACGCTTTGATAAGTTGATCAAAGCATATAGTTTTATACAGACTTGCGGTGAAGCCTGTATTTACAATAAAGTGAGTGGGAGCACTACCGCCTTTTTGATAAATATATGTGAGTAACATATTGTTGATCAGAAACGATGTAGAATTTTTCTGCAAAGCATAACGGAGTATTTGAAAAGGAGTTCTTTAAAAGAAAGACCTCAGTAAAGCTACTTCCATATTGAGCATCAAGATCTATTGAGATAGATCAAGACGCTTGATAAGATTTTCAATGAGTACATACCTTGTCAAGATTTTGAAATAGTTCAAAATGAAACAGTCAAAGAAATTGTTCTTGCATGTGTTGCAAAGGTGTGAAATTGAGTAAGACTCAAATCCCGACCACAGCAAAAAATAGAAAAGAGAATGAAAGTCATTCCCTATGCCTCAGTCATAGGTTCTATAAAGTATGCTATGCTATGTACCAGACCTATTTTATACCTTGCTCTGAATTTGGCAATGGAATACAATAGTGATCTAGGAGTAGATCACTGGACATTGGTCAAGAACATCCTTAGTGAGGACTAAGGAAATATTTCTCGATTATGGAGGTGATAAAAGAGCCCGTCGTAAAGAGTTACATCAGTGCAAGCTTTCACACTGATCCAGATGACTCTAAGTCTCAATCTGGATACATATTGAAAGTGGGAGCAATTAGCTAGAGTAGCTCCGTGCAGAGCATTGTAAACATAGAAGATTTGCAAAATACATACTGCTCTGAATGTAACAGACCCGTTGACTAAGCTTCTCTCACGAGGAAAACATGATCACACCTTAGTACTCTTTGGGTGTTAATCACATAACGATGTGAACTAGATTATTGACTCTAGTAAACCCTTTGGGTGTTGCTTACATGACAATGTGGACTATGGGTGTTAATCATATACAGATATGAATATTGGTGTTAAATCACATGGTGATGTGAACTAGATTATTGACTCTAGTGCAAGTGGGAGACTGAAGGAAATATGCCCTAGAGGCAATAATAAATTTATTACTTATTTCCTTATTTCATGATAAATGTTTATTATTCATGCTAGAATTGTATTAACCGGAAACATGATACATGTGTGAATACATAGACAAACATAACGTCACTAGTATGCCTCTACTTGACTAGCTCATTTATCAAAGATGGTTATGTTTCCAAACCATAGACATGTGTTGTCATTTGATTAGTGGGATCACATCATTAGGAGAATGATGTGATTGACATGACCCATTCCGTTAGCCTAGCACTTGATCGTTTAGTATATTGCTATTGCTTTCTTCATGACGTATACATGTTCCTGTAACTATGAGATTATGCAACTCCCGTTTACCGGAGGAACACTCTGGGTGCTACCAAACGTCACAACATAACTAGGTGATTATAAAGGAGAACTACAGGTGTCTCCGAAGGTACATGTTGGGTTGGCGTATTTCGAGAATAGGTTTTGTCACTCCGATTGTCGGAGAGGTATCTCTGGGCCCTCTCGGTAATGCACATCACTATAAGCCTTGCAAGCAATGTAGCTAATGAGTTAGTTAAGGAATGATGCATTACGTAACGAGTAAAGAGACTTTCCAGTAACGAGATTGAACTAGGTATTGGATACCGACGATCGAATCACGGGCAAGTAACATAACGATGACAAAGGGAGCAACATATGTTGTTATGCGGTTTGACCGATAAAGATCTTCTTAGAATATGTAGGAGCCAATATGAGCATCCAGGTTCCGCTATTGGTTATTGACCGAGAATAGTTCTAGGTCATGTCTAAATTGTTCTCGAACCCGTAGGGTCCGCACGCTTAAGGTTTCGATGACAGTTATATTATGAGTTTATGAGTTTTGATGTACCGGAGGAGTTTGGAGTCCCGGATGAGATCGGGGACATGACGAGGAGTCTCGAAATGGTCGAGACGTAAAGATCGATATATTGGACGACTATATTCGGAGTTCGGAAAGGTTCCGAGTGATTCGGGTATTTTTCGGAGTACCGGAGAGTTACGGGAATTCGCCGGGGAGTATATGGGCCTTATTGGGCTTTAGGGGAAAGAGAGAGGAGAGGTTGGGCGCCCCCCCAAGGCCTAGTACGAATTGGACTAGGGGGAGGGGCTGCGCCCCCTCCTTCCTTCTCTTCTCTTCCCCCTTTCCTTGACTCCTACTTCTACTACTTGGAAGGGGGGGAATCCTACACCCGGTTGGAGTAGGACTCCTCCTTGGCGCGCCTCCTCCTAGGGCCGGCCTCCCCCCCTTGCTCCTTTATATACGGGGATAGGGGGGCACCTCATGACACACAAGTCTACGGATCGTTCCTTAGCCGTGTGCGGTGCCCCCCTCCACCATATTCCACCTCGGTCGTATCGTCGCGGAGTTTAGGTGAAGCCCTGCGCCGGTAGAACATCATCACCGTCACCACGCCGTGTGCTGACGGAACTCATCTCCGGAGCTTTGCTGGATCGGAGCCCGGAGATCGTCATCGAGCTGAACGTGTGCTGAACTCGGAGGTGCCGTACGTTCGGTGCTTGGATCGGTCAGATCGTGAAGACGTACGACTACATCAACCGCGTTGTGCTAACGCTTCCGCTTACGGTCTACGAGGGTACATGGACAACACTCTCCCCTCTCGTTTCTATACCATCACCATGATCTTGCGTGTGCGTAGGAATTTTTTTGAAATTACTACGTTCCCCAACAGCCACTATTGGGGAACGTAGTAGAAATTCCAAATTTTCCTACGTGTCACCAAGATCTATCTATCAAGAAACCAGCAATGAGGGGAAGGAGAGTGCATCTACATACCCTTGTAGATCGCTAAGCGGAAGCGTTCAAGAGAACGGGGTTGAAGGAGTCATACTCGTCGTGATCCAAATCATCGGAGATCCTAGTGCCGAACGGACGGCACCTCCGCGTTCAACACACGTACAGCCCGGTGATGTCTCCCATGCCTTGATCCAGCAAGGAGAGAGGGAGAGGTTGAGGAAGACTCCATCTAGCAGGAGCACGACGGCGTGGTGGTGGTGGAGAAGCGTGGCAATCCTGCAGGGCTTCGCCAAGCACCGCGGGAGAAGAGGTGTACTTGGGAGAGGGGAGGGCTGCGCCAGAACTTGGGGTGCGGTTGCCCTCCCATCCCTCCACTATTTATAGGTTGCGGGAAGAGGGGGCCGGCCCCTTTAGATCCCATCTAGGGTTGGGGGCGGCGGCCAAGGGGGGAGGAGTACCTCCCAAGTCAAGTGGAGGCCCTCCCCCTTAGGGTTTCCCCCTTCCCATGCGCATGGGCCTTGGGGGGGCTGGTGCCCCTGGCCCATTAAGGCTAGGGCGCCCCCTACAGCCCATGCTACTGTATTGGATGTGGTGGAACAATTTCCGGACCTCCGGACTCCTCCGGAATCCTCCGGAACCTTTTGGAAGCTTCCCGGTACAATACCGAAAAAACCCAAACTTTTCCCGGAACCCGAACAACAACTTTCCATATATAAATCTTTACCTCCGGACCATTCCGGAACTCCTCATGACGTCCAGGATCTCATCCGGGACTCCGAACAACATTCGGTAACCACATACAGACTTCCTTTATAACCCTAGCATCATCGAACCTTAAGTGTGTAGACCCTACGGGTTCGGGAGACATGTAGACATGACCGAGACGTTCTCTGGTCAATAACCAACAGAGGGATCTGGATACCCATGTTGGCTCCCACATGTTCCACGATGATCTCATCGGATGAACCACGATGTCAAGGACTCAATCGATCCCGTATACAATTCCCTTTGTCTAACGGTATAGTACTTGCCCGAGATTCGATCGTCGGTATGCCGATACCATGTTCAATCTCGTTACCGGCAAGTCTCTTTACTCGTTCCATAACACATCATCCCGTGATCAACTATTTGATCACATTGTGTACATTGTGATGATGTCCTACCGAGTGGGCCAAGAGATACCTCTCCATCATACGGAGTGACAAATCCCAGTCTCGATTCGTGCCAACCCAACAGAAACTTTCGGAGATACCTGTAGTGCACCTTTATAGCCACCCAATTACATTGTGACGTTTGGTACACCCAAAGCATTCCTACGATATCCGGGAGTTGCACAATCTCATGGTCTAAGGAAATGACACTTGACATTAGAAAAGATTTAGCATACGAACTATGATCCTTGTGCTAGGCTTAGGATTGGGTCTTGTCCATCACATCATTCTCCTAATGATGTGATCCCGTTATCAACGACATCCAATGTCCATGGTCAGGAAACCGTAACCATCTATTGATCAACGAGCTAGTCAATTAGAGGCTTACTAGGGACATGGTGTTGTCTATATATCCACACATGTATCTGAGTTTCCTATCAATACAATTATAGCATGGATAATAAACAATTATCATGAACAAGGAAATATAATAATAATTAATTTATTATTGCCTCTAGGGCATATTTCCAACAGGCTTCTCTCAAGATAGCATAAGTATTATGGTGGGTGAACAAATTACTGTCGAGCAATTGATAGAAAAGTGACTAATTATGAGATTATCTAGGCATGATCATGTATATAGGCATCACATCCGCAACAAGTAGACCGACTCCTGCCTAGATCTACTACTATTACTCGACACATCGACCGACTCCTGCCTGCATCTAGAGTATTAAGTTCATAAGAACATAGTAACGCCTTAAGCAAGATGACATGATGTAGAGGGATACACTCATGCAATATGATATAAACCCCATCTTTTTATCCTTGATGGCAACAATACAATACGTGGCTTGCAACCCTTTCTGTCACTGGGTAAGGACACCGGAAGATTGAACCCAAAGCTAAGCACTTCTCCCATGGCAAGAAAGTTCAATCTAGTAGGCCAAACCAAACTGATAATTCGAAGAGACTTGCAAAGATAACTCAATCATACATAAAAGAATTCAGAGGAGATTCAAATATTTCTCATAGATAAACTTGATCATAAACCCACAATTCATCGGATCTCGACAAACACACTGCAAAAAAGAGTTTACATCGAATAGATCTCCACAAGAGAGGGGGAGAACATTGTATTGAGATCCAAAAAGAGAGAAAAAGCCATCTAGCTAATAACTATGGACCCGAAGGTCTATGGTAAACTACTCACGACTCATTGGAGGGGCTATGGTGTTGATGTCGAAGCCGTCCATGGTTGATTCCCCCTCCGGCAGAGTGCCAGCGAAGGCTCCAAGATGGGATCTCGCGGATACAGAAGATTACGGTGGTGGAAATTGAGTTTCGTTGGCTCCCTCGATGTTTTCTTGGTACGTAGGCTTATATAGGAGGAAGAAGTACGTCGATGGTCGCCCGAGGGGCCCACGAGACAGGGGGCGCGCCCTATAGGGCGGTGCCCTACCCTCTGGTGGCCGCCTCGGCTGCTTCCTGACTTGCACTCCAAGTCCCTTGGATCATGTTTGTTCCAAAAATCACGCTCCCGAAGGTTTCATTCCGTTTGGACTCCGTTTGATATTCCTTTTCTTCAAAATACTGAAATAGGCAAAAAAACAGCAATACGGGCTGGGCCTCCGATTAGTAGGTTAGTCCCAAAAATGATATAAATGTGTAAAATAAAGCCCATAAACATCCAAAAGGGGTAATATAATAGCATGGAACAATCAAAAATTATAGATACGTTGGAGACGTATCAATGGGGTATGTATCAGGGATGAAGGTGGAAAGTCATCCGATAAGGGAGGAGAAGAAACCGTGGGAGAGGACGATGCCATGTCTGCAACATCAGGGGAAGGGGAGGTAGGAATATGGGGCATGGAGGGAGGAGTATCAGGAAATGTGAGAAAAGAGAAGTTCTTCACAGAAAAGGTCAAGGACGATGGATGCGGGTAGAAAGGACGAGACTCATCAAACATCACATCCCGAGAAATACGCACACGTCGACCGACAGGATCCCAACACCAATAACCATTATGCTCATCATTGTATCCTAGAAATACACACTCAACAGTCTGAGCGGTCAGTTTGGTGCGTTCACGTGGAGGAATAAGAACATAGCAAACACAACCAAACAAATGAGGCGCCGAATAATTAGGGGAACGATCAAAAACACGCTAAAAAGGAATACCACTCTGCAAAGTAGCAGATGGTTGGATGTTGATGAGATAGGTGGAAGTGGAAATAGCTTCAGCCCAAAAGTGAGGCGGACGAGAGGAAGCGATCATCATCGCACGCGCCGTCTCAAGAAGGTGACAGTGCTTGCGTTCAACGACACCATTTTGAGCATGAGCACCAGGACAAGAGAACTAGGGAAGAGTACCCTGTTCAGCAAGAAATCCTCGCAATGCATCAGAGATGTACTCTCCAGCAGAATCTATGCGAAAAACATGAATAGTAGTGGAGAACTGGGTATGAACCATGGCAGCAATTTTTTTGTATATAGATAAGACCTCACTACGAGAATACATGAAATAGATCCAAGTGTAGCGAGTAAAATTCTCTATAGAGAGAATATAGTAGCGACGACCCCCTTTCAAAGCGAAGGGAGCTGGACCCCAAACATCTGAGTGAACGAGATCAAAGGGACACTCGGACACTGACTCACTGTGAGGATAGGGTAGC
Organism: Triticum timopheevii; assembly: GCA_963921465.1. Lineage (NCBI taxonomy): Eukaryota > Viridiplantae > Streptophyta > Magnoliopsida > Poales > Poaceae > Triticum > Triticum timopheevii. Next base: position 80,266,678 of record OY997272.1, on the reverse strand, counting down.
TGAATCTGCTTACCAACCCTACAACCTAGACAATCCAACGAAGCATTACTAGAGACAGACCCCAGAACACCATGAAGAACTAAAGACAAGAGATGAGAACCACATAAATGGCCAAGACGATGATGCCACTGCTGAAAAGAGCTGCAGATGCGGCAATAGGGGTCACTAGACTGGCGGTGGCATCGGAGGGAAGACGAATCCAGTCAAGCTCCCAGAGACCATCACGGCGTCGGGGGCCAGCACCAAGCAGAGCGCTTGTGCGATGATCCTGAACAGAACATGAATCAAAGTCGAGATTAACCCTACAACTAGAGTCAACAATCTGACTACCTGAAAAGAGTTGCATGATAAGTTGAGGAACATGAGCAACAGAGGGAACACGAAACAAAGAAGTGCTAAGAGTGCCTCAACTAGCGACAGGGAGGGGCGTACCATCAGCTGTAAAAACATGAACAGGTGACTCTACAGGTCGAATGGAGTTCAAAGTGAAAGAATCATGAGTCATATGAAAAGATGCACCAGTATCAAGAATCCATGAGGATGACCTAAATGAGTAGAAGGTGGTCTCTCAGTGCCAGAAAACTTAGGTGCAGAAGCTGCAGAACCTGTCGGTGAAGAATCCCAAGCAAGAAGGCATCGGAGTTGCGCAATCTCATGCGAAGACAGGGACACCGTGGTAGAGGTCAAGGTAGAACTACCTGCCGACAAAGAGCGGTCGCCATCACCTGATGAGGTCGTGTGGCGAGTCGACGTAGAACAAGTCGACGTGGAGTGACTACAACCATGGGTAGAAGCCATAGTAGAAGTCAACATAGAGCAGTCACCACCACGTGTAGAAACTCTAAAGGGAGTCAACGTAGACCGAGAATCACCAGATGCAGAAGTCATGGAAAGAGTCACTATAGAGCGACCATCAACACCGGTGGAAGTCGCAAAAGATGTCGAAGTAGAGCGACAACCACCACCTCCAGACGGGCGAGCACCAAACACCGATGGAAGGCGCATATGCGAGATGGGATCAATATATGGAACACCCTCGAAAAACACGGGGCAACGAGGAAGATGAGTACCCAACGGAAACACGGTACCTTTTTTTCACTTTTTTCACACCTTTTTACTCTCTTTTTCTTTCTTTCATTTTTTTGATCACATGAACACAAGTCAGCCATGCCAGAGAAACGGGGGTGCGTGAGGAGCAACAGTGCCGATGCAAGGCTACAGGTCAGCAGCCAAGGCAGGCCCAAAACAGTGGCCCAAGCGGGGACTTCAGGTCAACGCACAAAGCAGCCACGAATAGATCGTAGCGGCGGCGGACTTCGTGCACGCGCGGGCGGACGGCTGACGAACAAATGGCCGCCGAGGCAGACAGCAGCGCAGGCGTCAGCAGCGCAGGGGCCCGCCCCAATCCAAGCAGCGCAGGAGATTCGGTGACGAACGATGTTGGGGGCGGAATCCGAGCTGGGGCGGTGATGTAGACCTTCAATAGCAGCCACTCCCACGGTGGATCGAGAGTAGTGCCCGGTGGTGTGATGGATCGAGTGATGGCAGATGAAGACGGTACCTGGAGGCCGGAGGCAAAAAAGAGCAGCGGGCGGGGCCGTGCGCCTGGACCGTGGGTGCACAGCAGGGTGGACCTTGAGGCGCAGAAGAGCAGCGTCAGAGAGGAGATCAGCACGACCGGTTAGAAGGATGGCGGCGCGAGATTGGGATTGGATTGCACGAGTTGCGTGTGAAAAAAAAAACCTAATGCTCTAATATCATGTTAGGAAATATGCAACATAGTATTATCTCAAGGCCAAAGCCCAAAACACAGAAAGCCAAAAGACATCATAAATATAGCTCCAACAACATTCATATTGATTCACTACGTAAAATTTGATATAAGAAAATAAAAAAGGTTATAAGACCAGAAATATCACATTTTATGTATATTTTTACGTTCGTAACTTTATGTAACATAAAATATTTTTTACGGCGAGTATAAATTTTCTTACGTTCTCCTTTTACGTATGAAGTAAGACAAAATTTATGAAACCTAAAAATATGGTGCATTGACGTCAAAACAGAGAGGGGGTGCAAAATAACTATTCCTCACCCAGGGTGACGAATAGCGTGACCCTAATTCGGCCTCCTTCCATAGGGAAAGGGGGCGCCTCCCTGATACGTCTCCAACGTATACATTTACAAGAAACTATATATCATTTTTTGGGACTAACCTATTAACTTAGTGCCTAGTGCTAGTTGTTATTTTTTGCTTGTTTTTGGCTTTGCAGATATCAGTGTTGAACAAAGTCCAAATGCCACAAAACCTTTTGGAGATTTTCTTTCTAGACATAAGAGTCCCTGGAAGCTTCGAGGGGACGAGAAGATGGAGCAGTAGCCCACAAAGGCACTAGGGCGTGCCCAGGGGGTAGGGTGCTCCCTGGTAGCTTATGGGGCCCACATGCCTCCGTTTGACCTAATTCAGCGGGCTTGTGGGGCCCACGTGCCTCCTTTTGACCTAACTCCACCTATATAAATTCTCTAAAATCAAGAAAACAATAGAGGAGTCCACAAAATACTTTTTCGCCGTCGTAAGCCTCTGTTCTTGAGAAATCCCATCTGGGTACCTTTTTCGGTACTCCGCCATAGGGGGAATCAATCACGAAGGGGATCTACATCAATCTTGCTCTGATGATTTATGAATAGTTTACCACAGACATACAGGTCCATAGTTAGTTGCTAGATGGCTTCTTCTCACTCGTTCTTCAATACAATGTTCTTCTTGATGTTCTTGGAGTCCTATCCGATGTATTTCTTTTTTGTGGTGTGTTTGTTGGGATCCGATGAATTGTGAGTTTATGATCAGATCTATCCATGAATATATTATTTGAGTTTTCTCTGTACTCTTTTACGCATGATTGTTATAGCTTCGTATTTCTTCTCCGATCTATTGATTTGGTTTGGCCAACTAGATTGATTTATCTTGCAATGGGAAGAGGTGCTTTGTAATGGGTTCGATCTTGCGGTGCTCAATCCTAGTGACAGAAGGAGACATGACACGCATGTATCATTGCTATTAAGGGTAAAAAGATGGGGTTTATTCATACGTGATTTTATCTTGTCTACATCATGTCATCTTGCTTAAGGCGTTACTCTGTTCTTTATGAACTTAATACTCTACATGCATGCTGGATAGCGGTCGATGTGTGGAGTAATAGTTGTAGATGCAGAATCATTTCAGTCTACTTGTCTCGAACGTGATGCCTATATACATGATCATTGTCTTGGATATCGTCATAAGTATTTGCTTTTTTATCAATTTCCCAATAGTAATTTGTCTACCCACCGTATGCTATTTTCTCGAGAGAAGCCTCTAGTGAAAACTATGGCCCCCTGGTCTATCTTTTATCATCTATAAAAATCCTAAAAATACCTTGTTGTGTTTTTACTTTACTTATTTTATTTTATTTTTGTCCGATCTATTTATCAAATACCAAATAACTTAATCTTGCTCGTGGCCGTCAAGGGATTGACAACCCCTAGTTTGCGTTGGGTTACAAGGATTTGTTGTTTGTGTGTGCAGGCGCTGCTAAAAAGGTGTTTCTTGGTTCTCCTACTAGATTGATAACCTTGGTTCTCAACTGGAGGAAATACTTATCTCTACTGCACTGCATCATCCCCTCCTCTTCGGGGAAATCCCAGCGCAATTCACAAGTAACAGGAAGAATTTCTGGCGCCGTTGCCAGGGAGACATCATCAACATATATTAAGTACCTACGCATAAACTTTCATCTCCCTGCAATTACTTGACTTGACATTTGCCTCTCATTTTCATCCCCCCCCCCACTTCAAAAAAGTTTTACAAAAATACAAAAATATTTTTCGTTTGCCTTTTTTTGTTTGCTTGGTCACTTTATCGTTATGGCTAGTTCCTCCCTTGTTTCATGTACCCCTGAAAATGAAGTCCTAAGGGGGACAGAATTTAAAATATGCTTGGTACAGAATTTGTGATGCTCATAATAGATCTATAAGTAAGCAATCCCCTTCCTTCTTTGCAATATTTATGTGGGCATTACTACTTGGTATAAGTTCGTTCTTGATACCATTATCGGAGGGAATTTCTTGAGTTGTCCACCTTTGGATGCCTTCAATGCTATGGGAAATTAAGTGGGATCACCACCTATCACTGTTAATGAAACAGTTTTAACTCTGGAACATGTTATGCAAAGACTAGATGTGATTGAAAATAAAATGCCTACCATAGAGCATATTGAAAATTTGGATAAAAAGATCCACAATCATGTAACTCAATTTGGGTCAAAGGTAGGGAATACCCTTAAAATACTAAAATAGAAAGAACTCGTAGTTAATGAAAGGGTAGAAGAAAGTCCCGCTCGGATTGTTAAGTTGGAAGAAATTTTTAACAATTTGAGTTCCGCTTTTTCTTCCATTAAAACTATTAAAAAGACTCCTCCTAGTAAGAATTTCAAGTTTACCTATGTTCCTAAGACCAAAGCTGCCACTTCTAGTAGCAATAATGAAGATCTTAAAATGATTAGTGTCCACCCCGATTTTTGTTGAGATGATAAAGAAACCTACTTGCAAGAATGAATTCCTTAGCTTTATCCCTAGGAGTGTGATTACTGAGAATATGCATGCTAGATCTCTAAGGAATTATGGATGTGTGATTGAGGAGTTGGAAACCAAAGATGACAACAATTGAAACTATGCATTATGCCTAGCTAGGGGCACCAAACAATAGCGCTTATTAGGAGGCAACCCAATAGTTATCCTTTAATTTTTTTGTTTCTTTTTGTTTTTTCTATAAATATACAATTATTATACTCTCATGATTGTGCTTTCTATGTTTTAATTAGTGTTTGTGCCAAGTAAATCCTTTAGGATGGTTCGGGTGATAGTTGACTTGATTCTGTTGAGAAATAGAAACTTTTGTGCTCAGTTCTGGAATTTTGTCAATTGACAAAAATGTATTTTTCCTCTGATTTTTTTACACATAATTGATATACAAATTTCCCATGTCGTCCTAATTGTTCAGAATTTTTAGAGTTACAGAAGTATGAGCAATATTCAGGTTACAACAGACTATTCTGTGTTTGACAAATTCTTTTTTCGTTGCATTGTGTGCTTATTTTGATGAATCTATCGATTGTATCGGGGGGAGGGTGGTATAAGCAATGGTAAAGTTAGAATACAGTAGGTATAATGCTATAACAAAATATGAATGGTTTGGAATAGTACTTAAAGTAGTGATTTGTATTCTTATACTAACGGATCTCACGAAGGTTTTGTTAAGTTTTGTGTGATTGAAGTTTTCGAGTCTTGGGTAAGATCACGATGGATGAAGAAGTAAGGAGTGGCAATTGCTCTATGTGCTTCACTTAAAAAATAGCACGGTGGTGGGTTAAGTTTAAAGAAATATGCTCTCATGCTTCACTTAGATTATTTTGAGTGTTGAAATTTTCTAAAGAAATTTGCTCTCATGCTTCACTTAGATTATTTTGAGAGGTGAAAATTTTGAAGAAATATTTATGATCTCATGCTTCACTTAAATCTTTTTGAGAGTTGGTAATAGCAATGGTAATTTGTATAAGATATGAATTTGGTCCCAAACTAATAGATATTCAAGAGGGATATAATAAAAACTTTCATGAAGATCATTGGATATTAAAAACTTGATTCCTTGCAATAGTTTTGCGATATGGAGATAGTGATATGTGAGTCATGTTGGTGATTAATTATGCTTTAGTAAGAATATTGGTGTTAAGGTTTGTGATTCCCTATGCAAGCACGAAAATCAATAGTTATGCAACAAAGTTACATCCTACTAGTGGTGCATCATTCAGTGTTAGTTATGTTTAATGCGTGTTATGACCATTTTTGTTTTTTGGTTGGTCGCCTCTCAATCTATTTGCTAGCCTTCATGTGTACTAAGCGGGAATGCTACTTGTGCATATCCTTAAACCAAAGTTGTGCCAAATGAGTCCACCATACCTACTTATATGCGGTATTTCATGTTGTTCAAATTAAATTTGTATGTGCCAACTCTAATATTCAAAATGAATTTCTGTTTTGTGTGCCCGTACAGCTCATGAAGTGGCAGGGGGTGGCCAATATTTTCCATGCTAGGTATGTTATTCTCAAGATGAGTGTTTATTCACTTGTCATTACATGAGAGTGTGGCAGGTAATAGGGATGCCCAGTCCTGAAATGAAAATAATAATAATTTATATATGTTGTTCACAATAAAATTCTTGGAAAGTGTTGGTATGGAAGGCACCCGTGGATACGGCTAGCCATGGATTGTATAATAATGGTGGAAAGGAAATAAACTTTATTTTATGTTTAGGAACCACCTATGATTTGTCTAGCACAGAAGATATTGGGAATTCTCAGTCGTTTTCGTTGACAGGAAAAGCATGCCTCTCAAAATAATTTTATCTCTCAATTTAAGCTATGAGTTGTAGCACCTCCATAAATCTCTATTTCCCTCTACGAGGGGCCTTTCTATTTACTTTTATGCAATTTTTATTTTATTTTGAGCCTCCATCTTCTATTATAAAGCACCAATAGGGAACACTATTGTCATACTTGTGCACTGGATGTAGCTAATATTTGAGTGTGTTTCATGAATATATCAATGATTGAGCATGATGGGCTAGGGATAACTTTCTTTAGTGCTAATATTTTGAAAGACATAGTTGCTTGTTGATATGCTTGAGTATTGATGTCTTCATGTCAAATTATAGACTATTGCTTTGCATCATTTAAAGTACAAATATCCATGTTACAAAAAAATAATATGTGATGAACATGTTAGGTAGCATTCCACATCAAAAATTCTGTTTTTATCATTTACCTACTCGAGGACGAGCAGGAATTAAGGTTGGGGATGTTTGATGCATCTCCAAAATATCTGTAATTTTTTTATTGTTCTATGCTATTAAAGTATCAATCTTGGATGTTTTATAACATTTACAAGAAACTTTATATCATTTTTTGGGACTAACCTATTAACTTTGTGCCCAGTGCCAGTTGTTGCTTTTTGCTTGTTTTTGCTTTCGCAGAATACCAGTACCAAATGAAGTTCAAATGCCATGAAACTTTTTAGAGATTTTTTTTCTGGACATAAGGGACACTAGAAGCATCAGAAGAAGACCAGACGTGGGAGCACGGGCCTACAACCCACCAGGGCACACCTGGGGGTAGGCACACCTTGATGGGTTGTGGGGCCCATGTAGCTCCGTTCGACCTAACTCCGCCTCTATAAATACCCATAAATCAGGAAACCAACAGGGGAGTCCACAAAATACATTTCAGCCACCGCAAACCTCTGTTCTCGAGAGATCCCATGTGGGGACCTTTTTTGGCACTCTGCCAGAGGGGTAGTCGATCACTGAGGGGTTCTTCATCAACCTTGTTACCCCTTCGATGATGCGTGAGTAGTTTACCATAGACCTACAGGTCCATAGTTAGTAGCTATATGGCTTCTTCTCTCTTGATGTTTCTCAATATATTGCTCTCCTTGTTGTTCTTGGAGATCTATTTGATGTAATGACTTTTTGCGGTGTGTTTGTTGAGATCCGATGAATTGTGAGTTTATGATCAGATCTGTCCATGAATATTATTTGAGTTTTTGCTAAACTCGTTTATGCAAGATTAATATAGCCTTGTATTTCTTCTCTGTTTATTGGTTTGGTTTGGCCAACTAGATTGACTTATCTTGCCATGGGAAGAGGTGCTTTGTGAGGGGTTTGATTTTGCGGTGCTTAATCTCAGTGACAAAAAGAGACATGACACGCATGTATCATTGCTATTTGTTGACACCAGATTTTGGCACGGTCAATAACTTATTTAAGATGGCCTCAAATGGAGAAGTGATCTTCATGAAAGAGTTCCGTATTGTCGATATGAACATCTTTGAAGTTTGGGTCATCGCAGTCCGATATCATCTCGAAGGCCGAAACTATGCTCAGTGTACTAAGATCTTATATTCAGAGTACAGTTTGGCTGATTAAGCCCCCAAGACGATCTCGAATGGAAAACTTATCTACACAGATTGTCTTCGTCTCGTCGAAACGATCAATTTTGATATAAAATTCGTTCCAATCCGAGTTCATATGCAAAAGTTAGTGTCATCGGAATACAGCCCTGTCAGGAGGCAAAAACTGGCGCGCCCCACCAGACACCCTGTCTGATGGGTAGCGTGAGGGATAGCCCGTTTTGCGCTACCGATTTGACCCTCAAGATGACCTCTGATCAAAAAACGTTCAACATAAAAGTTGTTCGCCTCGTCGAAACGGTCAAGATTGCTTTTAGGCTCGTTTCCATCCGAGATAGTTTACCACCACAAAAAAGACCCGCAAGGTGCAGCCAGTTTAAACCGAACAGTTTTAGAAAGTTCGGACAAAACCAATCCGAATTTGACTAGGGTTTTGGACGTGAATCCAAGCCTTTTCCTTGCACGGAAAGTCCAGCCGCCTCTTATATATCTAAGGGGTGACGGCCGATTGAACAACACACAATCGATCTATGAATCTACCACTTTTTATCTTTTATCTTTTATCCTTAACCCTAGTTCTTCTTCTTCCTCGTTCTTCGTTCGTTCTTCTTCATTGCAGGGTGGCGAACATCGAGGCCCTAGGGGCGATCAGGTCTACCTAGGGCAGCCCATAGCCGCCGCGCGCCCAGACGGGGTCCCTCCCGGGCGCGTGGGGTTTTGGGTCCCAAAAGCGCCAGCTTGATGTCTTGCGTATCACGCTCAAAGTCGGCCTCCCGCGGTGTGAGTTGCGGAGCATCTCCCTCGGCGCTGCGGGTACACATCGACGTGTTCGTGTGACGCGTTCCAGCATCAACACACTTTTTGGCGACTCCGCTGGGAACGAAGCTTTGAACGGTCTCCGGCCCGTTCTTGCTATGAAGAGATCGTCATCTAGGGTTTGCAATCTACAAAGGTAATATGAATACCCAATTCACATATGTAGATGCAAATAATGCATATGTTGTTGCTAGATCATCTAATGAGCATAATGTATCGGCTAGCCCTAGCTTTATCAATCATGCATCTAATTATGTGCAAGGGCCGATGCAACAAAATCTCCATGATTCTACTTCATATAATTTTAGCAACATGCAACATATGTATCCCAACTCCCATGCATCGGCAAACCCACAAATTTATATGCCGATGAATAACATGATGAGTTCGGTTAATCAAGTTGATACACCCTATGTAGGAACTTCCAATGGTATGCAACAAAGTGTTTCAAGTTTTTATTCATCGGCAAATAACTTGCAGTACGCTAATCCAAACGTGCCGGTGGAGAGGGGAATTGGCCATGTTACTACTAGTTATTTGGCCAATTACCCTCAAACATCCTATGCTACGCCTAAAACTACTAATTTTTTGGCACCATACGCAACTGTTGATGTCCATAATTTGGCTCGGCACCTTCATGGTCATGGCCGAATAAGTGAAACTTCTGCAGGAGCACAAATGCCTTCACCTACTACCGTGGCATATCATGTCCCCCCTACACAATTACAAAATTTCGGCAATATCTCATTGCCGAAAGAGTCTAAAAGCATTGGGGGGCAACCATATCCAGACTGGGTAATTGAGAACAAGCTTACATTCTCTTGGGATTTGTGCAACTCTATTCGCCAGGAACTAATAGAAGGCGGGAAGCCTCATGATTTTGCTACTGTAAAAGCTAGAATTGTGCAAATGATGCAGTCGCCCAATGCTGTACCATCCAGTGTACCACCTAAAAAATCGCAAAGTTTTGGCACCTCATTGCCGAAAGATTCTCAAAGTATTAGGGAGCAATCTCATGACGAGTGGATGGAAATTGAGATGAAAAAGTTTAAAGCTCGTCAAACTGAGATGTGGGCTAAAATTAGACGAGAGTGAGAAGCCTTGCAAATTCAAAAAGATAAAGTTGTTGATTCAGGTAACAAAGAAAATTCGGTTATTAGAAAAGCCGAATCAAGTAGTACATATTCTGAGACCATCAAATCCAAAGAGGCAAGCATTATTGAGAAAGGGCATGGAAAGCATAGCAAAACAACCATACTTGATTTTTCCGAAGTCAATGGAAGCTACTTCCTGCCCTATGAGTTTCGTGCCATAAAAATTGACAAGCCTCAAGGACAAGAACAAGTAGCCGAACAAAGTTCGGCTGACATGGATCTTCAAAGCAATGATGCACGAAATCAAGAAAAAGATGATGACAAGGTGTTGGGGAGCCATCCAAAGACGGAGCAAGATGTTCTTCAAGTGGCACCACCATCATGCTCTCCCAACATATTTGAAGAGGTATGCATAGAGAGTAATTTGCCTATTTTCAGATTTGGTCGCAACTTCATTATTGATGCATCTATAAGAAATATTCTCATAAGTAATTTTGAAAGACCAATGAAGAAGAGTAATTTACTTGTTAGCAATAAACTTGTTATGGAACATATCGGTCAACACATTGCGCCATTTATAAAGACCTATAATGACTTATTGTTACAGCCAAAGCTTTTCCCATTGCTTTATCTAAAGTTCGTGTCTAGTTGGGTAGCTTTGCTTATTTCGTACTTGGCTTGCACTTGGTCTCATTTGAGGCATGTGTGTTCTAAATATTTCGTTTCAGAAGTTTAAAGCCAAGGTTAATTTCTTTTGAGAAATCCGATGCTAATATAATATCTTATCCAAAGACACCGGAGATAGAGTGGAAAACACAATGTATAGCCGAATGGGGAGATTCCAAATCTGAACCATTCGTTTGCTTATCTCCAAAGCCGTTCACACGGCAAGATCGGCTAGAAAGCAAGAAGTTTACCTTCAATTCAAGCATGTGTGACCAAATATTTGATTTATTGCTGAAAAATAATTACATAAGAATTCTTGGTCACCATGTTGAGCCATCTATCCAAGGACGAATGTATTGTAAGTTGCATGATTCGTTCAAGTATAATTTTGAGGATTGCAACATGTTCCGTCAAATAGTTAAATCGGCCATTGAAAAAGGACGATTGAAGTTTGTTGAAGCACCAAGAGATGACCAGTCTATTCCGATTGGTCCTGATGGCAAAAAGTTTTTGCATCGACTACTTCAAGCCAATACATTTAAAGAGAAGGTAAAAACTGCAGGTGATGGGATCAAGCTTTCAAGTAAAGAAGTTGTTGAAGAGCATAATGAACATAATCTTGAGGGTGACAATTCCATCGAAGCTACAATGGAGATACCAAGTACTGGGGGGAAGCAAGCAAATCCAAAGATCAATGCAAGCACAACCAAAGAAAACAAAGGCTGATGTAAGCACAAAGGTAAAAAGCCGAAAGTCACTTTCGCACATCTATTGGAAAAATATCAAAAGAAGAGAGAAGAGAAGAATGCTTATCGTCCAAATCATGCAAAGAAACCAAGATCACCCCCAAGGTGCAAATATGAGGATTGGTATTGGCAAAGTGATAATTTTAATGCAACATATTCATATCCTTATTTTGGGCCGTCAATGCCAATGCCGTGGATGCCTCCCTATGCTCATATAGATACATATACATCATGTGACAGGTATGATACAAGGGCACATTCTACATCTTATTCTAGACCATCTCACCAATACTATGCAGCTCAAAGAAGATCAACATTTGAACAATCACGCGTCAAAGACCGTTTCAATCATAAGGAATCGGTCCAGAGCTCAAGGAAGAAGAAAGAGGTGGTCAAGCAGGTTTACCGCATTAAAAGAGATGGTCGTAAGAGTGCAATTTCAAATTTCATCTCAAATGAAAAAGAGCCAATTAAAGTGTTGACATTGGCTACTAAAGGCAATGAGACAAAACAATCAATTGATAAAAATCAGAGTGCCAAATCTGAAGAAAAGAAGTTAAGGGTGCACAAGGCCCAAAAAGAGTTGCCATTTGTTGAAACAAAATCACAGCCGAGATGCCCACTCAGTTTATCGTATTGGCAAAAGAAGGAATTACAAAAACTTAGTGCACAAGAGCTAAAAAAGAAGAACATGGCATGGGTTCCGAAGAGGAGCAGTCAAAATGAAAGTGATGTGCAACCTTCTATTGCAACAAGTGTTACAAAAGTGAAGAAAAAGAAGGATGGAAGCCAAAAACAGTTAAGCCGAAGGTTTGCATCACCCCATCAAAATGTTCGGTTAGCACATCATCCATATTCTTCAACCATACCATTGATGCCTTTGCCATGGAATTCATCATCAGGTATAATAAATTACCCTCCCGGGATTTATTTTAATCCATGGAAGCGACATAATTTTTTGCATCATGAGAGGGTATTACCAAATCTCTATACATTTTATTAGCTACATTTTTTCTTGCTAATCCAAAGGGCCGAAATATTTGATTGCTATTTCATTTGTTTATTTTGGCTATACATACTTTGGTGGGTGAATTTTACATGGACCTCATGTTAACGGCGATATTTATCTATCGCCCTAAGAATATGTCAAAGCATGGCCGGTGTAGTATCTTAACATCGTCCTTAGTTCAATTGGAGATCAAAACAGACCTCATGCCGCTTAAAATATTTTTGCACAATGATCAGAGACGAATATGCATTGTCATTCGGATCGGAGCTTTGCCTTGCTATAGGTGCTATACATACTGAGGCTTTCGGTGATTCGTTATGAGTAGTGCAACAAATATCTAGGGTTTATCAATGTTTTGACGAATCACTTGTAGTTTATCTTGAGGTATGTCTAGATGCAGAATTTACCTTGGGTTGATTTAAAATTGTTCATATATCTAGGCATGACAATTCGAAAGAGTTGGCACAGCAAGCGTCCGGCTACTATGTTAACCATGGTGTATTGCATTTCTATCAATAGCCGATGCTAGGTCTTGTCAACATAGGTAAGGCTGAACCGAAGCCCACCGCTTCGGCCACTAATGAAACTTTTATGCAGGCGAAGTAAGTATTGGAGGAAGTTCATTCTTGATTATCTGCAAAATCCTAGCGAAAGGGTGAACAATATGGTTCGGAGGATGGTTTTGATCTATGGAACCTTATCACTGGATTGTTATAGAAGCTGAGAAGTTTGCACCCAAGTTTGCATCAAGAGGTTCAAACAAGCAATGGCCGATATATACTTGTCGTCCTAAGAACATGCAAAATGGCCGATGGAGTGTTGACATCGTCCTTAGAACAAGCTATGCGGAAGTTATTTTTCGGCACACAAACTTTGCCGAAAAACAGGGGGGCATGTGTTTACACCAGATTTTGGCACGGTCAATAACTTATTTAAGATGGCCTCAAATGGAGAAGTGATCTTCATGAAAGAGTTCCGTATTGTCGATATGAACATCTTTGAAGTTTGGGTCATCGCAGTACGATATCATCTCGAAGGCCGAAACTATGCTCAGAGTACTAAGATCTTATATTCAGAGTACAGTTTGGCTGATTAAGCCCCCAAGACGACCTCGAATGGAAAACTTACCTACACGGATTGTCTTCGTCTCGTCGAAACGATCAATTTTGTTATAAAATTCGTTCCAATCCGAGTTCGTATGCAAAAGTTAGAGCCATCGGAATACAGCCCTGTCAGGAGGCAAAAACTGGCGCGCCCCACCAGACACCCTGTCTGATGGGTAGCGCGAGGGATAGCCTGTTTTGCGCGACCGATTTGACCCTCAAGATGACCTCTGATCAAAAAACGTTCAACATAAAAGTTGTTCGTCTCGTCGAATCGGTCAAGATTGCTTTTTGGCTCGTTTCCATCCGAGATAGTTTACCACCACAAAAAAGACCTGCAAGGTGCAGCCAGTTTAAACCGAACAGTTTTGGAAAGTTCGGACAAAACCAATCCAAATTTGACTAGGGTTTTGGACGTGAATCCAAGCCTTTTCCTTGCACGGAAAGTCCAGCCGCCTCTTATATACCTAAGGGGTGACGGCCGATTGAACAACACACAATCGATCAATCAATCTACCACTTTTTATCTTTTATCTTTTATCCTTAACCCTAGTTCTTCTACTTCCTCGTTCTTCGTTCGTTCTTCTTCATTGCAGGGCGGCGAACATCGAGGCCCTAGGGGCGATCAGGTCGACCTAGGGCAGCCCATAGCTACCGCACGCCCAGACGGGGTCCCTCCCGGGCGCGTGGGGTTTCGGGTCACAAAAGCGCCGGCTTGATGTCTTGCGTATCGCGCTGAAAGTCGGCCTCCCGCGGTGTGAGTTGCGGAGCATCTCCCTCGGCGCCGCGGGTACACATCGACGTGTTCGTGTGACGCGTTCCAGCGTCAACACTATTAAGGGTAACAAGATGGGGTTTATTCGTACGTGAGTTTATCTTGTCTAAATCATGTCATCTTGCCTAATGCATTACTCCATTTTTTCATGAACTTAACACACTAGATGCATGCTGGATAGCGGTCGATGTGTGGAGTAATAGTAGTATATGCAGAATCGTTTACTAATCTTGGACATGATGCCTATATGTTTGATCATTGCCTTGGATATCTTCATGGTTATTTGCTTGAGACAGGTGAAGAACGGTTGAGTACCTTGGTGCCCTTGGCCATAAGGCATGATGCTGAAGAGGATGAATCATGATAGAAAGTCATCATTTTGAGTGACTCCTTGAACTCAAGGAACCAGGGATCCTGACAGGTGCGGTTACCCTCATAGACGTTAGAGATCCTGTCCCAAATGAGATTCGCATTGCTAAGATGCATAATGCGTCTGAACTTATCTCTAGATAGATTAGAGCATATGACAGCCCCTGCTCGCATATACAGCTGAGTGCACTCGTGAATATCCTCAGCATTGGCCATCTTGCAGAGTTCAGTCAATCCTATCTCAGTGACGGTCCACGGCTCACTGTTCATGGATAGGAGACGCTTTCTCATCATAGCCTTCCACTTGGGATAATCTATATATGCCATTGAAGATGGGGCATGCAGCGGATACTGCTACCTCTTCAGATTGCGTTGGTTTTCCCTTGAAGAGGAATGGGGTGATGCAGCAAAGTAGCATAAGTATTTCCCTCAGTTTTCAAAACCAAGGTATCAATCTAGTAGGAGACAACGCACAAGTCACGGAATACCTGCACAAACAATCAACAACTTGCACCCAACGCAATAAAGGGGTTGTCAATCCCTTCACGGTCACTTGCAAAAGCGAGATCTGATAGAGATAGATAAACGGTAAAGCAAATATTTTTGGTATTTTTGGTTTATAGAACGGAAAGTAAAAGACTGCAAAATAGTAGATTGGAAACTAGGAACATGTAAACAAGATTTAATAATATGGAAAAGAGACCCGAGGGCCATAGGTTTCACTAGTGGCTTCTCTCAAGATAGGAAATATTACGGTGGGTGAACAAATTACTACCAAGCAATTGATAGAAAAGCGGATAGTTATGATGACATGATCATGAACATAGGCATCACATCCGTGTCAAGTAGACCGACTCCTGCCTGCAGCTACTACTATTATTCCACACATTGATCGCTATCCAGCATGCATCTAGAGTATTAAGTTCATAAAGAACGGAGTAACGCATTAAGCAAGATGACATGATGTAGAGGAATTAACTCAAACAATATGATGAAAACCCCATCTTTTTCTTCTCGATGGCAACAATACAATACGTGCCTTCCTTCCCCTACTGTCACTGGGAAAGGACACTTCTAGTAGGCCAAACTAAACCGATAATTCGAAGAGACTTGCAATTATATCAAATCATGCATATAAGAATTCAGAGAAGAACCAAATAATATTCATAGATAATCTAATCATAAATCCATAATTCATCGGATCTTAGCAAACACACCGCAAAAGAATATTACATCGAATAGATCTCCAAGAACATCGAGGAGAACATGGTATTGAGAATCAAAGAGAGAGAAGAAGCCATCTAGCTAATAACTATGGACCCAAAGGTCTGTGGTAAACTACTCATGCTTCATTAGAGAAGTAATGGTGTTGATGTAGAACCCCTCCATGATCGAATCCCCCTCCGGAAGGACGCCGGAAAAGGCTCCTAGATGGGACCTCACGAGTACACAAGGTTGCGGCGGTGGAAAAGTGGTTTCGTGGCTCTCCTGGATGTTTTCAGGGTATAAGAGTATATGTAGGCGAAGGAACTAGGTCAGGGGAGCTATGAGGGACCCACGAGGTAGGGGGAGCGCCCTACCCCCCTGGGCACGCCCTCCTACCTCATGGTCGCCTCGTTGCATCTCTGACTTCATCTCCAAGTCTTCTGGTTTCCTTTCGGTCCAAGAAAGATCATCGCGAAGGTTTCATTCCGTTTGGACTCTGTTGGTATTCCTTTTCTGTGAAACTCTAAAATAGGCAAAAAACAGAAACTGGCACTGGGCCCTCGGTTAATAGGTTAGTCCCAAAAATAATATAAAATAGCATATAAATGCCTATTAAACATCCAAATTAGGTAATATAATAGCATGGAACAATCAAAAATTATAGATACGTTGGAGATGTATCAAGCATCCCCAAGCTTAATTCCTGCTCGTCCTCGAGTAGGTAAATGATAAAAATAGAATTTTTAATGTGGAATGCTACCTAACACATTTATCAATGTAATTTTCTTTATTGTGGCATGAATGTTCAGATCTGAAAGATTCAAAACAAAAGTTTAATATTGACATAAAAATAGTAATACTTCAAGCATACTAACAAAGCAATCATGTCTTCTCAAAATAACATGGCCAAACAAAGTTATCCCTACAAAATCATATAGTCTGGCTATGATCTATCTTCATCACACAAAATATTTAAATCATGCACAATCCCGATGACAAGCCAAGCAAAGTTTTTCATACTTTTGATGATCTCAAACTTTTTCAATCTTCACGCAATACATGAGCGTGAGCCATGGACATAGCACTATAGGTGTAATAGAATGGTGGTTGTGGAGAAGACAAAAAGGAAGAAGATAGTCTCACATCAACTAGGTGTATCAACGGGCTATGGAGATGCCCATCAATAGATATCAATGTGAGTGTGTAGGGATTGCCATGCAACAGATGCATGAACTAGAGCTATAAGTGTATGAAAGCTCAAAAAAGAAACTAAGTGGATGTGCATCCAACTTGCTTGATCACGAAGACCTAGGGCATTTTGAGGAAGCCCATCATTGGAATATACAATCCAAGTTCTTTAATAAAAATTCCCACTAGTATATGGAAGTGACAAAATAGGAGACTCTCTATCATGAAGATCATGGTGCTACTTTGAAGCACAAGTGTGGAAAAAAGGATAGTAACATTGCCCCTTCTCTCTTTTTCTCTCATTTTTTTGTTTTTTTGTTTGGGCCTTTCTCATTTTTTTGGCCTCTTTTTCTTATATTTTTTTCGTCCGGAGTCTCATCCCGACTTGTGGGGGAATAATAGTCTCCATCATCCTTTCCTCACTAGGACAATGCTCAAATAATGAAGATCATCACACCTTTATTTACTTACAACTTGAGAATTACAACTCGATACTTAGAACAAAATATGACTCTATATGAATGCCTCCAGCGGTGTATCGGGATGTGCAATGAATCAAGAGTGACATGTACGAAAAAATTATGAACGGTGGCTTTGCAACAAATACGATGTCAACTACATGATCATGCAAAGCAATATGACAATGATGGAGCGTGTCATAATAAACGGAACGGTGGAAAGTTGCATGGCAATGTATCTCAGAATGGCTATGGAAATGCCATAATAGGTAGGTATGGCGGCTGTTTTGAGGAAGGTATATGGTGGGTGTATGGTATCGGCCAAAATTACGTGACACAAGAGAGGCTAGCAATGGTGGAACAGTGAGAGTGCGTATAATCCATGAACTCAACATTAGTGTAAGTGCATCTAGTGCCACCCCTAGTTGGTTTTGGAGTATTGACGACAAACCTGGTTGAGGGACTAATGTGTTTGTGAGAATTGCAAGATAACACAGGTAGTAGTCCCTCATTGATTCAGTTTACCTACCGGAGATGACCCCTAAAAATGTGTGAAGACATTGATGACAATGGTGGTCTGTGAAGCTATTCACCATGAAGTCTATGACATGAGAAGACATCGCATGAAGATGGTGGAGCGCGAAGACTTAGTCATTTCATTGTTTCCTTTTCTTCTTTGTTGATTCATAGGAACCACCGCACTGTTAAGTGGGGTCCAAGTGAACAAAGTTAGAGTGACTAAAGTGATTCTCAACAAAATCCTATGTCTTCGAGCAAAGACAATGAGTGCAAATCTTATCCAGAGTCAGATAAGTCAGCTTTACTTGTAGCCCAAGTCAATCTGCCGCGTGTGTTTAAAATTTGACTGTTGGAACACGTGTCAGTTCCTTAGTGACCAAGGGTCATTTCGGAAAATTCAGGTCGGGTTGCCTAGTGGCTATAAATAGCCCACCTCCTACACCATAAATTGGTGGCTGCTCAGAGTTAGTGCACGACTTTTGTTGTTTGAGAGCAACCCACCTCTGAAGCATTTGAGAGAGAATCCTTGCGAGGACAAAGCCCAAACCACCCAGAGCCCACAGAGTGTTTGGCATCACTGAATTCTTTCTGTCCACGTGATCTGAAGACTTGTTACACTTGAGTACTTTGAATCCTCCAGCCGGTTAGACGTCGCGTTCTGAGCATCAAAGAGTCATTGTGGATTGCCGGTGAACGAAGTCTGTGAAGGTTTGGAAGTCTACCTTGAAGACTTACCAGAGTGATTTGGCGAGGACTAAGTGTCCTTAGCTCAAGGGGAATAAGGTGAAGACGCGGTCTTCTGAGTTAAATCTTAGCCTCGCTAACCAGACGTACAATTATCACAGCAACTGGAACTGGTCGAACAAATCGCTGTCATCTCCAAGCTACTGGTTCTATCTCTTACTTCTCTTTACTTATAGTTTGTCTTCATGAAGTCATTGCCTGCTTGCATTATCTGTTTGACTTCACTGAGTGACTACTTGTTCGGATTGGCTTCATACTATCTTCCATCCTGATCCTTACTACCTGGCTGCTAATAGTCTTCGTGCTTTGACTTCATTGAATACTCAACTATGGTTTTCCTAGTGTAGTCTACCTTCCGCTGCATATAAATAGGGTTATTTTTATTGTTTGTCTTCGAAACTCCCATGTTTTGAAGACTTTCATAAAAATCGCCTATTCACCCCCCCTCTAGTCGATATCCAGCTCTTTCGATTGGTATCAGAGCAAGGTACTCCCTTGTTCTGTGTGATTCGGTTTAACAATCTGGAGTTTTAGCTATGTCGACTGCAGGGATAATCAAAGTGTTTGCTGCGTGCCCCATCTTCGATTGCACTGAATACCCCTACTGGAAGAATAAGATGTGCATGCATCTTGAAGCCATATTGATGTCGATCTGTGGTATGTCATCAAGAACGGCGTTCCCAATACCGGTGAAGGTGTCACCCCTGCTGATGTCAACAAGTTCGTTCAACTGGATTCTACTGCCAAGAACATCATCTATGGTCATCTGACCAAAGGACAGTATGGCCGTGTGAGTGCTCTGGAAACATCGAAGCTAGTCTGGGACTGGCTCTCCAAGGTCAACGAAGGCATCTCAACTCAGAGCGATCAAAGGAACAGTGTTCTTTGCAACCTCTTCAATCGCTTCAAGAGACACGACTGAACGTCCAGCTCACATTTGATCGCCTCACTGATAACACAAATGAGCTCCAAGCACTCGGCACCACTGAGATCACGAAGCATGAAATAGTCAAGACACTACTGAGATCACTTGACAGCTCATTTTACACCCTAGTCCTAATGATTCAAGAACGCACTGACTTCATGACTCTCGATCCGTCTGACATACTTGAGAGGCTCAACACACATGAGTTTCAGCTATCTGAGAAACGAGATATCTATGGCCCCAACTATGGTCGAAGTCGCGCTTTGAAGGCAAGGGATGTTTCCTCATCTGAAGAAGAATCTGACTGTAGTTGTGGTGATCCTGAAGACATTGGAAAGGAGCTTGCTATGCTTGTGAAGAAGTTCCAGAAATTCACTAAGAAGAAAGGCTTCAGAAAGTCTTCACGATCCAACTCAAGAAATGATGAAGCTTCCACCCATGACCACAAGAAGAGAACATGCCAAAAGTGCAAGAAACCTGGTCACTACATCTCTGAGTGTCCACATTGGGACAATGAGAAGAACAAGAAGAAGAAGAGAAAGGAATATGATTCTGATGACAAGAAGAAGAAGAAGAAATCCTCAGAGTCTTCTTCCAAGTCTTCTTCGAAGTCTTCATCACACAAGAAGAGTTCATCTGGCAAGGCTCGTGCTTTTGTTGGCAAGGAGATGGATTCAGAGGAGGAGTCTGCTTCTAAGGAGGCGGAGGTGGAGTCTTAGGAGTCTGACACTGGCGTTGCAAGTCTGGCTCTAGCTACAGCCTACGTTGCCAAGTCCATCTTCAACACTGAAGATAATGGCTCCATCACCAACGCTGATGATAATGACAAGGACGACTCTGCTCCCACCTACTGCTTCATGGCACGTGGTGCCAAGGTAAAATCACGCGATGCTTACTTTCAAACATTAAGTGAAGATGACTCTGATTGTGAATCCAAACCTAGCTACAAAACACTTGCTAAAATAGCAACTGAACAACAGAAAGCTATGGAACATATTTAAAAACTGTTAGACAAAAGCAATGACCTGTTGGACGTGGAAATGACCCTGATCTCAGTCCTTAATTGAAGACATCAAAAATCTTCATGTTAAGTACGAGGAACTTGAAAGTCATCATGAAACGCTCTCAACAACTCATGGAAAGCTTTCCTACGAATATCTTCAAAGGAAGCAAGATCTTGAGAATTGAGAACGATTCATGAAGATCTTCAAAAGGAGAACGAGTCACTTCACGCTCAACAAATCAGTCCCGCTCAGGAAGGATTTGAACCACCATGTCTAAAATGCATTGAGCGTGATAATGCTACCTCTGTTGCTGAATGTTCTACTGCTGCTACTATTGCAATATCTTTAACTGCTGATGTGGTAACTAACCCCTGTGCTGAGGAAACCACTACTATTGTTGATGAAAATGCTAGGTTGAAGACACTGCTTGAGACAGGGATGTACAAAAGTATCAAAGGGCATCATACATTATGTGATGTCCTCAAAAAGCAGATTTTGAACTGAAACCCTAGGAAAGAGGGTGTTGGGTTCGAGAGGAAAATAAATGTTGATGGTTCTTACTAGAAGCCTGAGGAGTACCCCAAAACCACATGGGTTGCTGCAAAGGAACCTTCAGTAGATCCATCCACCTTATCTGTTTTCACTTGTGCTAACCCTATTATCATTGATGAATCCTTTGATGCAAACAATAAACTGTTTAAGAATCAGAATGGCGAAGTGTTTACCTGGTAATATTGGTACTAACTGCAGGAATGGGCCACCTATGAAGAAGATATGGGTACCCAAAAGCTGTCTTGAGAATCTTCCTATGAATGTCATCATGACACCACCTGGGAAGAAGACAAACCCCAGACCAAAGGCTTCATATGGTTCAAAGGCTTCATATGGTCCAAAGGTTTCATACAGACAGAGGACTCGCCTGAGTCACCCTAACGCCAATCTTTTGTAGGGAAATCATACTCAGACCCATGAATATGAGCGTGTTTCCTCAAACTGCTATGTTCATAGAACAAAGAACTTTTCTACTTATTCTTATGAGTATTATTCACCTCCTGCAAGGCTATTTTCTAGGGCTCCAAAGCCGAAGTTCTCAGATGTTGAACTTAGACTCATTGCTTCTAAGCCACCCCTGAAAATGTGGATTGTTAAGAAAACTTAACTCTCTTTTGCAGGGAAAGGTCTTCAGCCGGAAATCAAAGGCGTCTGATGCTTATGCTGGGGACCTTAAACATCTTGTGGGGCGCAAGATAAAATGCCCAAATGGTCTTACTATGTATTTTGTCCCGGGATTCCTTGACACTCATCCTATCTATCCTAACCAAGATCTAAACTTCTATGTTCCACTTGTTTGTCAAATGTTTATGCTTCACAAATCCCTTGGTGAAGCCTATCCCCCTAACTGCACTGTATGGTATGACACCAAAGTCTTTAGAATGGATTATGGACAGTGGGTGCACTAACCACATGACTGGCAATCGAAGTCTACTGATGGATTCAACACTACGTCCATCCGACAAGAGTCACATCACATTTGCTGACACTGATAAACGCAAGGTATTGGGTCTAGGTAGAGTTGCAATATCAAGGGATCAGCACATGGATAAAGTGATGCTTGTTGAATCCTTTGGTTTCAACTTAATGTCTGTCTCAATGCTTTGTGACCAAAATATGATTGTGCTATTTGGAAAATATCGTTGCCTTGTTCTAATGGAATCTGGCAAGTCTCTAGTCTTTGAAGGGTATCAGAAAGATGATCTGTATATGGTAGATTTCTTAGCAGGACCACAGATGGCCGTATGTCTTCTAGCAAAAGCTTCAGAATGCTGGCTTTGGCATCGAAGGCTAGGGCATGCTGGCATGAGGAACTTGCACACTCTCACGAATAAGAAACACGTCGTAGGCATCAAGGGTGTCAAGTTCAAGAAGGATCATCTATGTGGTGCCTGCGAAGCTGAAAAGATGACTAGGGCCAAGCATCCTTCGAAGACAATCTTGACTACATCTCAACCCTTCGAGCTGCTACACATGGACTTATTTGGCCCAACTCACTACTCTACTCTCACTACCACTGCTTGCCTCTATGGCTTCGTCATTGTTGATGATTATTCAAGATATACTTGGGTGCGTATAATCCTCTACAAGACCGAAGTGCAGGATGTCTTCAAATGCTTTGCCAATCGTGCCATGACGAACTATGGCGTCAAGATCAAGCATATCAGAAGTGACAATGGCATAGAGTTCAAGAGCACCGGCCTTAACCTTTATCTAGATACTTTGGGCATCACTCATTAGTTCTCTACTCCGTACACACCTCAGCAGAATGACATCATGGAGCGCAAGAACAGAACACTTATCGAGATGGCTCGAACGATCACTACAAAAAAAAACACACATCTGTGACATTTTGGGCCGAACGAAAAAAATTTCTGTCATACTTATGACACTTCTATGATGATAATTGTGACAAAACCCGGTATCGTCATAGATGTGGTGGGCTCCTACTTCTATGACAAAAAATCATGACAGAAAATGGGCTTTTCGTCCTGGGCGGGCCAGAGACGCAGCTGCATGACATTCTTTGGGCCGTCCATGACGAAAAAAACCGAGGTAGAAGCGAGGGCAAGGAAAATTTTGGGGAGTTCCCGATTACGGTGGGTGGTCGGGGGCCGAGCGATGCACGTTTCTCTCGTACACGTACGCGCGTGTGTGTGAGGCGTTGGCTCTAACTGAACCCGAGTGAGGTGTTGGTCTCTAACTGAACCCGAGCGATTGCACTTCAGGCTACGCGTTACTGAACCCGAGCGATCGATCCATGGCTGTTAACTGAACTCGATCGAGCGATTCCTTTGCTACTGGTACTAACTGAAGCCGATCGATGCTGCCTCTGGATGAACAGTGAGCGTTGCGCGGGGGGGGGGGGGGGGGGGTTGGATGAATAGTGAGCGGTGGGGGTGGATGAACAGGACCCTGTGTCGTTGCCTCTGGATGAACAGGACACCGATCGATCGAGCCGGTTGGGACTGGATGAACAGGACCCGTGGAGGGCTGGATGAACAGGACGACCCCGTGGAGGGCTGGATGAACAGTAGATGATGGAGGGGAGGATGAACAGTGGCCCATGGAGGGGTGGTTGAACAGGAGCCCATGGAGAGGGGTGGTTGAAAAGTAGCCGGTGGAGTAGCGCGCGGTGGAGGCTGGATGAACTGGAGCTCGTGGAGGCTGGAGGAGGTCGACGGTGGATGAACAGGAGCCCGTGGAGGCTGGAGGAGGTCGACGGTGGAGATGAACAGTATCGCGTTGAGGGAGTCCTGGACTAGGGGGTGTCCGGACAGCCGGACTATCATTATCCGCCGGACTCCAAGACTACGAAGATACAAGATTGAAGACTCCATCCCGTGTCCGGATGGGACTTTCCTTGGCGTGGAAGGCAAGCTTGGCGATACGATATATAGATCTCCTACCATTGTAACCGACTCTGTGTAACCCTAGCCCCCTCCGGTGTCTATATAAACCGGAGGGCTTTAGTCCGTAGGGCAAAATACATTACAACAATCATACCATAGGCTAGCTTCTAGGGTTTAGCCTCCTTGATCTCGTGGTAGATCCACTCTTGTACTACCCATATCATCAATATTAATCAAGCTGGACGTAGGGTTTTACCTCCATCAAGAGGGCCCGAACCTGGGTAAAAACATCGTGTCCCTCGTCTCTTGTTACCATCCGCCTAGACGCACAGTTCGGGACCCCCTACCCGAGATCCGCCGGTTTTGACACCGACATTGGTGCTTTCATTGAGAGTTCCTCTGTGTCATCACCGATAGAGCAGATGGCTCCACCCGTCTTCAAAGATGGTGTTTTCGCCGAAGGGGCCTTAGCCGCCGGCCAAACTATCCGGCTTGGTGGTTTTCTTATGACCGCCTGTCCGGCCGCCGCTTCGACAATGACTTCGCAAGTCGTCAGAAGCAATCTTCGCGTCAGCCCTAAAGCTGCCGAACAGTTGGACCCAATAGAGCTCTCGTCTGTTAATGAGCTCTTGGATCGCATCGCCGCCCTGGGAGTCGCTACGAACTACAACCAGATCGGGCTTAAAACCGATCTGAGAGAGATTAACTCCCCCCAGGCCACCCACCACATCGCAGTGGTTGAGGAGCAATACGGCAACTCTTTGCCTGTGTTGAAAACAATTCATGTCCGGATTCCCGAACCCTCCATACCGGATTCCCGCGGAGGGACGAACTTCGATCGAGCATTGAACTTAAAATCATGCATCGCTCCGGACTCGCTGGATTGTGTCCAGCAAACCAAGCTTCCGAATTCGGAAACCCCTCGGCCTTTGAGCCCCAAAATGGGCAGGGATCCGGATTTTAGTCCACCCACCCGCCCAGACATATGCGATCTATCTCTAATACGGCAAGAGCCCGCTGAAACGGTACATCACTACTGGGCCAGATTCCTCCTGGTTATGGACAGGATAAAGGACTACCGAGAGGAAAACGCAATATCAATCTTCTGCAATAACTGCACGGACAAAGGAATACTAAACGCCATTGATCGCCGCAAAATTATGCGCTTCACCGATCTGGCATCCATAGTATGAAAGTACTGTGCGATGGAGAGCTCCCGGAAAACCGAAAATCAATTTTGGGATAATCCGGCCCCAAACCCAGTCCGCAGCAAAAGGGGCGCCTTACACTCAGGCCCCAGATGCAAAAACGAAAAAACAAAAACCCAATAATGGAAACGGAACCATACTGGAGGGATGGCTCAATGGACCCTGTAAGCTTAATAGTACAGAGGGAGCCGTCCCAACACATAGCCTTCGAGCATGTTGGATATTACGGCAGGAGGCCAAAAGTGGCGAGGAGCTTCTAGCTCCGGGAAACCACTCCAACAAAACCAGCATGGTATCAACAGTCTTCGAGACCTTCGCATCAAACAATATGCGAAAGCGAACAATCCGCGGACTCGCCGAAGTCTACCAAGTAGCAACAGCAAATCCATGGAGCGACACAGCTATTACCCTCAACGCCAGCGACGAGCCTAAATTCCAAACAACCAGAGCTCCAGCGGCACTGGTACTTAGTCCCGTAGTGGATGGCTTTCGACTGACAAAAGTCCTCATGGATGGCGGCAGCGGACTAAACCTCATTTACGACGAAACTCTGCGAAAAATGGAAATCGATTGGAGCTGTATTGAGCGAAGCAACACAACCTTTAGAGGAATAATCCCTAGCCGGGAAGCGCGCTGCACCGGAAAAATCACACTCAATGTGGTGTTCGGCTCTCCGGACAATTACAGATCCAAAGAAGTCACGTTCCAGGTGGCCCCGTTCAGCAGCGGTATCACGCCATATTAGGACGAGAGGCATTCACAATTTTTCAAGCAGTACCTCATTAGGGGAACATGAAGCTCAAAATGCCTGGGCCCAGCGGAATAATCACTCTCGCTAGTGATCCGGACATAGCACTCCGCGCCGAAAACAAGACAGCCGCACTAGCCCTCGAGGCACTATCCAAAGCCTTAGCGGCACAAGAACTCACCGCGCTGCACTCTACGGTGAACAGGGACGATGTGATACTCGATAAAAGATCCAAGTCCACCTCCTTCAAACCAGCAGATGAAATAATAAAATTCAAGGTCCATCCAACGGACCCAACAAAGACGGCCTCCATCGGGGCACAATTGAACCCCGAAGTAGACGCCGCACTGCGCGAATTCCTTCGGGAACATTGGGATATCTTCGCTTGGCATCCTTCGGACATGCCCGGAATCCCACGCAGGTTGGCAGAACACAGCCTAAACATCCTAAAAGGATTTAAGCCAGTCAAACAGGCTCTTCGACGATTTTCCGAACCCAAAAGATAGGCAATGGGAGAAGAGCTAGCCAAACTATTGGAAGCCGGATTCATTAGAGATATCAATCATCCTGACTGGCTAGAAAATCTGGTGATGGTACCAAAGAAGGATAAATCCTGGCGCCTCTGTGTCGATTTTAAAGACCTCAACAAGGCTTGCCCAAAGGATCCCTTCCCTCTCCCCCACATCGATCAAATTATCGATGCTACAGCAGGGCACGATTCGTTGTGCTTCCTGGACGCATACTCTGGCTATCATCCAATCAAGATGGCAGAAGCAGACCAAGCCGCAACGGCATTCATCACTCCATACGGACCATTCTGCTTCAACACGATGCCCTTCGGACTTAAAAATGCCGGCGCAACATATCAGCGCATGATTCAAACATGTCTGGCCACCCAGATCGGCAAAACAGTCGAGGCATACGTAGACGACGTAGTCGTCAAAACAAAACACGTCGAAACTCTAGTAGGCGATTTGACGCTCACATTCGACAACCTCAGAGCATATGACATCAAGCTGAATCCGGAAAAATGCGTTTTCGGCGTACCAGCCGGAAAGCTACTGGGCTTCATTGTATCCGGTAGAGGAATTGAAGCAAATCCGGCTAAAATCCGAGCTCTGTCACAGTTGGATATTCCAAAAGACCTCAAACAAATACAAAAATTAACAGGATGTGTGGCAGCCTTAAGCCGCTTTATCTCCCGTCTAGGAGAAAAGGCATTGCCCCTCTATCGCCTCCTTAGGCGCACCGAACACTTTGAGTGGACGGATACTGCCACTGCTGGACTCAAAGAAATAAAGTCCATATTGGCAACAAATCCGGTCCTGGCTGCGCCCACTCTGGGCGAACCAATGTTGTTATACATCGCAGCAACGCATCAAGTTGTAAGCGCAGTCCTCGTCGTCGAACGAGCGACAGAAGGGCATAAATTCTCTCTTCAAAAACTAGTGTATTATGTATCCACTGTGTTAACCCCCTGCAAATCCCGTTACCCGCACTATCAGAAGATAGCATATGTAGTGTTCATGGCGTCCCGAAAGCTCCAGCACTACTTTCAAGAGTGTTCGATAACAGTGGCCTCTGAAGTACCACTCAATGGCATTATAAATAATCGCGACGCAACGGGCAGGATTGTGAAATTGGCCATTGAGCTCTTACCATTCGACAGAACTTACAAACCTCGGCGAGCCATAAAGTCACAAGTTTTGGCTGACTTCGTCGCCGAATGGACCGAATCCGAACTCCCTAAAGAGTACGGCGCATACTCCAACTGGACTATGCATTTCGACGGCTCCAAAATGTTGGCCAGACTAGGGGCTGGCGTCGTACTGACGTCACCAACCGGAGATACAGTCCAGTATGTACTCTAAATAATGTACACGGACTCCAACAATGCAGTCGAATACGAGGCCCTGTTACATGGTCTCCGGATGGCAGTCTCCATGGGCATTCAACGCCTAGAGGTGCGCGGGGATTCAAACCTTGAAATATCCCAAATAAACGGAGACTTTGACGCCAAGGATCCGAAAATGGTAGCATATCGCAACGCTGTCCTAAAAATGTCAGCTCGGTTTGAAGGACTGGAATTCCATCACATAGCTCGAGATAATAACCAAGCGGCCGACGTACTGGCACGCATCGGTGCGAAACGTGATGTTGTCCCTCCTAATATCTTCCTGGAACGACTCTTCAAGCCATCCGTATTATGGGAAGAGGAGCCCGGTAGTGACAAATCGGAGAAAACCGCACCAACCGGTGATTCGGCAGATGACATAACACCTTCAGCCCACGTCATAATGGCAGTAATCGCCGCGTGGACAGAACCTTTCCTAGCCTACTTACTTAGGCAGGAACTTCCCGAAGACCAAAACGAGGCCCGCTGCATAGTCCGGCGATCGAAGGCCTACAAGGTCCCGGACACCACGCAGCAGCCCGGGCCCTTGTAGGAAAGGCATTCCGTATAGGATTTTATTGGCCGACGGCCCGGGCAGACGCGCAGGACTTGGTCCAGCGATGCGTTGGTTGTCAGCTCTTTGCTAATCAGAGCCATATGCCACCCACCGCCCTCAAAACCATACCCATTACCTAGCCGTTCGCGGTCTGGGGGCTTGACATGGTTGGACCCCTTAAAGGGGGAAACCACAAGCAAACGTACCTATTGGTCATGGTGGATAAATTCACCAAATGGATAGAGGCCAAACCGGTCAAAACGGCAGAGTCCGGACCAGTGATAGACTTTATATCAGGGGTGGTACACCGTTACGGAGTCCCCCACAGCATCATCACCGACAACGGCACGAACTTCACAGCCGATGAGGTTAAATCATGGTGCAAAAATATGGGCATCAAGCTCGACTACGCTTCAGTTTATCACCCTCAAACCAACTGTCAAGTGGAAAGAGCAAATGGTCTAATAATGAGCGGCATTAAACCCAGATTAGTGAGGTCACTTACTAAATCCGACACACAATGGGTCGAGGAGCTCGACTCTGTACTCTGGGGGCTGCGGACAACGCCTAACCGTACTACCGGATTCACACCATTTTTTATGGTATACGGCGCAGAGGCAGTCTTGCCCTGTGACATTATTCATGACTCACCTCGAGTGCGCATGTATGAGGAAAGAGAGGCCGAGCTTGATCGGCAGGACAGCTTGGACACATTGGAGGAAGAACGCGATGTCGCGAAGGCTCGTTCCGCATTTTATCAGAAGCAGGCCTGAAGATATCAAAGCAGAGAAGTACGGGCCAAGACTTACAACGTTGGCGAACTAGTTCTACGCCTGCCGGACAAGAAAAAGGACAAGCTCAAGCCCAAATGGGAGGGCCCCTTCATTATCGATCAAGTCCTGACCGACGGAGCATACCGTCTACGAAATGCATCAGAAAGCCGACTGGAGCCGAACCCATGGAACGCAGCCCGCCTCCGACGATTCTATGCCTAGCGCCGGACTAAGAGTTCGTCCCCTTCCCCAGTCCAAAGTTTTACACTTCGGCTATCTTTCGTTTCTCTTTTTATGCCTTTTTATTTAAAAGCCCTTACGGGCCTATTTTCGCATTTTTCGCATACGCATGATGTGCCATCCGCACTCATTATTCCTGGGGGCTTCTTTTACAGAAGCTCAATTAAACGAGTTTCATACCCAGCACATGTGTCAAGCTTCCACATGTACCTTTTACTCGCCATTATATGCATCTATATGACTTAAGTTTTGGCCAAGCTGGGTTGCCTGGCTCCTGTGCTTACCCCTACGTTCCCGATTGTTCGGCTAGGAGGTAAAGGGAGCACCTCTGCGATTGTTACTGCCGGGTCAGCCGGATGTGTACCTCAGACTGGGTGAAGCCGAAAGCTAGAATTCTTAAGGGAATATTCGGTCAGTGACTTAAAAGATGACTTTTTACCTATTTATCTATTTGCCCCCAGATGTTTTACTGCTTTCTTTGCAGTCCGGACATGCACTTTAGGGCATGCCTCCCAGGGAAAGGAACCCTTAACGGAACTATTCTCCCTGGAAGATGTTTCTTACTAACCATGTAATATAACATAACTAGTTGGACACTTGTCTGATAAAGCACCAATGACCCCTACGCCTGGTCTCCATGCATGCCACGGTTGTTTCTTAACCAAAGAGGTATTCGGACACACTCCGGACTCTAGGGTCCCGAGGTTGAAGCGAAAAGGTCGGCAAAGACAAATGATCTACAATCCGGCTAGAAGGCATTACACATGTCACTTTAAAGGATAACATACATTGTCAAATTTACTGATTGTATTCCTCCTCAATCCCGTCTAACAGGCTGTCTAGTTTATAGTCCCGTTGGGAAAATTTAGCAGCCAACTCTACTTGGCTGTATACTAAACTCACAGGGATCTCCTTCCCATCGGGCCCCACCGGTCCGACTTCGGCCATGTGGTTGGGATCCGCCTTCTTGTACCGCGTCTTCACCATGGCCCAAGCCTTCCTGGCACCTTGACGGCAAGCCGAAATCTTCCACAAACAGAAGCGCTGCCGCACTCCCTGCAACTTCTCCGCAAGCTCCCCGAGGCCCTCAGGTAGGGTGAGGGCTGGCCATAAAGCCTGAACGACGCCGCTCATTGCCTGCCGAACTCGTTCGGGTAGCTGCAACAGTTCGGGAAGTTGATCACCCGTTGATATGGGCATCTCCTCTGCAGGATGACCTGTGAGTATACCTACAAGACATATCATGTCAAAATGCTTCCTCGCTGAACTCTTCTTTTCAAAAGAGTCCGCTCAAGTACTTACTATAAATGCCGCGACGAAGCCGCTGATTCTCCTTAACAGAGCCGGACAACTCGGCCCGAGCGCCTTTCAGCTCTTCTCCGAGCTTGGCGTTGGCATCCTGGAGCTTGTTCCTTTCTTGTTGAACCCTATTCAGCACACTCTCGCCGGCCTTTAGCTGGCGTAGCAATACTTGCCTGTCCGGATCTTGTCCGGCGGTACCTGCAATGTCATTATTAGACTCGTGCGCACGCCGCACAGCGCTTATATTTATTAATGAAAATGTGTTACCAGGAGGGGTCTCTGCGTCTCCTCCTGCGGTAGCAAGTGCGGCCTCAAGTTGGGCCTTGCATTCTTGCAGCTCCCGAGACAGCTGGGCGTTCTTCTCGGTAAGAGCCTGCGTTTTCAAATGATCCTTAAATCAGTTAGCATAACTACTTTAAGTCTCAGGGGCTACTGGTATATACAACCATTAAAATTCCCTTACCCGTATGTCTTTCACATACTGTTCCGTGGCTCTGGTAAAACCATTTTTAGCGGCACGGAGATGCGCGTCCCCTGCGTTAAAGGCATCCAATGCCTCAGGGGAAAAGCACGCTTCACGAAATACTGTTCGGCGGTGCCTATGGTTCATGGCGCTCTCCACCTCAGACTTGGTGGCGGACAGTCTGTCGGTATCCTCCGTTGGAGAAGGATCCGGCTCGCGTCTTGCGCTTGCCTCCCCCTCCAGGCCGGGCACTGGAGCCTGGCCGGTGTAGGTCGGATCGGCAACTACTGCGCCTGAAGTCCGGCGAGCGCTTTTTCTCCTACAAAGATCATGAGCACTCAGGCGTTTCCACGGAACGTTGCTCTGAAAATTCAAGTACGAGCTATACCTTTGCGGTGACGTTTCCGCCCGCACCGCGCTCCTTTTCCGCCTGCTGGTCCGGACTAGCCTCTGTTGGTCAGCCGCCGCGGGCTCGGCTTCCTGCCGTAAAGGCGCTTCCTACAAAATACCATCATTCGTGAAGGTTAGAAATGGGCAGGGAAGAGATAATGGTGTCCGGACTTCGGTCGCGGTCACCTGGGAAGCCAGACTTTGTCCGGGGTAGTCCGCCGTAATGGCGACCAAAGCATTGTCTATGCTGAGCTGGTGAAACACCCCGTCGATCAGCTCCACCACGATGTCCGGGTCCTCTTCGGAGGCTGGATCCAGGGATCTTTCTGGATCCTCGGGTTGCGGAGCAGGACTTACCATGTCCTCCACAGTCCGGCGTAGATCCTGCGTCGAAGACATAATGTAAGAAGCTTAAACTTCGAAAGCATGGGTTGAGCCCTTCAAGGTGTTCACTTACCCATCCTCTAGGGTTGGTCATGGAAAACCCATTCAAAGGGTTCGTTCGAAGGAAGTCCTCCTTCTCCCCCTTGTACAGGCTGGACAGGATCTCCACCAGATCCTCGGTCGAATCCGGCCCTTTGCGGCCGTGCCGGGTGGCATCGTCTTCCCCGTTGAAATCCCACATGGGGTGGCCTCTGTATTGCAATGGCTGTACCCCTCGCTTGATGCATGTCGCCATGACTCCGATCATGGTCAAGCCGGAATGGGCCATTAATCTTAATCGGCCCATCAAGTAATGGACGCTCTTGTCTTCCTCCAATCGGGGGCTCCGCGGGCGCTAGCTGAGGCGTTTCTTCAAGGGAGCAGCACTAAACTCCGGGAGGCCGGTCCGGACTGGGTCTGGCAGCGGAGCGTCTCCTATATAAAACAACTCCGAGGGCCAGTCTTCGGACGCCTTCTTGGGAGTACCGGATAGGTATCCGGTCCCGGCAATGCGCCATATTTTGGCACCGCCCACTTGATATATGGACCCCTCGTGAGAACGGGGTACGAGGCAAAACAGCCTCTTCCACAATGCAAAATGGGGCTCAATGCCCAGGAATAGCTCACAAAGAGCTACGTAGCCTGTGATATGCAGGACAGAGGCGGGCGTGAGGTGGTGGAGCTGGAGTCCGTAGAACTTTAGGTGCCCGCGGAGGAACGGATGTATTGGGAATCCGAGTCCCCTTATCAGATAGGGGACGAAGCATACTCGCTCCCCCTTATTGGGGCTTGGAGTGTCCTCCGCCTGCCTCCCACCTTGATAAGTAACCAGTCCGGCCCGGACCGGGACCATGAAGGCCGGAGGGAGAAATCCCCCCGTTTGGAGCTTCACTAGCTCGTTGTGCGAAACAGAGCACCTCCTCCAATTCCCCGGCGGTGGGCTGGGAGCGCGTGAAGAAGAGCCGCGTCGATGATCCATGATAGAATGGATTTCTAGGTCAAAGGCGCTTCGATGGAGTATTCGCGGGAGGAAGACGGTGTGGTTTGGATCTGGATTCTTGCCTTTTTTATAGGCGGATGACTCGCACAACTAGGGGGTGAAATGTAAAAGACACCCTGGCTTTTCGCATTCGTGCGACGCGTGGAAGAGGACCATTATTTGGCGTAGAAGCCGAGGAACACAATATTCAAGATGAAGCCGGACACTGTTCGGTAGGTACATGGAATTTGAAGGGAGAAGCCGCCTTGCAACGCCGAAGACTATAAACGCACTAGACTTATCGTCATTGAAGCCTGGTTCGGGGGCTACTGAGGGAGTCCTAGACTAGGGGGTGTCCAGACAGCCGGACTATCATTATCCGCCGGACTCCAAGACTACGAAGATACAAGATTGAAGACTCCGTCCCGTGTCCGGATGGGACTTTCCTTGGCGTGGAAGGCAAGCTTGGCGATACGATATGTAGATCTCCTACCATTGTAACCGACTCTGTGTAACCCTAGCCCCCTCCGGTGTCTATATAAACCGGAGGGCTTTAGTCCGTAGGGCAACATACATTACAACAATCATACCATAGGCTAGCTTCTAGGGTTTAGCCTCCTTGATCTCGTGGTAGATCCACTCTTGTACTACCCATATCATCAATATTAATCAAGAAGGACGTAGGGTTTTACCTCCATCAAGAGGGCCCGAACCTGGGTAAAAACATCGTGTCCCTCGTCTCTTGTTACCATCCGCCTAGACGCACAGTTGGAGACCCCCTACCCGAGATCCGCCGGTTTTGACACTGACACCCGTGGAGTCCCGTTTTGCGGTACGCCACACCCCTCCCAATAAACATGACCCCCGTTTCGACTATCGCACTCCAACACAAGTCTGTTTCGTCTGTTTTGCGGCACGCCACACCCCTCCCGATCAACAGGATTCCTCCGTTTTGCGGTATGCCAGAGCCCTCCCGATGAACAGGATCCCGTTTCAAATGTGGCCGGTCGAACACAAGGCCGTTTCCTCCGTTCTGCATTACGCCAAGCCTCGTTTTCATCGCCTGTTCCGTCCAAGCCCTCCCGATGAACACGATGATGCATTACGTTCTGACCCAGCCGGTTGGCTCCCCATGAACACGACGACAACGATGTTTCTCCGCTCCGACCCAACCATGTACACGAGCCCTGGCCGTACGTATGCGTGAGTAGGAGTTCGAGACACCGCCCGTATGTACGTACGTGGCCGTATTTTATTTCTTGCACACTGGCCGCTTTACATGCGTGTACATGCTACGTGCGCGCCTCTACTACGACACGTGCGCGCCTCTACATCCACCAGTATGTACGTACATGTTCGCGACCAGAATGACAACGCTACGTACGCTTCGACCAGGTGGGTCCCGACTGTCAGGCACTTCCTTGTGTGCAAAGATGTAGCTGGTGGGTCCCAGCAGTCATGGGACAAATCATTTTTTTGCCCAGGCACTCTTCCTTGCGTGCGAAGATGTAGCTGGTGGTCCCAGCAGTCGGGGGGAAATATTTTTTTCACGAAATACGGTGGCCCGTCCGGTGGGTCCCTGCTGTCAGGTGGAGGAATCATTATTTTCTGTGTAATAAGGAGGCACTTCCTTGCTGCGGCCGTGGACCCAGCTGTCAGCCTCTCCACGTACAGTCCACGTCCGATGGAAGGTGTTCCTTGACCACGTTGACCATGCCGCGCCGAGAGCACCAGGGTGGTCGACGACGGCGAGGCCTAGGAAGGAGACGACGCGGAGTCGGGGAAGACGCGGCAGTGGACCACGTGTAGAGGAGTATGAGGGTTCACTGGTTCGGCTGCGGTGTGAGGCTGCCGTCGCCGCAGAATAACAGGGGGTGTGGGTGAGTAGAGGGATGGCCTGGCCAGCAGTGGGAGTAGTAGGGGGCGGTGAGGCCTCCACAGCATCACAGCCGGCCATGGGAGGCAGGAGCATGCGGCACGACCGGCGCTGCTTTGGGCGGCTGGAGCAAGAAGACCAGAGGTTGAAGAAGCACTACGGCCGTTGGATGGACATCGTACGGTCACTAGAGCTAGAATCGTTCATATTGACTAAAGTTGACAAAGGCCTCCGTCCCAGTCAACTTAGTCGGCCCACAAGTCAGCCTCCCACCAAGGTAGGTCCTAGCTAGCAGGGGGTATTCATTTTTTTTTGTGTAATAAGGAGGCACTTCCGGTGGGTCCAAGCTGACAGTAGGGGGAACGTTTTTTTTTGCGAAATACGATGGCCCGTCCGGTGGGTACCAGCAGTCAGGGGGAAATGTTTTTTTCGTGAAATACTGGTGGCCCATCTGGTGGGTCCCTGCTGTCAGGTGGAGGAATAATTATTCTGTGCGTAATAAGGAGGCACTTCCTTGCGGCTGCCGTGGACCCAGCTGACAGCCTCTCCACGTACAGTACTCTTCCGATGGAAGTCGGTCGTTGACCACATTGATCACGCCGCGCCGAGAGCACCACGGCGGTGGACAACGGCGAGGCCTAGGAAGGGAACGACGCGGAGCCGGGGAAGACGCGGTAGTGGAAGCCCGCGCGGAGAGGAGTACGAGGGTTCACTGGTTTGGCTGCGGTGTGAGGCAGCCGTCGTCACAGAATAACAGGGGGTGTGGGTGAGTAGAGGGATGCCCTGGCCAGCGGTGGGAGTAGTAGGGGGCGCCGAGGCCTGCGCGGCAGCACAGCCGGCCACGGGAGGCGGGAGCAGGCAGTCCCGCCGGTGCCGCTTTGGCAGCTGGAGCAAGAAGATCAGAGATTGAAGAAACACGACGGTCGTTGGATTGACATCCAATGGTTACATCTGCTAGAATCATTTGTTCACATATATAATAACTAAAAAAATCTTGCATACACGTCAACTTAACAGGCCCACAAGTCAGACAACTCCCTCTTTTTTTAATAATTTATATATAGCTCATTGCAACTTCTTATGCAATTTATTGCCGTCGTTTTTTTTGGTTGGCCTGGTCCAATTTTGCATATTTCTGTGGGTTCCAAACTATTTTTAATACCGAAATGTTGAGCCACATTTAAAGTACTTTGAAGATATATTCAAATTAGGTTAATGCCCAGTGAAATAGGAATCTGAAAATGTGAAAAAGTTCAGAAATTATAAAGTAATTGCCAATTTGTCATCTATTTTTATATCTACAACCCACTTCATATTACTTTCAAGATTTGCAGGCGTCTTGAAAGAGTTGCAGCCCATCAGGGCGTAGAAAAATAAGTAGGCCTGGATTGGGTATTCTTCAGAAAAAAAAAAACTGGGCTCATTTTCACAAAGGAAAAAATA
The DNA here is from genome assembly GCA_963921465.1 of Triticum timopheevii. Taxonomy (NCBI): domain Eukaryota; kingdom Viridiplantae; phylum Streptophyta; class Magnoliopsida; order Poales; family Poaceae; genus Triticum; species Triticum timopheevii. The sequence goes on along the minus strand of OY997272.1, from coordinate 80,230,355 downwards.
GCTGGGCTGGTCACATGGTGAACATAAAAAATAAGCCTGGGCTAGTCGGGCCACAGCCCAGTTCAAACCCTGCTCCGTCTCAACAATAACAAAAAAATACTGCTCGGGCAGCTATGTCCCAGGTGTCAGCCGATCTTGTGATGTTCTCTTGTCTATTGACGATATACGCTCACAATGTCATGGGTCCTAGATGTCAGGAAAACACTAGGAGGAAGCATTTTATGTTTCCATACGCTGACATGGTGGGCCCCTACTGTCATCCTCTCCACGTACTTCTGCCAATTCCTGTTGTTTGTTGACCATGTAGACAACGCGAGAGGGCGGCGCCGCGGCGAGCGCACCAAAGCGCGCAAAGGACGTCGGCGTTAACGATTTAGGAGACGGTGGGGCGGCGATGCTTGCGCTGAGGCGCAGCCAGCCGTGGGAGGCAGAAGTAGGCGGCCCCGCCGGCGCTGGTTTGGTTTTGCAGGAGTACTTAACAACCTTAACTGAAACTAGCAGGAGCACTTAACAACCAAAGCTGAAAGCAGTATGAGTACTTATACAGGTTCAACCGTACAAAGCACGCCTCGAACAGTGCTACTTTGCCTACAGTTAACCAAGGGTGAGGCCGCCAAGCCCTAGGATAAGGCCCAGGCGCCACCCCGCGCATCCACAACCTTCTGAAAGTGGCTTCATCTCGCAATGTGGTTAATAAACAGGATATTCGCTTTAGAGCCATGGAAAAGCATGAACATAATCTTCTGTCCTATTCTTCAAGATGGACGGGCCTTCATTATTTGAGACCACCCATGAATAAGTACCTCTTTTCACCTCCAAGGGGAATGGAGTAGGTCGACATAAACATCATGTTGTGACCAAGCACAAGTCTGACCAGACCATGGTCAGGCATCTGCATAGGAACAATAGAACTCGGCAATTTCTGTTTCAAGAAGATCACAGCTGTAAAATTGTGTATAAGCAATAGTTTATGAACAACATATTTAGATACATTATAACCGAGCATATTTCCAGCCCTCTCAGACCATTAGCATTTGTATCCGTTGGATCGTCACTTGTATGCATTTTTGGCTGTCAGATTGACTCTTAATCGCACCGCCCAGACTTCGTACCATCCTCACGAGTGCTAACCTTATCGGGCCGCTTCTTTGGTGGTTTTCTTGGGCGTCTGAGATTCAATTGGGCCTATGGGCCTAGTACTCCTGTGGGACTGGGAAAACCTAAAACAAAGACGCTCACGAGTCGCGACCCTGCTTTCATTCGCTCACACCCTCGGGTGGCGGCGCCTCTCCATGATCGAGCGATGCGGGAGCTTGGGCTCGCATGGCCACTACGCTGGGTTTCCAGGACGCGACGGACAGCGCCTCCTCGGTCCGTTTTGTTGCAGTTGCGGTTTACGCGCTCCAAGCTCTCTGACGCTAACACTCCGTACATCGGTAATGGAGACATGAAGAAATACTTGGGGAAGATGAAGATCCTTTGCTGCCACATCTGTTCCTGTCCCGGCTGCCCATTGATTTGGAAGCGACGCGGCGGTTGTTCAACAACCTAGCATCAGGAAGCGTCGCCACGGCCAGACCCCAATGTGGCAACTGCAAGGTCACCCTCCCTCCCACCTCCTCCGGACCCAACCCATTGTGTCGCTCATCGGCGTGCACTTGATCCGGTCATTGCCCATGGTCATGGATCGACCTCGACAACGCTTAGCAATTGTGTTCCAGTCAGTATCTAGAGGTCACAACTTCCCCATGCCTTGTTCCCCTCATGCTCGTTTCGGATGATTTGAAACTGAGATCTGGTTAATCTATGAGTAGTTGATTTGAAGGTCTGATTAACACTTCAGAAGCCCTAAAACAACTAGATTACAATGATGGCGGTGGCCCATGCCCTCTGTATCTCCGCTCTTCCATTGTTCGTTCACACGGTTGATTCAAGATGGCTGCAGGCTGTAGCAAAGCACTCCAGAAACCATCCAACGGCGACGCAACCACCTCTTCTTTTTGCGATCTCTAATCATGTTGCCTGCCATGATGCTGACACATAACTTATATTCTATACGGGATTACAATGAATTTATTTAGGAATATCCTTGCTATCTAGAAATCAGTTATTTTGTTTGTTGACTGAGAAGAAGATGTGTCAATCTTTCGTCTGTGAAGAACTAAGATGATTTTATCTATTTTTTTTGTAGAGTCAATGCAGTATGCAGAGTCTTTTTTCAAACGCATTAACCACTAGAGGGAGTCTTCAGTTTGGAACTTGTCTAATATGACTTATGCCACCACAGTAGCAATAGTGTATTCACAATCGTAATGTTATTGAGGGACATTTCTTATAGGTAAGATTAAGATAAATGCATAGCCACAAGGTCTGATATACTTTACTTTGGCTGATAACAAATTCCAATTCACAGAACATGTATATGCTAGGTCCCAAAGCACCAAAATATATCTTCTGCGAAAATTAAATTTTTGATGTAGCTCGCAGCTTGGTATTATCACCGTCTCTTCAGATTGACATGTACTCAAATATTATGTTGATTTTTGATGTTTATTTTACTGATCACTATTATTGATATCTTTACTGTGGGGAATTTCATCTAACAAAAATCTTCCCTTCATATAAACTAGTGGTGGAAAAGAAGCTCATGCGTGAGAGAAAACTCGCAAAGCATGACATAGGGCATGAGAAATTTCTATGTAGGTAAGCACTTGATTTTCGAATTCTGACCCATTGCACAGCAGTAATAAATTCATTCAGGTTAACAGAGTGAATACTCATATTGATGAGTGATTTTTCTTAAATTCTATACAGTTATGCACAACCTATATATAGACCATGAATGACATACTTTGTTTGAACATATAAATGTTACTATCCCCTGGTTAATATAGTTTCAGAGTTACAATTTTACCATTGCTCTGCTTTTAGGCAGAGAATAGTTGGATAGAGTTTTCATGGTCCAAGATCTTTCTTTAATTATTTATTATCAGTTCATCTTCAAATTTATGAAAGTTCTTTATATAGTTCTGAAAGTGTGGATGCTTAGAGAATGAGACCGTCTCTCGATTCTAATCCATTTTTTGGTTGATGAAGTTCTGAAAATATTTACTACAGGAGGGTGACAATGCAAATACACTCTTCAAGCTAATTAGGTGCGAGCTCCATCTCCGTCTTATAGGGATCGGTTTCTTTAGTAAGGCCCGGATACTATGTAAGAATAGATAACTCTTCTTGGCATTGTTCTTCCCTGCGATATTGCTATTAACACTTTAAAATCATTTGAACCAAGTAAAACTTCATTAGTCTATAATTGTTAAGTTGGAATGGACAAAATATATATGCCTGATCCATCAATCATGAAAAATGACATTTGTTGATCATGCATTCTGCTATTCGAGATCATCTGGAAATAAAGTGCCATAGCCAAATGATGATAATTTTCAAGCCTTATTCAATTCCTTCTGCCCATAAACCATTAGGATTTAAAGTTGTAGTCTTGCATCAGGATTGAATGACACATTTGTTCCATGGTTATGTCGAAGTGTCGGCTCCTGAGGAAATTCTTGGACTATGGTTTTTCACTTCAAGTGTATTCGTTCAGAAAAATTCTAGCCTAACAATTTATCCATGGATCCGCTCTTGCAGCTTGCAACTTCAATCCCAACTTAGGAATCATACATCCGTTTCACATTTCTTTCATCGATCTACCTTTCATCCAATGTAAATCTGGTTGCTTGTCATGTATACATGGAAAGATAATATAACTGAATTGCTTCTATCTATATTGTATATTTGTGCATGGGACGAGTCATTAGGATTGTTGTGTGACTATGGCAATTGTGGATCTTTGTTTCCAACTCTCTTTGGCCGAAAATAATGTTCTCTAAATAATGTATGGTTTGGTTTCATGTATTCCCCAAGCAACCACACTGTTCACAAATTCCCGCTGAATGGCAAGACATTAAAAAGAATACTCCTAAATTCAGGCTATAATCCAAAAGTCCCCACTAAATATCACTTATGCAAACACGACCTTCATGTTGTATGCCTTCATATATGTGTAGATGTGCCTACTATTCTATAGTCAAAATAGACGGGCGCGGCAACACGCGCCAATCATGATCTAGTATAACAGAAAAGAGCTCGTACCATAAGTTTCTCGACACAGTTGGACCTGTTCAACGAGTGCAGCAGTGGCACACATATCCCACGTGGCCTTCCACCATTGAAACGCCCCACAAGGACCTCAAGACGATCAATAAAGTGTAGGAACTTGTGGATGTCGTCCCAGTTTATAACCCGCAAGTATACAGGATAGTTGTAGCCTCTTTCGATAAGTAAGAGTGTCGAACCCAACGAGGAGCTAAAGGTAGAACAAATACTCTCTCAAGTCCTATCAACCACTGATACGACTCTACGCATGCTTGACGTTCGCTTTACCTAGAACAAGTATGAAACTAGAAGTACTTTGTAGGTGTTGTTGGATAGGTTTGCAAGATAATAATGAACACGTAAATAAAAGCTAGGGGCTGTTTATATAAAGATGCAATAAAGTAAATAAAGCGAGTGTGGAAAAGTGGTGGTAGGAGTTGTGAAAGTGTCCCTAAGCAATTGACTACATTACTAGACCGGTAATCACTATTGCAATTCTATTGAGGGAGAGGCATAAGCTAACATAGTTTCTCTACTTGGATCATATGCACTTATGATTGGAACTCTAGCAAGCATCTGCAAATACTAAAGATTCATTAAGGTAAAATCCAACCATAGCATTAAAGTATCAAGTCCTCTTTATCCCATACGCAAACAACCTACTTACTCGGGTCTGTGCTTCTGTCACTCACGCCACCCACCATAAGCAAATCATAAACATATTGCAAACCCTACAGAGGGAATACCTCAGGCTTGCGCGACACGGAGGGCACGATAGTATAGGACCAATAATAAAACATACAACTCAAACCAATCATAGCAATTCATCAATCGCCGATAGAGACAACGAAAATCTACTCAGACATCATAGGATGGCAACACATCATTGGAAAATAATATGAAGCATAAAGCACCATGTTCAAGTAGAGGGTAGAGCGGGTTGCGGGAGAGTGGCACTGAATATAGAAGGGGGAAGGTGATGGAGATGTTGGTGAAGATGGCGGAGGTGTTGGTGAAGATCGCGGTGATGATGCATGATGGCCCCCGGCAGCATTCCGACGCTACCGAAAGCAAGGGGGAGAGAGGCCCCCTTCTTCTTCTTCTTCCTTGACCTCCTCCCTAGATGGGAGAAGGGTTTCACCTCTGGTCCTTGGCTCCCATGGCTTGGGAGGGGCGAGAGCCCCTCCAAGATTGGATCTATCTCTCTGTTTCTGCGTTCTCAGATTCTGCCGCTTCACTGTTTCTTTTATATCCGGAGATCCGTAACTCTGATTGGGGTGAATCTTTCGCCTAGATCTTTCTCATAAAATTCGCTTTCTTGTGGCAAAAGAGGAGCGTCAACTGCCTTACAGGGGCCCCAGGAGAGTCAAGGGCGCGCCTGCCTCCCTGGGGCGCGCCCCCTATCTCCTGGCCCCCTCGGGCAACGTCTCGCGTTGATTTTACTTCCCAAAAATCATAAATATTCCAAAATAATTCTCCATCCATTTTTATCCCGTTTGGACTCCGTTTGATATGGGGTTTCTGCGAAAAATAAAACATGCAACAGACAGGAACTGGCACTGGGCACTGGATCAATATGTTAGTCCCAAAAATAGTATAAAAAGTTGCCAAAAGTATATGAAAGTTCAAGAATATTGGCATGGAACAATCAAAATTATAGATACGACGGAAACGTATCACCAGTCAACTTCAGTGCCATCAGTAACAGCCGAGTTATTACAGAATAACGAACGAGCAGCCTTCTTAACTCTGAAAAAATCTACACGTGCCACCAATTATAAGAAAATATTTTTTAGAATTAGCATCTTCGTGAGAGATTCGTTTCTACTTCTAAAGTTAAATTGTGATTAGTTAGACAGAATAGGTGGATTAAGAAGTAATCGAGGCAACAAGCAAGAACCAGATACAAAACTAACATGGATGAACAATTGGAACGACGTCGGGGTGGAAGATTGGAGTGAAGATGAGACCAGGTTCTGCTATTTCCATCAACATTCGTGCGCCAACTTTCAGTCTGTAACACTTGAGAAAGTTTATCCATGTTCGACCATAAAAAAAGCAGTGGTCTTCTTGGTTCATGAAACAACTTGGAACTTATATCCATGGCTTGTCTTCACTGTGATCATTAAACTAGTGTATTCAGTTACGGCAAGGCCGAGCATCTTGAGTACATGCGTTCTGGCAGAGCAAATAATGCATAGCATGAAAAATAATATGAGAACACAATGTATTCCCTATCCAAATCTAGAAACAACTTCCTCCTTGACGTTAGTGTTAACCATCATACTAGTAGTACCTTTTATCCAAATATAGCAATCCAAATTTCCAAATTAGTCAACAGCATGTTCAACGGCGCTACGACATACTGTGCATGTTTTAAAATCCTGTGTTAGGATGAGAAGGAACAAGTGTGGCGTCTCGCCGAGGGCGCAGAAACCTATAGGGTCCTCGCACTTTGGGCACTGCAAATGAAACACACTAGATTCAGTAGGAAGACAAATGCATCAACGGAGGCGGCTGCCATCTTAGGATTACCTGCGACCAAGGGACTTGGATTTATCGGGGATGGATGAAGAATTCGTACCTGGTTCTCCATGAGAAAACCCTATGCAATCGCCGAGAGGGGGTTTTATCTGAACAAGAAGACGAGGGAGAAGGGGATTCAGGCCCAGTGAAATATTGCCGCTTCGTCCGTCCAGCTTACTGCTAAAGCTGGAAAGGGGGGTCTGTGATTTGACGGCTCATTGGGCATTACTACGGCGCTACGACCGGGGTGTGTCTACCGTGCAGTTGTGCACTCTAATTTGTGCATATGGCACGTGGACCCCGTTTCCGATTGCCCCACATATCAGCGAAAGGAAGTGGAAAGACATGAGTAACTAGTTACACATAAATATATTTTTGACAGAGAGATACTCCCTCTGTAAAGAAAAATGCAAATCTTTTATATCACAACTTTATACATAAGAAAAATCAAGGGGAATATATATAACATATATAATTATAAAAAACAGAGTTGTTTTTAACATAGTATAGACGAGTTGGTGATGATGGTGTGCCGGCCATCCTGCAATATAGGCCGTCCGATTTATATCTGACGTATAGGAAGGAAACTATGGCAATTTTGCAAAAAGGTACCCACACACCTCTCCACATTTGCAAATAAGGCCTTCCCTCGCTCATCCTTTTCTCTCACAAGATAAAATACTCATACAAATGCATCTTGACGTTACGTGCAACGCACGGGCATTATGGGGGTTCTGCTTTTTTATGGGGGTTCAGCTGAGAATATAATACTCAGACAGATTCACGGTTCTGGACTTTGGGCCACAGGCCCACCCTGCATGTTTGGGGGCCCATGTGTTCTACCTCAGCGCTTTTCATATTGCAAGCGATTGGTACGGCGCTGGTTTTACATGCTGTCGCAAGGCGAATACACAAAATTGAATAAAGCACGGCAGCTGTTAGAATGAAATCGAACGACAGTTCCTAACCAGCAATGAGAGTTGCAATTCTATCAACGATATACCATGTGATAAATAATACTGTCGTACTACTTATACACACAGGACACTTGTTTCACCATGCCAGATTATTACATCAAAATCTCTCGGAGGATGGATCAGTTCGGCAGTTGTGTGCTGCTACTGAAGAATTTCAAAGATGATTTGGACCAGCTCTCCTTGCCGAGAAAGTTCAATTTTGACATCATCCCCTACCGCAAGATATGATTTAGATTTGAACCTTGACCATCCTTTAGCATCAATCATCATGCGACCATCCTTTGTACTTACAGTATATTAAGCAGGTTCATTCACACCAAGGCCGCGCATGGTAAGACAAACTTGGCCGCGGTCGCCCGGATTGTTGAACGATTCCCTCGTTGCTCTAGGAATTCTCTGTTTGCAAACAAGAAGACATACCCAAACAGTTAGATCAACACAGTGAATCATGTAAACAACATGGAAAGAAAAAAGAACGAAGCACTTGCGCAGCCAATGCTCACTACAAAAAAAAGACACATCCGTGACATTTTGGGCCGAACGAAAAATTTTCTGTCATACATATGACACTTCTATGACGATAATTGTGACAAAACCCGGTATCATCATAGATGTGGTGGGCTCCTACTTCCATGACAAAAAATCATTACAAAAAATGGGCTTTTCGTCCTAGCCGGGCCGGAGATGCAGCTGCATGACATTCTTTGGGCCGTCCATGATGGAAAAAACCGTGGTAGAAGCGAGGGGGAGGAAAATTTCGGGGAGTTGCCGGTTACGGTTGGAGGTCGAGGGCGGAGCGATCCGCGTTTCTCTCGTACGTACACGTGTGTGTGCGAGGCGTTGGCTCTAACTGAACCCAAGCGAGGCGTGGGCTCTAACTGAACCCAAGCGATTGCACTGCAGGCTACGCGTTACTGAACCCGAGGGATCGATCGATGGCTGTTAACTGAACCCGATGGAGCGATTCCTTCGCTAATGTTGCTAACTGAAGCCGATCGATGCTGCCTCTGGGATGAACAGTGAGTGTTGCGGGGGGAGGGGGGGGGGGTTGGATGAACAGTGAGCGGTGGCGTTGCCTCTGGATGAACAGGAACCCGTGCTGTGGAGGGCTGGATGAACAGTAGACGGTGGAGGGGTGGCCGTGGAGGGGTGGTTGAACAGGACCCCGTGGTGTGGAGGGCTGGATGAATAGTAGACGGTGGAGGGGTGCCCGTGGAGGGGTGGTTGAACAGTAGTCAGTGGAGTAGCGCATGGTGGAGGCTGAATGAATAGGAGCCCTTGGAGGCTAGAGGAGGTCGACGGTAGCCCATGGAGGCTGGATGAGGTCGACGGTGGAGATGAACAGTATCCCGTGGAGTCCCGTTTTGCGGTACGCCACACCCCTCCCCCCCGTTTCGACCGTAGCGCTCCAACACAAGTCCGTTTTTGTCCGTTTTGCGGTATGCCACACCCCTCCCAATCAACAAGGACCCCCGTTTCGACCGTAGGAGGTCCGTTTCGTCCGTTTTGCGATACGCCACACTCCTCCCGATCAACAGGACCCCCGTTTCAACCGTAGGAGGTCTGTTTCCTCCGTTTTGCGGTACGCCACACCCCTCCCGATCAACAGGACCCCCGTTTCGACCGTAGGAGGTCCGTTTCCTCCGTTGTCCAGTACGCCGGGCCTCGTTTCCATCGCCTGTTCCGTCCAAGCCCTCCCGATGAACACGACCACGCATTCCGTTCCGACCCAGCCGGTTGGCTCCCACGCGTTCCGTTGCCTCCCGATGAACACGACACATTCCGTTGGCTCCCCATGAACACAACGACGATGTTGTTTCTCTGTTTCGACCCAGCCATCTACGTATGTGCGAGTAGGCGTTCGAGACCCTGCCCGTATGTACGTATGTGGCCGTATTTTCTTTCTTGCACCCTCGCCGCTGTACGTACATGTACATGCGCGCCTCTACTACGACCACTATGTACGAACACGTGCGCAACCAGAATGACAATGCTACGTACGCTTCGACCAGGTGGGTCCCAACTGTTAGGCACTTCCTTGCGTCCGACGATGTAGCTGGTGGGTCCCAGCAGTCAGGGGGGCGAATCATTTTTATTTCGGACGCACTTCCTTGCGTGCGAATATGTAATTGGTGGGTCCCAACAGACAGGGGGGAATGTTTTTTCGCTAAATACGGTGGCCCATCCGGTGGATCCCCGCTATCAGGTGGAGGAATAATTATTTTTCGCATAATAAGGAGGCACTTCCTTGCTGCGGTCGTGGACCCAGCTGTCAGCCTCTCCACGTACAGTCCACGTCCGATGGAAGCCATTCCTTGACCACGTTGACCATGCCGCGTCGAGAGCACCAGGGTGGTGGACGACGGTGAGGCCTAGGAAGGGGATGACGCGGAGCCGTGGAAGACGCGGCAGTGGATGCCCACGCGTAGAGGAGTATGAGGGTTCACTCGTTCGGCTGTGGTGTGAGGCTGTCGTCACCGCAGAATAACAGGGGGTGTGGGTGCCGGGTGCATAGAGGGATGTCCTGGCCAGCGGTGGGAGTAGTAGGGGTGGTGAGGCCTCCGCGGCATCACAGCCGGCCACGGGCGACAGGAGCAGGCCGCACGATCGGCGCTGCTTTGGGTGGCAGGAGCAAGCGGCACGACCGGCGCTGCTTTGGGCGGCTGGAGCAAGAAGACCAGAGGTTGAAGAAGCACTACGGCCGTTGAATGGACATCGTATGGTCACTGGAGCTAGAATCGTTCATATATTGACTAAAGTTGACAAAGGCCTCCGTCCCAGTCAACTTAGTAGGCCCACAAGTCAGCCTCCCACCAAGGTTGCTCCCAGCTAGCAGGGGGGTATTCATTTTTTTGTGCGTAATAAGGAGGCACTTCTGGTGGGTCCGAGCTGACAGCGGGGGGGGGGGGGGGAGTTTTTTTTCACGAAATATGGTGGCCCGTCCGGTGGGTCCTAGCAGTCAGGGGGAAACGTTTTTTTCGTGAAATACTGGTGACCCGTCCGGTGGGTCCCTGCTGTCAGGTGGAGGAATAATTATTTTCCGCGTAATAAGGAGGCACTTCCTTGCGGCTACCGTGGACCCAGCTGTTAGCCTCTCCACGTACATTAATCTTCCGATGGAAGCGGTCGTTGACCACATTAACCACGCCACGCCGAGAGCACCACGGAGGTGGACGACGGCAAGGCCTAGGAAGGGGACGACGGGAACCGGGGAAGACGCGACAGTGGAAGCTCGCACGGAGAGGAGTACGAGGGTTCACTGGTTCGGCTGCGGTGTGAGGCTGCCATCGCCGCAGGGCCTGGCCAGCGGTGGGAATAGTAGGGGGCGGTGAGGCCTCCGCGGCAGCACAGCTGGCCACGGGAGGCAGGAGCATGCGGCACGACTGGCGCTGGTTTGGGCGGCTGGAGCAAGAACACCAGAGGTTGAAGAAGCACTACGGCCGTTGTACGGTCACTGGAGCTAGAATCGTTCATATTGACTAAAGTTGACAAAGGCCCCCATCCCAGTCAACTTAGTAGGCCCACAAGTCAGCCTCCCACCATGGTGGGTCCCAGCTAGCAGGGGGAGTATTCATTTTTTTGTGCGTAATAAGGAGGCTCTTCCGGTGGGTCCGAGCTGACAGTGCGGGGAACTTTTTTTTCGTGAAATACGCTGGCCCGTCCGATGGGTCCCAGCAGTCAGGGGGAAACGTTTTTTTCGCGAACTAAGGTGGCCCGTCCGGTGGGTCCCTGCTATCAGGTGGAGGAATAATTATTTTGCGCGTAATAAGGAGGCACTTCCTTGCGGCCACAGGAGGCAGGAGCACGTGACACGACCGGCGCTGCTTTGGGTGGCTGGAGCAAGAAGACCAGAGGTTAAAGAAGCACTACGGCTGTTGGATGGACATCGTACGATCACTGCAGCTAGAGTCGTTTATATTGACTAAGTTGACAAAGCCCTTGGTACGCGTCAACTTAGTAGGCCCACAGCTCGGATTTGCCAGTGAACATATAGCCCATTTGCGATTTGTAAGAATGTACAGCCCATTTTTCAATTCTAATGGAATTTACTACTGCCCATTTACGGGTTTGTTAAAAGTACAGCCCAACTTCTAGGTAGGACAACGATTAATAATTTCAAACAACCGCTCAAAACAGAATTCAAAAAAAAAAATTCCCACATTTTGATGGGATCCAAAATATTTTTATTCGAAATTTCTAGTCAGGTTAAATATAATTTCAAAATAAAGTTGTATCACGTTAAAATCCAACGAAATATTGCGCGCGCAACAAGTAATGAAACTAAAATTTCCAAATTCCAAAAATAATATATTTTTCAAACTAACTACGGGTTTGGTGCATAGTAATTGCCCCGTTATTATAATTACATCCCATTTATTATTTCTTAAAGTCCATTTTCTTGTTAAGCCAATGCGTACCTCCTAGGAAACTTTGTAGCTCAGCGGGGCGGATAACAAGTTGACACGGATATTGTGTACAACTATCGGCCCAGTTGCATTGCTGATGTTGAAAAAAGGCCTGTGTAGTACAGTACAACCTAACATGGTTACTCAGCCCACATTCAGGGACGCCGAAAAGGCCCAAACAAGGCTTCTGTACAACTTTTTGAAGTCACTGGAACTTAATTAAAAGCTGTCACGAGCAAATAAATAATTCAACGGGTCCCACTTGTGCGTGTGCGTGCGTGCGTGTGTGTGTGTGTGCGTGTGTGTGTGTGAGAGAGAGAGACATAGAGAGAAAGACCCATCGGTCGATGCTCGTAAATACATCTTTTAGCCATATGCATTGCTGATGCTCAGTAAAAACTTATATAGTTGACACAATCATATAGAACATCATAGAACACTGAACTTGCATACAAAAATTTCACGCAGGCGACACAATCAGGATGGAAGTAGTGGATCGCTACGGGAAGGGCTATGTTGAAACCAACGAAGTCGTACATAACAGTTCATCGTCTTTATAAATGACGGGGAAATATCTTGAATGTTGTGCAAAGAAAACAGACAGACAACACAATAAGTTCTGCTAGCACATTAAGTTGACGTACAGCCCTTTCTAAAAAAAGTTCAGGTACAAAATTAGAACAGGTCACAATCAAATGTACTGGCATATCAGTGCTTCAGACCCATAGCTCGGATTTAACTAGTACTATCTGACAAGATTCATTTGTTACCTCAAATTAGAGCACATCCAGGCAGCCAGCCCTGCCTCTTCTCCCAAAGAAGCAGTGGTCTCCTCCGCGCGATGGAGTAGGCCCTGTGCCATCCATCATTCCGAGCAACACGGGGAAAGTCTGACGTTGACTCCGGTAATGGACGTCGTCGACGGACCCTGGCACCAGCGTGGGCGGCAGGACTTCAATTGATGGATTGACCACTTCTTCGACATGCACGAACACTCGATACAGGTGCATCCCTAACATGGTCCGCAGCGGCCTTGGTAGTGACGAATAGTACAACCCCGGTTCCTGCACCAGTATCTCAACACCAATCACCTTCGGTATGGTGGACGGCTTTTTCATCCATGCCATAACCGTCAGAGCCCAGCTGTCTGGAGGAACAAACATACTTACGAGCTCACCTCCAAGGTCGTTGATAAGCTCGTTCATGGACTCGTTGTTCCAAGCACGTCGAGGCACGCCGTGGAAGGTAAGCTTTGTTAAAAACTCAAGCTCAGAGGGCATCGAGCCCCATCCTGGTTGCCACCGATCAAAGCTCACTAGCGCGCCATCGCAGAACAAACGCTGGGAAGATTCGAACACACGACTGCAGTCGAAAGTTGTTCGGAACCTGACGAAGAAATCAGCCGGTGGCGGACAGACTTCGACGAGCAAGTCACTTATTTGGATGGCGTGCGCAATGCCAAGAGCTTTGACAAGGTCGTCCGACGAGATGGGAGGCCGGTCGCTGTTGATGGTTACCATCAGCACTTTGCCGGCAAACTGGTCGTCAAGCACCACCATGCCACTGTTGAGCGACAGCACGCGGCAACCGAAGGTAGGACGGACCTCCACGTTGACTGGCGACATGATAGTGCGCTTGAGTACAGGGAGTAGAGGAGAGGGATTTGGGGGAACTGGAGTAGGAATTGAGATTCCAGTGGTGGGGGAGGGGAGGGAGATTGGGGATGAAAAGGTAGCATAAATTTTGAGCACGCACGAATATGCTCTCGGCGCGCAAGCGCACGAAAACACTGGTGGCGCCCACATGTCGGCCTAAGAGTCCTTATTCTTTCTTTTTTGGAGAGCCCGACCTTTTTTTTTCAGGATCTTTTCAGAGCCCGGCCCGAGAATCATAATTGACCTGTTTGGCATTGCGTTACTACTCGGCCCATATTCAACGACACCTCACTGGCCCAAACAAGTGTACATCATCGAAAAGACAGTGAGCTCAAAGTATATAATTTGAAAAAAGGAGATATAGTCTGAACACTGGAGAATGATGATGCCCTCATTTAGCCCACCAGTAGTTCGAGACAATAAACAGTTCGAAACAACGATATATACAACATTCAAACACTGACTAGTGACTACTACTGACATAAACAACAAGACATGATAGTTCATAAGAAGTCTTGCTACACCACCAAAACATACCCATCTGCAGCGCTCAAACTCTCGTGATCCAGACGAGAATGACATTCTAAACAAAAGCAGCTATTACGTAGAAAGAGTGACATAGACGAGGATGACCAAATGACAAGGAATATGCATAACAAAAGAAAGAACTACCCATCCAGAACCAGCAGCAAAGACAACAAAGTCATTCGAAGAGATGATCCAACACCAACATAATTTGCAGCCCCGCTTCAGCGACCAGTGATCCGGAGACACCAGTACTCCACCCTTTCGATGCAACAGCCCAATTACCTATCAACCTGAAGGCTTGAACCACATCACTGCCTGTCGTAATTGAGACATCCAAGGATCAAAGTTAATCTGGATGCCTTTGTCATTCTCACCTTCTTTTGGCTGCAGGTTGTATCGTTGACAATTAGGGGAGTATGCTCCCGAACTCCTAGGGCTCGCCGTGCAGACACAGTTTTCCATAGCAAACAGAGCCTCTCTGCCATCAAGGTCCTTGCCAACGGTGATCTCCTCGTTAATTGGATAATTGAGTCCGAGAAACAGAGAGTGTGAACCAAGGCTGTTTACCCGCCTCCAACTAAAAAATCCTAAAGGCCCCAACAAGCTGGTATCCTGCTCATAGACGTAACAGCCATTGTCCGGATACTCACATATTAAACGGTGCTTGTATACAGTGGGGTTTTTGCAATATAACTTTTCCAGCTCATGTGTCCGAATGATCATCAGTCTTTTGCCGTCGTCTGGTCGAGCGAGGAACCAGTTGTGCTTCCCTGTTTTTGGCAAAGGTGGTGTAATTACGAAGGGCAGTAACAGTAGGGACACTTCATCATATCAAAAAGGACAGGCATTGTTAATGTAAGATCAACATTGTTCAGAGTATGAGTAGGATAATGCAAGAAACAACATTGATATGTCCCTGTTGGAACTGGGAGGAAAATACAGGGAAATGTATACTGGGTTCGAAAATATAGAAGTGCCATGCATGGTTATACTCATGTTATCTCGCAATCGATTCTTCACAGGAAACTACCATGTCATGCATGTTATGTAATCATGTTCTGTCCTCACAAACAAATTCTTCAAGGTAACTAACAGACCATGCATTGTTATATACTCGTGTTCTGTGGGCAAAAATTTTGTGAGGATATTATTCTAGTCAATGATTGCTGAAGGGCGAATATAGGTATGTACACATGGTAAGCATTGCAGGATTTCACTACTTCCAAATATAGAGTTCCCCATATGCACATTTACTTCCCTAATGTATGGTTAGATCAAACCAACAGTGTGGTGCATGTTTCTACATCATGAAAATGAGGAAACTAAGATGGCCATTGATACACACTCATATTTAGTAGTAGTATATAGATTACTGTAAAATAAGGATAATAGCCATATATTCCTAACCGTTCTGTAATGAATTAACTCATTCCAAATATAGCTGATTTATGGCATCTCTAATATATTGCCATAGTTCTACTCAAATTCTGCTCAAACAGGGATATGCCAATCATCAAAAAAAGTTCAAACAGTGTCATGGCGTCATCATTAACATGAGACGGAAACAACTTACACGCGCCGTCCCAGCAATACATGGTGCCATCTACTTTGTCGATCACGTAGATGATGCCATTGTGTTCAATACCTTCACAGAAGTGTGTATCAGCTTTGACGATGATCCACTGCGAGCCGAGTTGGCTCCAGCTAAAAAAGGCACCGGCGTAAAGATAGGCGAGTCCGCGGTCAAACAAGGCAATTAGCTTGAAGTCTGCGTAATTCGCATGTCGTGTGGGTACTTGGCAGATTACAATCTTCTGCAAAACAGGGTCCGTCCAACTGATGTAGTAATCTAGATGACTTGGACCGCGATGGTAATACTCTATATAATCCAACGGAGGAAGCATAATCTCATGGGAGGTTTGGAAGTTCACGAGCACCAACTTTTTACCGTCTTCTCTGAAGGTAGCCATCCAGTGGGAGTTCATGCCAACCCAGTACATACCTGCCAAGAAGTTTCCGGCGATGGTGATAACATCGATGTCGAGGGAAATGATGTACGGCGACACACTACATACCCGCAAAGAAGTTTCAGCTAATGGAGATCGGATTGAAGTCTAAGGGCATCATGCACGCCTCCGTATCATGGTGAGCCAATCTCGCAAGACCCGATAGCAGCAAGCAGGGTGTCTTGAAAAGCTTAGGCCTCGCTTCAACGATGGTCGTGTGCATCTCCTTCGAGCATGCAGCCAGCCGCAGGGCGGTCAACATATCCATACACAAACAACAGAGGTCCAGGATGTCACTGGGGAGATTACTCCAATTGCGGCTCATATGGATGTTGCACGGTTCGCGTTCGGCCATGGTGGAGTTTGGAAGGGGGCTTGATTTACGGGGGAGAAGGATGTCGGTGCTGGAGCGCCTAGCGAGGGAATAGTGGTACTGGGGGAGGCGAGTGAGGCGACGCTACACGGGGGCACACTGAGATGGAGACGGAGACGGAGACGGAGAAGGAGATGGAGATGGAGTGGTGCTATGGGAGCGGAGAGGGAGACAAGGTGAGGCGCCAATGCGTTGTACAGCGGCGGTGATAGACTGCACAGTGCACAGGGTGAGGCTGACTTTGGTAACCCGAACACGCTGCCTCGCCTAGACTATTGTCAGGCGCAGGGTGTTGTCACTTCACTTTGAGGACCGGGTGAATAGTATTTTGACCATCAAGGGTACCACAGTTGTACTACTACTACTAGTAGGAACATGAGTACTCCAGTATTGTATAGCGGAAATAGGTCTCCCGTGCTAGCATGCCTGTTCACTTCATCGTTGAGGTATCATCCATATTGAGAGCAGAACCAAATTCTCGTGCATGCCCAATCAACGCCCTGCCGCGATGCATGCAGTGGTCGTTCTCGTGCATCAAGGACGGCATGCATATCGTTCCACACTTGAGAAGAGGAATGGAAAGGTAGAACGCGGCAGCAGAGGAAGAGAACGCTGGCTAACGAGGTTGGGAGGGGATCGAGCAGGAAGTTAATGCTCCATGCCTAAAGGTTTTGGGAAAACCTGATTTTCATAAGGTGACTTATACTCACCTAAACGGAGGGAGTATTCCTTAACCAGAGAATGTTGTGTCTCCCACTCACGGGCTCAAAAAAAGCTACGACACATTTTTATCTGTTTGCATAGGTCCCACCTATCAGGAAGGATGGGCACGTACACGAACAGGTACGAATCCTCAGTCCACCCACATAGCCTTTTCGTTTAGTCTACCTAGCCGTCTAATCAACTGCCTGCATGCCACTTCTCCCATTTACTTCTCCATCGGGAACCGATTCGCCTCGGCTTCTTCACCTCCCCCTCGTCTTCATTTGCATCCAAACCCCACTGCGTTCACATTGTTTTAACCTCTTTAAATAATCATCTACTACTTCAGTTAGACTAGCCATCTAATCTTAATTCTCCAAACCATAGCCCTCCGTTCCAGCGGTTTCAAATGGCGAAAGAGATCGAGATGCAGGTTTTTAGCATCCAACATGTCCTCGTCGAAGGCTCGATGCGCATAGTTGCCATCGTCACCGTCAACCCAAGGGTTGTTCGGCAGTGGATCAACAATGTATCCAACTCCCTCGAAAAGGAAGAGACGAGGGTCATCAGTCTCGACGCAGAGTACACGGAGCGTGTCCCTGGGAAGATCCAGCATGCCGCTATCCTTCAGCTGTGCCTCGAAGATGATGTTTTGGTGTACCACATCAAACACTCGCCCTCCATACCAGGTGAGCTTCACAATTTCTTGTCTCGGGAGGACGTATACTTCTGTGGGGCAGCCATCGAAGGGGACAAACAAAAGCTGGAGCCGTACAACCTTGATTTGAAAAGCATCGCTGACCTACAAACCAGAATCAAAATTCCAGCAGAATATTGTGCTAAACAGACACCATCCCTATTCGACATAGCAAATTTTGTGCTCGGTACAAATCTTCAGAAGGGTGACGAGACGGTGGCATTAAGGTCGTCTGGATGGGAGAATTATCCCTTGACGTACGAGCGGATAAAATATGCTACCCTCGATGCCCATGTGAGTTTCGAGATAGCTGCAAGGTCCAGAGAGCTTGTTGCAAAGCCGTCTCCCACGGAGAATGAGAACAAGAAGAAGGAGAAGAAGAAGAAGAAGAAGAAGAAGAAGAAGAAAACGCTGCACCAGCAGGAGGGCATTACGGATGGATGAACTATTTCCTCTCTTGTAAAAAAAATTATTCCCTCTCGGTGTATATTAATATGGATGGACTATTTCGATGGTGTGCATGTCTTTGGAACAGAGTAGTAGCGTGGGTCCGCTCGACTATAAGGAACTATTTATCCACATATATAGCTTTCTCTGCTACTCCTTCCAGTGATCGGTATACAGTGCATGTGTCCGTAGACAGGACAGCTTGTCCATGGAAGTTCAACTACGGCGACCATCACGTTTCATCTCGCGATTCCCACGACGCCTTTCCAACCCACGGCACCACGCCCCCCGACGTGCGCCTCACCCCTCTCAGCCGCACCGCCCCTCTGCCTTTGTGTGCATGACATGTGGGCCACCTAAAATGCGGCAAGCATCAAGTTTCTACCACGGCCACCCGCGATTCCCACGACGCCGCTCGAATCCATGAAACCACATGTCCCCCGACCTGCGGCTCACCCCTCTTGGCCCCACTTCCCCTCTGCCTTCGGGAGCATTACATGTGGACCAGTCACCTATCGGGTCCACATGTTATTGACTCAAAGGTAGGTGTAGTAAGGCGCTGAAGCTCAGTCCCGACGGCCCTGAGAGGGAAATGTAACTCCTGCGCCAGGGCTTGTGGTGCTCCCGCAGCATGAACTCGTGCCAAACTCGAGATTTGTTTCTTTACTATACATGCACGCAACGATTTAATGGACATTGTAATCTCAACATGTGATGGGGAGCTCTGAATTTGAATTTGAAACTTATAAAACGAAAAGATTCAAAACAAATAAACTGGGAGAGAGGGAGTATATCGTAGGATGTGTCCCATACAAAATAAGTCCCCTGGTTTGTCACCGCGAAGATGCGGTTAGAAAGGAGCACAGCGTCTTCCTACTCGTACGGCAACAAATCGGCCGCAGACAGCATGGTCCGCCTTTGACCGCCATGTGCAAGGTTCGTGCTATCTTTTATTCAATCTCACCGTGGTTCCATCGTACCAATTCATGCGGTGGCCCGTTGCATGGCTGATCCCAATGTTGGACAAAGGTTCTACGGGAATGGTGTCACCGTTGTAAATGTTGTGCAAATTGATGTTGGTACCCTCCCGTACATATGCAAGCCAATCTCCACTCGCACCGAGCCTAGCCTGTGAAACAGTGGGCAGGGGGAGAATTAGGAAATGGACACGGAAGTAGTCTTTAGAATGCATTTACTACGTGACCAAACTCATCTTACCTGCTCATCAGAGGAAATTCGAGTGCCCCTCGATGTCGGCATCTCAAGGGGCGTCAACTTGCAACTACGGCCACGCCGCGCTGGAGAGACCCCCAAGGAAACATCCTCGTGCATTCCACGGAACATCAAGATGCATTTGTATGAGTAGTTTATCTTGTGCGAGAAAAGGATGAACGAGGGAAGGCCTCTAGAGATAGAGATGGACACTACTACTACCAATGTGCTGGCCCGTGTGTTGCAATGGATCCAAACTAGTAGAATAATACTTGTTCACGTGCTTGAAATATAAACACTCTAGTTTTGATATACATGTGTCAGCAGACACGACAGCTTGTCCATGGAAGTTGAACCACAGCGACCATCGCGTTTCTTGTTTCTACCACTGCCACACCTACACGCGATTCCCACGACGCCGCTCCAACCCACGGCACAATGTCCCCCGACGTGGACATGGATCCTCTGACGTGGCTATCACTGCCTTGCCCTGCCTTTCCTTCGCTGACAGGTGGGACCCACACTTATGGGTCCCACATGTGAGTGACAGAATGGTAGGATTGTTCGTGCCCCTCATCCCTCTTGGCCCCACCGCTCCTCTGCCTTTGTGTGCATGACATGCGGGCCAGCTGAACTGCGGCGACCATCAACTTTCTACCCCAGAGACACCCGATTGGACGCTGTTTGCCTGCTCTGCTGCTGTGCTCCAATCTGTACTCCCGCACCATCAAATTTTCATCCAGCGGCTGTGACACATTTCGTCCTGGGCATCAAGCCTCAGCTGGATTACTTATCTACTACAAGTTGTACCCGCCGGTGTGGCCATCTACGCCGCATAACGCCCCGACGCCCAGCTGTGGTGCCCTCGCCACCGCCACGCCACCACCAGCCGGTTCATCTCGAACGAGTGAGTCGCGAACCACGCCACCACCATGAGAATGACATGTGGGCCAGCCGCATTTAAGGCCCACATGTCATTGACTCATAGGCCGGGCACTAAGCCACTGAAGTTTGGTCCCGTGGGCCCCGAGAGGAAAATGTAACTCCTGCGGCAGGCCTTGTGTTGCTCCCGCAGTACGAGCTCGTGCCAAAACTGGAATTTGTTTCTTACTACTACTAGTACTAGTAGGAAGGTACACGTGCATTGCACGCATGAGATTCTGGTGGTTTGTGCATTATGCTTCTACATGTGGAGTTTTCTGGATTCTAACATGTGGCAAAATTTGGTGGAATGCAAGGTTAGGCAAGTTTGATTAACTTAGGTGAGTGTTTTGTTCAAGCCACACCTTAGGCAAGCTAGACTGGCCCCACATGACATATACACAAAAAATGTGGCAAGATTCCCTTAGGGTTGCCAACTTGTGGCAAAATTTGGTGGAATGTAAGGTTAGGCAAGTTTGATTAACTTAGGTGAGTGTTTAGTTCAAGCCACACCTTAGGCAAGCCACACTGGCCCCACATGACATACACACAAAAAATGTGGCAAGATTCCCTTAGGCTTGCCAACTTGTGGCAAAATTTGGTGGAATGTAAGGTTACAAGTTTGATTAACTTAGGTGAGTGTTTGGTTCAAGCCACGCCTTAGGCAAGCCACACTGGCCCCACATGACATACACACAAAAAATGTGGCAAGATTCCCTTAGGCTTGCCAACTTGTGGCTCTCATTTTGAAGAACTTATTAATAACTTTGCCCGAACTTACTTGTGGCAAAGTTAGTCATGAATTAAGTTCAACCATGGAGTCTTCTAGATTATACATGTGGCAGAATCTGGTGGATGATATCCAATGGCCAGTAGTGCTCGGATTTGCCATCTTTGTACCATCGGATTGGCTTCATCCAACGACCAACTTTCAAAGTTTTTCACACACTATATAGGGGGTATAGATATAGATGTGCCGGTCCGTTGCAATGGATCCAAAGTATATCTATTTAGTGGAGTGCACCCTAAACAAATTATCTATTTATTTTTCTCTAACCTTCCGTAGCCATGCAACCAAGCCACATAAGCTTCATGGGTGCCCCCCACATCATATTATTCATACTATGTTGATTGAAAAAAAGATGAATTACCCAAAACAAGATCTTCCCTTTTTTGTTCCTACGATGTTGTGTTGTGCACGTATCTACTAGTTGTATAGTGGTAGTACTAGTAATATAATAGTATTAGGAGTACAAACTTGGTAGGAGTGGTACTAATACGGAATGCTCCTACTCTATCAACGAGCCCCGTCTGACACAAAATTTCTTGGCTTCCGTGCTACAGCTAGATCTTCCCCTTGTTTCTGTTTTCCAACCCGGCGGCGGGCGGGGTGTCGGTTTGCTCAACGGGCGGTCCCACATGAAAGTGAAAATGCTAGGCTGTAGGAAACATGCCTTCCCTAAGCTATGTGTCGTGCCGGACGGGCCGTGTTGTACTCCCGATTCCCTGGCGTGTGGGGGTGCGATGCAAATGTAGCAGGCCTTTTCCTTTTACTTGCAATGTGCCCCGTGCGTTGGGACAGATCCAAACTAGTAGAATAGTAGTATTTGTTCACAAACTTTAAAGAAATCACTATTGTTTTGATATACTCCTAATTTATTACTCCCTCCATACCTAAATATTTATCTTTTTTGAGATTTCAAATGGACTATCACATACGGATTATATAGACATATTCTAGTGTTTCTACTACCTCTCTCTCAGTTTACAGGGCATGCGCGTACCGCTAGGTTGTCAATTTGACCAACCTAATACAAGTCATATATTACAAAAAATATACCAACATAAACTTCGGAGTTTCTACTTTCAAAAGATATAATTTTTGTGTTATATAGTTTATATTAGGGTAATAAAATTGGTAACCTAGCTATACGCGCTGGACTTGTAAACTGAAACGGAGGTAGTAGCAAGATGCCCGCGCGTTGCACGAAGTTGATGGAAAAGGTAAGCACAACTTATAGATTGACGAATGGAGTACTAGTTATAGTGATGCATATAATTAAGCAAAGGGATCGCACATGTAGGTATTGACTAGAACAAGAATGCAACAGCACAATAAGAATTAAGGCTAGGATGATGCGATCGCAGTGGTGGTTACAGAAGGCAAGAAGAAAGATGGATCCATGAATGTACGACCTCCTCCTCAACTTAGTGCGTCGGGCCACCGTCCGGCGGCTAAGGAGCGGCAACTTTTGTGGCGAGGTCGAGGTGCTTCTCAACAAAGGCATCCAAGGCTTCCAGCCGATTGAGGAAGGCCAACGTCATAGCGTCCTCACTGGCCTTGTAGATACCTATGTACACGATTTGCTCATATGCGTAGATGTGTAGGTCGACGAATTCTTGCAGGGTGAGGCGCCTCGCGGCGAGCGCGACCTCCAGGTGGACATTCTTCGTGGCGTCAGCGGGCAGTCGCAGGGCCACCAGTGCTTGAAAGAGGTTCCGGCCATGGAGTCCGATTAGGGTGGCAGGCAATGAGGAGCCCGGGCGCGCGGGCTGGAGGAGTACGGCGATGTCGTCCGCGAGCTTCTTGAGGACGGTGAACTTGTTGCTGGTGGCAACGATCATCTGATCCAACTGAGAGTCGTAGTTGGCATCGACGGCGGCCATCCACCAGCCGGTCTCCAACACCGTCTGGAGACGATCCTCGGCGCTATGCCGCAGGCCGGTGTCGTGAACCATCTGGCGCAGCCACTGACCGCTCACGCGCATCGCCGCCATGTGTCTGGAGCGAGCTCTTTTGCGCTTAGTGTAGGTGCTTAGGCAAGTGCTTAGGTGTGTACGATGTGGTAGATGCATTGGAATGGAGGAGGGGCGCCTTTATATGAGGGCAATGAGGGCAAACTGCGTTGCATTCACATCGTGCAGCCTCTTTTCCCGGACCTCCTTCCATTACTTCCCTCATGCATTAATTGAAGGAGGATGCATTGGCTGTTCAACATATCGGGAACTGCTACTCCCTCCCTCGTCTGCATTAAAGGTGTATCGGGAACTGCGCCGCCCGCTATCAAATCGAATACTCCCTCCGTCTAGGTGAGTATAATAAGTCATCTTACGAAAACCAAATACTAGTAAGACTAGCCACCGTGAGAGTAACTTCAGCAGTAACATCGAGTCCAACTCAACAAATTTGCTTATGTGGCTAGTTACTGCAACATCACATGTCCCAATGCAATATGAGTTTATAAGCTAATAAATGAAGCTTTGCATGTTACCACACTTATGTTACTACTACCTTTGTCCGGGTTTATTGGTCCCCATTGTATTTCGTGCCAAATTTTGACCATAGATTAAACTAAGAAAATGTTCACGCATGTCACCAAACATTATATTTTTCAAAACTATGTTCAAAGATGAATCCAATGAGATAATTTTTCTTGACATGCATTAACATTTTGTTAGTTAAATCTTTAGTCAAAATTTGGCACAAACTATAAAAGGGACCTATAAACTATAAAATTTCACGAGCGCTCTCTATATGTACCACCTTTTTTTTAATTTCAAGTTTTGCTCCATGGCACAATCCATCGATACTACAACTGTACAAAAGTGGAGTATATACATTTTTTAAAAGGATAGAGGGCGGGGCAGTCTAGCTCGGTCGGTTTCATGAGAGGCGAGGGCCTTTGTGATTTGACGGCTCATTAATGATGTCAAATCGAAAAGTACTGTGCCGCCCGCTACACGCCCGGCGCCTCCATTAAACCCCTCCGTTAAACCCGCATGCAAACCGAGAATCCTACTCCGGCCACATGTCCGTTCATGAGCGGGCCGGAATTAAACGCAACACCGGCCGAGCTCCTCCCGTCCACCCTCAGTTTAAACGAGGCCGGACGCCGGCCAAGATCCTACCGTCCACCCTCTATTTACACGAGGCCAGACAGATAGCGGGCAAGAATCGCACCCCTCCGCCGCTCCCCCATCTCCTCCTTCACCATTTTCTCCACCCTTCCGATGGCTTCCGATGAGCCGTTCTCCGGCATATACCCGGCTGGGTGGCCCACCAAGCCCTCCGGATACAGGCGAGGCCCCTCGGTGCTTCACCAACCTCGCTTGGCCCGACGGAGCCAGTTGCCGCCCCAAGCAGGCACGTGGTTCAGCAACTCGCCACTCCGATTCAGCTCGATGAGGAGTGGTGAGTTGCTCCACGCTGGCACAGCGGCGAGCATGCCGGTATGGGCGCCGTCGCTGTCACGTTTTACCGCGCCACCAGTGTCTGCGGTGGCCGCGCCTCCCGTGTCTGTGGGCGCGTCTCCCGTGCCTGCGGCAGCGCCATGCAGGCAGAGACAGAAGCCGGGTGCGTGGAGAGCGACCAGTCGGTGGCCAGCTTCTCCCTGTCCGCCGCCATCATCGAGGAGAAGTAGAACACGGGAGGCCGCCGCCACTTGGGACCCATGAAGGCCACCGCCGAGGTGACGACCGCGGATTCAGGTTGTTTGTTTGCTGCTTCGTCTCTTCCGAGGACCTTCGTCGACCCCGCAAGTTTCTGACGGACATGAGGAAGACAAAGGGATCCGCGGGCGGCCATTTAGAACTAAAATAAGTCTAGATATATCCATTTCTAGGACAAGTATTTCCGGACGGAGGGAGTATTAATTATACAAGAGAGATGGATTGGCACCTCTTAGTTCATGTAAATGTAATGAAATCCATCATGTTTATATGAAGATCCGGCTTTTTTATACGAAATCCTTCATGCTTATATGAAATCATTCCATGTTTGCACGAATTTCATCTGGCTGGTTAGAGTTGGAAAAATGTATGCCGCTGGCGTTTGATGTCGTCCTCCGCGGAAGGAAGCGGTAGGAAATTTGCCGGCTGCCGTTGGAGATGCTCTTTATGCTGGAAATAATAGAGTGACATCCAATTCATTTGAGTTAATTGCCTGTATGATTGTCCCTCTATAAAAAGTTAATTGCATGTAGAGTGTACACGTGACTTGCAGGGTGGCTACAGCTTCGTACAGAAAGTTAAAAAGAAACAAGTCCATCCTTAATATTCTAAGTACTCCGTGGGTTCCACTGTCAGTACAGTAGCGAAAGAAGTATATATTAAATAAGTAGAGTAATATATAATATACAAATCTAAAGTTAAAAGACAGATCGAACTCATGTCATCTCGTTGCGAGCATCCGGCGCTAACCAGCCCAGCACATTTTTGTTGTAGACCATGCTAACCAGCCCCGTCTACTCTTATATATACTCCATTCGTTCCTAAATATTTGTCTTTTTCAGATTTCAAATGGACTACCACATACGGATATGTATGTAGACATATTTCAGAGTGTAGATTCACTCATTTTGCTACGTATGTCTTTTCAGGAAGGGGTCAGATTTGTCCTTGATTTATTTATGAGGTATCCAGATGGCACTGCACCGCCAAGAAAAGAGGGTAACATCAAAATTATGGACTACTTTGTTGAGTATGTTGGTAAGGTCCGGTCATAGTCACTTGTTGAAATCTCTAAAAAGACAAATACTCCCTCCGTCCGGAAATACTTGTCATCAAAATGGATAAAAGGAAATGTATCTAGACGTATTTTAGTTTTAGATACATCTATTTTTATCCATTTTGATGACAAGTATTTTCGGACGGAGGGAGTAGAAAACATAGTTGGTGATGATGGTGTGCGTGCCATCCTGGAATATAGGCCGTCGGATTTATCTCTAATGGATAGGAAGGAAACTATGGCAATTTTGCAAAAATATACCCACACGTCTCTCCACGTTCGCAAATAAGGCCTTCCCTCGTTCAGCCTTTTCTCTCACAAGATAAACTACTCATACAAATGCATCTTGATGTTCCATTCAACGCACGGGCACCTAGCTAATTTCTTTTAAAGTAGTTGCTGCGATAATTGGGTTGAAGTGATATGTTTTATGTCTACCCCGAATGTTTTCAGATTCACTAGTAGTAACAAAGAAAAGGTTGGCTTGTTAATTAATAGAAAACAGGGTGAAAACTATCACATGAGGCCGGATAAAACAAGGCACACTGGGTTCAGCGTCATCGTCACTACAGTTGTGCGCGCGCGAGAAGTCTAGATATTGAGGGGCTACCGAGCGAGGCACCGAGACACAATGTTTTAGAGAGAAACCAATTGACAGATTATAATCAGATCGAGTTGTCACCCTTCTGCTGTCATTGCTGGGGGGAGGGAGAGAAAGATGTATCGAGAGTATGCGCGGTAGGCACAGAGGCACAACTAGCGAGTGTGTGTGTGTGTGTTTGAAAGAGGAGTCGATAGATTATTATCAAGATCGATGTGCCACCCTACTCCTTCAGTGCCTGGTAGTGTGTGTGTGTATGTTTGAGAGAGAATCCAGTCGATAGATTAGTATCAAGATCGAGGTGTCACCCTACTCCTTCTGTGCCGGGTAGTGTGTGTGTGTGTGTGTGTGTGTGTGTGTGTGTGTGTGTGTGTGTGTTTGAGAGAGAAGCCAGACGATAGATTAGTATCAAGATCGAGGTGTCACCCTACTCCTTCGCTGTTGGGAAGTGTGTGGGGGCTGGGGGAGGTGGCAGTGACACTCACATATCTCTACTCTTATAAAAAATAGAGTTGGTGATGATGGTGTTCCTACCATCCTGCAATATAGGCCATCCGATTTATATCCGACGGACTTGAAGGAAAATATGGCAATTTTGCAAAAAGATACCCACACCCCTCTCCGCATTTGCCAATAAGGCATTCCCTCGTTCATCCTTTTCCCCCACAAGATAAACTTCTCATACAAATGCATCTTGATGTTCCGTTCAACGCACATGGGCATCTTGCTAGTAGGGAGAAGGAGTTTGTTTGACATATATCTAGCTATACTAAGGGATAGGTAGATAGCATATGTGTGAGAGACATTATTATACTTTGAGACATTAGTGGTTGTGGGTGGGCAGAATTAAAGGGGTGGGTGCGTTAGACATAGAGAGCGTGTGTGTTTCTGTGTGAGAGCCTTGTAGGATGGGGTAGAAAGACGAATTTAACCCTGACGGAGGGAGAGAAATACACGAAGTGCGTGTGTGTGATTCCGACGCCCACAGGGAAATGAGATATGTATGCATGTGAGAGAGATTGCACAATTCATTCACGTATCACTATCTAGCAACCGTGGACGTGCATCGCTTGAACATAAGTCAATATCTACTTCGTATCGTGGCCAAAGGTACAATATCGATTCAATGCTATAAAGATTGGACACTCACATATCACATTTTTTTCTATTTAAATAAACCTTTTTCAGTTGTGCATGCCAATGTTACAGTGATGTTTCTTCAAACAACTAATGTAACTATCATGCATATGCACCATTGTTACTCTTGCATTCAAATTCATTAGTCTTGGATGACTTAAGTTTCTATTTTGAAGTAATATATATGTAATATTCATATATGAATTCAACGGTTATGCAGTTTATGAAATGGAGGCTATGTAATCGTATGAGGTAACACTTTTAAGTAGCTAACTACAATATCCATTTCTTGTTGTGCGCCTCAACACTAACACGTCAATGCATTATGTTTAAAGTAAATAACCAATGGCATTAAATTATCTATTTACAGGAGAAATACATAGGTTGAGCGTTTGATCCCTTTTTTTTGTGAACGCGCCACTACACCCGTACGATTGGCCGCGCCCATGTGAACGTCCAAGTTATCGGCGCATCATCCCGAGTTATTGTCTTTTTTCTGGGGTGGACTTCACACTAGTTATTAACTGCTGACGCGTGCCCCGTGTACACAGTCTAGCATGACCTTCCCTCTAGCACGGTCCAAAATTAGTTGAAATTGGATACGAACGATCCCGCAGGCAGCAAAATCTCCCGCCTCCTTCTAAAATTTCCGCCACCTTAGTCTTTAGCATGCAAAATCCCCCTTTTGTCCTTTGTGCATGGAGACCAACAGTTACAATACCGCCCTCATCTACATGATAGCTCGGGGCTGCTTTGGTAATTTTCAGTTCCCCCCACTACACGCCACCCCCATTTCCTCTCCCCTCCTCCCGCAGAAATGACTAACTCCACAGCACCAGAGCATCTTACATCACGCCGTCCATACTTCATCGCCCTTTCTCCCCTCCCCTCTCGAAACCCTAGACTGCTCATCCACCGGCATACCATAGCCCATTCACTGCCAGCGGCGTCCACCTCGCCGGATCTACTTCTGCGGCCACATCTACCCCTCCCACCTCCCCTAGAAACAAGTAGACTGCTCATCCATCACTGTACCACAGCCCATTCAGTGTCGGCCTTGTCCACGGCGCCAGATCTGCTTCACCGGTACTCTCATCAACCGCCGCGCATATGCAGCGGCTCATTCATACTCCCCACCAGAGACGCTTCGTCCACACCCCCCGGAGTCGCCCCACCGACGCCCCTGTCGACGGCCTCTGATCCTCTTCGCCAACACCTTCCTTCAACCCTACCGGAGGTGCTTCGCCGACACCTTCCTCAACCCTACCGGAGCCGCTTCTCCGACACCAGCGTCAACCCTACCGGAGTAGCTTCGCCTATACCATTCTCAACCCTACCAGGGCCGCTTTGCCAACTCACAAGTCCACGGCCTCAGATCCACTTCCTCGCACCCTCATCCAACCTACCGGAGCAGCTTCTGACGCCCCGTCCACGGCCGCAGAACCGCATCGTCGACACCACCCTTAACCCAACCACTGGAGCAGCTTCTGACGCCCCGTCCACGGCCGCAGATCCGCATCATCGACACCATCCTTAACCCAACCACCGGAGCAGCTTCTGACGTCCCGTCCATAGCTGCAGATCCGCGTCGTCGACACCATCCTTAACCCAACCACCGCAGCAGCTTCACCTATGCCCTCGTCCACGGCCAGAGATCCACTTCGCCCACACCGTAGTCCACCCTACCGGAGCCGCTCCACAAACACCCTACTCGACGGTTCTAGATCTCCTTACCGGAACCCGACAGCCAGTGCAGCGTCATCACCCTCAACGTTTCTAACCTGATTCCCACCATCTGGAGAGATGCCAAGCACCCGCCACGGCCTAGGTACTTGTCACCTTTAAACCCGTCCAGCATCACCTGCCCGATGTACTTCAAATATACTAACCAGTCGCTGTTACCTGTTTTGCAGCTGGCAAAAACTACAAGGACGATTTTCTTCTAGATCCAACAGCTTGGCCAACCAAGATCCTGGACTAAGGCATTGCTATGATCTTGTAAGCGCGTGTCTCTCTCTTGTATTGTTCTGTGCCTGCCAGCGTGCTTTGCTAGGATTTTCGACCAGTAATCCCTTTGTGCAGACAATGATTTCTACTACTGGCTGCTAAATTAGATATGTAGATGTCATACATGATACTACCTCGTACCTCTGTTCCTAAATATAAGTCTTTCTAGAGATTCCACTATAGGCTACATATATACAGAGCAAAATGAGTGAATCTACACTCAAAATGCATCTATATACATCTGTATGTGGTCCACACTAGAATCTCTACAAAGACATATATTTAGGAACAGGGGCGGTACATTACACAAAATCGTAGGGGGCATGTAGGAATTCCAGTGCACTACATTAGGCTCCCTTAGAGTGCCTGTCAGTCTAGCATACAGAGTCATGGCTAGTTTATGCTACGCACACAATCGTTAATTGGTGGTTTAAATATGTGCAAGGGATATGCAATGTAGTATCATGTAGAGATGTCTGAAATTAGCCATGTCAACTTGCAGATAGGGTTACACAATGAAAAAGTACAAGATGTATGTGGCAATTTCATGGAACATCGCAAAAAAAGGAGAGGCGGCGGTGAGCCTATACAGTGTGCTATGGTACGTCACTCCTCCATTGCAATCATCGTGACATGTTATTTGTATGCTAGTTCTATTAGCCAAGTTTCTTAGGGACAGTTATTACGAGTTATCCTAAGAAAATAAGCACCTCTGAATATAAGCTCCATGTAATACGCCAACCAGTTCTTTTCATTGCGTTTTCAGCTTATCTTTGGTATGATCAGTGGAAAGTCTAGATTGCATTATATATATTTTTCATTTTACTGCACATATAGAAATTAGTTTGACTTGCAAACATCACAAATTGAACCCAGTGCAGTAATTAATATGATAGGAAAACAGACCATCACTATTTGCTCAAAATGCAAATACAAAGATACCATCTACTTGGCACAATCTACTTTGGTCAATGTTTTCCATAGAGATCCCATTGCCTAATTTAAACGAAGAACGCATGACCCACATTTAAATGAAGAACAATTATTTGTTGAAATTCGATGTTCCAAGTGGCTGGTTATTATCATATAGTAGCACCACCTAAAAGCATCATATAGCAGTAGCAGCAGCTCATAGCAACTCATCATATAGCAGCAGCAGTCTGCAATTCATCATATACCAGCAGCAGCTCCTAGCAATTCATCGTATAGCAGCAGCAGGATCAGCTCATAGCAATTCATCATATAGCAGCAGCGGGAGCAGCGAGTAGCAACTCATCATATAGCAGCAGCAGCAGCAGCTCATAGCAACTCATCATATAGCAGCAGCAGTCTGCAATTCATCATATACCAGCAGCAGCTCATAGCAATTCATCATATAGCAGCAGCAGGAGCAGCTCATAGCAATTCATCATATAGCAGCAGCAGGAGCAGCTTGTAGCAACTCATCATATAGCAGCAGCAGCAGCTCATAGCAATTCATCATATAGCAGCAGCAGCAGCTCATAGCAACTCATCATACAGCAGCAGCAGCTCATAGCAACTCATCATACAGCAGGAGCAGCTTGTAGCAACTCATCATATAGCAGCAGCAGCAGCTCATAGCAATTCATCATATAGCAGCAGCAGCAGCTCATAGCAACTCATCATACAGCAGCAGCAGCTCATAGCAATTCATCCTATAGCAGCAGCAGAAGCAGCTCATAGCAATTCATCGTATAGTGGATCAGAATGAAAATTTGGCAAAAAAATCAGAGGAGATCCTCACCTTGTTGGATGAGCTCAACCTTCAACAGCACCTCAAGGCCATGGCCTGGGAGGAGGGGAGGGGGAACAAGGTGCCTTCTGCCGCAGTGTGGCATCAGCCGTAGTTGTGCAGCGCCCGCTGGAGTAGTGTGTTGGACGAACCATAGTGGAGCAGCTGCTGGAGACCAGGAGAATGAGGGGCGGCGCCAGAGGGAGGAGCAGCCAGGGAGATTTGCCCCTACCCGCCGACCATTTAGCCTAGCTGGACATAGCATCGTCGAGGACCAGGCCAGATGGGACCAGTGGAGATGGCTCGCTGGAGGAACCCTAGTGCGGCAGGCAGGGGATCGAGGTAGAGGGAAAGGGGAGAGGAGATGGAAGCGGGCAGGGCAATGAATGCTTGTGTGTTTGTTTTTACTTGAGGGTCAGGTGTGACACAGGCGTTAGCAGTTGCATTTTGAGTGTAATATAGGCAGACAACAGAGTCATTTCACTATTCCCGTTCCCTTCAATTTTTAGTGAGGTTCTATCCGAAACACCCCCCTCCAAAGCGAAATTAGTTAAGCCCAAGCCCATAACTCAAAAATGACTTCTTTACATCTTTTATGGCTTATTTTGACAATATACCCTGAAAAGGCGGAATCGAACTGGCCCTTAACCTGCAATTCAATTGTGCGTGCAATGATGAATCACTCCTGCCTGCTATCTGTACATTTAGGCATCATCATACATGGCATAACCTAATACATGTTCATTCCATTGTAGAATCTGGAATATGCAATGTTTATGTTAGTTCATACGTTGCACATGATATTTAAATGTCCCTTAAATCTAGTCAGTCAAGTGATGGTCTTTAAGCCTCCTTCTTTGCTTCTTTTCTTGATATGTAAGATTTACTCCCACATCTGTTCAATTGCTTGTTTGCATCAGCCAGCCATACTAGGACTGTTTGCTTTGATTACTTGCTGTTCTTGACCTAACACTCTAACAGAGCTTGTCAACGATTTAAACACTAAGGGCTGCTGTAGTGGGGCCTTGTCTAACTCATAGGTGAATAAAGGTTTGGCTGTACACTACAGTAGGCTCTCCAAGAGTAGCTGGAGATCCAGTTCAAAGGTATGCCTAGTTTTTACATAGTGCAGACATAGTAAATGCTCATTTCATTGTGTGCAAGTGCAAGAGATGAGGCATGTTTCATTATGTGGTGTTGTTTTGTTATAATCTCATCCTTTTGTGTTCACAGACTGGAAAGTATGCATATTTATCTTCCAAGGAGACGAGTAACTAGTTTGTGTCACCTTGCAGAGGGGGTGCAATGAAGATAAGATTCAGGATTTCCAAGTACAAGATGTTAGGAAGGAGCCTTGCAAGAGAAGTAGGAGATGCACTGAGCCTCTTCAACCTGCTAAGGTAAGTCACTGTATGCAACTCAATAGTTCAATTCCTTGCTTGTTTCAGGCATAGTTAATTTTCTCTTTTCAATTGCTTTATTTGTCCTGATTTAATGAGATGCCCAAATAATTATGCCTGATGTTCGGTACTTGTATCACTATTAGTTGACATAATTAAAGGCCTTACCATTTAATTACTCTGCCGAAGTGTGCCTGAAGCTTTGAAGTCTATTAACCAACTATTATTGCATGAGGCTCACAATCTAGTTTATACTATGCTAATGATTGCATAGTTTTGCCTGTTGTAGTATGTTTGTATGAAACCCTCTATTATTCATTATGCTCCCTAAGACTTTAATTGAGGTAAAGAATGGCCAACTGCTTGCTTACTTATACGCAACGTGCTGTCTAAATTTGTAACTTGTCTGTGTTTTCGATTGGGCCCCACCATCATGCTCCTCTGGTGAGCTAAGAGGGATTTCTGTATGCAGGCTGCACAGACTATCTTTTTTATAATTATTAAAATATCACCTGCTTATGCTTCATGACGTGTAACATTTTTTTTGTGAAAGTGACGTGTAACATTATTGTTAGTCCTGTTTTGCCATGTAGTACAAAATAGTGTCTTGTTCGCTTCACTGTTGTAACTATATTTTTGCCCTAGTCATGTGTACTTACAGAAACATTTCAGGATGAAGTGACATCAACACAAAAATCTGCGAGCAGTGCGGCATGGCCGTTACCGAATGATTATGGATTGGAATTGGAATGTGCTGATGTTCTCGAGCATCAACTAGAGGTTGCAAGTCAACGTGTACATGATTGTCAACGTATAATCAACAAGTTGAGACTGGACATGCAGGTATTAGATGCAGGAGTCAAAAAAATGAAACAAGACACCGAGGTAACCATGAAGGAATTGGAGATTTTGCAGACTGAAATTTGTGCTATATGAATCCGGCCAATCCTATTTTCTGAAGAGATTACAGTTCAAATGGAGTTAAGTTGATGCGCGTCCATGATGTATGAGTCGTATTTGCCCAGTGTATGTAATTTGTTGTTTGTGTATGCTTTATTATCACCTGTGTCATACCATAATACCCAGTGGGTATAATCAGCTGTAATTTCTTTATTGTATAGTGTAGGATTATTCTACCTTTCTATGCCTTGATCTCTTTGTTGTATAGTGTATGCTTTTTAGAGGTGATAGTATTGAGTAGGATAATTCTTTGAATATGCTATATCGTTCAAACGGGGGACAACTCGCCCAACCGTGGGCCTTCTACGTCTCGTAGGATCCATGGGCCTTCTACGCCTCGTAGGATCCATGGGCCTTCTACATCTTGCAGGATCCATGGGCCTTCTACGTCTCGCAGTGTCCATGGGCCTTCTACGTCTCGCAGGGTCCATGGGCCTTCTACGTCACGTAGGATCCATGGGCCTCCGACTCATTTATGGGTCTTGTACTGGCCTTTAATGGGCCGTAGACGGGCCTATAATGGAAAATCGTACGTTTTATTGGCTGACCATAACGGGCCGTTAATAGGCCGTATTTGGTGATGCTATGAAAATGGCCCAACAGACTAACGGACCACAAACGGGCCGACTGTAACGACGGGCTGAATTTGGCCCACAAGCAGAAAATGACAGTAACGGGCCGTAAGTAACCGAATGCTGCAAATAAGCTGAAGAATAAATGGGCGCTGAGAAGGCCGAAAGATAACATGGGTTGTAAACGGCCAAACTGAATAACGGGCCCTTAATGGGTATAAAGCGATACACTGTTCATTACGGGCCAGTTTCACCACGGGCTGTTTATGGGTCTAAAGTAATACACTGTTCATCACGGGCCAGTTTCACCACAGGCCGTTAATAGGCCAAGAGTTACATAGGGCCTCATATGGGCCGAAAGACGTCATGGGCCATACATGGCCAGAAGTGAAAACGGGCTGGAATCATATTGGATGGCCCAGATGACGCTACTGGGCCTAATTCGGATAGGGCTTAATGGGCCTTGGGTTAGCGGGCTATAAATGGGATATATGCGAACATGCCGTTAACAGGCTTCCCATGGGCCGGCCCGTCACCTTTTGAACAAGTCAAACGGGCCGGCCTTTTCACAGGAATGAGCCTTTGTTGGGCCCTGCCACGTGTCGACGTATCATAGGCGCCTTCTGTCCAATGAGTGGATGACATCTGTCCCAACAATGAGCCGACACGTGTTTCCTCCAGCCAATGATGATTTTACACGTGGAAAATCCCCATTGGTCGGGGCTGTTAATGGGTTATTGTCGTGGATTTGTCACGGTAGATATCCTAGTGAAAGGAATTAGTCGTGGAGCCATCGCTACGAGTTTACTTGAAGGGGTTAAAGCGGACACAAAGACACGAGGGTTTATACTAGTTCGGCCCCTTCGATGAAGGTAAAAGCCTACATCTAGTTGTGATGGAATTGATGTGGTCTCGATGGCTAGGGAGCAAACAAGCTTCGCCTAGGCTCGAGTTGTGGTTGTCTGTCTTGAACCACTGCCGGGTCGTCCCCTTATATACATGAGTGACACCCGTCGGTCCACAGAGTCCCAACCGGTTCATACTCGTATCCCGGTTGGTATCTCTCTATTCCTAACTTACAATACAAGTTATAAATCAGGCCGGTTTACGGCTACAGGTTCTAAACCGACTATAGGCCTTGGGCCTTCATCTGCTTATACCACTAATGAAGTTAACCTGGCCCAAGTAGGCCGGTTCACGCCTAGTGGTAATATCCCCAACATTAGGCCCCAGATTGATTTGAACCGGTTCATGTCAATCCTTCCCAAAATCTTGTGTCTTGGACATCTTCTGGTGATTGGTAAACCGCCATGTCGTCATCATTTCTGGTTGCTGTAAACCGGCATGACGTCATCATGAAATTTATTATTTATAACGCCCTCCTTTTAACAATAGCTCCTGGATCCACGCGCTTGACCTAACTCTGTTGCCTTATAAATAGGACCGAAGGGTCATTTCTTTTCCTTTCCCTTCGTCCTTTCTTCTTCGTCTTCCTCGCATCGCCAACCTTGGAGCTCCACCACCGCCGTCGACCTCTGCTTCGTCTTGGGCCGCTGCATCAACCTGAACGCACCAGAGCCTTGCGGTATCCTTCCGCATCTTCTCCGTTTCCAGTAAGCTTTCTCCTCTTCTTGACCTAGATCTGTTCTTAGGGTTCCATGTTCGTGCTGTGTTCGTCGCTTGCTCATACTTGTTCTCTGACCCTTGAATGAATCTGTGAACCCCTGCTGTGTTTAGTAGTAATCTCTAAGCATCCGCCTGTAATTTCTGATCTAAGTCCATAGATCTCACGCACATACCCGCTCAATGGTTCACTTCTGATCTACCTTACTCTTCGGAATATTTCTGTTTTTGTGAGCTTGCTGTAGATCCGCGGCTGTAATAGGATCTTGTGAAACCTATTTCTGCATACTTAGCTGTCCGCAACTTCAATTGCTTCCGATGCTTAGGTCAGGCGGTTTAACTTACCATAGAAAAAGGTTACTAAACCGGTATATACCATTAGTCCCCTGGTTGAACCGCCAGAATCCATATGATGCCGTATTGTAGAAGACCGACTTATAGGTACTGCCTCCGGTTTATTTTAGATCGACACCTTCTTTTATCCAACATATTCTTGAACCGGATCACCTATTTCTTGTAGATCTCACCATGGCCAAACAAGTATATGAGTGCAATTGGGTTCCCTCTCGCGTCACAGAATCTCAGCTGGATGATCTAGTCCTGATCGGCGCTTTAGATAACAAAGATACGATCCACTGGAGGGTTCCTGGAAATGAATGTCCTCCCACACCTCAAGAGGGAGAGGTTGTGGTCTTTGCAGATCACTTGGCCCGGGGCTTCAAACCGCCCGGTTCTAAGTTTTACCGGGATGTGTTAGCCAACTTTCAGCTCTGTCCAAAGGATATTGGCCCCAATTCCGTCACCAATCTATGTCACTTTCAAGTACTCTCTGAGGTATACCTTCAAGAGGAGCCTTCGGTCGAGTTGTTTAGAGACCTCTTCCATTTAAACCGTCGCACTGAATTTACCGACGGTCCCAATACTGAATTGGGCGGCATGGCCATTCAGAAGAGGAAGGAGATCACTTATCCCCACGTCAAACTCCATACTCACCCCAAGGAGTGGAATGCAACTTGGTTTTATTGCAAAGATACCTCTCCTGAGAATGAAAATCCCTTGCCTGGCTTCCGTCCGGAACGACTCAGCAACACTCACCCTTTTCCACAAAGACTAAGCGCCAAGGAGAGAATTAAATATGATCCGCAACTGTCCAAGCTCCGAGCCTTTATGGCCAACGGTTTAACGGGAATAGACCTTGCACGCTGTTGGATATCATGGAGCATACTGCCTCTGAGCCGGCACCCAGGTTTGATGTGCAAATATACTAGTACCGTCGATGACCCACTCCGACACACTAAAATCCAACTCTCCGACGATGAAGTCACAGATTCTATAAAGAAGATGTTGAATGAACCGGAGCACCTCTGTACTCAAACCGGTCTGCTTCCTTACTGCACCACCAACAAACCGCCAGCGGTAAGATTTTAGTTGCTCTACTGTTGAACCTGTTCCTGCTTTATCTGTCTGACATTTAATTACTGCTGATCCAGGGTGATAATCCGTTTTGGAGCAAGAAGCTTCCACAGGATAAAACGGAGAAGGCAGGGCGGTCAACCCGGCCCAAGACCAAGGTTATCAAGAAACCAGCTCACAAGAGAAAAACCACCGCTTCATCTGATCCAGCTATTGATGATGATGTGGGTAACCCGGACCTTGAGGTAGAACTTGATTCACTTGGCTTACTTTTTACACGCCTTATTGATGATGATGCTTGTCAGGACGACGCTGAAGCCAGCCATGCGGAATTCGCTGAGGTAACTATTTTCTCTTCCGATTCAGAAATCTTGCCTTTGCCAAAATTTCGCCAGGCAAACCGGAAAGTTAAATTTTCTCATCCTCTTGCTTATTTGGATCCCAAATTTCTTATGAAGACTCAGCAACATGAAGCTTGCCGCACAACCCGGCACAGCGGCCAGGTAGTTACCTCCGCCGGTTTACCAAACAGTCCGGTTCGAAAACGCCGCTCCGAGGTCTCCGACCTTTTTATTGATTTAAATCCTAAAGCGGGTTTCTTCCGTCAACCTCTTAATCCATCCGACTCCGATTATCAGGTTACTTCTGGTGAATCGTCGGCCACTCAGCTGCCACCATTGAAAACGGTTCTTGGGTAAGCTAAGCTGAACATACGCTTCTAGTATACTATGTAATGGCTTATGCTTTTCCTTGACTCTTTGTTTTTCTTTCAGGGCCAAACCTAAAGCCAAGCAAGAAGGCCCTGCTGGATAAAGCGGCTGAAGAAGATGTAGCCCCAGAACATGACAAAGCGCCAGATCTTGAAGCGTTTGCTCCTGAGGACATTCCCAATGATCCTCTTTTGCAAGACGATGCTATTCCCGAAGAGAGGCCTATTAACACTTCAGCCTCTGCTGACCTGCCAGCCAGCTCCGTCCGGATTGAGAAATCCCACAGTCCTGCTGACAAACCGGCCGCACTAACACAAACCGGCGAGTCCAAAGATGATGATGTTGTGATTACTGGTGTAGGCCGCTTTGAACCCGGGAATCCTGTCACCTTAACCAAGCATACCGTAAAAGAGGATTTTTCCACTCTGAACAAAGGAAAATGGGATGTTGAACTGGAGACATATGCTGCTCTGAGTGCCCAAGATCTTCATTCCGGCTAATTAAACCGGCTTTATACTAGCCGTGACTGTGAAGCTGGTTTGGTAAAGATGATGAGGGATAAATTTGAGATAACTTACTTCTTTACTTACTGCCATTGTATCAATCCTCCTAGCCCCCAAGGGTCGGTTTGTAACCTTCGTCAAACCGGGACTTGAATGCGATTCTTAACACTTTGAAATCCATCAATATAGCCCCCAAGGGCCGGTTTAACTTAGCATAATTAAACTGGGGCTCCGATTGAAAACTATCCTTAGAACATAATTTGATCAAATAGCCATTAGCCCACAAGTGCCAAGTTGAATACCTGTATTGAGCTTGGGACTTTGCAATCTAGTAATATATGAAAATTGAAGGTGCATTAGCCCCCAAGTATCAGGCGTATAACTTTGTTATGTGGTTGATACTTCAATTTCTTGGACCGCTTGTTTAAGCTAAATGTTGTCTGTATGCAGGCTGAGGTGAGAATCAAGGAGGACCGGATTGCCGATTTGCAGGAGACCTTGAAAACCCAACAGGCTGAAACAGACAAGGCAAAGGAAGAATTAACCAACGCCTTGAGCATCGCTGAACAGCTGAAGGAAGGCTTCAAGAAAGAGCGGGCTGATTGGGCCACTGAGAAGGCCGCTTTAACCAAAAGAGCGGAAAATGCTGAATCTGCCCTTAAACCTGTGGTGGATGAACTTACGGCCGTAAAGCGGCAAATACACTCCATGACCGCTGCAATCTTTGGTAAGCTCCTTTTAACTTCTGTGATAATTTGAACCTGCTGTAGTATAAATCCGGTTTGAGACCGTTCCTACATTGTTGTAGGCACACGCATCGGGCACTTAGGAAACGATGTGCGGAAGAAACTGAAGGCTGCCTACACCTTAGTGGAACAATTGTATACTGGAGCCTAGCAGATCATCACCATAGCCTCGCATAACAACCCGGCCCCCTCTTTAATCCAGGACACTCTTAACAGGTTGTCGATGCTTCCGGCCCAGATTGAGGAGCTGAAAAAATCCGCTGCTCGAACCGGAGTTATTAACGCCTTGATCCGGGCAGAGGCATGGGTGCCAGATTTCGATCCTGTGGAAGAAGCTCAAGGCTATCCCAGCCTGAAGGAGGATGGCTCTGAATTTAACGAAGATGATTTGAGGGTAATAAACCGTGCAGTGCGACCTCTGGCTTGTCAATTAGCTGAAGAGGCAGACTTGACGCATTATCAAGCGCAATATAACGATCAGAACAAGCGAGCGCCTGCCCCAACTCTTGAAGCGGAGAATCTGATTCCTCCAATCCGTAAGCATACTTACGCTCCTGATATTGAACTGTCTTCCTGATCCATGAAGAGGCTGTTTTCCAAGCTTTAATGGGAATCGACTGGACCACTGTTGATTTCCAGCCAATGGGTAGAGACGAGGAAGCTGAAGCGGACGATGACGAGGAGCAGGCCTGAATCAGGAGCCGGTTTGGATAGCTGTCTTTGGCATCTTTCCAAAATAACAATGATCTTATTCGGGCACCGTGTTGCCTTGTAATAGGATAGTTAATACTTCTATCTTGAATATGCCTTCGTGCATAAGTACTGAAGCTTTTGTTCGAAAAACCTCAATTCATATTTCCTGCAATCAGAAAAATTTGAACTTCGGTGGCGGTTATACCGCCAGCCGGTTTATGATCTTAATATGTGTATCAGTAATGTAACGAATAGGTGATACAAAATACCTGCCATGTCTGGGCATGAAGCTGGCTTGGCCAAGCTTTGAAGCGGAGGTTTTATAAACCATTACCGTCAACAAGGGGGGAGAAAACAGCTCCCGTATAAACCGTACTGAGTCAATACAAACCCCCTTGTTACTCCATGATGTTAACAGGAAAAAGGTAAACCGGGCATATTTCTCCGGATTAAAGGGGAATCAAATCCATCGGCTGAACCGGAAAAAAGGTGGTTGTTGACATAAAAGAAATCCAACAAAAACAAAGAACAAACAAGCCATGAAAATAACATGGAAGCAAAGGCAATGATAAAAACCATTTGCAAAAATATGCTATACTGAGCTGATCAGATGGTGTTACCATGGTCGGACAGGACCAAGCCCCCAATAGGAGTGACAATGATTCAAGTCAGCCAGGTCCCCAAATGAAACCGTGGCATATATGCCAAATCAAGAGGCGTGGCAATGGTTCGGGTTCGACCAAGCCCCCAAGTGATTTTGTGGCCTTAGGCCGATCAAGAGGCGTGACTGGTTCAGACTTGACCATGTCCCCAAGTGATCTGGTGGTTGTCGCCTATCAAAAGGTGTCGCATTGGTTCGGACACGACCAAGGCCCCAAGTGATATATAAAAAGCAAATGTCAAGGGGTAAACCGGAAGCCGCTTTAAAAACAGAGCCACTCCATGTAACCACGCATGATAAGAAAGACAGAGACCCCGCTTTAGCTGAGGCTCCAGTTTTATTATATCAAAGATAATATATACATTGTCATGATATGTACATAGATAGAGCCGATGGCTCAAGTGTAGTAAGGCCGAGGATGTGCTATGTTCCACGGCCTGTTGGTCTCCTCCTCTGATGTGCGTGAGTCTTTATGCTCTCGAATATCAATCAGATAGTACGACCCGTTGTGCAGATTCTTGCTGACCACGAAAGGTCCCTCCCAAGGTGGGGATAACTTGTGCATATCTGCCTGGTCTTGGATGAGTCGAAGCACCAAATCTCCTTCTCGAAAAGTTCTGGTTCTAACCCGGCGACTGTGATAGCGATGAAGATCTTGTTAGTAAATCGCCAAACGGGCAGCCGCTATATCACGCTCCTCGTCCAATAGGTCCAAAGCGTCTTGCCGTGCTGTCTCATTGTCCGCTTCAACATAAGCTGCCACACGAGGCGAATCGTGCCGGATATCACTAGGGAGAACCGCCTCTGCTCCGTAGATCATGAAAAATGGTGTGTATCCTGTGGATCGGTTTGGCGTAGTATTGATACTCCATAGCACAGATGGTAGCTCTTCAACCCAACATCCTGCTGTTCTTTGCAATGGGACCATAAGCCGGGGTTTGATCCCTCGCAAGATCTCTTGATTAGCTCGTTCTGCCTGTCCATTGGACTGGGGGTGTGCCACTGACGACACGTCAAGCCGGATGTGCTCACGTTCACAGAACTCCTTCATAGCACCCTTGGATAAATTGGTACCATTGTCAGTGATGATACTGTGTGGAAAACCAAACCGGAAAATCACCTTTTTGATGAACTGCACCGTTGTTGCTGCATCACACTTACTGACAGGCTCCGCTTCAACCCACTTGGTAAATTTGTCAACTGCCACCAAAAGGTGGGTTTTCTTATCCTTGGATCTTTTAAAAGGTCCGACCATATCCAGCCCCCAAGTTGCAAATGGCCATGTTATTGGGATCATCCTCAATTCTTGAGCCGGCACATGAGCACGCTTTGAAAATTTCTGACATCCATCACACCGTTTAACCAAGTCCTCCGCATCAGCATGCGCTGTCAACCAGTAGAACCCGTGAAGAAATGCCTTTGCCACCAGAGACTTTGAACCGGCGTGGTGCCCACAATCCCCTTCATGGATTTCTCTTAAGATTTCACAGCCCTCCTCAGGGGAAACACAACGTTGAAACGCCCCTGATACACCGCAATGATGCAATTCACCATTGACAATCGTCATAGACTTGGATCGCCGGACTATCTGCCTTGCTAGAATCTCATCCTCTGGTAACTCCCCCCGGTTCATGTACGCAAGATAAGGAACTGTCCAATCTGGAATAACATGCAGGGCTGCCACCAATTGAGCCTCCGGATCAGGAATAGCCAAATCCGCTTCACCTGGGAGCTTGACTGACGGGTTGTGCAACACGTCCAGAAAGACATTAGGCGGGACCGGTTTGCACTGAGAGCCCAACCGGCTTAAAGCGTCCGCCGCTTCATTCTTCCGACGGTCCACATGATCCACTTGATAACCCTTGAAGCAACCCGCAATACTATCCACTTCCCGACGATATGCAGCCATGAGCGGGTCCTTAGAATCCCAAGTGCCAGACACCTGCTGAGCCACAAGGTCCGAGTCACCGAAGCACTTAACCCGGCTTAAATTCAGCTCTTTAGCCATCCCGAGACCATGGAGCAAGGCTTCGTACTCAGCTGCATTATTAGTACAAGGGAACATTAAGCGGAGAACATAACAAAACTTATCACCTCGTGGGGAAGTTAATACGACTCCAGCCCCCGAGCCTTCCAATTGCCTGGATCCATCAAAATGAATAGTCCAAGATGTGTGATCCGGCTTCTCCTCTGGTGCTTGTAACTCCGTCCAGTCATTGATGAAATCAACAAGTGCTTGAGACTTCACCACCGTCCGAGGTACATACTTCAGTCCGTGTGGCCCAAGCTCTATAGCCCACTTGGCAATCCGTCCAGTCGCCTCCCGGTTCTGTATGATATCACCCAGGGGAGCTGAACTGACCATTGTGATGGGGTGCCCTTGAAAATACTGCTTCAACTTCCGACTGGCCATGAAGACACCATAGACCAGCTTCTGCCAATGCGGATACCTTTGCTTGGATTCAATAAGCACCTCACTGATATAATAAACCGGCCGCTGAACCGGATATTCCTTGCCTGCCTCCTTGCGTTCCACCACAATAGCTACGCTAACTGCCCGAGCATTGGCTTCCACGTATAATAATAATGGCTCCTTGTCGACCGGAGCTGCAAGAACAGGTGGACTGGCTAATTGCCGCTTCAAGTCCTCTAATGCTTCATCAGCAGCCGGACTCCAGACGAAATGGTCTGTCTTCCTCGGCATTTGGTACAAAGGGATGGCCTTCTCTCCGAGGCGGCTGATAAACCGGCTCAGTGCGGCGATTCGGCCCGCCAAACGCTGAACATCATTGATGCACTTCGGTTTAGCCAGGGAAGTGATAGTCGTAATCTTCTCTGGATTAGAGTCAATTCCTCTGTTAGACACCAGGAAACCCAGTAACTTGCCTGCCGGAACGCCAAAGACACACTTGGCCGGATTAAGCATCATCTTGTAAACTCGCAAGTTGTCAAAGGTTTCCTTCAAATCATCCACCAGCGTCTCCTTCTGCCTTGACTTTACTACAATATCATCCACATAGGCGTGCACATTGCGGCCGATCTGTTTATGCAGGCAATTCTGTACACACCGTTGATAGGTGGCTTGGGCACTCTTGAGCCCGAAGGGCATAGATACATAGCAGAAGGCTCCAAAGGGAGTAATAAACGCTGTCTTCTCCTGGTCCTTAACCTCCATTTTGATCTGATGATATCCAAAGTATGCATCCAAAAAACTCAAACGCTCACAACCCGCCGTGGCATCAATGATCTGGTCAATGCAGGGAAGGGCAAAAGGATCCGCTGGACAAGCCCTGTTAAGATCTGTGTAATCCACACACATACGCCAAGTGCCGTTTTTCTTAAGAAACCAGCACCGGATTAGCAAGCCACTCTGGATGGAACACTTCAATGATAAAGCCAGCTGCTAAAAGCCTGGCCACTTCCTCTCCAATGGCTTTGCGCCTTTCTTCGTTAAACCGGCGGAGGAATTGTTTCACCGGTTTATACTTAGGATCCACATTAAGAGTGTGCTCAGCGAGTTCCCTCGGTACACCTGGCATGTCGGACGGTTTCCATGCAAAAATGTCCCGATTCTCACGGATGAACTCGATGAGCGCGCTTTCCTATTTGGGATCCAGATTGGCACTAACAGTGAACTGCTTGGACGAATCACCGGGCACGAAGTCAACAAGCTTGGTCTCAGCTGCCGATTTGAACTTCAGATCCGAATCATGCTCTATAGTTGGCTTCTTCAAAGGGGTCATCCGCCAGATCAACATTGTCCTTATAGTA
Source organism: Triticum timopheevii (assembly GCA_963921465.1). Taxonomy (NCBI): domain Eukaryota; kingdom Viridiplantae; phylum Streptophyta; class Magnoliopsida; order Poales; family Poaceae; genus Triticum; species Triticum timopheevii. The sequence goes on along the minus strand of OY997272.1, from coordinate 80,185,694 downwards.
CTTCAACTCCTCCGTGGCACAGACCGACTCTGCATAAGCCGCATCACCTTCCTCACATTCCAAAGCGACCCTACGGCTCCCATGAACCGTTATTGTCCCCTTGTAACCCGGCATCTTGAGCTGCAAGTAGATATAACAAGGCCACGCCATGAACTTGGCATAAGCCGGACGCCCAAACAAGGCGTGATACGGGCTCCGGATCTTCACCACCTCAAATGTTAGTTTTTCCGACCGGGAATCGTGCTCGTCCCCAAAAGCCACATCCAGGGCTATCTTACCAACAGGATATGCAGATTTGCCGGGCACCACACCATGGAACACCGTATTAGACGGTCTGAGATCCTTGTCCGTTAGACCCATGCGGCGGAATGTCTCATAGTATAGTATGTTAATACTGCTCCCTCCATACATGAGTACCTTGGTGAATTTATAACCCCCCACCTGAGGGTCTACCACTAATGCTAGCTGGCCCGGATTATCAACCCGGGGCGGGTGATCCTCTCTGCTCCACACAATAGGCTGCTCTGACCGGCGTAAGTAACGTGGTAAGGCCGGTTCAACAGAATTCACCGCTCGCTTGTGGAGTTTTCGGTCGCGTTTATCCAAGCTAGTTGTGAAAACATGATATTGCCCATTGTTCAACTGTTTTGGCTGGCTCTGATAACCCGACGGCTGCTGCTGCTGCTGCTGGCCGTTCTGATTATTCTGGTTGTTGTGACCGCCCTGATTGAGACCTGAACCGGAAGCTCCATCGTGGCCCGGCCCATGGAAACCGGATCCTGAACCGCCACCTGACCTGTGGTCATACCGGAAGGCATTAGAGTTTTTAAACTCCTGCATAATATAACAATCCTTCCAAAGGTGGTTAGCCGGCGCCTCCTTCGTCCCATGCTTTGGGCAAGGCTGATTCAACAAATAATTCAAACGGCTTGCGTTAGGATTGGGAGCCCCATTACGATTTGCCGCTTTACCTCTGCGCCGCTGCCCCCTGTCCTATGCATTAGTGTTGGCCACAAAGTCCATGCTGCCATCTGCCTTGCGCTTGCCTCCGTTTCCATGACCCGCCGGTTTGTACTGTTGCCCCTTGGAGTTGATTTTCTTCTTTCCCTTCCCTGCTTCATCATCATCAGTCTCGGGATCCTTGGTACTGTCCGAATCAGCATACTTCACTAAAGCGGCCATGAGAGTTCCCATGTCATTACAGAAACGCTTCATGCGTCCCAATTTCAATTTTAAAGGCTTAAACCGGCAGTTGCCTTCCAGGGTTAAGATCGCAGAGTCAGCATTGATCCTGTCCGACGAGTGCAAAACTTCCGAAACACGGTGCTCCCAATGGGTCATTGATTCTCCGTCCTCCTGGACGCAAGCCGCCAGGTCTACTATGGACTTGGGCTGCCTACATGTATCCTTGAAATTCTGGATAAACCGGGCCCGCAACTGGGCCCATGAGCTGATAGAATTGGGCGGCAGGCTCTTCAACCAAGTACGAGCCGTGCCTTCAAGCATCATGGTGAAGTATTTTGCACACGCGGTCTCATCCACATCTAGCATCTCCATGGCCATCTCATAACTTTCTACCCACGATTCGGAAGATAAATCAGCGGTGTAATTTGGCACCTTGCGCGGACCCTTGAAATCTTTGAGCAGGCGCACATGCGTAAAGCGGGAATTAAACAAGGCACTCCCAAAGTGGATGCGACCCCTGGTCCGGCGGAGGTGGTAGGACGAACCGGTGTAAGTTGACCCGCATCCTTCTGTGCTGCTAACTCGGCCTCCCTTCGTGCCCGGGCCCGGTCCACCACATCCTGAGCATCGCGAACACCGCCTGCCGGGTTATTGCCACGGGTCGCTTCACGGCCTCGCGCATTGCTCGATATGGCCGGTTCATCTATGCACCTGCTATAGCTCCAGCTTGGACGGGGCGTGGAGTGAATCCGGTCACGGCTGTACGAATATGCTTCTTGCTGAATCAGCGCGGTCCGGAGAAGCTCCTTAACCCGGCGCGTCTCTATTGCTTGCGGAGAGTCCCCTTCGACCGGGATAGCCTCTAATCACGCGGCAGCTGCAACAAGGTTGTCCATAGGATTCGAATAATGACCCGGGGGCCTCTGGACCGACGGAGGAACCACAATGTTCTGTTGAGGAGGTTCCATCAGGCGGGGTTGGACCGTCGCTCCTGGCCCTGGTGCCTCGATCCGGTTTGCCTCCAGGTACTGCGGCAGATTACTGGGTCCAACTCCTGGAATGTGAAAGAGATTTCGGGGGTCAAACCCTAACGGCAGGCGTGATTTGTGCTTCCGCTTCAAAACCTCCTGTGATGCGTTCTGGTCAAGCATGAGTTTATAGGCCTGGGCGTCCAAAGCGGCCCGCTCTGCAGCCATCCTGTCTTTTTCTGCTGCCAGATCCGCTTTGGCTTGCACGATCTGCTCTCTCACCTTTGCAATCTCTGCATCATGGGCCTCCTGATCCGCCGGATTGGCCTCCGCCATAAGCGTGGCTAGTGCATCAAACAGATCAGATAGAACTTGAACCGGCGGGCGCACAAGGCCTCCCGCCCCTGCTGCCGCTGCCGCTGCTGATCCGGAGAGCATCGCTGTGGCGGTCGAAGAGTGATTCACCGCCTGTGTGCCGGCCATGAATATTCCAACCCGGTTGACCTGGCCTAGGGGGTCCGGAATACTGTCGCCATCGGAACAGCCCCTAACCTGATCGTCTTGCAACTGGTATAGCGATTCGGTCTCTCCGGTTGAGGACTCGTCGCCGGAATAGACGACGGTCTCGCTACCGTGTTCTGATTCCTCCTCACGCTCTCCTCCGTGGACGACTCCAACGAAGACACGCTTCACGGCCGGTTTAGCCTGGGTAGATCTCGCACGCTGAGCCGTCTCGACGAGGTCGGTGCAGATGTCCGGCTCAGGCCCAGGCTCACCGATCTTGCCGATGAAAACGTGTATGCCACCAAAGGGGACCCGGTACCCATACTCGATCGAATCGGCCTCGGGACCCCATCCTGCGTCGTCGATGTAGATCCTGCCACGACGACTCTTGGTCATCCGGCCCACAACATAGCCTTCGAGTCCCTTGAGCTTGCCCTCCAAGATCATCAAACCATCGTGCCATAGCCCCACGGTGGGCACCAACTGTCGTGGATTTGTCACGGCAGATATCCTAGTGAAAGGACTTAGTCGTGGAGCCATCGGTACGAGTTTACTTGAAGGGGTTAAAGCGGACACAAATACACGAGGGTTTATACTAGTTCGGCCCCTTCGATGAAGGTAAAAGCCTACGTCTAGTTGTGATGGAATTGATGTGTTCTCGATGGCTAGGGAGCAAACAAGCTTCGCCCAGGCTCGAGTTGTGGTTGTCTGTCTTGAACCGCCGCCGGGTCGTCCCCTTATATACATGAGTGACGCCCGTCGGTCCACAGAGTCCCAACCGGTTCATACTCGTATCCCGGTTGATATCTCTCTATTCCTAACTTACAATACAAGTTATACATCAGGCCGGTTTACGGCTATACGTTCTAAACCGACTATAGGCCTTGGGCCTTCATCTGCTTATACCACTAATGAAGTTAACCCGGCCCAAGTAGGCCGGTTCACGCCTAGTGGTAATATCCCCAACATTAGGCCCCAGATTGATTTGAACCGGTTCATGTCCATCCTTCCCAAAATCTTGTGTCTTGGACATCTTCTGGTGATTGGTAGACCACCATTTTGATCTGATGATATCCAGAGTATGCATCCAAAAAACTCAAATGCTCACAACCCGCCGTGGCATCAATGATCTGGTCAATGCGGGGGAGGGCAAAAGGATCCGCTGGACAAGCCCTGTTAAGATCCGTGTAATCCACACACATACGCCAAGTGCCGTTTTTCTTAAGAACCAGCACCGGATTAGCAAGCCACTCAGGATGGAACACTTCAATGATAAAGCCAGCTGCTAAAAGCATGGCCACTTCCTCTCCAATGGCCTTGCGCCTTCCTTCGTTAAACCGGCGGAGGAATTGTTTCACCGGTTTATACTTAGGATCCACATTAAGAGTGTGCTCAGCGAGTTCCCTCGGTACACCTGGCATGTCGGACGGTTTCCATGCAAAAATGTCCCGATTCTCACGGATGAACTCGATGAGCGGGCTTTCCTATTTGGGATCCAGATTGGCACTGACAGCGAACTGCTTGGACGAATCGCCGGGCATGAAGTCAACAAGCTTGGTCTCAGCTGCCGATTTGAACTTCAGATCCGAATCATGCTCTGTAGTTGGATTTTTCAAAGGGGTCATATCCGCCGGATCAACATTGTCCTTATAGTACTTCAACTCCTCCGTGGCACAGACCAACTCTGCATAAGCCGCATCACCTTCCTCACATTCCAAAGCGACCCTACGGCTCCCATGAACCATTATTATCCACTTGTAACCCGGCATCTTGAGCTGCAAGTAGATATAACAAGGCCGCGCCATGAACTTGGCATAAGCCGGCCGCCCAAACAAGGCGTGATACGGGCTCCGGATCTTCACCACCTCAAATGTTAGTTTTTCCGACCGGGAATCGTGCTCATCCCTAAAAGCCACATCCAGGGCTATCTTACCAACAGGATATGGAGATTTGCCGGGCACCACACCATGGAACACCGTATTAGACGGTCTGAGATCCTTGTCTGTTAGACCCATGCGGCGGAATGTCTCATAGTATAGTATGTTAATACTGCTCCCTCCATCCATGAGTACCTTGGTGAATTTATAACCCCCCACCTGAGGGTCTACCACTAATGCTAGCTGGCCCGGATTATCAACCCGGGGCGGGTGATCCTCTCTGCTCCACACGATAGGCTGCTCTGACCAGCGTAAGTACCGTGGTAAGGCCGGTTCAACAGAATTCACCGCTCGCTTGTGGAGTTTTCGGTCGCGTTTATCCAAGCTAGTTGTGAAAACATGATATTGCCCATTGTTCAACTGTTTTGGCTGGCTCTGCTAACCCGACTGCTGCTGCTGCTTCTGCTGGCCGTTCTGATTATTCTGGTTGTTGTGACCGCCCTGATTGAGACTTGAACCGGAAGCTCCATCGTGACCCGGCCCATGGAAACCGGATCTTGAACCGCCACCTGACCCGTGGTCATACCGGAAGGCATTAGAGTTTTTAAACTCCTGCATAATATAACAATCCTTCCAAAGGTGGTTAGCCGGTGCCTCCTTCGTCTCGTGCTTTGGGCAAGGCTGATTCAACAAATAATTCAAACGGCTTGCGTTAGGATTGGGAGCCCCATTACGATTTGCCGCTTTACCTCTGCGCCGCTGCCCCCTGTCCTGTGCATTAGTGTTGGCCACAAAGTCCATGCTGCCATCCGCCTTGCGCTTGCCTCCGTTTCCATGACCCGCCGGTTTGTACTGTTGCCCCTTGGAGTTGATTTTCTTCTTTCCCTTCCCTGCTTCATCATCATCAGTCTCGGGATCCTTGGTACTGTCCGAATCAGCATACTTCACTAAAGCGGCCATGAGAGTTCCCATGTCATTATAGAAATGCTTCATGCGTCCCAATTTCAATTTTAAAGGCTTAAACCGGCAGTTGCCTTCCAGGGTTAAGATCGCAGAGTCAGCATTGATCCTGTCCAACGAGTGCAAAACTTCCGAAACACGGTGCTCCCAATGGGTCGTTGATTCTCCGTTCTCCTGGATGCAAGCCGCCAGGTCTACTATGGACTTGGGCTGCCTACATGTATCCTTGAAATTCTGGATAAACCGGGCCCGCAACTGGGCCCATGAGCTGATAGAATTGGGCGGCAGGCTCTTCAACCAAGTACGAGCCGTGCCTTCAAGCATCATGGTGAAGTATTTTGCACACGCGGTCTCATCCACATCTAGCATCTCCATGGCCATCTCATAACTTTCTACCCACGCTTTGGGAGATAAATCAGCGGTGTAATTCGGCACCTTGCGCGGACCCTTGAAATCTTTGGGCAGGCGCACATTGCGTAAAGCGGGAATTAAACAAGGCACTCCCAAAGTGGATGCGACCCTGGTCCGGCGGAGGTGGTAGGACGAACCGGTGTAAGTTGACCCGCATCATTCTGTGCTGCTAACTCGGCCTCCCTTCGTGCCCGGGCCCGGTCCACCACATCCTGAGCATCGCGAACACCGCCTGCCGGGTTATTGCCACGGGCCGCTTCACGGCCTCGCGCATTGCTCGACATGGCCGGTTCATCTATGCACCTGCTATAGCTCCAGCTTGGACGGGGCGTGGAGTGAATCCGGTCACGGCTGTATGAATATGCTTCTTGCTGAATCAGCGCGGTCTGGAGAAGCTCCTTAACCCGGCGCGTCTCTATTGATTCCGGAGAGTCCCCTTCGACCGGGATAGCCTCTAATCGCGCGGCAGCTGCAACAAGGTTGTCCATAGGATTCGAATAATGACCCGGGGGCATCTGGACCGGCGGAGGAACCACAATGTTCTGTTGAGGAGGTTCCATCAGGCGGGGTTGGACCGTCGCTCCTGGCCCTGGTGCCTCGATCCGGTTTGCCTCCAGGTACTGCGGCGGATTACTGGGTCCAGCTCCTGGAGTGTGAAAGAGATTTCGGGGGTCAAACCCTAACGGCAGGCGTGATCTGTGCTTCCACTTCAAAACCTCCTGTGATGCGTTCTGGTCAAGCATGAGTTTATAGGCCTGGGCGTCCAAAGCGGCCCGCTCTGCAGCCATCCTGTCTTTTTCTGCTGCCAGATCCGCTTTGGCTTGCACGATCTGCTCTCTCACCTTTGCAATCTCTGCATCATGGGCCTCCTGATCCGCCGGATTGGCCTCCGCCATAAGCGCGGCTAGTGCATCAAACAGATCAGATAGAACTTGAACCGGCGGGCGCACAAGGCCTCCCGCCCCTGCTGCCGCTGCCGCTGCTGATCCGGAGAGCATCGCTGCGGCGGTCGAAGAGGGATTCGCCGCCTGTGTGCCGGCCATGAATATTCCAACCCGGTTGACCTGGCCTGGGGGGTCCGGAATACTGTCGCCATCGGAACAGCCCCTAACCTGATCGTCTTGCAACTGGTATAGCGATTCGGTCTCTCCGGTTGAGGACTCGTCGCCGGAATAGACGACGGTCTCGCTACCGTGTTCTGATTCATCCTCACGCTCTCCTCCGTGGACGACTCCAACGAAGACACGCTTCACGGCCGGTTTAGCCTGGGTAGATCTCGCACGCTGAGCCGTCTCGACGAGGTCGGTGCAGATGTCCGGCTCAGGCCCAGGCTCACCGATCATGCCGATGAAAACGTGTATGCCACCAAAGGGGACCCGGTACCCATACTCGATCGAATCGGCCTCGGGACCCCATCCTGCGTCGTCGATGTAGATCCTGCCACGACGACTCTTGGTCATCCGGCCCACAACATAGCCTTCGTGTCCCTTGAGCTTGCCCTCCAAGATCATCAAACCATCGTGCCATAGCCCCACGGTGGGCGCCAACTGTCGTGGATTTGTCACGGCAGATATCCTAGTGAAAGGACTTAGTCGTGGAGCCATCGCTACGAGTTTACTTGAAGGGGTTAAAGCGGACACAAAGACACGAGGGTTTATACTAGTTCGGCCCCTTCGATGAAGGTAAAAGCCTACGTCTAGTTGTGATGGAATTGATGTGGTCTCGATGGCTAGGGAGCAAACAAGCTTCGCCCAGGCTCGAGTTGTGGTTGTCTGTCTTGAACCGCCGCCGGGTCGTCCCCTTATATACATGAGTGACGCCCGTCGGTCCACAGAGTCCCAACCGGTTCATACTCATATCCCGGTTGGTATCTCTCTATTCCTAACTTACAATACAAGTTATACATCAGGCCGGTTTACGGCTACAGGTTCTAAACCGACTATAGGCCTTGGGCCTTCATCTGCCTATACCACTAATGAAGTTAACCCGGCCCAAGTAGGCCGGTTCACGCCTAGTGGTAATATCCCCAATAGTTATCGAATCCAAAATCCGACCCGATAGCTTAACGGCGTTCCGTTATGGTGGACGCCACGTGTCGATCACCCTTGACGAAAGCACTTCTGTGACGTGCGATTCATCGTCATGGAAGTGGACACTTCCGTGATGATAATTTTGGTAATGTCATTGAACACTTCTACGACAGCACAGCTATGACTATCTCGATTCTGTCATAAATTTGTCATGGATGTACATGCATGACAAAAAACGCGACCTACTGTGACAAGAATGTATCATCACGGAAGTGTATTTTTTTTTGTAGTGGCTTACGAAGAAGGTGGACATGTCAGTTTTTGTAAGGAATTTGGTATATGAAGTGCGAACTACAGCCCAGTCTATTGCGGGTGCAACTGCTTGTTCTATTGCTGCTGCACAGGCCAGAGCAGATGCAAGTGCAAGTATTGGTGCAGGTGCCGAATCCGCTGCTGCTGCCGGAGATGGTGCTCCTTGTAGAGCTGGTGCCGGTGTCGGAGCAGGTGCCGGAGTCGATGCCCGATCCTCCGGTAGATCAGACTGATCTACTGACGTGGTCGATGCCCAATCCTTAGCTGGATTAGACTGAGTTGTCGCCGCTGTCAGTGCTAGAGCAACTGTCGGTGCTTGATCCATTGCTGAAGGTGGTACCAATGTGCGAGACAGCGGCGATCGTGTCTGGTCTGCTATGATCAGCTTTCTAACTTGACTAGGATTCGTGACCGTGATCCAGTTTTTTTCTTCATTTCTTTTAAACGTGAGAAGGACTAATTGTGGCATTTTTGTTAAACCAAACTGCAGTTCATCATAGGGATTTAGCTTGTACTCAGACAACAGACCGATCCAATTTTTTCCCGTAATGTAAGTGATGGACAGTTCCTTCTTTAATGACATGACATAAGAAGTGAAACCTGCAAAAATAGCCATCGTAGAGCAAACCAAACGGTTTATTCTGTGATGAATGTCATATGGCAAAACCTGCATCATAAAATTGTAGGGAAAGAAAGAAAACATGACATTAAATCAATAAGATTTAGACAATATATCAATAAGATTTACTTGATGTGACACGAGTGAATCCTTACCAGGAAATCACTATGTTGAAGTACTAAACAGAAGATTGATCGTCCAACTACGGGTGGCATGCAGGAGCCACGCTTACTCCCACAAGCAGGACAGTCCAAAGGTCGTGACAAATCGTATGGACCGAACATCCATGGGACTGGAAATCCTGGTGGGTGCGATAAACCCTGCAATGCATACAGATATTGGAGTGTAACCATAATTGATAAACCGTCCTCATGAAAAAGATGATCTGGATACTTCAAAATATACAGACTGAATTGAGTGGATAGACATTAACATAGACCGTTCTCAGGACTGGCCACACACCAAAAGCGGCAGTACTAATAAACAATATAGGGTTCACAAACACAAATCAAGTACTGAACAATAGTACTTACTACAGACAAGCAAAGTTGCACTAATTAAACTCTGCAGACTATTTCTTGCCACCGACCTACAGGATGAACCCCGCATAACTGACTAGGCAATGGACTTCGTGAGAGATGTCTACATGCACCATCACCATCTCGTCAACCTTGGAGAACCTAACAGAGTGGTCTTTCCACTCATAAACAAGGTGTTGAAGACAGGCCGCATCAGATTTGTTGGGAAGCTTTACAAGAACCACACCCTTTGTAATCGAAGGCACAACCAGGAAATTGTTGTGGTCAAGTGCAGTCTCGAGAACACGCCTGACAACAATGCTATAGGAAAACACTAGTTCAGGACACGTGGTGACAAGGACACAGCTGCTGGATAGTTTAGCAGTAGAACTCATCATCAGGTCTTCCAGTTCACACGGCATGACTTTGAGAACTTCATCTCCACCTCGGACCTGGTTCTAATTCAAACATAAACCATATTTTATTACTACCTCGGTTCAGAAATATAAGATGATTTTCGATATTATACTCCATATATGACTACATGTACGCACAGAAATGAGTGAACAAACACACTAGACCATGTCTTCAAAGGCATGAGAGCGGAGGGATTACTTGCAATATCCATAACACAAGTTACTGAGGCAAATATACCCTCTTCAAAGGTAGCATTGATGTTCATAAAGTACTCCCTGCGTCCCAACATTCTTGTCTTAGATTTGTCTAGATACGGATGTATCAAGTCACATTTTAGTATTATATACATCCGTATCTAGAAAAATCTAGGACAAGAAATGTGGGACAGAGGGAGTAGTTGAAAGTAATCTATAAGAAATCAGTGTGACCTCTCGCATGTTTTGGTCAAAAGAGGAATTTAGAACCGTCATTTGGCACACTAAAATCACATGCAAGATCACCCAGAAAGTTGTACTGCCAGTACTAGTACTGCGTGTTAGATGAAAAAAACCATCAAGATCGAGAAAAAGATCGTCAACAAGAGACATTACCTGGACTTTCTTAATGAGGGATCCCGGAGAGGGGGGCTTGGACAGGGCGATGGCTTTGAGCTTGTCTGCGGTAGTCTCGGCGGGGTGCTTGTGCTTCTTCGTACCATGAGCCTCGACGGTTTTGGCCAGAGCCATAGACATCACGTCGGCCGGTGCTCCAGCGTCCATCGAAGAGAGGAAGATGAGAGAGAAGAGTGAAAGGAGAACGAGATGAGGGAGAAGCGAAGCGAGTGGGGGTTTTCTTCAAGAGAGGAAGCTGAGAGACAAGAGTGAAATGATGGTTTCTTCGTCCGTCCAACTTACTACTCGAAAGGAGGGGGTTTTGTGATTTGACGGCTCATTGGGCATTACTGCGGCGCTTTGATCGGGGTAGTCTACCGTCACTCTACTACAGAGTAATTTAGTGCATGGCTGGTGGACCCAGGTGCTGGCTATCCCACACGTCGGCGAAAGTGACTAATTTAGTGCATGACTGGAGGAGGATCTGCACGGTAGAGCGTGTCCACTATTTTTTTGAAGAAAAAAATGATTACAGCAAGCGTTTCCACTCTTACGATGGAGGAGTGCGAAACACGGCAGCCACTTGAACATACACAGTGCTCCTACTACTAGGCATGTGCAGTGGTTCATACATCAGTACTACATAATGTTGTTGCTAGTGTAGTAAGATGTGACGATAACAAATGATGTTGTGTGCATGTCAACTATATGTAACATAGTACCGCTTTTTTGACTGTCCGGTCGAGAATGAACAGTGAGATCAATGTTAACAGAAGTAGGTCTACAGCGCACGGAGAGTATGGTGCTACAGTACTCCACGAAACATGAACCATATGAAGCACGAATAGTGTTAGGAAGGGTGCATGAAGGGTGCACGGGATGGGAGGAAAAGTTCCCTTCTCGACCCACTTTTGGGTGTTTGGCAGAGTGCATGAAGGGTGCATGAGTGCACACTAGTAGGTTAACAAAAATACACAAAGAGGAAACAACTATATTGAGATGAGAATGCAACCAAACACACCCACACGCTTTGTGCTATAGTGACTGATCTGCACAGTATGAGTTTGATCCAACGGTCATGTTGCACCGAGACATGGACATGCCCATGCGGAGGGCGCCTAAACACCAACGAAGTCCCTCTGCTTCTTGAGGCGCACGACGTTGGTGATGTAGGGTGCAACCGCCCGCAGAGCCCGCTCCCGGTCGACGGGACCCAGCTCGTCAAAGATGGCGTCCAATGGCACGAATGGATTCCGGTGATGGAGCCCTAAAAGGATTCACCCAGCAATGGAGACGGCAGCCCGCAACCCCTCCTTGTCCAGCTCAGCCCCCACCATCGCGCAGAGACGGCTCAGCTCCTCGAAGATATAGGTGAAGAAGGAGAACAGGTCAGGAAGCCGCAGCTCGTTGAAGTCGACCGGGTGGTCGAACGGGTTTAGACCGACTGCCGGCATCGTCGTGCTGGCACGACGGTAGGCATCACGCAGCCGCAACACGTGCATGGCAACTTGGTTCACCAAGTGGCTGAGGCGATCCTGGACCTCGTCATGATCGGCCCGCTCATGCTCCAGCCAGCTCCCCTAACAGCCTATCGTATCCCCGCCTCGAGCATCTTTGTGGTGGATGCCTGCCGCTTTTGAAGCTCCGTGAACTCCGGCACATAACAGAGGAGCATGGCACTCCTCTCCTCCTTGAGCTCAGGAGCTCCATGTCCTTGGCCCTGAGCTCCGCTTCCTTGGCATGCAGCTCCTGTGTCAGGCGCCTCACCTTGAACTCTGTGATCTGTTGCGCCGCCATGGCACCAGGTAGAAGCAATGGGGAGAGGAAGCAAAGGGGGCGAAACGGCTGAAAGGCAATGCAATCTACGGGAAGGCAGAGGGAGCCAGCCGAGGAGCGGGGAATCTTTTGGTTTTCACCACGGTAAAACACCAGTCGACGACTTCTCACATCAGGGAGCAGTGGGTTTTACGGGCAGAGCCATCGTGACTAATTGCTGCTGTGCCTTCTGCCATCAATCAAAAAAATTAAAAATCCTGCTGCGCCTGCTCCCGTCAATCAAAAAATTAAAAATCCTTTCGCACCAAACACCAGAGCAACGCCGCGGTGGATATTTAAATTAACCTGTCGGCAAGTATATAAAAAAGGGGGTGAAAAAACAAATGTGGCGGCGGCCTAGCTAATCGGTTGAACTAGCCCAACTAGATAGCCACCGTGCTTCACTGATGTACTCTGAGGGAAAGGTGGTCTTTCGTGATTTGATGACTCATTTACTTGCTTTGGCGCTACGACCGAGGAGGACCCAGAAAACGTGCGGTAGGGTGTCCCACGTCAGGAAGAATATATGCGTGCACCACCCGGGAGGATCCCGAAACCGCGCGGTAGAGTGTGCCACGTCTCGACACGGAGGAAAAATGTGCATGTGAAAATATACTGTATCAGACGTAGTACCTATGGTTCGACCTCGGGACCCAGCCAGTCGGTCAAAAACACCCCACTAGCCACACAGTTTCATCGTGCAAATGTGGCACGGAGGATAGATGTGGTTAGCTCCATCTCGACCATCCACAACGTCTCTTGTTCTAGGCGATTCTTCTATTTTCCAAGCTTTTTTTAGTTGTAATAACACCACGACAAGCTAGCGCCGCTCTTCGTGTGTGCTCGTGCAAAGGTTAGACGATAGAGAGAAGAGAGATTGAGATCGCAGACCTGGGACCCACCAGTAAGTTGTCAACGGTCATGCACGTGTTAACGAGGCACTCCATCTACTCTACTCAACGTAATACTGTATAAAATCAAGTTATGGGACAAAGCCAACAACCGTTGTTGTTTCAGGCTATCGACTTACGCTTTGTAGTCCAGGTTGCCAGTTCGAATCTCGTCTTTCAGATTTGTTAGTTTTAGGTCCAAATTTGATTAATGACAAGTGGAACCCCCGTGTGTTGTTCTGATATTTCAGTGTAGGATGTTTTTTTTGAACAAACACTTTGCGCGGTTAGACAAGTAACGGCATGACTTACACATATTTTGCAAGTTTACAAACAAAAATGACAGTGGCATAGAATATCACATCCACCCCGCAGCTTAGATGCTATGGTGATACGAGTTTTTACACCGTTGGAAGTGAGATCCAATGGCTTCGGAGTAGTCTTTGTAATTATGCGCAATTTCCAAACTCTCCAAGGTTTTTTTGCAAATAAAACATTCAGGCCTCGTGTGTGCTGCTGCATCTTCGAGCCAATGGCTCCCCATTGCTCATATTAGGTGCTCCCCGTAGCTTAATTACCCACTACGGTGATATGAGCATCTAGGTCGTATGATCAGTGATCAGATGGCACATGCATAGTACTTGTACTTTCTGCGCATTTCCCAAACTCTCTCAGCCGTATATTGCAAAAACATTCAAACCTCCTACTTTGGGCCGTTAGATCTCAGTGAACTCATATCACCATAGAATCTACGGTGCGGGAGCACCTCATATTCACCCATGCGAGAAAACATAAGGTGCTATCGCAGCTTGGATGCTACGATGATACGAGCTTCGAGGTCGTCTGATCTGAGATCCAATGGCATCTGAGCAGTCTTTGTGCTTGTAAGCAGTGGTTCAACTCTTTTGGGGCTTTCGTGGAAAAAACCATTCGAACCAGCGAGGAGGTGTTGGGTCACAAATCCAACGGCTCCGAAGAGCTTGTATCACCGAAGCGTCTAAGGTGTGGTAGCACATGATATTCTTACATATAGGAGAATATGATGTCCTCCTTCATCTTAGATTCTATTGTGATATGAGCTTCGAGGTCGTCGGATATGGGATCCAAGGGCATCTGAGTAGTTTTTGTACAAATTGTGTGCAATTCTCAAACTCATCAAGGTTTCCTGTAAAAATATTAAGACACATCATGTGAGCTGCTATATCTTAGATCTACAAGCTCCAAGCAACTCGTATCGACATATAGCATCTAAGGTATGGGGGCACATGATATTCTCCCGGGGAGGAGGGGTGGGGGTGCACAACCAATCGGTGGTTGAGAGGGTGGGGACAAATATAATCTAAACAACCCTAAACAGAGCTCCACAATTTTATCTAAGGTCGAGGGGTTGACCCCCGACAATCATAGCTCCGCCTAAACACAACATTTGCATGTACTGTAGTACTAGACTTAATATTCATGTTTCAGTTTCATGTTCATTTTAAATATTGAACTGAGGACCATGCATGTCTTACATTTTACTCCCTTTGTTCCTAAATATTAGTCTTTTAGAGATTTCAAATGGACTGCCACATACGGATGTATATAGACATATTTTAGAGTCTAGATTCACTCATTTTGCTCCGTATGTAGTCACTTGTTGAACTCTCTAAAAGACTAATATTTAGGAGTAGAAAGAGTATTTTTGAATTCGTGTCATACATGCATGGTTTGGAAAAATAGATGCACTATACTTATTGGATTGTTGTTGTGTTCGTGCATGTGTGTCTGTGTGTGTGTGTGTGTGTGTGTGTTTGTGTGTGTGTGTGTGTGGTCATATGCTTGATACATACAAAGTTTTCTCAACTCCATATTTTTCATCTTTTAAATTCGAATTTGCATTGGAAAACTTACTAGGGATACCATGAAATGTGAAATCCACATTGAGATCATTATATCACAAACTCACTCTAATTCAACAACTCGTCATAAATCAATTGCCACATTGAGATTAGTATTTGCAAGGAAAATATGGGCATTGTAATACACATAGATTTGTTCGGCAATTTAAAAGGTTCCTTTCGTATTCTCGAATGGTAGGACCCAACGTCATACCAGCCAAACCTTGGCTCGTGTTGATCCTAAAAAATAAAAAAATAAAAAAACGGGCTCGTGTCCTTCGGTGGCGTGCGTGGTACGCACATTAGGCAACCCCAGCAGTCGAGCCTTAGCGTTTCAAGTCGAAATATCTGGCGGCCAGAATTCCAGCCCTAGGAAATTCCCCTCATGTCCCCGGTCCATAATGACTACCGATTAACAACGGAGAGATGCTTTAGTAACTAGACAACGTTACCTACCGTGCCGAGCACGGTTCAATTCCCTCGGTCGCCGCTCATCAAGGTCACCCGTCAACTGCATTGCCTAGTACTACTACTACTACACCAGGATGAAAACAGAATTGAGCCCGTTTGTTCATGCCTAGTACTTGAGTTAATAGATCAGGCAATGCACTGGTACGGAGGGATTATCCTTTTACTCTGCATATATAACTTGTCTGAAGTCTAACTAAGCAAAATGTTTGACCAAATCCTTTCTTAAGAAATACAACAGGACAAATGTACGGCTTGCAACTTTATTGCATGATGCAGGTCATGACATTGTTTCGAATCCTGAATCTTAAATTTCAAAAAATCCAAAAGTGAGCATAAATTCTTGAAACTGAACATGGTCACGTGATATGGCACAAATATTACTTCGTAAGTTTTTTTTTTCAATTTGAGACAAGCTTCTTATGACAAGTTGCACAAATGAAGAGCCAAGGTATTTAGGAACAAAGACCTGTCACGTTAAGGCGAACGCTTTCACTATTGAAACCGTGGGCATTTACGTGCCGCCACGAGTCCCCGCTTCTCATCGGCAGGTGTCGTGCGAGCAAGCGTGTGAGTCGATGGGAGGCGTACGAGCAGACCGCTGCACCAGCTGACAGGGAGGCGTGCGAGCAGACCGCTGTGTAGGCTCACCGGGAGGCAAGCCCTTTGACCAGGCTCCGCCACCCACCTTCGTCCCAACTGCTCCCACTTTTAATGTCACCGGCGCCGCAGTTTAAAATCAACCCCGCACTACCCGGTATCACTACAATCTACTCTCTTCCTCTCCGATTCTCCTGTCGTCTACCTCCAACTAGCCTGACCTAAACGTACGCCATGCCGCATCACGATCGTCTGCCCTTAGTCTTCCAGTTTCCTGAGGAAGACACCCAGCCAGAGTCTCAAGAAGATAAGGCGCTTTGGGACGAGCTTGAACTGGCCTTGCGGGAAGACGTCGCGCCTGTCACCGCTCCCGTTCCGGCTCCCGTCGCCCCGACTGCGCCAACACCCATCCCCGTGGCATTGATGGGCTGGGAGCCGCACATTGTCGCCGAGCTTGATCCCATGGGGTTCCACGAGGTCCCCGCCGACTTTCACGCTCCCGTGCACCTGCCAGCGCATGTGCCTGCGCGTGCACTGACACGCACGCCCATGCCGGTGCCCGTGCACATGCCAGCGCATGCGCCTGCGTGTGCACTGACTTGCGCGCCCGTGCCGGTGCCCGTGCACACGAATGTCTCCGTCGCGCCATTAACAGTGCATGTCCCTGCGTGGGTGCCAGTGCCCCCCTCAGCGGCATGGATGGCCGCCATCGACCGCTTCCTTGCACCAACGCCAGTCGCCTCCTCCCGCCAGTTGACTCGCTCTGAAGTCCAGAACATTTTGGCCTTCCTTGAAGCTAGGCCTGTCGGAAATATGCCCTAGAGGCAATAATAAATTAGTTATTATTATATTTCCTTGTTCATGATAATCGTTTATTATCCATGCTATAATTGTATTGATTGGAAACTCAGATACATGTGTGGATACATAGACAACACCATGTCCCTAGTAAGCCTCTAGTTGACTAGCTCGTTGATCAATAGATGGTTACGGTTTCCTGACCATGGACATTGGATGTCGTTCATAACGGGATAACATCATTGGGAGAATGATGTGATGGACAAGACCCAATCCTAAGCCTAGCACAAAGATCGTAGTTCGTATGCTAAAGCTTTTATAATGTCAAGTATCATTTCCTTAGACCATGAGATTGTGCAACTCCCGGACACCGTAGGAATGCTTTGGGTGTACCAAACATGACAACGTAACTAGGTGGCTATAAAGGTGCACTACAGGTATCTCCGAAAGTGTCTGTTGGGTTGGCACGAATTGAGACTGGGATTTGTCACTCCTTGTGATGGAGAGGTATCTCTAGGCCCACTCGGTAGGACATCATCATAATGTGCACAATGTGATCAAAGAGTTGATCGCGAGATGATGCGTTACGGAACGAGTAAAGAGACTTGCCGGTAACGAGATTGAACAAGGTATCGGTATACCGACGATCGAATCTCGGGCAAGTACAATACCGTTAGACAAAGGGAATTGTATACGGGATTGATTGAGTCCTTGACATCGTGGTTCATCCGATGAGATCATCATGGAACATGTGGGAGCCAACATGGGTATCCAGATCCCGCTGTTGGTTATTGACCGGAGAACGTCTTGGTCATGTCTACATGTCTCCCAAACCCGTAGGGTCTACACACTTAAGGTTCGATGACGCTAGGGTTATAAAGGAAGTTTGTATGTGGTTACCGAGTGTTGTTCGGAGTCTCGGATGAGATCCCGGATGTCACGAGGAGTTCCGAAATGGTCCGAAGGTAAAGACTTATATATGGAAAATTGTTGTTTGGGTTCCGGGAAAAGTTCGGGTTTTTCCGGTATTGTACCGGGAAGCTTCCAGAAGGTTCCGGAGGATTCCCGAGGGGTCCGGAGGTCCGGAAATTGTTCCACCACGTCCAATACAGCAGCATGGGCTGTACGGGGGCTCCCTAGCCTTAATGGGCCAGGGGCACGAGCCCCCCCAAAGCCCATGCGCATGGGAGGGGGGAACCCTAAGGGGGAGGGCCTCCACTTGACTTGGGAGGCACTCCTCCCCCCTTGGCCACCGCCCCCAACCCTAGATGGGATCTAGGGGGGCCTGCCCCCTCTCCCCCCACCTATAAATAGTGGAGGGGTGGGAGGGCAGCCACACCCCAAGTTCTGGCGCAGCCCTTCCCCTCTCCCAAGTACTCCTCCTCTCCCGCGGTGCTTGGCGAAGCCCTGCAGGATTGCCACGCTCCTCCACCACCACCATGCCGTTGTGCTACTGCTGGATGGAGTCTTCCTCAACCTCTCCCTCTCTCCTTGCTGGATCAAGGCATGGGAGACGTCACCGGGCTGTACGTGTGTTGAACACGGAGGTGCCATCCATTCGGCACTAGGATCTCCGGTGATTTGGATCACGACGAGTACGACTCCTTCAACCCCGTTCTCTTGAACGCTTCCGCTTAGCGATCTACAAGGGTATGTAGATGCACTCTCCTTCCCCTCGTTGCTGGTTTCTCCATAGATATATCTTGGTGACACGTAGGAAAATTTTGAATTTCTGCTACGTTCCCCAACTGTGGCATCATGAGCTAGGTCTATTGCGTAGATTCTTTGCACGAGTAGAACACAAAGTAGTTGTGGGCGTTGATTTTGTTCAATATGCTTACCGTTACTAGTCCAATCTTGTTTCGACGGTATTCTGGGATGAAGCGGCCCAGACGGACCTTCACGTACACTTACATGAGACAGGTTCCACCGACTGACATGCACTTGGTGCATAAGGTAGCTAGCGGGTGCCAGTCTCTCCCACTTTAGTCGGAACGGATTCGATGAAAAGGGTCCTTATGAAGGGTAAATAGCAATTGGCATATCACGTTGTGGTTTTGCGTAGGTAAGAAACGTTCTTGCTAGAAACCCATAGCAGCCACGTAAAACATGCAAACAACAATTAGAGGACGTCTAACTTGTTTTCGCAGGGTATGCTATGTGATGTGATATGGCCAAGAAGAATGTGATGAATGATATGTAATGTATGAGATTGATCATGTTCTTGTAATAGGAATCACTACTTGCATGTCGATGAGTATGACAACCGGCAGGAGCCATAGGAGTTGTCTTAATTTATTGTATGACCTGCATGTCATTGAACAACACCATGTAATTACTTTAATTTATTGCTAAACCGTTAGCCATAGTAGTAGAAGTAATAATTGGTGAGACAACTTCATGAAGACACGATGATGGAGATCATGATGATGGAGATCATGGTGTCATGCCGGTGACGATGATGATCAAGGAGCCCCGAAGATGGAGATCAAAAGGAGCAAAATGATATTGGCCATATCATGTCACTATTTGATTGCATGTGATGTTTATCATGTTTATACATCTTATTTGCTTAGAACGACGGTAGTAAATAAGATGATCCCTCATTAAAATGTCAAGAAAGTGTTCCCCCTAACTGTGCACCGTTGCGAAAGTTCGTCGTTTCGAAGCACCACGTGATGATCGGGTGTGATAGATTCTTACGTTCACATACAACGGGTGTAAGCCAGATTTACACACGCGAAACACTTAGGTTGACTTGACGAGCCTAGCATGTACAGACATGGCCTCGAAACACAAGAGACCGAAAGGTCGAGCATGAGTCGTATAGTAGATATGATCAACATCAAGATGTTCACCGACGATGACTAGTCCGTCTCACGTGATGATCGGACACGGCCTAGTTGACTCGGATCATGTAATCACTTAGATGACTAGAGGGATGTCTATCTGAGTGGAAGTTCATAAGATGAACTTAATTATCCTGAACATAGTCAAAAGATCTTTGCAAATTATGTCGTAAGCTCGCTCTTTAGTTCCACTGTTTAGATATGCTCCTAGAGTAAATATAGTTGAAAGTTGACGGTAGCGATTATGCGAACAGTAGAAAGCTTATGTCCTTAATGCACCGCTCAGTGTGCTGAACCCCGAACGTCGTTTGTGGATGTTGCGAACATCGGACATACACGTTTAGATAACTACGTGATAGTTCAGTTGAACAGTTTAGAGTTGAGACACCAAAGACGTTTTCGAAACGTCGCGGAACATATTAGATGTTTTGAGGGCTGAAATTGGGATTTCAGGCTCATGCCCACGTCAAGAGGTATAAGACCTCCGACGAGTCTCTTAGCCTGCAAACTAAGGGAGAAAAGCTCAATCGTTGAGCTTGTGCTCAGATTGTCTGAGTACAACAATCACTTGAATCGAGTGGGAGTTGATCTTCCAGATGAGATAGTGATGTTTCTCCAAAGTCATTGCCACCAAGCTGCTAGAGCTTCGTGATGAACTATAATATGTCAGGGATAGATATGATGATCCTTGAGATATTCGCGATGTTTGACACCGCGAAAGTAGAAATCAAGAAGGAGCATCAAATGTTGATGGTTGGTGAAACCACTAGTTTCAAGAAGGGCAAGGGAAAGAAGGGATATTTCATGAAATGGCAAATCAGCTGCTGCTCTAGTGAAGAAACCCAAGGTTGAACCCAAACCCGAGACTAAGTGCTTCTTTAATAAGGGGAACAGCCACTGGAGCAGAATTACCCTAGATACTTGGTAGATGAGAAGGCTGGAAAGGTCGATAGAAGTATATTGGATATACATTATGTTAATGTGTACTTTACTAGTACTCCTAGTAGCACCAGGGTATTAGATACCGGTTCGGTTGCTAAGTGTTAGTAACTCGAAATAAAAGAGCTACGGAATAAACGGAGACTAGCTAAAGGTGAGCTGACGATATGTGTTGGAAGTATTTCCAAGTTTGATGTGATCAAACATCACACGCTCCCTCTACCATCAAGATTATTATTAAACCTGAATTGTCATTTGGTGTTTGCATTGAGCATAGACATGATTGGATTATGTCTATCGCAATACGGTTATTCATTTAAGGAGAATAATGGTTACTCTGTTTATTTCAATAATACCTTCAATGGTCTTGCACCTAAAGGAATGGTTTATTGAATCTCGATCGTAGTGATACACATTTTCATGCCAAGAGATATAAGACAGTAATGATAGTACCACTTACTTGTGGAACTGCCATGTAAGTCATATTGGTGTAAAACGCATGAAGGAGCTCCATGTTGATGGACTCACTCATTTTTTGAAAAGTTTGAGATATGCGAACCATGTCTATTGGTGTATATGCATGAAGAAACTCCATGCAAATGGACCGTTTGGACTCACTTGATTTATGAACCACTTGAGACATGCAAATCATACCACATGGGCAAGATGACTGAAAGCCTCGTTTTCAGTAAAATGGAACAAGAAAGCAACTTGTTGG
Source organism: Triticum timopheevii (assembly GCA_963921465.1). Lineage (NCBI taxonomy): Eukaryota > Viridiplantae > Streptophyta > Magnoliopsida > Poales > Poaceae > Triticum > Triticum timopheevii. The sequence continues at coordinate 80,164,346 of OY997272.1, read as the reverse complement.
AAGTAATACATTTTGATGTGTGCATTCCAATGAGTGCTGAGGCACGCAGTGGATATCATTATGTTCTTACTTCACGGATGATTTGAGTAGATACTGAGTATATTTACTTGATGAAACACAAGTCTGAATTATTGAATGGTTCAAGTAATTTCAGAGTGAAGTTGAAGATCATCGTGACAAGAGGATAAAATGTCTATGATATGATCATAGAGATGAGTATCTGAGTTATGAGCTTTGGCACGCAATTAAGACATTGTGGAAATTGTTTCACAATTGATACAGCCTCAAACACCATAGTGTGAGGGTGTGTCCGAACATCACAGTTGCACCCTATTGGATATGGTGCGTACCATGATGTCTCTTATCGAATTACCACTATCATTCATGGGTTAGGCATTAGAGACAACCGCACTCACTTTAATAGGGCACCATGTAATTCCGTTGAGACGACACTGTTTGAACTATGGTTTGGAGAAACCTAAGTTGTTGTTTCTTAAAAGTTTGGGGCTGCGATGCTTATGTGAAAAAGGTTTCAGGTTGATAAGCTCGAACCCAAAGCGGATAAAATGCATCTTCATAGGACACCCAAAACAGTTGGGTATACCTCCTAATTCATATCCGAAAGCAATAGGGATTGTTTCTTGAATCGGGTCCTTTCTCGAGGAAAAGTTTGTCTCGAAAAGTTGAGTGGGAGGATGGTGGAGACTTGATATGGTTATTGAACTGACACTACAACTAGTGTGTAGCAGGGCACAGGAAGTTGTTCCTGTGGCACCTACACCAATTGAAGTAGAAGCTTATGATAGTGATCATGAATCTTCGGATCAAATCACTACCGTACCTCGTAGGGTGACAAGGATGCGTACTGCTTCAGAGTGGTACAGTAATCCTGTCTTGAAGGTCATGTTGCTAGACAACAATGAACCTACGGGCTATGGAGAAGCAATGGTGGGCCCAAATTCCGACAAATGGTTATAAGCCATGAAATCCGAGATAGGATCCATGTATTAGAACAAAGCATGGACTTTGGTAGACTTTCCCAATGATCGGCAAGCCATTGAGATAAATGGATCTTTAAGAAGAAGACGGACGTGGATGGTAATGTCACCATCTATGAAGCTCGACTTGTGGCGAAGAGTTTTTCTCAAGTTCAAGGAGTTGACTACGATGAGATTTTCTCATCCATAGTGAAGCTTAAAGTCCGTCGGAATCACATTAGCATTAGCTGCATTTATGAAATCTGGCAGATGGATGTCAAAACGAGTTTCCTTACCAGTTTTCATAAGGAAAGGTTGTATGTGATACAATCAGAAAGGTTTTGTCGATCCTAAGGATGTTGAAAGGTATGCTAGCTCCAGTGGTCCTTCCATGGACTAGAGCAAGCATCTCGGAGTCAGAATATGCGCTTTGATGAGATGCTCAAAGATTTTGGGTTTATACAAAGTTTATGAGAAACTTGTATCTCCAAAGAAGTGAGTGGGAGCACTATAGAATTTCTGATAAGTATATGTTGTAAACATATTGTTGATCAAAAATGATGTAGAATTTATGGAAAGCATATAGGGTTATTTGAAAAGTGTTTTTCAAGAAAACCTGGATTAAGCTGCTTGAACATTGAGCATCAAGATCTATGAGGATAGATCAAAAATGCTTAATGGTACTTTCAAATGAGCACGTACCTTGACATGATCTTGAAGGTGTTCAAGATGGATCAGTGAAAGAAGGAGTTCTTGCCTGAGTTGTAAGGTATGAAGTTAAGACTTAAAGCTCGACCACGCCAGAAGAAAGAGAAAGGACGAAGGTCGTCCCCTATGCTTTTGTCATAGGCTCTACACGGTATGCCATGCTGAGTACCGCACCTGGTGTGTGGCTTGCCACATATCTGGCAAGAGGGTACAAAGGTGATCAAGGAGTGGATCACCGGACAGCGGTCAAAATTGTCCTTGGAGTAATAAGGACATGTTTCTCGATTATGGAGGTGATAAAGAGTTCGGCGTAAAGGGTTACGTCGATGCAAGCTTTAACACCTATCCGAATGACTCTGAGTAGCAAACCGGATATGTATAGTGGAGCAACCATTTGGAATAGCTCCAAGTGGAGCGTGGAAGCAGCATTTACAATATGACCTAGAGATTTGCGAAGTACATATGGATCTGAATGTTGCAGACACATTGACTAAAACCTCTCAAACAAGCAAAACATGATCAAACCCCTGAACTCATTGAGTCTTAATCACATGATGATGTGAACTAGTTTAGTGAAACTAGTAAACTCTTTGGATGTTGGTCACATGGCGATGTGACCTGTGAGTGTTAATCACATGGCGATGTGAACTAGATTATTGACTCTAGTGCAAGTGGGAGACTGTTGGAAATATGCCGTAGAGGCAATAATAAATTAGTTATTATTATATTTCCTTGTTCATGATAATCGTTTATTATCCATGCTATAATTGTATTGATAGGAAACTCAGATACATGTGTGGATACATAGACAACACCATGTCCCTAGTAAGCCTCTAGTGGACTAGCTCGTTGATCAATAGATGGTTATGGTTTCCTGACCATGGACATTGGATGTCGTTGATAATGGGATCACATCATTAGGAAAATGATGTGATGGACAAGACCCAATCCTAAGCCTAGCACAAAGACCGTAGTTCGTATGCTAAAGCTTTTCTAATGTCAAGTATCATTTCCTTAGACCATGAGATTGTGCAACTCCCGGACACCGTAGGAATGCTTTGGGTGTACCAAACGTCACAACGTAACTGGGTGGCTATAAAGGTGCACTACAGGTATCTCCGAAAGTGTCTGTAGGGTTGGCACGAATCGAGACTGGGATTTGTCACTTCGTGTGACGGAGAGGTATCTCTGGGCCCACTCGGTAGCAGATCATCATAATGTGCACAATGTGATCAAAGAGTTGATCGCGGGATGATGTGTTACGGAACGAGTAAAGAGACTTGCCGGTAACGAGATTGAACAAGGTATCGGTATACCGAAGATCGAATCTCGGGCAAGTACAATACCGTTAGACAAAGGGAATTGTATACGGGATTGATTGAGTCCTTGACATCGTGGTTCATCCGATGAGATCATCGTGGAACATGTGGGAGCCAACATGGGTATCCAGATCCCGCTGTTGGTTATTGACCGGAGAACGTCTCGGTCATGTCTACATGTCTCCCGATCCCGTAGGGTCTACACACTTAAGGTTCGATGACGCTAGGGTTATAAAGGAAGTTTGTATGTGGTTACCGAATGTTGTTCGGAGTCCCGGATGATATCCCGGACGTCACGAGGAGTTCCGGAATGGTCCGGAGGTAAAGATTTATATATGGAAATTGTTGTTCGGGTTCCGGGAAAAGTTCGGGTTTTTCCGGTATTGTACCAGGAAGCTTCCAGAAGGTTCCGGGGGATTCCGGAGGGGTCCGGAGGTCCAGAAATTGTTCCACCACGTCCAATACAGCAGCATGGGCTGTAGGGGGGCGCCCTGGCCTTAATGGGCCAGGGGCACCAGCCCCCCCAAAGCCCATGCGCATGGGAGGGGGGAAACCTTAAGGGGGAGGGCCTCCACTTGACTTGGGAGGCACTCCTCCCCCCTTGGCCGCCGCCCCCAACCCTAGATGGGATCTAGGGGGGCCGCCCCCCTCTCCCCCCCACCTATAAATAGTGGAGGGGTGGGAGGGCAGCCGCACCCCAAGTTCTGGCGCAGCCCTTCCCCTCTCCCAAGTACTCCTCCTCTCCCGCGGTGCTTGGCGAAGCCCTGCAGGATTGCCACGCTCCTCCACCACCACCACGCCATTGTGCTGCTGCTGGATGGAGTCTTCCTCAACCTCTCCCTCTCTCCTTGCTGGATCAAGGCATGGGAGACGTCACCGGGCTGTACGTGTGTTGAACGTGGAGGTGCCGTCCGTTCGGCACTAGGATCTCCGGTGATTTGGATCACGACGAGTACGACTCCTTCAACCCCGTTCTCTTGAACGCTTCCGCTTAGCGATCTACAAGGGTATGTAGATGCACTCTCCTTCCCCTCGTTGCTAGATTCTTCATAGATAGATCTTGGTGACACGTAGGAAAATTTTGAATTTCTGCTACGTTCCCCAACAAGGCCAACGTCCAGGAGTATGCCAACAATGGCGCAAGATGCCACCGTCGCCGTAGGTCAGTGGCCCGACGACACACAGAGCACGGTAGAGGAGACGCTTCCCACCGCAAGATGCCCTCGCCGCCGCCGCGTAATTTAAGTTTGTCATGAAAAACATTCAGATTACCATGCTTAAAATCTGAACGTTTATCATTTCCGTTTATTTTATATCGATCATCGTATAATTTAAAGTCGGAGTCAGACTGAACGAAATCTATGGTTTCATCGATTGAATGTTCTTCTAGAGTCATATCAAATTAAGTATAAAACATCATCAAGCCACATGTATTCCTTGTCATCCAACGACCTAGACTGCTTCAATGTCGAGCGCTCAACACGTTAAGCGTGCAGTTAATTTCATGCCAAAAATAGTGCTAATCACATAATAACACGCAAATAATATCCTACTTAATATCCGCATGAACTTAATATACTTCCAAATTAACGTGCATTGCACGTACACACTGGCTAGAGCTGCTAGTACGTGAAACTAGTGTCGTAACTTGTGAATGCGTCTAGATATGGTCAATAGCAACATCGCCCGCGAGTTCATCGTGTTTGCCCGTGTGTCTAAATGCAGAAGGGGAGGAGAGAGAGGGAGCACACATGGAACCCACCAGTAAGTGAAGCCGAATAGTACTAAAAATAATATTACATGTTATCCATTAAATAGGCTGTGGTAATATAAAAACATTATGTGAACAAAGGGGGGTACAGCAAATATTGATGTTCTACGTATGTTGCCTATTGACGTGCGGCTTGAGGCCCGGTCGCATGTACGATCCTCGTCCTTTATTTTTTTAATTTGTATATGGGTCCAAATTTGTTTCATGACATGTGGGCCCCTCGGTGTGTAGTTTGTAGCACTTTAATTTGTGGGTCGAAATTTGTTCCATTCCAAGTGGACTATCGGTGTGTAGTTTTGTAGCTTATTTATAATAATTAAAGAGAAACAACAGAGTTTTTTGCAATAATACCATGGTGCGACGTTGAAGGCGAGAAAGGACGTGCGTGAGAGCAATGACCGAGCTAGAGGGAAATCAACTAGGGGAGTTGCGGGGGTTGCAACGGTGTTTGGAGTAGTTGTGGGCCGAATGCTACGAAAATATAATCTAAACCGACTGGAATAAATGCCTACACAAATTAATCCAAGGTTGGAGTGCCCCTCGCAATGTAAATAGCTCCGGCTTTGTGAGGGATGGAGAGGTACCTTCAATGCATGGAAGATGCAGTGTGTGAAAGCGAGGTCAATCGAGAGACGTATAGATAGAGAGACAAAGTGAGTGTGGTCCGACATTCATTAAACAGATATAGATGCTCTAGAGAGATATTGTTCGATTGAGCTTTTGGCAAGGGTGAGGGCTGTAAGATAGATCTTGAGAGATGATCCAGTCAAGGACATGTAGATATATTTTGTGTGTGGGAGGAAGCATGGTCAATCGATCACATAGGGTTGTCGTGCGATCGAAAGAGTGAGACGGGTTGGAGAGAGTGAACTAGACAGACAATGTGCGTGAGAGAGTATACAATGTGAATAGGTCGAATTGGGCTCAAACATGGTGATATATCATTTTTGTCCGAGAAAGAGCGAGGTCAATCGAGACATACAGAGAGAGAGATCGAGATTGAGTGAGCGTGGCCCGCCATGAGGTCGAAAGAATGGGGGCGGCTTGGATGGACTGACCTAGATAGACAATCTGCGAGAGAGAGTATAGAGTGTGTCGATCGAGGCCCGAACAGGGAGATTATCATTTGTGTGTGAAAGAAAATGAGGTTAAAAGAGACTCAGATAAAGAGAGCAAGATTGAGCGAGTGTGGCCCGCCGCGCGCTAGAAAGAGTGAGACAGTCTCGGGGGGAGTGACCTAGATAGACAACGTGCATGCATGCACACGCGAGGTTGGGGGCTAGATAGGCAATGCATGTATTTAGCGCGAGAGGGTGAGAGGGAGAGGTAGAGAGAGAGAGAGAGAAAGAGAGAGCTCAGCATGGTGTGTAATGGCGGGTGTGTGAGGTACAGGGGTTGTGTAGTTGACAGACTTACAGATCGAAACATGAAGAGAAAGAATGAACGTGTGTTGGAAACCGATAGCTTCCTAAGGTGGTTAGGAGAGGAAGATTGACCGATACAGGAAGTATGTAGCATGTGTGCGGGGGGGGGGGGGGGGGCTAAAAACAACATTTGAATGTACATAGTACAAGACTTAATATCGATGTTTCAATTCGGTGTACATTGTAAGATTTGAACTAAGGACCATGCATACGGGTAATTATTTCGAATTCGTGACATACTAAGTTTCGAAAAGTTGACATTAACTCAATTTGTTGTGCTTTTTTGTAGGTCATATGTTTGAATCCATCCAAAATTTTCTCAGTACCAAGGTTTTCATCATATACATATGAATTTGTATTAAAAAAGTAGCGTGGATACAGTGAAATGCGAAATCCATGTTAGAATTGGATATTGCTACGTGACACACACACTCTGATTCAAATAACTAATTATGTGACACACACTCTAATCCACGTTAGCATGGATACCGTGGATGCCATTTCGATTTTTTTTCAAATAACTCCTCATTAATTAATTTATAGTACTCCCTCTGTTCACTTTTATAAAACCTTGAAGACATTTCAGACAATGTGCAAAACAGTTCATTTTAAGTTGTCTAAAACGACTTACAAAAGTGAACGGAGGGAGTATCTCATTTCGAATGATTAATTATTGCAAGGAAAACACGGGCATGATAATACATACAGATTCGTTTGCATTCTCAAATGTAGGTGCACCAGGCAGACCAGGGTCGTGTCGGGGTGGATGCTGCTTTGGTGCCTTTAAGGGCCCACATGTCAGTGACCCAAAGGCAGGTGCCTTTAAGTCACCGAAGCATAGTCCTGTCGGGGTGGTCGCGTCTGTCGGACGAACACGTAGCACCCAGCCACCCAGCCCCCCCCCCTCTCTTCCTCCCCCACTCCCCCCACCCCCACCCCCCCGAAAAAAGGATGACGACAAAATAAGTTCACGCTTCCATGTTTTGGATTGAAATATCTGGCGGCCCCTAATGACCCACAAGTATAGGGGATCTGTCGTAGTCCTTTCAATAAGTAAGAGTGTCGAACCCAACGAGGAGCAGAAGGAAATGATAAGCGGTTTTCAGCAAGGTATTCTCTGCAAGTACTGAAATAAGTGGTAACAGATAGTTTTGTGATAAGATAAATGGTAACGAGTAACAAGTAACAAAAGTAAATAAAGTGCAGCAAGGTGGCCCAATCCTTTTTGTAGCAAAGGAAGAGCCTGGACAAACTCTTTTAATAGGAAAAGCGCTCCCGAGGACACATGGGAATACCGTCAAGCTAGTTTTCATTACGCTCATATGATTCGCGTTCGGTACTTTGATAATTTGATATGTGGGTGGACCGGTGCTTGGGTACTGCCCTTACTTGGACAAGCATCCCACTTATGATTAACCTCTATTGCAAGCATCCACAACTACAACAAAAGTATTAAGGTAAACCTAACCATAGCATGAAACATATGGATCCAAATCAGCCCCTTACGAAGCAACGCATAAACTAGGCTTTAAGCTTCTATCACTCTAGCAACCCATCTTCTACTTATTATGTCACAGCCCTAGAGTTTGCTTGTAACTAATGGCATTGCATCCATGCATCATGTTTAAATTTCATAAAACTTGAAATGGGGATTGATCCAAGCCCTAGCACCAAATGAATTCAACTAGGTTCCATAAAAAAATATTTTCAATGATCCCAAATGCCCTTTAGAAATGTTCATCATTTTTGAATTGGTCCAGCACCTCTGACAAAAATGATGCACCTATTTTAAGGCCATTCTGGATTTTTGAATTAATTCATATTGTATTTTCATTTGGGCATTTAAATGCTACAAAATATTTTAAATGCTCAAATAATCATAAAATAAAATGTTTACTGTTGGATATATTCTAAACATTAGCCATGGCTAGTTTCATGATTTTTGGAAATGTCTTAGCATTTTAATTAAGTCAAAACAATTACAGAAAAAAATAGAAAACAGAAACAATTTAGGAAAGAGAGAGAGAATGCCTACCTGGGCCACTTACCTGGCCACCTACCTGTGCAGCCCACCATAGCCGGCCCAGCTGGCTGGCCCAGCCCACCAGGGGCACGCTTGTCTTCTTCCCCTTGCCAGCGCATGAAGCAGCTCGGTGGCGAGCGCCGACATCGCGCCTGGCCACCTCCTGCTTGCTGCCGCCTCCCCGGCGTTGCCCTGGAGACGCCACGCCCCCCCAGGCCCTCTGAGCCTCTCCCCTCGCTCCCCTCCTCCTCTGGCTCTCCCGCACGCAAACCACCAAGCGCTGTCGCTGCCGCCGACGAGCGCAACCGCGGCCTCGCCTCTCCCTCGCCTCTCCGTGCTGTCCCGAGGCTCCGCCTCGACGCCACCGAGCCCCAAGATGAAGCACGCGCCCGCGGAACGCCCTAAGCAACGCCATCATCCTCATCCTCACTGCCGTCCGCCGGAGATCCCCCTCGCCGCCCTGCTCGCTCCGGTTCCTCCCCGACCTTGCCGTCTGCTTCGCCGTGACCGCTGTGAGCTTCGGCCTCTCCTCCCCCTCTCCGTTCTCGCTGCCGCGCGCCATAGCAACCAAACAGAGCACACCCGCATGCGCCACCGCCTGAGCTCACCGCCGACGTGGCTCCAGCCATGCAACGGCCTCGTCGTTCTGTCCTTTGACCTCCCCGCACCTGGTAGGGCTTGTAGGAGTTAACCCCGAGCCTCCACGCGCACCGTAGCAACGGCTTCGAGTTCGCCTGAACTCCGACCATCGCCCAACTTGCCGTCGCCGCCACAAACCACCCCAGGTCCAGCCACCACCACCATCGGATGCGCCCTGCTGCGGGCGTTCCAACGCGCCCGGCCACGCGAGCTCCCGCCGCCAGAGTTGGCCGGACGGGAGTCGCCGTCGTGCTGTGCTTAGCACCGGCGTTTAGCCGCCGACGTGGCACCTTCATTAGTGGCTAATGACGCTGCTAATTTAACCCCATAGCCACTGACATATGGGCACCACGCCCTAATTAATCCCAGTTTCGTTTCTGGTTAGGTTAGTTTAAACCCCGGCGGGACCCACGCGTCGGAGTTGACTGTGCTGACGTGTCTGCTGACCGGACCCACCTGTCTTTGACCCTGGGATGCACTGGGTCACTGACCACTGGACCCCACTGGTCAAGTTTGACCCGGACCAGCCCCTGTTGACCTGCTGACGTCACACCAACATCATGCTGACGGAGTAATTATTTACTGGATTGATTCTTTCACAGGAATTCCAGAAAATTGCCTAAACTTCTAAAAATCATAGAAAATCAACCGTAGCTCCAAATCAAACAAGTTATATATGAAAAATGATCAGAAAGATGCAATCTATCCATCTGTACTATTTTCATGAATGTTAGAACACCTTAACCTTGCTGTTTAGGTGAAACAAGGTAATGCACTAATATGACCTCTTAAAATGGGTTTGCATTTGAATCTTTGGTTCAAATGGACTCAACTCAATCTGATCTAGCTTGCATTAGCCCAAAACACATTCATATTGCCATGTCATAGCATGCATCATATTGTGCATTGCATTGATCGTGTTTCTTCTCTGTTTGCCGGTGTTGTTCCCCCTCGGTAGACGTTGTACCGACGTTGTGATCATTGACACTGATGAAGAGTCAATGCTATCTTAAGAAGTGCCAGGCAAGCAAAAACCCCTTGTTCATTCTGATATAATCCCACTCTCTCGCTCGTTCCCTCTTTTACTGCATTAGGACAACAACAATTCTTCTATTACTTGCTCCGGTAGCTGAACACCTTTATCCTGTGCATGACCTGTCATTGCCACAGTAAATAGATGAAACCCACTAGCATGAGTAGGAGTTGTTTGAGCCCTGTTGTGCCTACTCATTCATGCTTGTTTGTCATGCCTACTACTGCTTAGAGTTGAGTCATTACTGATTCATCGGGGATGAATCAGAGGTGTGTGAACATGTCCTACTGTGTGTGAGCTAAGTGTGTGAACACGATTTGGTAAAGGTAGCGGTGAGAGGCCATGTAGGAGTACATGGTGGGTTGTCTCATTGGAGCCGTCCTCAGGAACTGAGTTTTGTGTTTGTGATCCATGAAACAGATACTACCACGCATTAGGCCCGAAACCAATGGACCCTCTCGGCTTCTTAATCACCCTTGTCCTCTGTCCAAGAGTTGCAAGTAGTTTCTGGCGTTTGTATTATGCTGGAGGCCGTGCGCAGCGCTGACCGGAGGGGTGGGCTGTGATGCGGTAGGCCCGTGGCCGGGTATACCGGGAGCCCGTTTGGTGTCACGGAACCCTGTACACATTGTTTGGGGCCGTATGTGAAAACCTCAGCTAGACTCCCTGCGGATGGAACCTGAATAGCCGATAAACCTGGACTAGATACTTGAGTGTTTAGGTAGGTCGTGGCCGACATCCTCGCTGGGCTTCCGCTTGAAGGTTGCCGAGTACATGTCGTGTAAACGGCGGTAAGTGGTGACAGCGTGTGTGAAGAAGTACACCCCTGCAGGGTTAACATCATCTATTCGAATAGCCGTGTCCGCCGTAAAGGACTTCTGGGTTGCCTATAACAGTTCATAGACAAGTGAAAGTGGATACTCTAAAATGCGCAAGATAAGCGTGAGTGCTATGGATGGCGTTCTCGTAGGGAGACGGGAGCGGATCCATAGTGGTGTATTGATAGGGTGAATATGTGGACTCGTGTGCGCCAGCTCAAAAGAGTTACTTGTAGTCGTAGTTTAGGATAGCCACCGAGTCAAAGCTGGCTTGCTGCAGTTAAACCCCACCATCCCCTTTGTTGATAATGATGCATATGTAGTTAGTTCTGATGTGAGTCTTGCTGGGTACATTTGTACTCACGTTTGCCTATTTTATATTTTTGCAGAGAGACTTCCGTCTTACTAGTAGTTCCGCGTGGACTTCGACATTTAGCTTGTTACCTCAGCTACGATCTTGTGCCCTCGGCAGGATCTAGTAGATAGTCAGGCTTCTCAGCCTTTTTCATTTATAGTTGTCTGTACTCAGACATATTAAGCTTCCGCATGTGCTTTGACTTGTATGCTCTGAATGTTGGGTCACGAGACCTATGTTTGTAATATCTCGCTCCTTGGAGCCTATTGAATAAAATACTTGAGTTGTAGAGTCATGTTGTGATGCCATGTTGTATTTGCACATATCGAGCATATTGTGTGTATGTTATTGAAATGCTTGGCATGTGTGGGAACTGACTATCTAGTTGTTTATCCTTAGTAGCCTCTCTTACCGGGAAATGTCTCCTAGTGCTTCCACTGAGCCATGGTAGCTTGCTACTGCTCCGGAACACTTAGGCTGGCCGGCATGTGTCCTTCTTCGTTCCTGTGTCTGTCCCTTCGGGGAAATGTCACGCGATGAATACCGGAGTCCTGCTAGCCCAGTGCTACAGCCTGGATTCACTCGCTGATGACCGACACGTTCGATGCTGGGTCATGGATGCTGGGTCACGGGTTTACGACTAGCCATGTCAGCCCGGGCTCGTTATCATATGGATGCTAACGACACTATCATATACGTGTGCCAAAAGGCGCAAACGGTCCCGGGCAAAGGTAAGGCGACACCCGTGGGAATACCGTGCGTGAGGCCGCAAAGTGATATGAGGTGTTACATGCTAGATCGACGTGGCATTGAGTCGGGGTCCTGAAAGCTTTGGTATCAGAGCCTGACTGCATGTAGGATTACCAAGCCAAACTTGTCGAAGTTGTGTCTAGAAATGCTTTAGTTATGTAAGGGAATTGATTGTGGAAGGGAACGTAAGACTCTTTTTACTCCTTATACCTCATGGCCTTCTGATCTGAGTCATCCTCTTGTCTTCTACGGGGTTTAAGAACTAGGCCTTCTCATCTATCTATCAGGATGACATGTTACTAATCCATAGACTTATGAGATTGTTGGTTTCACGCCCCAGTTCAGTTTATACTACTTCCGTGTGTCCATAGTTGGTCTCGGAACCTTGATTTTGTGCTTCTGAGTGGTTATGCCACCATTTTTGCTGGATGTCTCAAATCTTTTTGAGCATTTACAGCCGTTATGCTGTCGAGTCATCCCATGTTTCTAAATAATCTGATGTAATTGCAAAATCCTTTCCTCTATTTTCAATGACCTTTCTGGCCAGGTTAACCACACTAAATGGTGAGTTGAGGTACTTCATTGCCTCGACATATATGTTGGAGTTATTATTATGACCCTAGGTGTCTTAGGGGATCATCTAGTGATCTAGCCATGATCTATGTTTCCAGTGTGATGAATTTGGCCATCATTTTCGAAAGCATCCCGTGATGCCATTTAGTTAGTAGGTATTCTATTCCTGGGGCTTTGAACCTAAGATTCACCCTACTTACCTCATGTTGTTAGTGTTTGCTCGTTCCTTTAGGATATTAGTAACCTTTGAATTAGTCCTCGAGGTCCGTGGTATTTCCTTCTTCCAAATACTATGAACCACTCACGGCAGAAGTTTGTTGGATCAAAAGATCACAACAAGAGTGCTCTCGATGAGTTCTCCAATCTATATTGTGACTGTTTGTTCTACCTTCTCTGCATGGGTTATCCGGAAGAAATGTGTTGAAACCGTTCGACATATTAACCTATGCATCCACAACTCAGAAAGTTATATGTTCCATGAGTTGTTCCTCCTTAGATGTCTTCTGACCTTCATCTATCAATTGATAGTCAAGAGAATGTGTGCATTCGTCCATCGATGCCTATTACTCTTGTGTTCCGTCAAGTCATTCTATTCCGGAATGACTAGGAGAAACAAACTCCAGTACCTTGTCCATTTCAAGGATTGGGTCAAAGCAGTCGTACTCCGCAGATCAAATACTAATCCAGCTTTTGTTCTGTTCTACCCTGAAGTATTACCCACTTTATGTCAGGAATGCCATGAGGATTGCACCACCTCTTATGAATTCTTGACGAAGTGATACTTCTCGCCCTCGTTATTCATTTCTCGGTCCCCTGTTGTTGCAACTGGAATACTGACAAGTGAATCGTGATGTGTGAAATCTATACTCCTAGCACCTTCGTTGCTTGGTAGTTAAAGGACAATAACCTCACTCTTAGGATGTTTGTTACTGACCACCATCCTAAGTATGATTGTGCTACCTAGTCCTTATTTCCGGTGTACTCTTTGATCAACGAGTTAGGATTGTGTCAATCCCTCGCTCTATTGATCATATCGTCTTGCCCTGAAAAGCAAGATTGTTCTCGAGCTTAGTAACATATCGGTAGTTCGTGATTTTCCGAATATCTTCTCGGAAGTATTACCGGGTTGTCACCTGGCCGCTATGTTGAGTTCGTGAACAAGTTGGTTTTCTTATAAATCACTCCTTCTCCAAGAATCTGTGTTGGATATACCTGAGCTAGTTGGTTGAGCTAGACAACAACTTGGAGAGTTGGAAGATAAAAGCTTGTCTGACTTAGTTCATGTTAAGGGATATCTTCTTGTGTGTGTGTGTTGAAGAAAGATGATATCTCCATCGATTGGTCCTCGTGATCAGTTGTTGGATCTATTGCGTTGTCAAAACTCTGACTTGAGTATGGGCTATTGTCAAGTCATATCAGAACCAATGATGTGCGTAATGTTGTCTTACTCGTGGTTGATCCCTCGGGCATACACCATTATATCCTTTGGTCTGACCAATGCTATCACTTGTTCATATAATTATGGAACTCCATCGTCATGGAAACCTAGATGAATTGTTGTTGAGCCCATCGACAACATCCTTATCTTCTCCATAATCTTGTTGAACATTAAGCTAGTATTGGAAACTTTTGAAAGCATTTCTTCATGCTAGCTCATGAAGCATATGTTCGGTTGAAAGAAGTGACTCTCTCTAACTCATGTGCATTTGATGCAAGTTGCCGCCGTGGGTTCGAGAAAGTTAGTCTTGCTTCCTCTAGAAGCGTCCCAAGTTAGTCACGCATGTGCGAAGTACTCTATGGTTTGATAGGTTGGCCGCCTCCATTCTATATGTGTTTCCTAGCACACCAAGCCACTGATTGACTTGTTCAAGGAGAAGAAGTTCCTTCTTAAGAGTATACCTTATGCAAGGACTTTGATATCCTTGATGATGGTTGCCCACCTGAACTCGGTAGTGTTTAATTATAAGACTACTACGTGGTCATGCTTGTCTGAGACAGCGTGTTCACATATGTGTAGCAGTACCAGCTCATGTTTTGGAGCTTGCTATCGTAGTTCATTTCCTGAGAATTTTGCAATGTCATCTCGTCGATTTGTGTTGCAAACTTTCATTTTTCTTTCTAGGCTCGATGTGTCTGGATTATTTTGACACCAACCAGATCTGAATCTTAGGCAGATATGATGGTTGGAACGTTTCCCAAGAACTATAATATTGGTCTCTCTGTAACCCGGTAAAGTGGATGTCGTGGACAACACACCCAGCCAGAAGACCTATTATTGTAGAATCTTGATTGAGGAAGTTGGCCACCTCCCCATAAGGATTTCATAGGATTTACTCTAGAAGTTGTTCTTATGGATTCTTTGTATACCGAAGTCCGACCACTACTTGATGGCTATGTTGATGCTTTAGGCATGACCGTACTAACCAGTACATCAAGGAGAACATTAGAAGGGGAGTGCTAAATGTCTCTCGGTCGATTATCCGGATTTCGTTCCCTTGGCCTCACTATGGTGAAATCTGAGAAAGGGTTGTCTTTCTATGCATCTGCATTGTCCATCACTATTCGTCAAGGTAGTAAGATGTGTTGCCAGGATCCTTGTCTCGGATATTGGTAAAACCTTGATGAATGTGCAAATGCTCAAGTTCTTGAGAGCACGCACAAGCACTAGGTATTATCACCGGCACTAACTGGGATTGCTCCTAGTTTCCTCGGTTATGCTATAACTTTTCAAACAATGGATCCACCCTCTACTGTTGAGCTTCTCCCCAGTTACTAGAATCATTCCTGGCATTTGCCTTTTGTTCCCAGCTTGCACCATCATTGTGCCATCCTACCATGGGTTCCATCCATTCCTGATGATAATCAAAAATAATCCATTGCGTTGTCCTCAACAAGGTAGTCCACATCATCCATTCTGGCCCGAGAATGTCATTCTTTTGGGCTCCTTCAAATGATCAATTGTGATTTGCCTTAGGCTGGTATAAAGAGTTTCAATGATCTCTAAATCAAAGGTAATTCTTTTTTCCACTTAAGGGGATATATCTACGAGTCACCATCCCTAAGGTGTCTCGTTATGGTATCATGGCAATTCAACTCCTCGCTACATTGACAACCGTTCAACACCTTCTTAAGTGTGGACTTGTTGACTACCTAACGAGCCCTCGTAATATGTTTCACTCCATTCCTTTGGATAGATGCTTTGTTTCTCAACTCCAGATGTTTCAACATCTCATTTTGTGAGTTGAGATTGTGTATTTCGATCTTGAGAAGATCAATCCTAGTAGAGTTTCTTTCCGTTGTCATCGCGTGGATGAAGATCTCAAGCGAGGATGTCAAGATCAACGTATGCAACGAATCAACAACCTTATGAGGTGCAACTTGGATCGTGAAGCTTGTGTTGGTCTTGTGCCCCCTCTATCTTCTTACCTCACGTCTTGAATCTTGGGACGAGATTCTTGTTTAGTGGGGGTGAGTTGTCACAGCCCTAGAGTTTGCTTGTAACTAATGGCATTGCATCCATGCATCATGTTTAAAATTCATAAAACTTGAAATGGGGATTGATCCAAGCCCTAGCACCAAATGAATTCAACTAGGTTCCATAAAAAATATTTCAATGATCCCAAATGCCCTTTGAAATGTTCATAATTTTTGAATTGGTCCAGCACCTCTGACAAAAATGATGCACCTATTTTAAGGCCATTCTGGATTTTTGAATTAATTCATATTGTATTTGCATTTGGGCATTTAAATGCTATAAAATATTTTAAATGCTCAAATAATCATAAACTAAAATGTTTACTGTTGGATATATTCTAAACAGTAGCCATGACTAGTTTCATGATTTTTGGAAATGTCTTACCATTTTAATTAAGTCAAAACAATTACAGAAAAAAATAGAAAACAGAAACAATTTAGGAAAGAGAGAGAGAACGCCTACCTGGGCCACTTACCTGGCCACCTACCTGTGCATCCCACCAAAGCCAGCCCAGCTGGCTGGCCCAGCCCACCAGGGGCACGCTTGTCTTCTTCCCCTTGCCAGCGCACGAAGCAGGTCGGTGGCGAACACCGATGTCGCGCCTGGCCACCTCCTGCTTGCAGCCGCCTCCCCGACGTCGCCCTGGAGACGCCACGTGCCCCCCCAGGCCCTCTCAGCCTCTCCCCTCGCTCCCCTCCTCCTTTGGATCTCTTGCACGCAAACCATCGAGCGCTGTCGCCGCCGCCGACGAGCACAACCGCGGCCTCGCCTCTCCCTCACCTCTCCGTGCTGTCCAGAGGCTCCGCCTCGACGCCACGGAGGCCCAAGATGAAGCACGCGCCCGCGGAACGCCCTAAGCAATGCCATCATCCTCATCCTCGCTGTCGGCTGCTGGAGATCGCCCTCGCCGCCCCGCTCGCTCCGGTTCTGCCCCGACCTCGCCGTCTGCTTCGCCGTGACCGCTGTGAGCTTCTGCCTCTCCTACCCCTCTCCGTTCTCGCTGCCGCGCGCCATAGCAACCGCACCGAGCACACCCGCATGCGCCACCGCCTGAGCTCGCCGCCGACGTGGCTCCGGCCACGCAACGGCCTCGCCATTCTGTCCTTTGACCTCCCCGCACCTCGTAGGGCTTGTAGGAGTTAACCTCGAGCCTCCACGCGCACCGTAGCAACGGCTTCGAGTTCACCCGAACTCCGGCCGCCGCCCAACTTGTCGCCGCCCCCGCCACAGACCACCCTAGGTCCAGCCACCACCACCATCAGATGCGCCCTGCTGCGGGCGTTCCAACGGGCCCGGCCACGCGAGCTCCTGTCGTGCTGTGCTTAGCATCGGCGTTTAGCCGCTAACGTGGCACCTTCATTAATGGCTAATGACGCTGCTAATTTAACCCCACAGCCGCTGACAGATGGGCCCCATGCCCTAATTAATCCCAGTTTCGTTTCTGGTTAGGTTAGTTTAAACCCCGGCGGGACCCACGCGTCGGAGTTGACTGTACTGACGTGTCTCCTGACCGGACCCACCTGTCTTTGACCCTGGGATGCACTAGGTCACTGACAAGTGGACCCCACTGGTCAAGTTTGACCCGGACCAGCCCCTGTTGACCTGCTGACGTCACACCAACGTCATGCTGACACAGTAATTATTTACTGGATTTTTTCTTTTACAGGAATTCCAGAAAATTGCCTAAACTTCTAAAAATCATAGAAAATCAACCGTAGCTCCAAATCAAACAAGTTATATATGAAAAATGATCAAAAAAATGCAATCTATCCATCTGTACCATTTTCATGCATGTTAGAACACTTTAACCTTGCTGTTTAGGTGAAACAAGGTAATGCACTAATATGACCTCTTAAATGGGTTTGCATTTGAATCTTTGGTTCAAATGGACTCATCTCAATCTGATCTAGCTTGAATTAGCCCAAAACACATTCATATTGCCATGTCATAGCATGCATCATATTGTGCATTGCATTGATCGTGTTTCTTCTCTGCTTGCCGGTGTTGTTCCCCCTCGGTAGACGTTGTACCGACGTTGTGATCGTTGACACTAATGAAGACTCAATGCTATCTTTAGAAGAGCCAGGCAAGCAAAAACCCCTTGTTCATTCCGATATAATCCCACTCTCTCGCTCCTGCTCTCTTTTACTGCATTAGGACAACAACGATTCACCTGTTACTTGCTGCGGTAGCTCAACCCCTTTATCCTATGCATGACCTGTCATTGCCATAGTAAATAGATGAAACCCACTAGCATGAGTAGGAGTTGTTTGAGCCCTGTTGTGCCTACTCATTCATGCTTGTTTGTCATGCCTGCTACGGCTTAGATTTGAGTCATGTCTGATTCATCGGGGATGAATCAGAGGTGTGTGAACATGTCCTACTGTGTGTGAGCTAAGTGTGTGAACACGATTTGGTAAAGGTAGCAGTGAGAGGCCATGTAGGAGTACATGGTGGGTTGTCTCATTGAAGCCGTCCTCAGGAACTGAGTTCTGTGTTTGTGATCCATGAAACAGATACTACCACGCATTGGGCCCGAAACCAATGGACCCTCTCGGCTTCTTAATCACCCTTGTCCTCTGTCCAGGAGTTGTAAGTAGTTTCTGGTGTTTGTATTATGCTAGAGGCCGTGCGCAGCGCTGACCGGAGGGGTGGGCTGTGATGCGGTAGGCACGTGGCCGGGTATACCGGGCCCCCGTTTCGTGTCACAGAACCCTGTACACATCGTTCGGGGCCGTGTATGGAAACCTCGGCCGGACTCCCTGCGGATGGAACCTGAATAGGCGATAAACCTGGACTAGAGACTTGAGTGTTTAGGTAGGTCGTGGCCGAAACCCTCACTGGGCTTCCGCTTGAAGGTTGCCGAGTACATGTCGTGTAAACGGCGGTAAGTGGTGAGAGCGTATGTGAAGAAGTACACCCCTGCAGGGTTAACATCATCTATTCGGATAACCGTGTCCGCGGTAAAGGACTTCTGGGTTGCCTATAACAGTTCATAGACAAGTGAAAGTGGATACTGTAAAATGCGCAAAATAAGCGTGAGTGCTATGGATGGCATTCTCGTAGGGAGACGGGAGCGGATCCATAGTGGTGTATTGATATGGTGAATATGTGGACTCGTGTGCGCCACCTCAAAAGAGTTACGTGCAGTCGTAGTTTAGGATAACCACCGAGTCAAAGCTGGCTTGCTGCAGTTAAACCCCACCATCCCCTTTGTTGATAATGATGCATATGTAGTTAGTTCTGATGTAAGTCTTGCTGGGTACATTTGTACTCACGTTTGCCTATTTTATGTTTTTGCAGAGAGACTTCCGTCTCACTAGTAGTTCTGCGTGGACTTCGACGTTTAGCTTGTTACCTCAGCTACGATCTTGTGCCCTCGGCAGGATCTAGTAGATAGTCAGGCTTCTCAGCCTTTTTCATTTATAGTTGTCTATACTCAAACATGTTAATCTTCCACATGTGCTTTGACTTGTATGCTCTGAATGTTGGGTCACGAGACCTATGTTTGTAATATCTCGCTCCTTGGAGCCTATTGAATAAAATACTTGACTTGTAGAGTCATGTTATGATGCCATGTTGTATTTCAACATATCGAGCATATAGTGTGTATGTTATTGAAATGCTTGGTATGTGTGGGATCTGACTATCTAGTTGTTTATCCTTAGTAGCCTCTCTTACCGGGAAATGTCTCCTAGTGCTTCCACTGAGCCATGGTAGCTTGCTACTGCTCCGGAACACTTAGGCTGGCCGGCATGTGTCCTTCTTCATTCCTGTGTCCGTCCCTTCGGGGAAATGTCACGCGATGAATACCGGAGTCCTGCTAGCCCAGTGCTACAGCCTGGATTCACTCGCTGATGACTGACACGTTCGATGCTGGGTCATGGATGCCTGTCCCTGTAAGTTTGTGCCACTTTGGGTTTACGACTAGCCATGTCAGCCCGGGCTCCTTATCATATGGATGCTAGCAACACTATCATATACATGTGCCAAAAGGCGCAAACGGTCCCGGGCAAAGGTAAGGCGGCAAAGTGATATGAGGCGTTACATGCTAGATCGATGTGGCATTGAGTCGGGGTCCTGACATATTACTTCCCAATGCCTTCCTCTAGGCCCAAAGAATGGTGAAGTGTTATGTAGTCGACGTTCACATAACACCATTAGAGGTTAGACAACATACATCTTATCAAAATATGGAACGAATACCAAATTCACATGACTACTAATAGCAAGACTTCTCCCTTGTCCTTAGGAACAAACGTAACTACTCACAAAGCATATTCATGTTCATAATCACAGGGGTAATATTGTGCATAAAGGATCTGAACATATGATCTTCCACCAAATAAACCAACTAGCATCAACTACAAGGAGTAATCAACACTACTAGCAACCTACTAGCACCAATCCCGGACTTGGAGACAAGAATTGGATACAAGAGATGAACTAGGGTTTAGAGATGAGATTGTGCTGGTGAAGATGTTGATGGAGATTTCCCTCTCCCGATGAGAGGAGCGTTGGTGATGACGATGGTGATGATTTCCCCCTCCCGGAGGGAAGTGTCCCTGGCAGAACAGCTCTGCCGGGGCCCTAGATTGGTTTCGCCAAGGTTCCGCCTCGTGGCGGCGGAGTCTCGTCCTGAAAGGTTCTCTTGTATTTTTTTCTCATCGAAAGACTTCATATGGGAGAAGATGGGCATCGGAGAGCCACTAGGGGGCCCACGAGGTAGGGGGCGCGCCCCCCACCCTCGTGAGCAGGGTGTGGGCCCCCTGGCCTTCATCTTTGGCGACGATTTTTCTTTATTTATTTTAAGACATTCCGTGGAGTTTCAGGACTTTTGGAGTTGCATAGAATAGTCAATCAATATTTGCTCCTTTTCCAGACCAGAATTCCAGCTGCCGGCTTTCTCCCTCTTCATGTAAATCTTGTAAAATAAGAGAGATTAGCCATAAGTATTGTGACATAACGTGAAATAACAGCCCATAATGCAATAAATATCAACATAAAAGCATGATGCAAAATGGACGTATCAACTCCCCCAAGCTTAGACCTTGCTTGTCCTCGAGCGAAAAGCCGATAACAATAAATATGTCCTCATGTTTAGAGGTAGAGGCGTCGATAAAAATAAAATACGGACATGAAGGCATCATGATTATTTCATGACAGCAACATATATAAATTTTGTCATATGATTACTTATGTTCTAGTGATGATCTTTTCACAAGGCCAAAATATGAATCAGAAACTTTATTGGGCCCCAATAATTATAATCTCAGTCATTGAAGCAATTGCAATTTATCATAACATCGGAAAGAGTCTATGTCAGAGCTTAAAAGCAAGTCCACATACTCAACTATCACTTAGTCCTTCATAATTGCTAACACTCACGCGATACTTGTGGTTACGGAGTTTTAATTGGACACAGAGAAAGATAGGGGCTTATAGTTTTGCCCCACAGCTTTTTACCTCAAGGGTAATGTCAACAATAATAATTCACGCTCCCCAACATCCAATTAGATATATAGAAGAACGCCCGTGCGTTGCAATGGGGCCACATTAACTTTAAGAGTTCAATATTACGACATTGGCGACCTTTTTTACCATCAAATCCTCACACACACACAGACACACACTCTCCCTCTCTCTTCCTCACTCTCTATCCCCCTCTCCCTCTCTCTCTAACACACACACATATCCATCTTATTGGGTACGGGACCATAATCCATCTATTTCACACATACACGCTAGTGCATAACAATATGGATTATGTGTATTATATTGGCCACCAGAACTGAGGGAATTAATTTCATGTAAATCGACCAGCCACAGCTCCAAGAATACGCGGATGAGGTGGCTCGGGTCGGCGTCGGCACCGTCCAGCGCGGGCCACGGGCCCGCTTCCAAGTGCTTCACAAATATTATAACCAGATGTGAGAAATCACATGCATAGAAAAGACATTCTGATAGCAATCCAAATACCATACTCAATTGAATACCTAACCTGGACAATACTCTTATTTCTATGCGCCAGAAAAAATGGAATAGCAAAGCTAAGTATGCCTACATACGCTCAGATTATATATAAGAATCTTGGGTGAACAATTGCAACAAAGCACTAAGCAGCGATAAATTTAAATAAAAAATCCATTAACTATGCAGGCAGCAGGCTTGTTACAACATAGAGAGATAGGAAAATGTCACCTCAAGTAATGTAGCGCAAAGGAGTGGAACGAAGCATGAATGAGCGGTTGTCTGTTCTTCTCCATGTACATGGATCAGCAGTAGAGGCCAAGTATATAAGTACTTGACCGAACTCCACTCTTCATGTACGGAGAGCCATGTCACCTTCTCGCCGCTGCAGCATGGGCGGACGGCTGGTTCACGTGACCCCACAGCTGGGGGATCCATGGTGGCTGACCGTCTAGCTCGAGGCAGAGAAGTTGAGGGCAGTAGTGGCGAGATCAATGCCGGCCAACTGGGCGAAGAGGAGGTCGTCGGGGAGGGACACATCGGCAAGATCCGGTCACCACGCGACCTGAAGAGCAATAGTGATCTCCACAAGCTGTAGGCCGACGGCGTGCTCCATCCCCTGCGATGGGGTGACCATGGCGGTGGCCACAGCTGCTCATGCTCGCCTCGATCTTGGCGATACACCCTGAGAGTAGGAGGCAGCAACGACCTCGACGAAATCATGGCATCCATCCCAGAACGCAATCATGTCGCTCTAAATAAATGGATTCAATCAGGTGACTCTAATTACTTCGGATTGTTATGTGCACACTAAGCGGGGTGTAGTTAGGAAAGAAAATGTTTTCTAATTAAAGTGATTGAGTGATTTAAGGTAAGATTAATTAATTTAGATTTGATTTTAGTGATTGTTAGTAAAGTATGATGCGTCTTTAAAATCTTTTATTTGTTTCCTTAAAATCTATTATTTGTTTCCTAAAAATTTGCAATAATGGAAGGTATCGGTTGATTTGGATAAGTTATTAAATTTAGATCCGTTATTGCGTGCACGTTTGGAAAGTGCTGATTTGCAAGGAAAGAGCCGAGGGGTAAATAAACCGGTGAATAAGAAACCAACGTCGAAAAAAATCTACGACGGTTAACCTACGAAAAAACCTGGATGAAAGTGGTGGGACGAAAAAAAACCAGGAAGCGAGACTACCAACTGCTCCATTAGGAGTAGAGATTCATGGACGGGGTAAACTACACATGGGCGGGTAATAATATACACGCGGGCTCTTTATTTTTCTGTCTTTCCCTTCTTATAGTGGGACGGTTTCCACTTTCCTATTTTTCACTATCAAACTTTAAATCCCTCCCTTCCTTCTTTATGCATTTTCCTTCCTCATTACGGGATGGCTCTCTACTTTTTTTTTCTCCAATCAAACCTGAAATCCCTCCTTTCCTTCTTTATTTTTCCTACTTTTCACTGTTAAACTTTAAATCCCTCCTCTCCTTCTTTATGGATTTTCTTTCCTCATTACGGGATGGCTCCCCACTTCTTCTTTTTTTCTCCATCAAACCTGAAATGCCTCCTCTCCTTCTTTATTTTTTGACATTCAATTCTGAATGCCTCCTTTTTTTATTTTTGGACATCAAATTCAAATTGGAAATCCCTCCCTTCCTTCTATATCTACCACCCTTCCCCTTCCTTTCCTTCTTTATTTTCTTTATTTCCTTCCTTATTACGGGATGGCTTTCCACTTTTACCCATGTGGCTCACTGATGTTCAAGTAATTTATCTACATATATAAATTGGTCGGTTTTCATGTGTAGGAGCGATGTGGTACTAATAAATTCAATGACGAGCGAACTATAAAACACAAGTATTACCTAGCTCATGTTGTAGGAGCCATAACGATTGCTTGTCAGATCACAAGTTCAAAACCCTATGTCTACTATTTTTTGTTCGGCCCACAAAACATTTTCTCCCGCTGAGTGCGGCCCAGAATGACGTAAAAACAAAAAGAAAATTTTTAAGGCCCATGAGAACTGACGGGAACAAAATCACACGGGCAGAAACTATTAGTACCACCTTGGATAGTTAAAATCTGAAAAGTATAATAAATATTATGGGTGAACGGATGAAAAAATTAGAAAAACGCACCTTGCTTTATTTGTAGGTATAGATATATATCATGTTCTTTCCAACATGCTGAGCTTGCCAAAGGATAAAATGAAAAAGAAAGGTGAAGATCACCGTGACTCTTGCATAAGGTAGAGGATAATAATAAAAGATAGGCCCTTCGCAGAGGGAAGAAGAGGTTGTCATGCGCGTTTAGGGTTGATGCACAAAATCTTAATGCAAAAGAACGTCACTTTACATTGCCCCTTGCATGTGAACCTTTATTATGCAATCCGTCGCTTTTATTGTGTCCACAACAAGTTCGTGCAAAGTTTATTTTCACCGCACTAATAAGTCATGCATATTTAGAGAGCAATTTTATTGCTTGCACCGATGACAACTTACTTGAAGGATCTTACTCAATCCATAGGTAGATATGGTGGACTCTCATGGCAAAACTGGTTTAAGGGTATTTGGAAGCACAAGTAGTATTTCTACTTAGTGCTGAAGATTTGCTAGAATGAGGGGGAAAGGCAAGCTCAACACGGTAGAGGAACCATGACAACATACTTTATCCCAGATGTAAGAGAACATAACTCATTATGTTGTCTTCCTTGTCCAACATCAACTCTTTAGCATGTCATGTTTTAATGAGTGCTCCCAATCATAAAAGATGTCAATGATAATATATCTATATGTGAAACCTCTCTTTCCTTATTACTTCCTATTAATTGCAACGATGACCAAAGCTATATTTGTCAACTCCCAACAACTTTTAATCATCATACTTTTTCTATGTGGGGTCATTACTTTCAATAAGATCAATATGAACTCTTTGATTCTTTCCATTCTTTTTCTTCTAATCACCCTAGATCATGGCAAAATACACAAGCCCTTGACTCAACACTAATCTTTATTAAATAGCTCACAGACTCGATTACAAAGAAGGATCATAAAGCAAAACTCAAAACTAGATCATGCCATGACTTTATTCTACTAAATCAAGATACTACTAATAGGATCGAACTAAGAAAAACGGTAAAGATAGGAGTTGTGATGGTGATACGATACCAAGGCACCTCCCCCAAGCTTGGCAGTTGCCAAGGGGAGTGCCCATACCCAGATGATTATGTCTCCTTCCTTGGTGTTGGCGGTGGAAGTGTTGATGATGATGCAAGCTTGTCGTCCACCTTCCATGGCATAGGCTCACCATCATAGAAGGATGGTCGAGTCTCCGGAATCCTCAAATCTGCAGCCAAACTCATCCTTTTGAATCTATATTCATACTCACAGTTTTGATTTTGCAGATCATAAATTTGGGCTTGGAGGTGCTCAATCTTCTCATGTAGCTTATAGATGGCTTCCTCGGTCTTCTTGGCATCCGGCTCATAGTTGTTGGTGAACTCCGCGAGCATCTTGTGGGTAGTGTTGATTCCACGCTCCACCATCCCCTGCCACTTGAAAACTTGTTGCTCCATTGCTTCGAGCCTCAACTCCACGCTTCCGGTTACCTTTGGTCCCTCAACATCGCGGATGTGCAACAACCCATCACGCATCTCAATGGTTTGGGGGTGTCGGAGCACCTCCGCAAGGTAAGGGTTGATAACTCGAAGAACTTGTCCTTGGAAGCACTTGGGGTCGTCATGATGATCTAGACCTGTCAGAAAAACAGCTCGAAACAAAAACAGGGGAGATTTGCGTGATACGAGAGTCAAAACCTTCGGGAGTATATATAATGAATTTTTACCAACCAAAATAAATATCGTGCAAGGAAACGGAGTCCGGAGGGCACACGAGGTGCTCACGAGGTAGGGGGCGCGCCCAGGGGGGTAGGGCGCGCCCTCCACCCTCGTGGAGGCCACGTGTCCTCCCCGGACAGCTACTTATTTTTCTATTTTTCTAAATATTCCAAAACAGAGAAATATTGCCTTAAAAATTGTTTTGGAGTCAGTTTACCTACCGTATCACATACCTATTCCTTTTCGGAGTTTGAAACATTATGTAAAGTGTCCCTTATGTATCCCTCCGGGGTTATGGTTTCAATAACATTAGTTTCAACATTTATATGATTACTTGAGATATATTGTTTGATCCTTTGACCGTTCACCACCTTCGGATTTGTGCCTGCGAAGTTGTTGATTTTTATGGCACCGGAACGATAGACCTCCTCGATCACGTAAGGACCTTCCCATTTGGAGAGAAGTTTTCCTGCAAAATATCTTAAATGAGAGTGGTATAGCAATACATAATCACCTACATTAAACTCACGCTTTTGTATCCTTTTGTCATGCCACCTTTTAACTTTTTCTTTAAACAGCTTGGCATTTTCATAAGCTTGGGTTCTCCATTCATCAAGTGAGCTAATATCAAATAACATCTTCTCATCAGCAAGTTTTAAGTCATAGTTGAGCTCTTTAATAGCCCAATATGCCCTATGTTCTAGTTCGAGAGGTAAGTTACATGCTTTTCCATAAACCATTTTATACGGAGACATACCCATAGGATTTTTATATGCAGTTCTATAGGCCCATAATGCATCATTCAGTTTCTTGGACCAATTCTTTCTAGACCTATTGACAGTCTTTTGCAAAATTAATTTGAGCTCTCTATTGCTCAATTCTACCTGACCACTAGACTGCGGGTGATATGGAGATGCAATTCTATGATTAACATCGTATTTAGCAAGCATCTTACGGAAACCACCATGAATAAAGTGTGAACCACCATCAGTCATTAAGTATCTAGGGACTCCAAACCTCGGAAAAATAACTTCCTTAAGCATTTTAATAGAAGTGTTATGATCAGCACTACTAGTTGGAATAGCTTCTACCCACTTAGTAGCGTAATCAACAGCAACTAGAATATGAGTGTAACCATTAGAGGCAGGAAAAGGTCCCATATAATCAAAGCCCCAAAAATCAAATGGCTCAATAACAAGTGAATAATTCATAGGCATTTCTTGATGTCTACTGATATTACCAATTCTTTGACATTCATCACAAGACAAAACAAACTTACGGGCATCCTTGAAGAGAGTAGGCCAATAAAACCCGGATTGCAATACCTTATGTGCAGTTCTATCTCCAGCGTGATGTCCTCCATAAGCTTCGGAGTGACACTTGCGTAGGATCTGTTCCTATTCATGCTCAGGTACACAACGTCTAATAACACCATCTACTCCTTTATAAAGATGTGGGTCATCCCAAAAGTAATGTCGCAAGTCATAGAAAAACTTTTTCTTTTGTTGGTATGTGAAGCTAGGTGGTATAAATTTAGCAACAATATAATTAGCATAATCAGCATACCAAGGAGTGCTACGAGAAGTACTTATGACATTTAATTGTTCATCAGGAAAGCTATCATCAATAGGTAGTGGGTCATCAAGAACATTCTCTAGCCTAGACAATTTGTCTGCAACGGGGTTCTCATCTCCTTTTCTATCAACAATATGTAAATCAAATTCTTGGAGCAAGAGAACCCATCTAATGAGTCTAGGTTTTGCATCTTTCTTTTCCATAAGATATTTAATAGCAGCATGATCTGTATGAATAGTTACTCTAGAATCAACAATATAAGGTCTGAATTTATCACAAGCAAATACAACTGCTAAAAGTTCCTTTTCGGTAGTAGCATAATTTCTTTGAGCATTGTCTAGAGTCTTACTAGCATAATGGATAACATTCAATTTCTTATCAACTCTTTGCCCTAGAACAGCACCTACAGCATAATCACTAGCATCACACATAATTTCAAAAGGTAAATTCCAATCAGGTGGCTGAACAACAGGTGCAGAGACTAATGCTTTCTTAAGTATTTCAAATGCTTCTACACAATCATCATCAAAGACAAATGGTACATCTTTTTGTAATAAATTAGTTAGAGGCCGAGAGATTTTTGAGAAGTCCTTAATGAACCTCCTATAAAATCCGGCGTGACCAAGGAAACTTCTTATACCTTTGATGTCCTTGGGACATGGCATCTTTTCAATAGCATCAACCTTGGCTTTATCAACTTCAATACCTCTTTCAGAAACTTTGTGCCCCAAGACAATACCTTCATTAACCATAAAATGGCACTTTTCCCAATTCAAGACAAGATTAGTTTCTTCACATCTCTGTAAAACTCGAGCAAGATTGCCCAAGCAATCATCAAAAGAGGAACCATAGACGGAAAAGTCTTCCATGAAAACCTCACAAATTTTCTCACAAAAGTCAGAGAATATAGCCATCATGCATCTTTGAAAGGTAGCAGGTGCATTACATAAACCAAAAGGCATACGTCTATAAGCAAAAGTACCAAAAGGGCATGTAAAAGTAGTCTTTGATTGATCTTTAGCCGACACAGGTATTTGAGAAAAACCAGAATAACCATCTAGAAAGCAATAATGTGTATGTTTGCATAGTCTTTCTAGCATTTGATCAATAAAAGGTAAGGTGTAATGATCTTTCTTAGTAGCCCTATTTAATTTGCGGAAATCAATTACCATCCTATAACCTGTAATAATTCTTTGCGGAATCAATTCATCTTTATCATTAGGGACAACAGTAATACCTCCCTTCTTAGGGACAAAATGGACAGGACTTACCAACTGATTATCAGCAACGGGATAAATTATACCTGCCTCCAGAAGTTTGAGTATTTCTTTTCTTACCACTTCTTTCATTTTAGGATTCAAACGTCGTTGAGGATCACGAACCGGTTTGGCATCCGCTTCCCAATTTATTTTATGTTGACATAGAGTGGGACTGATGCCCTTAAGATCATCCAGAGTATATCCAATAGCGGCATGATGCTTCTTTAGAGTTTTCAATAATATTTCTTCTTCATGCTCTGAAAGGTTAGCGCTAATAATAACAGGATATATTTTCTTTTCATCAAGATAAGCATATTTAAGATTATCAGGCAACGGTTTAAGTTCAAACACGGGATCAACCTTGGGTGGAGGAGGATCCCCTACGATTTCAACAGGCAAATTGTGTTGGAGAATAGGTTCCTGTTTAAAGAATACTTCATCTATTTCTCTTCTTTCATTCATGAACATATCATTTTCATGGTCTAGCAAATAGTGTTCTAAAGGATCACTAGGAGGTACTGCAATAGAAGCAAGACCAATAATTTCATCCTTACTAGGCAATTCTTCCTCACGATGTTGTTTACTAAATTTAGAGAAATTAAATTCATGAACCATATCATCCAAGCCAACAGTAACAACATTCTTTTTGCAATCTATCTTAGCATTAACGGTACGCAAGAAGGGTCTACCAAATATAATGGGACAAAAGCTATCTTGTGGAGAACCAAGAACAAGAAAATCAGCGGGATATTTGGTTTTCCCACACAAGACTTCAACATCTCTAACAATTCCCATTGGAGATATAGTATCTCTATTGGCAAGTTTAATTGTAACATCAATTTCCTCTAACTCAGCAGGTGCAATCTCATGCATAATTTCTTTGTATAAGCCAATGGGTATAACACTAGCACTAGCACCCATATCACATAAGCCATGATAACAATGATCTCCTATTTTAACAGAAATAACAGGCACGCCTACCACAGGTCTATGTTTATCTCTATCACAGGGTTTAGCAATTCTAGCAGTTTCACCAGTGAATTGAATAACATGCCCATCAATATTATCAGACAAGAGATCTTTAACAATAGCAATATTGGGTTCTATTTTGACTTGCTCAGGAGGTGTATAAGTCCTAGTATTGCTTTTACGAACAACAGTTGAAGCTTTGGCATGATCCTTCATTCTAACAGGGAAAGGCGGTTTCTCAACATAAGAAGTAGGAACAATAGGATCATTATAAGTGACAATCTTTTCTTCAACTTTAATAGGTGCAACTACTTTTACTTCTATGGGAGGATGATATTTAAACCACTTCTCCTTGGGTAGATCAACATAAGTAGCAAAAGATTCGCAGAAGGAAGCTACTATCTCAGAGTCAAGTCAATATTTAGTGCTAAACTTACTGAAAATATCGGTATCCATAAAAGATTTAACACAATCAAACTTAGGTGTCATACCTGACTCCTTACCTTCGTTGAGGTCCCAATCTTTAGAGTTGCGTTTAACTCTATCCAATAAACTCCATCCAAATTCAATAGACTTCATCATAAAAGAGGCAGCACAAGAATTATCGAGCATGTTGCGATTATTTTCAGAAAGCCGAGCATAAAAATTCTGGAGAATTGTCAATTTTGAGAGCTCATGATTGGGGCATGAGTATAGCATTGATTTAAGCCTCCCCCAAGCTTGAGCGATGCTTTCTCCTTCGCGAGGCCAAAAATTATATATATAATTGCGATCACGATGAACAAGATGCATAGGATAATACTTTTGATGAAATTCCAATTTCACTCTTTTATAGTTCCATGATCTCGTATCATCACATAGCCTATACCATGTTAATGTGTCTCCCTCCAAAGATAAAGGGAAAGCCTTCTTCTTAACGGCATCATCGGGTATACCTGCAAGCTTAAATAGTCCACAAATATCATCCACAAAGCATAGATGTTCGTCAGGATGCTTTGTTCCATCTCCTGCGAAAGTGTTAGCTAGCAATTTTTCCATCATACCCGAAGGAATCTGAAAGGCAGTTTCATCTTCAATAGATCTAGTAGGTTCAGTAGGTTGAGTAGGTTGAGGAGCAACTCTTGGCTCAACTGGATGGGGTGAAGATACCCCAAACAAGCCCCTCAGACAATTACTTTCCATAGTAACAAGTGACAGAAAATTTCAGCACACTAAATAAATTTTTCCTTACCAAATTCCACCTACAAAAGACGCTTCACTCCCCGGCAACGGCGCCAGAAAAGAGTCTTGATGACCCACAAGTATAGGGGATCTATCGTATTCCTTTCGATAAGCAAGAGTGTCGAACCCAACGAGGAGCAGAAGAAAATGATAAGCGGTTTTCAGCAAGGTATTCTCTGCAAGTACTGAAATAAGTGGTAACAGATAGTTTTGTGATAAGATAAATGGTAATGAGTAACAAGTAAAAAAAGTAAATAAAGTGTAGGAAGGTTGTAACGCCCCGGATTCGATGCGCCAGCTGTCTGCCAGTTATTCGCCATCGTTGCCATGTCATTTGCTTGCGTGTTGCATTTTATCATGTTATCATGTGCATTTCATTTTGCATACATGTTCGTCTCATGCATCCGAGCATTTTCCCCGTTGTGCGTTTTGCAATCCGGCACTCCTATGTCCTCCGCCCCCCCCCCTTTTGCCTCTTCTCATGTGCGGGTGTTAAACTTTCTCGGAATGGACCGAGCCTTGCCAAGTGGCCTTGGTATAGCACCGGTAGACCGCCTGTCAAGCTTCGTGCCATTTGGAGGTCGTTTGATACTCCAACGGTTAACCGGGTAACCGCGAAAGCCTCTTTGAGTTGCAGCCCAACACCCCTTCCAAAGTGGCCCAAAACCCATCTAACTCCCCTCCTTGTTCTCGGTCGTTCGATCACGAGCGCGTGGCCGAAAACCGCTCCTCATTTGGACTCTCCTAGCTCCTTCTACATATATAAACACCTACCCCTCCGAATTTTCGGGTCCAAACCCTAGCAAACTCCCCCTCCGCGCCGGCGGACATGTCCGCCCGCGCCGGACGAAATCGGGCCACCGCCCCGAGCCACTCAGCGCCCGCCACCTGTCTGCCGCCGCCGCCCGCATCCGCCGGCCCGCGGGGCCCGCGCCAGGCCCGCGGGGCCCGGATCTGCTCCGCCGCCGCCCGGGGTCGCCCGCGCCCGCGACCTGAGCGCCCCGTGTCTGGCCGCCGGCGCCCTCCGCCGCCGACGACCGTCCGCGCCGCCGCCTCCCGCAGCCCGCCGACGACCGTCCGCGCCACAGCACCCGCGCGCCGCGCCCGCGGCTCTGCCCGCCGGCGACCCCGCCGCCCGACGCCGGCCGCCCGCCGCCGCGGCCCCGCTCCGCCCCGCGCCGGCGAGCGCCTCCCTCCGGCCACCAGCCTCGCCTCCGCGCCGCCCTGCGCCGGGGTCCGGCCAGATCCCGTCGCCGGCCGCCGGATCCTCCCTTTCCCGACCTCCCTTCCTCGTCTCCGGCCGTCTCCCCCGTGTCCGGTGTGTTCTCCGGTGAGATCCGGCCCTGCCTCGGAATCCGTGCACGAAGGTTGACTTCCCCCCCTCTGAAAAATGCCATCTTTCCAGTGGTGCCAACCATGTATTTTTGTGAGTTGTGTGCTGAGTGCATCAAGCTTGTTAAGTAGGGCACTTGCTGTTGCTGTTTTCTTGACAGATTCTGTTATATTTTGTTGCTATGTTAACCTGGTGCTACAAGTCATTTTGTGCATTATACTGGAGATGTTCACTAAGGCTGTTTTGTTATACATGTCTTGCTCTATCCATTCATGCCCTTGGTTGCAATTATAGCCTGCTATATCATGTTGTAATCTTGCTCCAAAGTTGCTTGATAATGTTGCTATCAGCCTGTTAACATTAAGTTCAATGTTTCCATGATTGTTTGCTAGTGATCCATGCACCTTATGACCTTGCTCTTGCCATGTATTTCTCTGTGGTGAGTGATTCAAGCTCACCAACATGCCTACTTATTGTTGTTTGTGCCATGTATGAATCTGTAATATAACTTGTCACGATTACATGGGTGCCATCATATTTTCTAGGCCTTTTTGGCTCACGGTCAGTAAGGGACTTTTGATCTATGCCATTAGTAGATTCACGCCATGCCTTTGTTTGCCATGATAAGTTCCTGTAACATGTTTCATAGCTCTAAACATTGCAACCTGATGTTTCCTGATAAGCCTAAAACTGTTATTATTTGCAATCTTCCCATGTCATTTTGAGCATGTTCTAGTTGTTTCTGGAGATAGCTCAGTGTTCATGTTTTGTTATGCTTTACCTGTACATCATGCCCATGCCTTTTGTTATTATGCTGGGGTGCTGTAGCATATTGTTTTGATGCTTGCAATATGCCTAGTTGCTGTTATGGACAGATTATTGCTATGACTTGTATAGAGTGTGTGTTGAACCGTTGCTCCGTTTTGAGTGTGCTCTATATGAGACTTGCTTTATTTTGCATGTAGTTTCATATTACCATGCTGCATCCTTGTTTTGGTGTGTTTGCTTGATGTTTGGGTGCATTTTGCATCAATGCCATGTTTAACTTGTTTTGCTCATATCTTCTAGACCGTAGCTCCGAATCTAATGAACTTTATATGTAACTTGACTAGAATTTCGTGTAGTTCATCGTGGTGCATCTTAACTTGCTGTTTAACAACTTGAACATAAGGTTTATTCAGTTCTGGACCAATTTCGAAATGTGCATATGAGGACTTACCGGAGTTGTTATATGTTGTTTCCGGCCTCATTTAAACTTGCTTTGATGTGATATTCTTGTTTGCATCATCTCTTGCCATGAGTAGCTTCATGTAGCCTTGTCATGCATCATGCTTGTTGTGCATCATGTCTTGTCTACGTGTGGTGTGTTTACCATGTTGTGTGCTTCTTCTCGATAGTTCCTGTTTCCTTGCGATCGTGAGGATTCGTTCGTCTACGCTTGGTTCGTCTTCGTGGCTTCATCTTCTTCATGGACTTGTTCTTCTTCCTTGCGGGATTTCAGGCAAGACGACCACTACCCTGGATCTCACTACTATCATTGCTATGCTAGTTGCTTCGTTCTATCGCTATGTTGCGCTACCTATCATTTGCTCTTCAAGCCTCCCAAATTGCCATGAACCTCTAACATTTGACACCATTCCTAGCAAACCGTTGTTTGGCTATGTTACCGCTTTTTCTCAGCCCCTCTTATAGCGTTGCTAGCTGCAGGTGAAGTTGAAGATTGCTCCATGGTGGACAGGGTTATGTTGGGATATCACAATATCTCTTATATTATTAATGCATCTATATTTGGTAAAGGGTGGAAGGCTCGGCCTTATGCCTGGTGTTTTGTTCCACTCTTGCCGCCCTAGTTTCCGTCATACCGGTGTTATGTTCCCGGATTTTGCGTTCCTAACGCGGTCGGGTGATTTATGGGACCCCCCTGACAGTTCGCTTTGAATAAAACTTGTCCAGCAAGGCCCAACCTTGGTTTTACCATTTGCCTCACCACCACCTATACCCTTCCCTTGGGTCGGCCAACCCACGGGTCATCTTTATTTTAGCCCTCCCGGGCCAGTGCTTGTCTAAGTGTTGGTCCGAACCGGGCAGACTGCGGGGCCACCTCGGGGCAACTCGAGGGCTGGTTTTACTCGTAGGCTGACCTATCTGGTGTTGCCCTAAGAACGAGATATGTGTAGCTCCTATCGGGATTGTCGGCGCATCGGGCGGCTTTGCTGGTCTTGTTTTACCATTGTCGAAATGTCTTGTAAACCGGGATTCCGAGACTGATCGGGTCTTCCTGGGAGAAGGAATATCCTTCGTTGATTGCGAGAGCTTATCATGGGCTAAGTTGGGACACCCCTGCAGGGTATAAACTTTCGAGAGCCGTTCCCGCGGTTATGTGGCAGATGGGAATTTGTTAATCTCCGGTTGTAGATAACTTGACACCTGATCTGAATTAAAACGCATCAACCGCGTGTGTAGCCGTGATGGTCTCTTCTCGGTGGAGTCCGGGAAGTGAACATGGTTTCTGTGTTATGTTTGACGTAAGTAGGAGTTCAGGATCACTTCTTGATCATTGCTAGTTGACGACCGTTCCGCTTTCTATCTTCTCGCTCTTATTTGTGTTGGTTAGCCACCATATCATGCTTAGTCGCTGCTGCAACCTCACCACTTTACCCCTTTCCTTTCCCATTATGCTTTGCTAGTCTTGATACCCATGGTAATGGGATTGTTGAGTCCTCGTGGCTCACAGATTACTACAACAACAGTTGCAGGTACAGGTTATGCGATGATCTTGACGCGAGCGTGATGTTTGCTTGTTTGGAGTTCTTCTTCTGCTTCTTCTTCGATCAGGGGATAGGTTCCAGGTCGGCAGTCTAGGCTAGCAGGGTGGATGTCGTTTGAGTTTCTATTTGTGTATCATCCGTAGTCGGATGTTGATATCTTGTATGATGATATTGTATTCGTGTGGCATTGTGTGCTTTTTGTATGTATCCCCATCTATTATGTAATGTTGATGTAATGATATCCACCTTGCAAAAGCGTTCCAATATGCGGGTCTATCCTTGGTGGGACCTTCGAGTTCCTTTTGGATAGGGTCGCATCTTGGGCGTGACAAGTTGGTATCAGAGCCTCGACCGACCCTAGGAGCCCCCTTGATTGATCATGTAGTTTGGCCGTTGTTGAGTCTAGAAGAAAACTGATTTCTGAGTCTAGTTATATCGGAGAGTAGGAATTCTTTTTACTCCTCAGCCCCTTCGTCGCTCTGGTGAGGAATCTTGACGTAGGTGTTTTGAATTACTTCTCTTCCCTTTCAAATTTTGTTTAGGTTCACGCAGTTGGTTTTCCGATCGTTGGTTCTCAGATCTTTTCATCCGGTGCATTTTCTCGTCAAGTCGACTCAAACCTATTTGTCTTTCGCGAGATCAATCCTCAGTTCTTCCTCCGACGTCGTTGTTTTTCCCCAATCCTCAGTTGTTTTCTTTTCCCACCCGCCCACCCTTTTTCTCCTCGGAACCGGAGTCCATAATCGAGTATCCATCCTACTCGTGCAAAGTCTTTGCCTTCTTTCCTCAATGATTTTAACCGGTGTTTTTTCTCTTCAAGCTATTCGACGGTTTCCCCTTCCAGTTGCCTCTGTTTTCCCGCCCTCCCACCCTTTCTCTTCCCGGAGTTTGAGTCTCTTTCGACCATCTATTTCATTCGCACGGAGCCTCTTCAGTCTTCCCTCAATTATTTCAACCGGTGAATTCTCGTCTCATTTGACATTCTTCTTTTTTTTTCTTTCCGGTGTTTTCAATTCAAGTCTTTCGGGTTGATCACATTCTTTTCCTCAGCTCAAATGTTTTCCCCTTGCTCGTTCGCCTCTCGCCAGTTTATCCTTCCGGAGTGTTCAATACTTCTCAAGAGATTTGTCTGTGTTCGAATTAATTTGAGGGTGTCACCTCATTCAAATATTTCAATTGTTCCAGTGCATCATCTATCGGTTCAACAATCCTTTCCAACGGTGTTTTCTTTTAGTGGGCCCTAACCCACAGGTCTTTTCCCAGGATCTTACATGACTCTTTGGTTTCCCCGGAGCTATTCTCAAATTCTTTCAAAGTGTGATGTAAGAATGAATTTCATCAGTCACATGCCTTCTCCAAGATCGCTTTAAATTCTTTTCATTGTTGGCTCAACCTTTTCACTTTTCTTTCTCCCGGAGTATCTCAGTAATTTTTGGTGGTGTTTCTCGTCATCATTTGAAGACCAAAGAAGAAGATTTCTCTTTAATCTTGTCTGTTCCCCGGAGATTCGCGGTGCTAGCTCGATGTTATCCTATCAAATTGTTTCAAGTCATGCAAATTCTTTTCATCCATCCGGAGCATTTCAGGAGTTGCTTTCTCTCTCGATCATCCGGAGGCCATCTTTTCAGAAGATTTCTTCGTTCTAAGTTTTCGAATTCGTTCTCCAATTATTCTACGTTTGTGCCCCTTCGGTCGCCTCAATATTCTTCCGGTGCTTCGTTCAAGTATTCATAATCAGCTCATGATTTCTTTATTCTTTTGCATCTAAATTCCCTCTAGCATATTGGTTCTTCTGATTCTTCCCGGTGATTCAGTCTCTTTCATCAGTCATTTTCGAATTCTTACGGTGGTTCGTTCAAGATTCTTTTCCTTCATTATCATATCAATTCATTTGTTCTTTCAATCCTACCGGTGGTTCATGAAGACCTTCTCAAGTTTGCGTTATGTCACTTATCAATCCTTTTTCAAGAAGAATAAGTAGTATGCAAAAATCCATTGCTTGTCATCAATTTAATTTGATGAAGGATAAGCATACAATAAATCTTATTCTTATTTCTTCCAAATGAGTAATCCCTTCCTTCGGAGTTCCAAGTCTTTTCATCTTTTCTTTTTCGGAGTTCTTCATGGTGGTTCTTCATGATTTAATTCATTCGTCAAGAGTTAGTATCATTCCATCCTCTTGAGTTCATGTTCTATTCTTTCCATGTTCAGTCAGAGTGCTGCCTAAATCCTTTCAGTCTTATTCGTTTCTTTTCTCATTCTAACCACTCCGGTTAGAACGAGTGATTTCATAGTCTATTTGATTCCATGAGCTTTCGATTCTTGTCATTCTAGTCGTTCCTCTATTCTTCTCGAATGCTCTCGATTCTTTGCTTCTTCTCTTGAGTTCTTGTTTCACCTCATCCCTTTTTCCTTCCGTGTCGGTCCTAAGATCTCGAGACAAGATCTCTTGTTAGTGGAGGAGTGTTGTAACGCCCCGGATTCGATGCGCCAGCTGTCTGCCAGTTATTCGCCGTCGTTGCCATGTCATTTCCTTGCGTGTTGCATTCTATCATGTTATCATGTGCATTTCATTTTGCATACATGTTCGTCTCATGCATCCGAGCATTTTCCCCGTTGTCCGTTTTGCAATCCGGCACTCCTATGTCCTCCGGCGCCCCCCCTTTTGCCTCTTCTCATGTGTGGGTGTTAAACTTTCTCGGAATGGACCGAGCCTTGCCATATGGCCTTGGTATAGCACCGGTAGACCGCCTGTCAAGTTTCGTGCCATTTGGAGGTCGTTTGATACTCCAACGGTTAACCGGGTAACCGCGAAAGCCTCTTTGAGTTGCAGCCCAACACCCCTTCCAAAGTGGCCCAAAACCCATCTAACTCCCCTCCTTGCTCTCGGTCGTTCGATCACGATCGCGTGGCCGAAAACCGCTCCTCATTTGGACTCTCCTAGCTCCTTCTACCTATATAAACACCTCCCCCTCCGAATTTTCGGGTCCAAACCCTAGCAAACTCCCCCTCCGCGCCGGCGGACATGTCCGCCCGCGCCGGACGAAATCGCGCCGCCGCCCCGAGCCACTCAGCGCCCGCCAACCGTCCGCCGCTGCCGCCCGCATCCGCCGGCCCGCGGGGCCCGCGCCAGGCTCGCGGGGCCCGGATCTGCTCCGCCGCCGCCCGGGGTCGCCCGCGCCCGCGACCTGAGCGCCCCGCGTCTGGCCGCCGGCGCCCTCCGCCGCCGATGACCGTCCGCGCCGCCGCCTCTCGCAGCCCGTCGGCGACCGTCCGCGCCGCCGCGCCCGCGCGCCGCGCCCGCGGCTCTGCCCGCCGGCGACCCCGCTGCCCGGCGCCGGCCGCCTGCCGCCGCGGCCCCGCTCCGCCCCGCACCGGCGAGCGCCTCCCTCCGGCCGCCAGCCTCGCCTCCGCGCCGCCCTGCGCCGGGGACCGGCCAGATCCGGTCGCCGGCCGTCGGACCCTCCCTCTCCCGGCCTCCCTTCCTCATCTCCGGCTGTCTCCCCCGTCTCCGGTGTATTCTCCGGCGAGATCCGGCCCTGCCTCGGAATCCGTGCACGAAGGTTGACTTCCCCCCCTCTAAAAAATGCCTAAGTCCCCGAATCTGCAGTAATTTTCATGCTATATTCATCGCATTGTATCTCTGCATCCGTAGCTCCGTTTCATGCGTGTGATATGTCAAATTGTTCGTCTCGACGAGTGCTTCATTTCATTCCATTGCATCATGTTCATTTGAGTTCATATTGATGCCCTAAATGCTGTTGGAAGAGTGCATGTTGATGTTAATCTGCTGAAACTGTTATAACATGCTCATTTGTCATTTTTGCCATGATTGATGAGTGCATCCTATGAGGTTAATGTCTACATGTGTTTTGATCTATGCCATGCCATCTTTCTAGTGGTGCCAACCATGTATTTTTGTGAGTTGTGTGCTGAGTGCATCAAGCTTGTTAAGTAGGGCACTTGCTGTTGCTGTTTTCTTGACAGATTCTGTTATATTTTGTCGCTATGTTAACCTGCTGCTACAAGTCATTTCGTGCATTATTCTGGAGATGTTCACTAAGGATGTTCTGTTATACATGTCTTGCTCTATCCATTCATGCCCTTGTTTGCAATTATAGCCTGCTGTATCATGTTGTAATCTTGCTCCAAAGTTGCTTGATAATGTTGCTATCAGCCTGTTAACATTAAGTTCAATGTTTCCATGATTGTTTGCTAGTGATCCATGCACCTTATGACCTTGCTCTTGCCATGCTTAGCTTCACAAACATCTCTTCTTGCTTTTGGTTGCCTTGCCATGCCATGTATTGCTCTGTGGTGAGTGATTCAAGCTCACCAACATGCCTACTTATTGTTGTTTCTGCCATGTATGAATCTGTAATATAACTTGCCATGTTTACATGGGTGCCATCATATTTTCTATGCCTTTTTGGCTCATGGTAAGTAAAGGACTTTTGATCTATGCCATTAGTAGATTCATGCCATGCCTTTGTTTGCCATGAAAAGTTTCTGTAACATGTTGTTTGATAGCTCTAAACATTGCAACCTGATGTTGTTTCGTGATAAGCCTAAAACTGTTATTATTTGCAATCTTCCCATGTCATTTTGAGCATGTTCTAGTTGTTTCTGGAGATAGCTCAGTGTTCATGTTTTGTTATGCTTTACCTGTACATCATGCCCATGCCTTTTGTTATTATGTTGGGGTGCTGTAGCATATTGTTTTGATGCTTGCAATATGCCTAGTTGTTGTTATGGATAGATTATTGCTATGACTTGTATAGTGTGTGTGTGTTGAACCGTTGCTCCGTTTTGAGTGTGCTCTATATGAAACTTGCTTGATTTTGCATGTAGTTTCTTATTACCATGCTGCATCCTTGTTTTGGTGAGTTTTCTTGATGTTTGGGTGCATTTTGCATCAATGCCATGTTTAACTTGTTTTGCTCATATCTTCTAGACCGTAGCTCTGAATCTAATGAACTTTATATGTAACTTGACTAGAATTTCGTGTAGTTCATTGTGGTGCATCTTAACTTGCTGTTTAACAACTTGAACATAAGGTTTATTCAGTTCTGGACCAATTTTGAAATGTGCATATGAGGACTTACCGAAGTTGTTATATGTTGTTTCCGGCCTCATTTAAACTTGCTTTGATGTGATGTTCTTGTTTGCATCATCTCTTGACATGAGTAGCTTCATGTAGCCTTGTCATGCATCATGCTTGTTGTGCATCATGTCTTGTCTACATGTTGTGTGTTTACCATGTTGTGTGCTTCTTCTCGATAGTTCCTGTTTCCTTGCGATCGTGAGGATTCGTTCGTCTACGCTTGGTTCGTCTTCGTGGCTTCATCTTCTTCATGGACTTGTTCTTCTTCCTTGCGGGATTTCAGGCAAGATGACTGCTACCCTGGATCTCACTACTATCATTGCTATGCTAGTTGCTTCGTTCTATCGCTATGTTGCGCTACCTATCATTTGCTCTTCAAGCCTCCCAAATTGCCATGAACCTCTAACCTTTGACACCATGCCTAGCAAACCGTTGTTTGGCTATGTTACCGCTTTTGCTCAGCCCCTCTTATAGCATTGCTAGCTGCAGGTGAAGTTGAAGATTGCTCCATGGTGGACAGGGTTATGTTGGGATATCACAATATCTCTTATATTATTAATGCATCTATATATTTGGTAAAGGGTGGAAGGCTCGGCCTTATGCCTGGTGTTTTGTTCCACTCTTGCCGCCCTAGTTTCCGTCATACCGGTGTTATGTTCCCGGATTTTGCGTTCCTAACGCGGTCGGGTGATTTATGGGACCCCCCCTGACAATTCGCTTTGAATAAAACTTGTCCAGCAAGGCCCAACCTTGGTTTTACCATTTGCCTCACCACCACCTATACCCTTCCCTTGGGTCGGCCAACCCAAGGGTCATCTTTATTTTAGCCCCCCCCCCCCCGGGCCAGTGCTTGTCTAAGTGTTGGTCCGAACCGGGCAGACTGCGGGGCCACCTCGGGGCAACTCGAGGGCTGGTTTTACTCGTAGGCTGACCTAACCGGTGTTGCCCTAAGAACGAGATATGTGCAGCTCCTATCGGGGTTGTCGGCGCATCGGGCGGCTTTGCTGGTCTTGTTTTACCATTGTCGAAATGTCTTGTAAACCGGGATTCCGAGACTGATCGGGTCTTCCTGGGAGAAGGAATATGCTTCGTTGATCGCGAGAGCATATCACGGGCTAAGTTGGGACACCCCTGCAGGGTATAAACTTTCGAGAGCCGTGCCCGCGGTTATGTGGCAGATGGGAATTTGTTAATGTCCGGTTGTAGATAACTTGACACCTGATCCGAACTAAAACGCATCAACCGCGTGTGTAGCCGTGATGGTCTCTTCTCGGTGGAGTCCGGGAAGTGAACACGGTTTCTGTGTTATGTTTGACGTAAGTAGGTGTTCAGGATCACTTCTTGATCATTGCTAGTTGACGACCGTTCCGCTTGCTCTCTTCTCGCTCTTATTTGCGTTGGTTAGCCACCATATCATGCTTAGTCGCTGCTGCAACCTCACCACTTTACCCCTTTCCTTTCCCATTAAGCTTCGCTAGTCTTGATACCCATGGTAATGGGATTGCTGAGTCCTCGTGGCTCACAGATTACTACAACAACAGTTGCAGGTACAGGTTATGCGATGATCTTGACGCGAGCGCGATGTTTGCTTGTTTGGAGTTCTTCTTCTGCTTCTTCTTCGAACAGGGGATAGGTTCCAGGTCGGCAGCCTGGGCTAGCAGGGTGGATGTCGTTTGAGTTTCTGTTTGTGTATCATCCGTAGTCGGATGTTGATCTCTTGTATGATGATATTGTTTTCGTGTGGCATTGTGTGCCTTTTGTATGTATCCCCATCTATTATGTAATGTTGATGTAATGATATCCACCTTGCAAAAGCATTCCAATATGCGGGTCTATCCTTGGTGGGACCTTCGAGTTCCTTTTGGATAGGGTCGCATCTTGGGCGTGACAAAGGTGGCCCAATCCTTTTTGTAGCAAAGGACAAGCCTGGACAAACTCTTATAATAGGAAAAGCGCTCCCGAGGACACATGGGAATATCGTCAAGCTAGTTTTCATCACACTCATATGATTCGTGTTCGGTACTTTGATAATTTGATATGTGGGTGGACCGGTGCTTGGGTACTTCCCTTACTTGGACAAGCATCCCACTTATGATTAACCTCTATTGCAAGCATCCGCAACTACAACAAAAGTATTAAGGTAAACCTAACCATAGCATGAAACATATGGATCCAAATCAGCCCCTTACAAAGCAACGCATAAACTAGGGTTTAAACTTCTGTCACTCTAGCAACCCATCATCTACTTATTACTTCCCAATGCCTTCCTCTAGGCCCAAAGAATGGTGAAGTGTTATGTAGTCGACGTTCACATAACACCACTAGAGGTTAGACAACATACATCTTATCAAAATATCGAACGAATACCAAATTCACATGACTACTAATAGCAAGACTTCTCCCTTGTCCTCAGGAACAAACGTAACTACTCACAAAGCATATTCATGTTCATAATCAGAGGGTAAATATTGTGCATAAAGGATCTGAACATATGATCTTCCACCAAATAAACCAACTAGCATCAACTACAAGGAGTAATCAACACTACTAGCAACCTACTAGCACCAATCCCGAACTTGGAGACAAGAATTGGATACAAGAGATGAACTAGGGTTTAGAGATGAGATGTTACTGGTGAAGATGTTGATGGAGATTGCCCTCTTCCGATGACAGGAGCGTTGGTGAAGACGATGGTGATGATTTCCCCCTCCCGGAGGGAAGTGTCCCCGGCAGAACAGCTCTGTCGGAGCCCTAGATTGGTTTCGCCAAGGTTCCGCCTCGTGGCGGCGGAGTCTCGTCCCGAAAGGTTCTCTTCTATTTTTTTTCTCATCGAAAGACTTCATATGGGCGAATATGGGCGTCGGAGAGCCACCAGGGGGCCCACGAGGTAGGGGCGCGCCCACGGGGGTGCCCCCCACCCTCGTGAGCAGGGTGTGGGCCCCCTGGCCTTTATCTTTGGCGACGATTTTTATTTATTTATTTTAAGACATTCCTTGGAGTTTTCAGGACTTTTGGAGTTGCGCAGAATAGTCCTTCAAAATTTCTCCTTTTCCAGCCCAGAATTCCAGCTATCGGCATTCTCCCTCTTCATGTAAACCTTGTAAAATAAGAGAGAATAGCCATAAGTATTGTGACATAACGTGAAATAACATCCCA
Organism: Triticum timopheevii; assembly: GCA_963921465.1. Lineage (NCBI taxonomy): Eukaryota > Viridiplantae > Streptophyta > Magnoliopsida > Poales > Poaceae > Triticum > Triticum timopheevii. The sequence goes on along the minus strand of OY997272.1, from coordinate 80,121,286 downwards.
TAATGCAATAAATATCGACATAAAAGCATGATGAAAAATGGTTGTATCAGCCCCAATTCCAGCCCTGCAAAATCTCTCTTCTCCACTGTCCCTTCCGCGCCGAGATTGCTCAAATCCCTAATTCGCCGCAACCCAAGAAAAGTTCGAATCGCCCCTCGTCTCGTCTCTTTCCCCAACTCTGTGTCGGACAACGACGACGAAGATGAAATTCGCGCTTCACCACCGCACCGGAGCTGCCTCATCTATGCCCTCGTCCACCGCACCGGGTGGTCCACAAACAACATCGGCCGCCGCAACCGACGTGCCTCACAGACACCGACTTCCACCGCATCAGGTGCGCTTCACCGACGTCGTCTCCCAGCTCACTGGGGCTACTTCACCGAGCACATCATCACATCTCCGCCCCCCAAGGCCGTTGGGGCTTCACGAACGGTCTCATCCACTGCATCGTAGCGCTCCGCTGCCACTCAAGATCTGCATCTGTGCGCGGCCAGCCAACGCCAGCGCATCAGCCTCAATAGCTCTGAAGTGACCCACACTCTAGCTGGGCGAGCATGCCCAAACGCCAGCCCAAACTAGGTATCCACACATCACTCCCTTGTGCACTGTTCCGACGATGTTTGGATATCCTTTCACTGCTCTCTTAGCTTACACGCCTATGCAACTCTAACTTTAACTCTTATTTCTTCTGGAGATGATACAAGCAAATCCATTTTTTAGTGAAGCATGACGGCGCTATGGGATCTGGTACACATCCTGCACACCCGTATAACCTTGTAAGTATCTGTCCTCCGATAAAACATCAAGGTCGATTCCTCTTATTTGATCAACCATTCGCCGTGTCAAAAATGCAGAGGGGGATGCAAGGAGCACAAGGCCTGCACATCCAAGCAAGTGGTAACATGGACTTGTACATGGAACATCCCAAACGCAAGCAGAGCTGCAGTGAGCCTGTATAATGAGCTAGCGTAAGTCCCTGCATTTCATTTAGTTCGTACTAGCATTCGTGTATGATTTGTGTGCAGTGGCGGATCCACGAATTCAAGTTACCAGGGGCAAACACTTAACTTAAAAAATACGAAGGCACTTGCACTTTGGAAACCAACATAACTTGAGAAATGTGAAGCTACATGCACTTTGAAAACCAGCTAATGATCCAAAGTAGTTCAGATTATAAACACTAAATGATGTAAGCACCAAAAAACACAAAATGCAACATGGTGGACTACAAACATGGTCTGTACCTGCTTGAATTATTCATTCTCTGGCTGAAATTATCGAAGTGTAATTGCACCTATAACCAGTGCGCAAACTACATATCAATATATATATATATCTTGCACAAGTATGCCAATACTTTCAAACAATAGATTAGAAAAGTATTTATGCTATGTTGTCATGATATGAGGACTTTCTGGTAGATGGCCTCGACGTTTCCTCAAGCTATGAAAATGCACTATAATTTGCTTGTCATCAATGCCTGCAAATCTCTGTCTCTCTCAACATAGCAGATCATCATTAGACACTAAATCCTTCAATGAGCTTCCAAAATTCTTTCATTAGATCCCTCATTAGACACTATATGTTCATCACCAGGAGCATGTAAAATGTTTGCATCAAATCCTTCATTAGTAGTCTGTTCATTAGACACTTCAGGCTCAAGAACAACATGAGCTTGTATGTTTGCACCGGAAACTTGATTAGATACATCAGATTCAGTCAGTTCAGTATTGATTGGGGGAGTTATAAGATAAGTAGAAATTGGTTTCATTTTCTCATAGATTCCCTACATACAAGCAGTTTTACAACACCGTCAGGTTTAACTTTTGGCCAGAAATTGAAGAGTTGAATTCGATATAATAAGGGATGTGATGTACCTGCTCGTTGCGCATGCTACTCTTAGAAGCTGCGACTGTCTGTTTGCGCAAGCTCGATGCCATGCCCGTGCTACCGCCGCTGCCTCCCTCGCAGGCTACACACAGGGTTGGATCTTCATCTTCTTGTCCTTCCGTTCGCTTGAAGCATGGCGACCGCCCTCCAACGAGGGCGCGAGGAAGTGTTGTGCCGGTCTGTCCAGCATAAAATTGAAACTCTTTAATTCCTTGTTTGTTTAACTGGTTTGCTATTATAACTCCCAGTTGAGATGTTTAGCTAACTTCAACTTTTCTGAATCTAATCAGAACTTTAATGGCAAAACAGGTTAGCCCAAGATCAAAGAGTGAGGTCCCCATGGACGTTGCATCATCCCACAGCAGTGGCACCGGCCCAATCATGCATTATGAATTGCCAACTGTTGATGCTCTAGAGGCTAAACTAGTGGTAGAAAGAGATTCTGCTTCTGCACTTAGAGATGAAGTTGACATGTTGAGGAAGCAAACAACACAATCACAAGCAGTATTCAAGACAACCATTAAATATTTGGTGGATTTCAAAACGAAGCAAGCTGAGACTAACCAGATTGTTAAGGTCCTGAAGGAAAAAAGGAAATTAAATTCCTACTTGGTAAATCATAGGTGAAATGTTCTTTCCATCGTTGAATAACCTTTGTGTTGTTTGTTCATGTAATCAATCAAACCATTTGTTTTAGAGATCATGTAATAATTGTTTTTTGTTTTTTGTTTTTTGGTTTGTAATTTTATTAGAGCACAAGTCTGTATTAATTGATAAGACTCGGAGACATTTCATTTGGATTGCTATGCCTGACCTACAAATATGCCAATCGGGCTGAATGTGCATTCAACAATAATAGTAGTATAGATGGACCATAAGTGGCCCGCATTGGAAAGGGCCAAGATGCTGGCTAAAAAAAGGATGATGTTGTAGCCAAAAAAAGTACAGCGGCCTAGCTTATGTATGTTAGTTGATATCATTGATCCATATACTCTATAAGTGTTTATATGTCTGTTAGTTTTGTACATTCTTGGTTGATTGACTCGGTATTTGAATCTTGATACATCGCTTGTGTACATATCTAAATGGGAGTACACATTATGCTGCTTGTGACATTTGAGTTGGACATGAAGTGTTCCAAAAATTCTAATTCACCTTAAACTAGATTCTAGCTTCTGAATTTGAGTATCGGCATTTGTAAACCATATTCATATATGACAGTGGAATACATCTTTGTCGTCCATTTGAAGATATATAAAAACAAATAGAATGATTTATAAAGATTCATATAGGAATACAAAATGGATTCGAGTTTAGTTGCCAGGGTAAATATGGATGCTTATTGTCCCAAAATTTGAAAGAAGCGGCAAAATTTCCACTCCCACGTCGGCTTCTCGAAGCCAAGTGTTTCGGAGATGGAAACTACTGTCTACCCATTACACGGAAAATCCATCGGCCTGATTTCCACTGCTCTAAATAGGGGTAGGTTAGTAACTTCAATTAGACGTGACACGACCGCCTCTGAGCCCATTCCGACACGGTGGGCATCAAACATGGGCAGCAGAACACATTTGATTCAAGCTCGTCCGAAAGACCTCTATTTCTCCCTCCATTCCCCATTCATACATGGTGGGCAGTAAAACAAACTCGACTCAGACGTGACACAACCGCCCTACCTGTCAGCCCCGTTCATACACCATGGGCACCAACCACCCTCTCCTTGCCCGAAATCGCTCTGGGCAAATATTGGTGAGATGCGAGATTACCATCCTATCCCCAACCGACGAGACGTCCAAATTTTAAACGAGGGCTAAGTTCGTAACTTTCGCATATTTCAGACAGGCGCGTCCCAAAAACATGGTTCCTCGTACCTCTCCCTCCATTTTCCCATTCATACACCATCCGCGTAGAACACCAACCCCACACCAGCCTCCGTCCGCCACCCCATCCATCACTGCCGTCCTCCGCCCCATCCATCGGCATCGTCCTCCACCATGCCGAAGCGCCTACCAAGATCGTGTCGTCCACTGCTAGAGATGGACGTTTCTCATCCATGACGACGGACCAATAGCCTTGCATCGCGTCCTCTCGCTTCATCGGCGCCGTCATCCTCTTTATCAGGGCCTCTCACATGACCTTCTCTTCCATCTCAACGGGACTTATCCCCCGATGCATCTGTCTACCATCGCGGATCTGCTTCAACACCACCAACACCCATCGCACCCCACATGCCTACACGGCGCCGCAAGAGAGGTGGTACTTCATATCTCCTCAACTTTTTGATCTCAACCAGAAAATAGATCTTAACTTGGTTACTCTACTTTCTTTTTAGCTCTTAGAATTTAGTTCTTAGTTCGAAGCAAACAATAGATGCTAAATATCATTTCTCCAGTTTGCAGCTTCAAATCTGCCATGGCACAGTCAAAATACAGTTTAATTGATCATGCTTAGGGTTTAATTGATCATGTTGGTTCCATGGTGGTTTCTTTAATAGAAATCGGAGGGGAAACCCTCTTTTGCTAAAAAAAATATGCTTAGAGTTTCCCCCTTTTATGATCAATATACGATTAGCATACGTGCTTTGTGCCATGATAACACTGCTCCACCCATCAAGCTAAACAAACTTAGTTGTTCAAATACGAATCTGATATTATTAAAACAGAGTCGTTTAATTGGTCAGCTAAATGTTCCTAAATTAGTTTCAAAAATGCATGTTCACTGCTCGGGTGTGTATCTCTACAGGGTGCCCACGGTGGGCCGGCCCACCCTGGGATTTTGGGTCGTCCTAGGCCCCGATTCCCCTCTGTTCTGTTGCGCGCTTCCGATCTCTACTCGCCCCCAGCCGCCTGCCTCGCCGGTGACATGTCGTCCCCGGACGGCATGACTCTAGGAGTAGACGCCGGACTAACAGGAGGTCAGGAGACGCTCGCCCAACAGCGTCACCGCTGCCCGGGCGTGCCGCCGTGCCTACCTTCCCAGTCCGTTCAGGGCTCAGGCGTGCAGCACCCACCAAGCCAACCCGATTTATCCTGAGATATGTCCTCAACACTCAGCAGTCACTCCTCATCACCCATTTTCTAATTGATTCATTACTCATTAGGCAGGACTGTCATTATGGTTTGTTGTGTGCTCAGTGCTACCTACACTTAATGGTTCAGATGTCTTTCTGTAATCTTTAGTACCTCTAAAGTTCACAGGGTTTTCAAAATTCTGGCCCTCGGAACAGACACTAGTCATTTTGGATTGTTGGTCATAGTGACATTGACCCAGATTACTACTGCAAGCCAGGTTTGTTGACATTTTTACTTGTCTTTCTTACTCATTCGATATAATATCCAATTATTCACGTCGATTAGTTGCAAACAATAAGTTCTAGACAAACTTCTTCATTCAGATTTTGGACGGTCTCTTACTGCAGTTACAATTCTGCATACTTGTCCTAGTAAGCTCACAAGTAAATGATTGATTCACTACATCTATGATTGCCTTGTCATATTTGTTGTCAATATTCTTTTAGGGTGGACCACCCTGTTTCTAAATACTGGAACTGTAGACATGAGTGAATAGTATTTCTCTATGTGATCTCTTCCATCATGTGTGGGCAACGAACACTGCATTGTATAGAAAGAAAGTGTCATTTCAAGCTTTTACATAGGTTTCGATCTTTTACATGGAATACAATCTGCCTACTTGCTTTGTGTCGCACTACCAACACTCCACCCTTGAAGCTAAACATTATGCCAATCATAATTCCTTAGTTTATTTGTTCAAATACGAATTTCATATGATTTTAATGTTCCTACTTCAGTTTTGAAATGTGGGTCTGCCTGTTATAGAGACATAAGGGGTTTGTATTTCTGTGTGTGGTCTGGTCAGCATGGTTGGGGGTGAACTTTGCATATGCAGGGCTTTATAGGGAGACACTCTTCAAGTTGAATCCGCAATGCATTCCATAGATATGAATCTCAGATTCTGAACAACATCATAATGATTATGATCTTGCGCGCATGAAAAGAATAAAGCAGAACAATACCATGGCTGTCAAACTTGGCATTAAGGGGCTGAAATCAAGTCTGGATGCACTGCAATGCAATGCAATGCAAATGCTCTCCACCTACAGATTCATTCTCAGAATATGATCCTAACAGTGATTCTGAGCTAGAGGGAGACATAAGTTAATGTAGCTCCCTAGTGGAGGAGCCAGAGGAAGATGCCCTATCTTATTCACCCATCAAGGTGCTTGCTCTAACTTTCCAAGGTTACATTGGTCGCACATATCTTGCAACTGATGCTTTGCATTGCTTCTACTTTGTTGAACGGCCATTAGATTAGTTACACATCGTGTATGTGAATACGCCCTGCCTATCCATTTTCAGTACATATTCCATCTGTCATCATACCATATTTATCCATTCAAATGTTGTTCTTGTGTATCAGACGTTCAAAAGGAAGAGGGCGATTGCTGATCGTGGAGGAGCACAAGCAAAGTATTTGGAAAAGGTAGTGGCACCTGATAAATCAAATATCCCATTAGGTGTAGTTGCAATATCACCTGACCCACAAAACACCCCAACTCTAGCAGACTCTAGCCCTACTACGCTGGTCATTTCTGATGCCCCAACTCAGCAGAACCCAACTGCAACAAACAGTATGATTATGCCAGTTGACATAGCCCCAGCTCTACGACGCAAAACCCCATTCCAGCAAAGAGTACACCAAATCCAGTTGCTAGATCCCTTTTCGAACCAGAGAGAGCCCCAATTGCAGCAAATAGGACCCCTGCTCCATTTCTTACCAGTTTAGAAGACGAAGCTTATGTTGTTGTCAGGAACTTTGTGTGCATGTTTCCTTCATGGAAAGATTATACCGCAGACACAGAACAATTTCCAATCTTCCTCCACAACTTACGCGTAAGTTATGTACTAAAGTTATTCATGGTCATTACTGCATATGTTTCTTCTCAAAAAAGACAGAAGATTTCATTCTTTTAAATAGGCGAGGAGCAAACTGGATTGTGAAGACGAGCAAGGGTTGGTTGCGCTTTTCAAGCACTCGTTGATGAAGTATCGTTCCTACCTGAGGCAAGCACACTTCGATGGCAAGCCTCTGAATGAAATTTCGGTAAAGTCTCTGGTGCTACATTTATCTGACGGTGATTGGAATAATCTTGTTACACATTGGTCTCGACTGCAGCATAAGGTACTGTCTATGATATCACATCACAATTTGAACTACATTTCTGCATTTGCCTTAATGTCTCACTTGTACAAAAACTGTTAGCAGAAGAACATTCATTCTCAAGGGACCATAGAATCTCGCAACTATACTGCACACTGCATTGCTCTTGTGAGTACCTCTTGCCCTGTATGACCATACTTACTTTTATAGTTGTTTGATTATGTAGCATCACTGCACATGTTAGCCTCGTAATCGTCCATTTGGTGGACATTATAAGATCCGTATGGACTCTTACATAAATTTAGAATCAACCCAATGCTTTTGAAAAGGTTTAGCTCTGCAGTCCTCTTGTAAGGGCTGAACGTGGTCTGTCAATGTACTTACATTAATAGCTACTCCCTCCGTCCCATAATATAAGAACGTTTTGTACAGTACACCAGTGTTCAAAACACTCTTGTATTATGGAAAGAGGGATTGGTTCATTGTGTAGCATTCTGCATCTTATCTCCCTCGCCCACCATTTACTAAAAAAGATCAGATCTATATTTAATCTTACCAACAAGTAGAATACACAGACAATGAGTGCAGAAGTGTAGCCCATTGCTCTTGTCAGTACATTTTGTCCTGTAATGCTTGTACTTCCAGGGATTGATAGTTGATTATGTAGCATCAATCTGCATCTTATCTTCATTATCCTCTATCCCATCCAGTATTATCATATCTATAATTACTCTCTACAAAATGTAGAGTATAGGCAATGCTTATGAAGAAGATTCTGTGCTGAAATTCTTGAGTTATCCTTCCCTTGACATGGAGAAGGGCATTATAAAGCCGGTGTTAACTGTTAATGTAAGTCAGTCCTTCTAAAGCCTTTATCTTCAACTGTTGTTCAATTTGCTCATACTCCCTATCATTTACTGCTGTTTAGTTTGCTGTTTCTACCAAAATGCATGTTCGCAAGAACCGTAAGTTCTAAGTTTCACTTGTAAAACCAAATTCCTTATTCATACCATGCACATTACTTAATAATCCCTATATGTATGCCTGTTTTGTGGATCTATAATCCAGTGTGTGGTGAAGCAGCCCACGTTTGCACCTTGTCATCTCCTGTTTTATCTTACTGATGTGGCTGGCGATATGAACAACATGCCACGCACATTAACCAAAATAGATACAATGATTTTCTTTTCCCTTCATCTATTATTGTTATGTTGACATGGTAATCCAGTAGTGTGGTGAAGCTCCCCGCATTATGAACAATGCCAAATTATGCTATTGATATTTTGAACTTACTCTTTATTTTCTAATTTGAAATTGGATGGAATTGACAGCACAGTTATCATCTTTGTTTATACACGTGCAAAACCTGTCATCTCTCTACTTTGTTTCAGGGTGATATGCTTGATGGCATGCACAAGTCTGCTGAAGGCTGTGAGACAAACCCAACATATAATGCAGCTAAGAAGGCAAAATATCTTGAAGATAGCGAGACAACCCCTAAGTCTTGTCTTGATGCAGTGTTCAAGTTACTTGAGACTAGCAGTTAGACAACCTCACAGAATTCGTTGTCTGAATCAGTTTGACTTCTTCAGTCCCAAGTTCTAGCAGAAAGGCATTCTGCAACTCAACTTCGACTTGAAGTCCTATCTCTAAGAAAGATTGCAGAGACCACCAATGAGAACCTCATCGCTAAACAGCTACACCTGGAAGCTATGACCGACATGCTAGGCCGGTCTCACAGCCTTGCTCAGCAGCTTGCGCAGCTGTTCCCCCGCAAGGCTAACCTTTCTTGAACTGTCTTGGAAGTGGTCTCGGTTCAGTACTGTTTTGTTACGCTGCAATGGTGCCCAGTTTTTGTAATCTGTTTCTTCGTTGCGCTTTCTGATCACTGGTGGCGAACTTCGATGCCCAGTGGATGTAATATACCTTAAATCCTTTATTGTATAGTGTAGGTTTATTCTTAGTTACTATGCCGTAATTTCTTTATTGTATAGAGTAGGTTTGTTCTTAATTCCTACTAGTTACTACCATCATTGGCTATCTAAAAAAATGAGATGTAGTCGACCGGGCCGAAACATTCAACTCTAATGGGCCTAGTTTTTAGCGGGCCACAATTGGGTCGGCCTGCGTCTTTCTTGGGCCCGAATGGTTGGGGCCTTCACACATTGTGCCAGACCCACAACTTACACTGGCCTATATTTTAGTTGGGCCTTTTGTCGACCCAGCGCTTAGTTTGGCCCAGGTAGCATTGGGCCATTAACAGGCTAAATATTGTAATGGCCTGTTACGGCCCAGATGAAACCACGGGCCTTTAGCGAGCCAAAATGCATGTTGGGCCTCAATTTTTACTAGTCGTCGACGGGCCTTCAGCAGGCTGAAATGTAGACCGGGCCTTTTTGGGCCCAGTTAGCTCATGGGCCGTTACCAGGCCTGTCAGTGTCAAAACCGGCGGATCTCGGGTAGGGGGTCCCGAACTGTGCGTCTAGGCAGATGGTAACAAGAGACGAGGGACACAATGTTTTTACCCAGGTTCGGGCCCTCTCGATGGAGGTAAAACCCTACGTCCTCCTTGATTAATATTGATGATATGGGTAGTACAAGAGTAGATCTACCACGAGATCAAGGAGGCTAAACGCTAGAAGCTAGCCTATGGTATGATTGCTGAGATGTATGTTGTCCTACGGACTAAAGCCCTCCGGTTTATATAGACACCAGAGGAGGCTAGGGTTACACAAAGTCGGTTACAATGGTAGTAGATCTACATATCCGTATTGCCAAGCTTGCCTTCCACGCCAAGGAAAGTACCATCTGGACACGAGCCGGAGTCTTCAATCTTGTATCTTCGTAGTCTTGGAGTCCGGCGGATATTGATAGTCCGGCTATCCGGACACCCCCTAGTCCAGGACTCCCTCAGTAGCCCCTGAACCAGTCTTCAATGACGATAAGTCCGGCGTGCACAATGTTCGGCATTGCAAGGCGGGTTCCTCCCTTGAATAATCCAGAGAAGATCATGAACCCCAGGATAGTGTCCGGCTCTTCAAAATAAATTCCACATTCCACCGTAGAGAGAATAAAATGCACACTTAACTCAATCTGCTGACGTATTATGCGGCGTGACATCACACCGCAACCAAGCCTTTGTTTTGAATCGTTTTTTACTATACCACCTCAGCACGTTTAGCGAAGCGGTTTCCTTGGCACGTCTTGTCGAAGCAGAGATCGTGTTCCCCTTATTCCGGGATTCTCATCAATACGTGCGTGGGTAACCCAACCGCGCCATTGATGGTGGCGCTTGGGAGATAAGCGAGTTTTACCAGGCTGGTGGGGGACGCATAGTTTTGTCCACCTATATATAAGGGATAAGGATTCACCTTCTCACCTACGCCTTCTTCCTCTTTTGCTTATCCATCCCTGCGAACTCAAGCTCCAACGCCCGAGCTCGTGCATCTCGCCTCGACCTTCTCCGAATATGTCCGGAGCGGGAGGTAAATGGTTGGTCTCCACCGCTAAGGAGGAGGACATCACCAAGCTGCGCAGCGCCGGATACCTTTCCGGCGATATCGCGCATCGGCTGCCCGACGAGGGGCAGCTCGTCCCTACCCGAGGGCCTCATGAGAGGGTCGTCTTCCTCCCCCACTTCCTCCGCGGACTGGGCTTTCCGCTCCATCCATTTGTCCGGGGGCTCATGTTTTACTACGGCCTGGATTTCCACGATCTGGCGCCGAACTTCATCCTCAATATCTCGGCGTTTATCATCGTGTGCGAGGCCTTCCTCTGCATCCAGCCCCACTTCGGCCTGTGGCTCAAGACCTTCAACGTCAAGCGGAAGGTTGTGAAGGGCACGCAAGCGGAATGCGGAGGCGCCATGTTGGGGAAATTGCCCAACGTCCCTTGGCTAGAAGGGACCTTCGTGGACTCCGTCAAGGGGTGGCAATCGGGGTGGTTCTATATCACCGAGCCGCGCAAACCTACATGGGCGGCGGCCCCCAAGTTCAGATCTGGTATCCCCACGCAGCTCACCTCCTGGAAAGAGAATGGCTTGAAGTGGGGCAATCCGGTGGAGGTGACGGGACTCCGGGCCTGCATCAAGAAGATGGTGAGCAATAAGCTCAGGCTCGTCGACGTGGTCCAAGTCATGCTCATCCGGCGGATCCTCCCATGCCAAGAACGGGCATTTAATTTGTGGGAGTTCAATCTGGAACAGCACCAGGCGCTAAGCGGGCTCTTCGATACAACATACGAAGGCGCCTGGAGGGTGCTGTTCAAGGGCGCCGAAGCCCCCGCATCCACAACGGAAGATCGCGGATTCAGCTCGCAGTGTCCAACTGACGAGGTAAGTGATTCAACCCCATTACGGGACACTTGTGATAATTAGATTAACTCTGGTGAGGTTTCATTCTGCCTCTTCCTTTGACAGGAATGGATGGAGAAGGCCAAGCTGCTTATCAGCCCGGCTCCCATGCCAGAAGATCCAGTGGATGCCCGCTTAGCAGGGCTGCTGGTTCCGGCGCCGCACGTGGTGCCGGAGAAGAAGGCCAAGAAGGTGGCCGCGGGGACTTGAAAGAGTTCCCGCAATCAGGCGTCTGGCGACGACGAGGACTCCTCCCCTGAAGACGAGGAGGAGGAGTATTCTCTCCCGGAGGAGGGAGAGAAGAACAGGAAGGCTTCCCCAATCGAGGAGGCCGAAGGGTCCAAGAGGGGGAGAACTATCCCCCCGGATAGTTTCGCCAACATCAGCGTTGGCGAGGATGAGTGGCCTCCAAGGGCCAGGCGTCCGGCGAGATCGTAAGTATCCGGAGCCTTGATGTGTAATTTCTTTTATGTCGCGTAGTATCCTTCTAACGCTGCATTCTGTCCATAGTCCGGCCAACGATGATCTCCTCGACACATCGAGCGGGTCACTGGCCTCGTCGGATGTGAATTCCATCCCGACTGCCTCTACCCCACGCGCCGACGAGGACGCCGAGGTGGGATCCCAAAGAGGGACCCATCAGGAGGAGGCTCCGGAGGCACCGTCAGGCGACATCCCGAACTTCGTGCCGGACTCTACATCAGAACCCGCAGTGGTTCCAGAGTCCGGCAAGCGGCCCCTTCGAAAGAAGGGCAGGACCGCGACACCGGCGGCCTCCGTCCAACCGGAGGCGCCGGATAACCTGTTGGAGGCGCTTAAAGGCGCTTCCGTCGAGGAAGAACACCGCACTATCATGAGTGCGGTGATTGAGAAGGTTCAGCTCACCAAGGGCGGGCTGACCAAAGCCTGTAGCAGCCTTCGAACAGGCTTTGAGGTAAGAAGTTAAAATTATGTAATGTAATACCGCATAGACAGTAGCCCCTGATGCTTAGTTCGGTGCTCGGAAAGAAAAGCCGGACTAAGGATCTAACAAGATGTACGCAGGGTTGCTTAAAATATGTCAATATGGGTTTGCAGGCTGTGCTGCTGACCTCTGCCGCACTAACGGCGGAGGTCGATGTGCTGAAGAAGGATCTCGAGCGGTCCGAGCAAGAGCTCGGCCATGCGAAGAAGCAGCTCGAGGAAAAAGAAGGTGAGTAACACCTCTTTGAATAAGTACCTTATAAAAAAGGATATTGGTTGCAAATAAAATTAACAAGGATAATATGTATATTGCAGGGGCCACTAACGAGGTGGCAACCCTGAAGGATGCCGTGTCCGCGGCCGAACGCAATGCGGCCACGGAACGGGCTGAGCGAGAAAAGCAAGAGGCACGGGTGGCGGAAGTTGGGCAAGAGCTCCAGGCTCTCATGAAAAAACATGAGAGTTTGGAGCGTGACTCCAAGACTCGAGAGTCCGAGCTTGCCTCAGCTCTCGAAAGTGCCAAGTCCGCCAAGGCCGAGGCCCGTAAGGCCCTTCAGGAGGTTGAGGACATAAAGAAGATAGCGGCGGGTAAGGCATTTTTCATGCAAAGCAGGCATGTTAATGTAAACTACTTGATACTTACCCGAATTCGGAGCTCTCCAGGGGCGTTTGCAGATCTGCCGCGTAGTGCGTCTGATGCCGCCGCATTCTATCGTGGCGAGGAGGGGAGCTCGACGGAGAAGGTCTTCTGGTCTCAGTATTCTGAGGCCGGTCATCCGGTGCCCCCAAGTGACCAGCTAAAGCAGCTGGTCGAACTCCACAAGGTAGCTGAGGAGGCCATGAAGGGCCTCATAGTCCGGCTATGGCCTGGACAGGCCATGCGTGGAAGCTACTTTGGCCTAGTGCGGCGGTTGGTGGATGCATGCCCCAGGCTGGATGTAGTCAAGCGCTCCGCCTGTATTGAAGGCGCTCGTCGGGCCCTTGCCCGCATAAAGGTGCAATGGGGCAAGTTGGATGTGGAGAAGCTTCTCACGGACCTACCGCCGCCGGGCAAGGAGTATCGCACGCCGGAGAAGTATTATAAAATTGTCCTGAAGGGAGCCTGCGATATTGCAGATGAGTGCTCCCGAAATGTAATTTTTGAGTGAACTCGCTGTATGTTTATCTTGTGCGCTGAAAACTTCGTTCATATGCGCCATGAGAAACGCTTGTTTAATTTAAAATATTACCTTCTGTGCCGCCGTTTATGAAATCTGAGAGATGGCAAGTCGTTGGCTTCAGCCCCCAAGCCACAAGTGTTGGGGTGTTCGGGATAAACTTGAGCACTCTTGTTCCCATTTTTGGGTCCATCTAGGGAGGCGCTCAACACGATGAACAAGGCAACCGGACTTATAATGCTTGAACACTCTCACTTAGCCATAGAATTCTATAATTTTAAATTTCGGCGAAGCCCCTGGTATTCGGAAGACCGAATCCGGGGTGCTATCCACGCCTTCTTCGGACATCGTCCGGAACTTCGCTCGAAGAGGCGTGAGTCTTTAAGGACCCGAAAAAACCTCTCGAATAGCGACCAGTCTCTCGCGTTATCATGCCAGTCAGTTTTAGCTTTCTCCACTGAGGCGTTAACCCGGCTCAACCGGGGCGCAATCGCAGTGGTTCTCCCAGTGCTACCTTAGCCGATGGAACGGAACGTAAGGCACCAAAACATGGGAGCCGGGCAAACCCAACTATTGACCCAAGACATGATTCGGAGCCGATTCATATAATGCTATAAGTTCGGGGTGCCGTACTTGTGAAAGTGTTCGGACTTAATCACACCATAATGTGGGGAACAGAAGCCCCTGGCGTATTCGGCCGTACCAAAATATACGGGTGCAAGATGTCATATAATGAACATATATAAAAGATAACGCAATTGCAATAAAAAGGTGTTGCATTATTTATAAAAGAAAGTCTGAGAGTAGATCGGACTGATATAAATAGTGCGGTAAGCGAGGGATTTGGACTAAATAAACATGTCCCCCTCCAGGGATGAGCTGCAGACTTGGTGTATATAATCGAATTTAATGCTCGTAATTTGAGACCACCTGAATGTTCGTCGCGGCCTTCTTTAGTCACTGACTGTTGCATCATGAGTTCGGCAGGTTCGTCACCGGACAGGGCCACTGGTTAACAGGGTCCTGTGTACATAAAAGAAGAAGAAAAATAAAGATAAAAAAGAAGGGGGGCGCACTTGTGAGCCCCTGGTGTGGTCGAGCCGCACTCTGGATCCATTGTGATCGTGCCCCTTTCCCTGCACCCATGGTATCTTCAAAGCGTAATGATGTACGCGGAGTGTTATTCTTGCGATTATGCGCGGGTGAGGGTTGGGGCCGCATTTCTACGCGTGCTTTGATCGCGCCAGGTGGTCTTGGTTGGTGTTGCTCCGGGCGCGCTTTGCTGTATCCGGCTTTTTAACTGCCGGACTTGAGAATTGCCTGAGAAGGCTGCTCTGTACTTCTGCCGCGAGAGCCGCTGTATGTTCCTCCGTTCGGAGGGAGCGTTCCGTATTCCCATTGACCGTGATGACTCCACGAGAGCCTGGCATCTTGAGCTTTAGGTATGCATAATGCGGCACCGCGTTGAAGTTTGCAAACGCGGTTCGTCCGAGCAGAGCGTGATAGCCGCTGCGAAACGGGACTATGTCGAAGATTAACTCTTCGCTTCGGAAATTATCCAGGGATCCGAAGACCACTTCCAGTGTGACTGAGCCTGTACAGTTGGCTTCCACTCCTGGGATGACACCTTTAAAGGTTGTCTTTGTAGGTTTAATCCTTGATGGGTCTATGACCATTTTGTGCACTGTATTCTGATAAAGCAGGTTCAGGCTGCTACCGCCGTCCATCAAGACTCTCGTGAGGTGGAACCCATCGACGATTGGGTCTACAACCAATGCGGCGAATCCGCCATGGCGTATGCTGGTCGGATGGTCTCTTCGATCGAAAGTGATCGGGCAAGAGGACCATGGGTTGAACTTTGGGGCGACTGGCTCCATCGCATAGACGTCCCGTAGTGCGCATTTCCTCTCCCTCTTGGGTATATGGGTCGCGTATATCATATTCACCGTCCGCACTTGTGGGGGAAAACCCTTTTGTCCTCTATTGTTCGGCGGCCGGGTCTCTTCCTTGTCATCGCTATTTAGCCCCTTGTCATTGTTTTCGGCAATTAACTTGCCAGCCTACTTGAACACCCAACAATCTCTGTTGGTGTGGTTAGATGGCTTTTCAGAGGTGCCATGTATCTGGCATAAGCGGTCGAGTATTCGGTCCAGATTGGACGGACCCGGAGTGGTTCTTTTAAATGGCTTCTTCCGCTGACCGGGTTTAGAGCCTCGGAATCCGGCAATGACTGCCGTATCCTCCTTATCGTCGCTGTTAATGCGGCGCTTGTTTTTGTTTCGACGTGACCTGCCGTTGTTGTCCTTAGTATCCGGACTGCCAGAATTTTTACGGAGATTGTTGCTGCGGGCTAGCCAGCTGTCCTCTCCCGCACAAAAGCGGGTCATTAACGATGTGAGGGCTGCCATGGATTTCAGCATTTCCTGCCCCAGGTGCCGAGCTAGCCATTCGTCCCGGATGTTATGTTTGAAGGCTGCAAGGGCCTATGCATCCGGACAATCAACGATTTGATTTTTCTTCGTCAAGAACCGTGTCCAGAATTGTCTGGCCGATTCGTCTGGCTGCTGAATGATGTGGCTTGGGTCATCGGCGTCTGGTGGTCGCACATATGTGCCTTGGAAGTTGTCAAGGAATGCGGCCTCCAGGTCTTCCCAACACCCAATTGACTCTGCGGGCAAGCTGTTAAGCCAATGCCGAGCTGGTCCTTTAAGCTTGAGTGGGAGGTACTTGATGGCGTGTAGATCGTCGCCGCGGGCCATATGAATGTGGAGAAGATAGTCTTCGATCCACACCGCGGGGTCTGTTGTGCCATCGTAAGATTCAATGTTCACGGGTTTGAATCCTTCGGGGATCTGATGATCCATTACTTCATCAGTGAAGCATAATGGGTGTGCGGCGCCCCTGTATTGAGCGATATCGCGACGCAGCTCGAGAGAGCGCTGTCTGCTGTGTTCGGCCCGGCCAGGGTTATTGTATCCGGCACGACGGTATTCGTCGTGGGTCGTAGGGCGCCCACGTGATCCATAGATGGATCTGGATTGCCTTGCTTTGTCCTCCAATATGTCTCGCAAGTCCGGCGCGTTCCCTCTTGGCTTCGTACTTTTGGAGCGATGCCGGGGTACGGTCTTGGCTGGGGGCCTGGATGCCTCTCTGTCACGACCACGGGGTGGTCGGTCAGCCATATCGTGCGCTGGTGATGGAAGTATGTATGCTTCCTCCTCTAATCGGGGGAGCAGCTTGCGTCTCGGGTAACTTTTGGAGGGGCGTTCGAGTTTATACTCTTCGGCCGCGAGGACCTCGCTCCATCGATCGGCCAGCAGGTCTTGATCAGCTTGAAGCTGCTGCTGCTTTTTCTTTAGGCTGTTTGCTGTGGTGATAAGCCTGCGCTTGAAGCGCTCTTGTTCGACGGGATCCTCAGGTACGACGAATTCATCATCATTGAGGCTTGCTTCGTCTTCGGAGGGAGGCATGTAGTTATCATCCTCAACCCATTCGTCTGCCGCCCTCTCGTGGGGGCTTGCTTCTGCATCCTCCTGCGCTGAGTCTTGCTGGAGGGGATTGTCTTCGGCACTTTCTGGAGTATTATTGTCTCCTGTGCCGGAATCTCCATTCTTGCTGTGGCGGGATTTAGAGCGGCGCCGCTGACGTCGGCGTTTGGGCTGCTTCTTTAGAGAGTCTGCCTCCGCTGCTTCTTCGCCATCCCCTTCTTTTGGGGTGCCCACCATATATATGTCGTATGACGAGGTGGTCTTCCAGTGCCCTGTAGGCGCTGGCTCCTGTTCTTCTCCGGCATCGTCGTCCATAGCGTCGATGTCGTCGGAGTCTAAGTCTAGCATGTCGGTTAAATCCTCTACAGTGGCTACAAAGTGGGTGGTGGGTGGGATCTGAATTTCTTCGTCGTCCATACTCCAACCATCCTGGCCATAGTCCGGCCAGGACTCTCCTGATAAGGAGAGATGCTTTAATGAATTCAGGATATCGCCAAAAGGCGAGTGTTGGAATATGTCCGTGGCGGTGAATTCCATAACCGGCACCCAATCCTGATCGATTGGTAGGGGCGCGGGAGGTTCGGAGTCCGGCAAGGAGTCCGGCGCCTCGGAATCATGAGTTTCCCCAGGGACAAGATAGGTGTTCGGCTCCATCGCCGTGGATGTTGAAGCCCCCAGGGCGGCGTCTATCCACCGGCCCTCGATCTGGGCGATCGGCTCCGGGCTAATGGCCGGAGCAAATCCGTGTGCGGCCACCAAGGTACTGTTCGGCGGGAGAGCTAGATCATGCCCATCGTCACAGTGCGGCACGCTCGGCTGTGGCTCGAGTCCGTCGAAGATCAAGTCTCCGCGGACATCGGCCGTGAAGTCTAAGCTTCCCAATCTGACCTGACGGCCAGGGGCGTAGCTTTCGATCTGCTCCAGATGGCCAAGTGAATTGGCCCGTAGGGCGAAGCCACCGAATACGAGGATCTGTCCAGGGAGAAAAGTCTCACCCTGGACAGCGTTGCTGGTTGAAGATGCCATCAAGCCTATTGGTGATGACACAGAGGAACTCTCAATGAAAGCACCAATGTCGGTGTCAAAACCAGCGGATCTCGGGTAGGGGGTCCCGAACTGTGCGTCTAGGCGGATGGTAACAAGAGACGAGGGACACAATGTTTTTACCCAGGTTCGGGCCCTCTCGATGGAGGTAAAACCCTACGTCCTGCTTGATTAATATTGATGACATGGGTAGTACAAGAGTAGATCTACCACGAGATCAAGGAGGCTAAACCCTAGAAGCTAGCCTATGGTATGATTGCTGAGATGTATGTTGTCCTACGGACTAAAGCCCTCCGGTTTATATAGACACCGGAGGAGGCTAGGGTTACACAGAGTCGGTTACAATGGTAGGAGATCTACATATCCGTATTGCCAAGCTTGCCTTCCACGCCAAGGAAAGTACCATCCGGACACGAGCCGGAGTCTTCAATCTTGTATCTTCGTAGTCTTGGAGTCCGGCAGATATTGATAGTCCGGCTATCCGGACACCCCCTAGTCCAGGACTCCCTCAAGGCCCAAAGTCACGTTGGGCTTAACTGTTGCCACCTTTAGCACGGGCCGTTAGTGGGCCCGATGTCTTGTCGGACCATATATGGCCCATGGGCAGCACGGGCCATTCCCAGGCCGAAAGTCACACCGGGCTGTAATGGGCCCATGTCTACATCGGGCCTCTAACAGGCCGAAAGTCACTGGGCTGTAGTTGGGCCCAAATATTCAGAGAACAATTACCGTGCCAAATCTGGCTTCGGGCCGTAAATGGGCCCAAATATTGGGCGAACAATTAATGGGCCAGATCTGGCTTCGGGCCGTAAATGGGCCCAAATATTGGGCAAACAATTAACGGGCCAGATCTGGCTTCGGGCCGTAAATGGGCCTTTATTAAGCAGGCCGTTGTTGGGCTGGCCCACTAGTACCTGATTAAGTACTACAGGCCTTTGACTAGGTCGACCTTTTTAACCTATATGGGCCTCTGTTGGGCCCAGCCACGTGTCGGCATATCATAGGCATGTCTCCTCCAATGGACGGCGACATCTGGCCCACTAACGAGCTGACAGGTGTTCCCTCCAGCCAATTAGAATTTTACACGTGGAAATTTCCCATTGGTCCGGGCTGTTAACGGGTTATCGGATCCAAAACTTGACCCGATAGCTTAACGGCGTTTCGTTACGGTGGATGCCACGTGTCGGTCACCCTTGACGAAAGCACTTCTGTGATGTGCGATTTATCATCATGGAAGTGGACACTTTCGTGATGATAATTTTGGTAATGTCATGGAACACTTCTACGACAGCACAGGTATGACTATCTTGATTCTGTCATAAAATCGTCATGGATGTACATGAATGATAAAAAACGCGACCTACTCTGACAAACACGTATCATCACAGAAGTGTATTTTTTTGTAGTGGATGCTTGATGAGTACAAGACTCCAAGGAAGTTCTGGCCTGAAGCCATTGATACTGCATGCCACATCAACAACCGTGTTTATCTTCACAAGCTTCTGAAGAAGACATCCTATGAATTCCTAACTGGTAAGAAGCCAAATGTCAGTTACTTCAGAGTATTTGGTGCTAGGTGCTGGATCAAGGATCCACATCACACTTCAAAATTTGCACCGAAAGCACATGAAGATTTTATGCTTGGTTATGGAAAGGATTCGCACTCCTAGAGAGTCTTCAACCTCTTTCACTATAAAGTGGTTGAAACTGTGGATGTGCGGTTCGATGAGACTAATGGCTCGTAAAGAGAGCACCTGCCAAATGTGCTAAATGAAGTACCTCCTAGTGAATCAATCAAGCAAATGGGAACTAGAGAGATCATACCTTCTGAGGCTTAGACTGAAGAGGAACTTATCATTTCTGCACCTAATCAACCTGAAGACAATGCTCGGCCCGAAGACAACCCTCCAAATGATGACATTGATCAGCAAGAGTGAAATCTTCGTCCAGTTCATCCTCATGTTGCAAATGAAGTACAGATTGAGAAGATAATAGATAGCATCAATGCACCTGGTCCACTCACTCGTTCAAGAGCAACACAGCTAGCAAATTTCTATGGGCACTTTGCATTCGTCTCAATCTCTGAACCCAAGAAAGTTGTTGAATCCTTCATGGAATCTGAATGGATTCAAGCTATGCAAGAAGAGCTTCAATAGTTCGAGTTGAAGAATGTGTGGGAATTGGTCAAGCGTGCTGATCCTCGTAAGCACAATATCATTGGCACCAAATGGATATATCGCAACAAGCAAGATGAGCATGGTCAAGTTGTCAGAAACAAGGCTCGTCTCGTTGCTCAAGGATACACTCAAGTTGAAGGGATTGACTTCGATGAGACATTTGCTCCGGTGGCTAGGCTTGAAGCCATTCGCATACTGCTAGCCTATGCAAATCATCACAACATCCTTCTGTATCAAATGGATGTGAAGAGTGCCTTTCTCAATGGAAAGATTGAAGAAGAAGTATATGTTGCACAACCTCCTGGATTTGATGGTCGAAAACATCCTGATATGGTATACAAGCTCAACAAGGCATTTTATGGCCTCAAACAAGCCCCTTGTGCGTGGTATGACACACTCAAAGACTTCCTGAAGAGCAAAGGTTTCAAACCTGGTTCACTAGATCCTACACTCTTCACGAAGACATATGATGGTGAACTGTTTGTGTGCCAAATCTATGTGGATGACTTTATCTTAGGCTGTACTGACAAGAAATATAGTGATGAGTTTGGTCACATGATGCAAGAGCAAAATCGGATGTCCATGCTGGGCGAGCTGAAGTTCTTCCTGGGTCTCCAAATCCATCAGCAACGCAATGGCATCTTCATATCTCAAGAAAAATACCTCAAAGATTGCCTGAAGAAGTTTGGAATGCAAGACTGCAAAGGATACACGACGCCAATGCCAACCAAAAGTCATCTGAGTCCCTACGCCAATGGTAAAGAGTTCGATCAAAAGTTATACCGCTCCATGATTGGTTCTTTACTTTATTTATGTGTATCTAGGCCGATTCCAAGCGGCACAAAAGGAATCGCATCACTTAGCTGTGAAGCGAGTTCTTCGATATTTGGCTTACACCCCAACACCAGGATTATGGCATCCAAAGGGCTCAGAGTTTGATATAGTTGGATTCTCAGATGTTGATTATGCTGGTGACAAGGTTGATCGCAAGTCCACATTAGGCACATGTCACTTTCTGGGATGATCACTTGTCTGTTGGTCCTCAAAGAAGCCGAACTGTGTATCTCTCTCCACTGCTGAATCTGAATACATTGCTACTGGATCTTGTTGTGGTCAGCTTCTCTGGATGAAGCAAACTCTCAAGGACTATGGTGTTCACCTGAAGCATGTGCCACTCTACTGCGACAATGAAAGCGCCATCAAGATTGCCAACAACCCAGTTCAGCACTCGAAGACAAAGCACATTGAAATTCGTCATCACTTTCTCAGAGATCATGTCATGAAGGAAGATATTGACATCATTCACGTCAACACTGAAGAGCAATTGGCAGATATCTTCACAAAGCCCTTGGATGAGAAAAGGTTTTGCAAGTTTCAGTGTGAGCTAAATATCTTGGAATCCTCAAATGTGTTGTGATTGGACACACATACTAACACTTATGCATATTGATGACTTAGATGTGCAACACACGAAGTAATGTATATCTTCAATCAATGAAGACATACACTCTAAGTGTGAATACATTAATGCAGAATTCAACTTCGGAGCGCCACAACAATTGTGCGTCGTGTCTGGGTCTAATAATTCCTATACGGTGGGTAGCGCCGCCACCAAACTTTTGTTTGAAGTGTTTTTCTTGGCGTTACATTTGCAAAGTATTCGCATTTGATTTGTCTTCACCTTTAACTTAAGTTCATGATAATCTTCACCTTATTGATTTGGTCTTATACTAGGATATATACATATTTGTGTTCTGTCCTCTACAGCATTCACTTATAGCTATGACTTCTTGCTTGAATCTTTTGATCTAAGTGAATGTGATCGGACCCTCACCTCTTCTATGCTTCTACCTCAAATTCTATCTATCCAAATCATATGCATTCTACTGAAACTGTCGAATGTCTTCTCTGCGTCCTTGTCAACAGAAGACACAGAGACACGAATTATATTTGTTTTTAATGCCATATCGACACCCCAGACAACTCCAAAGGCAACAACGACCATATGGACCCAGCAATGGAGCAGGATGAGCCAGGTCACGCCGAACACAGCCTGGAGCAGACACCCGATCACAGTGATCCCGAGGGCCGAACCCATCAACCCGCCCCGAGAGAGGAGCAAAGCCCGGACGACGATGCATTCATCACCCAGAAAGCATGTTTGGAACGAGATCACCTCCATAGAAAGCTCATGGCCACTGCAAGAAGCCTAAAGAAGCAGAAGCAAAGGCTCAAGGCTGCCCAGGAAACGCTCAATCGCAGATGGAATACAGTGCTAGACACTGAAGAAATATACGGCAACGATCGCCACACAAAGAGCTATCTGAAGCACAAGCTGCTGCCAGAATTCGATGATGAGGCCATTCCACCGAAGAACAATACGACCAGTCGACCAAACAAACCACTCCGTAACTGCAACAAAACAGCCACTAACGCTGCACACGATTTACGCGAGCTACTGGACAAAAAGGCCGGCGCAACCAGGTCCATCTACGGATCTAGAGGACACGCCCCGGCGAATGATTATGGTCACCAAAACGATCATACTGATCGAATACCAGTTCGGAATCAACATCGGACACAACAACAGTTGACATCATGCCACAGCATGTCCAGATACAGAGGAGCCGCTCACCCTCTGTGCTTCACCGAAGAGGTACTGGACCACGAATATCCACAGGGTTTCAAACCCGTGAACATAGAGGCATATGACGGAACGACAGACCCCGGGGTCTGGATTGATGATTTTATCCTGCATATCAACATGGCTCGTGGGGATGACCTCCACGCCATCAAATAACTTCCCCTCAAGTTGAAGGGACCAGCTCGACACTGGTTAAAAAGCCTCCCCGAAAATTCAATTGGAAGTTGGGAGGAACTCGAGGATGCTTTCAGGGCCAATTTTCAAGGGACATATGTCTGACCTCTGGACGCGGACGATTTAAGTCACATAATTCAACAGCCCGGAGAGTCCGCCGGCAAGCTTTGGAACAGATTCCTCACTAAGAAGAATCAAATTGTCGATTGCTCGGATGCCGAAGCCCTGGAGGCCTTCAAGCACAACATCCGGAACAAGTGGCTCGCCAGACACCTCGGCCAAGAAAAGCCGAGGACAATGGCAGCCTTAACAAGCCTTATGACCCACTTTTGCGCGGGTGAAGACTGCTGGTTGGCCGTAGAGGCACCAGCGACCCAAGTACATCCAAAATAAGGGATGGCAACGGGAAGCCACAGCGCAATAAAAACAAACGTCAAAACAAGGAAGAAAGTCCGGACAACACGATGGTCAATGCCGGATTCAGAGGCTCTCAACCCGGTCAACAGAAGAAGCCATTCAAAAGCACCAAAGAAGGACCGTCCGACCCAAACAAAGTCCTGGACAGACTGTGCCAAATTCATGGCACCCCCGAAAAACCTGCGAACCACACTCATAGAGAATGCTGGGTCTTTAAGTAGGCCGGCAAATTAAATATCGAACACAAGGGAAGGGAAACACCAAGTGAAGACGAGGATGAGCCTCGCCAGCCGAACACTGGGGGACAGAAAAAAATACCACCAGAGGTAAAAACAGTAAACATGATCCACGCGACTCACATACCCACAAGAAGGCGTGAACGCGCGCTCAGAGACGCATACGCTATAGAGCCCGTCGCCCCCAAACTTAACCACTGGTCAGCCTGCCCGATCACCTTCGATCACAGGGACCACCTGACTAGTATGCGGCATGGAGGATCAGCTGCCTTGGTGCTCGACCCAATAATCGACGAATACCATCTCACTCGCGTCCTCATGGACGGCGGCAGTAGTCTTAACCTAATATACCAGGACACTGTCCGCAGGATGAGGATAGACCCATCCAGAATCAGCCAAAGTAACACCACCTTTGAAGGGGTGATACCAGGCGTTGAAGCCCGCTGCAGGGGCTCCCTCGTACTAGAGGTGACATTCGGCTCCCCAGGCAACTTCAGAAGCGAAGAACTACTCTTCACAATCGCCCCCCTCCAAAGTGGTTACCATGCCTTACTCGGGAGAATGGCCTTCGCCCGCTTCAACGCAGTACCGCACTACGCCTACCTTAAACTCAAGATGCCCGGCCCACGTGACGTCATCACCATCAACGGAAATACGTAGCATTCCTTACGCTCGGAAGAGTATGAGACGGCTCTAGAAGCCGGACTCTAAGCGGCCGCTAATATCAAAATGCATGATTGGTCGTTAAGACCACGGACACGGTTAGATGAGTCCGACAGCCCAGATAAACCTGAGCTGAGGCGCCATACATGTAATTCCATAAGGACACCAGGGGCTATAGATATTTAATAAAGCCCCACTGTTGGCTTGCCTTTATTAACAAGCCAATGTCTTACAATTTTACTATCCATCGCACGCTTACGTCATACTCTTCTACATGAGTTTTTCTTTTTACAGACACCATTCGTGCGATACCCTCCCAAGACACGGCACAACAGAGACAAAGGCGCAGACGTGCAGCAGGGTCCCGCTCAAAGGTTTCTCTTTAGATTAAGCCCCTATGTAAACCTTCTTTATTGTCTCTTGTTGTTTACACATCCCATGGGTACTGCACC
Organism: Triticum timopheevii; assembly: GCA_963921465.1. Classification (NCBI taxonomy): domain Eukaryota; kingdom Viridiplantae; phylum Streptophyta; class Magnoliopsida; order Poales; family Poaceae; genus Triticum; species Triticum timopheevii. The sequence continues at coordinate 80,096,452 of OY997272.1, read as the reverse complement.
CATAGAGGATACTGTCGTTATTGGCATTTCGCCACGACAGACTAATGCTCATACCTAGAAATACAGGGTTCATAATGAAGGGCGTTACTCAGCCCAGTATATGTTACAAAGTCCGAATACCTTTGGGAGTGTTCGGCGTCGCGAGTTTGGCCTTATATGCATCAGCTCCCAATCATGTATTTGGTCAAATGTTGGGGTTGCCCGGCTCCTGGGTTTGCTGCCTTATGTTCCATTCTTATCGGCTAAGGCGGCCAAAGGAGAACTACTGCGACTGTGCCCTGGTTATTCCGGATGAGCACCTCAGTAGAGAAAGCCGAAAATTGATTGTCATGATACAGCGAGAGACTGTTCAACCACTCAAAGGCTTATCAGAATCTTTAGGATTCCTCCGCATTAACGAAGGACCGTTTCCCGGTCATGTACACACAAGCCCGTATTCAGATGCACGCGAATGTACCAGGGGCTACATAGTATAGCTCCACCATCAAACTCCTATGGCTAAGTGAAAGTGTTAAAGCTATATAGTGTGGTTGCCTAGTTCGACGTGTGATCACCTCCTTAATGGACCAAGACATTGGATCAAGTGTGATTATGCATATTTTCGCGAACACCCCCGCATTGTATGCGTGGGGGCTGAAGCCAACGACTGCTAACTTTCAGATTACATTTATACATAAAATGGCCACACAGGAGGCACCATAACACTTTTGGGCAAAAAGTATAAAAATAGCCTTCATCATTAAAATAGCATTGTTTTTATAATGAAATGATTTGTTCACTCGAACATGACATTCTTTGAGAACTGAGCCTCTATTAAGCGAGCACCTTCTGTTACCTGCTCCAAGTAGTGCTTGGCCGGATCCTGGCCTCCCGCCGGATTCTGGGTCGCAATGATGGTGGCCTCCATATTTGTCCAATATGCTTTAATGCGGGCAAGAGCCATCCGTGCACCCTCTATACACGCCAACCTCCTCATGGCATCGATCTACGATACGGCACCAAGGAATTGTCGCACTAAACCAAAATAACTGTCCGGCTTAGGCCCCTTCGACCAAAGATGGTCTCTTACAGACCGCATTGCAAGATCGGACAGCCTATGAAGCTCGGCCACAGCAGCCATCCTCTCACTCAATGGAAATGGGCGCGTGGGAGCATTGAATTGCGACCAGAACAGCTTCTCCGCTTCTTTATCATTTTGATCCTCGAAAAACTTGGCCGCATCAGCTGTACTCTTCGCCAAATCCGCATACGCGTCTACAGGGCTCCAGCGTCGATCCAGGGGAGCATACTTCGGATCTAAAAACTTCATCCGCAACAAATAGGGGTTTCCAGCCATGACTTCTTAGGCCTGGCGAAGCTCCTCCTGCGCATCCCTGGTTTCAGACCGCGTCTCCTTGGCCGCATCAAGTGCATTTTTCAGGTCAGCCAAATTAGCGATTCTCTTTTTCAAGGAGCTCAAACCGGTCGGCGGCATTTTTTAGCTCCACGGCCATCTCGGCTATTTTGTCTTCGCTTCGGGGATGAGCAGCCTGTTTGGCTCTCAACTCTTCGGCCGCCTTTAGGGCAGCCGCATTGCTAGCCCGAGCTTGTTCCTTGGCCAGGGCAAGTTCCGCCCTCAGGGTTTCCACGGCAGCAGCACCATCTGCAGTTCAAGCATATCACATCAATATTATGCTCCTTTCAATTTTTCCTATAAAAAATAAGGAAAGCAGAGCACATACCTTATGACTCGTCAAGCCGCTCGTTCACAAGCGTGATGTCGGCAACCAGAGTCTCAGGGGCTACTATCCATATGGAACACACCTAGCGCACGCGTCACAGTCAAAAATTATGTATTTTCATTACATACCTCAAAGCCTCTAAGCAGGCTTGTAAAGGCTTCATTCAACCCGCTTGTGGGGGATGAAATCTTCTCCAGCACCGTGCTCATTAATGAACGGTGCTCCTTCGGGAGAGCAGCTTGCTCCAGAAGGCCTGTCAGTGTGTCCGGCCGGACATCGAACTGTGCTGGACCCTTCTTATTGCCCTCCATGGGAGCCGAACGCTCCGGGCTCAGGGCGGCCGAAGTATTAGCCTCTGGCTTCGGCAAATCTGGACTCCTCCGTGATGACACCTCGGGGTCGCCCGCCTGATGAGGCGGAGAGGTTGGTGGGGTCTCACTCTCCATCATCTCCGGAAGGATATCCCCTGAAGACGAACTCTATCAAGAAGAGCTGCTAGCCGGACTACAAAGAATGGATCCTGGTTATTGTTCTCAGAAAAGGAAGCAATACCTTCATATTTACGATTAACTTACAGCTCGGCTGAGGGCTGGCCCGTTCCCGGGCATGGTGCGGTGAGGACGCCCTTCGGGGCAGGGCCCCCTGGTGAAGCTTTTTTCCCTTGTCTGGGCACCTCCGTCTCCAAGTATTCGGAGACCTCTTCTTCCCGCGAGGGGAGGAGGCCTTAGATTCCCCTCCCTGACTATCCTCCTTTGGGGAGGTAGCAATTCCCCCGGTTTGGATGTGCAACGTGTGAAGTTCTGCTTCTCTGTTCTTCCCTTCGTCTTTCCCCGAGGGCACTTTCCTTAGCACACGACCAAGCATCTTGGCAATGGTGGGGCTAGGCGAGCCTTCGGGAAGTGGCACCGGACACCTGATTCTCTCTGCCTTGCTGAGCCACTCCTGGCCAGGGAGGATTTTCAGAATAATGTTATGATAAAAATAAACAAAGTGTTCGGTTTCTGGGTTGCTTACTTGGGTATCTGGGCGATTGCAGCTCAGGCCCGCATCCTCGGTGGTGTCCGGACACTTTACTTGTCGTCCGAAGAATAACTTACACATTCCTTCGAGTGTCACGCCGAAGAAGTGCTGGATAGTCCGTGGACCTTCCAGATTGAACTCCCACATCCGGAGAGGCCGGCATTTGCACGGCAAGATCCATCGGATTAGCATTACCTGAATTACGCTTACTACGATGGTGTCCCTCTCAAGAAGCTCCGTATGCGGCTCTGCAACGTGGGTACATCATTAGCAGGCGCCCAATCCTGTCCTACGTTGGCCCATGATGCCAGCTGAGGCGGAGGGCCAGAACGGAAGTCAGGGATGGCCACCCACTTTGTGCCTCTGGGAGCCGTGACGTAAAACCACCTCCACTGCCATAGGTCGAACACCTCCGGGAAGGAACCGTCTGTCCATGGAGCATCGGTGTTCCTGCTTATTACAGCACCTCCGCACTCTGCGTGTCACCCCTCAATCATCTTTGGCTTCACATTGAAGGTCTTAAGCCATAAGCCGAAGTGCAGGGTGACATGGAGAAAAGATTCGCACACAACAATGAACGATGAGATATGAAGGATGGTGTCTGGAAACAGATCATGAAAATCTAACCCGTAGTGGAACATGAGCCCTCTCACAAAGGGATCAAGAGTAAGGCCTAAGCCGCGGAGGAAGTGAGAAACAAATACGACGCTCTCGTTGGGCTCGGGAGTAGGGATGATCCGCCCTGGAGCAGGGAGCCTGTGCCTGATGTCAGCAGTCAGGTATCCGACCTCCCTAAGCTTCACGACATCCTCCTCTAAGACAAAGGAAGCCACCCACCGACCTTGAAGGTTGGGTTCGGACATGATTGAAGATCCGAAGAGCTTAAGCTTGGGCTTCGGGTGTTGGAACTCGAGATGCGAAAAGGTGCAAGTGTGGTGGAAAAGAGGGATAGGCCTCGACCCCTCTATAAAGGGGGTGAATATCAAGCGTCCTCAACATAACCGCTTGGGACTTACCTAAAAACACGGAATCATACCAACAGTCATTGTGGGGTTGCGCATGCCCGTATCGATGGAAGATCCCGCGATAAGGGGAACACGATCTCTGCTTTGGCAGGGCGTGCCAATAAAACCGCCTCGCAATGCGTATGGAAGCAGGCTAAGAAAAACCGGTTCGTGTTGGACCAGACTACGGTGTAAGAGCACACCATGCAAAAATTACTAGCAGATCAGATTTATGAAGTACTATGCTCTCTATGGAGGTGTGCCGAAATTATCTTGCAAAGCTGGACACAATCCGTAAATCTTCTTTGGAGTATTCGGAGATGGAACCCGCCTTGCAATGCCGAAGACAATCTACACGCTGGGCTCATCGTCATTGAAGCCTGGTTCAGGGGCTACTGAGGGTGTCCTGGATTAGGGGGTATCCAGACAGCCGGACTATACACTTTGTGCGGACTATTGGAGCATGAAGATACAAGACTCAAGACTCTGTCCCGTGTCCGGATGGGACTCTCCTTTGCGTGGAAGACAAGCTTGGCAATCCGGATAGTAGATTTCCTTCTTTGTAACCGACTCTGTGTAAACCCTAGCCCCCTACGGTGTCTATATAAACCGAAGGGTTTAGTCCTTAGAGACACAATCATAATCGTTATAGGCTAGCTTCTAGGGTTTAGCCTCTATGATCTCGTGGTAGATCAACTCTTGTACTACTCATATCATCAATATCAATCAAGCAGGAAGTAGGGTTTTACCTCCGTCGAGAGGGCCCGAACCTGGGTAAAACATCGTGTCCCTTGCCTCCTGTTACCATTAGCCTTAGACGCATAGATCGGGACCCCCTACCCGTGATCCGCCGATTTTGACACCGACAACCACCCCGACAATCCAGGCGTGCGTGGGAACATGGAACAACTTCCAATGTGTTGCATGTTTGCCACGTGCCCTTCAGATGTGAACCACCAGGGGCACCTGCATAATTGCGTTGTGCAATCCCTTTCCTTATAAATACACATCACATCGCGGTCAAAATCCTTCTCCCACCTCGTCACCTTGCACAAACCCTAGCGCCACCGCTAGCTCTCGATGACGCCAGCGACGAAGCGCTTAGTTGCCGCGACCTCACCGACTTCGTCCTCACGCTGGCCGCGGACCTCATCTTGTGTATTCCGTTGCCAAGTTAGGGCATGGGACATTGAACTGCTCGGCCTCCTACTCCATTCCGTCTAGCAGTTCTTTGTGTGGTAATTAAAACTCACTTTTTACTGCCTTTGTGATCTGATAGACTCATCGTTCTCCACCAAAAGCGGTTTCTATGTCTATCTGATGAATCTATCCTGTTCTGCATCTCATATCATGCCTAGCATATTCACTTATGCTTCACAACAAGTTAGATTCCTCACTTTTACCTATTCTTGGATTCGTACAAATCTGGAACCAACTCTCACCAAATAAGCGAATGTCTTCGCGTTATGAGGTCAATGTCTTCAAACTGATTTATCTTCAAAATCTTCTGAGAATGCATATGACCTCTTCCCCTTCCCTCGCACCTCTAATGCTGTCACAGGTACATGTCCATGGGAGAATCCCTTGGTTCTCATGGTCTGCATTCATTTGCAGAATTCTTACAGTGTCACATCAATTCACCTGAAGCCAATTCTTGTCTGACCAGCAGACGGAAGCCTTTGCAAGTTCTGAAGCCATTCAGTTTAAGCTTCATGGAAACAGATAAGTCAGCTAGAAAGGGTGGCAGACATCACCATGGGAATACATCCAAAGAATTGCCACCAGATCTGCATGAAATGTACAAGATAGACCCTGAAGAAACTTATGGTGAACACAAAACTTGAATCCAATGGATTCGAAGATATTGGGCTGAAGAGTGGTACAAGTACAGATTTGTCACGGCTGAGTATGCTGAGAAGAATGCCATCAAGCAGCCCCAGGGAGATATATTATACAAAAATCTTCAACCCCAGTCCCTATCTGAAGCTATTGATCAAGGCTTCTACTCATGCATGGTTCGTGGACCACAGCGAGAGAATGCTGACCCATCTTCTCTGCTATGGTGTCGCGAAGACAATTTGTTCAAGCGCAACTTCAAGTTTGCCAAAGATTCTACTATGAAGAACAAGAAGGCATTTGGACTTGACTTCAACCTCGGTCCATCTGCTCCTCGGGATGATGGCACCCGTGAAGCCAATGAAAACAAAATCGGCCACTTCTACAACCTCGAAGGCCTCATCACTCACATTGCAGTCCAAGGTGCTAATGTGGAGCACTCAGCTGATGACGCAGATTCTGATGAAGCGACAGCTCCTCCTAAGCCACAGAAGCCGAAGAAAACTAAGGCTTCAAAACCTTCTGCTGCACCAAAAGCTTCACGTGTGAAGCCACTGACCACTGCTCCTCCTGCACCAAGTACTAATTTTGAAGATCTATCTCGAGTCTCCAAGAAGGAAGAGAAGCCCCAGAAGAAAATTGTCAAGAGTTCTGGTTAAGCACTGACCCCAGCTGCCGTGCTGCGAAACATGAACGAAGCTATTGATCTATCAACTGACGATGAGTGTGGTGATGATGCCTTTGAGCAGCTGATTAAGAGCAAACAAGAGGCGGAGATCTTCAACGATCTGCCCCTTTTCGATGTGGGCAACCTAAACAATTTCATTGATGAGTGGTTTGACAACCCAAGCCTCAGTTTTGATGATCTTTAGCTCCCAATTGGCATCAGTGTTGCCTTCCAAGGTGCCATTGCTCCTGAGCTGGCTCTGGCTCAGAAAATTGTTGAACTGAAAAACAAAATTGACTATGAGAAAGCCCAGTTCAAGAAGCACATGGCCAAGCTCAGTGTGGATGATGTTCAAAACTTCAACCTCATGTTGCATGACCTCAAGGAGGCATTTCACAAGAAACGTGAAGAGGCCAAAGGTTCACGCGAGCGTATGAAAAACCTCGCTGCCAAATGTGTTCAAGCCTACAATGAAGCTAAAAAGCGCAAGGCACTTGGGTGTCCTGGCATAGACCCCAAGATGGCTGCCAAAAAGAAGAAGCCTGCTGTGGCACAAGATGAAGCATCACGGCAGGAAGCGCCTCGCATTGTCATCCCTGCCAGCATGACAGGATCGAAGCCTAAGGTCCCCATAGCGGCTTCGGAACTAAAGAAAACAAGGGCAGCTGAAGCCGAAGCCAGAAAGCGCAAGTCCAAGAACACCACTGACGATGCTCCACCGACTAAGAAGAGAAAGACAAAGAAGAAAGATCGGGCTGCTCCCACAGAGCCCCTTGTTGCCGAGCCCATCTCTTTTGCTCGTCCGGCATCTGAACACCAAGAGCGTCAGTTAATAGTTCACGAGCCTGCTTCCACAGAGGCTCCTGAAGCTGAAGAAGTTCCAGCTATTGATCCTATCACAGCTAAAGACATTGGTCCCCAAGATAATGTAAATGCTGATGAAGTCCTTCCTCAGATCGAGCGCCAAATGGTATCATCACCAGTTCTCACGAACAGCGAACTCGTCAGCATTGGTCGTCCTTTGATGCCAATCACTCAAGATGCTTCATGGGCTGATCACCAACAACAAGACACCCCAAGTCAAGTATCTCCAAGTACTCCCCCACCTCAAGTCACCACTCAGGTGCTTGATGATGAAGACTATGTGGTCCAGCCAACTCCCTCTCCAAAAGCGTCGCCCGCATTTTCAGGCTTCGTGAAGGACCAAGGCCACAAGTCACTCCATCGAGCGTTCCAGAAGGAGAGGTGCAAGACAACTCAGTTGCATGACAAGTGTTTCCTGAAGCCACTCCCACTATGAACGTCTCTGAATCTGAAGCCAAAGTCGCTGAAGATACACCGGCTACAACAGCCGCAGAACCACAAGAAACCCGTGAAAAAGAAGAAGAACGTGTTACCACACCCCCTACAAACCAACAAGATGTTCTCGAGGAGAATGTGTCGAACCCTCCAGCTACTCAAGTGGAGGCTGAAAATATTGAGGCGGCCACAAACAACACTACTGAAGCTAATGACATTGTCATGACTGAAGCTAATGTGGCGCCTACAGTAAATACGGTGTCTGAAGCCAATGATGCACCTGCCACCAATGTGTAGTCTGAAGACCTTGTCAATGCTTCTGCTCCTGTACCGCCACCAAGACCTCACACCATTGAGAAAGAATTTTATCATGGTAAGCTTTTCACTGTTCGTTGGCCCATTCTGCTTCCTCCACCTGCTGCCAGGCCACAATTTGATTATCATGTGGAGCACAGGCCTCAGATCCAGAAGCCAAAACCGAGGCTGCCAAGGTTTCCAGGTACTGCATCTGCGCTAGGATCATTCAACGCTAATGGCTTCATTGCACACAACACCTTCTTTAATAGCGCCAAGAACCCATATTCCAAGCCAAGAATATCATCTGATCGGTTCTGGAGTTATCAATAGCATAGTTACTATTCATGCATACTATACAATCAGGGGCGCATCTTTCCCCATATGCGTCTAGACTGCGAAGCCATTGCGGGCATGCCTTGCTTAGAAGAAGCCTTCGACTGTTTCAGAGGTGCGGGTCTTCTACAGTTTGTGACTGATAAAGAAAATTGGAATGAAGAACTTATGCTGCAATTCTATGCAACTCTTCACATTCGCGGCTACAACAGGGATCCAAAGACATGGGTCCTTGAGTGGATGACAGGCAATGTACACCATGAAGCCAAAGCTCTTGACATCATTGAGCTTACTGGCCTGCCCACTCCAGGTGAACTCTATGAGCCTGGTTGTAAGATTCACCGCAATGCTTTGGAGAGCATCTTTCAGAAGCCTGATCCCAATATGAGCCAAATTTGAGCATGATGAAGCCACTGCCACAAGATGCTGAATATCCAAAGGAATTCTTTATTGAAGACCTAGAATATCTGCCCCGCACAATCTATCATATTATAAGGCAAACTCTATGGCCCGTCAAAGGACATTCTTTTTCAGCAAATCTTGAAGGCTCAATGAAGACATTGGTTTTCTATATACTCAATGGCATCAGCTTCAATGCTCAAGACTTCTTCATCAGGCAATTGGATGCATCTGGCTCTGATTTATTTGGACTGAAGTTTTATGCTCCATGGGTTATGCGCCTCATCAAGCTTCATTCTGATGTCAGCTATCAGCCGTCTATGCGCAACCATCTGATATTCTTTCTAGAGGTTGATATGTCTGTCGAAGCCATATACCCAGAGCCTGCCAAGGAGCCAATTTATCTTCACAATGCCGATCACCAAAGCTTCACTCAACCCATTGAAGGAGTTCTTGTAGCAACTCGTGTTAATCCTCTGGCTGGACGTACACGTGCACCTCATCGTGCCTATACTGAAGCCACTAAAAGCACAATTGCTCAAAGGCCTCGGAAGAGATCTCGTGTTCTCAATTACCGAGAGCTTCTCATCGCCCTGCATCAAAAACAAGATAAGCATCATAACTGGCTAAAGCATCAGATGCAAAGCCTCTTGGTGGATGTTAATCGCATTCGAAATCTTGCCACCAAGAATGCGTTTGTCGCTCATGAAACCTGTCGGAGGTCATGGAAGAGTCTGACATTGCTCAGTGCTGAAGCTGATCTTCAAGACGATGGCTTCACAGAGAGATTCAAGTTTGATACCACTCCTCCAAGGAATGTTGTCTTGCATCGGACTCCATCACTCGAAGATTCTGAGTACTCCTCCTCCGCGACAAATGTTCATGCCAGAGTCATTGATGACGACGATGATGCTACCTCACCACCTCCAACTTCGGTGCGTATCGTGTTGGGGAACGTAGTAATTTCAAAAAATTTCCTATGCACATGCAAGATCATGGTGATGACATAGCAACGAGAGGGGAGAGTGTTGTCCACGTACCCTCGTAGACTGTAAGCGGAAGCGTTAGCACAACGCGGTTGATGTAGTCGTACGTCTTCATGATCCGACCGATCCAAGCACAGAACGTACGGCACCTCCAAGTTCAGCACACTTTCAGCTCGATGACGATCCCCGGGCTCCGATCCAGCAAAGCTTCGGGGCTGAGTTCCATCAACACGACGGCGTGGTGATGATGATGATGTTCTACCGACGCAGGGCTTCGCCTAAACTCCGCGACGATATGACCGAGGTGGAATATGGTGGAGGGGGGCACCGCACATGGCTAAGGAACGATCTGTAGATCAACTTGTGTGTCTATGGGGTGCCCCCCTGCCCCCGTATACAAAGGAGCAAGGGGGGAGGCCGGCCGGCCCTTGTGGGCGCGCCAAGGAGGAGTCCTCCTCCTAGTAGGAGTAGGACTCCTCCTTTCCTACTCCTACTAGGAGGGGGAAGGAAGGGGGAGGAGGGGGAAGGAAAGAGGGGGGCGCCCCCCCCCCTCCTAGTCCAATTCGGACTAGAGGGAGAGGGGGCGCGCGGCCCACCCTGGCCGCCCCTCTCTCTTTCCACTAAGGCCCATGTGGCCCGCTAACCATCCCGGGGGGTTCCGGTAACCCTCTGTCACTCCGGTTTTCTCCGAAAACGTCCGGAACACTTCCGGTGTCCGAATATAGTCGTCCAATATATCAATCTTTATGTCTCAACCATTTCGTGACTCCTCGTCATGTCCGTGATCACATTCGGGACTCCGAACAAACTTTGGTACATCAAAACTTACAAACTCATAATAAAACTGTCATCGTAACGTTAAGCGTGCGGACCCTACGGGTTCGAGAACTATGTAGACATGACCTAGAACTATTCTCGGTCAATAACCAATAGCGGAACCTAGATGCCCATATTGGTTCCTACATATTCTACGAAGATCTTTATCGGTCAAACCGCATAACAACATAGTTTTGTCCACCTATATATAAGGGATAAGGATTCACCTTCTCACCTACGCCTTCTTCCTCTTTTGCTTATCCATCCCTGCGAACTCAAGCTCCAACGCCCGAGCTCGCGCATCTCGCCTCGACCTTCTCCGAATATGTCCGGAGCGGGAGGTAAATGGTTGGTCTCCACCGCTAAGGAGGAGGACATCACCAAGCTGCGATATCGCGCATCGGCTGCCCGACGAGGGGCAGCTCGTCCCTACCCGAGGGCCTCATGAGAGGGTCATCTTCCTCCCCCACTTCCTCCGCGGACTGGGCTTTCCGCTCCATCCATTTGTCTGGGGGCTCATGTTTTACTACGGCCTGGATTTCCACGATCTGGCGTCGAACTTCATCCTCAATATCTCGGCGTTTATCATCGTGTGCGAGGCCTTCCTCTGCATCCAGCCCCACTTCGGCCTGTGGCTCAAGACCTTCAACGTCAAGCGGAAGGTTGTGAAGGGCACGCAAGTGGAATGCGGAGGCGCCATGTTGGGGAAATTGCCCAACGTCCCTTGGCTAGAAGGGACCTTCGTGGACTCCGTCAAGGGGTGGCAATCGGGGTGGTTCTATATCACCGAGCCGCGCAAACTTACATGGGCGGCGGCCCCCAAGTTCAGATCTGGTATCCCCACGCAGCTCACCTCCTGGAAAGAGAATGGCTTGAAGTGGGGCAATCCGGTGGAGGTGACGGGACTCCGGGCCTGCATCAAGAAGATGGTGAGCAATAAGCTCAGGCTCGTCGACGTGGTCCAAGTCATGCTCATCCGGCGGATCCTCCCATGCCAAGAACGGGCATTTAATTTGTGGGAGTTCAATCTGGAACAGCACCAGGCGCTAAGCGGGCTCTTCGATACAACATACGAAGGCGCCTGGAGGGTGCTGTTCAAGGGCGCCGAAGCCCCCGCATCCACAACGGAAGATCGCGGATTCAGCTCGCAGTGTCCAACTGACGAGGTAAGTGATTCAACCCCATTACGGGACACTTGTGATAATTAGATTGACTCTGGTGAGGTTTCATTCTGCCTCTTCCTTTGACAGGAATGGATGGAGAAGGCCAAGCTGCTTATCAGCCCGGCTCCCATGCCAGAAGATCCAGTGGATGCCCGCTTAGCAGGGCTGCTGGTTCCGGCGCCGCACGTGGTGCCAGAGAAGAAGGCCAAGAAGGTGTCCGCGGGGACTTGAAAGAGTTCCCGCAATCAGGCGTCTGACGACGACGAGGACTCCTCCCCTGAAGACGAGGAGGAGGAGTATTCTCTCCCGGAGGAGGGAGAGAAGAACAGGAAGGCTTCCCCAATCGAGGAGGCCGAAGGGTCCAAGAGGGGGAGAACTATCCCCCCGGATAGTTTCGCCAACATCAGCGTTGGCGAGGATGAGTGGCCTCCAAGGGCCAGGCGTCCGGCGAGATCGTAAGTATCCGGAGCCTTGATGTGTAATTTCTTTTATGTCGCGTAGTATCCTTCTAACGCTGCATTCTGTCCATAGTCCGGCCAACGATGATCTCCCCGACACATCGAGCGGGTCACTGGCCTCGTCGGATGTGAATTCCATCCCGACTGCCTCTACCCCACGCGCCGACGAGGACGCCGAGGTGGGATCCCAAAGAGGGACCCATCAGGAGGAGGCTCCGGAGGCGCCGTCAGGCGACATCCCGAACTTCGTGCCGGACTCTACATCGGAACCCGCAGTGGTTCCAGAGTCCGGCAAGCGGCCCCTTCGAAAGAAGGGCAGGACCGCGACACCGGCGGCCTCCTTCCAACCGGAGGCGCCGGATAACCTGTTGGAGGCGCTTAAAGGCGCTTCCGTCGAGGAAGAACACCGCACTATCATGAGTGCGGTGATTGAGAAGGTTCAGCTCACCAAGGGCGGGCTGACCAAAGCCTGTAGCAGCCTTCGAACAGGCTTTGAGGTAAGAAGTTAAAATTATGTAATGTAATACCGCATAGACAGTAGCCCCTGATGCTTAGTTCGGTGCTTGGAAAGAAAAGCCGGACTAAGGATCTAACAAGATGTACGCAGGGTTGCTTAAAATATGTCAATATGGGTTTGCAGGCTGTGCTGCTGACCTCTGCCGCACTAACGGCGGAGGTCGATGTGCTGAAGAAGGATCTCGAGCGGTCCGAGCAAGATCTCGGCCATGCGAAGAAGCAGCTCGAGGAAAAAGAAGGTGAGTAACACCTCTTTGAATAAGTACCTTATAAAAAAGGATATTGGTTGCAAATAAAATTAACAAGGATAATATGTATATTGCAGGGGCCACTAACGAGGTGGCAACCCTGAAGGATGCCGTGTCCGCGGCCGAACGCAATGCGGCCACGGAACGGGCTGAGCGAGAAAAGCAAGAGGCACGGGTGGCGGAAGTTCGGCAAGAGCTCCAGGCTCTCATGAAAAAACATGAGAGTTTGGAGCGTGACTCCAAGACTCGAGAGTCCGAGCTTGCCTCGGCTCTCGAAAGTGCCAAGTCCGCCAAGGCCGAGGCCCGTAAGGCCCTTCAGGAGGTTGAGGACATAAAGAAGATAGCGGCGGGTAAGGCATTTTTCATGCAAAGCAGGCATGTTAATGTAAACTACTTGATACTTACCCGAATTCGGAGCTCTCCAGGGGCGTTTGCAGATCTGCCGCGTAGTGCGTCTGATGCCGCCGCATTCTATCGTGGCGAGGAGGGGAGCTCGACGGAGAAGGTCTTCTGGTCTCAGTATTCTGAGGCCGGTCATCCGGTGCCCCCAAGTGACCAGCTAAAGCAGCTGGTCGAACTCCACAAGGTAGCTGAGGAGGCCATGAAGGGCCTCATAGTCCGGCTATGGCCTGGACAGGCCATGCGTTGAAGCTACTTTGGCCTAGTGCGGCGGTTGGTGGATGCATGCCCCAGGCTGGATGTAGTCAAGCGCTCCGCCTGTATTGAAGGCGCTCGTCAGGCCCTTGCCCGCATAAAGGTGCAATGGGGCAAGTTGGATGTGGAGAAGCTTCTCACGGACCCACCGCCGCCGGGCAAGGAGTATCGCACGCCGGAGAAGTATTATAAAATTGTCCTGAAGGGAGCCTGCGATATTGCAAATGAGTGCTCCCGAAATGTAATTTTTGAGTGAACTTGCTGTATGTTTATCTTGTGCGCTGAAAACTTCGTTCATATGCGCCATGAGAAACGCTTGCTTAATTTAAAATATTACCTTCTGTGCGGCCATTTATGAAATCTGAGAGATGGCAAGTCGTTGGCTTCAGCCCCCAAGCCACAAGTGCTGGGGTGTTCGGGATAAACTTGAGCACTCTTGTTCCCATTTTTGTGTCCATCTAGGGAGGCGCTCAACACGATGAACAAGGCAACCGGACTTATAATGCTTGAACACTCTCACTTAGCCATAGAATTCTATAATTTTAAATTTCGGCGAAGCCCCTGGTATTCGGAAGACCGAATCCGGGGTGCTATCCACGCCTTCTTCGGACATCGTCCGGAACTTCGCTCGAAGAGGCGTGAGTCTTTAAGGACCCGAAAAAACCTCTCGAATAGCGACCAGTCTCTCGCGTTATCATGCCAGTCAGTTTTAGCTTTCTCCACTGAGGCGTTAACCCGGCTCAACCGGGGCGCAATCGCAGTGGTTCTCCCAGTGCTACCTTAGCCGATGGAACGGAACGTAAGGCACCAAAACATGGGAGCCGGGCAAACCCAACTATTGACCCAAGACATGATTCGGAGCCGATTCATATAATGCTATAAGTTCGGGGTGCCGTACTTGTGAAAGTGTTCGGACTTAATCACACCATAATGTGGGGAACAGAAGCCCCTGGCGTATTCGGCCGTACCAAAATATACGGGTGCAAGATGTCATATAATGAACATATATAAAAGATAACGCAATTGCAATAAAAAGGTGTTGCATTATTTATAAAAGAAAGTCTGAGAGTAGATCGGACTGATATAAATAGTGCGGTAAGCGAGGGATTTGGACTAAATAAACATGTCCCCCTCCAGGGATGAGCTGCAGACTTGGTGTATATAATCGAATTTAATGCTCGTAATTTGAGACCACCTGAATGTTCGTCGCGGCCTTCTTTAGTCACTGACTGTTGCATCATGAGTTCGGCAGGTTCGTCACCGGACAGGGCCACTGGTTAACAGGGTCCTGTGTACATAAAAGAAGAAGAAAAATAAAGATAAAAAAGAAGGGGGGCACACTTGTGAGCCCCTGGTGTGGTCGAGCTGCACTCTGGATCCATTGTGACCGTGCCCCTTTCCCTGCACCCATGGTATCTCCAAAGCGTAATGATGTACGCGGAGTGTTATTCTTGCGATTATGCGCGGGTGAGGGTTGGGGCCGCATTTCTACGCGTGCTTTGATCGCGCCAGGTGGTCTTGGTTGGTGTTGCTCCGGGCGCGCTTTGCTGTATCCGGCTTTTTAACTGCCGGACTTGAGAATTGCCTGAGAAGGCTGCTCTGTACTTCTGCCGCGAGAGCCGCTGTATGTTCCTCCGTTCGGAGGGAGCGTTCCGTATTCCCATTGACCGTGATGACTCCACGAGAGCCTGGCATCTTGAGCTTTAGGTATGCATAATGCGGCACCGCGTTGAAGTTTGCAAACGCGGTTCGTCCGAGCAGAGCGTGATAGCCGCTGCGAAACGGGACTATGTCGAAGATTAACTCTTCGCTTCGGAAATTATCCAGGGATCCGAAGACCACTTCCAGTGTGACTGAGCCTGTACAGTTGGCTTCCACTCCTGGGATGACACCTTTAAAGGTTGTCTTTGTAGGTTTAATCCTTGATGGGTCTATGCCCATTTTGTGCACTGTATTCTGATAAAGCAGGTTCAGGCTGCTACCGCCGTCCATCAGGACTCTCGTGAGGTGGAACCCATCGACGATTGGGTCTAAAACCAATGTGGCGAATCCGCCATGGCGTATGCTGGTCGGATGGTCTCTTCGATCGAAAGTGATCGGGCAAGAGGACCATGGGTTGAACTTTGGGGCGACTGGCTCCATCGCATAGACGTCCCGTAGTGCGCATTTCCTCTCCCTCTTGGGTATATGGGTCGCGTATATCATATTCACCGTTCGCACTTGTGGGGGAAAACCCTTTTGTCCTCTATTGTTCGGCGGCCGGGTCTCTTCCTCGTCATCGCTATTTAGCCCCTTGTCATTGTTTTCGGCAATTAACTTGCCAGCCTGCTTGAACACCCAACAATCTCTGTTGGTGTGGTTAGATGGCTTTTCAGAGGTGCCATGTATCTGGCATAAGCGGTCGAGTATTCGGTCCAGATTGGACGGACCCGGAGTGGTTCTTTTAAATGGCTTCTTCCGCTGACCGGGTTTAGAGCCTCGGAATCCGGCATTGACTGCCGTATCCTCCTTATCGTCGCTGTTAATGCGGCGCTTGTTTTTGTTTCGACGTGACCTGCCGTTGTTGTCCTTAGTATCCGGACTGCCAGAATTTTTACGGAGATTGTTGCTGCGGGCTAGCCAGCTGTCCTCTCCCGCACAAAAGCGGGTCATTAACGATGTGAGGGCTGCCATGGATTTCAGCATTTCCTGCCCCAGGTGCCGAGCTAGCCATTCGTCCCGGATGTTATGTTTGAAGGCTGCAAGGGCCTATGCATCCAGACAATCGACGATTTGATTTTTCTTCGTCAAGAACCGTGTCCAGAATTGTCTGGCCGATTCGTCTGGCTGCTGAATGATGTGGCTTGGGTCATCGGCGTCTGGTGGTCGCACATATGTGCCTTGGAAGTTGTCAAGGAATGCGGCCTCCAGGTCTTCCCAACACCCAATTGACTCTGCGGGCAAGCTCTTAAGCCAATGCCGAGCTGGTCCTTTAAGCTTGAGTGGGAGGTACTTGATGGCGTGTAGATCATCGCCGCGGGCCATATGAATGTGGAGAAGATAGTCTTCGATCCACACCGCGGGGTCTGTTGTGCCATCGTAAGATTCAATGTTCACGGGTTTGAATCCTTCGGGGATCTGATGATCCATTACATCATCAGTGAAGCATAACGGGTGTGCGGCGCCCCTGTATTGAGCGATATCGCGACGCAGCTCGAGAGAGCGCTGTCTGCTGTGTTCGGCCCGGCCAGGGTTATTGTATCCGGCACGACGGTATTCGTCGTGGGTCGTAGGGCGCCCACGTGATCCATAGATGGATCTGGATTGCCTTGCTTTGTCCTCCAATATGTCTCGCAAGTCCGGCGCGTTCCCTCTTGGCTTCGTACTTTTGGAGCGATGCCGGGGTACGGTCTTGGCTGGGGGCCTGGATGCCTCTCTGTCACGACCACGGGGTGGTCGGTCAGCCATATCGTGCGCTGGTGATGGAAGTATGTATGCTTCCTCCTCTAATCGGGGGAGCAGCTTGCGTCTCGGGTAACTTTTGGAGGGGCGTTCGAGTTTATACTCTTCGGCCGCGAGGACCTCGCTCCATCGATCGGCCAGCAGGTCTTGATCAGCTTGAAGCTGCTGCTGCTTTTTCTTTAGGCTGTTTGCTGTGGTGATAAGCCTGCGCTTGAAGCGCTCTTGTTCGACGGGATCCTCAGGTACGACGAATTCATCATCATTGAGGCTTGCTTCGTCTTCGGAGGGAGGCATGTAGTTATCATCCTCAACCCATTCGTCTGCCGCCCTCTCGTGGGGGCTTGCTTCTGCATCCTCCTGCGCTGAGTCTTGCTGGAGGGGATTGTCTTCGGCACTTTCTGGAGTATTATTGTCTCCTGTGCCGGAATCTCCATTCTTGCTGTGGCGGGATTTAGAGCGGCGCCGCTGACGTCGGCGTTTGGGCTGCTTCTTTAGAGAGTCTGCCTCCGCTGCTTCTTCGCCATCCCCTTCTTTTGGGGTGTCCACCATATATATGTCGTATGACGAGGTGGTCTTCCAGTGCCCTGTAGGCGCTGGCTCCTGTTCTTCTCCGGCATCGTCGTACATAGCGTCAATGTCGTCGAAGTCGAAGTCTAGCATGTCGGTTAAATCCTCTACAGTGGCTACAAAGTGGGTGGTGGGTGGGATCTGAATTTCTTCGTCGTCCATACTCCAACCATCCTGGCCATAGTCCGGCCAGGACTCTCCTGATAAGGAGAGATGCTTTAATGAATTCAGGATATCGCCAAAAGGCGAGTGTTGGAATATGTCCATGGCGGTGAATTCCATAACCGGCGCCCAATCCTGATCGATTGGTAGGGGCGCGGGAGGTTCGGAGTCCGGCAAGGAGTCCGGCGCCTCGGAATCATGAGTTTCCCCAGGGACAAGATAGGTGTTCGGCTCCATCGCCGTGGATGTTGAAGCCCCCAGGGCGGCGTCTATCCACCGGCCCTCGATCTGGGCGATCGGCTCCGGGCTAATGGCCGGAGCAAATCCGTGTGCGGCCACCAAGGTACTGTTCGGCGGCAGAGCTAGATCATGCCCATCGTCACAGTGCGGCACGCTCGGCTATGGCTCGAGTCCGTCGAAGATCAAGTCTCCGCGGACATCGGCCGTGAAGTCTAAGCTTCCAAATCTGACCTGACGGCCAGGGGCGTAGCTTTCGATCTGCTCCAGATGGCCAAGTGAATTGGCCCGTAGGGCGAAGCCGCCGAATACGAGGATCTGTCCAGGGAGAAAAGTCTCACCCTGGACAGCGTTGCTGGTTGAAGATGCCATCAAGCCTATTGGTGATGACACAGAGGAACTCTCAATGAAAGCACCAATGTCGGTGTCAAAACCAGCGGATCTCGGGTAGGGGGTCCCGAACTGTGCGTCTAGGCGGATGGTAACAAGAGACGAGGGACACAATGTTTTTACCCAGGTTCGGGCCCTCTCGATGGAGGTAAAACCCTACGTCCTGCTTGATTAATATTGATGATATGGGTAGTACAAGAGTAGATCTACCACAAGATCAAGGAGGCTAAACCCTAGAAGCTAGCCTATGGTATGATTGCTGAGATGTATGTTGTCCTACGGACTAAAGCCCTCTGGTTTATATAGACACCGGAGGAGGCTAGGGTTACACAGAGTCGGTTACAATGGTAGGAGATCTACATATCCGTATTGCCAAGCTTGCCTTCCACGCCAAGGAAAGTACCATCCGGACACGAGCCGGAGTCTTCAATCTTGTATCTTCGTAGTCTTGGAGTCCGGCGGATATTGATAGTCCGGCTATCCGGACACCCCCTAGTCCAGGACTCCCTCAAGGCCCAAAGTCACGTTGGGCTTAACTGTTGCCACCTTTAGCACGGGCCGTTAGTGGGCCCGATGTCTTGTCGGACCATATATGGCCCATGGGCAGCACCGGCCATTTCCAGGCCGAAAGTCACACCGGGCTGTAATGGGCCCATGTCTACATCGGGCCTCTAACAGGCCGAAAGTCACTGGGCTGTAGTTGGGCCCAAATATTCAGAGAACAATTACCGTGCCAAATCTGGCTTCGGGCCGTAAATGGGCCCAAATATTGGGCGAACAATTAATGGGCCAGATCTGGCTTCGGGCCGTAAATGGGCCCAAATATTGGGCAAACAATTAACGGGCCAGATCTGGCTTCGGGCCGTAAATGGGCCTTTATTAAGCAGGCCGTTGTTGGGCTGGCCCACTAGTACCTGATTAAGTACTACAGGCCTTTGACTAGGTCGACCTTTTTAACCTATGTGGGCCTCTGTTGGGCCCAGCCACGTGTCGACATATCATAGGCATGTCTCCTCCAATGCACGGCGACATCTGGCCCACTAACGAGCTGACAGGTGTTCCCTCCAGCCAATTAGAATTTTACACGTGGAAATTTCCCATTGGTCCGGGCTGTTAACGGGTTATCGGATCCAAAACTCGACCCGATAGCTTAACGGCGTTTCGTTACGGTGGATGCCACGTGTCGGTCACCCTTGACGAAAGCACTTCTGTGATGTGCGATTTATCATCATGGAAGTGGACACTTCCGTGATGATAATTTTGGTAATGTCATGGAACACTTCTACGACAGCACAGGTATGACTATCTTGATTCTGTCATAAAATCGTCATGGATGTACATGAATGATAAAAAACGCGACCTACTCTGACAAACACGTATCATCACAGAAGTGTATTTTTTTGTAGTGGATGCTTGATGAGTACAAGACTCCAAGGAAGTTCTGGCCTGAAGCCATTGATACTGCATGCCACATCAACAACCGTGTTTATCTTCACAAGCTTCTGAAGAAGACATCCTATGAATTCCTAACTGGTAAGAAGCCAAATGTCCGTTACTTCAGAGTATTTGGTGCTAGGTGCTGGATCAAGGATCCACATCACACTTCAAAATTTGCACCGAAAGCACATGAAGATTTTATGCTTGGTTATGGAAATGATTCGCACTCCTAGAGAGTCTTCAACCTCTTTCACTATAAAGTGGTTGAAACTGTGGATGTGCGGTTCGATGAGACTAATGGCTCGTAAAGAGAGCACCTGCCAAATGTGCTAAATGAAGTACCTCCTAGTGAATCAATCAAGCAAATGGGAACTAGAGAGATCATACCTTCTGAGGCTTAGACTAAAGAGGAACTTATCATTTCTGCACCTAATCAACCTGAAGACAATGCTCGGCCCGAAGACAACCCTCCAAATGATGACATTGATCAGCAAGAGTGAAATCTTCGTCCAGTTCATCCTCATGTTGCAAATGAAGTACAGATTGAGAAGATAATAGATAGCATCAATGCACCTGGTCCACTCACTCGTTCAAGAGCAACACAGCTAGCAAATTTCTATGGGCACTTTGCATTCGTCTCAATCTCTGAACCCAAGAAAGTTGTTGAATCCTTCATGGAATCTGAATGGATTCAAGCTATGCAAGAAGAGCTTCAATAGTTCGAGTTGAAGAATGTGTGGGAATTGGTCAAGCGTCCTGATCCTCGTAAGCACAATATCATTGGCACCAAATGGATATATCGCAACAAGCAAGATGAGCATGGTCAAGTTGTCAGAAACAAGGCTCGTCTCGTTGCTCAAGGATACACTCAAGTTGAAGGGATTGACTTCGATGAGACATTTGCTCCGGTGGCTAGGCTTGAAGCCATTCGCATACTGCTAGCCTATGCAAATCATCACAACATCCTTCTGTATCAAATGGATGTGAAGAGTGCCTTTCTCAATGGAAAGATTGAAGAAGAAGTATATGTTGCACAACCTCCTGGCTTTGATGGTCGAAAACATCCTGATATGGTATACAAGCTCAACAAGGCATTTTATGGCCTCAAACAAGCCCCTTGTGCGTGGTATGACACACTCAAAGACTTCCTGAAGAGCAAAGGTTTCAAACCTGGTTCACTAGATCCTACACTCTTCACGAAGACATATGATGGTGAACTGTTTGTGTGCCAAATCTATGTGGATGACTTTATCTTAGGCTGTACTGACAAGAAATATAGTGATGAGTTTGGTCACATGATGCAAGAGCAATATCGGATGTCCATGCTGGGCGAGCTGAAGTTCTTCCTGGGTCTCCAAATCCATCAGCAACGCAATGGCATCTTCATATCTCAAGAAAAATACCTCAAAGATTGCCTGAAGAAGTTTGGAATGCAAGACTGCAAAGGATACACGACGCCAATGCCAACCAAAAGTCATCTGAGTCCCTACGCCAATGGTAAAGAGTTCGATCAAAAGTTATACCGCTCCATGATTGGTTCTTTACTTTATTTATGTGTATCTAGGCCAGATATAATGCTTAGTGTTTGCATGTGTGCCCGATTCCAAGCGGCACAAAAGGAATCGCATCACTTAGCTGTGAAGCGAGTTCTTCGATATTTGGCTTACACCCCAACACCAGGATTATGGCATCCAAAGGGCTCAGAGTTTGATATAGTTGGATTCTCAGATGTTGATTATGCTGGTGACAAGGTTGATCGCAAGTCCACATTAGGCACATGTCACTTTCTGGGATGATCACTTGTCTGTTGGTCCTCAAAGAAGCCGAACTGTGTATCTCTCTCCACTGCTGAATCTGAATACATTGCTACTGGATCTTGTTGTGGTCAGCTTCTCTGGATGAAGCAAACTCTCAAGGACTATGGTGTTCACCTGAAGCATGTGCCACTCTACTGCGACAATGAAAGCGCCATCAAGATTGCCAACAACCCAGTTCAGCACTCGAAGACAAAGCACATTGAAATTCGTCATCACTTTCTCAGAGATCATGTCATGAAGGAAGATATTGACATCATTCACGTCAACACTGAAGAGCAATTGGCAGATATCTTCACAAAGCCCTTGGATGAGAAAAGGTTTTGCAAGTTGCAGTGTGAGCTAAATATCTTGGAATCCTCAAATGTGTTGTGATTGGACACACATACTAACACTTATGCATATTGATGACTTAGATGTGCAACACACGAAGTAATGTATATCTTCAATCAATGAAGACATACACTCTAAGTGTGAATACATTAATGCAGAATTCAACTTCGGAGCGCCACAACAATTGTGCGTCGTGTCTGGGTCTAATAATTCCTATACGGTGGGTAGCGCCGCCACCAAACTTTTGTTTGAAGTGTTTTTCTTGGCGTTACATTTGCAAAGTATTCGCATTTGATTTGTCTTCACCTTTAACTTAAGTTCATGATAATCTTCACCTTATTGATTTGGTCTTATACTAGGATATATACATATTTGTGTTCTGTCCTCTACAGCATTCACTTATAGCTATGACTTCTTGCTTGAATCTTTTGATCTAAGTGAATGTGATCGGACCCTCACCTCTTCTATGCTTCTACCTCAAATTCTATCTATCCAAATCATATGCATTCTACTGAAACTGTCGAATGTCTTCTCTGCGTCCTTGTCAACAGAAGACACAGAGACACGAATTATATTTGTTTTTAATGCCATATCGACACCCCAGACAACTCCAAAGGCAACAACGACCATATGGACCCAGCAATGGAGCAGGATGAGCCAGGTCACGCCGAACACAGCCTGGAGCAGACACCCGATCACAGTGATCCCGAGGGCCGAACCCATCAACCCGCCGCGAGAGAGGAGCAAAGCCCGGACGACGATGCATTCATCACCCAGAAAGCACGTTTGGAACGAGATCACCTCCATAGAAAGCTCATGGCCACTGCAAGAAGCCTAAAGAAGCAGAAGCAAAGGCTCAAGGCTGCCTAGGAAACGCTCAATCGTAGATGGAATACAGTGCTAGACACTGAAGAAATATACGGCAACGATCGCCACACAAAGAGCTATCTGAAGCACAAGCTGCTGCCAGAATTCGATGATGAGGCCATTCCACTGAAGAACAATACGACCAGTCGACCAAACAAACCACTCCGTAACTGCAACAAAACAGCCACTAACGCTGCACACGATTTACGCGAGCTACTGGACAAAAAGGCCGGCGCAACCAGGTCCATCTACGGATCTAGAGGACACGCCCCGACGAATGATTATGGTCACCAAAACGATCATACTGATCGAATACCAGTTCAGAATCAACATCGGACACAACAACAGTTGACATCATGCCACAGCATGTCCAGATACAGAGGAGCCGCTCACCCTCTGTGCTTCACCGAAGAGGTACTGGACCACGAATATCCACAGGGTTTCAAACCCGTGAACATAGAGGCATATGACGGAACGACAGACCCCGGGGTCTGGATTGATGATTTTATCCTGCATATCAACATGGCTCGTGGGGATGACCTCCACGCCATCAAATAACTTCCCCTCAAGTTGAAGGGACCAGCTCGACACTGGTTAAAAAGCCTCCCCGAAAATTCAATTGGAAGTTGGGAGGAACTCGAGGATGCTTTCAGGGCCAATTTTCAAGGGACATATGTCTGACCTCTGGACGCGGACGATTTAAGTCACATAATTCAACAGCCCGGAGAGTCCGCCCGCAAGCTTTGGAACAGATTCCTCACTAAGAAGAATCAAATTGTCGATTGCTCGAATGCCGAAGCCCTGGAGGCCTTCAAGCACAACATCCGGAACAAGTGGCTCGCCAGACACCTCGGCCAAGAAAAGCCGAGGACAATGGCAGCCTTAACAAGCCTTATGACCCGCTTTTGCGCGGGTGAAGACTGCTGGTTGGCCGTAGAGGCACCAGCGACCCAAGTACATCCAAAATAAGGGATGGCAACGGGAAGCCACAGCGCAATAAAAACAAACGTCAAAACAAGGAAGAAAGTCCGGACAACACGATGGTCATTGCCGGATTCAGAGGCTCTCAACCCGGTCAACAGAAGAAGCCATTCAAAAGCACCAAAGAAGGACCGTCCGGCCTAAACAAAGTCCTGGACAGACTGTGCCAAATTCATGGCACCCCCGAAAAACCTGCGAACCACACTCATAGAGAATGCTGGGTCTTTAAGTAGGCCGGCAAATTAAATATCGAACACAAGGTAAGGGAAACACCAAGTGAAGACGAGGATGAGCCTCGCCAGCCGAACACTAGGGGACAGAAAAAAATACCACCAGAGGTAAAAACAGTAAACATGATCCACGCGATTCACATACCCACAAGAAGGCGTGAACGCGTGCTCAGAGACGCATACGCTATAGAGCCCGTCGCCCCCAAACTTAACCACTGGTCAGCCTGCCCGATCACCTTCGATCACAGGGACCACCTGACTAGTATGCGGCATGGAGGATCAGCTGCCTTGGTGCTCGACCCAATAATCGACGAATACCATCTCACTCGCGTCCTCATGGACGGCGGCAGTAGTCTTAACCTAATATACCAGGACACTGTCCGCAGGATGAGGATAGACCCATCCAGAATCAGCCAAAGTAACACCACCTTTGAAGGGGTGATACCAGGCGTTGAAGCCCGCTGCAGGGGCTCCCTCATACTAGAGGTGACATTCGGCTCCCCAGGCAACTTCAGAAGCGAAGAACTACTCTTCACAATCGCCCCCCTCCAAAGTGGTTACCATGCCTTACTCGGGAGAATGGCCTTCGCCCGCTTCAACGCAGTACCGCACTACGCCTACCTTAAACTCAAGATGCCCGACCCACGTGACGTCATCACCGTCAACGGAAATACGTAGCATTCCTTACGCTCGGAAGAGTATGAGACGGCTCTAGAAGCCGGACTCTAAGCGGCCGCTAATATCAAAATGCATGATTGGTCGTTAAGACCACGGACACGGTTAGATGAGTCCGACAGCCCAGATAAACCTGAGCTGAGGCGCCATACATGTAATTCCATAAGGACACCAGGGGCTATAGATATTTAATAAAGCCCCACTGTTGGCTTGCCTTTATTAACAAGCCAATGTCTTACAATTTTACTATCCATCGCACGCTTACGTCATACTCTTCTACATGAGTTTTTCTTTTTACAGACACCATTCGTGCGATACCCTCCCAAGACACGGCACAACAGAGACAAAGGCGCAGACGTGCAGCAGGGTCCCGCTCAAAGGTTTCTCTTTAGATTAAGCCCCTATGTAAACCTTCTTTATTGTCTCTTGTTGTTTACACATCCCATGGGTACTGCACCCATAGAGGATACTGTCGTTATTGGCATTTCGCCACGACAGACTAATGCTCATACCTAGAAATACAGGGTTCATAATGAAGGGCGTTACTCAGCCCAGTATATGTTACAAAGTCCAAATACCTTTGGGAGTGTTCGGCATCGCGAGTTTGGCCTTATATGCATCAGCTCCCAATCATGTATTTGGTCAAATGTTGGGGTTGCCCGGCTCCTGGGTTTGCTGCCTTATGTTCCATTCTTATCGGCTAAGGCGGCCAAAGGAGAACTACTGCGACTGTGCCCTGGTTATTCCGGATGAGCACCTCAGTAGAGAAAGCCGAAAATTGATTGTCATGATACAGCGAGAGACTGTTCAACCACTCAAAGGCTTATCAGAATCTTTAGGATTCCTCCGCATTAACGAAGGACCGTTTCCCGGTCATGTACACACAAGCCCGTATTCAGATGCACGCGAATGTACCAGGGGCTACATAGTATAGCTCCACCATCAAACTCCTATGGCTAAGTGAAAGTGTTAAAGCTATATAGTGTGGTTGCCTAGTTCGACGTGTGATCACCTCCTTAATGGACCAAGACATTGGATCAAGTGTGATTATGCATATTTTCGCGAACACCCCCGCATTGTATGCGTGGGGGCTGAAGCCAACGACTGCTAACTTTCAGATTACATTTATACATAAAATGGCCACACAGGAGGCACCATAACACTTTTGGGCAAAAGGTATAAAAATAGCCTTCATCATTAAAATAGCATTGTTTTTATAATGAAATGATTTGTTCACTCGAACATGACATTCTTTGAGAACTGAGCCTCTATTAAGCGAGCACCTTCTGTTACCTGCTCCAAGTAGTGCTTGGCCGGATCCTGGCCTCCCGCCGGATTCTGGGTCGCAATGATGGTGGCCTCCATATTTGTCCAATATGCTTTAATGCGGGCAAGAGCCATCCGTGCACCCTCTATACACGCCAACCTCCTCATGGCATCGATCTACGATACGGCACCAAGGAATTGTCGCACTAAACCAAAATAACTGTCCGGCTTAGGCCCCTTCGACCAAAGATGGTCTCTTACAAACCGCATTGCAAGACCGGACAGCCTATGAAGCTCGGCCACAGCAGCCATCCTCTCACTCAATGGAAATGGGCGCGTGGGAGCATTGAATTGCGACCAGAACAGCTTCTCCGCTTCTTTATCATTTTGATCCTCGAAAAACTTGGCCGCATCAGCTGTACTCTTCGCCAAATCCGCATACGCGTCTGCAGGGCTCCAGCGTCGATCCAGGGGAGCATACTTCGGATCTAAAAACTTCATCCGCAACAAATAGGGGTTTCCAGCCATGACTTCTTAGGCCTGGCGAAGCTCCTCCTGCGCATCCCTGATTTCAGACCGCGTCTCCTTGGCCGCATCAAGTGCCTTTTTCAGGTCAGCCGAATTAGCGATTCTCTTTTTCAAGGAGCTCAAACCGGTCGGCGGCATTTTTTAGCTCCACGGCCATCTCGGCTATTTTGTCTTCGCTTCGGCGATGAGCAGCCTGTTCGGTTCTCAACTCTTCGGCCGCCTTTAGGGCAGCCGCATTGCTAGCCCGAGCTTGTTCCTTGGCCAGGGCAAGTTCCGCCCTCAGGGGTTCCACGGCAGCAGCACCATCTGCAGTTCAAGCATATCACATCAATATTATGCTCCTTTCAATTTTTCCTATAAAAAATAAGGAAAGCAGAGCACATACCTTATGACTCGTCAAGCCGCTCGTTCACAAGCGTGATGTCGGCATCAAGAACTCCAATCTGCCTCCTCAGTTCGGAAACTTCAACGGACCGGTCGGCTGCCGGATCCTTAGACACCTGCGCATAAATACAGCACGATCATTACTTAAAAATGTGATCCTCCGTTTGCCGCCTAAGGCTGGCAACCAGAGTCTCAGGGGCTACTATCCATATGGAACACACCTAGCGCACGCGTCACAGTCAAAAATTATGTATTTTCATTACATACCTCAAAGCCTCTAAGCAGGCTTGTAAAGGCTTCATTCAACCCGCTTGTGGCGGATGAAATCTTCTCCAGCACCGTGCTCATTAATGAACGGTGCTCCTTCGGGAGAGCAGCTTGCTCCAGAAGGCCTGTCAGTGTGTCCGGCCGGACATCGAACTGTGCTGGACCCTTCTTATTGCCCTCCATGGGAGCCGAACGCTCCGGGCTCAGGGCGGCCGAAGTATTAGCCTCTGGCTTCGGCAAATCTGGACTCCTCCGTGATGACACCTCGGGGTCGCCCGCCTGATGAGGCGGAGAGGTTGGTGGGGTCTCACTCTCCATCATCTCCGGAAGGATATCCCCTGAAGACGAACTCTATCAAGAAGAGCTGCTAGCCGGACTACAAAGAATGGATCCTGGTTATTGTTCTCAGAAAAGGAAGCAATACCTTCATATTTACGATTAACTTACAGCTCGGCTGAGGGTTGGCCCGTTCCC
The DNA here is from genome assembly GCA_963921465.1 of Triticum timopheevii. Taxonomy (NCBI): domain Eukaryota; kingdom Viridiplantae; phylum Streptophyta; class Magnoliopsida; order Poales; family Poaceae; genus Triticum; species Triticum timopheevii. The sequence continues at coordinate 80,068,982 of OY997272.1, read as the reverse complement.
AGGCATGGTGCGGTGAGGACGCCCTTCGGGGCAGGGCCCCCTGGTGAAGCTTTTTTCCCTTGTCTGGGCACCTCCGTCTCCAAGTATTCGGAGACCTCTTCTTCCCGCGAGGGGAGGAGGCCTTAGATTCCCCTCCCTGACTATCCTCCTTTGGGGAGGTAGCAATTCCCCCGGTTTGGATGTGCAACGTGTGAAGTTCTTCTTCTCTGTTCTTCCCTTCGTCTTTCCCCGAGGGTACTTTCCTTAGCACACGACCAAGCATCTTGGCAATGGTGGGGCTAGGCGAGCCTTCGGGAAGTGGCACCGGACACCTGATTCTCTCTGCCTTGCTGAGCCACTCCTGGCCAGGGAGGATTTTCAGAATAATGTTATGATAAAAATAAACAAAGTGTTCGGTTTCTGGGTTGCTTACTTGGGTATCTGGGCGATTGCAGCTCAGGCCCGCATCCTTGGTGGTGTCCGGACACTTTACTTGTCGTCCGAAGAATAACTTACACATTCCTTCGAGTGTCACGCCGAAGAAGTGCTGAATAGTCCGTGGACCTTCCAGATTGAACTCCCACATCCGGAGAGGCCGGCATTTGCACGGCAAGATCCATCGGATTAGCATTACCTGAATTACGCTTACTACGATGGTGTCCCTCTCAAGAAGCTCCGTATGCGGCTCTGCAACGTGGGTACATCATTAGCAGGCGCCCAATCCTGTCCTACGTTGGCCCATGATGCCAGCTGAGGCGGAGGGCCAGAACGGAAGTCAGGGATGGCCACCCACTTTGTGCCTCTGGGAGCCGTGACGTAAAACCACCTCCACTGCCATAGGTCGAACACCTCCGGGAAGGAACCCTCTGTCCATGGAGCATCGGTGTTCCTGCTTATTACAGCACCTCCGCACTCTGCGTGTCACCCCTCAATCATCTTTGGCTTCACATTGAAGGTCTTAAGCCATAAGCCGAAGTGCAGGGTGACATGGAGAAAAGATTCGCACACAACAATGAACGATGAGATATGAAGGATGGTGTCTGGAAACAGATCATGAAAATCTAACCCGTAGTGGAACATGAGCCCTCTCACAAAGGGATCAAGAGTAAGGCCTAAGCCGCGGAGGAAGTGAGAAACAAATACGACGCTCTCGTTGGGCTCGGGAGTAGGGATGATCCGCCCTGGAGCAGGGAGCCTGTGCCTGATGTCAGCAGTCAGGTATCCGACCTCCCTAAGCTTCACGACATCCTCCTCTAAGACAAAGGAAGCCACCCACCGACCTTGAAGGTTGGGTTCGGACATGATTGAAGATCCGAAGAGCTTAAGCTTGGGCTTCGGGTGTTGGAACTCGAGATGCGAAAAGGTGCAAGTGTGGTGGAAAAGAGGGATAGGCCTCGACCCCTCTATAAAGGGGGTGAATATCAAGCGTCCTCAACATAACCGCTTGGGACTTACCTAAAAACACGGAATCATACCAACAGTCATTGTGGGGTTGCGCATGCCCGTATCGATGGAAGATCCCGCGATAAGGGGAACACGATCTCTGCTTTGGCAGGGCGTGCCAATAAAACCGCCTCGCAATGCGTATGGAAGCAGGCTAAGAAAAACCGGTTCGTGTTGGACCAGACTACGGTGTAAGAGCACACCATGCAAAAATTACTAGCAGATCAGATTTATGAAGTACTATGCTCTCTATGGAGGTGTGCCGAAATTATCTTGCAAAGCTGGACACAATCCGTAAATCTGCTTTGGAGTATTCGGAGATGGAACCCGCCTTGCAATGCCGAAGACAATCTACACGCTGGGCTCATCGTCATTGAAGCCTGGTTCAGGGGCTTCTGAGGGTGTCCTGGATTAGGGGGTATCCAGACAGCCGGACTATACACTTTGTGCGGACTATTGGAGCATGAAGATACAAGACTCAAGACTCTGTCCCGTGTCCGGATGGGACTCTCCTTTGCGTGGAAGACAAGCTTGGCAATCCGGATAGTAGATTTCCTTCTTTGTAACCGACTCTGTGTAAACCCTAGCCCCCTACGGTGTCTATATAAACCGAAGGGTTTAGTCCTTAGAGACACAATCATAATCATCATAGGCTAGCTTCTAGGGTTTAGCCTCTATGATCTCGTGGTAGATCAACTCTTGTACTACTCATATCATCAATATCAATCAAGCAGGAAGTAGGGTTTTACCTCCGTCGAGAGGGCCCGAACCTGGGTAAAACATCGTGTCCCTTGCCTCCTGTTACCATTAGCCTTAGACGCACAGATCGGGACCCCCTACCCGTGATTCGCCGATTTTGACACCGACAACCACCCCGACAATCCAGGCGTGCGTGGGAACATGGAACAACTTCCAATGTGTTGCATGTTTGCCACGTGCCCTTCAGATGTGAACCACCAGGGGCACCTGCATAATTGCGTTGTGCAATCCCTTTCCTTATAAATACACATCACATCGCGGTCAAAATCCTTCTCCCACCTCGTCACCTTGCACAAACCCTAGCGCCACCGCTAGCTCTCGATGACGCCAGCGACGAAGCGCTTAGTTGCCGCGACCTCACCGACTTCGTCCTCACGCCGGCCGCGGACCTCATCTTGTGTATTCCGTTGCCAAGTTAGGGCATGGGAGATTGAACTGCTCGGCCTCCTACTCCATTCCGTCTAGCAGTTCTTTGTGTTGTAATTAAAACTCACTTTTTACTGCCTTTGTGATCTGATAGACTCATCGTTCTCCACCAAAAGCGGTTTCTATGTCTATCTGATGAATCTATCCTGTTCTGCATCTCATATCATGCCTAGCATATTCACTTATGCTTCACAACAAGTTAGATTCCTCACTTTTACCTATTCTTGGATTCGTACAAATCTGGAACCAACTCTCACCAAATAAGCGAATGTCTTCGCGTTATGAGGTCAATGTCTTCAAACTGATTTATCTTCAAAATCTTCTGAGAATGCATATGACCTCTTCCCCTTCCCTCGTACCTATAATGCTGTCACAGGTACATGTCCGTGGGAGAATCCCTTGGTTCTCATGGTCTGCATTCATTTGCAGAATTCTTACAGTGTCACATCAATTCACCTGAAGCCAATTCTTGTCTGACCAGCAGACGGAAGCCTTTGCAAGTTCTGAAGCCATTCAGTTTAAGCTTCATGGCAACAGATAAGTCAGCTAGAAAGGGTGGCAGACATCACCATGGGAATACATCCAAAGAATTGCCACCAGATCTGCATGAAATGTACAAGATAGACCCTGAAGAAACTTATGGTGAACACAAAACTTGAATCCAATGGATTCGAAGATATTGGGCTGAAGAGTGGTACAAGTACAGATTTGTCACGGCTGAGTATGCTGAGAAGAATGCCATCAAGCAGCCCCAGGGAGATATATTATACAAAAATCTTCAACCCCAGTCCCTATCTGAAGCTATTGATCAAGGCTTCTACTCATGCATGGTTCGTGGACCACAGCGAGAGAATGCTGACCCATCTTCTCTGCTATGGTGTCGCGAAGACAATTTGTTCAAGCGCAACTTCAAGTTTGCCAAAGATTCTACTATGAAGAACAAGAAGGCATTTGGACTTGACTTCAACCTCGGTCCATCTGCTCCTCGGGACGATGGCACCCGTGAAGCCAATGAAAACAAAATCGGCCACTTCTACAACCTCGAAGGCCTCATCACTCACATTGCAGTCCAAGGTGCTAATGTGGAGCACTCAGCTGATGACGCAGATTCTGATGAAGCGACAGCTCCTCCTAAGCCACAGAAGCCGAAGAAAACTAAGGCTTCAAAACCTTCTGCTGCACCAAAAGCTTCACGTGTGAAGCCACTGACCACTGCTCCTCCTGCACCAAGTACTAATTTTGAAGATCTATCTCGAGTCTCCAAGAAGGAAGAGAAGCCCCAGAAGAAAATTGTCAAGAGTTCTGGTTAAGCACTGACCCCAGCTGCCGTGCTGCGAAACATGAACGAAGCTATTGATCTATCAACTGACGATGAGTGTGGTGATGATGCCTTTGAGCAGCTGATTAAGAGCAAACAAGAGGCGGAGATCTTCAACGATCTGCCCCTTTTCGATGTGGGCATCCTAAACAATTTCATTGATGAGTGGTTTGACAACCCAAGCCTCAGTTTTGATGATCTTTAGCTCCCAATTGGCATCAGTGTCACCTTCCAAGGTGCCATTGCTCCTGAGCTGGCTCTGGCTCAGAAAATTGTTGAACTGCAAAAACAAAATTGACTATGAGAAAGCCCAGTTCAAGAAGCACATGGCCAAGCTCAGTGTGGATGATGTTCAAAACTTCAAGCTCATGTTGCATGACCTCAAGGAGGCATTTCACAAGAAACGTGAAGACGCCAAAGGTTCATGCGAGCGTATGAAAAACCTCGTTGCCAAATGTGTTCAAGCCTACAATGAAGCTAAAAAGCGCAAGGCACTTGGGTGTCCTGGCATAGACCCCAAGATGGCTGCCAAAAAGAAGAAGCCTGCTGTGGCACAAGATGAAGCATCAGGGCAGGAAGCGCCTCGCATTGTCATCCCTGCCAGCATGACAGGATCGAAGCCTAAGGTCCCCATAGCGGCTTCGGAACTAAAGAAAACAAGGGCAGCTGAAGCCGAAGCCAGAAAGCGCAAGTCCAAGAACACCACTGACGATGCTCCACCGACTAAGAAGAGAAAGACAAAGAAGAAAGATCGGGCTGCTCCCACAGAGCCCCTTGTTGCCGAGCCCATCTCTTTTGCTCGTCCGGCATCTGAACACCAAGAGCGTCAGTTAATAGTTCACGAGCCTGCTTCCACAGAGGCTCCTGAAGCTGAAGAAGTTCCAGCTATTGATCCTATCACAGCTAAAGACATTGGTCCCCAAGATAATGTAAATGCTGATGAAGTCCTTCCTCAGATCGAGCGCCAGTTCTCACGAACAGCGAACTCGTCAGCATTGGTCGTCCTTTGATGCCAATCACTCAAGATGCTTCATGGGCTGATCACCAACAACAAGACACCCCAAGTCAAGTATCTCCAAGTACTCCCCCACCTCAAGTCACCACTCAGGTGCTTGATGATGAAGACTATGTGGTCCAGCCAACTCCCTCTCCAAAAGCGTCGCCCGCATTTTCAGGCTTCGTGAAGGACCAAGGCCACAAGTCACTCCATCGAGCGTTCCAGAAGGAGAGGTGCAAGACAACTCAGTTGCATGACAAGTGTTTCCTGAAGCCACTCCCACTATGAACGTCTCTGAATCTGAAGCCAAAGTCGCTGAAGATACACCGGCTACAATAGCCGCAGAACCACAAGAAACCCGTGAAAAAGAAGAAGAACGTGTTACCACACCCCCTACAAACCAACAAGATGTTCTCGAGGAGAATGTGTCGAACCCTCCAGCTACTCAAGTGGAGGCTGAAAATATTGAGGCGGCCACAAACAACACTACTGAAGCTAATGACATATTCATGACTGAAGCTAATGTGGCGCCTACAGTAAATATGGTGTCTGAAGCCAATGATGCACCTGCCACCAATGTGTAGTCTGAAGACCTTGTCAATGCTTCTGCTCCTGTACCGCCACCAAGACCTCACACCATTGAGAAAGAATTTTATCATGGTAAGCTTTTCACTGTTCGTTGGCCCATTCTGCTTCCTCCACCTGCTGCCAGGCCACAATTTGATTATCATGTGGAGCACAGGCCTCAGATCCAGAAGCCAAAACCGAGGCTGCCAAGGTTTCCAGGTACTGCATCTGCGCTAGGATCATTCAACGCTAATGGCTTCATTGCACACAACACCTTCTTTAATAGCGCCAAGAACCCATATTCCAAGCCAAGAATATCATCTGATCGGTTCTGGAGTTATCAATAGCATAGTTACTATTCATGCATACTATACAATCAGGGGCGCATCTTTCCCCATATGCGTCTAGACTGCGAAGCCATTGCGGGCATGCCTTGCTTAGAAGAAGCCTTCGACTGTTTCAGAGGTGCGGGTCTTCTACAGTTTGTGACTGATAAAGGAAATTGGAATGAAGAACTTATGCTGCAATTCTATGCAACTCTTCACATTCGCGGCTACAACAGGGATCCAAAGACATGGGTCCTTGAGTGGATGACAGGCAATGTACACCATGAAGCCAAAGCTCTTGACATCATTGAGCTTACTGGCCTGCCCACTCCAGGTGAACTCTATGATCCTGGTTGTAAGCTTCACCGCAATGCTTTGGAGAGCATCTTTCAGAAGCCTGATCCCAATATGAGCCAAATTTGAGCATGATGAAGCCACTGCCACAAGATGCTGAATATCCAAAGGAATTCTTTGTTGAAGACCTAGAATATCTGCCCCGCACAATCTATCATATTATAAGGCAAACTCTATGGCCCGTCAAAGGACATTCTTTTTCAGCAAATCTTGAAGGCTCGATGAAGACATTGGTTTTCTATATACTCAATGGCATCAGCTTCAATGCTCAAGACTTCTTCATCAGGCAATTGGATGCATCTGGCTCTGATTTATTTGGACTGAAGTTTTATGCTCCATGGGTTATGCGCCTCATCAAGCTTCATTCTGATGTCAGCTATCAGCCGTCTATGCGCAACCATCTGATATTCTTTCTAGAGGTTGATATGTCTGTCGAAGCCATATACCCAGAGCCTGCCAAGGAGCCAATTTATCTTCACAATGCCGATCACCAAAGCTTCACTCAACCCATTGAAGGAGTTCTTGTAGCAACTCGTGTTAATCCTCTGGCTGGACGTACACGTGCACCTCATCGTGCCTATACTGAAGCCACTAAAAGCACAATTGCTCAAAGGCCTCGGAAGAGATCTCGTGTTCTCAATTACCGAGAGCTTCTCATCGCCCTGCATCAAAAACAGGATAAGCATCATAACTGGCTAAAGCATCAGATGCAAAGCCTCTTGGTGGATGTTAATCGCATTCGAAATCTTGCCACCAAGAATGCGTTTGTCGCTCATGAAACCTGTCGGAGGTCATGGAAGAGTCTGACATTGCTCAGTGCTGAAGCTGATCTTCAAGACGATGGCTTCACAGAGAGATTCAAGTTTGATACCACTCCTCCCAGGAATGTTGTCTTGCATCGGACTCCATCACTCGAAGATTCTGAGTACTCCTCCTCCGCGGCAAATGTTCATGCCAGAGTCATTGATGACGACGATGATGCTACCTCACCACCTCCAACTTCGGTGCATATCGTGTTGGGGAACGTAGTAATTTCAAAAAATTTCCTATGCACATGCAAGATCATGGTGATGACATAGCAACGAGAGGGGAGAGTGTTGTCCACGTACCCTCGTAGACTGTAAGCGGAAGCGTTAGCACAACGCGGTTGATGTAGTCGTACGTCTTCATGATCCGACCGATCCAAGCACAGAACGTACGGCACCTCCAAGTTCAGCACACTTTCAGCTCGATGACGATCCCCGGGCTCCGATCCAGCAAAGCTTCGGGGCTGAGTTCCATCAACACGACGGCGTGGTGATGATGATGATGTTCTACCGACGCAGGGCTTCGCCTAAACTCCGCGACGATATGACCGAGGTGGAATATGGTGGAGGGGGGCACCGCACATGGCTAAGGAACGATCCGTAGATCAACTTGTGTGTCTATGGGGTGCCCCCCTGCCCCCGTATACAAAGGAGCAAGGGGGGAGGCCGGCCGGCCCTTGTGGGCGCGCCAAGGAGGAGGAGTCCTCCTCCTAGTAGGAGTAGGACTCCTCCTTTCCTACTCCTACTACGAGGGGGAAGGAAGGGGGAGGAGGGGGAAGGAAAGAGGGGGGCGCCCCCCCCCCCTCCTAGTCCAATTCGGACTAGAGGGAGAGGGGGCGCGCGGCCTACCCTGGCCGCCCCTCTCTCTTTCCACTAAGGCCCATGTGGCCCGCTAACCATCCCGGGGGGTTCCGGTAACCCTCTGTCACTCCGGTTTTCTCCGAAAACGTCCGGAACACTTCCGGTGTCCGAATATAGTCGTCCAATACATCAATCTTTATGTCTCAACCATTTCGTGACTCCTCGTCATGTCCGTGATCACATTCGGGACTCCGAACAAACTTTGGTACATCAAAACTTACAAACTCATAATAAAACTATCATCGTAACGTTAAGCGTGCGGACCCTACGGGTTCGAGAACTATGTAGACATGACCTAGAACTATTCTCGGTCAATAACCAATAGCGGAACCTAGATGCCCATATTGGTTCCTACATATTCTACGAAGATCTTTATCGGTCAAACCGCATAACAACATACGTTGTTCCCCTTGTCATCGGTATGTTACTTGCCCGAGATTTGATCGTCGGTATCCAATAGCAAAGTGTGTGAACACGATTTGGTAAAGGTAGCGGTGAGAGGCCATGTAGGAGTACATGGTGGGTTGTCTCATTGAAGCCGTCCTCAGGAACTGAGTTCTGTGTTTGTGATCCATGAAACAGATACTACCACGCATTGGGCCCGAAACCAATGGACCCTCTTGGCTTCTTAATCACCCTTGTCCTCTGTCTAGGAGTTGCAAGTAGTTTCTGGTGTTTGTAGTATGCTGGAGGCCGTGCGCAGCGCTGACCGGAGGGGTGGGCTGTGATGCGGTAGGCACGTGGCTGGGTATACCGGGCGCCCATTTGGTGTCACAGAACCCTGTACACATCGTTCGGGGCCGTATGTGGAAACCTCGGCCGGACTCCCTGCGAATGGAACCTGAATAGGCGATAAACCTGGACTAGAGACTTGAGTGTTTAGGTAGGTCATGGCCGACACCCTCGCTGGGCTTCCGCTTGAAGGTTGCCGAGTACATGTCGTGTTAACGGCGGTAAGTGGTGAGAGCATGTGTGAAGAAGTACACCCCTGTAGGGTTAACATCATCTATTCGAATAGCCGTGTCCGCGGTAAAGGACTTCTGGTTTGCCTATAATAGTTCATAGACAAGTGAAAGTGGATACTCTAAAATGCGCAAGATAAGCGTGAGTGCTATGGATGGCGTTCTCGTAGGGAGACGGGAGCGGATCCATAGTGGTGTATTGATATGGTGAATATGTGGACTCGTGTGCGCCACCTCAAAAGAGTTACTTGCAGTCGTAGTTTAGGATAGCAACCGAGTCAAAGCTGGCTTGCTGCAGTTAAACCCCACCACCCCCTTTGTTGATAATGATGCATATGTAGTTAGTTCTGATGTAAGTCTTGCTGGGTACATTTGTACTCATGTTTGCCTATTTTATGTTTTTGCAGATAGACTTCCGTCTCACTAGTAGTTCCGCGTGGACTTCGACGTTTAGCTTGTTACCTCAGCTACGATCTTGTGCCCTCGGCAGGATCTAGTAGATAGTCAGGCTTCTCAGCCTTTTTAATTTATAGTTGTCTGTACTCAGACATGTTAAGCTTCCGCATGTGCTTTGACTTGTATGCTCTGAATGTTGGGTCATGAGACCTATGTTTGTAATATCTCTCTCCTTGGAGCCTATTGAATAAAATACTTGAGTTGTAGAGTCATGTTGTGATGCCATGTTGTATTTGCACATATCGAGCATATTGTGTGTATGTTATTGAAATGCTTGGTATGTCTGGGATCTGACTATCTAGTTGTTTATCCTTAGTAGCCTCTCTTACCGTGAAATGTCTCCTAGTGCTTCCACTGAGCCATGGTAGCTTGCTACTGCTCCGGAACACTTAGGCTGGCCGGCATGTGTCCTTCTTCGTTCCTGTGTCTGTCCCTTCGAGGAAATGTCATGCGATTAATACTGGAGTCCTGCTAGCCCAGTGCTATAGCCTGGATTCACTCGCTGATGACCGACACGTTCGATGTTGGGTCATGGATGCCTGTCCCTGTAAGTTTGTGCCACTTTGGGTTTACGACTAGCCATGTCAGCCCGGGCTCCTTATCATATGGATGCTAGCGACACTATCATATACGTGTGCCAAAAGGCGCAGACGGTCCCGGCCAAAGGTAAGGCGACACCCGTGGGAATACCGTGCGTGAGGCCGCAAAGTGATATGAGGTGTTACATGCTAGATCGATGTGGCATTGAGTCGGGGTCCTGACAGCTTTGGTATCAGAGCCTGACTGCCTGCAGGATTACCAAGCCAAACTGGTCGAAGTTGTGTCTAGAAATGCTTTAGTTATGTAAGGGAATTGATTGTGGAAGGGAACGTAAGGCTCTTTTTACTCCTTATACCTCATGGCCTTCTGATCTGACTCATCCTCTTCTCTTCTACGGGGTTTAAGAACTAGGCCTTCTCATCTATCTATCAGGATGACGTGTTACTAATCCATAGACTTATGAGATTGTTGGTTTTACGCCCCAGTTCAGTTTATACTACTTCTGTGTGTCCATAGTTGGTCTCGGAACCTTGATTTTGTGCTTCTGATTGGTTATGCCACCATTTTTGCTGGATGTCTCAAATCTTTTTGAGTATTTACAGTTGTTATGCTGTCCGAGTCATCCCAGGTTTCTAAATAATCTGATGTAATTGCAAAATCCTTTCCTCTATTTTCAATGACCTTTCTGGCCAGGTTAACCACACTAAATGGTGAGTTGAGGTACTTCATTGCCTCGACATATATGTTGGAGATATTATTATGACCCTAGGTGTCTTAGGGGATTATCTAGTGATCTAGCCATGATCTATGTTTCCAGTGTGATGACTCTGGCCATCATTTTCGAAAGCATCCTGTGATGCCATTTAGTTAGTAGGTATTCTATTCCTAGAGCTTTGAACCCGAGATTCACCCTACTTACCTCATGTTGTTAGTGTTTGCTCGTTCCTTTAGGATATTAGTAACCTTTGAATTAGTCCTTGAGGTCCGTGGTATTTCCTTCTTCCAAATACTATGAACCACTCACGGCAGAAGTTTGTTGGATCAAAAGATCACAACAAGAGTGCTCTCAACGAGTTCTCCATTCTATATTGTGACTGTCTACCTTCTCTGCATGGGTTATCCGGAAGAAATGTGTGGAACCCGTTCGACATATTAATCTATGCATCCACAACTCAGAAAGTTATATGTTCCATGAGTTGTTCCTCCTTAGATGTCTTCTGACCTTCATCTATCAATTGATAGTCAAGAGAATGCGTGCATTCGTCCATCAGTGCCTATTACTCTTGTGGTCCGTCAAGTCATTCTATTCCGGAATGACTAGGAGAAACAAACTCCAGTACCTTGTCCATTTCAAGGATTGGGTCAAAGCAGTCGTACTCCGCAGATCAAATACTAATCCAGCTTTTGTTCTGTTCTACCCTGAAGTATTACCCACTTTATGTCAGGAATGTCATGAGGATTGCACCACCTCTTATGAATTCTTGACATAGTGATACTTCTCGCCCTCGTTATTCATTTCTCGGTCCCCTATTGTTGCAACCGGAATACCGACAAGTGAATCGTGATGTGTGAAATCTATACTCCTAGCACCTCCATTGCTTGGTAGTTAAAGGACAATAACCTCACTCTTAGGGTGTTTGTTACTGAACCACCATCCTAAGTATGATTGTGCTACCTAGTCCTTATTTCCGGTGTACTCTTTGATCAACGAGTTAAGATTGTGTCAATGTGGTGACCCCGACTCATAAGTCGTGATCACCGAATGCACGTGTACAGTGATCCCAGAGATCAATGCTCACTGAACACACAGAAGCTGAATAACAAGAGTCTTACATCCATACATACCGTTTTACACAAGTAGGACCATTATGGTCAAGTTTTGAGTATAACATCGCAGCGGAAATCTTCATCGATAACTTGGACCCATGCCATCTGCCTTAACCCTACAGGCATTCTGACTGGAAAACGTCCTAGCTCGCATGTTCGTCGTTGAAGTATTCATCATCATATCTTGTTCTTTCATGCCTGGCCAATAAAATAACCAGTGGCAAGCCAATGAGTACTTTCAATGTACTCGCAAGCAACCCAAGAGTGATAACAAAATACTTATGCAAAGCTCTACTGCTTAATTGGCATTGTTGCGGAAAGCTAGTTTTTCTCATGTAAGTATGATCAACGTTTATCAAGGACAGGAATGTGTCTGCAACAAGCATCAGGAGGTTACAGACATCAACATCGAGAAAGAGTTATGAACAACTCATGCTCAAGCTCATCGTGACTTCCTCACGAGTCACATCATCAATTCACCAAACGGTGTTGTTTGTTAGAAACATATGGACATAGTCTAAGCAGCACCGCCCAACTGTCCTTGACCGTGGACACGTCTATTCGAATAGTTTTACACTCTGCAGAGGTTGCACACTGTACCCACAAGATCCGGGGAACTTCCATGTCATCCACGACCCGCGATACCTCAAGTACCCGGGGTAAGCACCCGATCACTATCTTTCCCTAGACGACACTAACATGGAGTCCACTCGATTGGTAGTAACCCCTGTGCCTAACATTTCACATCATAAAGTTGTGGAGCCTCGCTTCCATATTCATCACATACCATAAGCACGGGGTACCAACGGTGTGTCTGGTGCCCTGTAAAGACAGTCATGGCCGGCCTACCTGGCACGACCCCGTCACGAGAGAGAGCACCAACTCTCCCCCGTCACTAGTAATGCGGGCTCCAAGCTAGTATCGACCTAGGTAATCAATAATGCCCTTTCCCATATAACGGTAGAGTGGTTGCGCATGTAAGGTTGGGACAGTCGACAAATCTTAAATCTAATCCGTCTTTGTAAACAACACTTTCATCAAGCCTCGGTGCACTACCTCTCCCCAAGTAGTGACCTATTTCATCATCATCTCCCAGGGGCATTAGTGGCACCCACTGGGCTATTTGTAAGTATGTCAAACCAGACTTGGTTTCTTTCCATGCATAACCCCGACCCATTTTGCAAAGCCACCAACTATAGCACATTTCTACAACCCACCAACACAACTCTAAACAAGGTTAGAGTCATGATCAATGCAAGTGTCAACGGGGTATGCAACGAAGGCAAACCTAGCAAGGTTGCCATTCAAGATATCATGCATTCAACAATCACGGAAAGAAATGTTACTATGATCAAAAGGGTTCATCATGGTCAAAGGGCTGCTTGCCTGTTTTAACAGAGGCTTCGAGGTCTTCAAATATCTCTGGTCCAACTCCGAGCATTGCGTCTACTTTGTCAACTATCGTCGAAAGCAACCATAATAAGCAACACAACAAGACAGGAAATAAAAGTGCTCTAAAAATATTAGTTGGACTTTTCTGGGATACCTCTGGTCATATGAGGGACGACCAAAGTGGTTTCATTAGGATTTGACCAATGGACATCTCTGAACATTTCAATATGATGGAATCAAGAGGTTTATGGATTTGCAAGAAGTGTACAGAAATATATTTTTGGAAAATTGGCAAAGATACCCATTTAACAAAGGATGATTTTAGAAGCATTTAGGATTTGGTTTCACTGGATTTGGAGTTCAAATGAATATTCTATGGATTTGCAAAGTTGACAAACATGAAGAAATGGCTCATTATTTTGTGGGGTACAGAAAGTATCAAGAAAAATGTTCATAAACTAGGTTATGAATTTAGAAGCATCTAGGGATTTGAATCATGGCATTTGGATCAATCTTGAGCTCTCTGTGATTTTCTAAAGTTCATCACAGAAATAGGAAAAGTAGGATTTGATAAATATTTCTGAAGGAAAGGTTTCTGGAAAAAATGCGCATGTTGCATCACCAGGTAGATCATGATTTATAGAGTCACTAGAAATTTCAATCATCAAATTCGGAGCTCTGTTGATTTATTTATGGATTTAAGAGACTCACTGGAAAAATAATAGAAAGAAAAAAATAGGGCATTACCCTTATCCTGCGCACCGGCGAGAGATAGCCGTGGGCCGGCCCAGCTGCTCGGCCGCGTGGGCGATAGGGGCAACGTCGAAGGCACCCAGCCGGAGTACGCCTTCGCTGCGGGGACGCGAGAGAAACCAAATGCGCCTCCACTTGCCAGCGTGGCCCCGTGGCTGGGCCACTGATGAGCGGGGCCCGCCTGTCAGGTTCGTCCTCCACCTCTCGCGCGGGTGCGACAGGAGACAGAGGAGGCGCTCGACGTCGGTCGCCGGCGCTACAGGGCGTCTCCGGCGATGTTCTGCCCACCGGCGTGCTCAGGAGGTGATGCCACGCCCATCCATGGGTGGCACGATCGCCGAGGAGCTCAGGGTCGAGCACGGCCTTGGCCGCGGCGGAGGAGGTCGGCGGCGGCGGCGGTTACGGCGCTACGGCCACCGGGAGGAGAGGGAGAAGCACGGGAGGGGCTCGCGGTGATGGTGGTGATGCTCTAGTGCGGTCCAGAGGGAAGGAGGAGGAGAGGTGGGCGCGAATTTAGGCAGAGGCCGACGACATGGCTCCGGCCATGGAGGTGGTTGGAGGGCACGAGGAGAGGAGTGGGTTGGTCCAGGGGATGCACGGGAAGGAGAGAGGGCCAAAGGAGTAGAGAGGAGGCTCAGGGGTGGCCTTAAATAGAAGGGGCGAGGTGCACAGCGGGGCCGTGCGCCGGCGAGGTCGTAGCCATCGCTACGGGCCTCGGGAGAAGAGGGCGTGTTGTCTGGGGTGTTCCTGGACATCGACTACGTCGGTAGAGATAGAGAGAGGGAGTGGGGAGAGGTCAGAGGCGCGCGCACGTGAGCCGCTCCATTGGTGCGCTCGGGTGGCCGGTGTTTGCTAGCGTGGAGGCGCGGGGAGGAGGAGAGAGGAAAGGGATAGCGCCATGGCATGTTGCAAACGTCGAGGCACCTCGACTGGCGCGAGGGGGAGGCTCGAGGTGGTCGAGGAACGCGGCGTCAACGGTCGCCTGCTCTGCCTCGCGCTCCAGAGCGCGTCTTTGGCCGGCATCCACGGCTTTCCCGCGCGCACTCGCGTGTCCACTTGTGTCAAGTGGCTGCAGGAAGAATAAACAAGGGGGGAGGCGGCCTTGGATGCTCTGGGACGTGGCAGGAGTGAGAGAGAGATGAGAAAGGGAGGAAAAAGTGGCTGTCAAGAGAAGAAAAATGGATCCCTGCCCCCCTTCATCATTGCCTCTCGGGCAGGGAAGCACACCAGAGGTAGAGGGGGACTAGTAGGGGTTGTGGTAAAAAGGAGAACTCATGGAGATTAGTGGAAGAGATCAAAAATTGCATTTTGGTAAAGTGTCAGAAGGTGTTTGATAATGGTTTGGGCAAGTAGATGATTTCCATCTGCCATGAGACTCCATAGGGTGAAAGTACACATATAATTAGGGCCTTCCACCAATTTTGAGCTTATTTGGGTGAAGTTGCCAATGCAACTTTTGTAAACCCTAGAAATGAAAAGAAATGGATTTTCCATGATTTAGTCATGCAAATCTATTCTCCTTGATGCACCACTTGGTGTAGTGTCATCATTAGAGGCTTTGAACATGTCCACAAAAGTTGAGATCAAAAGGAGAAAGTTGCCAATGTAGAGTTGTTCAAATTTGGTTCTGGACAGGAAGGGTTTTGGGGCACTTTGATCAATTTAACTTGTTCTCCAACTTGTGCCATTTGGTCTAGATTAATTATTAGACCATTTGAGCATGTTCACAAGGTTTGAGAATATTTGGACATGTTTGGCAATGTAAAGTTGCTCAAACTTCAAAATGGACAGAAATGGTTTTGAGGGGATTTCATGGAGTTATACTATTCTCCATGACATGATACTTGTCAAGATCATCAAACATGTCATATGTGACATGCTAGAATTTTCTTGGAATTGTTGGAGATTATTTCCTTTGTAAATATTTCAAAAGCTTGAAATATTCAGAAAGGGTTTTTGAGGGATTTGACCAATATTTTGAACATGACCATGTGTTGAAACTCTTATATATGGACAATATATGTCCTATGAGTTTCCCTAAATTTTGTCAAATATTTTTGAAGGAATAAAATAATTTTTCCCTATTAAAGACCATTTCTGGCCTTAAGAAAAGCTTTTAAATAAAATAGGAAAATAACTTTCAAAATTATATTTTTGTGGTTTCTGGGTATCCTATATCTAATAGGAGTCAAACATATTTTTAGAAAGATTTTTACTTCCCTTAATTAAGTACTTGTAGTGCAAACCTCAATTCAGGGGTTTTTGAAAAACTAATTTTTGAAAATACTATTTGGCCAAATTATTTTTGCAAGAAATTATTTTTATGTCCTATACACATGGCATGATCATTGGGAAAGGTTTTTGGATCAAGGAGAAGGAGTATAAGAGTTGGAGGATTTATTTTATTTTTAGAGCACTTGCAAACAACAGACAAAATCCAATCAAGGCAAAGTCCAAAACACTCAAATTTTTTTGTCAAACCACATTTTATCATGATTTATCATCTTAAGTGTTGTGCCATGAAAATCAGGGTGTGACAGACCTACCCCCCTTACAAGAATCTCGTCCCCAAGGTTCCCAGACTAGGCGCGGAAGGGATTACAGAAACTTGGATCTGGGGTAGTCTTCAAGTCCTCATGTTGCTTCTGCTTCCGTGTAGTGCTCCATTGAGCTTGAAGTACTTGATGATGTGGCTTCGTGTATGACGCTCTTCTTGATCCAGGTTGCTAATGGGTAGCTCGCGGTGGGTTAGATTGGGCTAGGGGTCGATGGCTCGGTGGTCAATGCCCTCGTAGAGATCGGGCAAGTTAGGAAGTTGGAAATACTTCCGGGGTTGTGATGCATAGAAAGCATTGTGCACATCAGGTAGCTCAGGTGGCAACTCCAGCTGGTAACTGTCTTCTCTTTGTCTTGTAGTGATCTCAGAAGGGGTTGTTAAATCTTGGAGTGATCTCAAAGGGGGCCGATGAATCTTGGTGTGGGTCTCCTTGTCATGGAAATGCTTGGTTCCTTAGAGAGAAGTGGCTTGCAGATACACCTGGCCTTCGACGTGGATGTTTACTTCTTGATGATGGTGGTAGTTCTTCCTCCTTGGCATGGCGGTCTTCAAATGTTCCTGGACTAGCTGAACGGCTCTTCTTCTGTCTTCAGGTGGACAAGTATGTCATCAAAGAAAGATGACAAATAACTTATCCAAGCACTCCATGAAGTCCATGGGGTACGTAAAGTGGGCTGAGGCATTGGTGATGGTTACGGTTGAGTATTGGCCAAGGTCTTATCGATCTAGAGCCAAAGCCCAAGGTCAGGATCTGACCGTGTTGTGGCTTGGTAGGGCGTAAGGGTTTCAAGGATTCTAGTGTGCGAGTGAATGTTTATCATCCCATCCTTGAGCACAGTTTCTGAGATGCCAATTGTTCTACTTAGTCCTCCAAACGGATCACCTTATACTATTGAAAGCATCATTAGTATAGGTCAACTCCAATCATCACTCATGCTATTCATATCCTCATGACTCCCAAGAGGAGGTCTAACAAAATCATATATGTCTACGATCCCCAAACTCATGTGTGTGGTTACCCCTAAAAATCCATGGGTAGAGCATACAAGCTTGGATTTAATATCTACCATCCAATTGCTCAGTCTATTGACCCAAGGTCCAAGATAGTGCATCTCTATCCTAAGGGAACACGTCGTAAGCCACCCAAGATCTTGCTTCCTTCCTATGAATCAACTCCAACAGCCCATTAACTACCATTAATCACTACACAATCCATTAATTCAACAAATCCAACGCCTATGCTGGTGTTCCACATGATCTCCTAAAGTCCTTATAATCCCCAATACTTGAAAAGGCTATCTCTACTATAGTCAGTCCACCAATTTCCATTATTGTGATCTAGCAATACTCCAAGGTCAAGCCCACAAAGATGCCTAAGTAAACCCCGACAATTAGTCCAACCTCCTAGTTTATCGTCCACCGGGAAACATGGTATCACGATCAAGATCATCAGTCTAAATCCAATTTACTCCGAACCATGTAAAATTACTCTGCATCCATACTCCACTAGGATCACCTATTTAAATCCAAATCTCTTATCCAACGAGAATTCCTACATGTTCCCCAAGTCATTTACGTAATATCATTTGTCTCCTAACAATATCCCATGGCTAAGTTAAATCCAAATACTTCCAAGAATTTCAGCTTGCGATCATAATTGTCCTATTAAATCCAATTTACTCAGGGGTAATGAAAGCTATGCTACTCTATAATCATGATCCCACCAAGTTCATCTACCAACATGGTAGCCTTATAATCCACCAAAGAGTCTCAGATAATTACTCAAAGTCATTAATATAAGCTCATCAAGTCACTTGTCCTCTATTCCTATATCCTTAAATTGGTCTTTCCTATGGCATCGTCAGTTCTGGTGCTACCTTAGGATGACAATGTGCTCGCTCACTATGTCCACTAGTTCCCTAATGAACCCAGTGATAAGCAAGGCTTACTGTAGCTTAACTTGTTCTCTTGTGATTCCGTAGGTTAAGCTCAGGGTTAAGGTTTCGAGCTGGGGTATCTCGTGAAGTCTCGAAGAGTCTAGGAATGGGTTTCTAATCTTGAGGGTTAAACATAATTCTACGGAGTTGCATTTGGTCGAGGAGGCTGTAGTAAAAGTCTTCAGCGCTTGTTGGTCGCCGAGGTGGAATCCTTGGTGCATATTGGCTTGCTTGTCTTCAGTTGAGGAGAGAGATGAGAGGGGAATGTAGCATAGAGGAGGGGAACGCCTAAAGGGGGTTCTATAGTGCAAGTGCAAACAAACAAGTGCCAAAAAGGGCCAAACAGAAACAACAAAATAAGGCAGGTGATATAGTCGCGTACTTGTTGCCTAGGACAAAAGGGCGACTGATATCAAAACATAAACAAATAAAAACAAGAAACACACAATCATGGTTCTATTCGAACTATCATATGGACTCGACTGCGCATAGGGGGTACACGACTCATCCTACCCTAGGGGTTCTCGGACTCGGTAGCCGCGCCTTGTGCCTCATGCAGTCTTCTGAGTTTTCCTCAGGTGTTGCTACGTCTCTTGTAGTTGTTCAATGAAACAATCCGGGTTGAGCCTGAAGAATCTTCGACAACTTCTCGCCTGATGAGGTGATGGGGTGAAGGTGGCTCCTCGTGGCTGGCATTGACTTGATCTTCTCTCGTCTTCTTAATCATGACGATCACTTTTGCCTTTTTAAGGAGTTGGCGGTTCCAGGTGGCACTCCTTTATGCAACGACATTAACAAGGCATAATAGAGACCCAATCGGTCGGACACATTGTTGACAATATCGTCATCGAGAGCGGGGAAGGAAGAGAACCGGTTTCCTGCTCACTATAGTGAGGCGGACCAAATGGCTAAGTTCTCATCCACCGGTGGTTGCTGATACAACAACCGTAGTGACAGGGTTACCCTATTCGCGATGTATATCATGATCTTGCATAACCTATGCCGTCGTAGGCTAAGGTTGCATCATCTTGGAGCAGTGTCAAGGGTGTCGCCATCTCCTGGGTCTTCATGTCCTCATTCCTCAAGGATGTATCTTCTGTTGGTGTCGTCTTGTTGTGGTGTCGCCAATATTGTGTTTAGGAGATGTGGGTGAACGTCTGGCAAGGCATCTTCCTTCTTGATTATCCACGAGGATTACAAGGAATCCAGTGGTCAGGGGCATAAGGATTCTAGCGACCAAAGGTTTTGAAGGGGAAGAGATCAATAAGGAAAGTATACCTTAGTTTTCGAACAACTAAGAAGGGAAGAGAAGTATAGATAGTTTTGAAAACTAGTAGTAGTTTTGGAATTAGTTTTACCCTAACTAACGACCATGCTAACTAAGGCTTCCTACAGTCAGGATGGCTCTGATACCAGCTCTGTGGGGACCCCGACCCATAAGTCGTGATCACCGAATGCACGTGTACAGTGATCCCAGAGATCAATGCTCACTGAACACACAGAAGCTGAATAACAAGAGTCTTACATCCATACATACCGTTTTACACAAGTAGGACCATTATGGTCAAGTCTTGAGTATAACATCGCAGCAGAAATCTTCATCGATAACTTGGACCCATGCCATCTGCCTTAACCCTACAGGCATTCTGACTGGGAAACATCCTAGCTCGCATGTTCGTCGTCGAAGTATTCATCATCATATCCTGTTCTTTCATGCCTGGCCAATAAAATAACCAGTGGCAAGCCAATGAGTACTTTGAATGTACTCGCAAGCAACCCAAGAGTGATAACAAAATAATTATGCAAAGCTCTACTGCTTAATTGGCATTGTTGCGAAAAGCTAGTTTTTCTCATGTAAGTATGATCAACATTTATCAAGGACAGGAATGCGTCCGCAACAAGCATCAGGAGGTTACAGACATCAACATCGAGAAAGAGTTATGAACAACTCATGCTCAAGCTCATCGTGACTTCCTCATGAGTCACATCATCAATATCACCAAATGGTCTTGTTTGTCAGAAACATATGGACATAGTCTAAGCAGCACGGCCCAATTGTCCTTGATCGTGGACACGGCTATTCGAATAGTTTTACACTCTGCAGAGGTTGCACACTGTACTCACAAGATCCGAGGAACTTCCGTGTCATCCACGACCCGCGATACCTCAAGTACCCGGGGTAAGCACCCGATCACTATCTTTCCCTAGATGACACTAACATGGAGTCCAGTCGATTGGTAGTAACCCCCGTGCCTAACATTTCACATCATAAAGTTGTGGTGCCTCGCTCCCATATTCATCACATACCACAAGCACGGGGTACCAACGGTGTGTCCCGTGCCCTGTAAATACAGTCATGGCCGCCCTACCTGGCACGACCCCGTCCCGAGAGAGAGCACCAACTCTCTCCCATCACTAGTAATGTGGGCTCCAAGCTAGTATCGACCTGGGTAATCAATAATGCCCTTTCCCATATAAGGGTAAAGTGGTTGCGCATGTAAGGTTGGGACAGTCGACAAATCTTAAATCTAATCCATCTCTGTAAACAACACTTTCATCAAGCTTCAGTACACTACCTCTCCCCAAGTAGTGACCAAGTTCATCATCATCTCCCAGGGGCATTAGTGGCACCCACTAGGCTATTTGCAAGTATGTCAAACCACACTTGGTTTCTTTCCATGCATAACCCCGACCCATTTTGCTCAGCCAACAACTATAGCACATTTCTACAACCCACCAACACAACTCTAAACAAGGTTAGAGTCATGATCAATGCAAGTGTCAACGGGGTATGCAACAAAGGCAAACCTAGCAAGGTTGCCATTCAAGATATCATGCATTCAACAATCACGGAAAGAAATGTTACTATGATAAAAAGGGTTCATCATGGTCAAAGGGCTGCTTGCCTGTTTTAACAGAGTCTTCGAGGTCTTCAAATATCTCTGGTCCAACTCTGAGCATTGCGTCTACTTTGTCAACTATCGTCGAAAGCAACCATAATAAGCAACACAACAAGGCAGGAAATAAAAGTGCTCTAAAATTATGAGTTGGACTTTTCTGGGATACCTCTTGTCATATGAGGTATGACCAAAGTGGTTTCATTAGGATTTGATCAATGGACATCTCTGAACATTTCAATATGATGGAATCAAGAGGTTTATGGATTTGCAAGAAGTGTACAGAAATATATTTTTGGAAAATGGGCAAAGATACTCATTTAACAAAGGATGATTTTAGAAGCATTTAGGATTTGGTTTCACTGGATTTGGAGTTCAAATGAATATTCTATGGATTTGCAAAGTTGACAAACATGAAGAAATGGCTCATTATTTTGTGGGGTACAAGAAGTATCAAGAAAAATGTTCATAAACAAGGTTATGAATTTAGAAGCATCTAGGGATTTGAATCATGGCATTTGGATCAATCTTGAGCTCTCTGTGATTTTCTAAAGTTCATCACAGAAATAGGAAAAGTAGGATTTGATAAATATTTGTGAAGGAAAGGTTTCTAGAAAAATGTGCATGTTGCATCACCAGGTAGATCATGATTTATAGAGTCACTAGAAATTTGAATCATCAAATTTGGAGCTCTGTTGATTTATTTATGGATTTTAGAGAATCACTGGAAAAATAATAAAAAGAAAAAAATAGGGCATTACCCTTATCCTGCGCACCGGCGAGAGATAGCCGTGGGCTGGCCCAGCTGCTCGGCCGCGTGGGCGATAGGGGCAACGTCGAAGGCACCTAGCCGGAGTACGCCTTCGCTGCGGGGACGCGGGAGAAACCGAATTCGCCTCCACTTGCCAGCGTGGCCCCGTGGCTGGGCCACTAATGAGCGGGGCCCACCTGCCAGGTTCGTCCTCCACCTCCCGCGCGGGTGCGACAGGAGACAGAGGAGGCGCTCCACGTCGGTCGCCGGCGCTACAAGGCGTCTCCGGCAATGTTCTGCCCACCGGCGTGCTCAGGAGGTGATGCCGCGCCCATCCATGGGTGGCACGATCGCCGAGGAGCTCAGGGTCGAGCACGGCGTTGGCCGCGGCGGAGCAGGTCGGCGGCCGCGCCGGTTACGGCACTACGGCCACCGGGAGGAGAGGGAGAAGCACGGGAGGGGCTCGCGGTGATGGTGGTGATGCTCTAGTGCGGTCCAGAGGGAAGGAGGAGGAGAGGTGGGCACGAATTTAGGCGAAGGCCGACGACATGGCTCTGGCCATGGAGGTGGTTGGAGGGCACGAGGAGAGGAGTGGGTTGGTCCAGGGGATGCACGGGAAGGAGGGAGGGCCAAATGAGTAGAGAGGAGGCTCGGTGGTGGCCTTAAA
The DNA here is from genome assembly GCA_963921465.1 of Triticum timopheevii. Lineage (NCBI taxonomy): Eukaryota > Viridiplantae > Streptophyta > Magnoliopsida > Poales > Poaceae > Triticum > Triticum timopheevii. The sequence goes on along the minus strand of OY997272.1, from coordinate 80,046,407 downwards.
TAGAAGGGGGCGAGGTGCACAGCGGGGCCGTGCGCCGGCGAGGTCGTAGCCATCGCTACGGGCCTCGGGAGAAGAGGGCGTGGTGTCTGGGGTGTTCCTGGACGTCGACTATGTCGGTACAGATAGAGAGAGGGAGTGGGGAGAGGTTAGAGGCGCGCGCGTGTGAGCCGCGCCGTTGGTGCACTCGGGCGGCCGGTGTTTGCTAGCGTGGAGGCGCGGGGAGGAGGAGAGAGGAAAGGGACAGCATCGTGGTGTGTTGCGAACGCCGAGGCACCTCGACTAGCACAAGGGCGAGGCTCGAGGTGGTCGGGGAACGCGGCGTCAACGGTCGCCTGCTCTGCCTCGCGCTCCAGAGCGCGTCTTTGGCCGGCATCAGCGGCTTTTCCGCGCGCACTCGCGCGTCCACTTGTGTCAAGTGGCTGCGGGAAGAATAAACAAGGGGGGAGGCGGCCTTGGATGCTCTGGGACGTGGCAGGAGCGAGAGAGAGATGAGAAAGGAAGGAAAAAGTGGCTGTCCAGAGAAGAAAAATGGATCCCTGCCCCCCTTCATCATTGCCTCTCGGGCAGGGAAGCACACCAGAGGTAGAGGGGGACTAGTAGGGGCTGTGGTAAAAAGGAAAACTCATGGAGATTAGTGGAAGAGATCAAAAATGGCATTTTGGTAAAGTGTCAGAAGGTGTTTGATAATGGTTTGGGCAAGTAGATGATTTCCATCTGCCATGAGGCTCCATAGGGTGAAAGTACACATATAATTAGGGCCTTCCACCAATTTTGAGCTTATTTGGGCGAAGTTGCCAATGCAACTTTTGTAAACCCTAGAAATGAACAGAAATGGATTTTCCAAGATTTAGTCATGCAAATCTATTCTCCTTGATGCACCACTTGGTTTAGTGTCATCATTAGAGGCTCTGAACATGTCCACAAAAGTTGAGATCAAAAGGAGCCAATGTAGAGTTGTTCAAATTTGGTTCTGGACAGGAAGGGTTTTGGGGCACTTTGATCAATTTAACTTGTTCTCCAACTTGTGCCATTTTGTCTAGATTAATTATTAGACCATTTGAGCATGTTCACAAGTTTTGAGAACATTTGGACATGTTTGGCAATGTAAAGTTGCTCAAACTTCAAAATGGACAGAAATGGTTTTGAGGGGATTTCATGGAGTTATACTATTCTCCATGACATGATACTTGTCAAGATCATCAAACATGTCATATGTGACATGCTAGAATTTTCTTGGAATTGTTGGAGATTATTTCCTTTGTAAATATTTCAAAAGCTTGAAATATTCAGAAAGGGTTTTTGAGGGATTTGACCAATATTTTGAACATGACCATGTGTTGAAACTCTTATATATGGACAATATATGTCCTATGAGTTTCCCTAAATTTTGTCAAATATTTTTGAAGGAATAAAATAATTTTTCCCTATTAAAGACCATTTCTGGCCTTAAGAAAAAGCTTTTAAATACAATAGGAAAGTAACTTTCAAAATTATATTTTTGTGGTTTCTGGGTATCCTATATCTAATAGGATTCAAATATATTTTTGGAAAGATTTTTACTGCCCTTAATTAAGTACTTGCAGTGCAAACGTCAATTCAGGGGGTTTTGAAAAACTAATTTTTGAAAATACTATTTGGCCAAATTATTTTTGCAAGAAATTATTTTTATGTCCTATACACATGGCATGATCATTGGGAAAGGTTTTTGGATCAAGGAGAAGGAGTATAAGAGTTGGAGGATTTATTTTATTTTTAGAGCACTTGCAAACAACAGACAAAATCCAATCAAGGCAAAGTCCAAAACACTTAAAAGTTTTTGTCAAACCACATTTTATCATGATTTATCATCTTAAGTGTTGTGCCATGAAAATCAGGGTGTGACAGTCAATCCCTTGCTCTATTGATCATATCGTCTTGCCCTGAAAAGTAAGATTGTTCTCGAGCTTAGTAACATATCGGTGGTTCATGATTTTCCGAATATCTTCTTGGAAGTATTACCGGGTTGTCACCTGGCCGCTATGTTGAGTTCGTGAACAAGTTGGTTTTCTTATAAATCACTCCTCCAAGAATCTGTGTTGGATATCCCTGAGCTAGTTGGTTGAGCTAGACAACAACTTGGAGAGTTGGAAGATAAAAGCTTGTCTGACTTAGTTCATGTTAAGGGATATCTTCTTGTGTGTGTGTGTGTTGAAGAAAGATGATATCTCCATCGATTGGTCCTCGTGATCAGTTGTTGGATCTATTGCGTTGTCAAAACTTTGACTTGAGTATGGGCTATTGTCAAGTCATATCAGAACCAATGATGTGCGTAATGTTGTCTTACTCGTGGTTGATCCCTCGGGCATACACCAGTATATCCTTTGGTCTGACCAATGCTATCACTTGTTCACATAATTATGGAACTCCATCTTCATGGAAACCTAGATGAATTGTTGTTGAGCCCTGAGGGAGTCCTGGACTAGGGGGTGTCCGGACAGCCGGACTATCATCGTCAGCCGGACTCCAAGACTAAGAAGATACAAGATTGAAGACTCCATCCCGTGTCCGGATAGGACTTTCCTTGGCGTGGAAGGCAAGCTTGGCAATACGGATATGTAGATCTCCTACCATTGTAACCGACTCTGTGTAACCCTAGCCCTCCCTGATGTCTATACAAACCGGAGGGTTTTAGTCCGTAGGACGAACAACCATTACAACAATCATACCATAGGCTAGCTTCTAGGGTTTAGCCTCCTTGATCTTGTGGTAGATCCACTCTTGTACTACCCATATCATCAATATCAGTCAAGCAGGAGTAGGGTTTTACCTCCATCGAGAGGGCCCGAACCTTGGTAAAGACATCGTGTCCCTTGTCTCCTGTTACCATCCGCCTAGACGCACAGTTCGGGACCGAGATCCACTGGTTTTGACACCGACATTGGTGCTTTCATTGAGAGTTCCTCTGTGTCGTCACCGATAGGCTTGATGGATTCTTCAATCAACAACAACGCCGTCCAGGGTGAGACTTTTCTCCCCGGACAGATCTTCGTATTCGGCGGCTTCGCAGTGCGGGCCAATTCACTTGGACATCTGGAGCAGATCGAAAGCTACGCCCCTGGCCGTCAGGTCAGATTTGGAAGCCTAAACTTCACGGCGGATATCTGCGGAGCCTTGATCTTCGACGGATCCAAGCCGCAGCCGAGCATGCCGCACTGTCACGATGGGTATGATCTAGCTCTGCCGCCGGACAGTACTTTGGGGGACGCACATGAATCCGCGCCGACCCATAATTCAGAGCCAATCGCGCAGATCGAGGACGAGTTGCTGGACACCGCCTCGGGAGCTGCAACTTCCACGGTGATGGAACCGAACACTGACCTCGTCCCTTATAAAGCTCGTGACTCTGAGGTGCCGGACTCCCTGCCGGACTCCAAACCTCCTGCGCCCCTGCCAATCGAATCCGATTGGGCGCCGATCATGGAGTTCACTGCCGTGGACATCTTTCAGCACTCACCCTTTGGCGACATCCTAAATTCGCTAAAGCATGTCTCGCTATCCGGAGAGCCCTGGCCGGACTACGGCCAGGAGGGTTGGGATGCGGACGACGAAGAAATTCAAAGCCCACCCACCACCCACTTTGTAGCAACTGTCGACGATCTAACAGACATGCTAGATTACGACTCCGAAGACAACGACGGTATGGACGACGATGCCGGAGACGATCAAGAACCAGCGCTCACCGAGCACTGGAAGGCCACCCCAACCCATGATGTATATATGGTGGACACCCCAAAAGGAAGCGATAACGAGGACCAACGGGGCACGACAAAGGATAATCCCGCGGACAAACAACCAAAACGGCGACGCAGACGCCGCCCTAAGTCCCGCCCCGACAAAAACAGCGCTCTTAATGACCAAGCAATAGAGCAGGGCAAACCAGTGGACGACGAACATGCAACCAAGCAACCATCCGAAGAGGACGAATCGAATAATCAATCCATGCCCGGCGAAACCAACAGTCCAGACGACCTCACGCCGGACACACCACCGGAGAATAAGAGCCTTCACAAAAGACTCGTTACCACTGCAAAAAGTCTGAAGAAGGAAAAACGAAAGCTCAAAACAGCGGAAGACATACTCAGAATGAGGTGGAGCAAAGTGCTCAAAACCGCAGATAAATACGGCAATGGCCATCAATCAAAGAGCTACCCGAAGCGCAAGCTGCTGCCAGAATTTGACGAGGAAGCCATAGAGCCACCACAGTCAAAAATTAAAGAAGCCGCCTGGCCGGATAGACGACCAGATGACAGGCCAAAAGCGACAAGCAGCGCCGTGCACAAACCGACTCATGATCCTCGGAAAATAAATGGCCCGGTCAGGTCCATTTACGGGCCAAAAAAGAGGGCCCCAGGAAGCAACACAACACGCCAAGTGTTCGAAGACAGCGGCACACCGAAATACAGGGGCGCCGCACACCCACTATGTTTCACCAATGAGGTGCTGGATCATGAATTTCCAGCAGGGTTTAAACCCATAAACATAGAGGCTTACGACGGAACAACAGACCCTGGAGTCTGGATAGAGGATTATATACTACACATACACATGGCTAGAAGAGATGATCTCCACGCCATAAAATATCTACCCCTCAAGCTCAAAGGGCCAGCTCGGCATTGGCTCAAAAGCCTTCCAAAAAACACTGTTGGAAGTTGGGAAGAGCTTGAGGATGCGTTTAGAGCAAATTTTCAAGGGACTTATGTCCGCCCTCCGGATGCAGACGATCTAAGTCATATAACTCAACAGCCCGGAGAGTCAGCGCGAAATTCTGGAACAGGTTCCTTACTAAAAAGAACCAAATAGTCGACTGTCCGGACGCTGAAGCCTTAGCAGCTGTTAAACACAACGTCCGAGATGAATGGCTCGCCAGACACCTCGGCCAAGAGAAGCCGAGGACAATGGCCACGCTAACATGCCTCATGACCCGCTTTTGCGCGGGGGAAGACAGCTGGCTAGCAAGATGCAGCACCAGCGACCCAAGTACATCCGAGATCAAAGATGGAAACGGAAAATCACGACGCAGAAAAGATCAGCGCCGGAATAAAGAAAAAAGCCCAAAGAACACGGCAGTCAATGCTGGATTCAAAAGCTCGCTGTCGGTGTCAAAACCGGCAGATCTCGGGTAGGGGGTCCCGAACTGTGCGTCTAGGCGGATGGTAACAAGAGACGAGGGACACAATGTTTTTACCCAGGTTCGGGCCCTCTCGATGGAGGTAAAACCCTACGTCCTGCTTGATTAATATTGATGATATGGGTAGTACAAGAGTAGATCTACCACGAGATCAAGGAGGCTAAACCCTAGAAGCTAGCCTATGGTATGATTGTTGAGATGTATGTTGTCCTACGGACTAAAGCCCTCCGGTTTATATAGACACCGGAGAGGGCTAGGGTTACACAGAGTCGGTTACAATGGTAGGAGATCTACATATCCGTATCGCCAAGCTTGCCTTCCACGCCAAGGAAAGTACCATCCGGACACGAGCCGGAGTCTTCAATCTTGTATCTTCGTAGTCTTGGAGTCCGGCGGATATTGATAGTCCGGCTGTCCGGATACCCCCTAGTCCAGGACTCCCTCAATAGCCCCTGAACCAGTCTTCAATGATGATGAGTCCGGCGTGCGCAATGTTCGGCATTGCAAGGCGGGTTCCTCCCTTGAATAATCCAAAGAAGATCATGAACACCAGGATAGTGTCCGGCTCTGCAAAATAAATTCCACATTCCACCATAGAGAGAATAAAATGCACACTTTAGCTCAATCTGCTGACGCATTATGCGGCGTGACATCACACCGCAACCAAGCCTTTGTTTGAATCGTTTTTTACTATACCACATCAGCACGTTTAGCGAAGCGGTTTCCTTGGCACGTCTTGTCGAAGCAGAGATCGTGCTCCCCTTATTCCGGGATTCTCATCAATACGTGTGTGGGTAACCCAACCGCCCCATTGATGGTGGCGCTTGGGAGATAAGCGAGCTTTACCAGGCCGGTGGGGGACGCATAGTTTTGTCCGCCTATATATAAGGGATAAGGATTCACCTTCTCACCTACGCCTTCTTCCTCCTTTGCCTATCCATCCCTGCGAACTCAAGCTCCAACGCCCGAGCTCGCGCATCTCGCCTCGACCTTCTCCGAATATGTCCAGAGCGGGAGGTAAATGGTTGGCCTCCACCGCTAAGGAGGAGGACATCACCAAGCTGCGCAGCGCCGGATACCTTTCCTGCGATATCGCGCATCGGCTGCCCGACGAGGGGCAGCTCGTCCCTACCCCAGGGCCTCATGAGAGGGTCGTCTTCCTCCCCCACTTCCTCCGCGGACTGGGCTTTCCGCTCCATCCATTTGTCCGGGGGCTCATGTTTTACTACGGCCTGGATTTCCACGATCTGGCGCCGAACTTCATCCTCAACATCTCGGCGTTTATCGTCGTGTGCGAGGCCTTCCTCTGCATCCAGCCCCACTTCGGCCTGTGGCTCAAGACCTTCAACGTCAAGCCGAAGGTTGTGAAGGGCACGCAAGCGGAATGCGGCGGCGCCATGTTGGGCAAATTGCCCAACGTCCCTTGGCTAGAAGGGACCTTCGTGGACTCCGTCAAGGGGTGGCAATCGGGGTTGTTCTATATCACCGAGCCGCGCAAGCCCACATGGGAGGCGGCCCCCGAGTTCAGATCTGGTATCCCCACGCAGCTCACCTCCTGGAAAGAGAAGGGCTTGCAGTGGGGCAATCCGGTGGAGGTGACGGGACTCCGAGCCTGCATCAAGAAGATCTTGAGCAATAAGCTCAGGCTTGTCGACGTGGTCTAGGTCATGCTCATCCGGCGGATCCTCCCATGCCAAGAACGGGCATTCAATTTGTGGGAGTTCAATCCAGAACAGCACCAGGCGCTAAGCGGGCTATTCGATACAACTTACAAAGGCGCCTAGAGGGTGCTGTTCAAGGGCGCCGAAGCCCCCGCATCCGCGACCGAAGACCGCGGATTCAGCTCGCAGTCTCCGACTGACGAGGTAAGTGATTCAACCCCATTACGGGACACTTGTGGTAATTAGATTGACTCTAGTGAGGCTTTAATCTGCCTCTTCCTTTGACAGGAATGGATGGAGAAAGCCAAGCTGCTCATCAGCCCGGCTCCCATGCCAGAAGACCCAGTGGACGCCCGATTAGCAGGGCTGCTGGTTCCGGCACCGCACGTGGTGCCGGAGAAGAAGGCCAAGAAGGTGGCCGCGGGGACTCGAAAGAGTTCCCGTAATCAGGCGTCTGACGATGACGAGGACTCCTCCCCTGAAGACGAGGAGGAGGAGTATTCTCTCCCGGAGGAGGGAGAGAAGAAGAGGAAGGCTTCCCCAATCGGGGAGGCCGAAGGGTCCAAGAGGGGGAGAACTATCCCCCCGGACAGTTTCACCAACATCAGCGTTGGCGAGGACGAGTGGCCTTCAAGGGCCAGGCGTCCGGCAGGATCGTAAGTATCCGGATCCTTGTTGTGTAATTTCTTTTATGTCGTGTAGTATCCTTCTAACGCCGCATTTTGTCCGTAGTCCGGCCAAGGATGATCTCCCCGACTCATCGAGCGGGTCCTTGGCCTCATCGGATGTGAATTCCATCCCGACTGCCTCTACCCCACGCGCCAACGAGGACGCCGAGGTGGGATCCCAAAGACGGACCCATCAGGAGGAGGCTCCGGAGGCGCCGTCGGGCGACCTCCCGGACTTCGTGCCGGACTCTACATCGGAACCCGTAGTGGTTCCATAGTCCGGCAAGTGGCCCCTTCGAAAGAAGGGCAGGAACGTGACGCCGGCGGCCTCCGTCCAACCGGAGGCGCCGGATAACCTGTTGGAGGCGCTTAAAGGCGCTTCCATCGAGGAAGAACACCGCACTATCATGAGTGCGGTGATTGAGAAGGTTCAGCTCGCCAAGGGCGGGCTGACCAAAGCCTGCAGCAGCCTTCTAACAGGCTTTGAGGTAAGAAGTTAAAATTATGTAATGTGATACCGCATAGACAGTAGCCCCTGATGCTCAGTTTGGTGTTCGGAAAGAAAAGCCGGACTGAGTATCTAACAAGATATTCGCAGGGTTGCTAAAAATATGTCAATATGGGTTTGCAGGCTGCGCTGCTGACCTCTGCCGCACTAACGGCAGAGGTTGATGTGCTGAAGAAGGACCTCGAGCGGTTCGAGCAAGAGCTCGGCCATGCAAAGAAGCAGCTCGAGGAAAAAGAAGGTGCGTAACACCTCTTTGAATAAGTACCTTACAGAAAAGGATTTTGGTTGCAAACAAAATCAACAAGGATAATATGTGTATCGCAGGGGCCACTAACGAGGTGGCAGCCCTGAAGGATGCCATGTCCGCGGCCGAACGCAGTGCGGCCACGGAGCGGGCTGAGCGAGAAAAGCAAGAGGCACTGGTGGCGGAAGTTCGGCAAGAGCTCCAGGCTCTCATGGAAAAGCATGAGAGTTTGGAGCATGACTCCAAGACTCGAGAGTCCGAGCTCGCCTCGGCTCTCGAAAGTGCCAAGTCCGCCAAGGCTGAGGCCCGTAAGGCCCTTCAGGAAGTTGAGGACATAAAGAAGATAGCGGCGGGTAAGGCATTTTTCATGCAAAGCAGGCATGTTAATGTGAATTACCTGACACTTACCCGAATTCGGAGCTCTCCAGGGGCGTTTGCAGATCTGCCGCGTAGTGCGTCTGATGCCGCCGCATTCTATCGTGGCGAGGAGGGGAGCTCGACGGAGAAGGTCTTCTGGTCTCAGTATGCTGAGGCCGGCCATCCGGTGCCCCCAAGCGACCAGCTGAAGCAGTTGGTCGAACTCCACAAGGTAACTGAGGAGGCCATGAAAGGCCTCATAGTCCGGCTGTGGCCTGGCCAGGCCATGCCTGGCAGCTACTTTGGCCTAGTGCGGTGGTTGGTGGATGCATGCCCCAGGCTGGATGTAGTCAAGCGCTCCGCCTGCATTGAAGGTGCTCGTCGTGCCCTTGCCCGCATAAAGGTGCAATGGGGCAAATTGGATGCGGAGAAGCTTCTCACGGACCCACCGCCGCCGGGCAAGGAGTATCGCACGCCGGAGAAGTACTATAAGATTGTCCTGAAGGGAGCTTGCGATATTGCAGATGAGTGCTCCCGAGATGTAATTTTTGAGTGAACTCGCTGTATATTTATCCTGTGCGCTGAAAACTTCGTTCATATGCGCCATGAGCAACACTTGTTTAATTTAAAATATTACCTTCTGTGCGGCCGTTTATAAAATCTGAGAGATGGCAAGTCGTTGGCTTCAGCCCCCAAGCCGCTAGTGCTGGGGTGTTCGGGATAAACATGAGCACTCTTGTTCCCATTGTTGGGTCCATCGAGGGAGGCGCTCAACACAACGAACGAGGCAACCGGACTTATAATGCTTGAACACTCTCACTTAGCCATAGAATTCTATAATTTTAAATTTCGGCGAAGCCCCTGGTATTTGGAAGACCGAATTCGGGGCGCTATCCACGCCTTCTTCGGACATCGTCCGGAACTTCGCTCGAAGCGGCGTGAGTCTTTAAGGACCCGAAAAAACCTCTCGAACAGCGACCAGTCTCTCGCCTTATCATGCCAGTCAGTTTTAGCTTTCTCCACTGAGGCGTTAACCCGGCTCAACCGGGGCGCAATCGCAGTGGTTCTCCCAGTGCTACCTTAGCCGACGGAACGGAACGTAAGGCACCAAAACATGGGAGCCGGGCAAACCCAACTATTGACCCAAGACATGATTCGGAGCCGATTCATATAATGCTATAAGTTCGGGGTGCCGCACTTGTGAAAGTGTTCGGACTTAATCACACCATAATGTGGGGAACAGAAGCCCCTGGCGTATTCGGCCGTACCAAAATATACGGGTGCAAGATGTCATATAATGAACATATATGAAAGATAACGCAATTGCAATAAAAAGGTGCTGCTTTATTTATAAAAGAAAGTCTGATAGTAGATCGGACTGATACAAATAGTGCGGTAAATTTGGACTAAATAAACATGTCCCCCTCCAGGGATGAGCTGCAGACTTGGTGTATATAATCGAATTTAATGCTCGTAATTGAGACCACCTGAATGTTCGTCGCGGCCTTCTTTAGTCCCTGACTGTTGTATCATGAGTTCGGCAGGTTCGCCACCGGACAGGGCTTCTGGCTAACAGAGTCTTGTGTACATAAAAGAAGAAGAAAAAATAAAAAGGAAGGGAGGCGCACTTGTAAGCCCCTGGTGTGGTCGAGCCGCACTCTGGGTCCATTGTGATCGTGCCCCTTTCCCTGCACCCATGGTATCTCCAAAGCGTAATGATGTACGCGGAGTGTTATTCTTGCGATTATGCGCGGGTGAGGGTTGGGGCCGCATTGCTACGCGTGCTCTGATCGCGCCAGGTGGTCTTGGTTGGTATTGCTCTGGGCGCGCTTTGCTGTATCCGTCTTTTTAACTGCCGGACTTGAGAATTGCCTAAGAAGGCTGCTCTGTACTTCTGCCGCGAGAGCCGCTGTATGTTCCTCCGTTCGGAGGGAGCGTTCCATATTCCCATTGACCATGATGACTCCACGGGGGCCTGGCATCTTGAGCTTTAGGTATGCATAATGCGGCACCGCGTTGAATTTTGCATACGCGGTTCCTCCGAGCAGAGCGTGATAGCCGCTGCAAAACGGGACTATATCGAAGATTAACTCTTCGCTTCGGAAATTATCCGGGGATCCGAAGACCACGTCCAGTGTGACTGAGCCTGTACAGTTGGCTTCCACTCCTGGGATGACACCTTTAAAGGTTGTCTTTGTAGGTTTAATCCTTGATGGGTCTATGCCCATTTTGCGCAATGTATCCTGATAAAGCAGGTTCAGGCTGCTACCGCAGTCCATCAGGACTCTCGTGAGGTGGAACCCATCGACGATTGGGTCTAAAACCAATGCGGCGAATCCGCCGTGGCGTATGCTAGTCGGATGGTCTCTTCGATCGAAAGTGATCGGGCAAGAGGACCATGGGTTGAACTTTGGGGCGACTGGCTCCATCGCATAGACGTCCCGTAGTGCGCTTTTCCTCTCCCTCTTGGGTATATGGGTCGCGTATATCATATTCACCGTCTGCACTTGTGGGGGAAAGCCCTTCTGTCCTCTGTTGTTTGGCGGCCGGGTCTCTTCCTCGTCGTCGCTATTTAGCCCCTTGTCATTGTTTTCGGCAATTAACTTGCCAGCCTGCTTGAACACCCAACAATCTCTATTGGTGTGGTTAGCTGGCTTTTCAGAGGTGCCATGTATCTGGCATAAGCGGTCGAGTATTCGGTCCAGATTGGACGGACCCGGAGTGGTTCTTTTAAATGGCTTCTTCCGCTGACCGGGTGTAGAGCCTCGGAATCCGGCATTGACTGCCGTATCCTCCTTATCATCGCCGTTAATGCGGCGCTTGTTTTTGATTCGACGTGACCTGCCTCTGTTGTCCTTAGTATCCGGACTGCCAGAATTTTTGCGGAGATTGTTGCTGCGGGCTAGCCAGCTGTCCTCTCCCGCACAAAAGCGGGTCATTAACGATGTGAGGGCTGCCATTGATTTTGGCTTTTCCTGCCCCAAGTGTCGGGCTAGCCATTCGTCCCGGATGTTGTGTTTGAAGGCTGCAAGGGCCTCTGCATCCGGACAATCGACGATTTGATTTTTCTTCGTCAAGAACCATGTCCAGAATTGTCTGGCCGATTCGTCTGGCTGCTGAATGATGTGGCTTAGGTCATCGGCGTCTGGTGGTCGCACATATGTGCTTTGGAAGTTATCAAGGAACGCGGCCTCTAGGTCTTCCCAACATCCGATTGACTCTGCGGGCAAGCTGTTAAGCCAATGTCGAGCTGGTCCTTTAAGCTTGAGTGGGAGATACTTGATGGCGTGTAGATCGTCGCCGCGGGCCATATGGATGTGGAGAAGGTAGTCTTTGATCCACACCGCGGGGTCTGTTGTGCCATCGTAAGATTCGATGTTTATGGGTTTAAACCCTTCGGGGATCTGATGATCCATTACTTCGTCAGTGAAGCATAACAGGTGTGCGGCGCCCCTGTATTGAGCGATATCGTGACGCAGCTCGAGAGAGCGCTGTCTGCTGTGTTCGGCCCAGCCGGGGTTATTGTATCCGGCACGACGGTATTCGTCGTGGGTCGTAGGGCGCCCACGTGATCCATAGATGGATCTGGATTGCCTTGCTTTGTCCTCCAATATGTCTCGCAAGTCCGGCGCGTTCCCTCTTGGCTTCGTACTTTTGGAGCGATGCCGGGGTATGGTCTTGGCTGGGGGCCTGGATGCCTCTCTGTCACAACCACGGGGTGGTCGGTCAGCCATATCGTGCGCTGGTGATGGAGGTATGTATGCTTCCTCCTCTAATCGGGGGAGCAGCTTGCGTCTTGGGTAACTTTTGGAGGGACGTTCGAGTTTATACTCTTCGGCCGTGAGGACCTCGGTCCATCGATCGGCCAGCAGGTCCTGATCAGCTTGAAGCTGCTGCTGCTTTTTCTTTAGGATGTTTGTTGTGGCGATAAGCCTACGCTTGAAGCGCTCTTGTTTTACGGGATCCTCGGGCACGACGAATTCGTCATCGTTGAGGCTTGCTTCGTCTTCGGAGGGAGGCATATAGTTATCATCCTCAACCCCTTCGTCTGCCGCCCTCTCGTGGGGGCTTGCTTCTGCATCCTCCTGCGCTGAGTCTTGCTGGAGGGGATTGTCTTCGGCGCTCTCTGGAGTGTTATTGTCTCCTGTGCCGGAATCTTCATTCTTGCTGTGGCGGGATTTAGAGCGGCGCCGCTGACGCCGGCGTTTGGGCTGCTTCTTTGAAGAGTCTGCCTCCGCTGCTTCTTCGTCATCCCCTTCTTTTGGGGTATCCACCTTGTATACGTCATATGACGAGGTGGCCTTCCAGTGCCCTGTAGGCGCTGGTTCCTGTTCGTCTCCGGCATCGTCGTCCATAGCGTCGATGTCGTCGGAGTCGAAGTCTAGCATGTCGGTTAAATCCTCGACAGTGGCTACAAAGTGGGTGGTGGGTGGGCTCTGAATTTCTTCGTCGTTCGTACTCCAACCATCCTGGCCATAGTCCGGCCAGGACTCTCCCGATAACGAGAGATGTTTTAATGAATTCGGGATATCGCCGAAAGGCAAGTGTTGGAATATGTCCGCAGCGGTGAATTCCATAACCGGCGCCCAATCCTAATCAATTGGTAGGGGCGCGGGAGGTTCGGAGTCCGGCAGGGAGTCCGCCCCCTCGGAATCGCGAGTTTCGCAAGGGACAAGATTGGTGTTCGGCTCCATCGCCGTGGATGTTGAAGCCCCCAGGGCGGCGTCTATCCACCGACCCTCGATCTGGGCGATCGGCTCCGGACTAATGGCCGAAGCAGATCCATGTGCGGCCACCAAGGCACTGTTCAGCGGCAGAGCTAAATCGTGCCCATCGTCACAGTGCGGCGCGCTCGGCTGTGGCTCGGGTCCGTCGAAGATCAAGTCCCCGCGGACATCGGCCGTGAAGTTTAAGCTTCCAAATCTGACCTGACGGCCAGGGGCGTAGCTTTCGATCTACTCCAGATGGCCAAGTGAATTGACCCGCAGAGCGAAGCCGCCGAATACGAAGATCTGTCTGGGGAGAAAAGTCTCACCCTGGACAGCGTTGTTGATTGAAGATGCCATCAAGCCTATCGGTGACGACACAGAGGAACTCTCAATGAAAGCACCAATGTCGGTGTCAAAACCGGCGGATCTCGGGTAGGGGGTCCCGAACTGTGCGTCTAGGCGGATGGTAACAAGAGACGAGGGACACAATGTTTTTACCCAGGTTCGGGCCCTGTCGATGGAGGTAAAACCCTACGTCCTGCTTGATTAATATTGATGATATGGGTAGTACAAGAGTAGATCTACCACGAGATCAAGGAGGCTAAACCCTAGAAGCTAGCCTATGGTATGATTGTTGAGATGTATGTTGTCCTACGGACTAAAGCCCTCCGGTTTATATAGACACCGGAGAGGGCTAGGGTTACACAGAGTCGGTTACAATGGTAGGAGATCTACATATCCGTATCACCAAGCTTGCCTTCCACGCCAAGGAAAGTACCATCTGGACACGAGCCGGAGTCTTCAATCTTGTATCTTCGTAGTCTTGGAGTCCGGCGGATATTGATAGTCCGGCTGTCCGGACACCCCCTAGTCCAGGACTCCCTCACTCGCGGCCAAACAACAAAACACTGCCTCTTAAGGACAACAGTGATGAGCTATCCAACTTAAACAAAATTTTGGATCGGATATGTCAAATCCACAGTACCTCCGGAAGGCCTGCAAACCACACCCACCGAGATTGTTGGGTTTTCAAACAGTCCGGCCGACTCAACGCCGAACACAAGGGGCTCGACGCACCAAGCGAGGAGGATGACGAACCCCACCAGCAGAGCACCAGAAAACAAAAGACTTTCCCACAAGAAGTCAAAACAGTAAACTCACTTCATGTGATAGTACAGAAAAACAATGTGGCACCCGCTAAGACAGGTGTCGCACGGTCCACCCCAGCGGTCCCTCGAGATTGGATGTCAAAACCAATCACTTTTGACCACCTGGATCATTCCAGAAGTGTTCGAAATGCAGGATGGACTGCTCTGATATTGGATCCTATAATCGACGGACTATAATTTACACAAGTCCTAATGGACGGCGGCAGCGATTTAAATCTGCTATATCCGAACACAATCCGCAAGTTGGGGATAGACCTTACTAAAATTCGACATAGCCGCACTTCCTTTAAAGGAGTGACACCAGGCCCTTACGACAAGTTCACAGGCTCCTTATTACTAGAAGTTGTGTTCGGGTCACCGGACAACTTCCAATGCGAAAAGCTAATCTTTCATGTCGCCCCATTCAAAAGTAGCTATCAAGCACTATTGGGACGTGAAGCTTTTGTCCGCTTTAACGCAATACCACATTACGCGTCTCTTACACTTAAAATGCCCGGTCCACGTGGCATCATTTCATAAAGAGGGTCATTCAAAGACCCCGGACACGGCTAGACGAGTCCGGCATAAATAAGCTAGGGGCTCCCTAGCCGCACACCCCTTCACAAGGGGCTGTGCATATAAGCAATAATGAGCTAATATAGACTCAGCTTTATTCATTTATTAATATTTATGCACTTTTTCACACGATTACCTTTCAAACTAAGTTCCTCTCTTTTTACAGATGAACAACATGCACACCCGTCCAGGATAACGGCACAACGGAGACACAGGCACAGACGTGCAGTAGAGATCCATGGCAAGGATTCTTTTCAGATTAAGACCCTGCGTAAACCTTTTTTACTGTCTCTTGTTGCTGTAATCCCCTGGTTTCTCATTATAACCAGAGTGGAGACTGACGTTTTGGCATCGGCCGCGTCAGAGGACCTCTCCCGTACCTGGACACTAGGGGCTCAGGGCATTGTTCTGCCCATTATTATAAAGACCGAACACCTTAGGGAGTGTTCGGCATCTCGAGTTAGGCCTTATATGCATCAGCTCCGAATCATGTCTTTGGTCAAATGTTGGGTTTGCCCGGCTCCTGTGTTTTACTACCTTACGTTCCGTATCATCGGCTAACGTGGCACCAGGAGAACTACTGCGATTGTGCCCTAGTTCGGCTAGGCGAGCACCTCAGTAGAGAAAGCCGAAAATTGACTGTCATGATATAGCGAGAGACTGGTCAACCACTCGATCGACCACCGGAATGTTTAGAATTCCTCCGCTTTGACGAAGGACCGTTTCCCGGTCAGGCACATACGCGCCCCGAATTCGGAGAGAGTGGTGCCCCCAGGGGCTATATCGTAGTCCCACCCTCGAACTCCAATGGCTAAGTGAAAGTGATAAAGCATTATAGTCCAGTTGCCTCGTTTGCTACGCTACCACCTCCTAAACAGGACCGAGACATCGGATTAAGTGTGAAAATGCGCTATTTTTGCGAACACCCCCGCACCTTGTGCGTGGGGGCTGAAGCCGACGACTGCCATCTTTCAGGTTATACATACGTATACATAAACGGCCGCACAGGAGATATTTCAATACTTGAACGCAAAAGTACAAAAAGCGCCTACATCATAAACATTGTTTTATAAAATTAAACGTTCATTTGAACGTGACATTTTTTGAGCACTGCGACTCTATTACACGAGCACCACGCAGAACTTCCCCAAAATAGTTCTCGGCGGGTAACCGGCTTTCGTCCGAACCCTGGGTCGCAACAGCGGTGGTATCCATGTCTTTCCAATGTGTCTTCACACGGGCGAGGGCCATCCACGCACCCTCTATGCAGGCCGACCGCTTCATCGCCTTGATATGCAGCACCGCCCCAAGAAATTGCTGCAATAAGCCAAAATAGCTCTTCGGCTTGGGCCTATCCGGCCAGACATGAGTCACGATATCCGTCATGGCAAGTCCGGACAACCTATTCAGCTCAGCCCATTCGGCCAACCGATCACTCAGCGGAAGTGAACGATCCGGACTATGGAATTGAGACCAAAATAGATCTTCCGTCTTGTGATCCTTCTAACTTCGGAAGTGCACAACGGCATCTGCCGCACTCGCCGCTAAGTCCATATAAGGATCCTCCGGACCCCACAGCTGGCCAAGCTGGGCATACTTTGGATCCGTAAACCTGCGACGTAGCAGAAAAGGCTTGCTAGCCACAATGTCTCCGGCCTGGCGCAGCTCCTCCTTTATAGCCCGCATTGCAGAACGGGCATCCTTGGCTTCGGCGGTGGCCTTCCCCAGGTCTTCTCGCCCCGATAGGCGCTCCTTTTCAAGAGCCTCATTGCGCTCAGTAGCATCCTTCAACTTAATGGCCGTTTCGGCCATCTCATCCCTGCTTCGGCAGTGTGCAGCCCTTTCGGCTTCTAACTCCTCGGCTGCCCTCGAGGCAGCCGCGTCACTCCTTCTGGCTTGCTCCTTGGCTTGAGCAAGTTATGCCCGAAGGCTCTCCACAGCAGCGACACCATCTGCGTCAAGCTCAAATATTGTAAGAGGTGGGCTTTGGCTCCCTTAATAGGTGACTGCAGAGAAACAACTTACCTTGCGACTCGTCAAGTCGCTTGTTGACTAGCGCGATGTCCGCATCCGCAACATCAAGTTGCCGCTTTAATTCAGCAACTCCATCAGTCTGGCTAGCCCCCGGACTATCCGCCACCTGCATAGGAAAGGCGACACTCAATACCTGCGATTTTGATCCTCGGCACGCTGTCGCTTTCGACAACCTACCGAGTCTCAGGGGCTACTATCTATACAGGGCGCAATTTATGTGCAAAACTGTCAAAAAGGGGTGTCATTTTTACGTACCTCAAACCCTGCCAGCAAACTCCTGACTGCATTATGTAATCCGCTTTCGGCGGACGAAATCCTTCCAATCACCATACTCACCAATGCACGGTGATCTTCTGAGATGGATGCCCTCTCAAGCAGAACCTTTAGCTCCCCCGGACGAACACTAGTCGGCGCCGAACTCTTCGGCTCTACCGGGCTCGGGGATACCCTCCGTGATAACACTTCGGGCTCGTCCGCCCTATCTGACGGTGCAGCGGACGGAGGCGTCTCGCTCTCCACCATCTCCGGACGAAGATCCCCCGAAGATGAGCTCATCTGAGAAGGTCGGAGATCCGAACTACAAGGTAAAAATTCGGTTATCCTCAGAAGCACAAATAGGGATGTCTCTTATTACCCAGCTCTCTTTTTTCTACTTACGGCTCGCTGGAGGGCTGATGCTTTAGGGGAGACTGTGCGGCCGGGGCCTCCCCGGACGCAGGACCCTCTGGTGAAGACTTCTTCCCCCGCTTAGGGGCTTTGGACTCCGGGTCTCCAGAGGCTGTCCTCTTCTCCCCTTTGTCGGTGTACTAAAGTAGGGGTACCTTAGTATCCCGAACTTGTGCACGGGCAGTCGCAGCGTCCTGCGGCAAGGCTTGCCGGGCGTCTGCCAAGATCCTTCGCTATTCCTATTACTGCCATTCAAGAACAAAGTGTTTAACTGAGAAGACAGAGTCCCGGCAAGAGGAGTTTGCCGGGAAGGACAAGACCCCGGCAAGAGGAGCTTGCCGGGAAGGCCAACCAAGGCATTTCAAGAGACTTGCCGCGACGCACCGCGCGTCCCGGCAAGACCCAGCGAGCGGCAAGCTTGCGGGTGCGACAAGACAGCGACCACGGCAAGGCGCTTGCCGCGGCGAAGTCACCACTCTGCGCCCACACTCTAGCGGATCCGACGACGTGTCGCCGCAGGATCGCTCCTGGTGCACGTGGCGGGTAGCTGTGCAGCCAAGCGGTGCGAGGTGGCAAGTGAAGATGACTAGAAGGCCATCGAGGCGATCGGTGGCGCCCCTAACGGTCGTTTGTTGCACTGTTTGGATGACCGGACGGGCATTAAATGCCTTTGTCCCCTGCCGTCAGAGTTAGGTAGGGGACACTGTTGATAGCGGTTGTACCAACCCCTGTTTTTACTTTTTTACCCCTCTCTCTACGCTGCCACCTGCCGGTGACCCCTTTAGACTATAAAAAGGAGGCCCATGCGCACGTAGAAGGGGTTCGACTCATTCGAAACTACAACACACCCACGCTCTCGAGCAAGAACAGAATAGAAACACAGAGCAGCAGTAGGAGTTTTATCTCTCCGGAGAGCTCCGAAGCTGGGTAAAATCCCTCGCGTGCTTCGCCTCGATCTGCTCTTCGTGCGCCCTCCGCTCCCTTGCCGGACCGAAAGGGGCCCTGCCCCATAGGTGTTCGTTTCCCACGACATCTTTGGCGCGCCAGGTAGGGGGGCGTAGAAGTTGTGCGAACCTGATCCGGCGTTTGTACACGCTACATCAACATCTTCATCGACATGCCACCGAAGAAGAAGGCTTCGGAGGTGGCCGCTCCGTCTACTACTATCCTACCGCCACCGGAGCAAACGGGCGGTGGGGTGGACGCCGGCGGAGGAGCGGGCGCTTACGGGGGGACTCACGTCGTCACCAGGTCCAAGGACAAGGCCCCGCAAGCTTCAGCGTCTGTACATCTACCGCACCCCTCCCAGGAGGTGCAGGATCGACAACGCCATGGTGCTCCTAGCACCATGCTCGCGTTGGAACAAGGCCAAGCCGGCGGATCGCGGGACGCTCAAGTCCAGCATGCACGACAACACGCTGGCACGAGCGCAGTACGGTCGCCTGGACGAGATGTTGCTCCTTCTAACACTGTTAGAAGTTTGAGCATATCCCGCTCCTCGCGTTGTTCGCCCCCGCCGCCGAAAACCCCGGAAGAAGCGTTGGCTCGAGCCCAACTGCTACTAGACTACCCTCCAGCGCCGGACAAGATCGACGACTGGAGGGCCACCATTCAGAGCCTCATCGGCTTCGCCAACGGTGACAAGCCCCGGCAACCGAGCACATCGAAGCCCCGGCAAGATGCCCAGGCGCAAGCCGACGCCGACAAGACCGCTGGGGGTGCCACCACCATGCACTCCCCGCCCCAAAGGCCAAGATCGTCGACTCGCCGGGCCAACCTCGACACCGACTCCACCGCCAAGTTCTCCAAGAACGACGACACGAAGACGCTCGCACTCGCATCGAGCGTCGAAGAGAAGCGCGGCGTCAGTCAGACCAGCGCGCTGGGCCCGCTGTTGATATGCATGCGCCAGGGGAACCAGGCGACTTGCCGTACGCGGTAGGTTGCCCTGCGTTCACCCGTGAGCTGCGGCAGGTCTAGTGGCCCAGTACCAAGAACTTCAAGCCAGACATACCCGAGAAGTACGATGGCAGGATACACCCGTCGGAGTTCCTCAGCGTCTACACCATCGCGGTGCAGGCTTCCGGGGGACGCGACGAGAAGATCCTCGCCAACTACTTCCCGCTGGTGCTCAAGCCCAACGTCAGATCTTGGCTCATGCACTTGCCGGACAACTCCATCTCTTCGTGGGCGGACCTGTGCCATCAGTTTGTCGGCGCCTTCACAGGCGGCCACAAGCCCCATGGCCAGGAGAGCGACCTTCATCTGCTCGCCCAGAAGGAAGGAGAACCCCTGCGCAAGTACATACAGAGATTCAACCAGGTGCAGCGCAACATCCCAGACGTCCACCCTGCCGCGGTTATCAGCGTGTTCCATCAGAACGTACGTAACCGCAGGATGAGGGAGGAGATGGCGATGTGCAAAATCAGAGATGTCAGCGAGCTATATGCTCTGGCCGACAAGTGTGCACGTGCTGAGGAGGGGAGGAAACTCCCCGGAGAGAACGTAGGAGCAGAAGGATCTGATAGTGAGGGTGCCCCCCGGCAAAGATGAGCCGGAGGCGGAATAACAGAAAGAGAAAAGCTAAGGATGTACTAGTCGTCGAGCAGTCCGGCAACGGAGGTGGCACCGAGAAGGCCAAAGCTGGTGACTCCGGCGAGGCTGTGGTTGCCGCCGACAAGCAGGACGGCTCCGGCAAGCAGTACTGCAAGATCCATCGCACCAAGGGCCATGACCTCCAGGCCTACAAGAAGGTTGAGCAGCTCGTAGAACTGCAGAAAGCTGAATACGAGTGCCGCGACAAGGAGAAGGCCCAGGAAGGTGGGGGAGGATCCGGCAAGAAGCGTCCCGCCCGGGGAGGGTGCCGCGGCAAGGCCAAGCAGCGGCAAGGAGATAGGCCTCCCCGCGGCCGCGACAAGGACGAAGACGAAGATGAAGATGACGAGATGGAGGAGGATGAGACCGATGAGCAGGAGTTTCAGAAAGCGACAGAGGTTTTGTGCGTTGACGGTGGTGCTTCTCTGCACACCTCGCACCGCCAACTCAAACAGTGGGTGCAGGAAGTGAACGCAGCAAAACCGTCCGTTGAGTCGCGCAAGCCCCTGAAGTGGTCCAGCACGCCTATCGTCTTTGACGTTGAGGATCACCCTGATCGCGTAACTACGGTCGGGTGCTTGCCGATGTTGGTTTCACCAACTATCCGCAACCTCAAGGTCACAAAGATGCTGGTTGACGGCGGGGCCAGCCTGAATCTGATCTCTTCCGCGGTGCTCAAGAAGCTCCAGATCCCCGACAGCGAGCTCGAAGAGACTGGTACCTTTCAAGGAATAAATCCGGGAAGGAGCAAGCCGAAGGGGAAGATTACACTGCCAGTGACATTTGGCAGCGAGCTGAACTTCAGGACAGAGAAGGTCACCTTTGACGTAGCTGATTTCCCATTGCCATACAATGGGATACTTGGTCGTCCAGCGCTCGCCAAGTTCATGGCAGCCTCTCACTACGCCTACAACGTGCTCAAGATGCCCGGTCCGATAAGTGTCATTTCTGTCCATGGCGACAAGAAAGATGCAATTATCTGTACCGACAAGATCTACCGGGAAGCAGTAGCCGCATCAGAATGCAAACCACTTGCCGCTGAAGCTCCCGGGGGGAAGAAGAAGACCAAGTCCGGCAAGAGTAGCTCTGATGCCCACTCCGGCAAGCGCACCTCTTCGGAGTGTTGCGCTACCATCGAGGACGCACCATCGAGCTCCACCGGCAAGTGCAAGAAGGCGAAGACAGCTTCACCAGAGACCAAGAAAGTGGCCGCCAAGGAGGAAAACACTGGTGGTACCTTCACCATCAGTGCTACGCTTGACCCTAAATAGGAAAGCGCGCTCGTTGCTTTCCTGCGGGCGAATGTCGATGTGTTTGCATGGCAACCATCTGACATCCCCGGTGTTCCCAGGAAAGTAATTGAGCACCACCTTGCCGTCTGTCCTCATGCGCGGCCCGTCAAGCAGAGAGTCAGGAAACAAGCAGTGGAACGCCAAGAGTTCATTGCAGAAGAGATCAAGAAGTTGGAAGCAGCAGGCCTAGTCCGAGGAGTACTCCATCCAACGTGGTTAGCCAATCCAGTAGTCGTGCGCAAGGCGAACGGGAAGTGGAGGCTTTGTATTGACTTCACTGATGTTAATAAAGCTTGTCCCAAAGATCCATTTCCCTTGCCGCGCATTGACCAGATTGTCGACTCCATGGCAGGATGTGATCTGCTTTCGTTTCTTGACGCATACTCAGGATATCACCAGATCTTCATGGCAGAAGAGGATGAAGAGAAAACTGCATTCATTACTCCATGTGGCACGTACTGCTTTGTACGGATGCCTTTCGGATTAAAGAATGCTGGTTCAACATTTGCAAGGGTAGTCAGTCATGCTTTTGAGCCACAGCTGCACAGAAATGTAGAAGCATATATGGACGACATAGTGGTCAAGAGCAAGGACAAAGAAACTTTGATCCAAGATTTAGATGAGACTTTTGCAAATCTGCGCAAGATCAATCTCAAGTTGAATCCCGAGAAGTGCGTGTTTGGAGTTCCTTCCGGCAAGCTTCTCGGATTCTTTGTATCTCAGCGAGGGATCGAAGCCAATCCCGACAAGATCAAAGCCATTGAACAGATCGAAGCACCGAAGCGCGTCAAGGATGTGCGAAGGCTTGCCGGCTGTGTTGCTGCTCTCAGTAGGTTCATCTCTAAGTCTGCTGAGCGCGCCCTGCCATTTTTCAAAATTTTGAAAAAGGCGGGTCCAATGAAATGGACTCCGGAAGATGAGGCTGCGCTGCAGGACTTGAAGAGATACCTATCCTCCACTCCAATACTTGTCGCACCTAAGCCACAAGAGAAATTGCTGCTATATCTAGCGGCAACCAATCAAGTGGTTAGTGCTGCGTTAGTAGCAGAGAGGGAGGTGGATGATGAGCCAGCGACCGCGGCAAGCGAGTCCAGCGACAAGAAGGGGGCTTCCCCGGCAAGTTCTAGTTCCGGCAAGGATGGATCTGCGCAGCCACAAGAAGAGAAACAGAGGAAGATGGTGCAGCGCCCAGTTTACTTTGTCAGTTCCCTTCTGCAGGGGGCTAGATCAAGGTACTCTGGTGTGCAAAAATTGCTTTTCGGCCTTCTCATGGCCTCGAGGAAGCTGCACCATTACTTTCAGGCACGTGAGATCACAGTTGTCACTCGCTTTCCGTTGAAGAGGATACTTCAAAATCCAGAAGCAACAGGCAGGATTGTCGAGTGGGCACTGGAATTGTCAAGCTTTGGCCTAAGTTTGAGAGTACCTCAACTATCCAGAGCCGAGCATTGGCAGAATTCATAGCAGAATGGACGCCAACATCTGATGAAGAAACTCTAGAGACGAGCATCCCCGTCAAGGAAGCGAGCAAAGAATGGATCATGTACTTTGATGGTGCCTTCTCGCTACAAGGCGCCGGTGCGGGCGTACTACTTGTCGCACCCACCGGAGAGCACCTCAAGTACGTGGTCCAGATGCACTTTCCCAAGGAGCAAGCAACAAACAATACTGCAGAGTATGAAGGCTTGCTTGCCGGACTCAGGATTGCCGCGGACCTTGGGATCAAGAAGCTTATTTTCAGGGCTGACTCGCAGCTTGTCATCCGTCAAGTGAACAAAGATTATCAGAGTCCGTTGATGGAAGCCTACATTGATGAAGTGAGGAAATTGGAAGAACATTTTGACGGCCTGCAGATGGAACACGTTCCAAGAGCTCAGAACGACGTCGCAGACGGCCTGTCAAAGTGCGCCGCACTCAAGTTTCCTGTGGAACCAGGAATTTTTGTGCTCAAGCTGACTCAACCATCTGTAACACCATCAACTGGACAGAGCAAGAAGAGGAAGTTAGTTACTGGCGACTACTTTCCAGCAGAGCTCCCCGGAGCCGCCGTCAAGAAGGTCCCCAAGATCAACACAAAGAGTGCTGAGGGGCAGTCTGCTCCGACAAGCCCGAAGGTTTGTTTCGTTGAAGCAGACGCTCCCGACAAGCTGTGTCCCGACACGCTTGACGGGGAACATCACGCTCCGGCTGAATCACAGATTCTTGCCGTAGAAGCAGATGTTCCAGCAGCAGCATTTGCGCCTTTAGTCCTTGTCGTTGAGCCACAAGCTCCGGCATGGGCACAGCAGATCGTCCATTTCCTTCAAACAGGAGAACTTCCCGAAGAGTAAGAAGAAGCGGAGAGAGTAGCCTAGCAATCAAGTATGTACCAGTTTGTCGATGACATACTGTACAGAAGAAGATTCAACGGAGTGAAATTGAAGTGCATTTCCCGGGAAGATGGACAGGAGCTGTTGGCGGAGATACATGGAGGCATATGTGGTCACCACATTGGCGCAAGAGCACTTGCCGGCAAAGCCTTCCGGGAAGGTTTCTTCTGGCCGACAGCCCTCCAGGATGCAACTGCACAAGTAACCAAGTGTGAAGCGTGCCAGTTCCACTCCAAGCAGATACATCCTGGCCATTTTCTGACTGGGGGCTCGACATCCACGGCCCCTTTCCCCGAGCTGTCGGGGGCTTTGAGTACTTATACGTTGCAATCGACAAGTTCACAAAGTGGCCTGAAGTGGAAGCAGTGAGGAAGGTGACAGCACAGTCAGCAGTCAAGTTCTTCAGGTCAATTGTTTGCCGTTTCGGAGTCCCTAACAGAATCATCACCGACAATGGCACACAATTCACGAGCCGCACCTTCATGCAGTACGTCCAAGATCTTGGCACTAAGATCTGCTTCGCTTCTGTTGCTCACCCGAGAAGCAACGGTCAAGCGGAGAGGGCAAACACTGAAGTGCTGCGCGGGCTAAAGACCAGAACTTTCGACAGGCTGCGCAAGTGCGGAAGAAATTGAATCGAGGAGCTGCCGGTGGTTCTTTGGTCGATCAGGACGACGCCAAATCGAGCCACTGGCCAGACACCTTTTGCTCTAGTCTATGGAGCAGAGGCAGTTCTCCCCACGGAACTCCTATACGGATCGCCTCGGGTGCTCGCTTATGATGAGCTTGAGCAAGAGCAGCTGCAGCAAGATGACGCGCTGCTCCTCGAGGAAGATCGTCTTCAGGCTGCTGTATGAGCTGCTCGCTAGCAGAAAGCTTTGCGTCGCTACCATAGCCGCAAAGTTAATGCCAGAAGCTTCGAGGAAGGCGACCTTGTTCTTCGGCGCGTTCAATCCGCCAAGAATTCCAACATTGACGCCGAAGTGGGAAGGCCCTTATCGGCTGAAACGAGTCACTAGGCCTGGCGCTGTCCGCCTTGAGACCGAAGATGGCTTTCCGGTGAGCAACTCCTGGAACATAGAGCATCTTCGTAAGTTTTACCCATAAGGCGCGGTTGCCGGAACCTGTTCCGACAACCACCTTTTGTACAAGCCTTGCCGCTGTTGCATGTAACCCTTTGTACAAAGCCGGGCACAGATCCCGTGCATAAATAAAGTTTATGTGCTCCACACATCTTGTCAAAATTCATGCATTCTATCTTTTTTTGCATATATTATCTGACACTTTGTGCAGCACTTGCCCCCGGTAAGCAATAACGAGCCTTAAGGCCCCATATCATTATTTTCTCTTCTTTCTTTTTTCTCAAAAGGAAGGTTCCTTCGCCCACAAGTTCACCGGGGGGGGGGGGGGGAAGGAGAGGATAAAGGTATGGACCGAGCGTCATTCAAAGAAGTATAGCCTTGCCGGGATACAGACGACAGAAAAGCTAAGTTGCCAAAGTTTGAGCATGATCAGTTTTTAAAATTTTAAGTTGTCTTCCTTGAACGACCGTATCTTGTATGGAAAACCTGTGCGCGGAGGAACCTCCTCGTAGCTAGTTGCACCCTTACTTTGTTTCGAGTCCGCTCAACAACTTAAGTGTGCTGCAACTAGTTGCGGCAAGGTTTCTTGCCGGAGCCGGCACCGCCAGCAGGCTGCTGATGTTCCGCACTCAGCACTTGCGGCAAGCGTGCCCGCGCCGACAAGTTCCCTAAAAGCGTAGGGTAAAAACATACAAAGAAGGGAATCAAGTAAAGGAGATAGCATAGCAAGCATTGCCCAGAATAAAGTTATATTACAAAAGTAACTTGTTGCGGCACTGACTAAATTGTTCTCATGACTTAAATAAAAAGTGACAAGGAAGGGAGAAGAAGGGTGGCCTAATCCACGCGCTCGCCGTCAACCCTCCTGACCTCATTCACCTTGTCCACGATGGGTGCGACAATGGCTTTGAGTTCTTCAAGATCAGCACCCGCCGATAGCTTCTTGAGGACGCGGGTGAGGTCGAGGCCCGGATTGCAGAAGAGTATCTTCACAAACACCTTCTCCAAGTCCTTGGCGCAGATTGCGCGCGACTCGTCCGCCAGTTTCTTTGGGATCCTTTCCCGGAGTTGCTGGAGGGCCGTCACCACACCCTTGAAGAAAAGAGTAAGCTTGGCGCTGGGCTGGAGGTTTTCGTCAGTGGAGTACCCGAAGCCCGCCAAGTCCAGCTCCGCCAACTCCTCGTCGATGGCTGCAGCGATGTTGACGAGGCCCTCCGTCCAGAGCTCCACCGTAGCCTTGAAGGTGTTCTGAGTCTCGGCGGCCCTCGTCAGCAGCTCCTCGTTGCCCTTGATCTCTTTCTTCAAGGCATCCTCGCGCTTCTTGGCGCCATCCAGCGTCTCTGTCAGTGTGGCCAGCTTCAGCTCCAGATCAGCGCTTGAGTCCTTGGCGGCGTTCAGTTCCTTGATCTTGTCGGCAAGTTGAACTTGCAGATCGCCATGGGCAACTGCATCCTTCTCACGTTCGCGCTAGAGTGTGGCAAGCTCTTCATCCTTCCCTTTCATGTCAGCCTCCAGCTGCGTCACCTTCGCTTCCAATTCCCTCTTGGCGGCCTCGGCAGCTGCGGCAGCATCCTTCGCTTCCTTGAGCGCCCCGCCAAGTGATTGTTCCCAGGCAGCGAGATCCTCCTCGTGGCTGTCCAGATTAACCTTTTTCTGCGTCAGCTCACCTTCCCGCCTAGACAGCTCCTCGGCAGCGAGCCTCTGCTGCTCCTCGGCTTCAGCCTTTTCAAGGATGAATGCCTTCTTCGCCTCCACAAGTTGCGCCCTCTCCTCCGCGATGGATCGGAGGGCCTCCTGGTTGCGGCTCTCGAGCTCCTCCGCATGCTTCTCTATGTCAACTCCCGCCCGCGCGACAAGCGCTTCCCGGGACTCAAGCTTCACTTACCGGGCGCGGTAGAGTGACACCAACTTTCGGAGCAACTGTTCCTCCTCAGACTCGCCGTTGCTGCTGCTTGGCGCGTCGACCACTGCCAGCCCAGCAGAAGCGAGTACTTCCCCGTCAAACTCCTCTCCTTCAACCGGCGCCCTGGAGCTTGACGCCCAGGGAAGCTTGATGTATACGCCCTCGCCGGCCTTCAAGTAGGCGCCTGGCTGGGGCTCCTCGGAGCACGGCGCTGCATCAGCGGCGGAGGGATCGGCGGTCGGTATAGCGCCTTGCGCTTCTGCGCCCTCCGGGTCGTCAGTACGATCGCCGGACCCCTCGCCAGCTCCTGCGCCAGCAGCCTTGGCGGCTTCTTCGTCGGCGGGTTCGTCAGCGCCGGCCTCTTCCTCGTCAGCGGCGGCGTCTTCAGTATTGCCGCGTGCGCCTTCCTCGCCGGTGGCCTCAGTCTCCATCGGGTCTGTGAGAGGGGGATCTGAAGACAGGAAGAGGAAGAAAAAGTCAAGAAAAGATCCAAAAAGAAGATCAGAAGAAAAACCCGAGGGAAGATTCCCGACAAGAAGGGTTACCTGTGCTGGGCTCTGTGACCATGGGCTCCGCCACCGATGGCTCACTGGTCCCATTCCTTGCCGGGGACCTCTCCCTTGCCGGGGAGCGCTCCCTTGTCGGGGAATCGCCCCTTGGTGGCGTAGTCGAAGCAGACAGCACCTCCGGGGCGGCTTCTCGTTGCTCCTGATGGGCCTGTTCTGCTCCTACACAAATAAATCAACAGTCAAGATGTCAGCAAAAGAAAAAGCACCCATGCGCGCCCCACAACAGGAAGTGAACCAAACACTTACACTGGGGGCTGTGCTGGGGGCTGCTACGAGGAGAAGGAATCGGGTCCGTCAAGGTGGTCTCGGACGTGTCCTCTGCCATCACAGCAGGATCGTCCTCGATGAAAACCACGGGGACCTTGGTCCTCTTCGCCGCTCTCTCGGCCAGAGTCCTGAAACGGAACAAGGATTCAGAGGGAAGCAGATCAGATGCAAGACAAGAAACAACAAAGATTGAAGAAATGTAAGTACAGCGAGGAGAAAGCCTTACTCCTCCTCCTCTTCTTCCTCCTCGTCGGAGCTCAGCGCAGAGAGGTCGAAGTCTGGTACCCTTCCTGCGTGGTGAGGCAGAGGAGTAGGCTCCCTTCGACGTTTACCGGGAGCTGCGGCAGGATCAGGCGTGGCGGCCCGGGAAGATCCCGCCTCAGTTGCCGGCACGGCCTGAGATGCTCCCGCGGCAACGGTACTTGCCGCGGTGGAGCGTGTCCCACGGCGCTGCGGCTGTTGGCCTGCCTGCCGCCCTGCTATGTCTCCAGTTTGACGGAGGCGCCTTCTTGGTTGAAATTGGGGCTGCGCTGGGGGCTCCGCCCACGGCAAGCTGCTCGAAGATGGCTGGCCGCTCGCGCCTTCGGCGGGCTCGCTCGCTTCGGCTTCAGGCTCCCCCTCGCCAACGACTCCTCTGGCAAGGTCCTCCCGGTCGGCAAGGCTTGCCGCCTCGGCCGCCTCTGCCTCCTCCAACGTGAAGCCAAACTCGCCCGCTGCGGCGGCTGCCGCCACCTCTTCGGCCCTGGTGGAGATGTATCGCATCTCGTCGTCGGTGGTGTCGCGGGTGAGGAGCCTCTGCTCGTCAGCGCGGACTGCTACCTCCGTCAAGCCATCGAAGAATTGCCGCACGACGTCGTCGGTGGGCTCCATCCAAGTTGGGTTTATCCCGTGCGAGTCGCACTCCGGCATCATTGCACAGATGCGATCATGCTGGGAGTTGTTGTACAATGGGATGATGCCCTGCGGCAGCCTGAACCACTCTGGATGGTTGGCGTCGTGCTTGAACAGCTCCTTGAGCATCCCGTCAAGCTCCAGAACTGTGAAATTGAAGTTGAGGCCTAGACGCAGCCTCATGATATCCGCTGGGCCGCCGAACAGCCAGGCGGGCCTCCCCCTCTTCTGCCGAGGGGCGATGCGACGACGAAGGAAATCCGCGCCAATGGCCCCTGCTGTGAGCCCGGCAAGCCTGAGCCGCAGGATTCGGGTGGTGGCGATCTTCAGCTTGGCGTCGTCCGGCAACAAAGTGCTCCAGTCGCCGCCGCGCACTACCCGGGTCTGGCGCAGGTTGGTGAATGGCTGCGGATTGGTGTCAACGATCCAGCACCACCCCGCCCTCCACTCATCCCACTTGCTGCGGAGCTCGCCCTCCAGATACACCTCCTTCATGCCGATTCGTGAGATCCAGGCGATTCCGCCAGCCAATGGCTCTCCTTTCTCGGCTCGGGGGGTGAAATAGTGGCGAAAAAGGGCAACATTTGGGTGGATGCCAACAAAGTTCTCGCAGAGGTGTGCGAAAACCGCCTTTGTCAGAACGGCATTGGGGGTGAAATCAAGAAGATGAAACCCGTTGGTATTCATGATGTCGCAGAAGAAATCAGAAAAAGGTGGGCAGAGCCCACAATAGAAGAACACCGGAAAGAAATAGTACCCTTTTGGGCACCGCTTCGAAGTAGAAGCTTCGGCAGAGAGCACCGGCGTGCGCGGATGCGCCCACGTCTCTGTCGACCAGAAGAGGTAAAACTCCTCCCGCAGCGCCTTCGGGGTGAGCTCGGGGAGGAAAAGCACTCGCTCCTTGCGCAGCACCTCAAGCCGCAACGCCTCGGCCGACTTCGTGCTCTTGCCGGTCTTCGGAGCCATGGCGGAAGCGGCGGGGGAGCCCGGAAGTGTTGGGGGCGACGGCGGCGACGGGTGGCGGAGCGCTGCTCTCTTTCGGCTTGGGAAGCGGAGGGGAGCGGCGGAGCTTTCGGAGGAAGATACTGCAAGTGGCGAAGGTGGGGGAACGGCCCTGTTTCCTCTGCTTATAAACAGGGAGGCGAACGTGACGCCTTTCCTGATTAAAGAATTGCCCACGATCTCTCCCACGACGCCGCGTTTGATGCGTGCCGTTACGGGAGGGCGCGGTGGATACAGAGTCAGATTTAGTGTGGACCCAGGCCGCGTGTGCCCGTGCCCTGTTTTGGGCCTGGCCCAACAGCGCTCGGCACCGTGTATGGCCCAGGCCCGGGGGCTCCTGTCGGTGTACTAAAGTAGGGGTACCTAAGTATCCCGAACTTGTGCACGGGCAGTCGCAGCGTCCCGCGGAAAGGCTTGCCGGGCGTCCGCCAAGATCCTTCGCTATTCCTATTACTGCCATTCAAGAACAAAGTGTTTAACTGAGAAGACAGAGTCCCGGCAAGAGGAGTTTGCCGGGAAGGACAAGACCCCGGCAAGAGGAGCTTGCCGGGAAGGCCAACCAAGGCATTTCAAGAGACTTGCCGCGACGCACCGTGCGTCCCGGCAAGACGCGGCGAGCGGCAAGCTTGCGGGTGCGACAAGACAGCGACCGCGGCAAGGCGCTTGCCGCGGCGAAGTCACCACTCTACGCCCACGCTCCAGCGGATCCGACGACGTGTCGCCGCAGGATCGCTCCTGGTGCACGTGGCGGGTAGCTGTGTAGCCAAGCGGTGCGAGGTGGCAAGTGAAGATGACTAGAAGGCCATCGTGGCGATCGGTGGCGCCCCTAACGGTCGTTTCTTGCACTGTTTGGACGACCGGACGGGCATTAAATGCCTTTGTCCCCTGCCGTCAGAGTTAGGTAGGGGACACTGTTGATAGCGGTTGTACCAACCCCTGTTTTTACTTTTTTACCCCTCTCTCTACGCTGCCACCTGTCGGTGACCCCTTTAGACTATAAAAAGGAGGCCCATGCGCACGTAGAAGGGGTTCGACTCATTCGAAACTACAACACACCCACGCTCTCGAGCAAGAACAGAATAGAAACACAAAGCAGCAGTAGGAGTTTTATCTCTCCGGAGAGCTCCGAAGCTGGGTAAAATCCCTCGCGTGCTTCGCCTCGATCTGCTCTTCGTGCGCCCTCCGTTCCCTTGCCGGACCGAAAGGGGCCCTGCCCCATAGGTGTTCGTTTCCCACGACACCTTGGAGGGAGGGATTCTCGATCCCCCCTTTTTCAAGAGCCTCCTTGGGCGAGGCGGTAGCTCCCTTATTTTCCCCTCCGCCTTCTTCTGAAGGCGCAACCTCCAGCATCTTGACCATCACGGGATCCGGCGCGGTCTCTGGGAGGGGGGCCGGACACCGTATCAGCTTTGCTTGCGCTATCCGCTCCTGTTGAAGGATAACGGGTTAAAAAGTGAATTGTAGAAAGGCAAACAAACGGTACGTCCAAACATTGAGCTACTTACTTGAGTATCCGGTCAATTCCGGACACACCGCCCGTGATCCGAAGAACAACTCATACATCTCCACGGGTGTCGTACCCATAAAGTGTTGGAGAATCCGTGGTCCCTCCAGATTGAACTCCCATAGCCGGAGAGGACGGCGTTTGCAGGGCAGGAGACGCCTAATCAGCATAACCTGCATCACCATGACCAGATCGATCTCCCTCGCCTGGAGGTCTCGAATACGGCCCTGCAATAGGGGCACATCTTTTGACGGCCCCCAGTTGAGCCCTTGGTTGACCCACGACATCAACCGTCGAGGAGGTCCCGAGCGGAATACGGGCGGCGGCTT
Source organism: Triticum timopheevii (assembly GCA_963921465.1). Lineage (NCBI taxonomy): Eukaryota > Viridiplantae > Streptophyta > Magnoliopsida > Poales > Poaceae > Triticum > Triticum timopheevii. The sequence continues at coordinate 80,014,866 of OY997272.1, read as the reverse complement.
CTGCTTGCTGCCCTTCGGAGCGGTGATATAGAACCACTCCTGTTGCCATAAGCCAAGCTCCTCTTGGAAGGAGCCCTCGGGCCATGGAGCATCGGCCCTCCTGCTCACGGCCGCCCTGCCGCACTCTGCTTGACGCCCCCCGATCGTCTTCGGCTCCACATTGAAGGTCTTCAGCCACAGGCCGAAGTGGGGGGTGACGCGGAGGAAGGCCTCGCAGACGACAATAAATGCAGAAATATGGAGGATGGACTCCGGAGCCAAGTCATGGAATTCCAACCCATAGTAGAACATGAGCCCTCTCACAAAAGGATCCATCGGGAAGCCTAAACCCCGACGGAGGTGGGATACAAAGACGACGTACTCGCTGGGCTCGGGGGTAGGGATGGCCTGCCCTTCGTCAGGCAACCTGTGCGAAATCTCGTAGGACAGGTACTTGGCCTCTCGCAGCTTTAGCACGTCCTCCTCCATGACAGAGGAGGGCATCCACCGGCCCTGAAGGTCGGAGCCGGACATTGTTGAAGGTCCAAAGCGCTCGAATCTGGGGCTCTGGGTGTTGGAACTTGGAGCAAGGAGAAGATTCGATGGAGGATTGAAGAAAAGAAACGAGCCTTGGTCCTATTATAAAGAGGAAGAATACCAAGAGCCGTCTCCATGACCGTTCGGGACTCGCCTTCGATAGAGGGGGCGTGGCGATGGGCGCGGTTGGGTTACCCACGTCCGTATTGATGAGAATCCCGGAATAAGGGGAACACGATCTCTGCTTCGACAAGACGTGCCAAGGAAACCGCTTCGCTAAACGCACAGAGGTGGTATAATAAAAAGCGATTCAAGTAAAGGCTTGGTAGTGGCGTGACGTCATGCTAAAAGATACGTCAGTAGATTGAACTTGTGTACATAATATTCTCTCTACGGTGGAATGTGGAAATTATTTTGCAGAGCCGGACACTATCCTGGTGTTCACAATCTTCTATGAATTATTCGGAGGAGGAACCCGCCTTGCAATGCCAAACAATATGCGCGCCGGACTCATTGTCATTGAAGCCTGGTTCAGGGGCTACTGAAGGAGTCCTGGACTAGGCGGTGTCCGGACAGCCGGACTATCATCGTCAGCCGGACTCCAAGACTATGAAGATACAAGATTGAAGACTCCGTCCCGTGTCCGGATGGGACTTTCCTTGGCGTGGAAGGCAAGCTTGGCAATACGGATATGTAGATCTCCTACCATTGTAACCGACTCTGTGTAACCCTAGCCCTCCCCGGTGTCCATATAAACCGGAGGGTTTTAGTCCGTAGGACGAACAACCATTACAACAATCATACCATAGGCTAGCTTCTAGGGTTTAGCCTCCTTGATCTCGTGGTAGATCCACTCTTGTACTACCCATATCATCAATATCAATCAAGCAGGAGTAGTGTTTTACCACCATCGAGAGGGCCCGAACCTGGGTAAAAACATCGTGTCCCTTGTCTCCTATTACCATCCGCCTAGACGCACAGTTCGGGACCCCCTACTCGAGATCCGCCGGTTTTGACACCGACAAGCCCATCGACAACATCCTTATCTTCTCCATAATCTTGTTGAACATTAAGCTAGTATTGGAAACTTTTGAAAGCATTTCTTCATGCTAGCTCATGAAGCATATGTTCGGATGAAAGAAGTGACTCTCTAACTCGTGTGCATTTGATGCAAGTTGCTGTCGTGGGTTCGAGAAAGTTAGTCTTGCTTCCTCTAGAAGCGTCCCAAGTTAGTCACGCATGTGCGAAGTACTCTATGGTTTGATAGGTTGGCCGCCTCCATTCTATATGTGTTTCCTAGCACACCAAGCCACTGATTGACTTGTTCAAGGAGAAGAAGTTCCTTCTTAAGAGTATACCTTATGCAAGGACTTTGATATCCTTGATGATGGTTCCCCACCTGAACTCGGTAGTGTTTAATTATAAGACTACTACGTGGTCATGCTTGTCTGAGACAGCATGTTCACATATGTGTAGCAGTACCAGCTCATGTTTTGGAGCTTGCTATCGTAGTTCATTTCCCGAGAATCTCGCAACGTCATCTCGTCGATTTGTGTTGCAAACTTTCATTTTTCTTTCTAGGCTCGATGAGTCTGGATTATTTTGACACCAACCAGATCTGAATCTTAGGCAAATATGATGGTTGGAATGTTTCCCAAGAACTATAATATTGGTCTCTCTGTAACCCGGTAAAGTGGATGTCGTGGCCAACACACCCAGCCGGAAGACCTATTATTGTAGAATCTTGATCGAGGAAGTTGGCCACCTCCCCATAAGGATTTTGTAGAATTTACTCTAGAAGTTTTTCTTATGGATTCTTTGTATTCTGAAGTCCGACCACTACTTGATGGCTATGTTGATGCTTTAGGCATTACCGTAGTAACCAGTACATCAAGGAGAACATTAGAAGCGGAGTGATAAATGTCTCTCGGTCGATTATCCAGATTTCGTTCCCTTGGCCTCGCTAAGGTGAAATCTGAGAAAGGGTTGTCTTTCTATGCATCTGCATTGTCCATCACTATTCGTCAAGGTAGTAAGATGTGTTGCCAGGATCCTTGTCTCAGATATTGGTAAAAACTTGATGAATGTGCAAATGCTCAAGTTCTTGAGAGCATGCACAAGCACTAGGTATTATCACCAGCACTAACTGGGATTGCTCCTAGTTTCCTCGGTTATGCTATAACTTTTCAAACAATGGATCCACCCTCTACTGTTGAGCTTCTCCCCAGTTACTAGAATCATTCCTGGCATTTGCCTTTTGTTCCCAGCTTGCACCATCATTGTGCCATCCTACCATGGGTTCCATCCATTCCCGATGATAATCAAAAATCATCCATTGCGTTGTCCTCAACAAGGTAGTCCACATCATCCATTCTCGCCCGAGAATGTCATTCTTTCGGGCTCCTTCAAATGATCAATTGTGATTTGCCTTAGGGGGTATAAAGAGTTTCAGTGATCTCTGAATCAAAGGTAATCCTTTTTTCCACTTAAGGGGGTATATCTACGAGTCACCATCCCTAAGGTGTCTCGTTATGGTATCATGGCAATTCAACTCCTCGCTACATTGACAACCGTTCAACACCTTCTTAAGTGTGGACTTGTTGACTACCTAATGAGCCCTCATCATCTGTTTCACTCCATTCGTTTGGATAGATGCTTTGTGTCTCAACTCGAGATGTTTCAACATCTCATTTTGCGAGTTGAGATTGTGTAGTTCGATCTTGAGAATATCAATCCTAGTAGAGTTTCTTTCCGTCGTCATCGCGTGGATGAAGATCTCAAGCGAGGATGTCAAGATCAACGTATGCAACGAATCAACAACCTTATGAGGTGCAACTTGGATCGTGAAGATTGTGTTGGTCTTGTGCCCCCTCTGTCTTCTTACCTCACGTCTTGAATCTCGGGAAGAGATTCTTGTTTAGTGGGGGTGAGTTGTCACAGCCCTAGAGTTTGCTTGTAACTAATGGCATTGCATCCATGCATCATGTTTAAATTTCATAAAACTTGAAATGGGGATTGATCCAAGCCCTAGCACCAAATGAATTCAACTAGGTTCCATAAAAAAATATTTTCAATGATCCCAAATGCCCTTTGAAATGTTCATCATTTTTGAATTGGTCCAGCAGCTCTGACAAAAATGATGCACCTATTTTAAGGCCATTCTGGATTTTTGAATTAATTCATATTGTATTTGCATTTGGGCATTTAAATGCTATAAAATATTTTAAATGCTCAAATAATCATAAACTAAAATGTTTACCGTTGGATATATTCTAAACAGTAGCCATGACTAGTTTCATGATTTTTGGAAATGTCTTAGCATTTTAATTAAGTCAAAACAATTATAGAAAAAAATAGAAAACAGAAACAATTTAGGAAAGAGAGAGAGAACGCCTACCTGGGCCACTTACCTGGCCACCTACCTGTGTAGCCCACCAAAGCTGGCCCAGCTGGCTGGCCCAGCCCACCAGGGGCACGCTTGTCTTCTTCCCCTTGCCAGCGCACGAAGCAGCTCGGTGGCGAACGCCGACGTCGCGCCTGGCCACCTCCTGCTTGCTGCCACCTCCCCGACGTCGCCCTAGAGACGCCACGCCCCCCCCCCCCTCTAGGCCCTCTCAGCCTCTCCCCTCGCTCTCCTCCTCCTCTGGCTCTCTCGCACGCAAACCACCGAGCGTTGTCACCGCCGCCGACGAGCGCAACCGCGGCCTCGCCTCTCCCTCGCCTCTCCGTGCTGTCCAGAGGCTCCGCCTCAACGCCACGGAGCCCCAAGACGAAGCACGCGCCCGCGGAACACCCTAAGCGACGCCATCATCCTCATCCTCGCTGTCGGCTGCCGGAGATCCCCCTCGCCGCCCCGCTCGCTCCGGTTCCGCCCTGACCTCGCCGTCTGCTTCGCCGTGACCGCTGTGAGCTTATGCCTCTCCTCCCCCTCTCCGTTCTCGCTGCCGCGCGCCATAGCGACCGCACCGAGCACACCCGCATGCGCCACCGCCTGAGCTCGCCACCGACGTGGCTCCGGCCACGCAACGGCCTCGCCGTTCTATCCTTTGACCTCCCCCCACCTTGTAGGGCTTGTAGGAGTTAACCCCGAGCCTCCACGCGCACCGTAGCAACGGCTTCGAGTTCGCCCGAACTCCGGCGGCCGCCCAACTTGCCACCACCGCCGCCACAGACCACCCCAGGTCCAGCCACCACCACCATCAGATGCGCCCTACTGCGGGAGTTGGCCGGACGGGCGTCGCCGTCGTGTTGTGCTTAGCACCGGCGTTTAGCCGCTGACGTGGCACCTTCATTAGTGGCTAATGACGCTGCTAATTTAACCCCACAGCCGCTGACAGATGGGCCGCACACCCTAATTAATCCCAGTTTCGTTTCTGGTTAGGTTAGTTTAAACCCCGGCGGGACCCACGCGTCGGAGTTGACTGTGCTGACGTGTCTCCTGACCGGACCCACCTGTCTTTGACCCTGGGATGCACTGGGTCACTGACCAGTGGACCCCACTGGTCAGGTTTGACCCGGACCAGCCCCTGTTGACCTGCTGACGTCACACCAACGTCATGCTGACGCAGTAATTATTTACTGGATTTATTCTTTTACAGGAATTCCAGAAAATTGCCTAAACTTCTAAAAATCATAGAAAATCAACCGTAGCTCCAAATCAAACAAGTTATATATGAAAAATGATCAGAAAAATGCAATCTATCCATCTGTACCATTTTCATGCATGATAGAACACTTTAACCTTGCTGTTTAGGTGAAACAAGGTAATGCACTAATATGACCTCTTAAAATGGGTTTGCATTTGAATCTTTGGTTCAAATGGACTCATCTCAATCTGATCTAGCTTGCATTAGCCCAAAACACATTCATATTGCCATGTCATAGCATGCATCATATTGTGCATTGCATTGATCATGTTTCTTCTCTGTTTGCCAGCGTTGTTCCCCCTCGGTTGACGTTGTACCGACGTTGTGATCGTTGACACTGATGAAGACTCAATGCTATCTTCAGAAGTGCCAGGCAAGCAAAAACCCCTTCTTCATTCCGATATAATCCCACTCTCTCGCTCCTGCTCTCTTTTACTGCATTAGGACAACAACGATTCATCTGTTACTTGCTGCGGTAGCTGAACCCCTTTATCCTGTGCATGACCTATCATTGCCACAGTAAATAGATGAAACCCACTAGCATGAGTAGGAGTTGTTTGAGCCCTGTTGTGCCTACTCATTCATGCTTGTTTGTCATGCCTGCTACTGCTTAGATTTGAGTCATGTCTGATTCATCGGGGATGAATCAGAGGTGTGTGAACATGTCCTACTGTGTGTGAGCTAAGTGTGTGAACACGATTTGGTAAAGGTAGCGGTGAGAGGCCATGTAGGAGTACATGGTGGGTTGTATCATTGAAGCCGTCCTCAGGAACTGAGTTCTATGTTTGTGATCCATGAAATAGATACTACCACGCATTGGGCCCAAAACCAATGGACCCTCTCGGCTTCTTAATCACCCTTGTCCTCTGTCCAGGAGTTGCAAGTAGTTTCTGGTGTTTGTAGTATGCTAGAGGCCGTGCGAAGTGCTGACTGGAGGGGTGGGCTGTGATGCGGTAGGCACGTGGCCGGGTATATCGGGCACCTGTTTGGTGTCACAGAACACTGTACACATCGTTCGGGGCCGTATGTGAAAACCTCGGTCGGACTCCCTGCGGATGGAACCTGAATAGGCGGTAAACCTGGACTAGAGACTTGAGTGTTTAGGTAGGTCGTGGCCGACACCCTCGCTGGGCTTCCGCTTGAAGGTTGCCGAGTACATGTCGTGTAAACGGCGGTAAGTGGTGAGAGCGTGTGTGAAGAAGTACACCCCTGCAGGGTTAACATCATCCATTCGAATAGCCGTGTCCGCGGTAAAGGACTTCTGGGTTGCCTATAACAGTTCATAGACAAGTGAAAGTGGATACTCTAAAATGCGCAAGATAAGCGTGAGTGCTATGGATGGCGTTCTCGTAGGGAGAGGGAGCGGATCCATAGTGGTGTATTGATATGGTGAATATGTGGACTCGTGTGCGCCACCTCAAAAGAGTTACTTGCAGTCATAGTTTAGGATAGCTACCGAGTCAAAGCTGGCTTGCTGCAGTTAAACCACACCATCCCCTTTGTTGATAATGATGCATATGTAGTTAGTTCTGATGTAAGTCTTGCTGGGTACATTTGTACTCACGTTTTCCTATTTTATGTTTTTGGAGAGAGACTTCCGTCTCACTAGTAGTTTCGCGTGGACTTCGACGTTTAGCTTGTTACCTCAGCTACGATCTTGTGCCCTCGGTAGGATCTAGTAGATAGTCAGGCTTCTCAGCCTTTTTCATTTATAGTTGTCTTTACTCAGACATGTTAAGCTTCCGCATGTGCTTTGACTTGTATGCTCTGAATGTTGGGTCACGAGACCTATGTTTGTAATATCTCGCTCCTTGGAGCCTATTGAGTAAAATACTTGAGTTGTAGAGTCATGTTGTGATGCCATGTTGTATTTGCACATATCAAGCGTATTGTGTGTATGTTATTGAAATGCTTGGTATGTGTGGGATCTGACTATCTAGTTGTTTATCCTTAGTAGCCTCTCTTACCAGGAAATGTCTCCTAGTGCTTCCACTGAGCCATGGTAGCTTGCTACTGCTCCGGAACACTTAGGCTGGCCGGCATGTGTCCTTCTTTATTCCTGTGTCTGTCCCTTCAGGGAAATGTCACGCGATGAATACCGAAGTCCTGCTAGCCCAGTGCTACAGCCTGGATTCACTCACTGATGACCGACACGTTCGATGTTGGGTCATGGATGCTTGTCCCTGTAAGTTTGTGCCACTTTAGGTTTACGACTAGCCATGTCAGCCCGGGCTCCTTATCCTATGGATGCTAGCGACACTATCATATACGTGTGCCAAAAGGCGCAAACGGTCCCGAGCAAAGGTAAGGCCGCAAAGTGATATGAGGTGTTACATGCTAGATTGATGTGGCATTGAGTCGGGGTCCTGACATATTACTTCCCAATGCCTTCCTCTAGGCCCAAAGAATGGTGAAGTGTTATGTAGTCGATGTTCACATAACACCACTACAGGTTAGACAACATACATCTTATCAAAATATCGAACGAATACCAAATTCACATGACTACTAATAGAAGACTTCTCCCTTGTCCTCAGGAACAAACGTAACTACTCACAAAGCATATTCATGTTCACAATCAGAGGGGTAATATTGTGCATGAAGGATCTGAACATATGATCTTCCACCAAATAAACCAACTAGCATCAACTACAAGGAGTAATCAACACTACTAGCAACCTACTAGCACCAATCCCGGACTTGGAGACAAGAATTGGATACAAGAGATGAACTAGGGTTTAGAGATGAGATTGTGCTGGTGAAGATGTTGATGGAGATTGCCCTCTCCCGATGAGAGGAGCGTTTGTGATGACGATGGTGATGATTTACCCCTCCCGGAGGGAAGTGTCCCCGGCAAAACAGCTCTGCCGGGGCCCTAGATTGGTTCCGCCAAGGTTCCGTCTCGTGAAGGCGGAGTCTCATCCCGAAAGGTTCTCTTGTATTTTTTTTCTCATCGAAAGACTTCATATGGGAGAAGATGGGCATCGGAGAGCCACTAGGGGGCCCACGAGGTAGGGGGCGCGCCCAGGGGGGCGCGCCCCCACCCTCGTGAGCAGGGTGTGGGCCCCCTGGCCTTCATCTTTGGCAACGATTTTTTTATTTATTTTAAGACATTCCGTGGAGTTTCAGGACTTTTGGAGTTGCGCAGAATAGTCAATCAATATTTGCTCCTTTTCCAGCCCAGAATTCCAGCTGTCGGCATTCTCCCTCTTCATGTAAACCTTGTAAAATAAAAGAGAATAGCCATAAGTATTGTGACATAACGTGAAATAACAACCCATAATGCAATAAATATCGACATAAAAGCATGATGCCAAATGGACGTATCAACTCCCCCAAGCTTAGACCTTGCTTGTCCTCAAGAGAAAAGCTGATAACAATAAATATGTCCTCATGTTTAGAGGTAGAGGCGTCGATAAAAATAAAATACGGACATGAAGGCATCATGATTCTTTCATGACAGCAACATATATAAATTTTGTCATATGATTACTTATGTTCTAGTGATGATCTTTTCACAAGGCCAAAATATGAATCGGAAACTTTATTGGGCCCCAATAATTATAATCTCAGTCATTGAAGCAATTGCAATTTATCATAACATCGGAAAGAGTCTATGTCAGAGCTTAAAAGCAAGTCCACATACTCAACTATCACTTAGTCCTTCATAATTGCTAACACTCACGCGATACTTGTGGTTACGGAGTTTTAATCGGACACAGAGAAAGATAGGGGCTTATAGTTTTGCCCCACAACTTTTTACCTCAAGGGTAATGTCAACAATAATAATTCATGCTCCCCCACATCCAATTAGATATATATATCATGTTCTTTCCAACATGTTGAGCTTGCCAAAGGATAAAATGAAAAAGAAATGTGAAAATCACCGTGACTCTTGCATAAGGTAGACGATAATAATAAAAGATAGGCCCTTCGCAGAGGGAAGCAGAGGTTGTCATGCGCATTTAGGGTTGATGCACAAAATCTTAATGCAAAAGAATGTCACTTTACATTGCCCCTTGCATGTGAACCTTTATTATGCAGTACGTCGCTTTTATTGCGTCCACAACAAGTTCGTGCAAAGATTATTTTCTCCGCACTAATAAGTCATGCATATTTAGAGAGCAATTTTTATTGCTTGCACCGATGACAACTTACTTGAAGGATCTTACTCAATCCATAGGTAGATATGGTGGACTCTCATGGCAAAACTGGTTTAAGGGTATTTGGAAGCCCAAGTAGTATTTCTACTTAGTGCTGAAGATTGGCTAGCATGAGGGGGAAAGGCAACTCAACACGGTAGAGGAACCATTACAACATACTTTATCTCAGATGTAAGAGAACATAACTCATTATGTTATCTTCCTTGTCCAAGATCAACTCTTTAGCATGTCATATTTTAATGAGTGCTCCCAATCGTAAAAGATGTCAATGATAATATATCTATATGTGAAACCTCTCTTTCCTTATTACTTCCTATTAATTGCAACGATGACCAAAGCTATATTTGTCAACTCCCAACAACTTTTAATCATCATACTTTTTCTATGTGGGGTCATTACTTTCAATAAGATCAATATGAACTCTTTGATTCTTTCTATTCTTTTTCTTCTAATCACCCAAGATCATGGCAAAATACTCAAGCCCTTGACTCAACACTAATCTTTATTAAATAGCTCACAGACTCGATTACAAAGAAGGATCATAAAGCAAAACTCAAAACTAGATCACGCCATGACTTTATTCTACTAAATCAAGATACTACTAATAGGATCGAACTAAGAAAAAGGTAAAGATAGGAGTTGTCATGGTGATACGATACCAAGGCACCTCCCCCAAGCTTGGCAGTTGCCAAGGGGAGTGCCCATACCCAGATGATTATGTCTCCTTCCTTGTGGTTGGCGGTGGAAGTGTTGATGATGATGCAAGCTTGTCGTCCACCTTCCATGGCATAGGCTCACCATCATAGAAGGATGGTCGAGTCTCCGGAATCCTCAAATCTGCAGCCAAACTCATCCTTTTGAATCTATATTCATACTCACAGTTTTGATTTTGCAGATCATAAATTTGGGCTTGGAGGTGCTCGATCTTCTCATGTAGCTTATAGATGGCTTCCTCGGTCTTCTTGGCATCCGACTCATAGTTGTTGGTGAACTCCGCGAGCATCTTGTGGGTAGTGTTGATTCCAGGCTCCACCATCCCCTGCCACTTGAAAACTTGTTGCTCCATTGCTTCGAGCCTCAACTCCACGCTTCCGGTTACCTTTGGTCCCTCAACATCGCGGATGTTCAACAACCCATCACGCATCTCAATGGTTTGGGGGTGTCGCAGCACCTCCGCAAGGTAAGGGTTGATAACTCGAAGAACTTGTCCTTGGAAGCACTTGGGGTCGTCATGATGATCTAGACCTGTCAGAAAAATAGCTCGAAACAAAAAACAGGGGAGATTTGTGTGATACGAGAGTCAAAACCTTCGGGAGTATATATAATGAATTTTTACTGACCAAAATACATACCGTGCAAGGAAACGGAGTCCGGAGGGCACACGAGGTGCTCACGAGGTAGGGGGCGCGCCCAGGGGGGTAGGGCGCACCCTCCACCCTTGTGGAGGCCTCGTGTCCTCCCTGGACAGCTACTTATTTTTCTATTTTTCTAAATATTCCAAAACGGAGAAATATTTCCTTAAAAATTGTTTTGGAGCCAGTTTACCTACCGTATCACATACCTATTCCTTTTCGGAGTCTGGAACATTCTGTAAAGTGTCCCTTATGTATCCCTCCAGGGTTACGGTTTCAATAACATTAGTTTCAACATTTATATGATTACCTGAGATATAGTGTTTGATCGTTTGACCGTTCACCACCTTCGGATTTGTGCCTGCGAAGTTGTTGATTTTTATGGCACCGGAACGATAGACCTCCTCGATCACGTAAGGACCTTCCCATTTGGAGAGAAGTTTTCCTGCAAAATATCTTAAACGAGAGTGGTATAGCAATACATAATCACCTACATTAAACTCACACTTTTGTATCCTTTTGTCATGCCACCTTTTAACTTTTTATTTAAACAGCTTGGCATTTTCATAAGCTTGGGTTCTCCATTCATCAAGTGAGCTAATATCAAATAACCTCTTCTCACCGGCAAGTTTGAAGTCATAGTTGAGCTCTTTAATAGCCCAATATGCCTTATGTTCTAGTTCAAGAGGTAAGTTACATGCTTTTCCATAAACCATTTTATACGGAGACATACCCATAGGATTTTTATATGCAGTTCTATAGGCCCATAATGCATCATTCAGTTTCTTCGACCAATTCTTTCTAGACCTATTGACAGTCTTTTGCAAAGTTAATTTGAGCTCTCTATTGCTCAATTCTACCTGACCACTAGACTGCGGGTGATATGGAGATGCAATTCTGTGATTAACGTTGTATTTAGCAAGCATCTTACGGAAAGCACCATGAATAAAGTGTGAACCACCATCAGTCACCTAGGGACTCCAAACCTCGGAAAAATAACTTCCTTAAGCATTTTAATAGAAGTGTTCTGATCAGCACTACTAGTTGGAATAGCTTCTACCCACTTAGTAACGTAATCAACAGCAACTAGAATATGAGTGTAACCATTAGAGGCAGGAAAAGGTCCCATATAATCAAAGCCCCAAAAATCAAATGGCTCAATAACAAGTGAATAATTCATAGGCATTTCTTGACGTCTACTGATATTACCATTTCTTTGACATTCATCACAAGACAAAACAAACTTACGGGCATCCTTGAAGAGAGTAGGCCAATAAAACCCGGATTGCAATACCTTATGTGCAGTTCTATCTCCAGCGTGATGTCCTCCATAAGCTTCGGAGTGACACTTGCGTAGGATTTGTTCCTGTTCATGCTCAGGTACACAACGTCTAATAACACCATCTACTCCTTCTTTATAAAGATGTGGATCATCCCAAAAGTAATGTCGCAAGTCATAGAAAAACTTTTTCTTTTGTTGGTATGTGAAGCTAGGTGGTATAATTTTAGCAACAATATAATTAACATAATCAGCATACCAAGGAGTGCTACGAGAAGTACTTATGACATTTAATTGTTCATCAGGAAAGCTATCATCAATAGGTAGTGGGTCATCAAGAACATTCTCTAGCCTAGACAAGTTGTCTGCAACGGGGTTCTCAGCTCCTTTTCTATCAACAATATGTAAATCAAATTCTTGGAGCAAGAGAACCCATCTAATGAGTCTAGATTTTGCATCTTTCTTTTCCATAAGATATTTAATAGCAACATGATCTGTATGAATAGTTACTCTAGAATCAACAATATAAGGTCTGAATTTATCACAAGCAAATACAACCGCTAAAAGTTCCTTTTCGGTAGTAGCATAATTTCCTTGAGCATTGTCTAGAGTCTTACTAGCATAATGGATAACATTCAATTTCTTATCAACTCTTTGCCCTAGAACAGCACCTATAGCATAATCACTAGCATCACACATAATTTCAAAAGGTAAATTCCAATCAGGTGGCTGAACAACAGGTGCAGGGACTAATGCTTTCTTAAGTATTTCAAATGCTTCTACACAATCATCATCAAAGACAAATGGTACATCTTTTTGTAATAAATTAGTCAGAGGCCGAGAGATTTTTGAGAAGTCCTTAATGAACCTCCTATAAAATCCTGCGTGACCAAGGAAACTTCTTATACCTTTGATGTCCTTGGGACATGGCATCTTTTCAATAGCATCAACCTTGGCTTTATCAACTTCAATACCTCTTTCAGAAACTTTGTGCCCCAAGACAATACCTTCATTAACCATAAAATGGCACTTTTCACAATTCAAGACAAGATTAGTTTCTTCACATCTCTGCAAAACTCGAGCAAGATTGCTCAAGCAATCATCAAAAGAGGAACCATAGACGGAAAAGTCTTCCATGAAAACCTCACAAATTTTCTCACAAAAGTCAGAGAATATAGCCATCATGCATCTTTGAAAGGTAACAGGTGCATTACATAAACCAAAAGGCATACGTCTATAAGCAAAAGTACCAAAAGGGCATGTAAAAGTAGTCTTTGATTGATCTTTACCCGACACGGGTATTTGAGAAAAACCAGAATAACCATCCAGAAAGCAATAATGTGTATGTTTGCATAGTCTTTCTAGCATTTGATCAATAAAAGGTAAGGGGTAATGATCTTTCTTAGTAGCCCTATTTAATTTGCGGAAATCAATTACCATCCTATATCCTGTGATAATTCTTTGCGGAATCAATTCATCTTTATCATTAGGGATAACAGTAATACCTCCCTTCTTAGGGACACAATGGACAAGACTTACCCACTGACTATCAGCAATGGGATAAATTATACCTGCCTCCAGAAGTTTGAGCATTTCTTTTCGTACCACTTCTTTCATTTTAGGATTCAAACGTCGTTGAGGATCACGAACCGGTTTGGCATCCGCTTCCAAATTTATTTTATGTTCACATAGAGTGGGACTGATGCCCTTAAGATCATCCAGAGTATATCCAATAGCGGCACGATGCTTCTTCAGAGTTTTCAATAATCTTTCTTCTTCAAGCTCTGAAAGGTTAGCGCTAATAATAACATGATATATTTTCTTTTCATCAAGATAAGCATATTTAAGATTATCAGGCAACGGTTTAAGTTCAAACACGGGATCACCCTTGGGTGGAGGAGGATCCCCTAGGATTTCAACAGGCAAATTGTGTTGCAGAATAGGTTCCTGTTTAAAGAATACTTCATCTATTTCCCTTCTTTCATTCATGAACATATCATTTTCATGGTCTAGCAAATAGTGTTCTAAAGGATCACTAGGAGGTACAGCACCAATAATTTCATCCTTACTAGGTAATTCTTCCTCACGATGTTGTTTACTAAATTTAGAGAAATTAAACTCATGAACCATATCATCCAAGCCAACAGTAACAACATTCTTTTTGCAATCTATCTTAGCATTAACGGTACGCAAGAAGGGTCTACCAAATATAATGGGACAAAAGCTATCTTGTGGAGAACCAAGAACAAGAAAATCAGCGGGATATTTGGTTTTCCCACACAAGACTTCAACATCTCTAACAATTCCCATTGGAGATATAGTACCTCTATTGGCAAGTTTAATTGTAACATCAATTTCCTCTAACTCAGCAGGTGCAATCTCATGCATAATTTCTTTGTATAAGCCAATGGGTATAACACTAGCACTAGCACCCATATCACATAAGCCATGATAACAATGATCTCCTATTTTAACAGAAATAACAGGCACGCCTACCACAGGTCTATGTTTATCTCTTTCACAGGGTTTAGCAATTCTAGCAGTTTCACCAGTGAATTGAATAACATGCCCATCAATATTATCAGACAAGAGATCTTTAACAATAGCAATATTGGGTTCTACTTTGACTTGCTCAGGAGGTGTATAAGTCCTAGTATTGCTTTTACGAACAACAGTTGAAGCTTTAGCATGATCCTTCACTCTAACAGGGAAAGGCGGTTTCTCAACATAAGAAGTAGCAACAGTAGGATCATTGTAAGTGACAATCTTTTGTTCAACTTTAATAGGTGCAACTACTTTTACTTCTATGGGAGGATGATATTTAAACCACTTCTCCTTGGGGAGATCAACATAAGTAGCAAAAGATTCGTAGAAGGAAGCTACTATCTCAGAGTCAAGTCCATATTTAGTGCTAAACTTACGGAAAATATCGGTATCCATAAAAGATTTAACACAATCAAACTTAGGTGTCATACCTGACTCCTTACCTTCATCGAGGTACCAATCTTTAGAGTTGCGTTTAATTCTATCCAATAAATTCCATCCAAATTCAATAGACTTCATCATCAAAGAGCCAGCACAAGAAGTATCGAGCATGTTGCGATTATTTTCAGAAAGCCGAGCATAAAAATTCTGGAGAATTGTCAATTTTGAGAGCTCATGATTGGGGCATGAGTATAGCATTGATTTAAGCCTCCCCCAAGCTTGAGCGATGCTTTCTCCTTCGCGAGGCCAACAATTATATATATAATTGCGATCACGATGAACAAGATGCATAGGGTAATACTTTTGATGAAATTCCAATTTCACTCTTTTACAGTTCCATGATCTCGTATCATCACATAGCCTATACCATGTTAATGTGTCTCCCTCCAAAGATAAAGGGAAAGCCTTCTTCTTAACGGCATCATCAGGTATACCTGCAAGCTTAAATAGTCCACCAATATCATCCACAAAGCGTAGATGTTCGTCAGGATGCTTTGTTCCATCTCCTGTGAAAGTGTTAGCTAGCAGTTTTTCCATCATACTCGAAGGAATCTGAAAGGCAGTTTCATCTTCAATAGATTCAGTAGGTTCAGTAGGTTGAGTAGGTTGAGGAGCAACTCTTGGCTCAACTGGATGGGGTGAAGATACCGCAAACAAGCCCCTCAGACAATTACTTTCCATAGTAACAAGTGACAGAAAATTTTAGCACACTAAATAAATTTTTCCTTTCCAAATTCCACCTACAAAAGGCGCTTCACTCCCCGGCAACGGCACCAGAAAAGAGTCTTGATGACCCACAAGTATAGGGGATCTATCGTAGTCCTTTCGATAAGTAAGGGTGTCGAACCCAACGAGGAGCAGAAGGAAATGATAAGCGGTTTTCAGCAAGGTATTCTCTGCAAGTACTGAAATAAGTGGTAACAGATAGTTTTGTGATAAGATAAATGGTAACGAGTAACAAGTAAAAAAAGTAAAAAAGTGCAGCAAGGTGGCCCAATCCTTTTTGTAGCAAAGGACAAGCCTGGACAAACTCTTATAATAGGAAAAGCACTCCCGAGGGCACATGGGAATATCGTCAAGCTAGTTTTCATCACGCTCATATGATTCGCGTTCGGTACTTTGATAATTTGATATGTGGGTGGACCGGTGCTTGGGTACTTACCTTACTTGGACAAGCATCCCACTTATGATTAACCTGTATTGCAAGCATCCGCAACTACAACAAAAGTATTAAGGTAAACCTAACCATAGCATGAAACATATGGATCCAAATCAGCCCCTTACGAAGCAACGCATAAACTAGGGTTTAAACTTCTGACACTCTAGCAACCCATCATCTACTTATTACTTCCCAATGCCTTCCTCTAGGCCCAAAGAATGGTGAAGTGTTATGTATTCGACATTCACATAACACCACTAGAGGTTAGACAACATACATCTTATCAAAATATCAAACGAATACCAAATTCACATGACTACTAATAGCAAGACTTCTCCCTTGTCCTCAGGAACAAACGTAACTACTCACAAAGCATATTCATGTTCAAAATCAGAGGGGTAATATTGTGCATAAAGGATCTGAACATATGATCTTCCACCAAATAAACCAACTAGCATCAACTACAAGGAGTAATCAACACTACTAGCAACCTACTAGCACCAATCCCGGACTTCGAGACAAGAATTGGATACAAGAGATGAACTAGGGTTTAGAGATGAGATGTTGCTGGTGAAGATGTTGATGGAGATTGCCCTATTCCGATGACAGGAGCGTTGGTGATGATGATGGTGATGATTTCCCCCTCCCGGAGGGATGTGTCCCCGGCAGAACAGCTCTGTCGGAGCCCTAGATTGGTTCCGCCAAGGTTCCGCCTCGTGGCGGTGGAGTCTCGTCCCGAAAGGTTCTCTTCTATTTTTTTCTCATCGAAAGACTTCATATGGGAGAAGATGGGCGTCGGAGAGCCACCAGGGGGCCCACGAGGTAGGGGCGCGCCCAGGGGGGCCCCCCCACCCTCGTGAGCAGGCTGTGGGCCCCCTGGCCTTCAACTTTGGCGACGGTTTTTCTTTATTTACTTTAAGACATTCCGTGGAGTTTTTAGGACTTTTTGAGTTGCGCAGAATAGTCCTTCAATATTTGCTCCTTTTCCAGCCCAGAATTCTGGCTGCCGGCATTCTCCCTCTTCATGTAAACCTTGTAAAATAAGAGAGAATAGCCATAAGTATTGTGACATAACGTGAAATAACAGCCCATAATGCAATAAATATCGACATAAGAGCATGATGCAAAATGGACGTATCAGCCCCAATTCCAGCCCTGCAAAATCTCTCTTCTCCACCGTCCCCGTCCGCGCCCAGATTGCTCAAATCCCTAATTTGCCGCAACCCAAGAAAAGTTCGAATCGCCCCTCGTCTCGTCTCTTTCCCCGCCTCAGTGTCGGACAACGACGACGAAGATGAAATTCGCGCTTCACCACCGCACCGGAGCTACCTCATCTATGCCCTCGTCCACCACACCGGGTGGTCCACTAACAACATCGGCCGCCGCAACCGACGTGCCTCACAGACACCGACTTCCACCGCATCAGGTGCGCTTCACCGACGCCGTCTCCCAGCTCACTGGGGCTACTTCACTGAGCACATCATCGCATCTCCGCCCCCCGAGGCCGTTGGGGCTTCAAGAACAGTCTCATCCACCGCATCGTAGCGCTCCGCTGCCACCGCATCCACAGCTCTGAACTGACCCACACTCTAGCTAGGCGAGCATGCCCAAACGCTAGCCCGAACTAGGTATCCACACATCACTCCCTTGTGCACTGTTCCGACGATGTTTGGATATCCTTTCACTGCTCTCTTAGCTTACACGCCTATGCAACTCTAACTTTAACTCTTATTTCTTCTGGAGATGATACAAGCAAATCCATTTTTTCGCGAAGCATGACGGCGCTACGGGATCTGGTACACATCCTGCACACCCGTATAACCTTGTAAGTATCTGTCCTCCGATACAACATCAAGGTTGATTCCTCTTATTTGATCAACCATTCGTCGTGTCAAAAATGCAGAGGGGGATGCAAGGAGCACAAGGCCTGCACATCCAAGCAAGTGGTAACATGGACTTGTACATGGAACATCCCAAACGCAAGCAGAGCTGCAGTGAGCCTGTATAATGAGCTAGCGTAAGCCCCTGCATTTCATTTAATTCATACTGGCATTCGTGTATGATTTGTGTCCAGTGGCGGATCCACGAATTCAAGTTACCAAGGGCGAACATTTAACTTAAAAAATACGAAGGCACTTGCACTTTGGAAACCAACATAACTTGAGAAATGTGAAGCTACATGCACTTTGAAAACCAGCTAATGATCCAAAGTAGTTCAGATTATAAACACTAAATGATGCAAGCACCAAAAAACACAAAATGCAACATGGTGGACTACAAACATGGTTTGTACCTGCTTGAATTATTCATTCTCTGGCTGAAATTATCGAAGTGTAATTGCACCTATAACCAGTGCGCAAACTACATATCAATATATCTATCTTGCACAAGTATGCCAATAGTTTCAAACAATAGATTAGAAAAGTATTTATGCTATGTTGTCATGATACAAGGACTTTCTGGTAGATGGCCTCGACGTTTCCTCAAGCTATGAAAATGCACTATAATTTGCTTGTCATCAATGCCTGCAAATCTCTGTCTCTCTAAACATAGCAGATCATCATTAGACACTAAATCCTTCAATGAGCTTCCAAAATTCTTTCATTAGATCCCTCATTAGACACTATATGTTCATCACCAGGAGTCTGTTCATTAGCAGTCTGTTCATTAGACACTTCAGGCTCAAGAACAACATGAGCTTGTATGTTTGCACCGGAAACTTGATTAGATACATCAGATTCAGTCAGTTCAGTATTGATTGGGGGAGTTATAAGATAAGTAGAAATTGGTTTCATTTTCTCATAGATTCCCTACATACAAGCAGTTTTACAACACCGTCAGGTTTAACTTTTGGCCAGAAATTGAAGAGTTGAATTTGATATAATAAGGGATGTGATGTACCTGCTCGTTGCGCATGCTACTCTTGCAAGCTGCGACTGTCTGTTTGCGCAAGCTCGATGCCATGCCCGTGCTGCCACCGCTGCCTCCCACGTAGGCTACACACAGGGTTGGATCTTCATCTTCTTGTCCTTCCGTTCGCTTGAAGCACGGCGACCGCCCTCCAACAAGGGCGCGAGGAAGTGTTGTGTCAGTCTGTCTAGAGGTGGCTAGGTTAGGAGCGAACCAGACTGGAGGTTGGAGCGAATGAATTGGGATTTTTCATGATGTCGATCGATATGGGAGGCACTCGTTTGGGCCGCGATCCTGCTATAGGGCCTGCCTTGCACTTATGTTATTGGCCCGTCCAAATTGAAACATTTTTCTTCATTTTTTACATTGCCTGCTCGTGCATTGGGACAAACAAAACTAGCCTGGGCCAACCTGGACGACTCAAACTAGGTGCACACTTTCCAGCCACCTGAGGCGGCCGCCCATACCAGCCCCTATGGTGGCGTCGCCCCTTTTCGTGTGTATGATTGGGTAGTGAAAAATATTCCAGTGGCGCTTTTGATTTACCCACAGAATGGTTGAGGCCCAGTTCTTTTGCCAGAATCTGGGGATTCTTCCAGAATCCGCCCCTTACCCTGCTTCTCCCAGAATCTTTGAGCCCCCTTTGTTTTACAATCCTATCTAGTTACGGTCTAATTAGACAGGATTGTGGAACAAATGGAGCTCAAAGATTCTGGGAGAAGCTGGGTAGGAGTTGGATTCTGGGAGAATCCTGAGATTCTAGCAAAAGAACTGGGCCTGAATTGCTTGTTTCAATGAACTGAGTTTGCCAACAATGTGCCTATTGTAGATTGCTTAGATCACGATATGCCAAAAGTAATCGCATGAAATATATAGTAAAAGGCAGTGTGATGTGTGTGGCTATAACTAGTCTGAGTACACATCCTCATATAACATATCAAGGACGCACCATCTTACCAGATTAACCATTCGACTTACCAATGTAGTGTGGGAAGAACGAAGTATTGGGACTGCGTATCCAAGCAATTGATGCCATGGACTCCTTCGTACAACCTTGTAAGAGAAAAAGAAGTTGCAGTGTGCCTGTACAAAGAACTAGCGTAAGTTCAGTTACCTGCTTCTCGGAATTTTTTTTAGCCACCTATTGCAAAATTGTTCAATTACGTTGTTTGGCTTAATTTAGTTTGCTACTGATTACATAACGCCACAACCTGTTAATCATATTGTAGATTGTGCCTATCTATGTGTTCGATACTTACTGTTAAGAATTACCTGTTTGCCTTAACTTAAATAGCTACTTGTTTGTTTAACTGCTTTGCTGCTGCAACAGCGGGTTACAATGATGTTAATAACTAGTTTCCAGCATAAAATTGAAACTCTTTAATTCCTTGTTTGTTTAACTGGTTTGCTATTATAACTCCCAGTTGAGATGTTTAGCTAACTTCAACTTTTCTGAATCTAATCAGAACTTTAATGGCAAAACAGGTTAGCCCAAGATCAAAGAGCGAGGTCCCCATGGACGTTGCATCATCCCACAGCAGTGGCACCGGCCCAATCATGCATTATGAATTGCCAACTGTTGATGCTCTAGAGGCTAAACTAGTGGTAGAAAGAGATTCTGCTTCTGCACTTAGAGATGAAGTTGACATGTTGAGGAAGCAAACAACACAATCACAAGCAGTATTCAAGACAACCATTAAATATTTGGTGGATTTCAAAACGAAGCAAGCTGAGACTAACCAGATTGTTAAGGTCCTGAAGGAAAAAAGGAAATTAAATTCCTACTTGGTAAATCATAGGTGAAATGTTCTTTCCATCGTTGAATAACCTTTGTGTTGTTTGTTCATGTAATCAATCAAACCATTTGTTTTAGAGATCATGTAATAATTGTTTTTTGTTTTTTTGTTTTTTGGTTTGTAATTTTATTTGAGCACAAGTCTGTATTAATTGATAAGACTCGGAGACATTTCATTTGGATTGCTATGCCTGACCTACAAATATGCCAATCGGGCTGAATGTGCATTCAACAATAATAGTAGTACAGGTGGACCATAAGTGGCCCGCATCGGAAAGGGCCAAGATGCTGGCTAAAAAAAGGATGATGTTGTAGCCAAAAAAAAGTACAGCGGCCTGGCTTATGTATGTTAGTTGATATTATTGATCCATATACTCTATAAGTGTTTATATGTCTGTTAGTTCTGTACATTCTTGGTTGATTGACTCGGTATTTGAATCTTGATACATCGCTTGTGTACATATCTAAATGGGAGTACACATTATGCTGCTTGTGACATTTGAGTTGGACATGAAGTGTTCCAAATATTCTAATTCACCTTAAACTAGATTCTAGCTTCTGAATTTGAGTATCGGCATTTGTAAACCATATTCATATATGACAGTGGAATACATCTTTGTCGTCCTTTTGAAGATATATAAAAACACATAGAATGATTTATAAAGATTCACATAGGAATACAAAATGGATTCGAGTTTAGTTGCCAAAATGTCCACTCCCACATCGGCTTCTCGAAGCCAAGTGTTTTGGAGATGGAAACTACTGTCTACCCATTACACGGAAAATCCATCGGCCCGATTTCCACTGCTCTAAATAGGGGTAGGTTAGTAACTTCAATTAGACGTGACACGACCGCCTCTGAGCCCATTCCGACACGGTGGGCATCAAACATGGGCGGCAAAACACATTTGATTCAAGCTCGTCCGAAAGACCTCTATTTCTCCCTCCATTCCCCATTCATACACGGTGGGCGGTAAAACAAACTCGACTCGGCCGAAATCGATGTAGGAAAATATTTTCAATAGGGGCAGGTTTGTAACTTCACTCATACGTGACACAACCGCCCTACCTGTCAGCCCCGTTCATACACCATGGGCACCAACCACCCTCTCCTTGCCCGAAATCGCTCTGGGCAAATATTGGTGAGATGCGAGATTACCATCCTATCCCCAACCGACGAGACGTCCAAATTTTAAACGAGGGCTAAGTTTGTAACTTTCCCATATTTCAGATAGGCGCGTCCCAAAAACATGGTTCCCCGTACCTCTCCCTCCATTTTCCCATTCATACACCGTCCGCGCTAGAACACCATCCCCACACCAGCCTCCGTCCGCCACCCCATCCATCACCGCCGTCCTCCACCACATCCATCACCACCGTCCTCCACCATGCCGAAGCACCTACCAAGACCGTGTCGTCCACTGCTAGAGATGGACGTTTCTCATCCACGGCGACGGACCAATAGCCTTGCATCGCGTCCTCTCGCTTCATCGGCGCCATCATCCTCTTTGTCAGGGCCTCTCACACGACCTTCTCTTCCATATCAACGGGACTTATCCCCCGATGCACCTGTCTACCATCGCAGATCTACTTCAACACCACCGACACCCATCGCACCCCACACGCCTACACGGCGCCGCAAGGGAGGTGGTACTTCATATCTCCTCAACTTTTTGATCTCAACCAGAAAATAGATCTTAACTTGGTTACTCTACTTTCTTTTCAGCTCTTAGAATTTAGTTCTTAGTTCGAAGCAAACAATGGATGCTAAATATCATTTCTCCAGTTTGCAGCTTCAAATCTGCCATGGCACAGTCAAAATACGGTTTAATTGATCATGCTTAGGGTTTAATTGATCATGTTGGTTCCATGGTGGTTTCTTTAATAGAAATCGGAGGGGAAACCCTCTTTTGCTAAAAAAATATGCTTAGAGTTTCCCCCTTTTATGATAAATATACGATTAGCATACGTGCTTTGTGTCATGATAACACTGCTCCACCCATCAAGCTAAACAAGCTTAGTTGTTCAAATACGAATCTGATACTATTAAAACAGAGTCGTTTAATTGGTCAGCTAAATGTTCCTAAATTAGTTTCAAAAATGCATGTTCACCGCTCGGGTGTGTATCTCTACAGGGTGCCCACGATGGGCCGGCCCACCCTAGGATTTTGGGCCGTCCCAGGCCCCGATTCCCCTCTGTTCTGTTGCGCGCTTCCGATCTCTACTCGTCCCCAGCCGCCTGCCTCGCAGGTGACTTGTCGTCCCCGGATGGCATGACTCTAGGAGGAGACGCCGGACTAACAGGAGATCAGGAGCCGCTCGCCCAACAGCGTCACCGCTGCCCGGGCGTGCCACCGTGCCTACCTTCCCAGTCCGTTCAGGGCTCAGGCGTGCAGCACCCACCAAGCCAACCCGATTTATCCTGAGATATGTCCTCAACACTCAGCAGCCACTCCTCATCACCCATTTTCTAATTGATTCATTACTCATTAGGCAGGACTGTCATTAGGGTTTGTTGTGTGCTCAGTGCTACCTACACTTAATGGTTCAGATGTCTTTCTGTAATCTTTAGTACCTCTAAAGTTCACAGGGTTTTCAAAATTCCGGCCCTCGGAACAGACACTAGTCATTTTGGATTGTTGGTCATAGTGACATTGACCCAGATTACTACTGCAAGCCAGGTTTGTTGACATTTTTCTTGTCTTTCTTACTCATTCGATATAATATCCAATTATTCACATCGATTAGTTGCAAACAATAAGTGCTAGACAAACTTCTTCATTTAGATTTTGGACGGTCTCTTACTGCAGTTACAATTCTACATACTTGTCCTAGTAAGCTCACAAGTAAATGATTGATTCACTACATCTATGATTGCCTTGTCATATTTGTTGTCAATATTCTTTTACGGTGGACCACCCTGTTTCTAAATACTGGAACTGTAGACATGAGTGAATAGTATTTCTCTATGTGATCTCTTCCATCATGTGTGGGCAACGAACACTGCATTGTATAGAAAGAAAGTGTCATTTCAAGCTTTTACATAGGTTTCGATCTTTTACATGGAATACAATCTGCCTACTTGCTTTGTGTCGCACTACCAACACTCCACCCTTGAAGCTAAACATTATGCCACTCATAATTCCTTAGTTTATTTGTTCAAATACGAATTTCATATGATTTTAATGTTCATACTTCAGTTTTGAAATGTGTATCTGCCTGTTATAGAGACATAAGGGGTTTGTATTTCTGTGTGTGGTCTGGTCAGCATGGTTGGGCGTGAACTTTGCATATGCAGGGCTTTATAGGGAGACACTCTTCGAGTTGAATCCGCAATGCATTCCATACATAATCTGACAACTTTTTATGTTTACATGAATCTCAGATTCTGAACAACATCATAATGATTATGATCTTGCACGCATGAAAAGAATAAAGTAGAACAATACCATGGTTGTCAAACTTGGCATTAAGGGGCTGAAATCAAGTCTGGATGCAATGCAATGCAATGCAAATGCTCTCCACCACAGATTCATTCTCAGAATATGATCCTAATAGTGATTCTGAGCTAGAGGGAGACATAAGTCAATGTAGCTCCCTAGTGGAGGAGCCAAAGGAAGATGCCCTATCTTATTCACCCATCAAGGTGCTTGCTCTAACTTTCCAAGGTTACATTGGTCACACATATCTTGCAACTGATGCTTTGCATTGCTTCTACTTTGTTGAACGGCCATTAGCTTAGTCACACATCGTGTATGTGAATACGCCCTGCCTATCCATTTTCAGTACATATTCCATCTGTCATCATACCATATTTATCCATTCAAATGTTGTTCTTGTGTATCAGACATTCAAAAGGAAGAGGGCGATTGCTGATCGTGGAGGAGCACAAGCAAAGTATTTGGAAAAGGTAGTGGCACCTGATAAATCAAATAGCCCATTAGGTGTAGTTGCAATATCACCTGACCCACAAAACACCCCAACTCTAGCAGACTCTAGCCCTACTACGTTGGTCATTTCTGATGCCCCAACTCAGCAGAACCCAACTGCAACAAACAGTATGATTATGCCAGTTGACATAGCACCAGCTCTACGATGCAAAACCCCATTCCAGCAAAGAGTACACCAAATCCAGTTGCTAGATCCCTTTTCGAACCAGAGAGAGCCCCAATTGCAGCAAATAGGACCCCTGCTCCATTTCTTACCAGTTTACAAGACGAAGCTTATGTTGTTGTCAGGAACTTTGTGCGCATCTTTCCTACATGGAAAGATTATACAGCAGACACAGAACAATTTCCAATCTTCCTCCGCAACTTACGCGTAAGTTATGTACTAATGTTATTCATGGTCATTAATGCATATGTTTCTGCTGACAAAAGACACAAGATTTCATTCTTTTAAATAGGCGAGGAGCAAACTAGATTGTGAAGACGAGCAAGGGTTGGTTGCGCTTTTCAAGCACCCGTTGATGAAGTATCGTTCCTACCTGAGGCAAGCGCACTTCAATGGCAAGCCTCTGAATGAAATTTCGGTAAAGTCTCTGGTGCTACATTTATCTGATGATGATTGGAATAATCTTGTTACACATTGGTCTCGGCTGCAGCATAAGGTACTGTCTATGATATCACATCACAATTTGAACTACATTTCTGCATTTGCCTTAATGTCTCACTTGTACAAAAACTGTTAGCAGAAGAACTTTCATTCTCAAGGGACCACAGAATCTCGCAACTATACTGCACACTGCATTGCTCTTGTGAGTACCTCTTGCCCTGTATGACCATACTTACTTTTATAGTTGTTTGATTATGTAGCATCACTGCACATGTTAGCCTCGTAATCGTCCATTTGGTGGACATTATAAGATCCATATGGACTCTTACACAAATTTAGAATCAACCCAATGCTTTTGAAAAGGTTTAGCTCTGCAGTCCTCTTGTAAGGACTGAACGTGGTCTATCAATGTACTTACATTAATAGCTACTCCCTCCGTCCCATAATATAAGAACGTTTTGTACAGTACACCAGTTTTCAAAACACTCTTGTATTATGGGAAGAGGGATTGGTTCATTGTGTAGCATTCTGCATGTTATCTCCCTCGCCCACCATTTACTAAAAAAGATCAGATCTATATTTAATCTTACCAACAAGTAGAATACAAAGACAATAAGTGGAGAAGTGTAGCCCATTGCTCTTGTCAGTACATTTTGTCCTGTAATGCTTGTACTTCCAGGGATTGGTAGTTGATTATGTAGCATCAATCTGCATCTTATCTTCATTATCCTCTATCCCTTCCAGTATTATCATATCTATAATTACTCTCTACAAAATGTAGAGTATAGGCAATGCTTACGTAGAAGATTCTGTGTTGAAATTCTTGAGTTATCCTTCCCTTGACATGGAGAAGGGCATTATAAAGCCGGTGTTAACTGTTAATGTAAGTCAGCCCTTCTAAAGCCTTTATCTTCAACTGCTGTTCAATTTGCTCATACTCCCTATCATTTACTGCTGTTTAGTTTGCTGTTTCTACCAAAATGCATGTTCGCAAGAACCGTAAGTTCTAAGTTTTACTTGTAAAACCAAATTCCTTATTCATGCCATGCACATTACTTAATACTCCCTATATGTATGCCTGTTTTTGTGGATCTATAATCCAGTGTGTGGTGAAGCAGCCCACGTTTGCACCTTGTCATCTCCTATTTTATCTTACTGATGTGGCTGATGATATGAACAACATGCCATGCACATTAACCAAAATAGATACAATGATTTTCTTTTCCCTTCATCTATTCTTGTTATGTTGACATGGTAATCCAGTAGTGTGGTGAAGCTCCCCGCATTATGAACAATGCCAAATTATGCTATTGATATTTTGAACTTACTCTTTATTTTCTAATTTGAAATTGGATGGAATTGACAGCACAGTTATCATCTTTGTTTATACACGTGCAAAACCTGTCATCTCTCTACTTTGTTTCGGGGTGATATGCTTGATGGCATGCACAAGTCTGCTGAAGGCTGTGAGATAAACCCAACATATAATGCAGCAAAGAAAGCAAAATATCTTGAAGATAGCGAGACAACCCCTAAGTCTTGTCTTGATGCAGTGTTCAAGTTACTTGAGACTAGCAGTTAGACAACCTCACAGAATTCGTTGTCTGAATCAGTTCGACTTCTTCTGTCCCAAGTTCTAGCAGAAAGGCATTCTGCAACTCAACTTCGACTTGAAGTCCTATCTCTAAGAAAGATTGTGGAGAACACCAATGAGAACCTCATCGCTAAACACCTACACCTGGAAGCTATGACCGACATGCTAGGCCGGTCTCACAGCCTTGCTCAGCAGCTTGCGCAGCAGTTCCCCCGCAAGGCTAACCTTTCTTGAACTGTCTTGGAAGTGGTCTCGGTTCAGTATTATTTTGTTACGCTGCAATGGTGCCCAGTTTTTGTAATCTGCTTCTTTGTTGCGCTTTATGGTCACTGGTGGCGAACTTCGATGCCCAGTGGATGTAATATACCTTAAATCCTTTATTGTATAGTGTAGGTTTATTCTTAGTTACTATGCCATAATTTCTTTATTGTATAGAGTAGGTTTGTTCTTAATTCCTACTAGTTACTGCCATCATTCGCTATCTGAAAAAAAATCAGATGTAGTCGACCGGGCCGAAACATTCAACTCTAATGGGCCTAGTTTTTAGTGGGCCACAATTGGGTCGGCCTGCGTCTTTCTTGGGCCAGAATGATTGGGGCCTTCACACATTGTGCCAGACCCACAACTTACACCGGCCTATATTTTAGTTGGGCCTTTTGTCGAACCAGCACTTAGTTTGGCCCAGGTAGCGTTGGGCCATTAACAGGCTAAATATTGTACTGGCCTGTTACGGCCCAGATGAAACCACGGGCCTTTAGCGGGCCGAAATGCATGTTGGGCCTCAATTTTTACTAGTCGTCGACGGGCCTTCAGCAGGCTGAAATGTAGACCGGGCCTTTTTGGGCCCGGTTAGCTCATGGGCCGTTACCAGGCCGAAACATATCTCGGGCCTTAGTTGGCCCACTGATAACATGGGCCTTTAAGAGGCCGAAAGCTTAGTGCAGGCATCAACTGGCCAAATTACGCGACGGGCCTTTAACAGGCCCAAAGTCACGTTGGGCTTAACTGTTGCCACCTTTAGCACGGGCCGTTAGTGGGCCCGATGTCTTGTCGGACCATGTATGGCCCATGGGCAGCACGGGCCATTCCCAGGCCGAAAGTCACACCGGGCTGTAATGGGCCCATGTCTACATCGGGCCTCTAACAGGCCGAAAGTCACTAGGCTGTAGTTGGGCCCAAATATTCAGCGAACAATTAACGTCCCAAATCTGGCTTCGGGCCGTAAATGGGCCCAAATATTGGGCGAACAATTAATGGGCCAGATCTGGCTTCAGGCCGTAAATGGGCCCAAATATTGGGCGAACAATTAACGGGCCAGATCTGGCTTCGGGCCGTAAATGGGCCTTAATTAAGCAAGCCGTTGTTGGGCTGGCCCACTAGTACCTGATTAAGTACTACAGGCCTTTGACTAGGTCGGCCTTTTTAACCTATATGGGCCTCTGTTAGGCCCAGCCACGTGTCGACATATCATAGGCATGTCTCCTCCAATGGACGGGCGACATCTGGCCCACTAACGAGCTGACAGGTGTTCCCTCCAGCCAATTAGAATTTTCCATGTGGAAATTTCCCATTGGTCCGGGTTGTTAACGGGTTATCGGATCCACAACTCGACCCGACAGCTTAACGGTGTTCCATTACGGTGGATGCCACGTGTCGGTCACCCTTGAAGAAAGCACTTCTGTGACACGCGATTATCATCATGGAAGTGGACACTTCCGTGATGATAATTTTGGTAATGTCATGGAACACTTCTACGACAGCACAGGTATGACTATCTTGATTCTGTCATAAAATCGTCATGTATGTACATGAATGACAAAAAACGTGACCTACTGTGACAAACACGTATCATCACAGAAGTGTATTTTTTTGTAGTGGATGCTTGATGAGTACAAGACTCCAAGGAAGTTCTGGCCTGAAGCCATTGATACTGCATGCGACATCAACAACCGTGTTTATCTTCACAAGCTTCTGAAGAAGACATCCTATGAACTCCTAACTGGTAAGAAGCCAAATGTCAGTTACTTCAGAGTATTTGGTGCTAGGTGCTGGATCAAGGATCCACATCAAACTTCAAAATTTGCACCGAAAGCACATGAAGATTTTATTCTTGGTTATGGAAAGGATTCGCACTCCTACAGAGTCTTCAACCTCTTTCACTATAAAGTGGTTGAAACTGTGGATGTGCGGTTCGATGAGACTAACGGCTCGTAAAGAGAGCACCTGCCAAATGTGCTAAATGAAGTACCTCCTAGTGAATCAATCAAGCAAATGGGAACTAGAGAGATCATACCTTCTGAGGCTTAGACTGAAGAGGAACTTATCATTTCTGCACCTAATCAACCTGAAGACAATGCTCGGGCCGAAGACAACCCTCCAAATGATGACATTGATCAGCAAGAGTGAAATCTTCGTCCAGTTCATCCTCATGTTGCAAATGAAGTACAGATTGAGAAGATAATAGATAGCATCAATGCACCTGGTCCACTCACTCGTTCAAGAGCAACACAGCTAGCAAATTTCTGTGTGCACTTTGCATTCGTCTCAATCTCTGAACCCAAGAAAGTTGTTGAAGCCTTCATGGAACCTGAATGGATTCAAGCTATGCAAGAAGAGCTTCAATAGTTCGAGTCGAACAATGTGTCGGAATTGGTCAAGCGTCCTGATCCTCCTAAGCACAATATCATTGGCACCAAACGGATATATCGCAACAAGCAAGATGAGCATGGTCAAGTTGTCAGAAACAAGGCTCGTCTCGTTTCTCAAGGATACACTCAAGTTGAAGGGATTGACTTCGATGAAACATTTGCTCCGGTGGCTAGGCTTGAGGCCATTCACATACTGCTAGCCTATGCAAATCATCACAACATCCTTCTGTATCAAATGGATGTGAAGAGTGCCTTTCTCAATGGAAAGATTGAAGAAGAAGTATATGTTGCACAACTTCCTGGCTTTGATGGTCGAAAACATCCTGATATGGTATACAAGCTCAACAAGGCATTGTATGGCCTCAAACAAGCCCCTCGTGCGTGGTATGACACACTCAAAGACTTCCTAAAGAGCAAAGGTTTCAAACCTGGTTCACTAGATCCTACACTCTTCATGAAGACATATGATGGTGAACTGTTTGTGTGCCAAATCTATGTGGATGACTTTATCTTCGGCTGTACTGACAAGAAATACAGTGATGAGTTTGGTCACATGATGCAAGAGCAATATCGGATGTCCATGCTGGGCGAGCTGAAGTTCTTCCTGGGTCTCCAAATCCATCAGCAACGCAACGACATCTTCATATCTCAAGAAAAATACCTCAAAGATTGCCTGAAGAAGTTTGGAATGCAAGACTGCAAAGGATACACGACGCCAATGCCAACCAAAAGTCATCTGAGTCCCTACGCCAATGGTAAAGAGTTTGATCAAAAGTTATACCGCTCCATGATTGGTTCTTTACTTTATTTATGTGTATCTAGGCTAGATATAATGCTTAGTACTGTTTGCATGTGTGCCCGATTCCAAGCGGCACCAAAGGAATCGCATCACTTAGCTGTGAAGCGAGTTCTTCGATATTTGGCTTACACCCCAACACTAGGATTATGGTATCCAAAGGGCTCAGAGTTTGATCTAGTTGGATTCTCAGATGTTGATTATGCTAGTGACAAGGTTGATCGCAAGTCCACATCAGGCACATGTCACTTTCTGGGATGATCACTTGTCTGTTGGTCCTCAAAGAAGCCGAACTGTGTATCTCTCTCCACTGCTGAATCTGAATACATTGCTACTGGATCTTGTTGTGCTCAGCTTCTCTAGATGAAGCAAACTCTCAAGGACTATGGTGTTCACCTGAAGCATGTGCCACTCTACTGCGACAATGAAAGCACCATCAAGATTGCCAACAACCCAGTTCAGCACTCGAAGACAAAGTACATTGAAATTCGTCATCACTTTCTCAGAGATCATGTCATGAAGGAAGATATTGACATCATTCACGTCAACACTGAAGAGCAATTGGCAGATATCTTCACAAAGCCCTTGGATGAGAAAAGGTTTTGCAAGTTGCGGTGTGAGCAAAATATCTTGGAATCCTCAAATGTCTTGTGATTGGACACACATCCTAATACTTATGCATATTGATGACTTAGATGTGCAACACACGAAGTAATGTATATCTTCAATCAATGAAGACATACACTCTAATTGTGAATACATTAATGCAGAACTCAACTTCGGAGCGCCACAATAATTGTGCGTCGTGTCTGGGTCTAATACTTCCTATACGGTGGGTAGCGCCACCACCAAACTTTTGTTTGAAGTGTTTTTCTTGGCGTTACATTTGCAAAGTATTCGCATTTGATTTGTCTTCACCTTTAACTTATGTTCATGATAATCTTCACCTTATTGATTTGGTCTTTGTCGGTGTCAAAACCGGTGGATCTCGGGTAGGGGGTCCCGAACTGTGCGTCTAGGCGGATGGTAACAGGAGACAAGGGACATGATGTTTTTACCCAGGTTCGGGCCCTCTCGATGGAGGTAAAACCCTACTCCTGCTTGATTGATATTGATGATATGGGTAGTACAAGAGTGGATCTACCACGAGATCAAGGAGGCTAAACCCTACAAGCTAGCCTATGGTATGATTGTTGTAATGGTTGTTGTTCTACGGACTAAAACCATCCGGTTTATATAGACACCGGGGAGTGCTAGGGTTACACAGAGTCGGTTACAATGGTAGGAGATCTACATATCCGTATTGCCAAGCTTGCCTTCCACGCCAAGGAAAGTCCCATCCGGACACGGGACGGAGTCTTCAATCTTGTATCTTCACAGTCTTGGAGTCCGGCTGACGATGATAGTCCGGCTGTCCGGACACCCCCTAGTCCAGGACTCCCTCAGTAGCCCCTGAACCAGGCTTCAATGACGATGAGTCTGGCGCGCATATTGTTCGGCATTGCAAGGTGGGTTCCTCCTCCGAATAATTCATAGAAGATTGTGAACACCAGGATAGTGTCCGGCTCTGCAAAATAAATTCCACATTCCATCGTAGAGAGAATAATATGTACACAAGCTCAATCCGCTGACGTATTTTGTAGCATGACGTCACGCCACTACCAAGCCTTTACTGGAATCGTTTTTTATTATACCACCTCAGCGCATTTAGCGAAGCGGTTTCCTTGGCACGTCTTGTCGAAGCAGAGATCGTGTTCCCCTTATTCCGGGATTCCCATCAATATGGACGTGGGTAACCCAACCGTGCCCGTCGCCACGCCCCCTCTATCGAAGGCGAGTCCCGAACGGTCACGGAGAAGGCTATTGGTATTCTCCCTCTTTATAACGGGACCAAGGCTCGTTTCTTTTCTTCAACCCGCAATCGAATCTTCTCCCTGCCCCGAGTTCCAACACCCAGAGTCCCAGATTCGAGCGCTTCGGACCTTCAACAATGTCCGGCTCCGACCTTCAGGGCCGGTGGACGGAGGAGGACGTGCTAAAGCTGCGAGAGGCCAAGTACCTGACCTACGAAATTCTGCATAGGTTGCCCGTCAAAGGGCAAGCCATTCCCACCCCCGAGCCCGGCGAGTATGTCGTGTTTGTGCCCCACCTCCGTCGGGGCTTAGGCTTCCCGATGGATCCTTTTGTGAGAGGGCTCATGTTTTACTACGGGTTGGAATTCCATGACTTGGCTCCGGAGTCCATCCTCCATATTTCTTCATTCATCGTCGTCTGTGAAGCCTTCCTCCGCATCACCCCTCACTTCGGCATGTGGCTGAAGACCTTTAATGTGGAGCCAAAGATGATCGAGGGGCGTCAAGCAGAGTGCGGCGGGGCGGCCGTAAGTAGGAGGGCAGATGCCCCGTGGCCCGAGGGCTCCTTCCAAGAGGAGCTCGGCTTGTGGCAACAGGAGTGGTTCTATATTACCGCTCCCAAGGGCAGCAGGCAGAAGCCGCCGCCCGTATTCCGCTCAGGACCTCCACGACGATTGATGTCGTGGGTCAACCAAGGGCTCAACTGGGGGCCGTCAAAGGACGTGCTCCTATTGCAGGGCCGGATTCGAGACCTCCAAGCGAGGGAGATCGATCTAGTCGTGGTGATGCAGGTCATGCTAATTAGGTGTCTCCTGCCCTGCAAACGCCGTCCTCTCCGGCTATGGGAGTTTAATCTGGAGGGACCACGGATTCTCCAACACTTCATGGGTACGACACCCGTGGAGATGTACAAATTGTTCTTCGGATCACGGGAGGTCTGTCCGGAATTGACCGAGGACGCCGGCCTAAGCTGCAATCGCCCGGATACTCAAGTAAGTAGCTCTGTGTTCGGACATACCGTTTGTTTGCCTTTCTACAATTCGCCTTTTAACCCGTTGTCCTTTAACAGGAGTGGATAGCGCAAGCAAAGCTAATACGGTGTCCGGCCCCCCTCCCAGAGATCGCACCGTATCCCATGCTGGTCAAGATGCTGGAGGTTGCACCTTCAGAAGAAGGCGAAGGGGAAAATAGAGGAGCTACCGCCTCGCCCAAGGAGGCTCTTGAAAAAGGGGGGATTGAGAATCCCTCCCTCCCAGGGGAGAAGAGGACCGCCTCCGAAGACCCGGAGGCCAAAGCCCCTAAGCGGGGGAAGAAATCTTCACCAGAGGGTCCTGCGTCAGGGGAGGCCCCGGCCGCACAGTCTTCCCTAAAGAATCAGCCCTCCAGCGAGCCATAAGTAGAAAAAAGGGAGTTTGGTAATAAGAGACATCCCTATTTGTGCTTCTGAGGATAACTAAAGTTTTTACCTTGTAGTTCGTATCTCCGACCTTCTCAGATGAGCTCGTCTTCGGGGGACCTTCGCCCGGAGATGGTGGAGAGCGAGACGCCTCCGTCCGCTGCGCCGTCGGATAGGGCGGACGAGCCTGGAGTGTCATCACGGAGGGTATCCCTGAGCCCGGCAGAGCCGAAGAGTTCGGCGCCGACTAGTGTTCGGCCGGGGGAGCTGAAGGATCTGCTTGAGAGGGCGTCCATCTCAGAAGATCACCATGCATTGATGAGTATGGTGATCGGAAGGATTTCGTCCGCCGAAAGCGGATTGCGTAATGCCGTCAAGAGTTTGCTGGCGGGGTTTGAGGTACGTAAAAATGACAAACCTTTTTGACAGTTTTGCACATAAAGTGCGCCCTGTATAGATAGTAGCCCCTGAGACTCGGTAGGTTGTCGAAAGCGACAGTGTGCCGAGGATCAAAATCGCAGGTATGAACTTTCGCCTTTCCTATGCAGGTGGCGGATAGTCCGGGGCCAGCCGGACTGATAGAGTTGCTGAACTAAAGCGGCAACTCGACGTTGCGGATGCGGACATCCCGCTAGTCAACAAGCGACTTGATGAGTCGCAAGGTAAGTTTTTTTTTCTCCGTGGTCACCTAGTAAGGGAGCCGAAGCCCACCTCTTACAATATGTGTGCTTGACGCAGATGGTTTCGCTGCTGTGGAGCCTTCGGGCAGAACTTGCTCAAGCCAAGGAGCAAGCCAGAAGGAGTGATGCGGCTGCCTCGAGGGCGGCCGAGGAGTTAAAAGCCGAAAGGGCTGCACACTGCCGAAGCAGGGAGGAGATGGCCGAAATTGCCGTGAAGTTAAAAGATGCTACCGACCGCAAGGAGGTTCTTGAAAAGGAGCGCCTAGCAGAGCGACAAGACCTGGGAAAGGCCACCGCCGAAGCCAAGGATGCCCGTTCTGCAATGCAGGCTATAAAGGAGGAGCTGCGCCAGGCCGGAGATATTGTGGCTGGCAAGCCCTTTCTGCTGTGCCGAAATTTTACAGATCCAAAGTATGCTCAGCTTGGCCAGCTGTGGGGTCCGGAGGATCCTTATATGGACCTAGCAGCGAGTGCGGCGGATGCCGTTGTGCACTTCCGAAGCCAGAAGGATCACAAGACGGAAGAGCTGTTTTGGTCTCAATTCCATAGTCCGGAGCATTCACTTCCGCTGACCGACCGGTTGGCCGAGTGGGCTAAGTTGAATAGGTTGTCCGGGCTTGCCATGACGGATATCGTGACTCATGTCTGGCCGGATAGGCCCAAGCCGAAGAGCTATTTTGGCTTATTGCAGCAATTTCTTGGGGCGGTGCCGCATATCAAGGCGATGAAGCGGTCGGCCTGCATAGAGGGTGCACGGATGGCCCTCGCCCGTGTGAAGACACATTGGACAGAGATGGATGCCACCGCTGTTGCGACCCAGGGTTCGGACGAGAGCCGGTTACCCGCCGAGCACTATTTTGGGGAAGTTCTGCGTGGTGCTCGTGTAATAGAGTCGCAGTGCTCAAAAAATGTCACGTTCAAATGAACATTTTATTTTGTAAAACGATGTTTATGATGTAGGCACTTTTTGTACTTGTGCGTTCAAGTATTGAAATATCTCCTGTGCGGCCGTTTATGTATACGTGTGTATAACCTGAAAGATGGCAGTCGTCGGCTTCAGCCCCCACGCACAAGGTGCGGGGGTGTTCACAAAAATAGCACATTTTCACACTTAATCCGACGTCTCGGTCCTGTGAAGGAGGTGGTAGCATAGCAAACGAGGCAACCGGACTATAATGCTTTATCACTTTCACTTAGCCATGGGAGTTCGAGGGTGGGTCTACGATATAGCCCCTGGGGGCACCGCGCTCTCCGAATTCGGGGCGCGTATGTACCTGACCGGGAAACGGTCCTTCATCAAAGCGGAGGAATTCTAAACATTCCGGTGGTCGATAGAGTGGTTGACCAGTCTCTCGCTGTATCATGACAGTCAGTTTTCGGCTTTCTCTACTGAGGTGCTCACCCAGCCGAACTGGGGCACAATCACAGTAGTTCTCCTGGTGCCGCGTTAGCCGATGATACGGAATGTAAGGCAGCAAAACACAGGAGCCGGGCAAACCCAACATTTGACCAAAGACATGATTCGGAGCTGATGCATATAAGGCCTAACTCGAGACGCCGAACACTCCCTAAGGTGTTCGGTCTTTATAATAACGGGCAGAACAATGCCCTAAGCCCCTAGTGTCCAGGTACGGGCAAGGTCCTCTAACGCGGCCGATGCCAAAACGTCAGTCTCCTCTCTGGTTGTAATGAGAAACCAGGGGATTATAGCAACAAGAGACAGTAAAAAAGGTTTACGCAGGGTCTTAATCTGAAAAGAATCCTTGCAACGGGTCCCTACTGCACGTCTGCGCCTGTGTCTCCGTTGTGCCGTATCCTGGACGGGTGTGCACGTTGTTCATCTGTAAAAAGAGAGGAACTTAGTTTGAAAGGAAATCGTGCGAAAAGTGCATTTAAAAATTGAAATATTAATGAATGAATAAAGCTGAGCCTATATTAGCTCATTATAGCTTATACGCACAGCCCCTTGTGGAGGGGTGTGCGGCTAGGGAGCCCCTAGCTTATTTATGCCGGACTTGTCTAGCCGTGTCTGGGGTCTTTGAACGACCTTTTAATGAAATGATGCCACGTGGACCGGGCATTTTAAGTGTAAGAGATGCGTAATGTGGTATTGCGTTAAAGCGGACAAAAGCTTCACGTCCCAATAGTGCTTGACAGCTACTTTTGAATGGGGTGACATGAAAGATTAGCTTTTTGTGTCGGAAGTTGTCGGGTGACCCGAACACAACTTCTAGTAGTAAGGAGCCCGTGCACTTGGCGTAAGGGCCTGGCGTCACTCCCTTGAAGGAAGTGCGGCTATTTCGAATTTTAGTAAGGTCTATCCCCATCTTGCGGATTGTGTCCGGATATAGCAGGTTTAAATCGCTATTGCCGTCCATCAGGACTTGTGTAAATTGTAGTCCGTCGATTATAGGATCCAATATCAGAGCAGTCCATCCTGCGTTTCGAATACTTCTGGAATAATCCAGGTGGTCGAAAGTGATTGGTTTTGACATCCAATCTCGAGGTTCCGCTGGGGTGGACCGTGCGACACCTACCTTAGCGGGTGCCGCGTTGTTTTTCCGTACTATCACATGAAGTGAGTTTACTGTTTTGACTTCTTGTGGGAAAGTATTTTGCTTTCCGGTGTTCTGCTGGTGGGGTTCGTCATCATCTTCGCTTAGCGCATCGAGCCCCTTGTGTTCGGCGTTGAGTCGGCCGGACTGTTTGAAAACCCAACAATCTCGGTGGGTGTGGTTTGCAGGCCTTCCGGACGTACTATGGATTTGACATATCCGATCCAAAATTTTGTTTAAGTTGGATAGCTCATCACTGTTATCCTTAAGAGGCAGTGTTTTATTGTTTGGCCGCGAGCTTTTGAATCCGGTGTTGACCGCCATGTTCTTTGGGCTTTTTTCTTTATTTCGGCACTGATCCTTTCTGCGCCGTGATTTTCCGTTTCCATCTCTGATCTTGGAGGTACTGGGGTCGCTGGTGCTGCATCTTGCTAGCCAGCTGTCTTCCCCCGCACAAAAGCGGGTCATGAGGCTTGTTAGCGCGGCCATTGTTCTCGGCTTCTCTTGGCCGAGGTGTCTGGCGAGCCATTCATCTCGGACGTTATGTTTAAAAGCTGCTAAGGCTTCGGCGTCCGGACAGTCGACTATTTGGTTATTTTTGGTAAGGAGCCTGTTCCAGAATTTGCGCGCTGACTCTCCGGGTTGTTGAGTTATGTGACTTAAATCGTCTGCATCCGGAGGGCGGACATAAGTCCCTTGGAAATTTGCTCTAAACGCGTCCTCGAGCTCTTCCCAACTTCCAATAGTATTTTCTGGGAGGCTTTTGAGCCAATGTCGAGCTGGCCCTTTGAGCTTGAGGGGTAGATATTTTATGGCGTGGAGATCATCTCCTCTAGCCATGTGTATGTGGAGGATGTAATCCTCTATCCAGACTCCAGGGTCTGTTGTTCCGTCGTATGCCTCTATGTTTAAAGGTTTGAACCCCGCTGGAAATTCATGATCCAGCACCTCATCGGTGAAACATAGTGGGTGTGCGGCGCCCCTGTATTTGGGTGTGCCATTGTCTTCAAACACTTGGCGTGTTGTGTTGCTTCCTGGGGCCCTCTTTTTTGGCCCGTAAATGGACCTGACCGGGCCATCTGTTTTCCGAGGATCATGAGTCGGCTTGTGTGCGGCGCCGCTTGTCGCTTTTGGCCTATCATCTAGCCGTCTATCCGGCCAGGCGGCCTCTTTGTTTTTTGACTGTGTGGGCTCTATGGCTTCCTCGTCAAATTCTGGCAGCAGCTTGCGCTTCGGGTAGCTCTTTGTTTGGTGGCCATTGCCATATTTGTCTGCGGTCTTGAGTACTTTGCTCCATCTCATTCTGAGTATGTCTTCCGCTGTTTTGAGCTTCCTCTTTTCCTTCTTCAGGCTTCTTGCAGTGGCGAGAAGTCTTTTGTGAGTGTCCTTATGCTCCGGTGGTGTGTCCGGCGTGAGATCGTCTGGACTGTTGTTTTCGCCGGGCATAGATTGATTATCCGATTCATCCTGTTTGGATGGTTGCTTGGTTGCATGTTCGTCGCCCACTGATTTGCCCTGCTCTATTGCTGGGTCCTTAGGAGTGATATTGTTGTCGAGG
This sequence comes from Triticum timopheevii, assembly GCA_963921465.1. Classification (NCBI taxonomy): domain Eukaryota; kingdom Viridiplantae; phylum Streptophyta; class Magnoliopsida; order Poales; family Poaceae; genus Triticum; species Triticum timopheevii. The sequence continues at coordinate 79,976,427 of OY997272.1, read as the reverse complement.
CGGGACTTAGGGCGGCGCCTACGTCACCGTTTTGGTTGTTTTTCGGCAGAATTATCCTTTGCCGCTTCCCGTTGTTCCTCGTTATCACTTCCTTTTGGGGTGTCCACCATATATACACCATGGGTTGGGGTGGCCTTCCAGTGCTCGGTGAGCGCTGGTTCTTGATCGTCTCCGGCATCGCCGTCGGTGTCAAAACCGGCGGATCTCGGGTAGGGGTCCCGAACTGTGCGTCTAGGCGGATGGTAACAGGAGACGAGGGACACGATGTTTTACCCAGGTTCGGGCCCTCTCGATTGAGGTAAAACCCTACGTCCTGCTTGATTAATATTGATGATATGGGTAGTAGAAGAGTGGATCTACCACGAGATCAAGGAGGCTAAGCCCTAAAGCTAGCCTATGGTATGATTGTTGTAATGTATGTTGTGTCCTACGGACTAAAGCCCTCCGGTTTATATAGACACCTGAGGAGGCTAGGGTTACACAGAGTCGGTTACAATGGTAGGAGATCTACATATCCGTATCGCCAATCTTGCCTTCCACGCCAAGGAAAGTCCCATCCGGACACGGGACGGAGTCTTCAATCTTGTATCTTCGTAGTCTTGGAGTCCGGCGGACGATGATAGTCCGGTTGTCCGGACACCCCCTAGTCCAGGACTCCCTCGGTAGCCCCTGAACCAGGCTTCAGTGACGATAAGTCCGGCGCGCATAATGTTCGGCATTGCAAGGCGGGTTCCTCCCTTGAATAATCCAGAGAAGATCATGAACACCAGGATAGTGTCCGGCTCTGCAAAATAAATTCCACATTCCACCGTAGAGAGAATAAAATGTACACCAATCCAATCTGCTGACGTATTATGCGGCGTGACATCAAACCGCTACCAAGCCTTTGTTTGAATCATTTTTTATTATACCACCTCAGCACGTTTAGCGAAGCAGTTTCCTTGGCACGTCTTGTCGAAGCAGAGATCGTGTTCCCCTTATTCCGGGATTCTCATCAATACGGACGTGGGTAACCCAACCGCGCCATTGATGGTGGCGCTTGGGAGATAAGCGAGTTTTACCAGGCCGGTGGGGGACGCATAGTTTTCGTCCGCCTATATATAAGGGGTAAGGATTTACCTTCTCACCTACGCCTTCTTCCTCCTTTTCTTATCCATCTACGCGCACTCAAGCTCCAATGCCCAAGCTCGCGCATCTCGCCCCGACCTTCTCCGAGTATGTCCGGAGCGGGGGGCAAATGGTTGGCCTCCACCGTTAAGGAGGAGCACATCACCAAGCTGCGCAGCACCGGATACCTTTCCGGCGATATCGCGCATCGGCTGCCCGACGAGGGGAAGCTTATCCCTACCCCTGGGCCTCATGAGAGGGTCGTCTTCCTTCCCCACTTCCTCCACGGACTGGGCTTTCCACTCCACCCATTCGTCCGGGGGCTCATGTTTTACTACGGCCTGGATTTCCACGATCTGGCGCCGAACTTCATCCTCAACATCTCGGTGTTTATCGTCGTGTGCGAGGCCTTCCTCTGCATCCGGCCCCACTTCGGCCTGTGGCTCAAGACCTTCAACGTCAAGCCGAAGGTTGTGAAGGGCACGCAAGTGGAATGCGGAGGCGCCATGTTGGGTAAGTTGCCCAACGTCCTTTGGCTCGAAGGGGCCTTCGTGGACTACGTCAAGGGGTGGCAATCGGGGTGGTTCTACATCACTGAGCCGCGCAAGCCCACATGGGCGGCGGCCCCCGAGTTTAGATCTGGCATCCCCACGCAGCTCACCTCCTGGAAACAGAAGGGCTTGCTGTGGGGCAATCCGAAGGAGCTGACGGGACTCCGAGCCTGCATCCAGAAACTGGTGAGCAATAAGCTCAGGCTCGTTGACGTGGTCCAAGTCATGCTCATCCGCCGGATTCTCCCATGCCAAGAACGGGCGTTCAATCTGTGGGAGTTCAATCTGGAACAGCACCAGGCGCTAAGCGGGCTCTTCGATACGACATACGAAGGCGCCTGGAGGGTGCTGTTTAAGGGCGCCGAAGCCCCTGCATCCGCGACGGAAGATCGCTGATTTCGCTCGCAGCATCCGGCTGACGAGGTAAGTGATTCAACCCCGTTACGGGACACTTGTGGTAATTAAACTAATTCTAAGAGGGTTTCAATCTCTCTTTTCCTTTGACAGGAATGGATGGAGAAGGCCAAGCAGCTCATCAGCCCGGCTCCCATGCCAGAAGACCCAGTTGACGCCCGTTTAGCAGGGCTGCTGGTTCTGGCACCGCACGTGGTGCCGGAGAAGAAGGCCAAGAAGGTGGCCGCGGGGACTCGAAAGAGTTCCCGTAATCAGGCGTCCGACGACGAGGCGGACTCCTCCCCCGAAGACGAGGAGGAGGAAGAGGATTCTCTCCCGGAGGAGGGAGAGAAGAAGAGGAAGGATTCCCCGATAGAGGAGGCCGAAGGGTCCAAGAGGGGGAGATCTATTCCCCCGGACAGTTTCGCCAACACCATCGTTGGCGAGGAGGAGTGGCCTTCAAGGGCCAGGCGTCCGGCAAGATCGTAAGTATCCGGATCCCTGATATGCAATTTCTTTCATGTCGCGTAATGTCCTTCTAATGCCGCATTCTGTCTGTAGTCCGGCCGATGACGATCTCCCCGCTTCATCGAGCGGGTCGTTGGCCCCGTCGGATGTGGATTCACTTCCGACTGCCTCTACCCCCCGCGCCGACGAGGACACCGAGGTGGCATCCCAGAGAGGGACCTATCAGGAGGAGGCTCCAGAGGCGCCGTCAGGCAGCCTCCCGGACTTTGCGCCGGACTCTACGTCGGAACCCGTAGTGGTTCCAGAGTCCGGCTGGCGGCCCCCTCGAAAGAAGGGCAAGACCGTGACACCGGCGGCCTCCGTCCAACCGGAGGCGCCGGATAACTTGTTGGAGGCACTTAAAGGTGCTTCCATCGAGGAAGAACACCGCACCATCATGAGTGCGGTGATTCAGAAGGTTCAGCTCGCCAAGAGCGGGCTGACAGAAGCCTGCAGCAGCCTTCTAACAGGCTTTGAAGTAAGAAGTTAAAATTATGTAATGTAATACCGCATAGACAGTAGCCCCTGATGCTTAGTTCGGTGTTCGGAAAGAAAAGCCGGACTATGGATCTAACAAGATATACACAGGGTTGCTTAAAATATGTCAATATGGGTTTGCAGGCTGCGCTGCTGACCTCTACCGCACTGACTGCGGAGGTCAGTGTGCTGAAGCAGGATCTCGAGCGGTCCAAGCAGGAGCTCGGCCATGCCAAGAAGCAGCTCGAGGACAAAGAAGGTGAGTAACACCACTTTGAATAGTTACCTTACAGAAAAGGATTTTTGTTGCAATAAAATTAACAAGGATAATATGGGTATTGCAGGGGCCACGAACGAGGTGGCAGCCCTGAAGGAGGCTGTGTCCGCGGCCGAATGTAGTGCGGCCGCGAAACGGGCAGAGCGAGAAAAGCAGGAGGCACGGGTGGCGGAAGTATGGCAAGAGCTCCAGGCTCTCATGGAAAAGCATGAGAGTTTGGAGCGTGACTCCAAGACTCGAGAGTCCGAGCTTGCCTCGGCTCTCGAAAGTGCCAAGTCCGCCAAGGCCGAGGCCCGTAAGGTCTTGTCGGTGTCAAAACCGGCGGATCTCGGGTAGGGGGTCCCGAACTGTGCGTCTAGGCGGATGGTAACAGGAGACGAGGGACACGATCTTTTTAACCAGGTTCGGGCCCTCTTGATGGAGGTAAAACCCTACGTCCTGCTTGATTAATATTGATGATGTGGGTAGTACAAGAGTGGATCTACCACGAGATCAAGGAGGCTAAACCCTAGAAGCTAGCCTATGGTATGATTGTTGTAATGTATGTTGTCCTACGGACTAAAACCCTCCGGTTTATATAGACACGGAGGAGGCTAGGGTTACACAGAGTCGGTTACAATGGTAGGAGATCTACATATCCGTATTGCCAAGCTTGCCTTCCACGCCAAGGAAAGTCCCATCCGGACACGGGACGGAGTCTTCAATCTTGTATCTTCGTAGTCTTGGAGTCCGGCGGATATTGATAGTCCGGCTGTCCGGACACCCCCTAGTCCAGAACTCCCTCAGTAGCCCCCGAACCAAGCTTCAATGACGATAAGTCCAGCGTGTTTATAGTCTTCGGCGTTGCAAGGCGGGTTCTCCCTTCAAATTCCACGTACCTGCCGAATAGTGTCCGGCTTCATCTTGAATACTGTGTTTCTTGGCATCTACACCAAATAATGGCCCTCTTCCACGCGTCGCACGAATGCAAAAAGCCAGGGTGTCTTTTGCATTTCACCCCCTAATTGTGCAAGTCGCCCGCCTATAAAAGAGGCAAGAATCCAGATCCAAACCACACCGTATTCCTCCCGCGAATACTCCATCGAAGCGCCTTTGACCTAGAAATCCATTCCACCATGGAACGTCAATGCGGCTCTTCTTCACGCGCTCCCAGCCCACCGCCAGGGAATTGGAGGAGGTGCTCTATTTCGCACAACGAGCTAGTGAAGCTCCAAACGGGGGGATTCCTCCCTCCGGCCTTCATGGTCCCAGTCCAGGCCGGACTGGTTACTTATCAAGGTGGGAGACAGGCGGAGGACACTCCAAGCCCCAATAAGGGGGAGCGAGTATGTTTTGTCCCTTATCTGATAAGGGGACTCGGATTCCCAATACATCCGTTCCTCCGCGGGCTCCTGAAGTTCTACGGACTCCAGCTTCACCACCTCACGCCCGCCTCTGTCCTGCATATCGCGGGCTACGTAGCTCTTTGGGAGCTATTCCTGGGCATCGAGCCCCATTTTGCATTGTGGAAGAGGCTGTTTTGCCTCGTACCCCGTTCTCACCAGGGGTCCATATATCAAGTGGGCGGCGCCGAAATATGGCGCATCGCCGGGGCCGGATACCTATCCGGTACTCCCAAGAAGGCGTCCGAAGACTGGCCCTCGGAGTGGTTTTATATAGGAGATGCTCCGCTGCCAGACCCAGTTCGGATCGGCCTCCCGGAGTTTAGTGCTGCTCCCTTGAAGAAACGCCTCAGCTGGCGCCCGAGGAGCCCCCGATTGGAGGAAGACAAGAGCGTCCATTACTTGATGGGCTGGATAAGATTAATGGCTCATTCCGGCTTGACCATGATCAGAGTCATGGCGACATGCATCAAGCGAGGGGTACAGCCACTGCAATACAGAGGCCACCCCATGTGGGATTTCAACGGGGAAGACGATGCTACCCGGCACGGCCGCAAAGGGTCGGATTCGACCGAGGATCTGGAGAAGATCCTGTCCAGCCTGTACAAGGGGGAGAAGGAGGACTTCCTTCGAATGAACCCTTTGAATGGGTTTTCCATGATCAACCCCAGAGGATGGGTAAGTGAACACCTTGAAGGGCTCAACCCATGCTTTCGAAGCTTAAGCTTCTTACATTATGTCTTCGGCGCAGGATCTACACCGGACTGTGGAGGACATGGTGAGTCCTGCTCCGCAACCCGAGGATCCAGAAGGATCCCTGGATCCGGCCTCCGAAGAGGACCCGGACATCGAGGTGGAGCTGATCGACGGGGTGTATCACCAGCTCAGCATAGACAATGCTTTGGTCGCCATTACGGCGGACTACCCTGGGCTAAGTCCGGCTTCCCAGGTGACCGCGACCGAAGTCCGGACACCATTATCTCATCCCTGCCCATTTCTGACCTTCGCGAACGATGGTATTTTGTAGGAAGCGCCTTTACGGCAGGAAGCCGAGCCCGCGGCGGCTAACCAACAGAGGTTAGTCCGAACCAGCAGGCGGAAAAGGAGCGCAGTGCGGGCGGAAACGTCGCCGCAAAGGTATAGCTCGTATTTGAATTTTCAAAGCAACGTTCTAAGGAAACGTCTGAGTGCTCATGATCTTTGTAGGAGAAAAAGCGCTCGCCGGACTGCGAGCGCAGGAATTGCCGATCCGACCAACACCGGCCAGGCTCCAGCGCCCGGCCTAGAGGGGGAGGCAAGCGCAAGACGCGAGCTGGATCCTTCTCCAACGGAGGATACCGACAGATTGTCCGCCACCAAGTCTGAGGTGGAGAGCGCTATGAACCATAGGCGCCGCCGGACAATATTTCGTGAAGCATGCTTTTCCCCTGAGGCATTGGATGCCTTTAACGCAGGGGACGCGCATCTCCGTGCCGCTCAAAATGGTTTTACCAGAGCCACGGAGCAGTATGTGAAAGACATACGGGTAAGGGAATTTTAACGGTTGTATATACCAGTAGCCCCCGAGACTTAAAGTAGTTATGCTAACTGATTTAAGGATCATTTGAAATTGCAGGCGAGAAGAACGCCCAGCTATCTCGAGAGCTGCAAGATTGCAAGGCCCAACTTGAGGCCGCACCTGCTGCCGCAGGAGGAGACGGAAAAACCCCTCCTGGTAACACATTTTTATTAATAAATATAAGCGCTGTGCGGCATGCGCGCGAGTCTAATAATGACATTGCAGGTTCCGCCGGACAAGATCCAGACAGGCAAGCATTGCTACGCCAGCTAAAGGCCGGCGAGAGTGTGCTGAATCGGGTTCAGCAGGAAAGGAACAAGCTCCAGGATGCCAACACCAAGCTCGGAGAAGAGCTGAAAGGCGCTCAGGCCGAGCTGTCCGGCTCCGTTAAGGAGAATCAGTGGCTTCGTCGCGGCATTTATAGTAAGTGCTTGAGCGAACTTTTTTGAAAAGAAGAGTTCGGCGAGGAAGTAATTTGACATGATATGTCTTGTAGGTATACTCATGGGTCATCCTGTAGAGGAGATGCCCATATCAACGGGTGATCAACTTCCCGAACTATTGTAGCTACTCGAACGAGTTCGGCAGGCAATGAGCGGCGTCGTTCAGGCTTTATGGCCATCCCTTACCCTACCCGAGGGCCTCGGGGAGCTTGCGGAGAAGCTGCAGGGAGTGCGGCAGCGCTTCCGTTTATGGAAGATTTCGGCTTGCCGTCAATGTGCCAGGGAGGCTTGGGCCATGGTGAAGATGCGGTACAAGAAGGCAGATCCCAACCACATGGCCGAAGTTGGACCGGTGGGGCCCGACGGGAAGGAGATCCCTGTGAGTTTAGTATACAGCCAAGTAGAGTTGGCTGCCAAATTTTCCAAACGGGACTGTAAACAAGACAGCCTGTTAGACGGGATTGAGGAGGAATACAATCAATAAATTTGACAATGTATGTTATCCTTTAAAGTGACATGTGAAATGCCTTCTAGCCGGATTGTAGATCGTTTGTCTTTGCCGACCTTTTTGCTTCGACGTCGGGACCCTAGAGTCCGGAGTGTGTCCGAATACCTTTTTGGTTAAGAAACAACCGTGGTATGCATGGAGACCAGGCGTAGGGGTCATTAGTGATTTATCAGACAACTGCCCAACTAGTTATGGTATATTACATGGTTAGTAAGAAACATCTTCTAGGGAGAATAGTTCCGTTAAGGGTTCCTTTCCCTGGGAGGCATGCCCTAAAGTGCATGTCCGGACTGCAAAGAAAGCAGTAAAACATCTGGGGGCAAATAGATAAATAGGTAAAAAGTCATCTTTTAAGTCACCGACCGAATATTCCCTTAAGAACGCTAGCTTTCAGCTTCACCCAGTCTGAGGTACACATCCGGCTGACCCGGCAGTAACAATCGCAGAGGTGCTCCCTTTACCTCCTAGCCGAACAATCGGGAACGTAGGGGTAAGCACAGGAACCAGGCAACCCAGCTTGGCCAAAACTTAAGTCATATCGATGCATATAATGGCGAGTAAAAGGTACATGTGGAAGCTTGACACATGTGTTGGGTATGAAACCCGTATAATTAAGCTTCTGTAAAAGAAGCCCCCAGGAATAATGAGTGCGGATGGAACATCATGCTTATGCAAAAAAATGCGAAAATAGGCCCGTAAGGGCTTTTAAATAAAAAGGCATAAACAGAGAAATGAAAGACAGCCGAAGTGTAAAAGTTTGGACTAGGGAAGGGGACGAACTCTTAGTCCGGCGCTAGGCATAGAATCGTCTGAGGCAGGCTGCGTTCCATGGGTTCGGCTCGAGTCGGTTATCTGACGCATTTCATAGATGGTATGCTCCGCCGGTCAGGACTTGATCGATAATGAAGGGACCCTCCCATTTGGGCTTGAGCTTGTCCTTTTTCTTGTCCGGCAGGCGTAGAACTAGTTCGCCAACGTTGTAAGTCTTGGCCCGTACTTTCCTGCTTTGATATCTTCGGGCCTGCTGCTGATAAAATGCGGAACGAGCCTTCACGCCGTCACGTTCTTCCTCCAGTGTGTCCAAGCTGTCCTGCCGATCAAGCTCGGCCTCTCTTTCCTCATACATGCGCACTCGAGGTGAGTCATGAATAATGTCACAGGGCAAGACTGCCTCTGCGCCGTATACCATAAAAAATGGTGTGAATCCGGTAGTACGGTTAGGCGTTGTCCGCAGCCCCCAGAGTACGGAGTCGAGCTCCTCGACCCATTGTGTGTCGGATTTAGTAAGTGACCTCACTAATCTGGGTTTAATGCCGCTCATGATTAGACCATTTGCTCTTTCCACTTGACCGTTTGTTTGAGGGTGATAAACTGAAGCATAGTCGAGCTTGATGCCCATATTTTTGCACCATGACTTAACCTCGTTGGCTGTGAAGTTCGTGCCGTTGTCGGTGATGATGCTGTGGGGGACTCCATAACGGTGTACTACCCCTGATATAAAGTCTATCACTGGTCCGGACTCTGCCGTTTTGACCGGTTTGGCCTCTATCCATTTGGTGAATTTATCCACCACGACCAATAGGTACCTTTTCTTGTGGGTTCCCCCTTTAAGGGGTCCAACCATGTCAAGCCCTCAGACCGCGAACGGCCAGGTAATGGGTATGGTTTTGTGGGCGGTGGGTGGCATATGGCTCTGATTAGCAAAGAGCTGACAACCAACGCATCGCTGGACCAAGTCCTGCGCGTCAGCCCGGGCCGTCGGCTAATAAAATCCTGTACGGAATGCCTTTCCTACAAGGGCCCGGGCTGCTGCGTGGTGTCCGCCTAGTCCGGCATGAATTTCAGCCAGGAGGTTTCGCCCTTCTTCTTCGGAGATACACCTTTGAAGGAATCCGGTGGTACTTTTCTTATAAAGTTCTCCCTCATGGACCTTGTAGGCCTTCGATCGCCGGACTATGCAGCGGGCCTCATTTTGGTCTTCGGGAAGTTCCTGCCTAAGTAAGTAGGCTAGAAAAGGTTCTGTCCATGCGGCGATTACTGCCATTATGACGTGGGCGGAGGGTGTTATGTCATTTGCTGAATCACCGGTTGGCGCGGTTTTCTCCGGTTTGTCACTACCGGGCTCCTCTTCCCATAGTACGGATGGCTTGAAGAGCCGTTCCAGGAAGATATTAGGAGGGACGGCATCACGTTTCGCACCGATGCGTGCCAGTACGTCGGCCGCCTGGTTATTATCTCGAGCTATGTGATGGAATTCCAGTCCTTCAAACCGGGCTGACATTTTAGGACAGTGTTGCGATATGCTGCCATTTTCGGATCCTTGGCGTCAAAGTCTCCATTTATTTGGGATATTTCAAGCTTTGAATCCCCGCACACCTCTAGGCGTTGAATGCCCATGGAGACTGCCATCCGGAGACCATGTAAAAGGGCCTCGTATTCGGCTGCATTGTTGGAGTCCGTGTACATTATTTGAAGTACATACTGGACTGTATCTCCGGTTGGGGACGTCAGTACGACGCCAGCCCCTAGTCCGGCCAACATTTTGGAGCCGTCGAAATGCATAGTCCAGTTGGAGTATGCGCCGTACTCTTTAGGGAGTTCGGCTTCGGTCCATTCGGCGACGAAGTCAGCCAAAACTTGTGACTTTATAGCTCGTCGAGGTTTGTAAGTTATGTCGAATGGGAGGAGCTCAATGGCCCATTTTGCAATCCTGCCCGTTGTGTCGCGGTTATTTATAATGTCAATGAGTGGTACCTCAGAGGCCACTGTTATCGAACACTCTTGGAAGTAGTGTTGGAGCTTTCGGGACGCCATGAACACCGCATATGCTATCTTCTGATAGTGCGGGTAACGGGATTTGCAGGGGGTTAACACAGTGGATACATAATACACTGGTTTTTGAAGAGGGAATTTATGCCCTTCTGTCACTCGTTCGACGACGAGGACCGCGCTTACAACTTGATGCGTTGCCGCGATGTATAACAACATTGGTTCGCCCAAAGTGGGCGCAGCCAGGACCGGATTTGTTGCCAATATGGCCTTTATTTCTTCGAGTCCAGCAGTGGCGGCATCCGTCCACTCGAAGTGTTCGGTGCGCCTGAGGAGGCGATAGAGGGGCAGTGCCTTTTCTCCTAAACGGGAGATAAAGCGGCTTAGGGCTGCCACGCAACCTGTTAATTTTTGTATTTGTTTGAGGTCTTTTGGAATATCCAACTGTGACAGGGCTCGGATTTTAGCCGGATTTGCTTCAATTCCTCTATCGGATACGATGAAGCCCAGCAGCTTTCCGGCTGGTACGCCGAAAACGCATTTTTCCGGATTCAGCTTGATGTCATATGCTCTGAGGTTGTCGAATGTGAGCCTCAAATCGTCTACTAAAGTTTCGACGTGTTTTGTTTTGACGACTACGTCGTCGACGTATGCCTCGACTGTTTTGCCGATCTGGGTGGCCAGACATGTTTGACTCATGCGCTGATATGTTGCGCCGGCGTTTTTGAGTCCGAAGGGCATCGTGTTGAAGCAGAATGGTCCATATGGAGTGATAAATGCCATTGCGGCTTGGTCTGCTTCCGCCATCTTGATTTGATGATAGCCAGAGTATGCGTCCAGGAAGCACAACGAATCGTGCCCTGCTGTAGCATCGATAATTTGATCGATGCGAGGGAGAGGGAAGGGATCCATTGGGCAAGCCTTATTGAGGTCTTTAAAATCGACACAGAGGCGCCAGGATTTATCCTTCTTTGGTACCATCACCAAATTTGCTAGCCAGTCCGGATGTTTGATATCTCTAATGAATCCGGCTTCCAATAGTTTGGCTAGCTCTTCTCCCATTGCCTGTCTTTTGGGCTCGGAAAATCGTCAAAGAGCCTGTTTGACTGGCTTGAATCCTTTTAGGATGTTTAGGCTGTGTTCTGCCAACCTGTGAGGGATTCCGGGCATGTCCGAAGGATGCCAGGCGAAGATATCCCAATTTTCCCGAAGGAATTCGCACAGTGCGGCGTCTACTTCGGGGTTCAATTGTGCCCCAATGGAGGCCGTCTTTGTTGGGTCCGTTGGATGGACCTGGAATTTTATTATCTCGTCTGCTGGTTTGAAGGAGGTGGACTTGGATCTTTTATCGAGTATCACATCGTCCCTGTTCACCGTAGAGCGCAGCGCGGTGAGTTTCTCTGCCGCTAAGGCTTCGGATAGTGCCTCGAGGGCTAGTGCGGCTGTCTTGTTTTCGGCGCGGAGTGCTATGTCCGGATCACTAGCGAGAGTGATTATTCCGCTGGGCCCAGGCATTTTGAGCTTCATGTACCCGTAATGAGGTATTGCTTGAAAAATTGTGAATGCATCTCGTCCTAATATGGCGTGATACCCACTGCTGAACGAGGCCACCTGGAACGTGACTTCTTCGGATCTGTAATTGTCCGGAGAGCCGAACACCACATCGAGTGTGATTTTTCCGGTGCAGCGCGCTTCCAGGCTAGGGATTATTCCTCTAAAGGTTGTGCTGCTTCGCTCAATACGGCTCCAATCGATTTCCATTTTTCGCAGAGTTTCCTCATAAATGAGGTTTAGTCCGCTGCCGCCATCCATGAGGACTTTTGTCAGTCGAAAGCCGTCCACTATGGGACAAAGTACCAGTGCAGCTGGGGCTCTGGTTGTTCGGAATGTGGGCTCGTCGCTGGCGTTGAAGGTAATAGCTGTGTCGCTCCATGGATTTGCTGTTGCTACTTGGTAGACTTCGGCGAGTTCGCGGATTGTTCGTTTTCGCATATTATTTGATGCACAAGTCTCGAAGACTGTTGATACCGTGCTAGTATTGTTGGAGTGTTTTCCCGGAGCTAGAAGCTCTTCGCCACTTTTGGCCACCTGCCGTAATATCCAACATGCTCGAAGGCTATGTGTTGGGACGGCTCCCTCTGTACTATGAAGCTTACAGGGTCCATTGAGCCATCCCTCCAGTACGGTTCCGTTTCCCTTATTGGGTTTTTGTTTTTTCGTTTTTGCATCTGGGGCCTGAGTGTAAGGCGCCCTTTTACTGTGGACTGGGTTTGAGGCCGGATTATCCCAAAATTGATTTTTGGTTTTCCGGAAACTCTCCATCGCACAGTACTTTCGTACAATGGATGCCAGATCGATGAAGCACGTAATTTTGCGACGATCAATGGCGTTTAGTATTCCCTTGTCCGTGCAGTTATTGCAGAAGATTGATATTGCGTTTTCCTCTCGGCAGTCCTTTATCCTGTCCATAACCAGGAGGAATCTGGCCCAGTAGTGATGTACTGTTTCAGTAGGCTCTTGCCTTATTAGAGATAGATCGCATATGTCTGGGCGGGTGGGTGGAATAAAATCCGGATCCCTGCCCATCTTGAGGCTCAAAGGCCGAGGGGTTTCCGAATTTGGAAGTTTGGTTTGCTGGGCACAATCCAGCAAGTCCGGGGCGATGCATGATTTTAAGTTCAATGCTCGATCGAAGTCCGTCCCTCCGCGGGAATCCGGCATGGAGGGTTCGGGAATCCGGACACGAATTGTTTTCAACACTAGCAAAGAGTTGCCGTATTGCTCCTCTACCACTGCGACGTGGTGGGTGGCCTGGGTAGAGTTAATCTCTCTCAGATCGGTTTTAAGCCCAATCTGGTTGTAGTCCGTAGTGACTCCCAGGGCGGCGATGCGATCCAAGAAATTGTTAACTGATGAGAGCTCTATTGGATCTAACTGTTCGGCAGCTTTAGGGCTGACGCGAAGATTGCTTCCGACGACTTGAGAAGACATTGCTGAAGTGGCGGCCGGACAGGCGGGAATGAGAAAACCACCAAGCCGGATAGTTTGGCCGGCGGCCAAGGCCCCTCCGGCGAAAACACCGTCTTTGAAGACGGGTGGAGGCATCCGCTCTATCGGTGACGACACAGAGGAACTCTCAATGAAAGCACCAATGTCGGTGTCAAAACCGGCGGATCTCGGGTAGGGGGTCCCGAACTGTGCGTCTAGGCGGATGGTAACAGGAGACGAGGGACACGATGTTTTTACCCAGGTTCGGGCCCTCTCGATGGAGGTAAAACCCTACGTCCTGCTTGATTAATATTGATGATATGGGTAGTACAAGAGTGGATCTACCACGAGATCAAGGAGGCTAAACCCTAGAAGCTAGCCTATGGTATGATTGTTGTAATGTATGTTGTCCTACGGACTAAAGCCCTCCGGTTTATATAGACACCGGAGGAGGCTAGGGTTACACAGAGTCGGTTACAATGGTAGGAGATCTACATATCCGTATTGCCAAGCTTGCCTTCCACGCCAAGGAAAGTCCCATCCGGACACGGGACGGAGTCTTCAATCTTGTATCTTCGTAGTCTTGGAGTCCGGCGGATATTGATAGTCCGGCTGTCCGGACACCCCCTAGTCCAGGACTCCCTCGGTCCTTCAAGAGGTGGAAGATGTAAAGAAGATAGCGGCGGGTAAGGCATTTTTCATGCAAAGCAGGCATCTTAATGTAAACTACCTGACACTTACCCGCATTCGGAGCTCTCCAGGGGCGTTTGCAGATCTGCCGCGTAGTGCGTACGATGCCGCCGCATTCTATCATGGCGAGGAGGGGAGCTCGACAGAGAAGGTCTTCTGGTCTCAGTATGCTGAGGCCGGCCATCCGGTGCCCCCAAGCGACCATGAAGGGCCTTATAGTCCGGCTGTGGTCTGGACAGGCCATGCCTGGGAGCTACTTCGGCCTCGTGCGGTGGCTGGTGGATGCGTGCCCCTGGGTGGAGGTCGTCAAGCGCTCCGCTTGTATTGAAGGTGCTCGTCGGGCCCTTGCCCGCACAAAGGTGCATTAGGGAAGGTTGGATGCGGAGAAGCTTCTCACGGACCTACCGCCACAGGGCAAGGAGTATCGCACGCCCGAAATGTATTATAAAACTGTCCTGAAGGGAGCCCGCGATATTGCGGATGAGTGCCCCAGAAATGTAATCTTTGAGTAAACTCGCTATGTATTATCCTGTGCGCTGAAAACTTCGTTCATATGCGCCTTGAGCAACGCTTGTTTTAATTTAAAATATTACCTTCTGTGCGGCCGTTTATAAAATCTGAGAGATGGCAAGTCGTTGGCTTCAGCCCCCGAGCCACGAGTGCTGGGGTGTTCGGGATAAACTTGAGCACTCTTGTTCCCATTTTCGGGTCCATCTAGGGAGGCGCTCAACACAATGAACAAGGCGACCGGACTTATAATGCTTGAACACTCTCACTTAGCCATAGAATTCTATAATTTTAAATTTCGGCGAAGCCCCTGGTATTCGGAAGGCCGAATCCGGGGCGCTATCCTCGCCTTCGTCGGACATGGTCCAGAACTTCGCTCGAAGCGGCGTGAGTCTTTAAGGACCCGAAAAAACCTCTCGAACAGCGACCAGTCTCTCGCCTTATCATGCCGGTCAGTTTTAGCTTTCTCCACTGAGGCGCTCGCCCGGCTCAACCAGGGCGCAATCGCAGTGATTCTCCCAGTGCCACCTTAGCCGACAGAATGGAACATAAGGCACCAAAACGTGGGAGCCGGGCAAACCCAACTATTGACCCAAAACATGATTCGGAGCCGATTCATATAATGCTATAAGTTCGGGGTGCCGCACTTATCACACCATAATGTGGGGAACATAAGCCCCTGGTGTATTAGGCCGTACCAAAATATACGGGTGCGAGATGTCATGTAATGAACATATATATAAAAGGTAATGTAATTGCAGTCAAAAAGGTGCTGCATTATTTATAAAAGAAGGTCTGCTATGAATGCGGACTGATACAAATAGTGCGGTAAGCAAGGGATTTGGACTAATTAAACATGTCCCCCTCCAGGGGTGAGCTGCGGACTTGGTGTATATAATTGAATTTAATGCTCGTAATTGAGACCACCTGAGTGTTCGTCGCAGCCTTCTTTCTTCCCTGACTGTTGTATCATGAGTTCGGCAGGTTCACCGCCGGACAGGGCCTCTGGTTACCGGCGTCCTGTGTACACAAAGAAGGAAAATGAGAATAAAAAAGAGGGGGGCACACTTGCGAGCCCCTTGTGTGGTCGAGCCGCACTCTGGGTCCATTGTGATCATGCCCCTTCCCCTGCGCCCATGGTATCTCCAAGGCGTAATGATGTACGCGGAGGGTTGTTCTTGCAATCATGCGAGGGCGGGGGTTGGGGCCGCATTGCTACGCGTGCTCTGATCGCGCCAGGTGGTCTTGGTTGGAATTGCTTTGGGCGCATTTTGCTGTATCCGGCCGTTTAACGGCCGGACTCGAGAATTGCCTTAAAAGGCTGCTTTGTACTTCTGCCGCGAGAGCCGCTGTATGTTCCTCCGTTCGGAGGGAGCGTTCCGTATTCCTGTTGACCGTGATGACTCCGCGAGGGCCTGGCATCCTGACCGTGACAACTTTGCAAACGCGGTTCGTCCAAGCAGAGCGTGATAGCCGCTGCGAAACGGGACTATGTCGAAGATTAACTCCTCGCTCCGGAAATTGTCCGGGGATCCGAAGACCACTTCTAGTGTGACTGAGCCTGTACAGTTGGCTTCCACACCTGGTATGACACCTTTAAAGGTTGTCTTGGTAGGTTTAATCCTTGAGGGGTCTATGCCCATCTTGCGCACTGTATCCTGATAAAGCAGGTTCAGGCTACTACCACCGTCCATCAGGACTCTCGTGAGGTGAAATCCATCGATGATTGGGTCTAGAACCAATGCGGCGAATCTGCCATGGCGTATGCTAGTCGGATGGTCTTTGCGATCGAAAGTGATCGGACAAGAGGACCATGGATTGAACTTTGGGGCGACTGGCTCCATCACATAGACGTCCCTTAGTGCGCGCTTCCTCTCCCTCTTGGGTATATGGGTCGCGTAAATCATATTCACCGTCCGCACTTGTGGGGGAAAACCCTTCTGTTCTCTATTGTTCGGTGGTCGGGTCTCCTCCTCGTCGTCGTTGTTTAGCCCCTTGTCATTGTTTTCAGCAATTAACTTACCTGCCTGCTTGAACACCCAGCAATCTCTATTAGTGTGATTAGCTGGCTTTTCAGGGGTGCCATGTATCTGTCATAAGTGGTCGAGTATTCGATCCAGATTGGACGGACCCGGAGTGGTTCTTTGAATGGCTTCTTCCGTTGAGCGGGTTTAGAGCCTCGGAATCTGGCGTTGACTGCCGTATCCTCCTTATCCTCGCTGTTAATGCGGCCTTTGTTTTTGTTTCGACGTGACCTGCCGTTGTTGTCCTTGGTATCCGGACTGCCAGAATTTTTACGGAGATTGTTGCTGCGAGCTAGCCAGCTATCCTCTCCCGCGCAAAAGCGGGTCATTAACGATGTGAAGGCTGCCATGGATTTCGGCTTTTCCTGTCCCAGGTGCCGGGCTAGCCATTCGTCGCGGATGTTATGTTTGAAGGCTGCAAGGGCCTCTGCATCCGGACAGTCGACGATTTGATTTTTCTTTGTCAAGAACTGTGTCCAGAATTGTCTGGCCGATTCGTCTGGCTGCTGAATGATGTGGCTTAGGTCATCGGCGTCTGGTGGTCGCACATACGTGCCCTGGAAGTTGTCAAGGAATGCGGCTTCCAGGTCTTCCCAACACCCAATTGACTCTGCGGGCAAGCTGTTAAGCCAATGCCGAGCTGGTCCTTTAAGCTTGAGTGGGAGATACTTGATGGCGTGGAGATCGTCGCCGCGGGCCATATGGATGTGGAGAAGATAATCTTCGATCCAAACCGTGGGGTCTGTTGTGCCATCGTAGGATTCAATGTTTACGGGCTTAAACCCTTCAGGGATTTGATGATCCATTACTTCGTCAGTGAAGCATAGCGGGTGTGCGGCGCCTCTGTATTGAGCAATATCACGATGCAGCTCGAGAGAGCGTTGTCTGATGTGTTCTGCCCGGCCGGGGTTATTGTATCCGGCGCGACGGTGTTCGTCATGGGTCGTGGGGCGCCCACGTGATCCGTAGATGGATCTGGATTGCCTTGCTTTGTCCTCCAATATATCTCGCAAGTCCGGCGCGTTCCCTCTTGGCTTCGTACTTTTGGAGCGATGCCGGGGTACGGTCTTGGTTGGGGGCCCGGATGCCTCTCTGTCATGACCACGGGGTGGTCGGTCAGCCGTATCGTGTGCTGGTGATGGAGGTATGTATGCTTCCTCTTCTAATCGGGGGAGCAGCTTGCATCTTGGGTAGCTTTTTGGAGGGGCGTTCGAGTTTATACTCTTCGGCCGCGAGGACCTCGGTCCATCGATCGGTCAGCAGGTCCTGATCAGCTTGAAGCTGCTGCTGCTTTTTCTTTAGGCTATATGCCGTGGCGATAAGCCTGCGTTTAAAATGCTCTTGTTCGACGGGATCCTCAGGCACGACGAATTCATCGTCGTTGAGGCTTGCCTCGTCTTCGGAGGGAGGCATGTAGTTATAGTCCTCGACCTCCTCATCTGCCGCCCTCTTGTGAGGGCTTGCTTCTGCATCCTCCTGCGCTGAGTCCTGCTGGAGGGGGTTGTCTTCGGCACTTTCTGGGGTATTATTATCTCCTGTGCCGGAATCTCCATTCTTGTTGTGGCGGGATTTAGAGCGGCGCCGCTGACGCCGGTGCCTGGGCTGTTTCTTTAAAGAATCTGCCTCTGCTATTTCTTCGCCGTCCCCGTCTTTTGGGGTGTCCACCATGTATATGTCGTATGACGAGGTGGTCTTCCAGTGCCCTGTAGGCGCTAGTTCCTGTTCGTCTCCGGCATTGTCGTCCATAGCATCGATGTCTTCGGAGTCGTAGTCTAGCATGTCGGTTAGATCGTCGACAGTGGCTACAAAGTGGGTGGTGGGTGGGCTCTGAATTTCTTCGTCGTCCGTATCCCAACCATCCTGGCCATAGTCCGGCCAGGGATCTCCCGATAACGAGAGATGCTTTAGCGAATTCAGGATGTCGCCAAAAGGCGAGTATTGGAAGATGTCTGCGGCGGTGAATTCCATAACCGGCGCCCAATCCGATTCGATTGGTAGGGGCGTGGGAGGTCTGGAGTCCGGCAAGGAGTCCGGCACCTCGGAATCACGAGTTTCGCGAGGGACAAGATTAGTGTTAGGCTCCATCGCCGTGGAAGTTGAAGCCCCCAAGGCGGTGTCCATCCACCGATCCTCGATCTGGGCGATCGGCTCCGGACTAATGGCCGAAGCGGATTCGTGTGCGGCCACCAGGGCACTGTTCGGCGGCAGAGCTAGATCATGCCCATCGTAACAGTGCGGCGCGCATGGCTATGGCTCGAGCCCGTCGAAGATCAAGTCTCCGCGGACGTCGGCCGTGAAGTTGAGACTTCCGAATCTGACCTGACGGCCAGGGGCGTAGCTTTCGATCTGCTCCAGATGGCCAAGCGAATTAGCCCGCAGTGCGAAGCCGCCGAATACGAAGATCTGTCCGGGGAGAAAAGTCTCACCCTGGACAGCGTTGTTGGTTGGAGATGCCATCGAGCCTATCGGTGACGACACAGAGGAACTCTCAATGAAAGCACCAATGTCGGTGTCAAAACCGGCGGATCTCGGGTAGGGGGTCCCGAACTGTGCGTCTAGGCGGATGGTAACAGGAGACGAGGGACACGATGTTTTACCCAGGTTCAGGCCCTCTCGATGGAGGTAAAACCATACGTCCTGCTTGATTAATATTGATGATATGGGTAGTACAAGAGTGGATCTACCACGAGATCAAGGAGGCTAAGCCATAAAGCTAGCCTATGGTATGATTGTTGTAATGTATGTTGTGTCCTACGGACTAAAGCCCTCCGGTTTATATAGACACCAGAGGAGGCTAGGGTTACACAGAGTCGGTTACAATGGTAGGAGATCTACATATCCGCATCGCCAAGCTTGCCTTCCACGCCAAGGAAAGTCCCATCCGGACACGGGACGGAGTCTTCAATCTTGTATCTTCGTAGTCTTGGAGTCCGGCGGACGATGATAGTCCGGCTGTCCGGACACCCCCTAGTCCAGGACTCCCTCAATCGTCATCCATACCGTCGATGTCTTCAGAGTCGTAGTCTAGCATGTCGGTTAGATCGTCGACAGTGGCTACAAAGTGGGTGGTGGGTGGGCTTTGAATTTCTTCGTCGTCCGCATCCCAACCATCCTGACCGCAGTCCGGCCAGGGCTCTCCTGATAACGAGAGATGCTTTAGCGAATTTAGGATGTTGCCAAAGGGTGAGTGCTGAAAGATGTCCGCGGCGGTGAACTCCATGATCGGCGCCCAATCGGATTCGATTGGCAAGGGCGCAGGAGGTTCGGAGTCCGGCAAGGAGTCCGGCGCCTCGGATTCATGAGCTTTATAAGGGACAAGGTCAGTATTCGGCTCCATCGCCGTGGAAGTTGCAGCTCCCGAGGCGGTGTCCAGCCACCCGTCCTCGATCTGCGGATCTCGGCTAGGGGGTCCCGAACTGTGCGTCTACGATCTCGTGGTAGATCAACTCGTGTACTACTCATATCATCAATATCAATCAAGCAGGAAGTAGGGTTTTACCTCCGTCGAGAGGGCCCGAACCTGGGTAAAACATCGTGTCCCTTGCCTCCTGTTACCATTAGCCTTAGACGCACAGATCGGGACCCCCTACCCGAGATCCGCTGGTTTTGACACCGACATTGGTGCTTTCATTGAGAGTTCCTCTATGTCGTCCCTGCAAGGCTCGATGGCTCCTTCAATCATCAACAACAACATGGTCCAGGATGAGATTTTTCTCCCCGGACAGATCTTCGTGTTCGGCGGCTTCGCGCTGTAGGCCAATTCGCTTGGCCATCTGGAGCAGATCGACAGCTACGCCCCTGGCCATCAGGTCAGATTCGGAAACTTGAACTACACGGCTGATATCCACGGAGACTTGATCTTCAACGGATTTGGGCCTACGCCAGGAGCGCCGAACAGCCACAATGAGCATGGCTTAGACCTGCTGTCGGACAATACTCGGGATATCGTGCCCACAGGAGCCCCGGACCTAAATCCGGGGTAGATCACGTCGTCCGAGGACGGGTGGATGGACCCCGCCCCAGAGGCCGCACACTCATCGGCCGAAGATCCGAACACAGACTTCATCCCCAAGGAAGCCTGTGTCTCCGGACCCCTGGACTTGTGTCCGGTTGTAGGTCCCAGACCGCGCGCCCCCGAGCCCGCCGATTTTGCCTGGGCCCCGGTAACGGAATTTGCCGCTGCGGATATCTTCCAGCACTCGCCCTTTGGCGACATGTTGAACTCACTAAAGTCTCTCTCTTTGTCAGGAGACTCTTGGCTGAACTATGTCCGGCTCGAGGGGGAAGAAGGCGACGAGGAAATTCGCTACCCACCCACCACCCACTTCATAGCCACTGTCGACGATGTAACAGACATGCTTGACTTCAACTCTGATGACACCGACGGTATGGACGTCAGCACAGGAGACGATTCAGAACCACCACCCACGGGGCAGTGGACTGCCACCTCATCATATGATATATACATGGTGGACACGCCTAAGGAGGACGATGGCGATAAAACGGAGGATAAAACCCCCAGACAAAAGCCAAAACGGCGGCATAGACGCCGCTCTAAATCCAGCCACAGTAAAAACAGCGATAACAGCGCTCGAAGGATCGACACCCCAGACAACTCCAAAGGCAACAACGACCATATGGACCCAGCAATGGAGCAGGAAGAGCCAGGTCACGCCGAACACAGCCTGGAGCAGACACCCGATCACAGTGATCCCGAGGGCCGAACCCATCAACCCGCCTCGGGAGAGGAGCAAAGCCCGGACGACGATGCATTCATCACCCAGAAAACACGTTTGGAACGAGATAACCTCCACAGAAAGCTCATGGCCACTGCAAGAATCCTAAAGAAGTAGAAGCAAAGGCTCAAGGCTGCCCAGGAAACGCTCAATCGCGGATGGAATACAGTGCTAGACACTGAAGAAATATACGGCGACGATCGCCGCACAAAGAGCTATCCGAAGCGCAAGCTGCTGCCAGAATTCGACGATGAGGCCATTCCACCGAAGAACAATACGACTAGTCGACCAAACAAACCACTCCGTAACCACAACAAAACAGCCACTGACGCCGCACACGATTTACGCGAGCTACTGGACAAAAAGGCCGGCACAACCAGGTCCATCTACGGATCTAGAGGACATGCCCCGGCGAATGATTATGGTCACCAAAACGATCATACTGATCGAATACCAGTTCGGAATCAACACCGGACACAACAACAGTCGACAGCATGCCACAACATGTCCAGATACAGAGGAGCCGCTCACCCTCTGTGCTTCACCGAAGAGGTACTGGACCACGAATATCCACAGGGTTTCAAACCCGTGAACATAGAGGCATATGACGGAACGACAGACCCCAGGGTCTGGATTGAGGATTTTATCCTGCATATCCACATGGCTCATGGGGATGACCTCCACGCCATCAAATACCTTCCCCTCAAGTTGAAGGGACCAGCTCGACACTGGTTAAAAAGCCTCCCCGAAAATTCAATTGGAAGTTGGGAGGAACTCGAGGATGCTTTCAGGGCCAATTTTCAAGGGACATATGTCTGACCTCCGGACGCGGACGATTTAAGTCACATAATTCAACAGCCCGGAGGGTCCGCCCGCAAGCTTTGGAACAGATTCCTCACTAAGAAGAATCAAATTGTCGATTGCTCGGATGCCGAAGCCCTGGCGGCCTTCAAGCACAGCATCCGGAACGAGTGGCTCGCCAGACACCTCGGCCAAGAAAAGCCGAGGACAATGGCAGCCTTAACAAGCCTTATGACCTGCTTTTGCGCGGGTGAAGACAGCTGGTTGGCCCGTAGAGGCACCAGCGACCCAAGTACATCCAAAATAAGGGATGGCAACGGGAAGCCACAGCGCAATAAAAACAAACGTCAAAACAAGGAAGAAAGTCCGGACAACACGACGGTCAATGCCGGATTCAGGGGCTCTCAACCTGGTCAACAAAAGAAGCCATTCAAAGGCACCAAAGAAGGACCGTCCGGCCTAAACAAAGTCCTGGGCAGACTGTGCCAAATTCATGGCACCCCCGAAAAACCTGCGAACCACACTCATAGAGAATGTTGGGTCTTTAAGCAGGCCGGCAAATTAAATGCCGAACACAAGGGAAGGGAAACACCAAGTGAAGACGAGGATGAGCCTCGCCAGCCGAACACTGGGGGACAGAAAAAAATACCACCAGAGGTAAAAACAGTAAACATGATCCACGCGACTCACATACCCACAACAAGGCGCGAACGCGCGCTCAGAGACGCATACGCTATAGAGCCCGTCACCCCCAAACTTAACCACTGGTCGGCCTGCCTGATCACCTTCGATCACAGGGACCACCTGACTAGTATGCGGCACGGAGGATCAGCTGCCTTGGTGCTCGACCCAATAATCGACGAATACCATCTCACTCACGTCCTCATGGACGGCGGCAGTAGTCTTAACCTAATATACCAGGACACTGTCAGCAGGATGAGGATAGACCCATCCAGAATCAGCCAAAGTAACACCACCTTTGAAGGGGTGATACCAGGCGTTGAAGCCCGCTGCAGGGGCTCCCTCGTACTAGAGGTGACATTCGGCTCCCCAGGCAACTTCAGAAGCGAAGAACTACTCTTCACAATCGCCCCCCTCCAAAGTGGTTACCATGCCTTACTCGGGAGAACGGCCTTCGCCCGCTTCAACGCAGTACCGCACTACGCCTACCTTAAACTCAAGATGCCCGGCCCACGTGGTGTCATCACCGTCAACGGAAATACGGAGCATTCCTTACGCGCGGAACAGTGTGAGACAGCTCTAGAAGCCGGACTCTAAGCGGCCGGTAATATCAAAATGCATGATTGGTCGTTAAGACTACGGACACGGTTAGATGAGTCCGGCAGCCCAGATAAACCTGAGCTGAGGCGCCATACATGTAATTCCATAGAGGAGACCAGGGGCTATAGATATTTAATAAAGCCCCACTGTTGGCTTGCCTCTATTAACAAGCCAATGTCTTACAATTTTACTATCCATCGCACGCTTACGTCATACTCTTCTACATGAGTTTTTCTTTTTACAGACACCATTCGTGCGATACCCTCCCAAGACACGGCACAACGGAGACAAAGGCGCAGACGTGTAGCAGGGTCCCGCTTAAAGGTTTCTCTTTAGATTAAGCCCCTGTGTAAACCTTGTTTATTGTCTCCTATTGTTTACACATCCCATGGGTACTGCACCCATAGAGGATACTGTCGTTATTGGCATTTCGCCACGACAGACTAATGCGCATACCTGGAAATACAGGGTTCATAATGAAGGGCGTTACTCAGCCCAGTATATGTTACAAAGTCCGAATACCTTTGGGAGTGTTCGGTGTCGCGAGTTTGGCCTTATATGCATCAGCTCCGAATAATGTCTTTGGTCAAATGTTGGGGTTGCCCAGTGTAACGCCCCGGATACAACTTTCCGCATTCGTAACTCCAACTCTTGCCTTTTCCGGAGATGCGATATGATATTTCTTCCATGGTTGGGGTTTTGTCCATTGTTTTGCATATTTCTTTTCCTACATGTTTATGCCATGATCATGATGAATGCCATTGCGATATTTGCTTCTTGCTTCATGTTCATCATTGTTTACATTGCATTGTACCTTTGTCATTTTGCATTTCATCATAATCACCATGTGCATCGCATTCTTCATGATTTTTTCTTGCTCTATGCATGTTGCATGTGACCAAACCCCTTGCTATGTCTCTAAAATCTACCCATGCATCAACACCTCCTTCTTCCTTCTTATTCCTTTCATTTTGCTAGTGCCATTTTCTTTCCTCCATAAATGTTCACCCCTTTTCCTATAAATCCTGCTCATTGCCTACACCCTCTCTGTCATTTATCGGCTCATATAAATTTTGATTTGGTTGGGTTCGAAAATTGCTCAAGTTTGAATTCAATTCAAACTTGAATTATTTTTCTTCCTCTAAAAATTGCCAAACCAATTTATTCAAATTGTGCATATTCTCAAGACTCCAGGGATATTTTCTTTTCTGAAATATTCCACCTCTAGGACCTCTTTCTTTTCTCCTAAATTCTGGTTGAAGAAATAAGGAAAAGAAAAGGAGAGAGAGATAGCCTAGCCGGCCCCCTAGGCCCACCAACCCTCCTGAAGACCAGCCGCAACCCACTACCTATCCAGTCGGCCCAAGCCGGTCAGCCCAGCAGGCCCGACCGAACCCTAGCCCCCTCCTAACCCTAGCCCGAGCGCTCCCTCCTCTCGATCTGGTTCCCCTGCCCGATCCCCCACTCTCCCTCGTCTCCTCCCTCGCGCCGTCACCACGCACGAGAGATGCGCCTCTCCCGATCCCTTCTGCCTCCTCCTCGCTCGCCTCCCTGCCATAGCCGCATCAAGCCGCCGGCCTCTCCTCGCCGGTGCGCCCCCCTCCATTTCGACGCCGGGAACGGAACGCCGCCGCCGGCCTTCGCCTCTGCACCGTGCCGCCCCGCGCCTCTCCACCTCCTCGCGCCGGCTACCTCGGAGTCGCGCCGCTCCTCCCGTCCCGAGCACCTTCCCCACCTCTGCTCCCGCCTCCTTCATCTCCTGCGCGCCCACACCGTCGCCCGTCCATGGTCGCCACACTGTGTGCTCGCGGCCTTTGGTGCCGCACCACAGGACCTCCCCGTCGCCCTTATCGACGACCAGCCGGTGCCTACAAGCGAGGGCTGCAGCTCACGCAGGAGAGCTCATGCTCGACCCCGCAACCCTCTATCGTGCCTCCGCGCGCCCAACTTCCCGCCTCGCAGCCCGACCTCCTGGTCCGGCCGACACCGCCCGCTTCTCCGCCGCCGCACCCTCGTCCCGTCCCCTTGGCCTCCTCCTCGAGCGCGACCTCTTCACCCCGCGTCCCCACCGGCTCCCGTCGCCCCTTTGCAGGAGCAGCCCCATGCCGCGCCCCTGCTTCGCCTCGAACAGCAGCAGCAGCTCGCCCGCTCAAGCCTTGCCTCGCACCCTGCTGCTTCGGTCGCTATTGGTTTGTTTGGCCATCATGGATATGTTGCTGCAGACGCCAAGTACGACTACACCACGGCGATACATGAACGACTACACGGCTACGACATCCTGGAATCGCTAAGTACCGCACCGAAACGCAAGTACAACAAGGAACCCCGAAGGACTTGGATGCGTCAAGTTCCTCTCCGAAACGTGAACCACTACTTCCACGACGTCCGTGTACGACTACTTCCACTACTACCGTCGTGGAACAACTACTTCCACTACTTCCCTCGACGTTTTTGAGCCGCCCCGAAATGCACGCTTCGAAGGTATAACCCCGAGACGATCACCCGTGGACCGAGTGTGTGTGTTGTATGAGATGCCCGTGCTTGCACCGTGTCCAAATTGTCGCTTGCGCATTCCTTCTCGTTTGCCATGCCGTCGACCCATGGGAACCCAGAAACCGGGAGCACCCCACCATCTTGCATGACTCGCTCACACTCACTTCCTTTTGTACCGGTATCTCCGTGAGCTACCCAAACCGATATGTTGCTGTGGCATCATTTTCGGATATGTTGCCGTGGCATCATTTTTGTTTTGCCACTGTGGCACCCTTTTCGTTCCGCCACGGTGACCAAATGCCTCGTATCATGCTCATGCCAACATTTTCGTAAAATTGCATAAAACTTGCATATGTCATTCGCATCATGATAATAACAATTAAAATGTTTAAACTTGTTGTTGCATTAAATTGCTAAATAACATATGGGGATTTCCGGAATTGTTGTTTGTTGTTCCGGCCTCATTTAAACTTGCCTAAATAGTTAGTTTATTTATGCTTCACCTCTTGCCATGCTTAACAACATTTAATATTGTTGGTTAGCCTTAACGAGAGAGAACTAAATAATTGATGTGGCGTTCCGCCAATATGCAACTCGTTGCATATTGAGCTCCACTTAATTTGTAGTATTGTTCGTTGCACTTTGCCATGCCATGCCTCATTAAACCGGACATGCATCATACTTGTTTGTGCATCATGACATGTTTATGCTTGTGTGTTTACCATGTTGTTTGTTTCTTTCCGGGTTGCCTCTCTCTTTAGCTTCGGTTTCGTTCCGGAGTTGTGAGGATCCATTCGACTTCGTCTGTTTGTCTTCTTCATGGACTCGTTCTTCTTCCTTGCGGGATTTCAGGCAAGATGATCATACCCTCGAAATCACTACTATCTTTGCTATGCTAGTTTGCTCGCTCTTTTGCTATGCCAATGCTATGATGCCTACCATTTGCTTGTCAGCCTCCCAAATTGCCATGTCAAACCTCTAACCTTTGACACCATTCCTAGCAAACCGTTGTTTGGCTATGTTACCGCTTTGCTCAGCCCCTCTTATAGCGTTGCTAGCTGCAGGTGAAGTTGAAGATTGCTCCATGGTGGACAGGGTTTATGTTGGGATATCACAATATCTCTTATATTATTAATGCATCTATATATTTGGTAAAGGGTGGAAGGCTCGGCCTTATGCCTGGTGTTTTGTTCCACTCTTGCCGCCCTAGTTTCCGTCATACCGGTGTTATGTTCCCGGATTTTGCGTTCCTTACGCGGTCGGGTGATTTATGGGACCCCCTGACAGTTCGCTTTGAATAAAACTTGTCCAGCAAGGCCCAACCTTGGTTTTACCATTTGCCTCACCTAGCCCCTTTTTTCCCTTGGGTTTCCGGAGCCCAAGGGTCATCTTAATTTACCCCCCCCCCCGGGCCAGTGCTTGTTGTGAGTGTTGGTCCAAACCGTCAGCCGCCGGTGGCCACCAGGGGCAACTCTGGGCTGGCCTACCGGAAGTTTGGACAATCCGGTGTGCCCTGAGAACGAGATATGTGCAGCTCCTATCAGGATTTGTCGGCACATTCGGGCGGCTTTGCTGGTCTTGTTTTACCATTGTCGAAATGTCTTGATGTACCGGGATTCCGAGACTGATCGGGTCTTCCTGGGAGAAAGTCTATTCCTTCGTTGATCGCGAGAGCTTGTCATGGGCTAAGTTGGGACACCCCTGCAGGGTATAAACTTTCGAGAGCCGTGCCCGCGGTTATGTGGCAGATGGGAATTTGTTAATGTCCGGTTGTAGAAAACCCGAAGTTGACCTTAATTAAAATACATCAACCGTGTGTGTAACCGTGATGGTCTCTTTCCGGCGGAGTCCGGGAAGTGAACACGGTCTTGGAGTTATGCTTGACGCAGGTTGCTATAGGATCACTTCTTGATCATACTTTTATCGACCGTGCTTTGCCTTCTCTTCTCGCTCTCATTTGCGTATGTTAGCCACCATATATGCTAGACGCTTGCTGCAGCTCCACCTCATGCCTTTACCTTACCCATAAGCTTAAATAGTCTTGATCTCGCGGGTGCGAGATTGCTGAGTCCCCGTGGCTCACAGATACTTCCAAAACCAGTTTGCAGGTGCCTATGTTACCGAGCAGGTGACGCAACCAAGCTCAAGGAGGAGCTCGATGAAGATCTTGCCCTTTGTGTTGTTTCGTTCTAGTTGATCAGTAGTGGAGCCCAGTTGGGGTCGATCGGGGACCTTTGTCGCATTTGGGGTTCTTCTTTTATTTTGGTTCCGTAGTCGGACCTTGATTGTATCTGGATGATGTAATGCTTTATTCATGTAATTGTGTGAAGTGGCGATTGTAAGCGAACTATGTATCTCTTTTCCTTATGTATTACATGGGTTGTGTGAAGATTACCTCACTTGCGACATTGCTTTCAATGTGGTTATGCCTCCAAGTCGTGCTTCGACACGTGGGAGATATAGCCGCATCGAGGGCGTTACACCCAGCTCCTGGGTTTGCCGCCTTACGTTCGTTCTTATCGGCTAAGGCTGCCAAAGGAGAACTACTGCGATTGTGCCCTGGTTATTCCGGATGAGCACCTCAGTAGAGAAAGCTGAAAATTGATTGTCATGATACAGCGAGAGACTGTTCAACCACTCAAAGGCTTATCGGAATCTTTAGGATTCCTCCGCATTAACGAAGGACCGTTTCCCGGTCATGTACACACACGCCCGTCGTATTCAGATGCACGCGAAGGTACCAGGGGATACATAGTATAGCCCCACCATCAAACTCCTATGGCTAAGTGAAAGTGTTAAAGCTATATAGTCCGGTTGCCTAGTTAGACGTGCGATCACCTCCTTAATGGACCAAGACGTTGGATCAAGTGTGATTATGCATATTTTCGCGAACACCCCCGCATTGTATGCGTGGGGGCTGAAGCCAACGACTGCTAACTTTCAGATTACATTTATACATAAAACGGCCACACAGGAGGCACCATAACACTTTTGGGCAAAAAGTATAAAAATATCCTTCATCATTAAAATAGCATTATTTTTATAATGAAATGATTTGTTCACTCGAACATGACATTCTTTGAGCACTGAGCCTCTATTAAGCGAGCACCTTCTGTTACCTGCTCCAAGTAGTGCTCGGCCGGATCCTGGCCTCCCGCCGGATTCTGGGTCGCAATGATGGTGGCCTCCATATTTGTCCAATATGCTTTAATGCGGGCAAGAGCCATCCGTGCACCCTCTATACACGCCGACCTCCTCATGGCATCGATCTGCGATACGGCACCAAGGAATTGTCGCACTAAACCAAAATAACTGTCCGGCTTAGGCCCCTTCGACCAAAGATGGTCTCTTACAGACCGCATTGCAAGACCGGACAGCCTATGAAGCTCGGCCACAGCAGCCATCCTCTCACTCAACGGCAATGGGCGCGTGGGAATTTGAATTGCGACCAGAACAGCTTCTCTGCTTCTTTATCATTTTGATCCTCGAAAAACTTGGCCGCATCAGCTGTACTCTTCGCCAAATCCGCATACGCGTCTGCAGGGCTCCAGCGTCGATCCAGGGGAACATACTTCGGATCTAAAAACTTCATCCGGAACAAATAGGGGTTTCCAGCCACGATTTCTCGGGCCTGGCGAAGCTCCTCCCGCGCATCCCTGGTTTCGAACCGTGTCTCCTTGGCCGCATCAAGTGCCTTTTTCAGGTCAGCCAAATTAGCAATTCTCTTTTTCAAGAAGCTCAAACCGGTCGGCGGCATTTTTTAGCTCCACGGCCATCTCGGCTATTTTGTCTTCGCTTCGGTGATGAGCAGCCTGTTCGGCTCTCAACTCTTTGGCCGCCTTTAGGGCTGCCGCATTGCTAGCCCGAGCTTGTTCCTTGGCCAGGGCAAGTTCCGCCCTCAGGGGTTCCACGGCAGCAGCACCATCTGCAGTTCAAGCATATCACATCAATATTATGCTCCTTTCAATTTTTCCTATAAAAAATAAGGAAAGCAGAGCACACACCTTATGACTCGACAAGCCGCTCGTTCACAAGCTGATGTCGGCATCAATAACTCCAATCTGCCTCCTCAGTTTGGAAACTTCAACGGACCGGTCGGCTGCCGGATCCTTAGACACCTGCGCATAAATACAGCACGATCATTACTTAAAAATGTGATCCTCCGTTTGCCGCCTAAGGCTGGCAACCAGAGTCTCAGGGGCTACTATCCAGATGGAGCACACCTAGCGCGCGCGTCACAGTCAAAAATTATGTATTTTCATTACATACCTCAAAGCCTCTGAGCAGGCTTGTAAAGGCTTCATTCAACCCGCTTGTGGCGGATGAAATCTTCTCAAGCACCGTGCTCATTAATGAACGGTGCTCCTCCGGGAGAGCAACTCGCTCCAGAAGGCCTGTCAGTGTGTCCGGCCAGACATCGAACCGTGTCGGACCCTTCTTATTGCCCCTCGTGCGAGCCGAACGCTCCGGACTCAGGGCGGCCGAAGTATTAGCCTCTGGCTTCGGCAAATCTGGACACCTCCGTGACGACACCTCGGGGTCGCCCGCCTGATGAGGCAGAGAGGTTGGTGGGGTCTCACTCTCCATCATCTCCGGAAGGATATCCCCTGAAGACGAACTCTGTCAAGAAGAGCTGCTAGCCGGACTACAAAGAATGGATCCTGGTTATTATTCTCAGAAAAGGAAGCAGTACCTTCGTATTTACGATTAACTTACAGCTTGGCTGAGGGCTGGCCCGTTGGCGGGCATGCTGCGGTGAGGACGCCCTTCGGGGCAGGGCCCCCTGGTGAAGCTTTTTTCCCTTGTCTGGGCACCTCCGTCTCCAAGTATTCGGAGCCCTCTTCTTCCCGCGAGGGGAGGAGGCCTTAGATTCCCCTCCCTGACTATCCTCCTTTGGGGAGGTAGCAATTCCCCCGGTTTGGATGTGCAACATGTGAACTTCTGCTTCTCTGTTCTTCCCTTCGTCTTTCCCCAAGGGCACTTTCCTTAGCACACGACCAAGCATCTTGGCTATGGTGGGGCTAGGCGAGCCTTCGGGAAGTGGCACCGGACACCTGATTCTCTCTGCCTTGCTGAGCCACTCCTGGCCATGGAGGATTTTCAGAATAATGTTATGATAAAAATAAACAAAGTGTTCGGTTTCTGGGTTGCTTACTTGGGTATCTGGGCGATTGCAGCTCAGGCCCGCATCCTCGGTGGTGTCCGGACACTTTACTTGTCATCCGAAGAATAACTTACACATTCCTTCGAGTGTGACGACGAAGAAGTGCTGAATAGTCCGTGGACCTTCCAGATTGAACTCCCACATCCGGAGAGGCCAGCGTTTGCACGGCAAGATCCATCGGATTAGCATTACCTGAATTACGCTTACTAGGCTGATGTCCCTCTCAAGAAGCTCCTGTATGCGTCTCTACAACGTGGGTACATCATTAGCAGGCACCCAATCCTGTCCTACGTTGGCCCATGACGCCAGCTAAGGCGGAGGGCCAGAACGGAAGTCAGGGATGGCCACCCACTTTGTGCCTCTGGGAGCCGTGACGTAAAACCACCTCCACTGCCATAGATCAAACACCTCCAGGAAGGAACCCTCTGTCCATGGAGCATCAGTGTTCCTGCTTATTACAGCACCTCCGCACTCCGCGTGTCGCCCCTCAATCATCTTTGGCTTCACATTGAAGGTCTTAAGCCATAAGCCGAAGTGCAGGGTGACGTGGAGAAAAGCTTCGCACACAACAATGAACGATGAGATATGAAGGATGGCGTCCGGAACCAGATCATGAAAATCTAACCCGTAGTGGAACATGAGCCCTCTCACAAAGGGATCAAGAGTAAGTCCTAAGCCGCGGAGGAAGTGAGAAACAAATACGACGCTCTCGTTGGGCTCGGGAGTAGGGATGATCCGCCCTGGAGCAGGGAGCCTGTGCCTGATGTCAGCAGTCAGGTATCCGACCTCCCTAAGCTTCACGACATCCTCCTCTGAGACAAAGGAAGCCACCCACCGACCTTGAAGGTTGGGTTCGGACATGATTGAAGATCCAAAGGGCTTAAGCTTGGGCTTCGGGTGTTGGAACTCGAGATGCGAAAAGATGCAAGCGTGGTGGAAAAGAGGGATAGGCCTCGACCCCTCTATAAAGGGGGTGAATATCAAGCATCCTCAGCATAACCGCTTGGGACTTACCTAAAAACACGGAGGCATACCAACAGTCATCGTGGGGTTGCGCATGCCCGTATCGATGGAAGATCCCGCAATAAGGGGAACACGATCTCTGCTTTGGCAGGGCGTGCCAATAAAACCGCCTCGCAACACGTATCGAAGCAGGCTAAGAAAAACCAGTTCGTGTTGGACCAGACTACGGTGTAAGAGCACACCATGCAAAAATTACCAGCAGATCAGATCTATCAAGTACTATGCTCTCTATGGAGGTGTGCAGAAATTATCTTGCAAAGCTGGACACAATCCGTAAATCTGCTTCGGAGTATTCAGAGATGGAATCCGCCTTGCAATGCCGAAGACAATCTACGCGCTGGGCTCATCGTCATTGAAGCCTGGTTCAGGGGCTACTGAGGCAGTCCTGGATTAGGGGGTATCCGGATAGCCGGACTATACACTTTGTGCGGACTATTGGAGCATGAAAATACAAGACTCAAGACTCTGTCCCGTGTCCGGATGGGACTCTCCTTTGTGTGGAAGACAATCTTAGCAATCTGGAAAGTAGATTTCCTTCTTTGTAACCGACTCTGTGTAAACCCTAGCCCCCTCCGGTGTCTATATAAAATGGAGGGTTTAGTCCTTAGAGACACAATCATAATCATCATAGGCTAGCTTCTAGGGTTTAGCCTCTATGATCTCGTGGTAGATCAACTCTTGTACTACTCATATCATCAATATCAATCAAGCAGGAAGTAGGGTTTTACCTCCGTCGAGAGGGCCCGAACCTGGGTAAAACATCGTGTCCCTTGCCTCCTGTTACCATTAGCCTTAGACGCACAGATCGGGACCCCCTACCCGTGATCCGCCGGTTTTGACACCGACAACCACCCCGACAGTCCAGGCGTGCGTGGGAACATGGAACAACTTCCAATGTGTTGCATGTTTGCCACGTGCCCTTCAGATGTGAACCGCCAGGGGCACCTGCATAATTGCGTTGTGCCATCCCTTTCCTTATAAATACACATCACATCGCGGTTAAAATCCTTCTCCCACCTCGTCACCTTGCACAAACCCTAGCGCCACCGCTAGCTCTCCATGACGCTGGCGACGAAGCGCTTAGCTGCCGCGACCTCACCGACTTCGTCCTCACGCCAGCCGCGGACCTCGTCTTGTGTATTCCGTTGCCAAGTTAGGGCACGGGAGATTGAACTGCTCGGCCTCCTACTCCATTCCGTCTAGCAGTTCTTCGTGTGGTAATTAAAACTCACTTTTTACTACCTTTGTGATCTGATAGACTCATCGTTCTCCACCAAAAGCGGTTTCTATGTCTATCTGATGAATCTATCCTATTCTGCATCTCATCTCATGCCTAGCATATTCACTTATGCTTCACAACAAGTTAGATTCCTCACTTGTACCTATTCTTGGATTCGTACAAATCTGGAACCAACTCTCACCAAATAAGCGAATGTCTTCGCATTATGAGGTCAATGTCTTCAAACTGATTTATCTTCAAAATCTTCTGAGAATGCATATGACCTCTTCCCCTTCCCTCGCACCTCTAATGCTGTCACAGGTACATGTCCGTGGGAGAATCCCTTGGTTCTCATAGTCTGCATTCATTTGCAGAATTCTTACAGTGTCACATCAATTCACCTGAAGCCAGTTCTTGTCTGACCAGCAGACGAAAGCCTTTGCAAGTTCTGAAGCCATTCAGTTTAAGCTTCATGGCAACAGATAAGTCAGCTAGAAAGGGTGGCAGACAGCACCATGGGAATACATCCAAATAATTGCCACCAGATCTGCATGAAATGTACAAGATAGACCCTGAAGAAACTTATGGTGAACGCAAAACTCGAATCCAATGGATTCGAAGATATTGGGCTGAAGAGTGGTACAAGTACAGATTTGTCACGGCTGAGTATGCTGAGAAGAATGCCATCAAGCAGCCCTAGGGAGATATATTATACAAAAATCTTCAACCCCAGTCCCTGTCTGAACCTATTGATCAAGGCTTCTACCCATGCATGGTTCGCGGACCACAGCCAGAGAGTGCTGACCCATCTTCTCTGCTATGGTGTCGCGAAGACAATCTGTTCAAGCGCAACTTCAAGTTTGCCAAAGATTCTACTATGAAGAACAAGAAGGCATTTGGACTTGACTTCAACACCGGTCCATCTGCTCCTCGGGATGATGGCACCCGTGAAGCCAATGAAAACAAAATCGGCCACTTCTACAACCTCGAAGGCCTCATCACTCACATTGCCGTCCAAGGTGCTAATGTGGATCACTCAGCTGATGATGCAGATTCTAATGAAGCGACAGCTCCTCCTAAGCCACAGAAGCCGAAGAAAACTAAGGCTTCAAAACCTTCTGCTGCACCAAAAGCTTCACGTGTGAAGCCACTGACCACTGCTCCTCCTGCACCAAGTACTAATTTTGAAGATCTATCTCGAGTCTCCAAGAAGAAAGAGAAGCCCAGAAGAAAATTGTCAAGAGTTCTGGTCAAGCACTGACCCCAGCTGCCGTGCTGCGAAACATGAATAAAGCTATTGATCTGTCAACTGACGATGAGTGTGGTGATGATGCCTTTGAGCAGCTGATTAAGAGCAAACAAGAGGCGTAGATCTTCAACGATCTGCCCCTTTTCGATGTGGGCATCCTGAAAATTTTTATTGGTGAGTGGTTTGACAACCCAAGCCTCAGTTTTGATGATCTTCAGCTCCCAATTGGCATCAGTGTCGCCTTCCAAGGTGCCATTGCTCCTGAGCTGGCTCTGGCTTAGAAAATTGTTGAACTGAAGAACAAAATTGACTATGAGAAAGCCCGGATCAAGAAGCACATGGCCAAGCTCAGTGTGGATGATGTTCAAAACTTCAAGCTCATGTTGCATGACCTCAAGGAGGCATTTCACAAGAAACGTGAAGAGGCCAAAGGTTCACGCGAGCGTATGAAAAACCTCGCTGCCAAATGTGTTCAAGCCTACAATGAAGCTAAAAAGCGCAAGGCACTTGGGTGTCCTGGCATAGACCCCAAGATGGCTGCAAAAAAGAAGAAGCCTGTTGTGGCACAAGCTGAAGCATCAGGGCAGGAAGCGCCTCGCATTGTCGTCCCTGCCAGCATGACAGGATCGAAGCCTAAGGTCCCCATAGCGGCTTCGGAACTAAAGAAAACAAGGGCAGCTGAAGCCGAAGCCAGAAAGCGCAAGTCCAAGAACACCACTGACGATGCTCCACCGACTAAGAAGAGAAAGACAAAGAAGAAATATCAGGCTGCTCCCACAGAGCCCCTTGTTGTCGAGCCCATCTCTTTTGCTCGTCCGGCATCTAAACACCAAGAGCGTCAGTTAATAGTTCACGAGCCTGCTTCCACAGAGGCTCCTAAAGCTGAAGAAGTTCCAGCTATTGATCCTATCATAGCTAAAGACATTGGTCCCCAAGATAATGTAAATGATGATGAAGTCCTTCCTCAGATCGAGCGCCAAATGGTATCATCGCCTGTTCTCACGAACAGCAAACTCGTCAGCATTGGTCGTCCTTTGACGCCAATCACTCAAGATGCTTCATGGGCTGATCACCAACAACAAGACACCCCAAGTCAAGTATCTCCAAGTACTCCCCCACCTCAAGTCACCACTCAGGTGCTTGATGATGACGACTATGTGGTCCAGCCAACTCCCTCTCCAAAAGCGTCGCCCGCATTTTGCAGGCTTCGTGAAGGACCAAGGCCACAAGTCACTCCATCGAGCGTTCCAGAAGGAGAGGTGCAAGACAACTCAGTTGCATGACAAGTGTTTCCTGAAGCCACTCCCACTGTGAACGTCTCTGAATCTGAAGCCAAAGTCGCTGAAGATACACCGGCTACAACAGCCGTAGAACGACAAGAAACCCGTGAAAAAGAAGAAGAATGTGTTACCACACCCCATACGAACCAACAAGATGTTCTCGAGGATAATGTGTCGAACCCTCCAGCTACTCAAGTGGAGGCTGAAAATATTGAGGCGGCCACAAACAACACTACTAAAGCTAATGACATTGTCATGACTGAAGCTAATGTGGCGCCTACAGTAAATATGGTGTCTGAAGCCAATGATGCACCTGCCACCAATGTGTAGTCTGAAGACCTTGTCAATGCTTCTGCTCATGTACCGCCACCAAGACCTCACACCATTGAGAAAGAATTTTATCAAGGTAAGCTTGTCACTGTTCGTTGGCCCATTCTGGTTCCTCCACCTGCTGCGAGGCCACAATTTGATTATCATGTGGAGCACAGGCCTCAGATCCAGAAGCCAAAACCGAGGCTGCCAAGGTTTCCAGGTACTGCATCTGCGCTAGGATCATTCAACGCTAATGGCTTCATTGCACACAACACCTTCTTTAATAGCGCCAAGAACCCATATTCCAAGCCAAGAATATCATCTGATCGGTTCTAGAGTTATCAATAGCACAGTTACTATTCATGCATACTATACAATCAGGGGCGCATCTTTCCCCATATGCGTCTAGACTGCGAAGCCATTGCGGGCATGCCTTGCTTAGAAGAAGCCCCGGACTGTTTCAGAGATGCAGGTATTCTACAGTTTGTGACTGATAAAGAAAATTGGAATGAAGAACTTCTGCTGCAATTCTATGTAACTCTTCACATTCGCGGCTACAACAGGGATCCGAAGACATGGGTCCTTGAGTGGATGACAGGCAATGTACACCATGAAGCCAAAGCTCTTGACATCATTGAGCTTACTGGCCGGCCCACTCCAGGTGAACTCTATGAGCCTGGTTGTAAGCTTCACCGCAATGCTTTGGAGAGCATCTTTCAGAAGCCTGATCCCAATATGAGCCAAATGTTGAGCATGATGAAGCCACTGCCACAAGATGCTGAATATCCAAAGGAATTCTTTGTTGAAGACCTAGAATATCTGCCCCGCACAATCTATCATATTATAAGGCAAACTCTATGGCCCGTCAAAGGACATTCTTCTTCAGCAAAGCTTGAAGGCTCAATGAAGACATTGGTTTTCTATATACTCAATGGCATCAGCTTCAATGCTCAAGACTTCTTCATCAGGCAATTGGATGCATCTGGCTCTGATTTATTTGGACTGAAGTTTTATGCTCCATGGGTTATGCGCCTCATCAAGCTTCATTCTGATGTCAACTATCAGCCATCTATGCGCAACCATCTGATATTCTTGCCAGAGGTTGATATGTCGGTTGGAGCCATATACCCAGAGCCTGCCAAGGAGCCAATTTATCTTCACAATGCCGATCACCAAAGCTTCACTCAGCCAATTCAAGGAGTTCTTGTTGCAACTCGTGTTTATCCTCTGGCTGGACGTACACGTGCACCTCATCGTGCCTATACTGAAGCCACTGAAAGCACAATTGCTCAAAGGCCTTGGAAGAGATCTCGTGTTCTCAATTACCGAGAGCTTCTCATCGCCCTGCATCAGAAACAGGATAAGCATCATAACTGGCTAAAGCATCAGATGCAAAGCCTCTTGGTGGATGTTAATCACATTCGAAATCTTGCCACCAAGAATGCGTTTGTCGCTCATGAAACCTGCCGGAGGTCATGGAAGAGTCTGACATTGCTCAGTGCTGAAGCTGATCTTCAAGACGATGGCTTCACTGAGAGATTCAAGTTTGATACCACTCCTCCCAGGAATGTTGTCTTGCGTCGGACTCCATCACTCGAAGATTCTGAGTACTCCTCCTCCACGGCAAATGTTCATGCCAGAGTCATTGATGACGACGATGATGCTACCTCACCACCTCCAACTTCGGTGCATATCGTGTTGGGGAACATAGTAATTTCAAAAAATTTCCTACGCACACGCAAGATCATGGTGATGACATAGCAACAAGAGGGGAGAGTGTTGTCCACGTACCCTCGTAGACCGTAAGAGGAAGCGTTAGCACAATGCAGTTGATGTAGTCGTACGTCTTCACGATCCGACCGATGCAACCACCGAACGTACGGCACCTCCGAGTTCAGCACACGTTCAGCTCGATGACGATCCCCGGGCTCCGATCCAGCAAAGCTTCGGGGATGAGTTCCGTCAGCATGACGGCGTGGTGACGATGATGATGTTGTACCGGCGCAGGGCTTCGCCTAAACTCCGCGACGATATGACCGAGGTGGAATATGGTGGAGGGGCACCGCACAAGGCTAAGGAACGATCCGTAGATCAACTTGTGTGTCTATGGGGTGCCCCCCTGCCCCCGTATATAAAGGAGCAAGGGGGCAGGCCGGCCGGCCCTTGTGGGCGCGCCAAGGAGGAGGAGTCCTCCTCCTAGTAGGAGTAGGACTCCTCCTTTCCTACTCCTACTAGGAGGGGGAAGGAAGGGGGAAGAGGGGGAAGGAAAGAGGGGGGCGCCGCCCCCCCCCCCCCCCTCCTCCTAGTCCAATTCGGACCAGAGGGAGAGGGGGCGCGCGGCCCACCCTGGCCGCCCCTCTCACTTTCCACTAAGGCCCATGTGGCCCATTAACTCTCCCGGGGGATTCCGGTAACCCTCCGGCACTCCGGTTTTCTCCGAAAACGTCCGGAACACTTCCGGTGTCCGAATATAGTCGTCCAATATATCAATCTTTATGTCTCGACCATTTCGTGACTCCTCGTCATGTCCGTGATCACATCCGGGACTCCGACCAAACTTCGGTACATCAAAACTTACAAACTCATAATAAAACTGTCATCGTAACGTTAAGCGTGCGGACCCTACGGGTTCGAGAACTATGTAGACATGACCTAGAACTCTTTTCGGTCAATAACCAATAGCGGAACCTGGATGCCCATATTGGTTCCTACATATTCTACGAAGATCTTTATCGGTCAAACCGCATAACAACATATGTTGTTCCCCTTGTCATCGGTATGTTACTTGCCCGAGATTCGATCGTCGGTATCCAATACCTAGTTCAATCTCGTTACCGGCAAGTCTCTTTACTCGTTACATAATGCATCATTCCGTAACTAACTCATTAGCTACATTGCTTGCAAGGCTTATAGTGATGTGCATTACCGAGAGGGCCTAGAGATACCTCTCCGACAATCGGAGTGACAAAACCGAATCTCAAAATACGCCAACCCAACATCTACCTTTGGAGACACCTGTAGTACTCCTTTATAATCACCCAGTTATGTTGTGACGTTTGGTAGCACCCAAAGTGTTCCTCCGGTAAACGGGAGTTGCATAATCTCATAGTTTCAGGAACATGTATAAGTCATGAAGAAAGCAATAGCAATATACTAAACGATCAAGTGCTAGGCTAACGGAATGGGTCATGTCAATCACATCATTCTCTTAATGATGTGATCCCATTAATCAAATGACAACACATGTCTATGGTTAGGAAACATAACCATCTTTGATTAATGAGCTAGTCAAGTAGAGGCATACTAGTGACTATATGTTTGTCTATGTATTCACACATGTATCATGTTTCCGGTTAATACAATTCTAGCATGAATAATAAACATTTATCATGATATGAGGAAATAAATAATAACTTTATTATTGCCTCTAGGGCATATTTCCTTCAGTCTCCCACTTGCACTAGAGTCAATAATCTAGATTACATAGTAATGATTCTAACACCCATGGAGTCTTGGTGCTGATCATGTTTTGCTCGTGAGAGAGGCTTAGTTAACAGATCTGCAACATTCAGATCCGTATGTATCATGCAAATCTCTATGTCTCCCACTTGGACTTGGTCCTGGATGGAATTGAAGCGTCTCTTGATGTGCTTGGTCCACTTGTGAATTCTGGATTCCTTTGCCAAGGCAATTGCACTAGTATTGTCACAGAAGATCTTTATTGGTCCCGATGCACTAGGTATGACACCTAGATCGGAAATGAACTCCTTCGTCCAGACTCCTTCATTCACTGCTTCCGAAGCAGCTATGTACTCCGCTTCACATGTAGATCCCGCCACGGCGCTTTGTTTAGAACTGCACCAACTTACAGCTCCACCGTTTAATAAAAACACGTATCCGGTTTGCGATTTAGAATCGTCTGGATCAGTGTCAAAGCTTGCATCGACGTAACCATTTACGACTAGCTCTTTGTCACCTCCATATACGAGAAACATATCCTTAGTCCTTTTCAGGTATTTCAGGATGTTCTTGACCGCTGTCCAGTGATCCACTCCTGGATTACTTTGGTACCTTCCTGCCAAGCTTATTGCTAAGCATACGTCAGGTCTGGTACACAGCATTGCATACATGATAGAGCCTATGGCTGAAGCATAGGGAACATCTTTCATTTTCTCTCTATCTGCTGCTGTGGTCGGGCATTGAGTTTGACTCAACTTCACACCTTGTAGCACGGGCAAGAACCCTTTCTTTGCCTGATCCATTTTGAACTTTTTCAAAATTTTATCAAGGTATGTGCTTTGTGAAAGTCCTATTAAGCGTCTTGATCTATCTCAATAAATCTTGATGCCCAATATGTAAGCAGCTTCACCGAGGTCTTTCATTGAAAAACTTTTATTCAAGTATCCCTTTATGCTATCCAGAAATTCTATATCATTTCCAGTTAATAATATGCCATCTACATATAATATCAGAAATGCTACAGAGCTCCCACTCACTTTCTTGTAAATACAGGCTTCTCCAAAAGTCTGTATAAAACCATATGCCTTGATCACACTATCAAAGTGTTTATTCCAACTCCGAGATGCTTGCACCAGTCCATAAATGGATCGTTGGAGCTTGCACACTTTGTTAGCACCTTTTGGATCAACAAAACCTTCTGGCTGCATCATATACAACTCTTCTTCCAGAAATCCATTCAAGAATGCAGTTTTGACATCCATTTGCCAAATTTCATAATCATGAAATGCAGCAATAGCTAGCATGATTCGGACAGACTTAAGCATCGCTACGGGTGAGAAAGTCTCATCGTAGTCAACCCCTTGAACTTGTCGAAAACCTTTCGCACCAAGTCGAGCTTTATAGACAGTTACATTACCATCAGCGTCAGTCTTCTTCTTAAATATCCATTTATTCTCAATGGCTTGCCGATCATCGGGCAAGTCAACCAAAGTCCATACTTTGTTTTCATACATGGATCCTATCTCAGATTTCATGGCCTCTAGCCATTTTGCGGAATCTGGGCTCATCATCGCTTCCTCATAGTTCGTAGGTTCATCATGATCAAGTAACATGACTTCCAGAATAGGATTACCGTACCACTCTGGTGCGGATCTTACTCTGGTAGACCTACGAGGTTCAGTAGAAACTTGATCTGAAGTTTCATGATCAATATTATTAGCTTCCTCACTAATTGGTGTAGGTGTCACAGGAACTGATTTCTATGATGAACTACTTTCCAATAAGGGAGCAGGTACAGTTACCTCATCAAGTTCTACTTTCCTCCCACTCACTTCTTTTGAGAGAAACTCCTTCTCTAGAAAGGATCCATTCTTTGCAACGAATGTTTTGCCTTCGGATTTGTGATAGAAGGTCTACCCAACAGTCTCATTTGGGTATCCTATGAAGACACATTTCTCCGATTTAGGTTCGAGCTTATCTGGTTGAAGTTTCTTCACACAAGCATCGCAGCCCCAAACTTTAAGAAATGACAACTTTGGTTTCTTGCCAAACCACAGTTCATAAGGCGTCGTCTCAACGGATTTTGATGGTGCCCTATTTAACGTGAATGCAGCCGTCTCTAAAGCATAACCCCAGAACGATAGCGGTAAATCAGTAAGAGATATCATAGATCGCACATATCTAGTAAAGTACGATTACGACGTTCGGACACACCATTTCTTTGTGGTGTTCCAGGTGGCGTGAGTTGTGAAACTATTCCGCATTGTTTCAAATGTAAACCAAACTCGTAACTCAAATATTCTCCTCCACGATCAGATCGTAGAAACTTTATTTTCTTGTTACGATGATTTTCCACTTCACTCTGAAATTCCTTGAACTTTTCAAATGTTTCAGACTTGTGTTTCATTAAGTAGATATACCCATATCTGCTCAAATCATCTGTGAAGGTGAGAAAATAACGATATCCACCACGAGCTTCAATATTCAGTGGACCACATACATCTGTATGTATGATTTCCAACGAATCTGTTGCTCTCTCCATAGTACCGGAGAACGGTGTTTTAGTCATCTTGCCCATGAGGCACGGTTCGCAAGTACCAAGTGATTCATAATCAAGTGATTCCAAAAGTCCATCAGTATGGAGTTTCTTCATGCGCTTTACACCGATATGACCTAAACGGAAGTGCCACAAATAAGTTGCACTCTCATTATCAACTCTGCATCTTTTGGCTTCGACATTATGAATATGTGTATCACTACTTTCGAGATTCAATAAAAATAGACCACTCTTCAAGGGTGCATGACCATAAAAGATATTACTCATATAAATAGAACAACCATTATTCTCTGATTTAAATGAATAACCATCTCGCATCAAACAAGATCCAGATATAATGTTCATGCTCAACGCTGGCACCAAATAACAATTATTCAGGTCTAAAACTAATCCCGAAGGTAGATGTAGAGGTAGCGTGCCGACTGCGATCACATCGACTTTGGAACCGTTTCCCACGCGCATCGTCAGCTCGTCCTTTGCCAGTGCTCGCTTATTCTGTAGTCCCTGTTTCGAGTTGCAAATATTAGCAACAGAACCAGTATCAAATACCCAGGTGCTACTACGAGCTCTAGTAAGGTACACATCAATAACATGTATATCACATATACCTTTGTTCACCTTGCCATCCTTCTTATCCGCCAAATACTTGGGGCAGTTCCGCTTCCAGTGTCCAGTC
This sequence comes from Triticum timopheevii, assembly GCA_963921465.1. Classification (NCBI taxonomy): domain Eukaryota; kingdom Viridiplantae; phylum Streptophyta; class Magnoliopsida; order Poales; family Poaceae; genus Triticum; species Triticum timopheevii. The sequence continues at coordinate 79,933,996 of OY997272.1, read as the reverse complement.
TGCTTGCAGTAGAAGCACTCAGTTTCAGGCTTAGGTCCAGACTTGGGTTTCTTCTCTTGAGTAGCAACTTGCTTGCCGTTCTTTTTGAAGTTCCCCTTCTTCTTTCCTTTGCCCTTTTTCTTGAAACTAGTGGTCTTGGTGACCATCAACACTTGATGCTCCTTCTTGATTTCTACCTCCGCAGCTTTTAGCATTGCGAAGAGCTCGGGAATTGTCTTGTTCATCCCTTGCATATTATAGTTCATCACGAAGCTCTTGTAGCTTGGTGGCAGTGATTGGAGAATTCTGTCAATGACGCTATCATCCGGAAGATTAACTCCTAGTTGAATCAAGTGATTATTATACCCAGACTTAAGAACTCCCACTTAGACAGACATCTCTCTAGTCATCTAAGTGATCACATGATCCAAATCAACTAAACCATAACCGATCATCACGTGAGATGGAGTAGTTTTCAATGGTGAACATCACTATGTTGATCATATCTACTTTATGATTCATGCTCGACCTTTCGGTCTCCGTGTTCCGAGGCCATATCTGCATATGCTAGGCTCGTCAAGTTTAACCTGAGTATTCTGCGTGTGCAAAACTGGCTTGCACCCATTGTAGATGGACGTAAAGTAATATGGCTCCTGCTTAGTGATAAAGTAAAGCAATTACAGGGCGTTTGCCTTTCATACAATAAAGAGACAACCATATGGCTCCTGCCAGTTGCCGATAACTTCGGTTAAAAACATGATCATCTCATACAATAAAATATAGCATCACGTCTTGACCATATCACATCACAACATGCCCTGCAAAAACAAGTTAGACGTCCTCTGTAACGCCCCGGATTCGATGTGCCAGGTGTCTGCCAGTTATTCGCCGTCGTTGCCATGTCATTTGCTTGTGTGTTGCATATTGTCATGTCATCATGTGCATTTCTTCTTGCATACGTGTTCGTCTCATGCATCCGAGCATTTTCCCCGTTGTCCGTTTTGCAATCCGGCACTCCTATGTCATCCAGCGTTCCCCTTTTGTCTTCTGTTGTGAGCGGGTATTAAACTTTCTCGGAATGGCCCGAGGTTTGCCAAGCGGCCTTGGTATAGCACCGGTAGACCGTCTGTCAAGTTTCGTGCCATTTGGAGGTCGTTTGGTACTCCAACGGTTAACCGGGTAACCGTAAAGCCCTCTTTTGTTGCAGCCCAACACCCCTTCCAAAGTGGCCCAAAACCCACCTAACTCCCCTCCATGCTCTCGGTCGTTCGATCACGATCGCGTGGCCGAAAACCGCACCTCATTTGGACTCTCCTAGCTCCCTCTACCTATATAAACGTCTCCCCCTTCATTTTTTCGCGGATGAATCCCCTCAAACCCTAGCTCCGCTCCCTCTCCGCCGCCGGACACGTCCGGATCGGAACGGACACGTCCGCCGCCGCGCCCCGCCCAATCGGAGCCCGCCGTGTGGCCTCTGCCGCGCCCCCGCGCCACCGGCCCGCGAGGCCTGGGTCGGGCCCGCCCAGGCCCGCGCGCCTCCGCCCGAGCCTCCCGGCCGGATCCCGCGCCGCCGCCTCGGTCGCCGGCGTGCCCCACCGGCCGCCGCCTCCCCGCTCGCCGCCGGCCCCGCCCCGGCGCCATCCGCCGCGCCCCGCTCGCCTCCCTCCGCCGGCCACCACCCGCGGGCGCTGCCCCGCGCGGCCGCGCTGCCGCCCTCGGCCTCCGCCGCCCAGCGCCGCCTCGCCTCCTCTGGCCGGCGACCACACCCGCCGCCGCCGACTGCCTCCTCCGCCGGCGCCGCGCTCAGCCTCCGGCCGCGCGTCGCCCGGCTGCCTCGCTGTAACGCCCCGGATGTAGCTTTCCATATTCGTAACTCCAACTCCTGCCTTTTCCGGAGATGCGATATATTATTTTCTCCGTGGTTGGGTTTTTGTCTTTCGTTTTGCATTTTGTTCATGTCATGCATTTCATCATCGCATCATTCGCATTGCATTGGCATCGTTTTTCATAAAACTTGCATGCGCTCGTAGTTGCCGCTTCTTCCATGTCTCGGTTGACCTTCTCTCAGATCAACCGGACCGCTCTCTTCTCTCTCTTTTCTGAACTCATCAAATCCCTTGCCTTCGTTGACCGTTCCGAGACCAACCGGGTTTTTCGATTCCCTCTTGTCTGGCCACTTAATCTTTCTCCACAGTGCATAGACCCCTCTCGTGCGTGTCCGAAAATTTGTCCCGACCCGACCCGGGCAGTCATTACCGTTGGGTCCGGATCATCCCCTAACATCTACAAAACATCTCCGTTTTGTTATTTGGGCTCCCTAACTATTTTATTCGCGACCGTCCGATTTTAATCGAAGGGACCAAATACCCCTAAACCAAAACCCACTTGACATATATATATATAGACCAACCCTAAAATCTAGGGATCATGTCCCATCCATCCCCACTCCACCGCCACTCCACCGAATCCTCCTCGATTTCCACATCGAGCCAACCAGCCTCCTTCCTTCCTCGTTTTTTTTAGATCCAGCAAATCCACCGCAGCCTCGCTCTCGGTCTCCCGCAAGCAGAGCCCCGCTTCTCCCATGCGCCTCCTCGCCCGCTTCCCCCGCTGCCTCGTGCCTTCCGCCGGCGACCCCGGCAGCCGCGCCGTCGAGCACCAGCAGCCAGGCCAGACCTCACCTCTTCTTCTCCTCCGTTCCTCTGCCCTATGGTTCTCTCCCTCGCCTCTCATGCCTCTCCCTCTCTGTACCAGGTACAGCCATGGATGGCCGCAGCTCCCTCGCCGCCGTTTTGCACTAGGCCCAGCGCCCGAGCCGTCCCCGACCTCCATCTCGTCGCCCACGTCGCCGCCTTGCTCCGCCCTCGCCATCGTCCCGCAGACGAGCAGCATCAGCAGGTCGCCGCCTCCGCTCCACGCTCCTTCCTTCCAACCTCGAGCCTGTCGTCGCCGGGAACGGAGCTCCTACGCCGCCCTGGTCTCGGATTCGGTGGTTCTCGCGCCGCCCTCGCGCGTCCCCGTCGCCAAGTCCGGCCGCAACCGTCGCCGTTGCAAGCCCCTGCGCCTCTCCAGCCGCGCGCCTGCATCGATGGGGTCAGCGCCCTGAGCGCGTTGACCGCGTCCCCTCCCTCGGTCGATCCAGCCTGCCGCAGCCAGATCCGGCCTCGCCTCGTTCCTCATCGCGCGGCCCAACTCCCTCCAAGGCCCGGTTGCGCCCCCCAGCCGGCCTCCCTCTGCTTCCAATCGGGCCAAGGCCCAGGGGTGAGCAGCCCCCAACAGCCCCTCTGTTCTGTTTCGGGCCAGATTTGGCCCATGCTTGTTTTTTTTTCAGATCGGCGAATTTAGGATTTTCCAGGGATTTACAGATTTGCAGAAACCCCCTTGCACTTCATGCATCTAATAACTCACAAATGGTGCATCGGATTTAAATAATTTATATATGTAAAATGCTCAGAAAATTGTGTAGTTTAATAATATGCCATTTTCATCCATGTTTAAAATGTTTAACTTGCTGTTTATTTAAATTTGCATAAATGCCATGCTAAAATGATTTTATTCATAACTAAATAACCGTAGCTCGGTTTTAAATAAACTTTATATGTAAATGGGGTGTAAAAATGCCTAGTTTAACATGGTGCACTTTGTTTTATTGTTTAACAACGTTAAAATATGTTTTAGGGCAGAACAGTACCGAATCTAAAACATGCACATGAGGGTTTTCCGGAGTTGTTGTTTATTCTTCCGGCCTCATTTAAACTTGCTTAAATAGTTAGTTTCCATTATGCTTCACCCCTTGCCATGTTTAATAACATTTAATATTGTTGAGTAGCTTATAACTAGAGAGAACTAAATAATTGATGTGGTGTTTCGTCAATATGCAACTCGTTGCATATTGAGCTCCACTTAACTTGTAGTGTTGTTTGTGCATATTGCCATGCCATGCCTCATTAAAACGGACATGCATCATACTTGTTTGTGCATCATGACATGGTTATGCTTGTGTGTTTACCATGTTGTTTGTTTATTTCCGGTTTGCTTCTCTCGTTAGCTTCGGTTTCGTTCCGGAGTTGTGAGGATTCGTGCGACTACAACCGTTTGTCTTCTTCTTGGACTCGTTCTTCTTCCTTGTGGGATCTCAGGCAAGATGATCATACCCTCGAAATCACTTCTATCTTTGCTTGCTAGTTTGCTCGCTCTTTCGCTATGCCAATGCTACGATGCCTACCATTTGCTTGTCAGCCTCCCAAATTGCCATGTCAAACCTCTAACCCACCATGTCCTAGCAAACTGTTGATTGGCTATGTTACCGCTTTGCTCAGCCCTCTTATAGCGTTGCTAGTTCCAGGTGAAGTTGAAGATTTCTCCATGGTGAACAGGATTTTGGTTGGGATATCACCATATCTCTTATATTATTAATGCATCTATATACTTGGTAAAGGGTGGAAGGCTCGGCCTTATGCCTGGTGTTTTGTTCCACTCTTGCCGCCCTAGTTTCCGTCATACCGGTGTTATGTTCCCGGATTTTGCGTTCCTAACGCGGTCGGGTGATTTATGGGACCCCCCTGACAGTTCGCTTTGAATAAAACTCCTCCAGCAAGGCCCAACATTGGTTTTACCATTTGCCTCACCACCACCTATATTTCCCTTGGGAGTAATTAACCCAAGGGTCATCTTTATTTTAGCCCCCTCGGGCCAATGCTTGTCTAAGTGTTGGTCCAAACCAGAGCCACTTGCGGTGCCGCCCCTAGGCAACTTGGGGTATCGTCGGTTGCCGTACGTAGTGTTCATCCGGTCGTGGCCTGAGACGAGATACGCGCTGCTACTATCAGGATGTTGGCACGCCGGGAGGTCTTGCTGGTCTTGTTTTACCATTGTCGAAATGTCTTGTAAACCGGGATTCCGAGACTGATCGGGTCTTCCTGGGAGAAGGTCTATTCCTTCGTCGATCGCGAGAGCTTGTCATGGGCTAAGTTGGGACACCCCTGCAGGGTATAAACTTTCGAGAGCCGTGCCCGCGGTTATGTGGCAGATGGGAATTTGTTAATGTCTGGTTGTAGATAACTTGACACCAGATCCGAATTAAAATACATCAACCGCGTGTGTAACCGTGATGGTCTCTTCTCGGCGGAGTCCGGGAAGTGAACACGGTGTTGGAGTTATGCTTGACGTAGGTTTCTATAGGATCACTTCTTGATCATACTTTTATCGACCGTGCTTTGCCTTCTCTTCTCGCTCTCATTTGCGTATGTTAGCCACCATATATGCTAGTCGCTTGCTGCAGCTCCACCTCATGCCTTTACCTTACCCATAAGCTTAAATAGTCTTGATCTCGCGGGTGCGAGATTGCTGAGTCCTCGTGGCTCACAGATACTTCCAAAACCAGTTTGCAGGTGCCTATGTTACCGAGCAGGTGACGCAACCAAGCTCAAGGAGGAGCTCGATGAAGATCTTGCCCTTTGTGTTGTTTCGTTCTAGTTGATCAGTAGTGGAGCCCAGTTGGGGTCGATAGGGGACCTTTGTCGCATTTGGGGTTCTTCTTTTATTTTGGTTCCGTAGTCGGACCTTGTTTGTATCTGGATGATGTAATGCTTTATTCATGTAATTGTGTGAAGTGGCGATTGTAAGCCAACTATGTATCTCTTTCCCTTATGTATCACATGGGTTGTGTGAAGATTACCTCACTTGCAACATTGCTTTCAATGCGGTTATGCCTCTAAGTCGTGCTTCGACACGTGGGAGATATAGCCGCATCGAGGGCGTTACAAGTTGGTAATCAGAGCCTTCCCCGACCTTAGGAGCCCCACTGCTTGATCGTTTTTAGCGGCCGAGTTGTGTCTAGAAAAATGTTTTGAGTCATTTAGGATTATATATATCGGAGAGTTAGGAATTCTTTTTACTCCCCAGTCTCCTCATCGCTCTGGTAAGGCATCCTGACGTAGAGTTTTGACTTTTCTCTTCTCAAATTTCACTAAATTTTTTTTAGGATCACGCGGGTATCTTGGAATCGTTCCGATGGTTTTATGATGAGAACATTATCTTGGTGCCTCCTGTCAGGGGTTTAGTGGAAGTGTCCCGGGGAGTTGAGCTCTGAGGTGTTGTCATCATAATTTTATCGTTGCAGTTCTGGAATACCTGAGTTTAGTACGCCGACATCGAAAATCTCTTTTATGCAGTTGTTGGTGAGATAACCCCGATAACCCAGTACTGAGGTGAGTACGGGATTATTGCCATGACTCGTATAACGGATGCTTTTCGAAGGTTGAGGTAGACGATTTCCGAAGGTTTCTTGGTTATGTGTTAAAGGATGGATACAGCTGGATGTAGGATTTGCTAGTTTTGGGTGAGTTATTATGCTTCCCCTGTATCCCCAACACCTGATTGCATAACCGGAAAGTTTCGGGAGTTTCATAGGTGGGAATTCAAGTAGCTCTTAGGATATCTTTCCGACGGATGTATGATATGAAATTGGGGTTCTACGTCTAGTGGTCCGCCTATTCACGGTTGGTTTTACAGTGGTCTCGTTGTGTCTTAAAGAGTCCTTGGCTATGCCGACTCGGGGACGCTTCGTATGTCATGTGCACTGCCTTGTACATGATGGTGTTGTACGATTGAGCCCGTGTAGGCCCCACCACGAAAACTTCGGACGAAATCTCTATCATATGTTTGTTCCGGCTTATTCTGCAAGCCAAATCCTTTGTTTTGTTTTATTTGTGGTATTCGAGTTGCTTCGAAGTCAAGTGTTGAATCCATACCTTTTCTAAACGGTGTTCTCATATTTCTATGGGAGTACTAATCCTTCTTGATCATCGAGGTCGTCATGTTAATTCTTTTTCAACCGGTGTGCTTCTCTTCAAGTGAATCCGATCATTTCAACATTTGCGAGATCAATTCTAAGTTTTCTCAACGGTGTTTGTTTCATCCGCTCCAAGTTGCCTTTGTTTTCCCGCCCTCCCACCCTTTTCTTCAAGGACTCATATTTCTTAATCGTGTATTCATTTTATTAATGGGAAGTTTCTCCATTCTTTTCCGTCAATGTTCTTACCCGGTGGTTCTCAAGAAGATGTTCTACTAGTTCGTCATTCCTCATTCCTTTCTCTTCTCCGGTGGATTCAAGTCAAGTTTTGTTGATCATACCTTTTTCCTCATTTCAATGTCTTCTCATACCGGTGCACCTCATTATCATTCTACTTCTCGCTATTTGTTATTCCCGAGTGCCGAAGATATCTCAAAAGATTCACATTTCCATTCCAAATCCGTTCAAGCTATCTGGAGATAATTATCTCATTCAAGCCATTTAATTCAACCGGCGCAGTCTCTCTTTAAATCATTCGACGGTGTTTCTTTTGAGTGGGCCCTAACCCACAGGTCTTTTTCCAGGATCTTACCTGACTCTGCTAATTCTTTCCGGAGCTATTCCCAAATTCTTTTCGAAGTTTGACGTAAGAATGAATTGTCATCAGTCATATGTCTTTCTCCAAGATCTTTCACATTCTTTTCATCGTTGGTTCAATCTTTCTATTCTTCATTATTCCGGAGTGTCTCAACAATTCAGGGTGGTGTTTCTCATCGTCATTCTTGGATTTGAAGACCGAAGAAGAGTTTCTCTTAGATCTTGCTCCATTCTCTTCAAGATTCATGGTTCTAGTTTGATGCCGCCCTCTCATAGTTGTTTTCGATTGTGAGAATTCTTTTCACCCATCCGGAGCATTTCATGAGTTGTTTCCATTTCTTTCCTACGAAGGCCATCATGTCATAATTCTTCATTCTTAGCGTGTAGCTATCGTTCTCCGAATCTTACCGGTGAATCGTTCAAATATCCTCTAATCAGTTCATGTTCTCTTCGTTCTCATGTATCTAAATCCCCTCAAATATCTTCATTCCTTTTCCAATTCTTCCCGGTGAATTGTGCCTTTGCTACGTTCATTTTCAATTCTTACGGTGGTTCGTCCAAGATTTCTCCTCCTTCGTTATCGTATCAATTCATTCATTCTTTCGTTGTTTCAATCCCACCGGTGGTTCCATCAATACCTTCTCAAGTTCGCGCTATATCTCTTTTAATCCTTTCTACGGGAATAAGTAGTATGCCAAATCTGTTGGTTGCCATCAATTTAAATTGATGAAGGATAAGCATACAATAAATCTTATTTTTATTTCCTCGGGGACACAATTCTTTTTACGGAGATTATTCATGATGAATAAATTCTTGATTACAAGTGATTCATCTTTCTTTCCGGAGTTGGTCATCATATCACATTCTCGGTTCGAGAGGCTTCATCTTTCTTTTCGGGGTTCCAAGCTCTCTCAATTATCTCGTTGCGAAGCTCCATCTAAATCATTGCAAGGCTTCAGCTTGTGTTTTCAACTTCTCTTTCTTTCTATCATTCTTTTATTGCCAGAGTTCTTCATGGAGGCTCTGCATGGTGGTTCATCAAGGATTCCTTTCATTCTTCAAATGTTCTTCAAGATTTCTCTTGATCTTATGATCCGCCAAGCTATACTCTAAAATAAACATGGTGCTCAACACATGTTTTTTCCGAGGAGTTCAAGTATTCTTCTTCTTGCATTTCGAAGCGCAATTCTTTCTACCTTATCTTTTGAGATGGTGATACGTCACTCTTGACAATTTCCTTCATGGTTCATGATTCATATTGTTGTCAAGAATGAGGTATTTTAAATCCATCATTTTCTCTTCGTTCAAGAGATCTTTTCGACCAATCAACTTCTTCATTGGAGTTATCTTATGTCAGATTTCACCTAAAGCCTTTCAGTAAGGGTTGTTGCTATTTATGGTGTTTATCAATGATCCAAGTTATCTCTCTATCATCTTGGTGGAAGAAGTTTTTCATCTCTTCGGTGTTCTCAATCAAAGCAATTGTTTCCGTTAGTGGCCGGTTGTCACCTCATAATTTTGAGATGTTTCTAATAAGCCCACTACAAGCTTATTCGTTTCGTTGTTGGTTTTGCAACAACTCCATTATAACCTTCTTGGAAGGGTGCTTTCCGAGCTCATTTCTGGCAGAAGTTTGCATTTTCTCCTACATTCTGTTATTCTAGTGATCTATCTTCTATTATTTTGTTCCAGAGTCATTGTGATGTTACTCTCTTCGACCCATCATCTCATTTTGTATATATCATGTAATTTTCCTTGCTTATCCGTTTAGCCGGAGTGTCGTGTTTCATTCGAGTTCTCTCATCTTATCAAGTTTTGCCTCCCTTCTCAACCGGAGTGCGGTTTGTAATGTTTCTTACCCCTTGTGCCATTCTTTCAATTCCGGAGGCAGTGTATTGTTCATTTCATCATGTATCCTCTCATCTTGTCAAGTTCATGTTCAATTCCTTCCATTTACAGTCGGAGTGCTGCCCAAATTATATCAATCTTATTCCTCCTCTATCTAGTTTTAACCGGAGTGGTTTCAATATCTATCTTATCACTAAACCTCTTGGTTCTCATCATATTCCTTGTTCCTCTTGTCCAACGAATTGTTTGCAATCTTGGTCATCTCCGTTGTTTTGTTTCTTTCAATTTGTTCAACCTCTCAAGGTTCTTTGGTTTCACTCATTGGTCAAAGAAGCAACTTAGTTTTACCGCTTATCTTCCTCTTCCTTTTCCCTCCGGTGCCATCCTAGATCTCGGGACGAGATCCCCTCGTAGTGGTGGAGTGTTGTAACGCCCCGGATGTAGCTTTCCATATTCGTAACTCCAACTCCTGCCTTTTCCGGAGATGCGATATATTATTTTCTCCGTGGTTGGGTTTTTGTCTTTCGTTTTGCATTTTGTTCATGTCATGCATTTCATCATCGCATCATTCGCATTGCATCGGCATCGTTTTTCATAAAACTTGCATGCGCTCGTAGTTGCCGCTTCTTCCGTGTCTCGGTTGACCTTCTCTCAGATCAACCGGACCGCTCTCTTCTCTCTCTTTTCTGAACTCATCAAATCCCTTGCCTTCATTGACCGTTCCGAGACCAACCGGGTTTTTCGATTCCCTCTTGTCTGGCCACTTAATATTTCTCCACAGTGCATAGACCCCTCTCGTGCGTGTCCGAAAATTTGTCCCGACCCGACCCGGGCAGTCATTACCGTTGGGTCCGGATCATCCCCTAACATCTACAGAACATCTCCGTTTTGTTATTTGGGCTCCCTAACTATTTTATTCGCGACCGTCCGATTTTAATCGAAGGGACCAAATACCCCTAAACCAAAACCCACTTGATATATATATATAGACCAACCCTAAAATCTAGGGATCATGTCCCATCCATCCCCATGCCGCCGCCACTCCACCGAATCCTCCTTGAATTCCACATCGAGCCAACCAGCCTCCTTCCTTCCTCGTTTTTTTTAGATCCAGCAAATCCACCGCAGCCTCACTCCCGGTCTCCCGCAAGCAGAGCCCCGCTTCTCCCGTGCGCCTCCTCGCCCGCTTCCCCCGCCGCCTCGCGCCTTTCGCCGGCGACCCCGGCAGTCGCGCCGTCGAGCACCAGCAGTCAGGCCGGACCTCACCTCTTCTTCTCCTCCGTTCCTCTGCCCTATGGTTCTCTCCCTCGCCTCCCATGCCTCTCCCTCTCTGTACCAGGTATAGCCATGGATGGTCGCAGCTCCCTCGCCGCCGTTTTGCACCAGGCCCAGCGCCCGAGCCGTCCCCGACCTCCATCTCGTCGCCCACGTCGCCGCCTTGCTCCGCCCTCGCCGTCATCCCGCAAACGAGTAGCATCAGCAGGTCGCCGCCTCCGCTCCGCGCTCCTTCCTTCCACCCTCGAGCCTGTCATCGCCGGGAACGGAGCTCCTACGCCGCCCTGGTCTCGGATTCAGTGGTTCTCGCGCCGCCCTCGCGCGTCCCCGTCGCCAAGTTCGGCCGCGGCCGTCGCCGTTGCAAGCCCCTGCGCCTCTCCAGCCGCGCGCCTGCATCGATGGGGTCAGCGCCCCGAGCGCGTTGACCGCGTCCCCTCCCTCGGTCGATCCAGCATGCCGCAGCCAGATCCGGCCTCGCCTCGTTCCTCATCGCGCGGCCCAACTCCCTCCAAGGCCCGGTTGCGCCCCCCCAGCCGGCCTCCCTCTGCTTCCAATCGGGCCAAGGCCCAGGGGTGAGCAGCCCCCAACAGCCCCTCTGTTCTGTTTCGGGCCAGATTTGGCCCATGCTTGTATTTTTTCAGATCGGCGAATTTAGGATTTTCCAGGGATTTACAGATTTGCAGAAACCCCCTTGCACTTCATGCATCTAATAACTCACAAATGGTGCATCGGATTTAAATAATTTATATATGTAAAATGCTCAGAAAATTGTGTAGTTTAATAATATGCCATTTTCATCCATGTTTAAAATGTTTAACTTGCTGTTTATTTAAATTTGCATAAATGCCATGCTAAAATGATTTTATTCATAACTAAATAACCGAGCTCGGTTTTAAATAAACTTTATATGTAAATGGGGTGGAAAAATGCCTAGTTTAACATGGTGCACTTTGTTTTATTGTTTAACAACGTTAAAATATGTTTTAGGGAAGAACAGTACCGAATCTAAAACATGCACATGAGGGTTTTCCGGAGTTGTTGTTTATTCTTCCGGCCTCATTTAAACTTGCTTAAATAGTTAGTTTCCATTATGCTTCACCCCTTGCCATGTTTAATAACATTTAATATTGTTGAGTAGCTTATAACTAGAGAGAACTAAATAATTGATGTGGTGTTTCGTCAATATGCAACTCGTTGCATATTGAGCTCCACTTAACTTGTAGTGTTGTTTGTGCATATTGCCATGCCATGCCTCATTAAACCGGACATGCATCATACTTGTTTGTGCATCATGACATGGTTATGCTTGTGTGTTTACCATGTTGTTTGTTTCTTTCCGGTTTGCTTCTCTCGTTAGCTTCGGTTTCGTTCTGGAGTTGTGAGGATTCGTGCGACTACGACCGTTTGTCTTCTTCTTGGACTCGTTCTTCTTCCTTGCGGGATCTCAGGCAAGATGATCATACCCTCGAAATCACTTCTATCTTTGCTTGCTAGTTTGCTCGCTCTTTTGCTATGCCAATGCTACGATGCCTACCATTTGCTTGTCAGCCTCCCAAATTGCCATGTCAAACCTCTAACCCACCTTGTCCTAGCAAACCGTTGATTGGCTATGTTACCGCTTTGCTCAGCCCCTCTTATAGCGTTGCTAGTTGCAGGTGAAGTTGAAGATTTCTCCATGGTGAACAGGATTTTGGTTGGGATATCACCATATCTCTTATATTATTAATGCATCTATATACTTGGTAAAGGGTGGAAGGCTTGGCCTTATGCCTGGTGTTTTGTTCCACTCTTGCCGCCCTAGTTTCCGTCATACCGGTGTTATGTTCCCGGATTTTGCGTTCCTAACGCGGTCGGGTGATTTATGGGACCCCCCTGACAGTTCGCTTTGAATAAAACTCCTCCAGCAAGGCCCAACATTGGTCTTACCATCTGCCTCACCACCACCTATATTTCCCTTGGGAGTAATTAACCCAAGGGTCATCTTTATTTTAGCCCCCCCCCCCCCCGGGCCAATGCTTGTCTAAGTGTTGGTCCAAACCAGAGCTACTTGCGGTGCCGCCCCTAGGCAACTTGGGGTATCGTCGGTTGCCGTACGTAGTGTTCATCCGGTCGTGCCCTGAGACGAGATACGCGCGGCTACTATCAGGATGTCGGCACGCCGGGAGGTCTTGCTGGTCTTGTTTTACCATTGTCGAAATGTCTTGTAAACCGGGATTCCGAGACTGATCGGGTCTTCCTGGGAGAAGGTCTATTCCTTCGTCGATCGCGAGAGCTTGTCATGGGCTAAGTTGGGACACCCCTGCAGGGTATAAACTTTCGAGAGCCGTGCCCGCGGTTATGTGGCAGATGGGAATTTGTTAATGTCCGGTTGTAGATAACTTGACACGAGATCCGAATTAAAATACATCAACCGCGTGTGTAACCGTGATGGTCTCTTCTCGGCGGAGTCCGGGAAGTGAACACGGTGTTGGAGTTATGCTTGACGTAGGTTGCTATAGGATCACTTCTTGATCATACTTTTATCGACCGTGCTTTGCCTTCTCTTCTCGCTCTCATTTGCGTATGTTAGCCACCATATATGCTAGTCGCTGGCTGCAGCTCCACCTCATGCCTTTACCTTACCCATAAGCTTAAATAGTCTTGATCTCGCGGGTGCGAGATTGCTGAGTCCTCGTGGCTCACAGATACTTCCAAAACCAGTTTGCAGGTGCCTATGTTACCGAGAAGGTGACGCAACCAAGCTCAAGGAGGACCTCGATGAAGATCTTGCCCTTTGTGTTGTTTCGTTCTAGTTGATCAGTAGTGGAGCCCAGTTGGGGTCGATAGGGGACCTTTGTCGCATTTGGGGTTCTTCTTTTATTTTGGTTCCGTAGTCGGACCTTGTTTGTATCTGCATGATGTAATGCTTTATTCATGTAATTGTGTGAAGTGGCGATTGTTAGCCAACTATGTATCTCTTTCCCTTATGTATCACATGGGTTGTGTGAAGATTACCTCATTTGCGACATTGCTTTCAATGCGGTTATGCCTCTAAGTCGTGCTTCGACACGTGGGAGATATAGCCGCATCGAGGGCGTTACACTCGCTCCTCCACCGCCTCGGCCCCGCCGCCGCACGTCGTTCCCCGCCGCCGCCGTCTCCAGCGCCACCGACCACCACGCCGGAGCTCGCCGCCGGCCTCCCTCCGGCCCGATCCGGTCGCCTCGGACCGGATCCGCCCCGTCGCCACCCGGAACCACTTCGCCTCTGACCCGACCCGCGAGCCCCGTTGACCTTCGCGATGGTATATTTCCACTAAGTCCCTGGGAAAAACCATCCATGATGCATATTTTGAGCTACTATAACTCCATGCATACTGGTCCGTTTCGTGCGTGTAATATGTCAAATTGTTCGTCTCGACGAGTACTTCATTTCATTCCATTGCATCATTTTCATTTGAGCTCATCTTGATGCTCGAAATGCTGTTGGAAGAGTGCATGTTAATGTTAATCTGCTGAAACTGTTATAACTTGCTCATTTGTCATTTTTGCCATGATTGATGTGTGCATCCTATGAGGTTGATGTCTACATGTGTTTTGATCTATGCCATGCCATCTTTCCAGGGGTGTATTCCATGTATTTTTGTGATCAATGTGGTGACTAGCACAAGCATGCAAACTAGGCTTCGTGATATTGCTGATTTTGGTCCCTGTTCTGCTGTTATTTTGATGCCATATAAACTTGATGCTACAGAGAGATCCATGCATATTTTGAGATACTTCAGTAAGGGTGTTTTGAACATATGGTTATTGTCTATCCATTCATGCCCTTGTTTGCAATTATGGAGTAGTCTAGCATGGCATTTTGGTGCTCTACTTTTGCTTCAAAATATTTCCTGGCAGATTGTTTACTTGTTATTCAATTTAGCCAAGGTTGCTATAGTTGATCCTTGGATGCTATGGACTTGTTCTTGACTTGGTTTGTTTCATAAACATGTTTCATTGATGATGCTATGCTTATCTTGTCATGCAATGACTTGTGGTGAGTGAATCAAGCTTGTTAAGTAGAGTAATTGATGTTGCTAATTTCCTGACAGATTTTGTTATATTTTGTTGCTATGTAAACCTGCTCCTACAAGTCATTGTGTGCATACTCTGGAGATGTTCTATAAACATGTTTTGATCTACATGTCCAGCTCTATCCATTCATGCCATTGGTTGCATCTATAGCTTGCTGTAGCATGTTGTAATCTTGCTCCAAAGTTGCTAAATAATGTTGCTATCAGCCTGTTAACATTAAGTTCACTTGTTCCCATGTGTTTTGCTAGTGTTCCATGCACCCTATGACCTTAATCTTGCCATGCTTAGCTTCGTAAACATGCCTTCTTACTGTTGGTTGCCTTTCCACGCCATGTATTGCTCTGTGGTGAGTGGTTCAAGCTCACCAACATGCCTACTTATTGTTGTTCCTGCCATGTTTGAATCTGTCATATAACTTGCCATGTTTACATGGGTGCCATCATATTTTCTATGCCTTTTTGGCTCATGGTCAGTAAGGGACTTTTGATCTATGCTATTAGTAGGTTCATGCCATGCCTTTGTTTTCCATGATATGTTCCTGTAACATGTTGTTTGATAGCTCTAAACATTGCAACCTGATGTTATTTCCTGATAAGTCTGAAACTGTTATTATTTGCAATCTTACCATGTGTTTTGGAGCGTGTTTTATTGATTTCTGGAGATAGCTCAGTGTTCATGTTTTGTAGTGCTTTACCTGTACTTCATGCCCACGCCTTTTGTTATTATGTTGGGGTGCTGTAGCATGTTGTTTTGATGCTTGTAAGATGCCTAGTTGCTGTTAAGGACAGATTGTTGCTATGACTTGTATAGAGTGTATGTGTTGAACCGTTGCTCCGTTTTGAGTGTGCTCTATATGAAACTTGCTTGATTTTGCATGTAGTTTCATATTATCATGTTGCATCCTTGTTTTGAGGTGTTTGCTTGATGCTTGTATGCATTTTGCATCAATGCCATGCTTAACTTGTTTTGCTCATATCTTCTAGGTCGTAGCTCCGAATCTAATGAACTTTATATGTAACTTGACTAGAATTTCGTGTAGATACTCTTGGTGCTCTTTAACTTGCTGTTTAACAACTTCAACTTAATGTTTATTCAGTTCTGGACCAATTTCGAAATATGCATATGAGGACTTATCGGAATTGTTATATGTTGTTTCCGGCCTCATTTAAACTTGCCTTGATGTGTTGTTCTTGTTTGCCATGAGTAGCCTCATCTCACTTTCTCATGCATCATGCTTGTTGTGCATCATGTCTTGTTCATGTGTGGTGTGTTTACCATGTTGTGTGCTTCTTCTTGTTAGTTCCTGTTTCGTTGCGATCGTGAGGATTCGTTCGTCTATGGTTGGTTCGGCTTCATCCGTTCGTCTTCTTCATGGACTCGTTCTTCTTCCTTGCGGGATTTCAGGCAAGATGACCGCTACCCTGGATCTCACTACTATCATTGCTATGCTAGTTGCTTCATTCTATCGCTATGCTGCGCTACCTATTACCTGTTTATCAAGCCATCCCATATTGCCATGAACCTCTAACCTTTGACACCTTTCCTATGCAAACCGTTGTTTGGCTATGTTACCGATTTTGCTCAGCCCCTCTTATAGCGTTGCTAGTTGCAGGTGAAGTTGAAGATTTCTCCATGGTGGACAGGGTTTATGTTGGGATATCACAATATCTCTTATATTATTAATGCATCTATATACTTGGTAAAGGGTGGAAGGCTCGGGCTTATGCCTGGTGTTTTGTTCCACTCTTGCCGCCCTAGTTTCCGTCATACCGGTGTTATGTTCCCGGATTTTGCGTTCCTAACGCGGTCGGGTGATTTATGGGACCCCCCTGACAGTTCGCTTTGAATAAAACTTGTCCAGCAAGGCCCAACCTTGGTTTTACCATTTGCCTCACCACCACCTACTTTTCCCTTGGGAGTCGCTCTCTCGAGGGTCATCTTTATTATAGCCCCCCCCCCCCCGGGCCAATGCTTGTCTAAGTGTTGGTCCAAACTAGAGCACCGTGCGGGACCATTCCTTGGCAACTTGGATTCGTCGGTACCTATACGCTTCGCTTATCCGGTGTTGCCCTGAGAACGAGATATGTGCAGCTCCTATCGGGATTGTCGGCGCATCGGGCGGCTCTGCTGGTCTTGTTTTACCATTGTCGAAATGTCTTGTAAACCGGGATTCCGAGACTGATCGGGTCTTCCTGGGAGAAGGTCTATTCCTTCGTTGATCGCAAGAGCTTGTCATGGGCTAAGTTGGGACACCCCTGCAGGGTTTAAACTTTCGAGAGCCGTGCCCGCGGTTATGTGGCAGATGGGAATTTGTTAATGTCCGGTTGTAGATAACTTGACACCAGATCCGAATTAAAACGCATCAACCGCGTGTGTAGCCGTGATGGTCTCTTCTCGGCGGAGTCCGGGAAGTGAACACGATTTTTGTGTTATGTTTGACGTAATTAGGTGTTCAGGATCACCTCTTGATCATTGCTAGCTTCACGACCGTTCCTTTGCTTCTCTTCTCGCTCTCATTTGCGTACGTTAGCCACCATATCATGCTTAGTCGCTGCTGCAACCTCACCACTTTACCCCTTCCTTTCCTATTAAGCTTTGCTAGTCTTGATACCCATGGTAATGGGATTGCTGAGTCCTCGTGGCTCACAGATTACTACAACAATAGTTGCAGGTATAGGTTATGCAATGATCATGACGCGAGAGCGATGTTTGCTTGTTTGGAGTTCTTCTTCTGCTTCTTCTTCGATCAGGGGATAGGTTCCAGGTCGGCAGCCTGGGCTAGCAGGGTGGATATTGTTTGAGTTTCTGTTTATGTTTCATCCGTAGTCGGATGTTGTTCTTGTATGTTGTATTGTTGTATTCGTGTGGCATTGTCTGCCTTATGTATGTATCCCCATCTATTATGTAATGTTGATGTAATGATATCCACCTTGCAAAAGCGTCTTCAAGATGTGCTTCTATCCTTGGTGGGACCTTCGAGTTCCTTTAGGATAGGGTCGCATCTTGGGCGTGACAAGTTGGTATCAGAGCCTCGACCGACCCTAGGAGCCCCCCTTGATTGATCGTGTAGTTTGGTCGTTGTTGAGTCTAGAAGAAAACTGTTTTCGGAGTCTAGCTATATCGGAGAGTAGGAATTCTTTTTACTCCTCAGCCCCTTCGTCGCTCTGGTAAGGAATCTTGACGTAGGTGTTTTGAATACTCCTCTTCCCCTTCAAATTTTTTTTAGGTTCACGCAGTTGGTTTTCCGGTAGTTGTTCCTCAGCTCTTTTTATCTGGTGCATTTCTCGTCAAGTTGACTCGAGCCTCTTCATCTTTGAGTTCAATCCTCAGTTGTTTTATTTTCCCACCCGCCCTCCCTTCTTCATCTCGGAACCGGAGTCTGTAATCGAGTATCCACCCTACTCGTGCGAAGTCTTTGCTTTCTATCCTCATTGTTTTCAACTGGTGTTTCCTCCTCAAGTTATTCGTCGGTTCCCCCGTCCAAGTTGCCTTTGTTTTCCCGCCCACCCACCCTCTTCTTCCGGAGCCTGAGTCTCTTTCGACCATCAATTTCATTCGTGCGGAGCCTCTTCAGTCTTCCCTCAATTATTTCAACCGGTGAATTCTCGTCTCGTTTGTCATTCTTCATCCCTTTCTTTTCCCGGTGCACTCAATTCAAGTTTTTCGGGTTGATCATATTCTTTTCCTTGAAGTGTTTTCCCCTTGCTCGTTCGCCTCTCGCCATTTTATCCTTCCGGAGTGCTCAAGGCATCTCAAGAGATTCGCCTGTGTTCGAATTAATTCGAGGTTGTCACCTCATTCAAATATTTCAATTGTTCCGGTGCAACATTTATCTGTTCAACATCCCTTTCCAACGGTGTTATCTCTTCAGTGGGCCCTAACCCACAGGTCTTTTTCTAGGATCTTACCTGACTCTTCTTATTCCCCCGGGGTTATTCTCAATTATTTTCAAGTGTGATGTAAGAATGGATTCCATCAGTCACATGCCTTGTCAAGATCGCTTTCAAATTCTTTCATTGTTGGCTCAACCTCTTCATTTTTTTTCATTCTCCCGGAGTATCTGAGTAATTTCGGTGGTGTTTCTCGTCGTCATTCTCAGCTTTGAAGATCGAAGAAGAGTTCTTCCTCTAAATCTTGCCCGTTCTCTCGAAGATTCGTGGTTCTAGCTTCATGTTATCCTCTCGAATTATTCCATTTGTCAGTTATTCTTTTCATCCATCCGGAGTATTTCAGGAGTTGCTTTCCCTCTCGATCATCCGTAGGTCATCTTTTCGGAAGATTTCTTCGTTCTAAGTTTTCAGCTTCGGTCTTGTGCATCTAAATCCTCTCTAGCTTATTTGTCTTCTAATTCTTCCCGGTGATTCATTCTCTTTCGTCAGTCATTTCCGAATTCTAACGGTGGTTCTTTCAGATTCTTTTTCATTGATTGGCATAGTAATCCTTTCGTTCTTTTCAATCCTACCGGTGGTTCATGAAGACCTTCTCAAGTTCACGATATGTCACTTCTCAATCCTTTTCCAACAAGAATAAGTAGTATGTAAAATCCATTGCTTGTCATCAATTTAATTTGATGAAGGATAAGCATAAAATAGATCTTAGTCTTATTTCATCCAAGTGATTAATCCCTTTCTTCGGAGTTTGTTCTTGATGAATAAATTCTAGTTCCAAGTATTTCATCTTTTCTTTTTCCGGAGTTCAAATTTCCTCGGCCATCTCGTCGGAACCCCATCTAAATCACTGCAAGGCTCATCTTATTCTTTCATCCTTCATTCTATCTCATCATCCTTCTGTCACCGGAGTTCTTCATGGTGGTTCTTCATGATTTAATTATTTCTTCAAGAGTTCATCAAGTATCGTTCCATCCTATCAAGTTCGTGTTCTATTCCTCCATGTTTTAACCAGAGTGCTGCCTAAATCCTTTCAGTCTTATCCGTTTCTTTTCTCATTCTAACCACTCCGGTTAGAACGAGTGATTTCATAGTCTATCCGATTCTGTGAGCTTTCGATTCTCGTCATTCGCGTCGTTCCTCTCTTTTTCTCGAGTGCTCTCGATTCTCTGTTTCCTCTCTGGAGTTCTTGTTTCACCTCTTCCCTTTTCCCTTCCATCTCGGTCCTAAGATCTCGGGACGAGATCTCTTGTTAGTGGAGGAGTGTTGTAACGCCCCGGATTCGATGCGCCAGGTGTCTGCCAGTTATTCGCCGTCGTTGCCATGTCATTTGCTTGCGTGTTGCATATTGTCATGTCATCATGTGCATTTCTTCTTGCATACGTGTTCGTCTCATGCATCCGAGCATTTTCCCCGTTGTCCGTTTTGCAATCCAGCACTCCTATGTCACCCGGTGTTCCCCTTTTGTCTTCTGTTGTGAGCGGGTATTAAACTTTCTCGGAATGGCCTGAGGTTTGCCAAGCGGCCTTGGTATAGCACCGGTAGACCGCCTGTCAAGTTTCGTGCCATTTGGAGGTCGTTTGGTACTCCAACAGTTAACCGGGTAACCGTAAAGCCCTCTTTTGTTGCAGCCCAACACCCCTTCCAAAGTGGCCCAAAACCCACCTAACTCACCTCCATGCACTCGGCCGTTCGATCACGATCGCGTGGCTGAAAACCGCACCTCATTTGGACTCTCCTAGCTCCCTCTACCTATATAAACGTCTCCCCCTTCATTTTTTCACGGATGAATCCCCTCAAACCCTAGCTCCGCTCCCTCTCCGCCGCCGGACACGTCCGGATCGGACCGAACGCGTCCGCCGCCGCGCCCCGCCCAATCGGATACCGCCGCGTGGCCTCTGCCGCGCCCCCGCGCCGCCGGCCCGCGAGGCCCGGGTCGGGCCCGCCCAGGCCCGCGCGCCTCCGCCCGAGCCTCCCGGCCGGATCCCGCGCCGCCGCCTCGGTCGCCGGCGTGCCCCGCCGGCCGCCGCCTCCCCGCTTGCCGCCGGCCCCGCCCCGGCGCCCTCCGCCACGCCTCGCTCACCTCCCTCCGCCGGCCGCCGCCCGCGGGGGCTGCCCCGCGCGGCCGCGCTGCCGCCCTCGGCCTCCGCCGCCCAGCGCCGCCTCGCCTCCTCTGGCCGGCGACCGCGCCCGCCGCCGCCGACTGCCTCCTCCACCGGCGCCGCGCTCCGCCTCCGGCCGCGCGTCGCCCGGCTGCCTCGCTCCTCCGCCGCCTCGGCCCCGCCGCCGCACGTCGTTCCCCGCCGCCGTCGTCTCCAGCGCCACCGACCACCACGCCGGAGCTCGGAGCTCGCCGGAGCTCGGCGCCGGCCTCCCTCCGTCCTGATCCGGTCGCCTCGGACCGGATCCGCCCCGTCGCCGCCCGGAACCACTTCGCCTCCGACCCGACCCGCGAGCCCCGTTGACCTTCGCGATGGTATATTTCCACTAAGTCCCTGGGAAAAACCATCCATGATGCATATTTTGAGCTACTGTAACTCCATGCATACTGGTCCGTTTCATGCGTGTAATATGTCAAATTGTTCATCTCGACGAGTAATTCATTTCATTCCATTGCGTCATTTTCATTTGAGCTCATCTTGACACTCGAAATGCTGTTGGAAGAGTGCATGTTAATGTTAATCTGCTGAAACTGTTATAACTTGCTCATTTGTCATTTTGGCCATGATTGATGTGTGCATCCTATGAGGTTGATGTCTACATGTGTTTTGATCTATGCCATGCCATCTTTCCAGGGGTGTATGCCATGTATTTTTTTGATCAATGTGGTGACTAGCACAAGCATGCAAACTAGGCTTCGTGATATTGCTGATTTTGGTCCCTGTTCTGCTGTTATTTTGATGCCATATAAACTTGATGCTACAGAGAGATCCATGCATATTTTGAGATACTTCAGTAAGGGTGTTTTGAACATATGGTTATTGTCTATCCATTCATGCCCTTGTTTGCAATTATGGAGTAGTCTAGCATGGCATTTTGGTGCTCTACTTTTCCTTCAAAATATTTCCTGGCAGATTGTTTACTTGTTATTCAATTTAGCCAAGGTTGCTATAGTTGATCCTTGCATGCTATGGACTTGTTCTTGACTTGGTTTGTTTCATAAACATGTTTTCTTGATGATGCTATGCTTATCTTGTCATGCAATGACTTGTGGTGAGTGAATCAAGCTTGTTAAGTAGAGTACTTGATGTTGCTGATTTCCTGACAAATTCTGTTATATTTTGTTGCTATGTAAACCTGCTCCTACAAGTCATTGTGTGCATAATCTGGAGATGTTCTATAAACATGTTTTGATCTACATGTACTGCTCTATCCATTAATGCCCTTGGTTGCATTTATAGCTTGCTGTAGCATGTTGTAATCTTGCTCCAAAGTTGCTAAATAATGTTGCTATCAGCCTGTTAACATTAAGTTCACTTGTTCTCATGTGTTTTGCTAGTGTTCCATGCACCCTATGACCTTGATCTTGCCATGCTTAGCTTCATAAACATGCCTTCTTACTGTTGGTTGCCTTTCCATGCCATGTATTGCTCTGTGGTGAGTGGTTCAAGCTCACCAACATGCCTACTTATTGTTGTTCCTGCCATGTTTGAATCTGTCATATAACTTGCCATGTTTACATGGGTGCCATCATATTTTCTATGCCTTTTTGGCTCATGGTCAGTAAGGGACTTTTGATCTATGCTATTAGTAGGTTCATGCCATGCCTTTGTTTGCCATGATATGTTCCTGTAACATGTTGTTTGATAGCTCTAAACATTGCAACCTGATGTTATTTCCTGATAAGTCTGAAACTGTTATTATTTGCAATCTTACCATGTGTTTTGGAGTGTGTTCTAGTGATTTCTGGAGATAGCTCAGTGTTCATGTTTTGTAGTGCTTTACCTGTACTTCATGCCCATGCCTTTTGTTATTATGTTGGGGTGCTGTAGCATGTTGTTTTGATGCTTGTAAGATGCCTAGTTGCTGTTAAGGACAGATTGTTGCTATGACTTGTATAGAGTGTGTGTTGAACCGTTGCTCCGTTTTGAGTGTGCTCTATATGAAACTTGCTTGATTTTGCATGTAGTTTCATATTATCATGTTGCATCCTTGTTTTGAGGTGTTTTCTTGATGCTTGTATGCATTTTGCATCAATGCCATGCTTAACTTGTTTTGCTCATATCTTCTAGGCCGTAGCTCCAAATCTAATGAACTTTATATGTAACTTGACTAGAATTTTGTGTAGATCCTCTTGGTGCTCTTTAACTTGCTGTTTAACAACTTCAACTTAATGTTTATTCAGTTCTGGACCAATTTCAAAATATGCATATGAGGACTTACCGGAATTGTTATATGTTGTTTCCGGCCTCATTTAAACTTGCCTTGATGTGTTGTTCTTGTTTGCCATGAGTAGCCTCATCTAGCTTTCTCATGCATCATGCTTGTTGTGCATCATGTCTTGTTCATGTGTGGTGTGTTTACCATGTTGTGTGCTTCTTCTTGTTAGTTCCTATTTCGTTGCGATCGTGAGGATTCGTTCGTCTACGGTTGGTTCGGCTTCATCCGTTCGTCTTCTTCATGGACTCGTTCTTCTTCCTTGCGGGATTTCAGGAAAGATGACCGCTACCCTGGATCTCACTACTATCATTGCTATGCTAGTTGCTTCGTTCTATCGCTATGCTGCGCTACCTATTACCTGTTTATCAAGCCATCCCATATTGCCATGAACCTCTAACCTTTGACACCTTTTCTATGCAAACCGTTGTTTGGCTATGTTACCGCTTTTGCTCAGCCCCTCTTATAGCGTTGCTAGTTGCAGGTGAAGTTGAAGATTTCTCCATGGTGGACAGGGTTTATGTTGGGATATCACAATATCTCTTATATTATTAATGCATCTATATACTTGGTAAAGGGTGGAAGGCTCGGGCTTATGCCTGGTGTTTTGTTCCACTCTTGCCGCCCTAGTTTCCGTCATACCGGTGTTATGTTCCCGGATTTTGCGTTCCTAACGCGGTCGGGTGATTTATGGGACCCCCCCTGATAGTTCGCTTTGAATAAAACTTGTCCAGCAAGGCCCAACCTTGGTTTTACCATTTGCCTCACCACCACCTACTTTTCCCTTGGGAGTCGCTCTCTCGAGGGTCATCTTTATTATAGCCCCCCCGGGCCAATGCTTGTCTAAGTGTTGGTCCAAACTAGAGCATCGTGCGGGACCATTCCTTGGCAACTTGGATTCGTCGGTACCTGTACGCTTCGCTTATCCGGTGTTGCCGTGAGAACGAGATATGTGCAGCTCCTATAGGGATTGTCGGCGCATCGGGCGGCTTTGCTGGTCTTGTTTTACCATTGTCGAAATGTCTTGTAAACCGGGATTCCGAGACTGATCGGGTCTTCCTGGGAGAAGGTCTATTCCTTCGTTGATCGCGAGAGCTTGTCATGGGCTAAGTTGGGACACCCCTGCAGGGTTTAAACTTTCGAGAGCCGTGCCCGCGGTTATGTGGCAGATGGGAATTTGTTAATGTCCGGTTGTAGATAACTTGACACCAGATCCAAATTAAAACGCATCAACCGCGTGTGTAGCCGTGATGGTCTCTTCTCAGCGGAGTCCGGGAAGTGAACACGGTTTCTGTGTTATGTTTGACGTAAGTAGGTGTTCAGGATCACCTCTTGATCATTGCTAGCTTCACGACCGTTCCTTTGCTTCTCTTCTCGCTCTCATTTGCATACGTTAGCCACCATATCATGCTTAGTCGCTGCTGCAACCTCACCACTTTACCCCTTCCTTTCCTATTAAGCTTTGCTAGTCTTGATACCCATGGTAATGGGATTGCTGAGTCCTCGTGGCTCACAGATTACTACAACAACAGTTGCAGGTACAGGTTATGCGATGATCATGACGCGAGAGCGATGTTTGCTTGTTTGGAGTTCTTCTTCTGCTTCTTCTTCGATCAGGGGATGGGTTCCAGGTCGGCAGCCTGGGCTAGCAGGGTGGATATTGTTTGAGTTTCTATTTGTTTCATCCGTAGTCGGATGTTGTTCTTGTATGTTGTATTGTTGTATTCGTGTGGCATTGTATGCCTTATGCATGTATCCCCATCTATTATGTAATGTTGATGTAATGATATCCACCTTGCAAAAGCGTCTTCAAGATGCGCTTCT
Source organism: Triticum timopheevii (assembly GCA_963921465.1). Lineage (NCBI taxonomy): Eukaryota > Viridiplantae > Streptophyta > Magnoliopsida > Poales > Poaceae > Triticum > Triticum timopheevii. The sequence goes on along the minus strand of OY997272.1, from coordinate 79,909,358 downwards.
ATCCTTGGTGGGACCTTCGAGTTCCTTTAGGATAGGGTCGCATCTTGGGCGTGACATCCTCTACTTTGTTGTTGCAAGTTTTACGTGGCTGCTACGGGCTTAGCAAGAACCGTTCTTACCTACGCATCAAAACCACAACGATAGTTCGTCAAGTTAGTGCTGTTTTAACCTTCGCAAGGACCGGGCGTAGCCACACTCGATTCAGCTAAAGTGAGAGAGACAGACACCCGCCAGTCACCTTTAAGCACGAGTGGTCGTAACGGTGAAACCAGTCTCGCGTAAGCGTACGCGTAATGTCGGTCCGGGCCGCTTCATCTCACAATACCGCCGAACCAAAGTATGACATGCTGGTAAGCAGTATGACTTGTATCGCCCACAACTCACTTGTGTTCTACTCGTGCATATAACATCAACGCATAAAACCTAGGCTCGGATGCCACTGTTGGGGAACGTAGTAATTTCAAAAAAAATTCCTACGCACACGCAAGATCATGGTGATGACATAGCAACGAGAGGGGAGAGTGTTGTCCACGTACCCTCATAGACCGTAAGCGGAAGCGTTAGCACAACGCGGTCGATGTAGTCGTACGTCTTCACGATCCGACCGATCCAAGCACCGAACGTACGGCACCTCCGAGTTCAGCACACGCTCAGCTCGATGAAGATCCCCGGGCTCCGATCCAGCAAAGCTTCGGGGATGAGTTCCGTCAGCACGACGGCGTGGTGACGATGATGATATTCTACCGGCGCAGGGCTTCGCCTAAACTCCGCGACGATATGACCGAGGTGGAATGTGGTGGAGGGGGCACCGCACAAGGCTAAGGAACGATCCGTAGATCAACTTGTGTGTCTATGGGGTGCCCCCCTGCCCCCGTATATAAAGGAGCAAGGGGGGACGCCGGCCGGCCCTTGTGGGCGCGCCAAGGAGGAGGAGTCCTTCTGCTAGTAGGAGTAGGACTCCTCCTTTCCTACTCCTACTAGGAGGGGGAAGGAAGGGGGAAGAGGGGGAAGGAAAGAGGGGGGCGCCGCCCCCCCCCCCCCCTCCTAGTCCAATTCGGACCAGAGGGAGAGGGGGCGCGTGGCCCACCCTGGCCGCCCCTCTCTCTTTCCACTAAGGCCCATGTGGCCCATTAACTCTCCCGGGGGGTTCCGGTAACCCTCCGGCACTCCGGTTTTCTCCAAAAACGTCCTGAACACTTCCATTGTCCGAATATAGTCGTCCAATATATCAATCTTTATGTCTCGACCATTTCGTGACTCCTCGTCATGTCCGTGATCACATCCGGGACTCCGACCAAACTTCGGTACATCAAAACTTACAAACTCATAATAAAACTGTCATCGTAACGTTAAGCGTGGGGACCCTACGGGTTCGAGAACTATGTAGACATGACCTTGAACTATTCTCGGTCAATAACCAATAGTGGAACCTGGATGCCCATATTGGTTCCTACATATTCTACGAAGATCATTATCGGTCAAACCGCATCACAACATACGTTGTTCCCTTTGTCATCGGTATGTTACTTGCCCGAGATTCGATCGTCGGTATCCAATACCTAGTTCAATCTCGTTACCGGCAAGTCTCTTTACTCGTTACATAATGCATCATTCCGTAACTAACTCATTAGCTACATTGCTTGCAAGGCTTATAGTGATGTGCATTACCGAGAGGGCCCAGAGATACCTCTCCGACAATCGGAGTGACAAAACCTAATCTCGAAATACGCCAACCCAACATCTACCTTTGGAGACACCTGTAGTACTCCTTTATAATCACCCAGTTACGTTGTGACGTTTGGTAGCACCCAAAGTGTTCCTCCGATAAATGGGAGTTGCATAATCTCATAGTTTCAGGAACATGTATAAGTCATGAAGAAAGCAATAGCAATATACTAAACGATCAAGTGCTAGGCTAACGGAATGGGTCATGTCAATCACATCATTCTCCTAATGATGTGATCCCATTAATCAAATGACAACACATGTCTATGGTTAGGAAACATAACCATCTTTGATTAATGAGCTAGTCAAGTAGAGGCATACTAGTGACTATATGTTTGTCTATGTATTCACACATGTATCATGTTTCCGGCTAATACAATTCTAGCATGAATAATAAACATTTATCATGATATGAGGAAATAAATAATAACTTTATTATTGCCTCTAGGGCATATTTCCTTCGGTCTCCCACTTGCACTAGAGTCAATAATCTAGATTACATAGTAATGATTCTAACACCCATGGAGTCTTGGTGTTGATCATGTTTTGCTCGTGAGAGAGGCTTAGTTAATGGATCTGCAACATTCAGATCCGTATGTATCTTGCAAATCTCTATGTCTCCCACTTGGACTTGGTCCCAGATGGAATTGAAGCGTCTCTTGATGTGCTTGGTCCACTTGTGAAATCTGGATTCCTTTGCCAAGGCAATTGCACTAGTATTGTCACAGAAGATCTTTATTGGTCCCAATGCACTAGGTATGACACCTAGATCGGAAATGAACTCCTTCATCCAGACTCCTTCATTCGCTGCTTCCGAAGCAGCTATGTACTCCGCTTCACATGTAGATCCCGCCACGGCGCTTTGTTTAGAACTGCACCAACTTACAGCTCCACCGTTTAATAAAAACACGTATCCGGTTTGCGATTTAGAATCATCCGGATCAGTGTCAAAGCTTGCATCGACGTAACCATTTACGAATAGCTCTTTGTCACCTCCATATACGAGAAACATATCCTTCGTCCTTTTCAGGTATTTCAGGATGTTCTTGACCGCTGTCCAGTGATCCACTCCTGGATTACTTTGGTACCTTCCTGCCAAGCTTATTGCTAAGCATACGTCAGGTCTGGTACACAGCATTGCATACATGATAGAGCCTATGGCTGAAGCATAGGGAACATCTTTCATTTTCTCTCTATCTACTACTGTGGTCGGGCATTGAGTTTGACTCAACTTCACACCTTGTAGCACGGGTAAGAACCCTTTCTTTGCCTGATCCATTTTGAACTTTTTTAGAATTTTATCAAGGTATGTGCTTTGTGAAAGTCCTATTAAGCTTCTTGATCTATCTCTATAAATCTTGATGCCCAATATGTAAGCAGCTTCACCGAGGTCTTTCATTGAAAAACTTTTATTCAAGTATCCCTTTATGCTATCCAGAAATTCTATATCATTTCCAATTAATAATATGCCATCTACATATAATATCAGAAATGCTACAGAGCTCCCACTCACTTTCTTGTAAATACAGGCTTCTCCAAAAGTATGTATAAAACCATATGCCTTGATCACACTATCAAAGTGTTTATTCCAACTCCGAGATGCTTGCACCAGTCCATAAATGGATCGCTGGAGCTTGCACACTTTGTTAGCACCTTTTGGATCAACAAAACCTTCTATCTGCATCATATATAACTCTTCTTCCAGAAATCCATTCAAGAATGCAGTTTTGACATCCATTTGCCAAATTTCATAATCATGAAATGCAGCAATAGCTAGCATGATTCGGACAGACTTAAGCATCGCTACGGGTGAGAAAGTCTCATCGTAGTCAACCCCTTGAACTTGTCGAAAACCTTTCGCAACAAGTCGAGCTTTATAGACAGTTACATTACCATCAGCGTCAGTCTTCTTCTTAAAGATCCATTTATTCTCAATGGCTTGCCGATCATCGGGCAAGTCAACCAAAGTCCATACTTTGTTTTCATACATGGATCCTATCTCAGATTTCATGGCCTCTAGCCATTTTGCGGAATCTGGGCTCATCATTGCTTCCTCATAGTTCGTAGGTTCATCATGGTCAAGTAACATGACTTCCAGAATAGGATTACCGTACCACTCTGGTGCGGATCTTACTCTGGTAGACCTACGAGGTTCAGTAGAAACTTGATCTGAAGTTTCATGATCAATATTATTAGCTTCCTCACTAATTGGTGTAGGTGTCACAGGAACTGATTTCTATGATGAACTACTTTCCAATAAGGGAGCAGGTACAGTTACCTCATCAAGTTCTACTTTCCTCCCACTCACTTCTTTCGAGAGAAACTCCTTCTCTAGAAAGGATCCATTCTTTGCAACGAATGTTTTGCCTTCGGATCTGTGATAGAAGGTGTACCCAACAGTCTCTTTTGGGTATTCTATGAAGACACATTTCTCCGATTTAGGTTCGAGCTTATCTGGTTGAAGTTCCTTCACATAGGCATCACAGACCCAAACTTTAAGAAATGACAACTTTGGTTTCTTGCCAAACCACAGTTCATAAGGCGTCATCTCAACGGATTTTGATGGTGCCCTATTTAACGTGAATGCAGCCGTCTCTAAAGCATAACACCAGAACGATAGCGGTAAATCAGTAAGAGATATCATAGATTGCACCATATCTAGTAAAGTACGATTACGACGTTCGGACACACCATTTCTTTGTGGTGTTCCAGGTGGCGTGAGTTGCGAAACTATTCCGCATTGTTTCAAATGTAAACCAAACTCGTAACTCAAATATTCTCCTCCACGATCAGATTGTAGAAACTTTATTTTCTTGTTACGATGATTTTCCACTTCACTCTGAAATTCCTTAAACTTTTCAAATGTTTCAGACTTGTGTTTCATTAAGTAGATATACCCATATCTGCTCAAATCATCTATGAAGGTGAGAAAATAACGATATCCACCACAAGCTTCAATATTCAGCGGACCACATATAACTGTATGTATGATTTCCAACGAATCTGTTGCTCTCTCCATAGTACCGGAGAACGGTGTTTTAGTCATCTTGCCCATGAGGCACGGTTCACAAGTACCAAGTGATTCATAATCAAGTGATTCCAAAAGTCCATCAGTATGGAGTTTCTTCATGCGCTTTACACCGATATGACCTAAACGGCAGTGCCACAAATAAGTTGCACTCTCATTATCAACTCTGCATCTTTTGGCTTCGACATTATGAATATGTGTATCACTACTTTCGAGATTCAATAAAAATAGACCACTCTTCAAGGGTGCATGACCATAAAAGATATTACTCATATAACTAGAACAACCATTATTCTCTGATTTAAATGAATAACCATCTCGCATCAAACAAGATCCAGATATAATGTTCATGCTCAACGCTGGCACCAAATAACAATTATTCAGGTCTAAAACTAATCCCGAAGGTAGATGTAGAGGTAGCGTGCCGACTGCGATCACATCGACTTTGGAACCGTTTCCCACGCACATCGTCACCTCGTCCTTTGCCAGTGCTCGCTTATTCCGTAGTCCCTGTTTCGAGTTGCAAATATTAGCAACAGAACCAGTATCAAATACCCAGGTGCTACTACGAGCTCTAGTAAGGTACACATCAATAACATGTATATTACATATACCTTTGTTCACCTTGCCATCCTTCTTATCCGCGAAATACTTGGGGCAGTTCCGCTTCCAGTGTCCAGTCTGCTTGCAGTAGAAGCACTCAGTTTCAGGCTTAGGTCCAGACTTGGGTTTCTTCTCTTGAGCAGCAACTTGCTTGTCGTTCTTTTTGAAGTTCCCCTTCTTCTTTCCTTTGCCCTTTTTATTGAAACTAGTGGTCTTGTTGACCATCAACACTTGATGCTCCTTCTTGATTTCTACCTCCGCAGCTTTTAGCATTGCGAAGAGCTCGGGAATTGTCTTGTTCATCCCTTGCATATTATAGTTCATCACGAAGCTCTTGTAGCTTGGTGGCAGTGATTGGAGAATTCTGTCAATGACGCTATCATCCGGAAGATTAACTCCCAGTTGAATCAAGTGATTATTATACCCAGACATTTTGAGTATATGCTCACTGACAGAACTATTCTCCTACATCTTGCAGCTGTAGAAATTATTGGAGACTTCATATCTCTCAATCCGGGCATTTGCTTGAAATATTAACTTCAACTCCTGGAACATCTCATATGCTCCATGACGTTCAAAACGTCGTTGAAGACCCGGTTCTAAGCCGTAAAGCATGGCACATTGAACTATCGAGTAGTCATCAGCTTTGCTCTACCAGACGTTCTTAACATCGTCAGTTGCATCAGCACCAGGCCTGGCACCCAGCGGTGCTTCCAGGACGTAATTCTTCTGTGTAGCAATGAGGATAATCCTCAAGTTACGGACCTAGTCCGTGTAATTGCTACCATCATCTTTCAACTTTGCTTTCTCAAGGAATAAAATTTAATGGTACAACAGCACGAGCCATCTATCTACAACAAACATAGACATGCAAAATACTATCAGGTACTAAGTTCATGATAAATTTAAGTTCAATTAATCATATTACTTAAGAACTCCCACTTACACAGACATCTCTCTAGTCATCTAAGTGATCACGTGATCCAAATCAACTAAACCATAACCGATCATCACGTGAGATGGAGTAGTTTTCAATGGTGAACATCACTATGTTGATCATATCTACTATATGATTCATGCTCGACCTTTTGGTCTCCATGTTCCGAGGCCATATCTGCATATGCTAGGCTTGTCAAGTTTAACCTGAGTATTCTGCGTGTGCAAAACTGGCTTGCACCCATTGTAGATGGACGTAGAGCTTATCACACCCGATCATCACGTGGTGTCTGGGCACGACGAACTTTGGCAACGGTGCATACTCGGGGAGAACACTTCTTGATAATTTTAAGTGAGAGATCATCTTAAAATGCTACCGTCAAACAAAGCAAGATAAGATGCATAAAGGATAAACATCACATGCAATCAATATAAGTGATATGATATGGCCATCATCATCTTATGCTTGTGATCTCCATCCTCGAAGCATCGTCGTGATCACCATCGTCACCGGCGCGACACCTTGATCTCCATCGTAGCATCGTTGTCGTTACGCCATCTATTGCTTCTACGACTATCGCTACCGCTTAGTGATAAAGTAAAGCAATTACAGGGCGTTTGCATTTCATACAATAAAGCGACAACCATATGGCTCCTGCCAGTTGCCGATAACTTCGGTCACAAAACATGATCATCTCATACAATAAAATATAGCATCACGTCTTGACCATATCACATCACAACATGCCCTGCAAAAACAAGTTAGACGTCCTCTACTTTGTTGTTGCAAGTTTTACGTGGCTGCTACGGGCTTAGCAAGAACCGTTCTTACCTACGCATCAAAACCACAACGATAGTTCGTCAATTTAGTGATGTTTTAACCTTTGCAAGGACCGGGCGTAGCCACACTCGATTCCGCTAAAGTGAGAGAGACAGACACCCACCAGTCACCTTTAAGCACGAGTGCTCATAACGGTGAAACCAGTCTCGCATAAGCGTACGCGTAATGTCGGTCCGGGCCGCTTCATCTCACAATACCGCCGAACCAAAGTATGACATGCTGGTAAGCAGTATGACTTGTATCGCCCACAACTCACTTGTGTTCTACTCGTGCATATAACATCAACGCATAAAACCTAGGCTCGGATGCCACTGTTGGGGAACGTAGTAATTTCAAAAAATTCCTACGCACACGCAAGATCATGGTGATGACATAGCAATGAGAGGGGAGAGTGTTGTCCACGTACCCTCATAGACCGTAAGCGGAAGCGTTAGCACAACGCGGTTGATGTAGTCGTACGTCTTCACGATCCGACCGATCCAAGCACCGAACGTACGGCACCTCCGAGTTCAGCACACGTTCAGCTCGATGACGATCCCCGGGCTCCGATCCAGCAAAGCTTCGGGGATGAGTTCCGTCAGCATTACGGCGTGGTGATGATGATGATATTCTACCGGCGCAGGGCTTCGCCTAAACTCCGCGACGATATGACCGAGGTGGAATATGGTGGAGGGGGGCACCGCACAAGGCTAAGGAACGATCCGTAGATCAACTTGTGTGTCTATGGGGTGCCCCCCTACCCCCGTATATAAAGGAGCAAGGGGGGAGCAGGACCGGCCCACATATATACGGGGCCCTGGGGCGAGACAGCAACAAGGGGCCCTTGTTGACTCAAAAGTTCAAAATATTTTCTAAAAACAAAGTAAATATCTAGCACATAGCATAGACTTTAAAACTGACAGTACAATTTATTTATCAATCAAGGGAACTGCACAATGATAGTAATGAAACAATGTAATTCCACATAAACTCGCTTTGCTAAGTATGAACAATGGAGACTTCATTTTGTTCTGCAAAACAAATAACCCTGTTGAACTGGTTGCTACTTAAAAAATTTGTGTTACCATTAGAAAAGAAGTTGGCACTTGTACGTAGATTTGTTTCTGGATCCTACATTCCTACCCAATCCGCCATGTTCTTCACGCAAAAATATTTCACCCGGATAATAACTTAGTTCTTCCAAATTTATTGGTGTGGGATTTGAAAAGCTTGTAACAAAAGTAGTACACTTTGTTAACATGTTTATATTAAGCCAACCATTTCCTGTCATGCACCTCTCCATTGCTCAACTTTCTGGAACAATAAGTTTTTGGAAAATGTCTAGTATTACTAACTTGAGGGAACGCAATATCATTACTTCTTACAGGACCCTTCTCAACTAAAATATCCCTAGCCTATCATTCAGATTGTCCCAGTTTCGTGGATCAAAAATGTCAACAGTAAATGGTTGTTGTCATCCACACTCGGTTGTTTCTGAATTTGGTGAATAATTAAATTAGGTTCTCATGCTGGCTGGGTTATCACCCTAGTTCATCATACCATGATTACAAAATATGTATTCACATTCTGCTGCTCTTCAACACGTACTATGGCCAGTTCTAGGGGATCTCTAGAAGAACTACTAGTTCTGAAAATTTTGTCATTTGATCCTTTTTGGTATTCTACCAGTTCATCTTTCTGCCCTTTTCTGTTCCTTCTAGTACTGCCAGATGATTATTTTCTAGATCATATGTCACTAAACAAGAATAAGTAGTATACAATGACTAATATAGGGGAAAAGAGCACCTGGATATGGATGTAGGTGGCCAGATCCACAGGTTACAGAATATGGATGTAGGTGTCCTGCTCCATAGGTTGCAGTAGTCAGCGCGAACAAGAAGACGACACCATGAACTGAATAATTTCTCCCATTCTCCTGTTCTCTTAATCTCCTGACTCACTCACACTTAGATCCAATGAAAGCAGCAGAACACCTATGCAGGTAGATGTGGACTTGTCAGAGCCAGAGTAATAGAGGAGGAACATGATTACGGAAACGAGCAGAATGTTGATAAAGGAAGGAGCACCGATTGGGGAATGGATTTTCGCCTTCAGTCTCCATTAATGGCCGGCGGCGACCTTGGAATCGGAAACACACGGGAGTGACGGCGCTGGGATTCTGGATTTTGTGAAGTGGAGGAGCCGAGGAGAAGAAAAGAGGAGAAAGATTAACGATGGTTTTGCCTCACGGCTGAATGGGCCCTCTGTTTTCTCGCTATACTTCTTGGGCATGTTACGTAGTTATAGAAGGAATGCTACCTGGGTTGGGGCCCCTGTCTTCCGGGGGCCCAGGGCAAGCGCCCCATTTTCCCGGCCTATGGGCCGGGCCTGGGGGGAGGCCGGCCGGCCCTTGTGGGCGCGCCAAGGAGGAGGAGTCCTCCTCCTAGTAGGAGTAGGACTCCTCCTTTCCTACTCCTACTAGGAGGGGGAAGGAAGGGGGAAGAGGGGGAAGGAAAGAGGGGGGCGCCGCCCCCCCCCCCCCCTCCTAGTCCAATTCGGACCAGAGGGAGAGGGGGGGCGCGGCCCACCCTGGCCGCCCCTCTCTCTTTCCACTAAGGCCCATGTGGCCCATTAACTCTCCCGGGGGGTTCCGGTAAACCTCCGGCACTCCGGTTTTCTCCGAAAACGTCCGGAACACTTCCGGTGTCCGAATATAGTCGTCCAATATATCAATCTTTATGTCTCGACCATTTCGAGACTCCTCATCATGTCCGTGATCACATCCGGGACTCCGAACAAACTTTGGTACATCAAAACTTACAAACTCATAATAAAACTGTCATCGTAACGTTAAGCGTGCGGACCCTACGGGTTCGAGAACTATGTAGACATGACCTAGAACTATTCTCGGTCAATAACCAATAGCGGAACCTGGATGCCCATATTGGTTCCTACATATTCTACGAAGGTCTTTATCGGTCAAACCGCATAACAACATACGTTGTTCCCTTTGTCATTGGTATGTTACTTGCCCGAGATTCGATCGTCGGTATCCAATACCTAGTTCAATCTCGTTACCGGAAAGTCTCTTTACGCGTTACATAATGCATCATTCCGTAACTAACTCATTAGCTACATTGCTTGCAAGGCTTATAGTGATGTGCATTACCGAGAGGGCCCAGAGATACCTCTCCGACAATCAGAGTGACAAAACCTAATCTCAAAATACGCCAACCCAACATCTACCTTTGGAGACACCTCTAGTACTCCTTTATAATCACCCAGTTACGTTGTGACGTTTGGTAGCACCCAAAGTGTTCCTCCGATAAATGGGAGTTGCATAATCTCATAGTTTCAGGAACATGTATAAGTCATGAAGAAAGCAATAGCAATATACTAAACGATCAAGTGCTAGGCTAACGGAATGGGTCATGTCAATCACATCATTCTCCTAATGATGTGATCCCATTAATCAAATGACAACACATGTCTATGGTTAGGAAACATAACCATCTTTGATTAATGAGCTAGTCAAGTAGAGGCATACTAGTGACTATATGTTTGTCTATGTATTCACACATGTATCATGTTTCCGGCTAATACAATTCTAGCATGAATAATAAACATTTATCATGATATGAGGAAATAAATAATAACTTTATTATTGCCTCTAGGGCATATTTCCTTCGGTCTCCCACTTGCACTAGAGTCAATAATCTAGATTACATAGTAATGATTCTAACACCCATGGAGTCTTGGTGTTGATCATGTTTTGCTCGTGAGAGAGGCTTAGTTAATGGATCTGCAACATTCAGATCCGTATGTATCTTGCAAATCTCTATGTCTCCCACTTGGACTTGGTCCCAGATGGAATTGAAGCGTCTCTTGATGTGCTTGGTCCACTTGTGAAATCTGGATTCCTTTGCCAAGGCAATTGCACTAGTATTGTCACAGAAGATCTTTATTGGTCCCAATGCACTAGGTATGACACCTAGATCGGAAATGAACTCCTTCATCCAGACTCCTTCATTCGCTGCTTCCGAAGCAGCTATGTACTCCGCTTCACATGTAGATCCCGCCACGGCGCTTTGTTTAGAACTGCACCAACTTACAGCTCCACCGTTTAATAAAAACACGTATCCGGTTTGCGATTTAGAATCATCCGGATCAGTGTCAAAGCTTGCATCGACGTAACCATTTACGAATAGCTCTTTGTCACCTCCATATACGAGAAACATATCCTTCGTCCTTTTCAGGTATTTCAGGATGTTCTTGACCGCTGTCCAGTGATCCACTCCTGGATTACTTTGGTACCTTCCTGCCAAGCTTATTGCTAAGCATACGTCAGGTCTGGTACACAGCATTGCATACATGATAGAGCCTATGGCTGAAGCATAGGGAACATCTTTCATTTTCTCTCTATCTACTACTGTGGTCGGGCATTGAGTTTGACTCAACTTCACACCTTGTAGCACGGGTAAGAACCCTTTCTTTGCCTGATCCATTTTGAACTTTTTTAGAATTTTATCAAGGTATGTGCTTTGTGAAAGTCCTATTAAGCTTCTTGATCTATCTCTATAAATCTTGATGCCCAATATGTAAGCAGCTTCACCGAGGTCTTTCATTGAAAAACTTTTATTCAAGTATCCCTTTATGCTATCCAGAAATTCTATATCATTTCCAATTAATAATATGCCATCTACATATAATATCAGAAATGCTACAGAGCTCCCACTCACTTTCTTGTAAATACAGGCTTCTCCAAAAGTATGTATAAAACCATATGCCTTGATCACACTATCAAAGTGTTTATTCCAACTCCGAGATGCTTGCACCAGTCCATAAATGGATCGCTGGAGCTTGCACACTTTGTTAGCACCTTTTGGATCAACAAAACCTTCTATCTGCATCATATATAACTCTTCTTCCAGAAATCCATTCAAGAATGCAGTTTTGACATCCATTTGCCAAATTTCATAATCATGAAATGCAGCAATAGCTAGCATGATTCGGACAGACTTAAGCATCGCTACGGGTGAGAAAGTCTCATCGTAGTCAACCCCTTGAACTTGTCGAAAACCTTTCGCAACAAGTCGAGCTTTATAGACAGTTACATTACCATCAGCGTCAGTCTTCTTCTTAAAGATCCATTTATTCTCAATGGCTTGCCGATCATCGGGCAAGTCAACCAAAGTCCATACTTTGTTTTCATACATGGATCCTATCTCAGATTTCATGGCCTCTAGCCATTTTGCGGAATCTGGGCTCATCATCGCTTCCTCATAGTTCGTAGGTTCATCATGGTCAAGTAACATGACTTCCAGAATAGGATTACCGTACCACTCTGGTGCGGATCTTACTCTGGTAGACCTACGAGGTTCAGTAGAAACTTGATCTGAAGTTTCATGATCAATATTATTAGCTTCCTCACTAATTGGTGTAGGTGTTACAGGAACTGATTTCTATGATGAACTACTTTCCAATGAGGGAGCAGGTACAGTTAACTCATCAAGTTCTACTTTCCTCCCACTCACTTCTTTCGAGAGAAACTCCTTCTCTAGAAAGGACCCATTCTTTGCAACGAATGTTTTGCCTTCGGATCTGTGATAGAAGGTGTACCCAACAGTCTCTTTTGGGTATCCTATGAAGACACATTTCTCCGATTTAGGTTCGAGCTTATCTGGTTGAAGTTTCTTCACATAAGCATCGCAGCCCCAAACTTTAAGAAACGGAAACTTTGGTTTCTTGCCAAACCACAGTTCATAAGGCGTCGTCTCAACGGATTTTGATGGTGCCCTATTTAACATGAATGCAGCCGTCTCTAAAGCATAACCCCAGAACGATAGCGGTAAATCAGTAAGAGATAACATAGATCGCACCATATCTAGTAAAGTACGATTATGACGTTCGGACACACCATTTCTTTGTGGTGTTCTAGGTGGCGTGAGTTGCGAAACTATTCCGCATTGTTTCAAATGTAAACCAAACTCGTAACTCAAATATTCTCCTCCACGATCAGATCGTAGAAACTTTATTTTCTTGTTACGATGATTTTCCACTTCACTCTGAAATTCCTTGAACTTTTCAAATGTTTCAGACTTGTGTTTCATTAAGTAGATATACCCATATCTGCTCAAATCATCTGTGAAGGTGAGAAAATAATGATATCCACCACGAGCTTCAATATTCAGCGGACCACATACATCTGTATGTATGATTTCCAATGAATCTGTTGCTCTCTCCATAGTACCGGAAAACGGTGTTTTAGTCATCTTGCCCATGAGGCACGGTTCGCAAGTACCAAGTGATTCATAATCAAGTGATTCCAAAAGTCCATTAGTATGGAGTTTCTTCATGCGCTTTACACCGATATGACCTAAACGGCAGTGCCACAAATAAGTTGCACTCTCATTATCAACTCTGCATCTTTTGGCTTCGACATTATGAATATGTGTATCACTACTTTCGAGATTCAATAAAAATAGACCACTCTTCAAGGGTGCATGACCATAAAAGATATTACTCATATAAATAGAACAACCATTATTCTCTGATTTAAATGAATAACCGTCTCGCATCAAACAAGATCCAGATATAATGTTCATGCTCAACGCTGGCACCAAATAACAATTATTCTGGTCTAAAACTAATCCCGAAGGTAGATGTAGAGGTAGCGTGCCGACTGCGATCACATCGACTTTGGAACCGTTTCCCACGCACATCGTCACCTCGTCCTTTGCCAGTGCTCGCTTATTCCGTAGTCCCTGTTTCGAGTTGCAAATATTAGCAACAAAACCAGTATCAAATACCCAGGTGCTACTAAGAGCTCTAGTAAGGTACACATCAATAACATGTATATCACATATACCTTTGTTCACCTTGCCATCCTTCTTATCCGCCAAATACTTGGGGCAGTTCCGCTTCCAGTGTCCAGTCTGCTTGCAGTAGAAGCACTCAGTTTCAGGCTTAGGTCCAGACTTGGGTTTCTTCTCTTGAGCAGCAACTTGCTTGCCGTTCTTTTTGAAGTTCCCCTTCTTCTTTCCTTTGCCCTTTTTCTTGAAACTAGTGGTCTTGTTGACCATCAACACTTGATGCTCCTTCTTGATTTCTACCTCCGCAGCTTTTAGCATTGCGAAGAGCTCGGGAATTGTCTTGTTCATCCCTTGCATATTATAGTTCATCACGAAGCTCTTGTAGCATGGTGGCAGTGATTGGAGAATTCTGTCAATGACGCTATCATCCGGAAGATTAACTCCCAGTTGAATCAAGTGATTATTATACCCAGACATTTTGAGTAAATGCTCACTGACAGAACTATTCTCCTACATCTTGCAGCTGTAGAACTTATTGGAGACTTCATATCTCTCAATCAGGGCATTTGCTTGAAATATTAACTTCAACTCCTGGAACATCTCATATGCTCCATGACGTTCAAAACGTCGTTGAAGACCCGGTTCTAAGCCGTAAAGCATGGCACATTGAACTATCGAGTAGTCATCAGCTTTGCTCTGCCAGACGTTCTTAACGTCGTCAGTTGCATTAGCACCAGGCCTGGCACCCAGCGGTGCTTCCAGGACGTAATTCTTCTGTGCAGCAATGAGGATAATCCTCACGTTACGGACCCAGTCCGTGTAATTGCTACCATCATCTTTCAACTTTGCTTTCTCAAGGAACGCATTAAAATTTAACGGAACAACAGCACGAGCCATCTATCTACAACAAACATAGACAAGCAAAATACTATCAGGTACTAAGTTCATGATAAATTTAAGTTCAATTAATCATATTACTTAAGAACTCCCACTTAGACAGACATCTCTCTAGTCATCTAAGTGATCACGTGATCCAAATCAACTAAACCATAACCGATCATCACGTGAGATGGAGTAGTTTTCAATGGTGAACATCACTATGTTGATCATATCTACTATATGATTCACGCTCGACCTTTCGGTCTCCGTGTTCCGAGGCCATATCTGCATATGCTAGGCTCGTCAAGTTTAACCTGAGTATTCTGCGTGTGCAAAACTGGCTTGCACCCATTGTAGATGGACGTAGAGCTTATCACACCCAATCATCACGTGGTGTCTGGGCACGACGAACTTTGGCAACGGTGCATACTCAGGGAGAACACTTCTTGATAATTTTAAGTGAGAGATCATCTTAAAATGCTACCGTCAAACAAAGCAAGATAAGATGCATAAAGGATAAACATCACATGCAATCAATATAAGTGATATGATATGGCCATCATCATCTTGTGCTTGTGATCTCCATCTTCGAAGCACCGTCGTGATCACCATCGTCACCGGCGCGACACCTTGATCTCCATCGTAGCATCGTTGTCGTTACGCCATCTATTGCTTCTACGACTATCGCTACCGCTTAGTGATAAAGTAAAGCAATTACAGGGCGTTTGCATTTCATACAATAAAGCGACAACCATATGGCTCCTGCCAGTTGCCGATAACTTCGGTTACAAAACATGATCATCTCATACAATAAAATATAGCATCATGTCTTGACCATATCACATCACAACATGCCCTGCAAAAACAAGTTAGACGTCCTCTACTTTGTTGTTGCAAGTTTTACGTGGCTGCTACGGGCTTAGCAAGAACCGTTCTTACCTACGCATCAAAACCACAACGATAGTTCGTCAAGTTAGTGCTGTTTTAACCTTCGCAAGGACCGGGCATAGCCACACTCGATTTAGCTAAAGTGAGAGAGACAGACACCCGCCAGTAACCTTTAAGCACGAGTGGTCGTAACGGTGAAACCAGTCTCGCGTAAGCGTACGCGTAATGTCGGTCCGGGCCGCTTCATCTCACAATACCGCCGAACCAAAGTATGACATGCTGGTAAGCAGTATGACTTGTATCGCCCACAACTCACTTGTGTTCTACTCGTGCATATAACATCAACGCATAAAACCTAGGCTCGGATGCCACTGTTGGGGAACGTAGTAATTTCAAAAAATTTCCTACGCACACGCAAGATCATGGTGATGACATAGCAACGAGAGGGGAGAGTGTTGTCCACGTACCCTCATAGACCGTAAGCGGAAGCGTTAGCACAACGCGGTTGATGTAGTCGTACGTCTTCACGATCCGACCGATCCAAGCACCGAACGTACAGCACCTCCGAGTTCAGCACACATTCAGCTCGATGATGATCCCCGGGATCCGATCCAGCAAAGCTTCGGGGATGAGTTCCGTCAGCACGACGGCGTGGTGACGATGATGATGTTCTACCGGTGCAGGGCTTCACCTAAACTCCGCGACGATATGACTGAGGTGGAATATGGTGGAGGGGGGCACCGCACACGGCTACGGAACGATCCGTAGATCAACTTGTGTGTCTATGGGGTGCCCCCCTGCCCCCGTATATAAAGGAGCAAGGGGGGAGGCCGGCCGGCCCTTGTGGGCGCGCCAAGGAGGAGGAGTCCTCCTCCTTGTAGGAGTAGGACTCCTCCTTTCCTACTCCTACTAGGAGGGGGAAGGAAGGGGGAAGAGGGGGAAGGAAAGAGGGGGGCGCCGCCCCCCTCCTAGTCCAATTCGGACCAGAGGGAGAGGGGGCGCGTGGCCCACCCTAGCCGCCCCTCTCTCTTTCCACTAAGGCCCATGTGGCCCATTAACTCTCCCGGGGGGTTCCAGTAACCCTCCGGCACTCCGGTTTTCTCCGAAAACGTCCGGAACACTTCCGGTGTCCGAATATAGTCGTCCAATATATCAATCTTTATGTCTCGACCATTTTGAGACTCCTCGTCATGTCCGTGATCACATCCGGGACTCCAAACAAACTTCGGTACATCAAAACTTACAAACTCATAATAAAACTGTCATCGTAACGTTAAGCGTGCGGACCCTACGGGTTCGAGAACTATGTAGACATGACCTAGAACTATTCTTGGTCAATAACCAGTAGCGGAACCTGGATGCCCATATTGGTTCCAACATATTCTACGAAGATCTTTATCGGTTAAACCGCATAACAACATACGTTGTTCCCTTTGTCATCGGTATGTTACTTGCCCGAGATTTGATCGTAGGTATCCAATACCTAGTTCAATCTCGTTACCGGCAAGTCTCTTTACTTGTTACGTAATGCATCATTCCGTAACTAACTCATTAGCTACATTGCTTGCAAGGCTTATAGTGATGTGCATTACCGAGAGGGCTCAGAGATACCTCTCCGACAATCGGAGTGACAAAACCTAATCTCGAAATACTCCAACCCAACATCTACCTTTGGAGACACCTGTAGTACTCCTTTATAATCACCCAGTTATGTTGTGACGTTTGGTAGCACCCAAAGTGTTCCTCCAGTAAACGGGAGTTGCATAATCTCATAGTTTCAGGAACATGTATAAGTCATGAAGAAAGCAATAGCAATATACTAAACGATCAAGTGCTAGGCTAACGGAATGGGTCATGTCAATCACATCATTCTCCTAATGATGTGATCCCATTAATCAAATGACAACACATGTCTATGGTTAGGAAACATAACCATCTTTGATTAATGAGCTAGTCAAGTAGAGGCATACTAGTGACTATATGTTTGTCTATGTATTCACACATGTATCATGTTTCCGGTTAATACAATTCTAGCATGAATAATAAACATTTATCATGATATGAGGAAATAAATAATAACTTTATTATTGCCTCTAGGGCATATTTCCTTCATATCGACACTGCACCAAGTTCGTCTGCACCGCCGAACCTCAACCGCGACCCTGCTGCTTCACCTACTCCTCATGGGAACGAGTAGAGGCTCTATGTCTTCAAACCTTTTTGGTCCTTACTGACAAAAGGGGGAGAAGCATATGAGTTGATAGTCTTCAAGCGGGTCCACATGGGTTGTTGCTATATTTTTGCCAAGTGCTTACAACTCTCGCTTTTGAAACATTCGGTTCTTTGAGTTGTAACACTTAAACTTGATGGTCGTCTGCTACTTTTTCTGCTATTCTGTGATGCGACGATAAATTCCGCATGTGCAAAGATAAATCCCGCATGAAGTCATCTTGCAGACGTCCATTTTTCACTATGCATGTCATTATCCTAGTTATATCTTTTCATGCATGAGGTATTATCTTCATAAGTTGAAGAGGATCTCCACAAGTACAACCTGCCATGTGCATTTGCATTCCAAAGCAAAATCTTTACATGCACATCTTCAGGGGAAGCCTTTTGCCACTTACGAAGACAATATCTTAATCCTTTACAATTTCACATACTTTTATCCCCGTTCAAAACTTCAACCAGTTTGTCATCAATCACCAAAAAGGGGGTGATTGTAAGTGCATCTAGTGCCATCCCTAGTTGGTTTTGGAGTATTGACGACAAACCTGGTTGAGGGACTAATGTGTTTGTGAGAATTGCAGGATAACACAGGTAGTAGTCCCTCATTGATTTGGTTTACCTACTGGAGATGACCCCTAAAAATGTGTGAAGACATTGATGACAATGGTGGTCTGTGAAGCTATTCACCGTGAAGTCTATGACATGAGAATACATCGCATGAAGACTACGGAGCGTGAAGACTTAGTCGTTTCGTTGTTTCCTTTTCTTCTTTGTTGAGTCATAGGAACCACCGCATTGTTAAGTGGGGTCCAAGTGAACAAAGTCAGAGTGACTAAAGTGATGCTCAACCAAACCCTATGTCTTCGAGCAAAGACAATGAGTGCAAATCTTATCCAGAGTCGGATGAGTCAGCTTTACTTGTAGCCCAAGTCAAGCTGCCGCGTGTGTTTAAAATCTGACCGTTGAAACACGTGTCAGTTCCTTAGTGACCCAGGGTCATTTCGGACAATTCAAGTCGGGTTGCCTAGTGGCTATAAATAGCCCACACCCTACACCATAAATTGGTGGTTGCTCAGAGTTAGTGCACGGCTTTTGTCGTTTGAGAGCAACCCACCTCCGAAGCATTTGAGAGAGAATCCTTGTGAGGACAAAGCCCAAACCATCTAGAGCCCAGAGAGTGTTTGGCATCACTAAAGTCTTCCTGTCCGCGTGATCTGAAGACTTGTTACACTTGAGGACTGTGAATCCTCCATCCGGTTAGGTGTCGCGTTCTGAGCATCCAAGAGTCATTGTGGATTGCCGGTGAACGAAGTCTGTGAAGGTTTGGAAGTCTACCTTGAAGACTTACTAGAGTGATTGGGCGAGGACTAAGTGTCCTTAGCTCAAGGGGAATAAGGTGAAGACGCGGTCTTCTGAGTTAAATCTCAGCCTCCCTAACCAGACGTACAGTTGTCACAGCAACTGGAACTGGTCGAACAAATCGTTGTCATCTCCAAGCTACCGGTTTTCTATCTCTTACTTATATTTACTTACAGTTTGTCTTCATGAAGTCATTGCCTGCTTGCATTATCTGTTTGACTTCACTGAGTGACTACTTGTTCGGATTGGCTTCATACTATCTTCCATCCTGATCCTTACTACCTAGCAGCTAATAGTCTTCGTGCTTTCACTTCATTGAATACTCGACTATGGTTTGCCTAGTGTAGTCTACCTTACGCTGCATATAAATAGGGTCATTTCTATTATTTTGTCTTCGAAACTCCCATGTTTTGAAGACTTCCATAAAAATCGCCTATTCACCCCCCCCCCCTCTAGTCGATATCCAGCTCTTTCAATTAGTCATAAAGAACTCACATACTTATTGCAAAAATCTATTAGTTATCGAAACGAAGTACTACGCGCATGCTCCTAGGGGGGATAGATTGGTAGGAAAAGACCATCGCTCGTCCTCGGCCCCACTCATAAGGAAGACAATCAATAAATAAATCATGCTCCAACTTCATCACATAACGGTTCACCATACATGCATGCTACGGGAATCACAAACTTTAACATAAGTATATCTCAAATTCACAACTACTCTACTAGAATGACTCTAATATCACCATCTTCATATCTCAAAACAATCATAAAGAATCAAACTTCTCATAGTATTCAATGCACTTCATATGAAAGTTTTTATTATATCCATCTTGGATGCCCATCATATTAGGACTAGTTTTATAACCAAAGCAAATTACCATGCTATTCTAAAATACTCTCAAATAATATAAGTGAAGCATGAGAGTTCAAAAATTTCTATAAAATAAAGCCACCGCCGTGCTCTAAAAAGATATAAGTGAAGTACTAGAGCAATATTGCCTAGCTCAAAAGATATAAGTGAAGCACATAGAGTATTCTAATAAATCACGATTCATGCATGTCTCTCCCAAAAGGTGTGTGCAGAAAGGATGATTATGGTAAACTAAAAAGAAAAGACTCAAATCATACAAGACACTCCAAGCAAAACACATATCATGTGGTGAATAAAAATATAGACGAAGACGATAGAGGGGATGCCTTCTGGGGCATCCCCAAGCTTAGGATTTTGGTTGTCCTTGAATACTTGGGGTGCCTTGGACATCCCCAAGCTTAGGCTCTTGCCACTCCTTATTCCATAGTCCATCAAATCCTTGCCCAAAACTTGAAAACTTCACAACACAAAACTCGACAGAAAATCTCATGAGCTCCATAGTATAAGAAAATAAATCACCACATTAAGGTTCTGTTGCAAACTCATTATTTATTTATATTGGTGCAATATCTACTGTATTACAACTTCTCCATGGTTCATACCCCCCGATACTACTCATAGATTCATCAAAATAAGCAAACAACACGCGAAAAACAGATTCTGTCGAAAACAGAACAGTCTGTAGTAATCTGTAACTCTCGAATACTTATGTAACTCTAAAAATCCTACCAAATTAGGAAACCCTGAGAAATTTATTTACCAATCCTAAGAAGAAAGAATCATATCAAAATCACGTCTGTGTGAATTTTCAAAACTAATTTACGAAGCGGAAAAGTTTCTGATTTTCAGCAGGATCAACACAACTATCACCGTAAGCTATCCTTAAGGTTTAACTTGGCACAAACACTAACTAAAACATAAAACCACATCTAACCAGAGGATAGATGAATTATTTATTACTAAATATAAGCAAAAAGCAAAGAACAAAAATAAAATTGGGTTGCCTCCCAACAAGCGCTATGGTTTAACGCCCTGAGCTAGGCATAAAAACGCGAATAGATTTAGGTATTGCCATCTTTGGTATGCAATCCATGAGTGGCTCTCAAAATAGATTAATATGGCAATTTAAATTTCTTCCTAGGAAAGTGTTCCATGCCTTTCCTTAGCGGAAATTGGAATCTAATGTTTCCTTCTTTCATATCAATAATTGCACCAATCGTTCTAAGGAAAGGTCTAACAAGAATAATAGGACATGTATGATTGCAATCTATATCAAGAACAATCAAATCTACGGGCACATAATTCCTATTTGCAACAATAAGAACATCATTAATCCTTCCCATAGGTTTCTTAATGGTGGAATCTGCAAGATGCAAATTTAAAGAACAATCATCAAATTCATGGAAACCTAGCACATCACATAAAGTTTTTGTAATCGTGGAAACACTAGCACCCAAATCACACAAAGCATAGCATTCATGATATTTAATCTTAATCTTAATAGTAGGTTCCCACTCATCATAAAGTTTTCTAGGGATAGAAACTTCTAGTTCAAGCTTTTCTTCAAAAGATTACATCATAGCATCAACGATATGTTTAGTAAAAGCTTTGTTTTGATTATAAGCATGAGGGGAATTTAACACGGATTGCAACAAGGAAATACAATCTATAAAGAACAATTATCATAATTAAATTCCTTGAAATCCAAAATAGTGGGTTCATTGCTACTTAAAGTTTTGACCTCCAATCCCACTTTTATCAATTTTTACATCAAGATCTAAAAACTCTGAATCATTGGGACGCCTTTTAACTAAAGTTGACTCATCTCCAGTCCCATCTTTACGAAGATTCATATTGCAAAACAAAGATTTAATAGGAGTTACATCAATCACTTTTAGATCTTCGTCATTATTATCTAGAAAACTAGAAAAACAGGCTTTTACAAACCAATATTTTTTAGCACGCATCTTAGCGGTTCTTTCCTTGCACTCATCAATGAAAATTCTCATGGCCTTGAGAGACTCATTGATATCATGCTTAGGTGGGATAGATCTAAGTTTCAAAGAATCAACATCAAGAGAAATTCTATCCACGTTCCTAGCCAAATCATCAATCTTAAGCATTTTTTCTTCAATCAAAGCATTGAAATTCTTTTGTGAACTCATAAATTCTTTAACACTATTCTCAAAATCATAGGGCATCTTATTAAAATTTCCATAAGAGTTGTTGTAGTAATTACCATAATTATTACAGGAATTACTAGGAAACGGCCTAGGATTAAAATTGCTTCTATATGTGTTGTTACCAAAATTATTCCTACCAACAAAATTCACATCCATAGATTCATTATTATTCTCAATCAAAGTGGACAAAGGCATATAATTAGGATCAGAGGAAGCACTTTTATTAGAAAAAGATTTCATAAGTTCATCCATCTTTCCACTCAAAACATTAATCTCTTCAATCGCATGAATTTTTTTACTAGTGGATCTTTCGGTGTGCCATTGAGAATAATTAACCATAATATTATCTAGGAGCTTAGTAGCCTCTCCTAAAGTGATTTCCATAAAAGTGCCTCCCGCGGCCGAATCTAAAAGATTTCTAGAAGCAAAATTCAATCCGGCATAAAAATTTTGTATAATCATCCACAAATTCAAACCATGAGTAGGGCAATTACGTATCATCAATTTCATCCTCTCCCAAGATTGTGAAACATGCTCATGATCAAGTTGCTTAAAATTCATAATATCATTCCTAAGGGAGATGATCTTAGCGGGAGGAAAATACTTAGAGATGAAAGCATCTTTACACTTATTCCACGAATCAATACTATTTTTAGGCAAAGATGAGAAACAAGTTTTAGCATGATCTCTAAGCGAGAACGGAAATAGCTTCAATTTAACAATATCATTATCCACATCTTTCTTCTTTTGCATATCGCACAAATCAACAGAGTTGTTTAGATGGGATGCGGCATCTTCACTAGGAAGGCCAGAAAATTGATCTTCCATAACGAGATTCAGCAAAGCGGCATTAATTTCACAAGATTCAGCATTAATAGTAGGAGCAATCGGAGTGCTAAAAAAATCATTGTTGTTGGTATTGGAAAAGTCACACAATTTGGTATTATCTTGAGCCATTGTGACAAAGCAAACAATCCAACACACAAGCACATACGGAACAAGCAAAAAAGAGACGAGCGAAAGAGGGGCGGCGAAAAGGCAAAGGTTTTCAAAAATCGTTTTAGAAGTGGGGGAGAGGAAAACGAGAGGCGAATGGCGAATAATGTAATGCAAGGGAGAAGAGTTTATGATGGGTGCTTGGTATGGCTTGACTTGACATAGTTCTCCCTGACAACGGCACCAGAAATCCTTCTTGCTACCTCTTGATCTTGCGTTGGTTTTCCATTGAAGAGGAAATGGTGATGCAGCAAAGTAGTGTAAGTATTTCCCTCGGCTTTGAGAACTAAGGTATCAATCCAGTAGGAGACAATGCACAAGTCACTGAATACTTGCACAAACAATCAACAAATTGCACCCAAGGCGATAAAGGGGTTGTCAATCCCTTCACGATCACTTGCAAAAGTGAGATCTGATAGAGATAGATAAACGGTAAAGCAAATATTTTTGGTATTTTTGGTTTATAGAACGGAGAGTAAAAGATTGCAAAATAGTAGATCGGAAACTAGCAAGATGTAAACGAGATTTAACAATATGGAAAAGAGACCCAGGGGCCATAGGTTTCACTAGTGACTTCTCTCAAGATAGCAAATATTATGGTGGGTGAACAAATTACTATTGAGCAATTGATCGAAAAGCGCATAGTTATGACGACATCTAAGACAATGATCATGAACATAGGCATCACGTCCGTGTCAAGTAGACTGACTCCTGCCTGCATCTACTATTATTACTCCGCACCTCGATCACTATCCAGCACGCATCTAGAGTATTAAGTTCATAAAGAACAGAGTAACGCATTAAGCAAGATAACGTGATGTAGAGGAATTAACTCAAACAATATGATGAAAACCCCCATATTTTTATCCTCGATGGCAACAATACAATACGTGCCTTGCTGCCCCTACTATCACTGGGAAAGGACACCGCAAGATTGAACCCAAAGCTAAGCACTTCTCCCATTGCAAGAAAGATCATTCTAGTAAGCCAAACTAAACCGATAATTCGAAGAGACTTGCAAAGATATCAAATCATGCATATAAGAATTCAGAGAAGAACCAAATAATATCCATAGATAATTTGATCATAAATCCACAATTCATCGGATCTCGGCAAACACACCGCAAAAGAATATTACATTGAATAGATCTCCAAGAACATCGAGGAGAACATGGTATTGAGAATCAAAGAGAGAGAAGAAGCCATCTAGCTAATAACTATGGACCCGAAGGTCTGTGGTAAACTACTCACGCTTCATCGGAGAGGTAATGATGTTGATGTAGAAGCCCTCCATGATCGAATCCCTCTCCGGCAGGATGCCGGAAAAGGCCCCTAGATGGGATCTCACGAGTACAGAAGGTTGCGGTGGTGGAAAAGTGGTTTCGTTGCTCTCCTGGATGTTTTCAGGGTATAAGAGTATATATAGGCAAAGGAACTAGGTCAGGGGAGCTATGAGGGGCCCATGAGGTAGGGGCGCACCCTCCTGCCTCGTGGCCGCCTCGTTGCGTCTCCGACTTCATCTCCATGTCTTCTGGTTTCCTTTCGGTCCAAGAAAGATCATCGCGAAGGTTTCATTCCGTTTGGACTCCGTTTGGTATTCCTTTTCTGGGAAACTCTAAAATAGGCAAAAAAACATAAACTAACATTGGGCCCTCGGTTAATAGGTTAGTCCCAAAAATAATATAAAATAGCATATAAATGCCTATTAAACATCCAAAACGGATAATATAATAGCATGGAACAATCAAAATTATAGATGCATTGGAGACGTATCAGATACCTTGATCATACCTACAGTCGACATAACTAAAACTCCAAGTAGTTAAACCAAAATCACACATAACAAGGGAGTACCTTGCATTGAGCCCAATTGAAAGCACATGTTAACTCCCAGAGGGGGTGAATGGGAGATTTTTTTAAATTTGTCAAACTCTGAGGAATTTGATGAAGATTGGAGCGAAGAAATAGGAACGGGGGGAGACTAATTCATCACGGAAATGAAAAATATGCATACAGGATACATACAAGTGAAGAACATGCAATCATGCAATCATACAAGCATGAGGAAGATGGACTGAAGAAATAGAAAGCATCATGATGAAAGGCTTCAGTTCAAGTTGTTCAAAAAGTATATCACAAATTCTTCAGTAGCGGAATAATGTAAGGTAAGGATTGAGGAATTCGAAACCAGCTTGGTTCGGTGAAGATAGCGATTTGGTAGACCGGATCCACTTGTTGTATCAATTGTACGTCTGGTTGAAGCGGCTGAGTCAGAACTCTGAGGACACACAGTCCTCACCGTATTCCTCTTGAGCTAAGGCCGCTCAGACTTCGCCCAATCACTCATGGTAAGTCTTCAAGGTAGACTTCCAAAACCTTCACAGACTTGTTCACCGGCACACCACAATGACTCTTGGTGTGCTTAGAACATGACGCCTAATTGTCTGGAAGAATGACAGTCTTCAAAGGTAACAGGCGTCAGATCACATAGATCAATCTCTTCAGTGATGCTCAATCACTTTGGCTCTGGGTTTTCCTCACTTAGGGTTCTCTCAAAGTCGTCAGAGGATGGGTTGCTCTCAATTGCAAGTCAAGTTCTCTCGGAGTAGCCCAACCAACAAGTGGTTGTGTGTGGGGGGGATATTTATAGCCAGGGGAAACCCAACATGAATTGTCATAAATGCCCTTCTCTCATTCCACCACTATTGGGATAAGGATCCACTCACAGCTAGCCTGTGGTGCAGCAACGGTCAGAAATTTGAAAATTCGCCGGGGCACTCAATTTCCTCAGGGTAGGTAGCTCGCACTGTCGAACTCTTAACTCCTCAGCATGACCAAATTCGTCAGCGACCAAATGAACTTCGTTACTGTCACTAGCAAATTCTTCAGTTGTGCTGGAGATTTCCAAAGGCTTCACTCGAAGCGGCTAGAGTAGTATAGGTTTTGAGCATCACTTTGGAAATGTGAAATATGTTTCACCTAGACCCCCTTTAACAGTATGGTTCTTCCTATGACTCAAATAAGAAGAAAGAAACTACGGAAACAAAAGTCTTCAAGCTTCAAAGTCTTCACATCAATTTCTTCAAAGACCGTACCAATTTCATCACCAAATTCTTTACTTGAAGAAATATATTTTTAGCGGTCGTCTTCCATGTGTTAAACCAAATCTTCAGGGACTATAACTCCTGTGTATATTCACAAACATGTTAGTCCCTCAACCTATTTGTCTTTAATACTCTGAAGCCACTAAGGGGACACTTGATGCACTTACATGAGCACTGCAAATAAACAAAATTCCATGGGCAAATTTTGTTGGAAATTTTGATTTAAGTTAGAACAAATTTTGATAGAGCAATTCCAATGATTATTAATGTGGAGAATGCAATGGTCTGATTAAAAATAACTGCCATGGCCCAAAATAATAAAAGTACCATTGCACACACAATGAAACTACCATGGCAAAAAATGAATTTTGCCATGGAAAATAAATAATAACTGCCATGGTCTAAATTATATAATTGTCATGCTACCTATAATGAAAACTACCATGTCCTACTTAATAAAAAGTGTAATGCTACCCATAGTAAACTACCATAGACTAGTTAAAAAAGAATTGTCATGATCTGTTTAATATAATTGCCAGGCTCTAAGCAAATAATACGTGCCAATACACCTACAAACGAAACAACCAATGCCCAATTAATGAAATTGCCATGTACCTATACTAGATTAATCTTGGAAAAAAGCCACCCACGTGAACACTTTTGTCAGAAAAAAGTACAAAATGTGCCATATTCTATAACCTTATAATATATGCCATGTTCATAGAATATATTTTTCTTAAAATACA
This sequence comes from Triticum timopheevii, assembly GCA_963921465.1. Classification (NCBI taxonomy): domain Eukaryota; kingdom Viridiplantae; phylum Streptophyta; class Magnoliopsida; order Poales; family Poaceae; genus Triticum; species Triticum timopheevii. The sequence continues at coordinate 79,882,176 of OY997272.1, read as the reverse complement.
AAACATGATCTAGATAACATTTTCCAACATAAATTTCATGATCTAGATAACAATGTGAGGGCGAATCTACAGAAATATTCAACAAATTGACATGTTTCTACTCAAATGTCATATTCTGTTTTCAAAAATGCCATCTGCAAAAATAGTGGTGTGAATGCCAAGTTATACAACAATTTGCCATGGACCAAGAAACCAAACAATTGGAAAAAAGTAAAATAACAGAAAAGTGACATGACACTTTTCTACAGTTTTGCCATGTACTAGATAACAGTAAGCAGTAAAAAATCAGAAAAATGCCATAACAATTTTTAAAAAGTGCCATGTAACTATACAACAAATGCCATGGTTTTCTAGGACAATTTCTCTTACTTTGGCATGGACTTGACTAAACAAAATTAAATTAGAAAACTAACTTCCTTTGTCAAAAGATGAACTACACTATTTCAATCTTCCCAACCGGCGCTTTTGGAGTAAGGAATAAATATCAGCAAAAATGCCATGACACTTTTTGAAAATGCGCCAGGTAACTATACAAAAAATGCCATGGTATTTTTAGAAGATTTTCTCTTAATTTGACATGGACAGGACTACAAATTCATTTAGAAACCTAACCCCTTGTCAAAAGATGAACTACACCATTTCATTTCTTCCCACATGTTTGACAAATCGAGATAGATGAAAAAATGCACAAAACCAAAGGAGTGATGGTTAGTTCTGCTCATACCATGCCTCTGCACTGCAACATCCCTCGCCTATTATTGCTCGCCCTCGTCCCGCTGCTGCTTTCGTGGGTCTCGCTCGTCAAGCACACCGATGCCCGGAGCATCACATGGCCAGAGCATCCAACCAAGTGTCGCGGCCACGCTCGGACGTCTCTGACATCGCCTTCACGCCGTATGGTGCCACCAATGCCTCCACCAGATGTTGTTCACTGCCGAGGCAGCCGCCAGCTCCCCTTAATGGTTGCGGCAACAAGACCACCGACTCGTGCAACTCCCTTGATGCCAGCGATAGGTGGTGAAGGCGAGGGGCGCTAGTTCGTTGCAGAGAAGACTACATCATCGGGGAAACTGTGCCGCTCCTTCTCCCACTTCTTATCCGCCTCCTCCTCCTCTCCATACCGCCGGGGATTTGTCGCCATCGCTTTACCCCGCGCTTGGCCGTTGGCAGGGCGTGCCTAGGTGATACTTTTTTTTTGAAAGGAACACAGTGCATTCCATTATATGGTGCCACTAGGCAAATCGCCAGCAGCAACACTTAGTACAAAGTTTGGTAGTTGTCCCAGCCAAGTCTCACAGGTTCCAGCTCCCAAATTGGCACCATATTTAGCTAAACAGTGAGCTACAGAATTACAGGCCCGAGGGCAATAGACAACACATACATCCGTGAAATCTACATACAACTGAAATTTTATATCTCTGAATATAGCTCCTAGGACCGCCAAATCATAATCTTCAGTTGTCACAGCAGTCTTCAGTTGTGCAGAGTCAGTTTCCAATAATATCTTGTGGCATCCCATTTGACTTGCAGTGTGGATGGCATGCAACATTGCCAAAGCTTCAGCCTGTAGTGCATCCATGACCCTCTCCAGCTTGCCCGCACCAGCAGCCTTGACCTCTCCATGCTCATCTCTAATTACAAAGCCCCATCCCCCATCACTGGAATCCTTTTTGAACGAACCGTCGGTGTTAACCTTCAAGATTCCGGGTGGAGGTGGAGACCATTTCTCTGCAGTTTGTGGCTTCAATTTTCCCTCTCCTTTCTTCTCCTTCAAAACATGGATAACATGATAATTAATTGAGGAGCATATCTCATCAGAAGTTTTAATAGTATCACCCACATTTGCCCTGTTTCTCTGATGCCACCAACACCAAAGAAGGATACATGTTTTAATTTTATCCTCCTCATTTAAGCTAAAAATTGTATCCATGAAGTTCTCGGCATCATCGCAATTGATTAGTTGCAGTCTAACATGTTCCAGTAACGCTTTCCTCCACACCTCCTTTACATTCTTGCATTTAATAAAACAGTGCCCACCATCCTCATCCAGCCTAAAACAGAGAGGGCATCGAGTATCTACTTTCATACCTCTGTTATGGAGTTTCGTTCGCAGCGGTAGGCTATGAGTAGACAAGCGCCACAAGAAATGGAGCACTTTGCTCGGGAGGGGCAGCGTCCACAGCTTATGCCAATTGAAGCCACCTACATCTACATCTGCACTTGAGGAGGAAGTTAGCCCTGCAGGAGATTCACGGGCTGTGCTATCCGCTGCTACTCTATAGGCCGATTTTACTGAGAAAATACCTTTCTTATCGAAATGCCATGCTATGAAATCTTGCATGTTTTCCTGAATGGGGATTTTTAATATAATCTCAGCATCTTCTGGTAAAAAGATTTCCTTCACTAGACCTTCATCCCAGGAGTTTGTAGCAGGATCAATCAGGTCATTGACCTTATTTATTAAATTTCTGCCTCTCTGAGTAATGACCTTTCTAGTGCTTCCTCTTGGGATCCAGGGGTCTGACCAGATGTTGATATTACTGCCAGTGCCAACCCTCCATATTATTCCTTTCTTCAAAAGCTGCACCCCTTTTAGGATACTTCGCCAAGTGTACGAGATGCCATTTTTCCTTTCCGCTTCCAAGATTGAACTGTTTGGGTAATACTTTGCCGAGAGAACTTGTGCACAAAGTGAAGAGGGATTTTGAAGCAACCTCCATGCTTGTCTTGCGAGCATAGCTAGATTGAAAAGGTGAAGGTCTCTAAATCCTAGTCCTCCATTTCTCTTTGTTTTCGTCAATTTCTCCCAGCTTACCCAATGTATTTTGTTCTTTTTATCCATTTGACTCCACCAGTACCTATTGATCATAGTGCTCAGTTCCTCAGACACCGCTTTACTAAGGTCAAAGCATGCCATCGAGTACACCGGGATAGCTTGTGCGACCGCCTTTATCAGTATTTCCTTCCCCGGTTTAGAGAGAAGTTTTTCCTTCCAACCTTGAATCTTCTTCCACATCCTATCTTTCACATATTCGAAGGTCCTTGCTTTGGATTTCCCCACATATGATGGAACTCCCAGGTACTTTGATGTTAGACCTTCAGATGTAATATGCAATATATTCTTCATTTCCTCTTTCTGCTTGGGCCTTGTGTTTTTGCTGAAAAGAATTGACGATTTGTCTTTATTTATCATCTGGCCCGAGAAGGCTTCATATGTGTTCAAGATGCGGTTGACTGCTTGGGCGCTATTAGCATTCACTTCCATTAGTAACAACGAGTCATCCGCAAAGAGCAGATGACTAATACAAGGCGCTTCTCTGCAGATCTTAATTCCTTTGAGTGAGCCCTTTAATTCTGCTTCATGGATCATGGCTGAAAACCCCTCGGCACATATAAGGAAAAGATATGGAGAGAGTGGATCCCCTTGGCGTAGACCCCTTTGGGGATAGATTATGTCTGTGATATCCTTGTTTACTTTAATCTGGTACTTAACAGTAGAGATGCATTTCATGATCAGTTTAATCCACTCTCTGTCAAAACCCAGTCTTTCCATCATGTCTCTCAAGAAAGACCATTCAACCCGATCATATGCCTTGCTCATGTCAAGTTTAATTGCAGCATATCCCACTGGACCGCTCCTTTTCCTCTGCAAGAAGTGAGTTAACTCATATGCCACTAGTATATTATCTGAAATGAGCCGCCCTGGCACGAAGGCACTCTGATTTGGGGAGATAATATCAGGAAGAATTAACTTAATTCTATTTGTGATTACCTTGGCCACCAGCTTATAAACAACATTGCATAGACTAATCGGTCTCAAGTCTTTCATACTCACCGGGGTGGCATTTTTTGGGATTAGTACTATGAGTGTATCATTCCAGCCATCAGGCATGTCTCCTCCCCTCAACACATGCAGTACCTCTTTGGTGACCTGGTCTCCAATGGTTTGCCAGAACCTTTTGAAGAAAACCGCCGGCATTCCATCCAGACCCGGGGCTTTTAGGTCACCTATATTGTACAAGGCTTTCTTGACCTCCTCTTCGGTGTAATCTGCACATAAGAGGTTGTTCATTTCTTCGGTTACCTTTGGCTGTACTGTGTGAATGATTTCTTCATTATCATTCCTTGCCTCAGAGGAGAATATATTATAGAAGTAATCAGCGATGTGCTCTTTCAAAGATTCTTCCCCTTCCACCCAGTTTCCATTATCTTTTTTTATTCGCTTAATTGTGTTCCTCCTTTTCCTTTCAGAGGCAAAGGCGTGAAAGAAAGCAGTGTTCTTATCCCCTGCCTGGAGCCATTTTACATGAGCTCGTTGCCTCCAGTGCATGTCTTGTTGCTGCTCTAGACGGTCGAGTTTCTCCCTTAAGAAGTGTTCCCTAGATACCCTATCTTGGTTTATATCTCCCCTCCTTACTTCTTCCAGTTCGTGCTTCAAAACCTTGATTCTCTTTCCAAGCTCACCCAAAACATTCGCATCCCAGTCTTTTAAATCTCCCGCAACCTTGCGCAACATGTCCTGAGTATTGTAGCTGCCATGGAGCCTAGCCATTGCCCATGCATTGTTAACAATCGCCTCACACCCATCCTCCTGAAGCCATCTCGCTTCGAATTTGAAACCATGCGCCCTTCTTTTACTGTTCTGCGTCATTCTGGCTTCATTCATATGGATTGTCACCGACCTGTGATCTGAATGGTATGGATCTCCATTCAGAACCTTGACGTGTGGGAATCTTGCACACCACCCCCTTGAAGCTACAGCTCTGTCCAGTCTTTCTTTTATGTACCGACTAGCATCCCAACTATGATTGCGCCAAGTGTATTTGTCTCCAAAGTAGCCCAGATCCCTAAGGCCACAATCTGTAAGAGCTGTTCTGAAACCTTCCATTTGATTGTGAGTTCTAGCCGGCCCTCCTTTCTTCTCATGATTGTATAGGATTTCATTAAAGTCACCTGCACATAACCATGGAAGGTTTAGCTGCTGGTTTAGGATGCGCAGAAGCTTCCATGTAACTTCCCTTTTACCACTGGATGGTTCGCCATATATGCCCGTGAAGCGCCATCTAAAACCATCCTGCTCCACCACCTCCGCATCAATATGATATTTTGAGTAGTTATGCAGAATTAGCATTACTTCTTTCTTCCAAAGTAAAGCCAAGCCTCCACTCTGTCCTTCACAATCTCTCACCACCATGTTCTTCATTCCTAACAACCACTTGATTCTTTCCATCCTTCTTTTATCCATTTTTGTTTCGGATAGAAAGAGGACATCGGGGTCCACCTGCTTCTGGAGATCCAGAAGCCCTCGCACTGCCGGGCCATTCCCCAGACCCCGGCAGTTCCACACCGTGATCCTCATTTTAGCCCGCGGGACTGTTCTGACAGCCCCGCTTTCAACTTGGTTTTTTGATTTTCAGGTGTGATCACTTCTCCACAGCCCACCTCATTGTGTTCATTATCCATTCTATCCGCACGTACCTCTGTCCCAGCTTCCGAGTCAACCTCCATCTTGCACTTTTTCAGTATCTCCGGCTCCTCATCCAAATCCATATCTGAGTGCCCTCTCTTCTTTAGTTCTGTTACACTAGCATCCTTCATCGATATTTGTTTTATTCTTTCTTGGCGTTTAAAGGTCCCCCGTTTATCCTTTTTATAACTTAGGGTCTCACTTGGCTTCCTTTTCTCTTCTTCATATATGACCGATTCATTTTCTTTCTCCCCCTTTGCCTCCTTTTCATTTTGGTTCACCTTCACATCAGATGTGGCCTTCTTTCCAACCCCTTCTTCTCCATTGGGAACTTCTTTTTTCTCGCTTCCCTTCTGCTCTCGTGATGTTTTAGGGTCCACCACCATTGGAGCTGGCCAACCATTATTATTCTTCGGATCTTGCGCACTCTTTTCCCTCAAACCCTCTTCCACAAAGAGTTTCTTTCCTCTGGCTCCTACCTCTTCCGCATTTGTTTGCTCCTTTAGTGGGCTCATTACTTCTTTTTCTTCTCCCTTTCTTGAAGCCCCTGTACCATCACCCCCAGATGAGTTCTTTTTCCAGGAGATTGCATCACTCCCCCTGCCATCTCCACTGTTGCTCTTCCTGAAACCCCATTTCTCTCGGGGGTTCTTGCTCCTATCCTCCTCGTTGGGACTTTTTAACCACCCCTCGGCTTTGAGCCAAGGTCCGAATTCATGTTCAGCTCCTAGTTTTTGTTTACTTGGGCAGGTCCTATCACCATGGCCAATGATGCCACAAATATAGCAAAAGTCTGGAAGATGTTCATATGTGAAGGTAATCTCCCTACGCCCTTCCTCCTCTTCCTTTTCTTCATCCACCATTGTTTTGTCTTGCCTTCTCTCCTTCTCCTCCTCCTCATCTTCCAGGAAAATGTTAATACCCCTCATAAGGGGTTTGGTGATGTCTAATCGGACCTTCACCCGCAAAAAACTTCCTGTTGCCATGCCGCATTCATCAACATCGACATCCAATACTTCTCCTATCTCCCTTCCTATGGCTTCACCGGCCTCTTTGTACATTGAGCCCATAGGAATGCCCTGGACGCGTACCCAAATGGGCACTTGTTTGAACTCATATTCATCCAGCGTTTTTGCCGGGTCGAAGTCTTCTACTACAAGAAGCTTCTTGTTAAAAGTCCAGGGTCCTTCATTTAGTGCCTTCCATTTCCCCGATTCTTCACGAAACGAAAACAAGAAACGGTTCATTCCTAAGTTCTTACATTCCATACCTTTGAACGGGCACCAGATCCTGCCCAAGGTACTTTCCAGGGCCTCTGTCCGTGCAGGTCTGTCGGACATTACTTTACCAATAGCTTGTGGTTTCACCGGTCCTGAGATATTCCCATTCCTGCGGCCAATCTTGATACTTTTTTTCTCTGCTTCTGAAAGCTTCAAGGATTGTAATTTCTTCTGGACTCCCTCCATTGCTTTCTCCCAATACTCCAGTCTGGGATGAGCGCAGCCGGCAGCCCTCACCGCCACCAGGGTGCCGCTCGCACCTAGCACCTTCTCCTGCCGTCCAACACCTCCTAGTCTGACCAGATTTGGGGGGAAAACAAGGGTGTGTCCTATCTACACGAGAAAGAAGTGGGAATGGACTGAAGAAGATGGAAAATCTGGGTGGATTTGGCTAGGAACTGGCTGTATTGAAGTACTGATTCGAGAATCCCCCTCCTGCTGCAGCTCGTGGTGGGTGGATGGCAAGAGAGTATCAGGCGGAGAGCTGAAAGAGAGGAACAACTCAGAAGTATTTGGAAATCAGATGCTCTGGTGGGATTGAGAGTTGCGGCCGGACCTCACCGGAACCGCGAAGGATTTAGTTTGTGGTTCAGAAGTGGGATCTGGGAAAAGGATTCTCGAGAGATCTGTTAATGGAGGAAAACTAGAGCGCTCGATTCTTCGATTCGTAGAAGAAAAAAACCAGGTTCGCTGGAAACAGCAGCTAACTGGTTTGATTCACAACCGGATCTGGTGGGAGAAAGATTTAGATTAGAAGTGGAGATGTGTGAGTGTGTGAGGAAGATCTGAGCTGGAGAGATTGAAAAACGTGGCCGGACTAGCCGGAACCTGCTCCTCAGTCGCTGGAGGGACCTAGAACCGTCACGCAGCGGACGGACGTGCGGCGTTAGGTGATACTTGTTGGATAAGGAGATGAGTTGCGTGGCGAGGGAGGCGTCGTAGGGTGGCGACGGCGGCAGAGGGATCCCAGCGTCAGAGGAGCTAGATGCGGGGTGGTGTCGGGTGGAAATGGGGAGCAAGCGGCTGAGGGGTGGATAAGGAGAGAGGTGAGATCATAGTTTTAAATAGCCGGCTATAGTGGGCTATAGCCTTTTCAGCAGGATCCGCTAAATGGTCACCTTCACAAATAGCCCGCTATAGCTCCGTTGTAGCTGATTTGGAGGCCAGCCACTATTTTCCATAACCCGCTATTTAAAACATTGTGAGATGCGCATTCGTTGGGACTGCGCTTAACGCGAACGCTTTCTCATATCTAACGTAAAATTGTTCTTGATCTAAGATTCATGTTGCGGAATCCGACGGCTATAAGGTAGTGTGCTGAAAAACGTACCCCAGAATGTCAGCCAGATAGTATTCCGATAAAAGTAGGTTTCCATTATATGAAAAAGGGTCTGTGTAGAACACATCTGGATCTGACATAGTTATGTCATATCTAACCTCACGTCCACTATGTTTGTGGTCTCTTTTTTTTGTCCCAGCTTTTTTTTTTTTGGTTTCTTGTTGCTGCATTATTTGTGGGAGCTCCTTAGAAAACATCTAGATGTGAATTTGGCAAATTGTATGAAAAAAGAAAAGAAAAAAAAAGTGGACGCAATTAGTTGTGGTACGCTGAGCTGGTAGCAGCTCCGTTTTCTCTCGAGTCCTCTCAGGTCTGAAGGCAGCGGCGGCGTCATCGTCGCGTCAGTTCCGATTCCAATCCACAGCCCAGCCATGTCCACGCCGGCCAGTCTCCCGCCGCCGGCGCCCGCCGCCACGCCCCTCGCCGACCTCCTCGAGTCACCCACCTTCGCGCCCCCCGCGCCGGCGCCCCCGCCTCCCACCCCCGCCGCCATCCTCTCCGCGTGGTCGCACCTCCGCAGCGCCGCCCCCTCCCCTGCGGCCACCCTCTCCGCCCTCGAGACCCTCCACCTGCACCGCCGCTCGCTCCGTCTCAGCTCCGCGCACATCGAGCTGCTCCTGCCGCTTCTCCCGCTCCACCCCCGCCTCGTCTCCCCGCTGCTCGCCACCTGCCCGCGTCTCCTCCCCAACTATTCGCTCCCCTTTGCCTCCCTCCCCGTCGCCCCTCGGCTCCTCCTCTTGGGCACGCTCGCCACCGCCAAGGGCTCCAAGAATTCCACCAGCAACGGCAGCTCAGGGAGCCCCAGCGCGGGGAATCTCGAGAGCGACCATGGTGGCGACGACCCCGTTGTGGCTGTGAGTCGCATTCTAGAGAATACGGAGCAGGGCAGTGAGACCAGCGATGGTATTGACCACCTCGCGCTTGCTGGTATTGGCCATGCCCTGGCATGTGCAGATGAGCTGCAATTTGGAAGGATCCTTGTGTCCCTGGTTAGGATTTGTGGCAGGATCGGGGATGTAGGTGTTGGTGTTAGGGTGCTTAAGCTGGTGGATTGGCTCGTGTCGGGGTTCGTTGAGTCGAGGAGGATGCGCAAGGTTCAGGTTCTGTTCGAGGTAATTTCGCCGGAGAAGTGTGAGAGTGAGGGTTATGTGCTGTTTCCGGCGGTGATGGCGGCCTGCGGTGGACTACGGGCATTGAGGGTTGCTTCGGTGAGACATCGGTTGGACTTTGCTCCAAAATTGAAGGAGGCTCCTGAACGGACCATTCGTTTTGCATCTCGGAGGGCAATTTTAGAAGGGAGGCCTGACGATGATCAGCGCGGTGTCCTCCTTCAGTGTGTTGCATTAGGTTTGACACAGTGTGGGCTGATAGCGTTTAATGATTCAGTGTTACAGTGTGTTCTTATGGCACTGCTGGAGGAGCTCCTTCCTCTTCCACGTCTGCTTAGGATCTCAGTTAAGAGTCCAGATGGAAATTCAGCTGAGCTTGCCAAAAATCAGGTCAAGCAACACCAGGATAGTGTCCTTTTCAAGGAAGCAGGGCCAGTGACTGCGGTTCTGTGCAATCAGTATTCATTTGCTGATGAGAAGACTAAAGATTATGTCGAAACTCGTGTATGTGAGTATGCACTGGAGCTGTATCATCATCTTCGTGCAGCAGTGTTGCTGCATCAGACGAAACGGAATGATTTGCTTGCTGAGATTGATAAGATTGCTGAGGCAGCATTTTTTATGATTGTAAACTTTGCAGCAGAGGTCGCAAAACACAGGTTGGATGCAAACTCCTCGAGGGGATTCCAGCCAGAGGTTGCTGTTAGGATCTTGGTGGCATTCTCTTGTGTGGAACATCTGAGACGTTTGCGTCTTCCTGAGTACACTGAAGCAATCCGGCGTGCTGTTGTTGTCAATCAGGATAATGCGGCTGCCAGTGCTTTATTCGTTGAGTCAATGCCTTCATGTGCTGAATTGACAACCAAACCAGGTTATTTTAATGCCACTCTCCTAATCTCCTTGTGCCATTATGATTAATTCTCATGTGTTTGCTTGGATGTGCTTGCAACTGTTGATTAAAATGGAGCTTTGGTATATTGTAGATCTACTAACCTTGGATGGAACAACATATATTTGTTACACGGATGAGGTCCAGACGTCACGCATATTATTTTATCTGCGGGTTATGCCTACTTGTATTAGCCTCATTCCAGCTCATCTAATTCGGGATAAATTAGCTCCGGTCGTATTCCTGTATCCTTTATAGACACCACTACTATTTGTCTTACTATTTATTTTTGATAGAATTCCTTATTTGGCACTAGATAAAAATGTGCTTCCCTATTTGGCCTTGGAAAAAAATTCTTCCTTATTTGGCACTCGGTCTAATTTCTTTCTAGGGTAAAACTGTCTTTTCAGTTCTCACTTAAGGGCCTGTTTGGGACTGCTCCACTGCACCAAATCCACTTTGGGGCAAACTCACCTAGGAGTTGCAGCTTCTCCAAAGAGCAGTTTATCCTGTTTGGCTTCCAGCTTCAAGAATGAGAAATTTTGTGGGAAAGGTCTATTTGGCTGGGTGACGTGGGGAAATAAAACAAAGGCGTATCCACTTACTGGTGGTAGTGGTGGGTAATTTCCCCCCAAGTCCACAAGGACTCTTTGAACTAGAGTTTTTGGAGCACTCCCCTGAAGAGCTTCACAAAAAATAGGAGAAGTTGTACCCCAGATTCTTGTTTTTTTTCAGAGCAGGATATCATGGAGTTACCCCGTTTGGCTTGCGTTTTTTAGAGCGGAGCAGTCCCAAACAGGCCCTTAATATCGTTAGTAGCCATAATTGACGGCAGTGTCACATTAGGGGAAAAAATAGACCTCTGCTGCCGCCATACAGGTTAGGGGTCAGGATTGAGGGAGGGCGAGTTTTTTTTACTGCATACTTTTTTTTACTCTAGGGAGAGCGGGTTAGGTCGTTGTTCGGGGCAGTTTGGTTCGTGCTATCCTTTTTTTCCAGCATTATGCATCAGGGGTAAAGCCGTTGTTTCAGCTCTCACTTAACACCATTGGTAGCCAAAATGGCGGAAGTGAAAAAATAGTCCGAGCGTCAAATAGGGAATAAATTTTTTTTCAGGGCCAAATAGGGAGGCACATTTTTATCTAGTGTCAAATAAGGAATTCTCTCTTTGTTTTTCTCATTGGGTTATCTTGATTTTGATATACAAAATTGCTGCCCTTAATGCAATTTGTTAGATACATACAACATTCAAATGAAAAAATAACACGTGCTGTACACTCGGTGATGGTATCATTCCTGTCATCTGGCAATGATACTGATCAGGATGATCGAGTGGCTTTGAAAGAGCAAGTTGCCTTTGATTATATTAGGAGATCTTTGGAGGTAGTTCATTCAAAACCCTTTTTCATACTTTTTGTTCCTACTAGGCGACTGACTAATTTCTCTACTTATCTCATTTAATAGGCTTATCCTGGGGTAACTCCATTTGATGGATTAGCGTCAGGAGTTGTTGCACTTGTTCGGCACCTTCCTGCAAAGAGCCCTGCCATTCTTTTTTGTATCCATAGCCTTGTTGTGAAGGCTAAAGATCTTTGCAGTACTGCAATGGTTCAGGACAGATCGTTATGGAGGTCATGGGAAGAAAGCACAGAGCCCTGTAAGAAAATATTGGACTTGTTGCTTCGGCTCATCTTCCTTGTTGATATTCAGGTAAGCTAAGATCACAATATTGTTACTTTCTGATGGTGTGTAGAGCAGTAACTCCTCTGAAATACGGGTTGGTGGTGCTTATCTCCTTTATGACATTCAGAATATGGCCAATCAATCCGCGAGGACACACCGAACCTTTTTCCCAATAGCAGAGATTGCAAACATCATTAGCTTTGAAACCCTATCGAGTATTTTCATTCGCTGACTTGATTGATTGATATAAAGATGAGTCTTGGACCATTGGAGATTGATGTTTTATAGCCCCAAATCACATTATTCCATGATTTCCTACTACGCATGCAGCACTGCTACCTGTAGAGACCCTGCAGATTTTATTCCCTCAACACTCTTTTCTCCTGTTTCTGCAGTCATTCTCTTATCTGCTCAAGGAGCTGGCGGAATTTGTCACCTCGCTGCCAAAGGAAGGCCAGGATGTGCTCCTCGATGACATGCATGCGCATGTCGCCGAATCGGATGATGTTGTACGGAAGCCTGTGCTCGTGTCGTGGTTGCAGTCCCTGTCCTACATAAGCTCACAAGCTGATGTTCGTGAATCTCGCAATAACACGAAAAATGCTCGTCCTGCGGGTGGGGTTGAGCTGAGCCTGAACAGAACTATTGCACGCTTGTGACACTATCTTGCTCATGCTTGTCGAGCTTGATCATGTTGTACATTAACAGTGCATAGAATAGAATGAGATAGATGCATGTTGCAAGTATAGTACTGCCTTTTTCATCTTGACATCATGCCGGTACGTATTTGCTTGTCTGATTCAACATTTTGAGACAAGTGTTACAATGACAATACGAGAGATTTAATGATTCATGTTTCCTTGAATCTGAAATGCTTCATGGACATCTCCAGCCAAAGGATGATCCATGCTAAATCCAAACACAAATCAAGTTGAGATACACCGCACATTATTTTTTCGAAATGGCAGTTATCCTGCATTCATTAAGAAGAAAAGAGTTGTTCACAACCAACACTGAAGAGGCCACACATTATCAAGATGCATCACCAACAGAAGTTAGATTCAGTTATCTCAATGAGCAAACAAGGATCTTTCCCTTTTACTTCTCTCAATATATGACAAGCATAGCTTATGCCTACTCTAGAGTGTGTGTGTGTGTGTGGGGGGATCAATGATCAAACACCGACAATTTAGTAGCATAGCATAGATAGAGAAATGCCAGATCACGTCACAATCAGAAACTTCACAGTTTAAAAAACGAACTTATTATGATTTTCATTTCTAGTAAATACAACGGTAATGCTTGCGTGCCTATTCATGACATTAGACCGATATACTGTATAATTACATTCCCAGCTGCCACCAGGGGTGAGGTTATGTGCCTGCAACTTATCAGCCAAGGTCTCGAGACAGCGATGCCAGATCTGGCCACGAAATGGCAAAGCACAGACAGGGTTTCGCTCAAATCCTCATCTACTGAAAACAAAATCCAGCAACCAGCAAAAGTCCAGTATGGCAGATCAGCAAGGAAGCTCTCCAGCAGCATGAAAATCTATCCCAATCCTCCTCTACGAGCCTGATGTATATGTATACCGCGACTGAGCCCCCTCCAATAGTTCCACGAGTTTACCTGCAATAAATCGAGCGTGTCAAAAACATTGCAAATGCTTCCTCCACAAGTTTTTGTAGGAACGAGATGCATCGTAGATACGGGGAAAGTTCACACACCTGTGATGAAACCGATAAGCGGCACTGGATTCAGCGCTTTCTCAGCCTTCTCAAGATGACGCCTGTTAGGACTCGAGTGTAAGCAAGGGCATATAGGAAGGGTAAGATCAAGAGCCGAGACAGTACTGTGTTAAGTGTGTAGTGCCCATTACCTGGTGTAGCTGGCGAAGAACGGATCTCTCATGACATAAAGTGCCCACATCATTTTTCGCCTTTTCAACTGATGGAATTGAACCACGGAAGAATAGCCAAGTCAGCAACCCAGAGAACATAACCAAACAAACTATAACACAAGAAAGAACTGAAATCATCTCACCTCATCCCTCTCAGCAGACGAGAGCTGATGAACTTTCCCAGCTCTATGATTTAGATCTGTTGCGTGCGAATGAATGCCAAGGCTTGTGAGCTCCACAGCTAATGAGACCAACCACGGGGTCCAAGATTTGATTCCGAACTTTCTTATCAGAAGTACGTATACAAGTGGCCTGAATATGTGGACAGCCTCCCCTAACATGAATAAGCGCCCAGAAACCCCTTTAGAAGACCAAATGGTTGCGAAAGTTGGCTTCTCAATCTCCATCACTGCTGAGCACAAGGACATACAATCTGATAAGTAAACTAGCAACACTTCAGAAAAATAATAGGTAAATGTCTCAATGGAGAACCATAATAATGTTTTAGCAAAAACAAGTTACCAGGAGGAACAGGAGAAGGTTGGAGCCTGCTCATCCACGTGGGATCTGACAACATCTTTGCATTCTGACCAAACCTGTTTAAAGCAGCTACTGCTCTTCCCTCCAGACTCTTAGATATAATTCCAGGTTTTCCATCCGGACCATCAGACGTAATCCAATGGCCATTTTGGGAATGTCCATTGACCGGATAGATTACTGGCACTCCATTAGTCTTGACTCCCTGATGGTCTTCAAGAACATCCTCCTCTTCGTTTTCCACCTCCCCTCCTTGTAAGAGCATCCTGTAGCCACTCTCCCTGAAAGCGGCTAACCTGACACATGCTCTGAAATGTTGCACAAAAGTTATCAGCCATCCAGAGAAAGCCAGAAGAATGCATGGCAATAACAGATATGCAAGCAAGGAAAAACAATGCATAATCGATCATCTTACTTCACTGCTTCTGTAACAGCAAGGAAGCCCCATTTGCGATCATCTCCAACAAAGTGCTGGGCAGCAACTTCGACAACTGCTTCCACATCCTTCAGTATGGATACCACAAGAGCCCATGGGATAGATTGTTCCTTGGAGGCCAGTGAGTGACCATCATTTGGTGTCTCAATTATATGCTGGTTGACAGAACTTACAATGCCCAGAAGTGCATATACTGTTCAGAAAAAAGCAATGCCGCCTTAATGTCAAATAATCAAGTTCTTACACGGAAAACAGTTTCTTGAACAACAAAAATACATAACTGTCTCATGGAAGTCATCTTACCATCTTACTAAATAGATGTTTATAAGGAACAAAAGTATTTGCTTCCCAGGGTAAGTTTCGTTGGAAAAAATTTAGCAACTTAATGAATTAAGCTCTATATTTCCTTTTTTTCAGATTAGAAACAAAATTGCTAGGTAAGTATCTCGGACTCAGTAATAGCAAGCAAATGTGCTTCGGCATCATATATTATACACAGATGCAAATACATGTTCACTAAATATACGAACAACAAATAATGACATCTTCTTAGGTTTAGTTTGTGGTTGTTGATCTGTGCTGTGCTTATATTATTTAGTGAACATGCATAGGGTGTTTGTGGTTGTTCACTAAATAATATGAATAGCAAAATTGGTAGGTAAGTCTGCTGTAGAAAATTTGCCACAAAAGTAGGCAAACACGGGTCAAGCAAAAACTAAAATAGGAAAAGGCTGGTGCGGCAAACATGATTATCATAATCCACCAAATGCCAAATGCACACTTAGGAGGTTGAATGAAAGGAAGATCTATAGGCCAAGGGCAGTCATCTCATGTTGTCAGCAAAAAATAGGGTGTATTCCACATTCAACAGACTTCGATATATATTGGTAAGTTCTAATAATATCCTATCAAGTATGGCGCAATAGTTAAGTTTTTTAGCCAACAGTGACATGCCAAGTGATGACAGAAAAGGTAAGGCAAATTCAACGTTGGGCCTAAGCACTTGGTGCTATGCCAGCTAAGGCAGTTGCATTTAGTCATACAAAACATTTAGGAGCGAACAGTAGTGAATAATATTTAATGGTATACCTCAAAAAACTAGTCTAGTATCTGCATTTAACAGTTTTCAACTAGAAAGGGTACAAAGTGCAACAGACAGATTATTTCGACCCCCCAAACAATAATGATAACATTCTTGTCATGAACTACAAAATGCTCATGGTTTAATCTCCCATACATTAACTCAGCATATGTAATTAATGCAACAAGAACAAAGGGGCACCACATGTCAAAAATCTTGCATGCAAAATTTCACAATTGAGCCTACCATGCCAGTACCTATACAACCTTATAGCTCTTTGATCACAATTATTATGGTGTATTCTACTTTCTAGCAGTCCAAAATGTATGTGTCAGACTTAACTCAGTTAAATGTTATCTGCACACCCTATTCTTTTTATATCTGATTAGCACAAAGTAGAAATTTCAACACTCGCATTTGCAAATATAACACCATGAGACACTTCAACTCGGCACTTCTCGAAAGACTAACACCAAGAGACAGTAAACATACCAACCGATAATAGAAGATTCAGACCAAAAAAACGTGGAGTGGGACTAAATGTTACTCCTATTGAAAGACTTGCATCACCTGCTTCCGGGGCGATCTCGGAGTTAGCGAAGCGCTCAGGAAGTATCCACGTCACCCCCTGCAAGTCGTTCAAGCAAGCATAAGCAATTTTGTTTTCTAGAATGAAGCAAACATAAGCATAAGCTACAATTTCTAGCTACTCATTCCATTGACAGCCTAGCTGGCTAAGAAATTGCGACCGCAATTCATGATCCTAACCGAACTCCATGGCACCGGAGCAGGGCCAACATGGAAATTCGTAAATAACAACGGGAAATTAATCCCCTTGTGTGTTTTCCAGGGCCAGGAGGATCCAGGAAGCAGCCAAACCTACACGAATTAGCGCAAAAACCCCAGGTGAGGAGCCCTAGGGAATCACCAAATCACACGATTGAACCTGCCCTAACAGCAATCAGAACCCCAAATAGACGGGCCCCACGCGGATTAGGGATCACGAGCTCCCGTGGACCGCAGGAGGCGACGCGCGTAACGGAAGAGAAGAAGCTGCTCAGGGTAGGGAGGTTACGTTGGCGAGGGACTCGAGGGAGCGGACGAGGTCCCGGTTCTTCCGCACCCAGACCTTGTAGGCCTCCATGGCGACTCGACCGCCTCCTCCCGGGGAAGCTAGGGGCGGAAGAAGAGGAAGGCGGCGGCGACGGCGATGAGGACGAGGCGGCGGCACTGGCTCGCGAGAGACGGCGTCGGGGCAGGGGCAGCCGTCCGATCTCCGGCGGACGGCGGCGGTGAATCGCGGAGGCCGGCCGCGGGGACAGGTGGGGATTTATTTGGTGTTTCGGACTCCACCCCCTCCACCACTGTCCCGCGAGCTATATACTTCGGCTGGGCCTCGACCGTGGGACCCACCGGTCAGCGAGTCCCGCCGTTCTTTTATTCTTCTTTTTGGACCCGTTTGGGAAGGAAATTGCGTGGAGCTTGGACCTATGACTTCCCAAATTTTGAATTTTTTTCAAAGCTTTTGGATAAGAAATTATTATGTTATACTCCCTCCGTTCCTAAATATTTGTCTTTCTAGACATTTCAAATGACTACTAAATACGGATGTATGTAGACATATTTTAGAGTGTAGATTCACTCATTTTGCTCCGTATGTAGTCACTTGTTCAAATGCCTAAAAAGACAAGTATTTAGGAACGGAGGGAGTATGAAGTGTGGACACACACAAATGTGACCAAGAGACACACATGCATGCTTACCATTGGGTCTTCGAGGGACTTTCTTATGGGGAAATTAGAATGTATCACGTGGAATTCATCTGTGATTGTCCTTGCACAGTTGAGTGATAAAGCTCTTGGTCCTTTTTTTCATAGAATAAACCTCTCCGTTCGCCCAGGAAAAAGAAAAGAATTTTGGTGTCCTTTTTATTTGCCTATAAGAGGTATTTTCGCGTTTTCGGTTTGTTTTAGTGTTTTCTTTCCTTAGGTGGTCTATAGACCTGGATGTAATTCTTATTTCTTGTGTTCTTTGTACTACCCTGATAGTTGATGAATAGATAAAAAAGTTCTTGCAAAAAAAGAATATCATTTTGATAAGAGAATTTAAATTCATGCACACCATTCATTGTTTTTTTTTTGTGTTGTTCACCGATTTGGTGTACTTGTGAATCTAACTTTTAAATGTATTTTCTTTTCATGAATACATTTTTTGATGGATTATTTCACTTTACAATACATATTTTTAGATGTATTATGTGCTTTTTTTAGAAAAAAATTCAATCTATTCATCAACAATCATGGTACAACGAATACTAGAAATAATAAAAATTACATCCAGATCCGTAGACCACCTAGCGACCTACTACACAAAGTCACAAACACACACGAATAAAGACCATATTTGCTTGGATCCACCGAAAACGAACGCCTACTGAATCCCTTGAGATCCACAATACAAATCTCCACACGCCCCAACGAATCCTATAACGCTAGAAGAACCACCGGCGCGAAGCTAGGCTGGGAGAACGGAGAATCTTATTTCATCTCCAGAGAGCCGTCACCGCGGACACAAACCCTAAGAAAACTCAGAAAAGTATATACTCCCTAGTCCCTCCGCTTCAAAATATAAGTTATTTTTAGAGATTTCAATACATATTTAAGACATAGATTCATTCATTTTACTCCATTTGTAGTCCATATTAGAATATCAAAGACTTATATTTAGAAACGGAAGGAATAGAAACAAAGCCCTCTTATCGGCAAGTGCCGAGTTCCACCATACCTCCACAGAAGAAGACGAAGCAGGCCGGCGCCGGTGCTTGTTCGTGTCGTGTAGCTACATGAGAAAGCTGCTTTGACGTAGAATTTGTGTGTGCGTTCCATTCGTCAAAGTCACATTTTCTTTCACCCGACAACGGTCCACCTTTGGCGTTGGCATTCAGGGTCCGGTCATGGACGTGGCAAACCTTTGATATAGAGAGAAGTTCCATAAAAGAAAGTAGAGTTACCCAATCAATCGTACTCTGCAATTAACACGTGGTTTCTTTCATGGGGAAGAGGAAACCACATGGTTTCCTTTTTTTTTCCGAGCACATGGTTTCTCAAGTCGCCGTCGAAAGAAACACGTCGTCTTTCGAGTCGGTCAGCCTCTGGTTGTTGGGCTGTGGTCGCCCCCACGTGCGGCGGCCGCCCAAGCACGGCGCGCGGGTGGATAGGCCGTTCCTGGGCCAGCTCGACCGGTCATGGTCCACGAGACCATAACATGTTTTTTTTTGGCGGGTGATAATGTGAATTTGTTCAACGTACTATGTCATAACATGAATCGTCTTTTTTTTTTTGCGGGGTCATAACATGAATCGTCAACGGTGCTAACGAGTGGATTTCGTCCTACCGGAGACGGAGCTGGTCGGGGATGTATCTAGTGCACCGGTGCTTGTGGTGCCACCGGTGCACGGATGCCCTAGCGCATTTTAAAATGTTTAAAAAAAATAGAAAAAAATCTAGCACATTGACACAATATCAGTGTAGAGGATCATGAATCATGACCCCTGGAGATTGTGTAGTACTACAAGGGTGTTGTCAGGTTTTTGAAGGTGTTAAAGGTAGTTTGAGCAGCGAGAGGAAAGGCCGTGCATGAAGGTATTTTTCAAAGCTCCATCCTCGGTGTACAACTTGGTTATGAATGATCTAGAGAAGGGACACATCCTTACAAGCTACAATTACTATGCTTCATAGGAGTAGAGGCCCAGGAGAGCGCCAAGGTTTTTTCCTTGAAATGGACCCCGCGTCTGGGCGGGAGCGTCGAGCTAGCACGGGGCTTGGTGGCGCGGCATGACCTGTCGGCCAGACAGTGCGCGTGCTGGCAGCGCGACGCCGGTGTGGCAGACTGGTGGCGCCGCAATGGTTGAGTGGTCCTGCTCGGCGGATTTGGTGCGGGCGGTTCACGATGATGGTTGGCAGTGATCGGACGAGTGTACGGGGTGGCATGCGGCGGTGTGGTTCGGCTCGATGGCGGCAGCGGACTGCGGGGTTCCTCGCGGTGACGCTTCAAAGTCGAGCTCTGGCGTGCTTGTGCTAGGGTCGACACCGACCTCCCCTTTAGCGACGATATGGCTACGCAACACGCAACGACTCTCCTCGACGACTCGAATCATGGGTGCTCGGGCAAGGCTATGGCCAGCGACATCCATGGGGGCGCGTGCAGGATTCTCGGGGCCGGTGGTGTGGCGAATCTAGGGTTAGGATGTCACGGACCTTGTGGGATGGACCAATTCTGGCTCGTGGAGGTCGACCCCTCGAGGGACCCATCTTCAAGGGTTGCCTTGACGATGATGCCAACGGGCCCCAATGATCTGCACCCCGACCCAGGTGGGCTTCCCGATGCATAAGCCGACATCAAGGATGACCGGCCTGACCGACGACGGTTCCACTCTATAATTGTTCGTTTCATGGTGCCTAGTTCTCGGACATCTTGTAGTTCCGGTGGTGGTGGAGGGTCTGTCTTGGATGTCGGGGCGGCAGCCGTGGGGGGGGGGGGTGTCTGCACGGTTGGCTCTATGACGGGCATCATGGCAGTGGTGGCGGCATCTCCTCTTGCTATGTGGGTAGCAAGGGGAGGGGACGTGGGTGACTCTGGTATCGTCATGGCTTCAGCAGTGGAGGCCCCTGGTCGAGATTTGAAGATATTGCACAGGTGGTCGCGACCCCACCTCCAAGGGTGGGTCAGCAACTTTGAGTCGTTTAGTGGTACTTGTGTGGGCCCGAGCGAAGGCTCTGTGCTCTAGCACCGATGAGTGCGACACATTTGGGTGTTGCTTCCCTCTTGGGGGCGTTGTAGTGGGTCCCTTAATGTGCCAGGGCTCTCGATGAAAACCCTAGTCCATCTGGCATTGTGGGCGTCATTTTGGAGCCTCGGTCTCTCTTGATTGCAAATGGCATGCATCGTTGAGCTTGCCTCTCCATGGCGTGTTGCGTCCTCAACTCTGTCGAGGGGTGGTTTTGATGTTCTCCTATCTTTTAGACGTGTCCCCATGGTCTCCACTCTCTGTGCTTGTTGTTTCCTAGCAGGAGCAGCACTCAATGGCCCGGAGCGATGGCCATGCATATGACATGGTGTATTATCTAGCTAACGGTATCTATCCTTCATGGTTAATATTTATTAAGATAATCTCAAAACCTCAAGGTAAGAAGCAATGTTGATTTGCTGCTTGTCAAGAAGCTTGCCAGAAGGACATTGAGAGAGCTTTTGGTGTATTGCAAGCTTGGTTTTCTATTGTTCGAGGTCCTACTCATTTTTCAGGTAAGAATCTCTCACCAACATCATGATGGCTTGAACTTGTCATTTGAGTATGAAAATGTTGGTAGCCTTGTGAAATCTCACAGGAACCCGGACCGGATCCAAGCTTTTCTTGAGACATATCAGAAGATTGAAGACCGGGCTTCGCATACCCAGCTTCGTGAAGATCTCATTGGGATCAGTGGCAATTATTTGGGAGATAGTCTCCTTTGATTTGATCATGGTTCCTCATTTTATTCATGCTTGATTTGTACAATTATTTGCATTTGAGACAATATTACCCCCCCCCCCCTCGTTTCTTTGAATTTGATTTGTTATTATAATTTGGATTAGTTTTGCATCCTGTGATGTTAAAACTTAATAAGTTTGATCCATATTGGTGTTAAAGTGTACACCCTCCATTCCATATTCTAGTGTGTACAGTTTTTTGGTTTAGATTCCGAAACTTAGTGCGCATAAACGTTGTGAGGCTGCTTTGGGCGAAAATAGCCCTCAGCTGGTTCACGGGAGCGCAGCAATAGGCACCTACGTGCGTGACAGATCAAGCATGGGGAGGGGCAATTTTTGTCCGAACAAGAGCGCCAGCTCATATCTTGGTATAATGGCTACACACAAAGGCACACTATAAAAAGGAAAAGAGGGAGTAGATCACATCAGAGTTGACATGCAAATATGTGTGAGAAATGATAGAAGAAATATTTTTTTGCGTACAGGTTTTACGGTATCTGTTCTGTCCGGATCCGCCCCTTACTCAAGAAACCTTTTACAATATACCCTAAACCCTTTTTACAGTATGAACTTTTACAGTAATCTGCTGGAGTTGCTCTAACAACATATGCTATAGTAGCTACCTACTACAGCCATATGCCCCAGCCATTGCCCCTCTTGCCTGGGGCCTGGCTACACCACTGTCTGGGAGGACAATTGGCTGCCAAGGGATAATAGAGATGCTAAGAACGCTGCACCCACGGCCCGCCACCCCTCTGGAGTTAGTTGAAGAATTCATTGATCGCGCGTCGAAAGACCACAACGCTGATCTAGCTAGTCCATGAGTAAATGGCATTGGCGGTCCGAGAACTTGCATTGCGGGTGCACTTAAGTCTCGGTACTTGCGAACCGGAAAAACCCGTCATAGAACTTGCATTACGGGTGCAGATAGGTCACACAGGTCATCTGAACCGGCCAGCTGCCCGGTTTTCTCCCTCTAACGGATAAGCGTGATAAATTTGTTCATGACTTTAAATATATATGTGATTCGTGACTTTAAAAAAATGTTCGTGAACGATAAATTTGAAAACTAGTTGTTCACGACTTCAAAAGAATGTTCACGAACGTTTAAAAAAATATATTTGTGATTCACGACTTAAAAAAAATGTTCGCGAACGATAAATTAAAAAATATTTGTGATTCGTGACTTTAAAAAAATGTCCAGGAACGAAAAATTTGAAAATGTTTTCGAATGATAAATTTGAAAATGTTCGTGAATGATTAATTTGAAAACTATTTCTTCACGACTTTAAAAAAATGGCCGAGAACGATAAATATGAAAAATATTTGTGATTTGCGAACACTTTTCTAAAGTTGTGAACATTTAATAAAATATATTGTGATTCGTGACTTTAAAAAAAGTTCGCGAACGATAAAATTAAAAATATTTGTGATTCGTGACTTTTAAAAAATGGTCGAGAACGATAAATTTGAAAATGTTCGTGAATGATTAATTTGAAAACTATTTGTTCATGACTTTAAAAAAAATGTTCGAGAACGATAAATTTGAAAAATATTGTGATTTGCGAACATTTTTTAAAAGTTGTGAACATTTAATAAAATATATTTGTGATTCGCGACTTTAAAAAAAGTTCACGAACGATAAAATTAAAAATATTTGTGATTCGTGACTTTTAGAAAATGTCCATGAATGAAAAATTTTAAAATGTTGTGAACAATAAATTTGAAAATGTTCATGAACGATTAATTTGAATACTATTTGTTCACGACTTTAAAATATGTTCGCGAATGATAAATTTGAAATATATTTGTGATTCGTGACTTTTAGAAAATGTCCATGAACGAAAAAATTGAAAATGTTGTGAACAATAAATTTGAAAATGTTCATGAACGATTAATTTGAATACTAATTGTTCACGACTTTAAAAAATGTTCGCGAATGATAAATTTGAAAAATATTTGTTATCCGCGAACATTTTCTTGAAGTTGTGAACATTTAAAAAAATATTTGTGATTCGCAACTTTAAAAAAATATTCTCGAACGATAGATTAAAAAATATTTATTAAAAATATTTGTGATTTGTGACTTTAAAAAAATGTTTAGGAATGAAAAATTTGAAATGTGACCTATCTGCACCCGCAACACAAGTTCTATGACAGGGTTTTCTCGAAAATAGGGCAGCTGGCTGGTTCAGATGGCATATGTGACCTATCTGCACCTGCAATGCAAGTTCTATGACGGGTTTTTCCGGTTTGCAAGTACCGTGACTTAAGTGCACCCGCAACGCAAGTTCTCGGACCGCCAGTGCCATTTACTCCTAGTCCGTGGACATCTGCAGGCACCGGACACACATGTTGCTCTCAATATCCCACTCAGCTCTCGGAACGTTGATGATTCTTGAGCATGGCATTATGAGCAACGAGTGTTCCCTGTCCCTTCGGCGTACCGGCTGCTGAGCGACCCGAAGTGGAGGGCACACTGGCTGGAAGAACGAGAGGCGACCTGTGACTATGCTACAACCCAGAAACAATGGAAGTCCTTATGGAGAGTGAAGGTATTGGGTGTCATCAAATTTTTTGCATGGAGTCTTGAGTCTCTCTCGGAATTGAACCCCTACCGAACAAGTTAAGTGTGAGAGGCATATGATAGAGACAGGGGTATGTGTCATTTGCAATGCAGCAGAAGATTCATGGCGGCATTCATTGATCGATTGCAACATGGCAAAAAGTGTATGGTCACTCGTTGACGAGGAGCTTGTCGAACAACTTAGCGCACGTAGACAGCAAGATGCAAGGATTTGGCTTCTTGACCTGCAGAGACTCAATGAACGACAACGATTTTATAAAGGTGTTAGTCAGTCTACAGGCCATTTGGTGGGCTAGACGAAGGGCCATCCATGAGCAGGAGTTCACATCGCGGCTCTCAACTTTCAGTTCCATTAAGAAATACCTGGGAGACCTTGCGCTGATTCCTGACAGTAGCAGTAACAGAAACTCTAGTGGTCCAGCTCATGCTCCCAGTCCCAGGACTAAATGATGGATTCCACTGTCTTCGCCTCTTTGGGCTTCGCTGAGGTGAATGTGGATGCTTTCGGTTTCAAGGAACCAGGAGAAAGGAGCCATTGCGGCGGTGTGTCGGGACGATCATGGAACATATCTGGGGGGGCTTCGGCTGTAGTGGTGAGCAATTTAACTGAGCCAGAACTTTTGGAGGCGATGGCATGCTTGGAGAGTCTTAATTTGGCTTCTGATCTCTATCTGAGAAAGATAATCATCGCAACGGACTGTCTGGCAACGGTTAATCACCTGGAGAAGCCATTCCTGGGCGTCAGCAGCACCATTATACAAGACATAAAGGCAACGAAAAGAATGAAATGAGGGAGTCCAATTTTAAGCACATGATCTGGTAAAGGCAGCAGCATCACTAGATCCTGGTTGTTATGTGTGATTGTTAGGGACTCCTGAAATTGTTTGTATCCCAGACTCCTTATTTGTTGAATATAAAAGTGTTTTCACCTCCCCCAAAAAAATAAAAAATTCCAACCAGGCTGAAAGCAGAGGCTGACACTACACAGAAACCAGAGGATACATCTTTTTATGCTAATTATAACAATGAGACGGAGTTTCTTTTTAAAAAAGAAAATTAGTTGTTGTTTGTTTTAGAGTTCTATTCTGAAGTGTCCATGGATCTAATCTAAATTTTGCATTACAGACAACCAAAAATGTCTTCATATTGTCCATACTTTCATGTGGTTACCCAATTATTCACAAGAATCTACAACCATGCTTAACAAGTAAATTTAGCACGCGGAAAAAGACATAATTGATATTCTGCAAAGGTGTGTGCTACTGCATTGAACCATTGAGGACCCTGCTTCAAACTGCAGGATTAGTTAATTAGTTTGTGGAAATACGGCAGTATGCAGTGCAGTAAGTACATCTACTAGAATTCATTCACCTCATATCTTGGACTCAATTTCGTATAAATACATAAAGATTTATGGTTCTGATTGTCTGAAAGGACAAGCCATCATCATGCCAACAGAGAAACAAGTGAAGGCACAATATCACAAGGCTATAATGGTAGAAAATTGCAGTTCAGAACCTTGGCAGATAGAGGATAAGCGTAGTTTGGAGAATACAAAATACACATAACTCTGAAAACTTAATTCTTGACATAGATTTGGACAAATAGAAATACTCCCTCCGTCCCAAAATAAGTGTCTCGACATTGTTCTAACTTTGCTAAAGTTAGAACAATGTTGAGACACTTATTTTGGGACGGAGGGAGTATCTTTTTTAGTCTTTCAGAGACACTACAGGCCTGTAGAGCCACTGCAATCAATCCTCCATACCCACAAAATTCTGCAGTGACCTTGGAATGGGAGGTACTTCGACATCCAGAACACCTTCTAGCATCTGAACAACTTGCCCCATCATTGGCCTATGATCTTCAAAATCTTGAATGCACCAACATGCAATTCTGCAAGCTCTGCTCAGCTGTTCCGCATCTGCATCGCCTTCCAACCTTCTATCCAACAGGCACATAACATCCCCTTCATGCAGCTTGACTGCAGCAAAAATGGGAAAGTAAGTAAAGTTCCCTTTTTTAATTTTCTCCGCATTTCTTCGCCCTGATATGATTTCAAAAAGCATCATTCCGTAGCTGTAGACGTCAGCCTTATGCGTGATCGGCAGCCCTGAGATCCACTCCGGTGCAAGGTATCCGATGGTCCCTCTCATTGTTGTCAGGGCCCTACTGAAATCTCGACCAAGAAGCTTCGCCATACCAAAGTCGGCAATCTTGGGACAGAACTGTGCATCAAGAAGTACATTGTCAGGCTTCATGTCGCAGTGTATAATGCAATCCTTGCACTCCTCGTGCAGATAAGCCAGGCCTCTTGCTGTTCCAAGTGCTATATCGTACCGCAGTTTCCAGCTCAGTTTTGCAGAATCCTTGCAGAAGAGATGTGAGTTTAAAGAACCTTTTTCCATGTACTCATACACCAATAACCTGTTGGTGCTATCAGCACAGAATCCAAGTAGACGAACAAGATTGTTGTGTTGAATCATCCCAATGGTCTGCACCTCTGCTCGAAACTGCTTCTCTCCTTGTCCAAGGCATTTCAGCCTTTTGACGGCCACTGCAGCAGAACCTGGCAATGTCCCCTTGAAAACACAGCCGAAACCACCTTCTCCGAGTTTTTCAGAGAATTTTTTTGTTGAGTTCTTTATTTGTGCAGATGAGAAAACCACAAGGCTTCCGTTTTCATACACGGTTCTTGCTCTGAATAACTTTGTTCTGCATCTCCACAAAACAGTCAGACCAATGACAATAACAATGATGGTTAACGCGGCCATTGCCATTAGAAACAGAGGAGCAGCTCTGAAACCCAAATTTTCATCTTGTTGTTTGGTGGCAACACGTATGTACAAACGATTGCCATTTGAACCAGAGTCAAACACTACTGTGTTCCGTAACTCCCAAAACCATAACAGGCATGTCACATTGTAAGCAAAGGCAGTACAGGTACAGTCCTTTAAGCAGGAGGCTTCACACTCTTTCAGATTTCTGGCATTAGAGGGCCAAGAATTCTTCGGTAACTTGTAGACGCCATCTATTGGATAAAATGCCACTTCCTGATGAGTTGAACTGTCTCTTTCACAGTTCATAGGAACCTCCCTCGAACAGCCAAAAGAATTACTTGATTTTGTGCTCAGTGAATAAAAACCAGCAGGGCATTTGCAGAAGCCTGATCTTGTGCAGAGACCATATGGTCCACAGTACGACTCAAAGTCGCATAAACTTTCTGGAGCAGACCACAAAATAGAACTGCGTGCCTCTTGCTTAGCAAATTCAACAAATCCAGAGCCATTTAACCGCATGTACGTATGTGCGTCATTTAGTGTCAGAACAGAGTCTCTATCTTCACGAACTATCCAGCTAGGAAAAGTACCAGCAAACACTAAACCAATAGGATTCTGCTGAATAATAAAACCTCGCCTTCTTGTTGCATCCACACTCAGAGTAAAATTTGCAATATAAACGTCATACTCAGTATAATTACTAAGATAAGAATAAAGGATCATGCTGGACCCTAGGTGCATTCCAGGGAGCAGTGTACCAGTTGGGTAATCAAAACTCTGCCAAAGCACCTGGGAACTGTTTGCTTGGTCTCTTAATACAAGATTTCCATTATCAAGAAGCACTGCAATGGCAGAGGTAGAAGTGGTCGTCGCGTAATCTGAGATCAAACGGACATTGCCAACTCCATCGGTTATATGTAGTTTCCCTTTCTCTGATAGGGTGACTGATGATGACTCGCAAACATAAATCGATAGTGGATCAGGTTGCCAAACCAGCGAATAATCATCATGGGACGGTGAGTTAGTGAACCAGGTGCCAAAACCACAATACTGGTAATGACTATATTGCGAG
Organism: Triticum timopheevii; assembly: GCA_963921465.1. Classification (NCBI taxonomy): domain Eukaryota; kingdom Viridiplantae; phylum Streptophyta; class Magnoliopsida; order Poales; family Poaceae; genus Triticum; species Triticum timopheevii. Next base: position 79,854,490 of record OY997272.1, on the reverse strand, counting down.
AATGAGCAGTTGAAACCCAACTTGAAGACACCATTGTTTGAGAGTAAGATCTGGCTAGCATTTAGAGATTGCCCAGGAAGGAGCGTGTCTCCTGCCTCCGTGAGTTTCCAGCCGGGGCACACAAGGTTGATGAGGAAGGGGAGTAGTAAAACAAAGGAAGACGGGGGCACAGACCTCCACTTGCTTGCTCTCCCCATTGATGAGGCATTCCTTGGTGAGAAATGGGTGTGCTCCGTCCGTCCTGGCAGAATTTGATGAGGTATTTCTTGGTGAGTACTGATGGAGGTGCTCCGTCCGTCCTTACGGTTGCAAGTCGAGTCAATGGTGTGCTATGTCATAGAGGAATTTTCCAGGTCGCATATGGTTGGCGGTGTGGTTGAATTAATGGATAGCAATGACTATTCAGTGTGGAAAATGTTGAGCATTTCGGTACACAGGCGCGCATCTTTCGATTCGTAACTAAAGCAAAGGGACCGGCATTACCTGCTGTCGCTACCCTGACGCCGACTGAAGCGGCGCGCGTAGTCAGGTTGAATTGAACGCAACCCCACCAAGCAAAGCCGCTCGCTCGGTGAGGCATTTCGTCGAACACCCTCTGTGCGTGCCGCCTGCTTGGCCCCCGTGCGCGCTGGAACGGGGGCCCCTGAAAGTCTGGGAATACAGGGTGCCACGACCGTGAACCTTCCTCGTACTCCCTCCCTTCCGGTTCGTGTCTGGACTGGTAGCAAGTGGAAAATCTGTGTCGGTGAGGAGGAGGACATGGTGCATGATCCTTGAATTGCTCCCATGCGACGAGATTTTGGAATGAGGCGCCGGATTGGCTGGATGTCAAACGTCCAGGCTTACAGCCCCTCACGTGGGCAAAGGACGTTTTGTGTGATCCTCCTTTTCTCGGAGACTGACAAGGCTGTACAGGACGCACAGACACTCGTTCATCATATGAACGAACGCACGCACATCTTACCCTGTGATCACCTTCGAAAGACTGAGGCGGCACAACATTTTGAGATCTCCCACTAAACGTACATTGCTGAAAGCCTTGAAATAATTTTAAAAAAATGCGAGCACCAATGTCAAGCCCGAGAGTTTCAACGCCAGTGGACAAGGGATATCACTGTCCTCCTGACCGTCCAACCACAGGTTGGTTCGCGGCAAAGCTTGTTTCGATCATGTAGTCGATCTCTGGACCTCATGTAATATAATACTCCTGATAAGGGTGAACTTGACTTATAAACGATGGAGTATATTGAATTCATGCTTCAGCCAACTCATCCAAAAGTCCAAACTGATGAAGGGAGATGGGCAATGTACTTCAACAGAGTAAACTTAGTGGAGGATTTTTTTACTCCACTCAATTTTGATCGGACCTAGCCAAACTCCTAAATTTAGCGGAGTAAAAAGCAAATTTTCATAAGTTCATTAAATAACCGAAATTCGACACATAATGTACACAATCATCCACCGAAACATAGTCTACTCCCTCTCTCTCAGTTTACAGGGCGTGCGCGTACCCCTACGTCGTCAATTTGACCAACCTAATGCAAGTCATATATTACAAAAAATATATCAAAATAAACTTCAGATGTTCTATTTTCAAAAGGTATAGTTTTTGTGTTATATAGTTTATATTATGGTGATAAAATTGACAATCTAGGTATACACGTAGGACTTGTAAACTGAGACGGAGGAAGTAGTTTTTAAACCTAAACATGAACTTAAACTAAAACTAAACATCATCACCCTTATAGAGGGCGAGTCAATCCGCTCGCGACATCCATCGCCCATGGGGTCCGGCCCTGTGCCGGGAAGATCCTCTGCCATTCTTCAACGTCGAAGTCCTCCTCGTCGCCGCCGTGCTCCTCATCGTCTGAGAGGACGATGACCTCCCCTTTGACCGCGCGCTCTGCGAAGATCTTCCGCTCCGCCTCCATCAGCTTGGGGTACTGGCGGCGGAGGTCCAACATGTACTCCTCGTCGGTGACCTCCGCCGCGATGCATTCCCTCGCCTCCCAGGCCTCCCTAGCCACTGCAGTGCAGCAGACACCACCCCCGACGGCGTTGGTTCAAGCTGGACGGCCCCCACGAGAAGTTGAGGCGAGTAGTGGCGCCGTGCAGGCGAGCCTGCCACCGTTCGTACTCAAGGGCAGCAAGCTCAGTCGTGTGATCTCCGCCACCAACGTCCCCCGCCCCACTGAGAGACGCAAGGTACTTCCTCTGGCTGCCACGACGCAGGGAGTTTTGCTTCCTCCGTTGTTCCCACATCACTTCGTCCGTCATAGAATTGACACAAGTTGTCCCCACACATTGATTCATTACGAGAGTAGTTCCCACAAAATCATCAGCAAGCAATACCCAAAGAAACATAACAAAAGATTTACTACTGATTTTCGGAAACTCTCCTGAACCAAAACTAATAACCTTAAGTGACTGTTGCAAGTACATAGATCCATTCGTGCATCTTACAGCTCATGACAACATGTGAGTAAAAACCTACTCTACCAACAAAATCGCCGCCTTGTTCCACATGGTTTGCGAAAAACAGGGTCCTCTTTTCTACAAATGCTGACAAGATAAGAGATGAGTTAGCCGCCCTTGGCTGAAATTTCGGGCTTGAGCAGCTTCCGGACCTCCCCTGCGGTCAGTTTATCCTTCCCAGCCAGAGCAGCAAGCTCAGCGATGGACTGCTTCTGCTTGACATTATTCCTGACAAACGGTGTGCCAACGCCGCTGCCATCCCCGACAAACCGCCTGCCATCTGAGGGTCTCTCATGTTTCTGTTTCTTGGGAATCGGTTTGTCCGATAGGAAACCTGGCGATTTCCTCTTGCCACTGTCATTCAAGAACGGCATGCTCGCGGGCTTCTTGCTGCTCGATTCTCCCTCAGACATTGCCCTGGCGGATTTCTGGCCCTTGGTGCTTTTCTGAAATGATTCTGGGTTGGTGGTGCCGGCATCCGCAGTAGTAGTTTTGTCGGACTTATCTTTCTGTTTATTACGCTTCTTTGCAGGGCTTTGAGGAGAAAGCAACTCCTCGATACTCTGGCCAACAGGTTTACTGTTGTTCAGGCCAAATTCAGCTTGAAATTCTCTCTGGATTGTTTCTTTCGAAGTTTGCGCAGCTCTCCACTGGTCGGGTCGTCTTGAGTATCTATAACGAAATAAATAGGAAGAGAAAGTCTATTAACATGCTAAATACTAGGTCAGTAGACAAAAGTACGAGGGAAATAGAAGTATGATTAACCTATCAACATCCAGTTTCTTTAACAAGTGGATGGCATGTCTTGTCCGAGATAGTTCATTTTGCATAGCCAGCAGCTCTGACACGATGGCCTCTTTGTGGGAAAAATTACTCGCTGTAAAGCATTTTTCTACCAAGAATGAGCCTGAAGGATTCATAGCAATCTCCCCATAATGACCTTGCAATCTGTCACATCACACGTATATATAAGCCAGACAGTCTTCGCCATACAACACTATGCCAAAATAGCCTTCCGGAAGAAGTAAAATGACAATTGAGGTATTGAGATAATTCAATGTAGCTAAAACAGCAGGGGTACTTCCAAATACAAAAGAATTAGCATTACAAGCTAATGTTATGTTGCACAATACTGGAGTATCATGAAATCAAAATGCATCATACAACTACAAAGTAGAGAGCCAACAGATGGTGGAAGAAATTATGATGTGTGTACATGATTATAGCATGACAATACAATGATAAAGAGCCACACTGAAAATCTATTTTCTATTTTAGACTATATTCTTTTGCTATACATTACCCGATCGTAACATGTTGAGCCAAACCCCCTCTTCTGGTGTGGCTTGCCAATGTTTCCCATTGTTATAATATTTGGAAACTTCCGAGTTTTGAACAAAATTTTATCAGCAATGTAGCAATTGCCTAACGGGCGGCTCCATGCCAATGCCATACACAAACAATGGAGTTCTTCCATTGCTGTTATTTGATGATTACTACTTATGATAAAGAAAATATGGTAGCACCAACAATTCCCATGAGCATGGCTTCAGTACACAAAATTGCAATGTACCTATCGGCATTTATTTACAACAGCATAAATAAAGCACATCCGTTGCAATATAATACATGAGGGGGGAGTGGGGACATATGTGTTGATTGAGTCTGCTAGAGCATACTCCCTCCGTAAAGAAATATAAGAGCGTTAGATCACTACTTTAGTGATCTAAACGCTCTTATATTTTTTTACAGAGGGAGTAGAAATTTTCCGGAATGAGGGAAAAGATCTCCAAAGAGTTGAGCTATTCAGGAAAGGCTTACTTTGCAAAAACTTTAAATTTTCGCTTTGTTGTTGCACTTGAACATAAAAATGCCTCAAGAACACGGCTGCCTCCAGGGTCCTTGGCAATCTGCAGGATCTGATCATTGTCCAAAGCCAGCAAACTTGCAACATACTGCCGAATATATTGCTGCGCGCAAATGAAAGGGTTAAGGTTTTAGTCATCAATACCCCATCGTTTTGTTCAGAAAATAAGAGTAGCAACTTAAGTAAATATGTTAAGGGATAACAGTCGGCTGTTGGTGTTGCCATTTTATTGCTCAATAATAACTAGTAATGTACTAGCTGTTGCCACATTATTGTTCAAGAAAATCAAATATATATAACTTAGCGTAATGGTGTAAAAGGAAAAGTCAACACAGATGCACGGTGAAAATCAAGCGGCACAATATGACCAAAAAAAAACTACCACGACATAATTGACAGAATGAGCTTGTTGTGCACCACAAAACAGTCTGCAATATAACAGAGCGTTGATAGATACTATCTGCATAGGACTATTGAACTGGATATATATTGTAAACCTGGAACGGTAAAGTCATGCAAAGAGAATTTAACATGGCAACATATTTAATAGACTTGTGAGTATTACATACATGTGGGTATTGAAAAATTGATTGCAGCATCAGGCAACCAAGAACACTCATCTTTACACCAAGCGGCCATTTCCAATAAGATTTCTCCCGGAGGAAATTCTCAAGAAAAAGTATATGTGCAACAATGCTATCAGAAGACTCGGAATCTGAAGTTATTGCTGCAGAAAGAGCTTCAGAGATCTGCAGTTCAAAGTAGACGAATCGCATATATTTAAGTTACAGATATTCTAGCAATGCAGAGATTTCAAGTTGAAAAAAGTACCTCTAGGCGATTTGTTTCAAGTCGCTGGCATGCAGCTAAAATAGAAGCCACCACTCCTGATTTACCTAGCTCAAGCAACTCCTTGATATTAGGACCAAGTTCCTCCCATATTTGCTTCATCTGCCAAGAGAAAACAGAACTCTACTGATAAAACATTGTAATACATCAAGTGCTAACCAAAGAAAATATCTGTTTGACAAGTTCGCAAGCAGAAATTTGACACAGATTGAGTATAAGCTCTAACACAATTTCACATATGAAGAATGAAAGCAATAGGTTTGGAATAAGTATGAAATGGGCTACAAACTGTGCAATGGGTGTTTATTGCAGCAAACAAATGCTCCCAAGGTTCTAAAGGTCGATAATCGCCACTCGCTCGGTCACCTAACTCTGTAGTGATTACACAGTAATCAACCTTTCATTCATATGGAATCCAAACAGGTGGTTAGAGTAGACGGGCAGCAGTAGCTGACACATCATTTTTGCATACTAAGTAAGGGAAGCTGTTACAAGTATTCAGGTGGTTTTAGAGCACTGGTTTGCTCAAAACAACATTTGATTAGCTCATACCGTACACAACTAACAAAATTTCAAAGAAACTTCTGAATGTAAACTATGGTATACCTGATCTGCAGTTTTGGCTGATGATACTAAAGCTTGTACCACATAGTTACCACAGTGGTGAGACGAGATTGCAAATAGTGCACCCTTGAGAGTGCCTATAAGCATATTGCTGCGTAGTTCCTCGGGAGCAACATCTATAATGACCTGCAAAGCATGTGCATCCAGTGAATATTCTTACACATACCAAAGTGCAAAGAGAAGGGCAAGGACGAGAAGATCCCCATGGTAGCTGAATCTTATGAGTGAAAGATATGAGTTGAATGCAATTAAGAAACAAGAGAACAAAAAACACTACCTCCAAGAGATGACTGTAAGCAGTATCTTCAAGTAAAGCAACTATCTTATTCTTTTGTTCACTGTAATCTTTCTTCTGAGCAGTGTCATCCTCATCATAACCAAGAAGAATCGATATTATATGATTCAATTCGTCGTCATCACCAGCTGATAATTTTAACACGGTCTGCATAAGGATATGTTAAGATGGTTATGGAGCAAAATAAGAAACAGATCTATGCATTACAGCTAGTGGTGAACAAGAGACACTAACCTGTAAAACAAGGCTACTGTTCTTCTCAGTTAGTAACGTTGAAATGTCATTTTTTGCATTTTGTAGCATTTGCCTGGCAAAAGTTTTGAACATGTCCGGGAAACCATGTTCAAAGCTTGTCAGATTCTGGTCGCCTGGTCTACTTGAACCACCGCTCAATCGTTCAGCCAGAATGGCAGATCTCTTTGTCGTGTGGAAATCTTGCAATGAATCTAACGGGACGCCCTTACAAAGACAGAGAAGTGTCCTTAGAACATGGGATCCATAGCAGCTGCACATCACATTAGTAGCATCTGCAGCAATAACCTGCAGCAATAATTCAAATATGAGTTCCATTTTGCATACCAATGCAAACAAGACACGCAACACCAGTGAAAAAAAAGAGATACCTTGCAAATCCTATTCAGTATCTCTTCCACAATGACCCTGGAGGTGTCGTCTTCAAGATGTGTTGCCAGTGCCTTGAGAGCTGCTTCAGCCACATGCGATCCAAATTTGTCCATGGCAATAACATGAAAAGACTGAATACAGCTGCGGAGGAACATGCATAACTGCTCCAACTCGCAACCTTGTACAAGAATCTGCAAGGTGTGGCTGATTACACCATCAGTGACAAGTTCAAGCTCTTTCCCTTTAGTTTCTTCCAAAGCATTAGCGCAGATGGTTGAACGGTCCTCCAAATCTATCTCCTTGTTGTCAAAGAGATTCGATATCTCGAGAAAGTATTTAGCAGTTTCAGGATCGACCTTTTTCCTAAACATCGGTGAACACAAGAAAGAGACCGCTTAGCGCTTCAAATCCTCATGCGTATAACTAGGCTATCACATCACATAATGCAATACAGATGTAAACTCAGAGAGAAAGCAGAGTCATACCTAATAACATTCATCACTGAAGTTGAAGCATTGGGGGGCTGTAATGTGTTCTCATTCTTCTTGCCCCCTGGATTCATATTCATCGAACTGCCTGAAGGGCGGCCCTTGCCACGCCCTCTGCCGGTGCTCCCGTCCTCACGGTGGTTCCTCCTCCCATGTTTAGATTTCTCCATCTACAATGCAAGATTTAGAAACGATATAACTTGAACAATCGAACAGGAGCAATTTGCAACGAGCACGCCCTCTGCCCCAAAAACATACTGATATCTGTTGGACAAATGGAAAAACAAGCACGCCACCTGCCCAAAACACACCGATATCTAGTGGACAGTTCAAATCAACATGCAAATCCTCTGCCAAACATTAGTTTGTACTAAGAGGAGATTAGGATTAGGGGTCAACCAAGAAACCTCGGATTCGGCTGTACGTACATGTATCGAGCTAGAGATGATTCAGAATTCTAGCTGCCTAGCTGGTGATCCAAGGTCAGATACATACAACTAACCACAAATGGTCGTGTGTTTGTACTGTACATGGGCTAGCTTGACGAGCACCGCGTGATGATGTGCGCTACACAAATTACGGGGCACTTACATATAGAGCGCCTGGCGCTTAAGCAGCACTGTAGTACGGCGGCCGGGGAGTCGGGGAGCACGGCGGCCGGGCGGGGTCCGGAGCGGAACGGCGAGGGGCCGAGGTCGGCCTCGCGCGGAGCAGCGGGCGGGCGGGGCCGCACAGTAGGCAGGATGGCGGCGCGGGGGCGGCGGCGGCGAGCAGGCGAGCAGGGCAAACCGGCAGGAAGGCGGCGAGAGAGTAGGAACTCTCTAGGTCGGGATTTTGGGGACGATTCCGGGGATGGAGCGAGCGTGCAGGGCTTTGGGCTTGCTTTTTTTCTAGGGGAACAAGGCTTTGGGCTTGTGTGCGTGGGCTGTGCTAAGATGCACTGCGGGCCCAATTAAATATCTGTAATGTTGGTAAATGGACGGGCGAGTCTATTCCTCGCGCTCACCGAGACCTGGGAGAATGCCCGCGTCGAGGCAGATCCACATCGGCTGGCCCAGGTTCGTTGGAGGGCGCATTTTTTTACATTTTACATTTTCTGTTTTCTTTTTTCCTTTTTTGTACTTTTCCTTATACTTAAAAATATTCTAAATATATAGATTACATAAAACACTCTTCAAAAAACATTTGAAAAAATGTTGAACAAGTATTAAAAAATGTTGAAAACATATTAAAAATGTTGTAAAAGTGTTTGATAAAATGTTGATCATGTATATAAATTTTTTGAATAAGTATATAAAAAATGCTGAAAAGGTATTTGAAAAATGTTGAACATGTATTTTAAAAAACGTTGACAAGTATTTGAAAATGCTGATCATGTATATAAAAATGTTGAACAAATATTTGAAAAAAATGTTGAACATGTATTTGAATAAAAATGTTGACACTTGTTTGAAAAATGGTGAACATGTATATAAAAATGCTGAAAAAGTACTTCAAAATGTTGAATAAGTATTTAAAAAATTAGAACAAGCATTTAAAAAAAATATTGAACACATATTTGAAAAAAAGTTGTACAAGTATTTGAAAAAATGTTGATCATGTACATAGAAATGTTGAATAGGTATTTGAAAAATGCTGAAGAAAAATTGATAAATGTTGAACAATCATTTGAATAAACATGTTGAAAACTATTTGAAAAAATATTGATCATGTATATAAAAATGTTGAGCACGTATTTAAAAAATATTGATTAAGTATTTAAAAATGTTGAACATGTATTTGAAGGAAAATCCAAAAAAGAAACAAAAACCCGGAGAAGAAAAAACAAAAGAAAGCAAAAAATGGAAAAGAAAAAAAGAAAACTGAACAGAAAGTGGAGAAGAAAAGAGAAAACGAGAAAAATGAGAAGAAAAAATAGAAGGAAAAAAAATCCGTGAAAACAAATGGAAACCATGTTCACTCACCTCAGCTATAAAACACGTCTCATACTTATCACGAGCGAGACTTGGGCATAGTGGCTTGCGGCGCTAGCTCTCCCCAAGGAGACCAGGGATTGATCATGTTCTCGCATATTTATTTTCCTTTTTCTACGCAAACATGGGCTGCCCGATTAGTAACACCCTTCAGCGAGAGATCTGTTCGGTCTCGCTTAAAGCGATAAATGGCACTCGCGGTAAATGGACTAATGGCGAAGGAAATTTTCCCATGCACCGGGCCTCGGCCCTGGGGGCAGGAAACCAAGGGGAGAAGAAGTCACTATACTGCCCAACCACACCAAAACCTACTCCTCTCCTGCTCTACTAACCCATAGCTCCACTTTCACATCCCTGCCTAAGCTTACCGCCCGCGCGCCACGAGCTCTCCCTGCCGCCCCGCGCGTGCCCTCGAATCCTCAAGCACCAGTTTCGCGCGCGCGAATGTCAACGTGCCGCTTGAGCGAGCTTGCGGTAATGAGATAGAGAGCAACCAGGAGGACAGAGGGCACGAGAATGAAATGATCGAACTCACCTTGCAGCGTCCTTTCTCTCTCTCGCTTGCTCTATCTCTCGCCCTTGATGCGGGGTCGCCACTGCCACCACCCACGGGAGAGAACACATAGAATGGGGGCAAAGTTGAAAAGTGTACCATTTCAGGTGTGTAATGAGGATGTGGGCGAGAAGCATAGGAAAGAAAAATGTTCCCGCATACTCATCAACCGCCCGTCGAAGGAGCGACTCAACGAGGTTGCATGGGTGGCCAGTGCGCCACCGTCCGTGGTGTGGCCGTGCCACCGGTTTGGACACTAGCTTGTTTTTCGAAGAATATGGGATGGGCGGGTGCTCCTATTCAGCGACCTACGCGCGCTGAATAGGAAGGAAACACGCACCCCCGACACGCATTTTCGGGCCAGCCCATGTGCAAGGCGGGACTCCTCTATTTTTTTCATTTCATTTTTTTCTTTTCTGCCTTAGTTTTTTCTTTCAACTTATTTGGGGTTTAAAAAATATTCCAAATTTTAAAACTAAATTGATTTTTTAAGTTCAAGCAATCAAAAAGATCATGACTTTAAAATATGTTTTGGATTTTGAAAAAGGTCACGGAATCAAAAACTGTTCGCAAGTTTGAAAAATATCCAGGAAATAAAAAAATGTTCGTGAATTCAAAAAATGTTCTGAATTTATTTTTAAAATCTTAAAATTACATAAATATTGACGAATTTCAAAAAGTCCCAAATTTGAAAAAAGTTCGTTGATTAAAAAACAACCATGAGTTCAAAATATGTTCATCAAAACAAAAAATCATGGTGAAATTCAAAAATTGTTCCGGAATTTCAGAAAATATTCATCGACTGAAAAAATATATTCAGGAGTTTCAAAAAAATGTTCGCAATTTAAAAAATGGTTGTGAATTCGAAAAATATTCTCGTGGATTTTAAACATATTCACAATTAAAAAAATCAGTGACTTTGAAAAAATATCACGAATTAAAAATGTTCATGATTTAGAAATAAACATTCTGGAATTTGAAATATGTTCAAAAAAGGTAAAGAGAAATACTAAGAAAAGAAAAAAAGGTTTAATTAAAAATAATAAAACGAAATTAAAAAGAAGAAATAAAAAGGGAAGTTAGAAACAAAAAAGAAAAAGGGAAAAACAAAAAGATCAAAAAAGAGAAAAACCAGGAAAAACGGTTCTTTCCAAGACTGAGAAAAAATATGTGAAATGGGTAGGCCCATACAAAAAACGTGGCGCATGGGAGGGCACGCGATAGGTTGATATACAGCGATCCGTGTATGTGCCTGTGTGGGCAATGTGTGCGTGATGTTGCTGTGGTGGGTAGTTGAATTTTTTTTGAGAAACTGGTGGGTGGTTGATTGGTGTGTAAGTGGTGTGGTGGGCTAATGAAAACTAAAGTGCAGAAATGGTGTAGCGGGCTGTGCTGGGCTTCCCTCTAAATAAGTATTTTCAGTTTTACCAAAATATTTTGGTTTTATAGAAAAAAACAACGTGCAAATTGTTTTTAGATCTCATACCATGTCGTAGGCTACAAACCGTAAAACCAAAAAGTTAGGTCGGGATGGTTTTTCGGTTGAGGTTTTGGGATGTGCAGAGTGACGCCGCGCTGAGCGAGCCACGAGGCGACACACGTCGCACCAAGCAACTCTCCAAATTTCGGCAGCAGGGGTTGTGAACTACGACGCTGATGCTTGAGGTAGAAGGTGGCCCTAACATTCGTATCCCGCATCTCAGTGGCGAGAAGAGAGGGGGAATTCACACTAGGGAAGGGGTTGGTAAGCGTCTAAAAAATGTTATCTTGCTTGCTTGCTATAAAAGTTCCCTATGAAGTCACCTCCTAGTCCATTCATCAGCCACGATGACAGATCGTAACTCCATGAGTTGATTCAGACCAATATAAACCCACCCGATGGGTAAGGGGAGACGTGCTTGATTAGCTTGGGATTTGTTGGACAAAATGGACATACGTAGCAAGTTACTGCATAATTTTCACTTTGCATCTCTAAACTGCTTGTTTTACTTTTTCTATGAAACTTTAACTGGTTCTTGTTATCATGTCGCGTTACCCTTAGAGAAAAGTCCCGCTATCGCATCAAGCTCCACTACTTATTTACACCAACCATAACCATCAGGGACTTCTAAAGTATCAGTTGCTGCCTGTTTTTTTATCTCGAGGTGTGCTTGGTGGCAGGCTAGCAGTTGCCATTGAGCAATTTGAGGTCAACGAGACTTTTCTAAGAGCAACGTCATAGGAAGGAAACAATTGTCTTCTCTTTTGCTTAACGACATGCTCTTCTTCAGTCTTTCTCTGCTTCTCTTTATCTTAGGGGTTTCCTTTCTTCTCATCTAATGAAGTTAGTGTTGTAAATATGCCCTAGAGGCAATAATAAATTAGTTATTATTACTATATTTCCTTGTTCATGATAATCGTTTATTATCCATGCTATAATTGTATTTATAGGAAACTCAGATACATGTGTGGATACATAGACAACACCATGTTCCTAGTAAGCCTCTAGTAGACTAGCTCGTTGACCAATAGATGGTTACGGTTTCCTGACCATGGACATTGGATGTCGTTGATAACGGGATCACATCATTAGGAGAAGGATGTGATGGACAAGACCCAATCCTAAGCCTAGCACAAAGATCGTGTAGTTCGTATGCTAAAGCTTTTCTAATGTCAAGTATCATTTCCTTAGACCATGAGATTGTGCAACTCCCGGATACCGTAGGAATGCTTTGGGTGTACCAAACGTCACAACGTAACTGGGTGGCTATAAAGGTGCACTACGGGTATCTCCGAAAGTGTCTGTTGGGTTGGCACGAATCAAGACTAGGATTTGTCATTCTGTGTGACGGAGAGGTATGTCTAGGCCCACTCGGTAGGACATCATCATAATGTGCACAATGTGACCAAGGGGTTGATCAAGGGATGATGTGTTACGAAACGAGTAAAGAGACTTGCCGGTAACGAGATTGAACAAGGTATCGGGATACCGACGATCGAATCTCGGGCAAGTACTATACGGCTAGACAAAGGGAATTGAATACGGGATTGATTGAATCCTCGACATCGTGGTTCATCCGATGAGATCATCGTGGAACATGTGGGAGCCAACATGGGTATCCAGATCCCGCTGTTGGTTATTGGCCGGAGAGTTGTCTCGGTCATGTCTACGTGTCTCCCGAACCCGTAGGGTCTACACACTTAAGGTTCGATGACGCTAGGGTTATCGGGAATAAAAGTACGTGGTTACTGAATGTTGTTCGGAGTGGCATGTGAGATCCCGGACGTCACGAGGAGTTCCGGAATGGTCCGGAGGTAAAGATTTATATATGGGAAGTCCTGTTTTGGTCACCGGAAAAGTTTCGGGTGCTATCGGTAACGTACCGGGACCACCAGGAGGGTCCCGGGGGTCCACCAGGTGGGGCCACTGGCTCCAGAGGGCTGCATGGGCCAAGTGTGGGAGGGGACCAGCCCCAGGTGGGCTGGTGCACCCCCCCACCAGGGCCCAAGGCGCCTAGGGTTTGGGGAGGGGGCGCCTCCACCTTACTTGGGGGGCAAGTTTCCCCCTCTCCCCCCTTTGGCCGCCACCCTAGATGGGTTTTGGGGCTGCCGCACCCCTTGGGGTGGGAACCCTAGAGGGGGCACAGCCCCCTCCCTCTCCCCTATATATAGTTGAGGTCTTTGGGGCTGCACACACACGAAAACCTCTCCCTCTTGGCGCAGCCCTACCCCTCTCCCTCCTCATCTCTTGCGGTGCTTGGCGAAGCCCTGCTGGAGTGCCACGCTCCTCCACCACCACCACGCCATCGTGCTGCTGCTGGAAGGAGTCTTCCCCAACCTCTCCCTCTGTCCTTGCTGGATCAAAGCACGGGAGACGTCACCGGGCTGCATGTGTGTTGAACGCGAAGGTGCCGTCCGTTCGGCACTAGGATCATCGGTGATTTGGATCGCGACGAGTACGACTCCATCAACCCCGTTCACTTGAACGCTTTCGCTTAGCGATCTACAAGGGTATGTAGATGCACTATCCTTCCCCTCGTTGCTAGATTACTCCCTACATTGATCTTGGTGATGCGTAGAAAATTTTGAATTTCTGCTACATTCCCCAACAGTGGCATCATGAGCTAGGTCTATGCGTAGTTACTATGCACGAGTAGAACACAAAACAGTTGTGGGCGTAGATGTTGTTAATTTTCTTGCCACTACTAGTCTTATCTTGCTTCGGCGGCCTTGTGGGATGAAGCGGCCCGGACCGACCTTACACATACGCTTACGTGAGACAGGTTCCACCGACTGACATGCACTGGTTGCATAAGGTGGCTAGCGGGTGTCTGTCTCTCCCACTTTAGTTGGAGCGGATTCGATGAAAAGGGTCCTTATGAAGGGTAAATAGAAATTGGCATATCACGTTGTGGTTTTACGTAGGTAAGAAACGTTCTTGCTAGAACACCTATAGAAGCCACATAAAAACTTGCTACAATAATTAGAGGACGTCTAACTTGTTTTTGCAGCAAGTGTGTTGTGATGTGATATGGCCAAAGGATGTGATGAATGATATATGTGATGTATGAGATGATCATGTTCTTGTAATAGGAATCACGACTTGCATGTCGATGAGTATGACAACGGGCAAGAGCCATAGGAGTTGTCTTTATTTTTGTATGACCCGCGTGTCATTGAAGCACGCCATGTAAATTACTTTACTTTATTGCTAAATGCGTTAGCCACAGAAGTAGAAGTAGTCGTTGGCGTGACAACTTCGTGAAGACACGATGATGAAGATCATGGTGTCATGCCGGCGACGAAGATGATCATGGCGCCCCGAAGATGGAGATCAAAGGAGCAATATGATATTGGCCATATCATGTCACTATTTGATTGCATGTGATGTTTATCATGTTTTACATCTTTTTTGCTTAGAACGACGGTAGCTTAAATAAGATGATCCCTCGAAATAATTTGAAGAAAAGTGTTCCCCCTAACTGTGCACCGTTGCGAAGGTTCATTGTTTCGAAGCACCACGTGATGATTGGGTGTGATAGATTCTAACGTTCGAATACAACGGGTGTAAGCCAGATTTACACACGCAATACACTTAGGTTGACTTGACGAGCCTAGCATGTACAGACATGGCCTCGGAACACGGAAGACCGAAAGGTCGAGCATGAGTCGTATAGAAGATACGATCAACATGAAGATGTTCACCGACGTTGACTAGTCCGTCTCACGTGATGATCGGACACGGCCTAGTTGACTCGGATCATGCAATCACTTAGATGACTAGAGGGATGTCTATCTGAGTGGGAGTTCATAAGTTGATAGTAGCGATTATGCGGACTAGGTCCGTAAACTGAGGATTGTCCTCATTGCTTCATAGAAGGCTTATGTCCTTAATGCACCGCTCAGTGTGCTAAACCTTGAATGTCATCTGTGGATGTTGCGAACATCTGACACACATGTTTTGATAACTACGTGATAGTTCAGTTAAATGGTTTAGAGTTGAGGCACCAAAGATGATTTCAAAACGTCGCGGAACATATGAGATGTTTCGAGGGCTGAAATTGGGATTTCAGGCTCGTGCCCACGTCAAGAGGTATAAGACCTCCGACGATTTTCTTAGCCTGCAAACTTAGGGAGAAAAGCTCAATCGTTGAGCTTGTGCTCAGATTGTCTGAGTACAACAGTCACTTGAATCAAGTGGGAGTTGATCTTCCAGATGAGATAGTGATGTTTATCCAAAGTCATTGCCACCAAGCTGCTAGAGCTTCGTGATGAACTATAACATATCAGGGATAGATATGATGATCCTTGGATATTCGTGATGTATGACACCGAGAAAGTAGAAATCAAGAAGGAGCATCAATTGTTGATGGTTGGTGAAACCACTAGTTTCAAGAAGGGCAAGGGCAAGAAGGGATACTTCATGAAACGGCAAATCAGCTGCTGCTCTAGTGAAGAAACCCAAGGTTGAACCCAAACCCGAGACTAAGTGCTTCTGTAATAAGGGGAACAGTCACTGGAGCAGAATTACCCTAGATACTTGGTAGATGAGAAGGCTGGCAAGGTTGATAGAAGTATATTGGATATACATTATATTAATGTGTACTTTACTAGTACTCCTAGTAGCACCAGGGTATTAGACACCAGTTTGGTTGCTAAGTGATAGTAACTCGAAATAAAAGCTACGGAATAAACGGAGACTAGCTAAAGGTGAGCTAACGATATGTGTTGGAAGTGTTTCGAAGGTTGATGTGATCAAGTATCGCACGCTCCCTCTACCATCGAGATTTGTGTTAAACCTAAATAATTGTTATTTGGTGTTTGCGTTGAGCATAGACATGATTGGATTGTGTCTATCGCAATACGGTTATTCATTTAAGGAGAATAATGGTTACTCTGTTTATTTGAATAATACCTACAATGGTCTTACAACTAAAATGAATGGTTTATTGAATCTCGATCGTAGTGATACACATGTTCATGCCAAAAGATATAAGATAGTAATGATAGTACCACCTACTTGTGGCACTGCCATGTAACTCATATTGGTATAAACCGCATGAAGAAGCTCCATGTTGATGGATCTTTGGACTCACTCATTTTTGGAAAAGTTTGAGACATGCGAACCATTTCTATTGGTGTATATGCATGAAGAAACTCCATGCAAATGGACTGTTTGGACTCACTTGATTTTGAATCACTTGAGATATGCAGATCATACCACATGGGCAAGATGACTGAAAGCCTCATTTTCAGTAAAATGGAACAAGAAAGCATCTTGTTGGAAGTAATACATTTTGATGTGTGCAGTCCAATAAGTGATGAGGCACGCAGTGGATATCATTATGTTCTTACTTCACAAATGATTTGAGTAGATACTGAGTATACTTACTTGATGAAACACAAGTCTGAATTATTGAATGGTTCAAGTAATTTCAGAGTGAAGTTGAAGATCGTCGTGACAAGAGGATAAAATATCTATGATATGATCATAGAGATGAATATCTGAGTTGCGAGTTTGGTATACGATTAAGACATTGTGGAAACTGTTTCACAACTAACACCGCCTGGAACACCATAGTGTGATAGTGTGTCCGAACATCATAGATGCACCCCATTGGATATGGGGCATACCATGATGTCTCTTATCGAATTACCACTATCGTTCATGGGATAGGCATTAGAGACAACCACATTCACTTTAAATAGGGCACCACGTAACTTCGTTGAGACGACACCGTATGAACTATGGTTTGGAGAAACCTTGAGTGGGAGGATGGTGGAGACTTGATATGGTTAATGAACCATCACTTCAACTAGTGTGTAGCAGGGCACAAGAAGTTGTTCCTGTGGCGCCCACACCAATTGAAGTAGAAGCTTATGATAGTGATCATGAAGTTTCGGATCAAGTCACTACCGTACCTCGTAGGGTGACAAGGATGCGTACTACTTCAGAGTGGTACAGTAATCCTGTCTTGAAGGTCATGTTGCTAGACAACAATGAACCTGTGAGCTATGGAGAAGCGATGGTGGGCCCATATTCTGACAAATGGTTAGAAGCCATGAAATCCAAGATAGGATCCATGTATCAGGACAAAGCATAGACTTTGGTGGACTTGCCCAATGATCGGCAAGCTATTGAGATAAATGGACCTTTAAGAAGAAGACGGACGTGGACAGTAATGTCACCGTCTATGAAGCTCGACTTGTGGCGAAGAGTTTTTCACAAGATCAAGGAGTTCACTACGATGATATTTTCTCATCCGTAGCGATGCTTAAGTCCTTCGGAATCATGTTAGCATTAGCTGCATTTATGAAATCTGGCAGATGGATGTCAAAACGAGTTTCCTTACCAGTTTTCGTAAGGAAAGGTTGTATGTGATACAATCAGAAAGGTTTTGTCGATCCTAAGGATGCTAAAAGGTATGCTAGCTCCAGTGATCCTTCCATGGACTAGAGAAAGCATCTCGGAGTCAGAATATGCGCTTTGATGAGATGATTAAAGATTTTGGGTTTATACAAAGTTTATGAGAAACTTGTATCTCCAAAGAAGTGAGTGGGAGCACTATAGAATTTCTGATGAGCATATGTTGTTGACATATTGTGGATCAGAAATGATGTAGAATTTCTAGAAAGCATATAGGGTTATTTGAAAAGTGTTTTTCAATGGAAAACCTGGATTAGGCTACTTGAACAATAAGCATCAAGATCTATAAGATAGATCAAAATGCTTAATAGTACTTTCAAATGAGCACATACCTTGACATGATCTTGAAGGTGTTCAAGATGGATCAGTCAAAGAAGGAGTTCTTGCCTGAGTTGTAAGGTGTGAAGTTAAGACTTAAAGCTCGACCGCGGCAGAATAGAGAGAAAGGACGAAGGTCGTCCCCTATGCTTAGACGTAGGCTCCATAGTATGCTATGCTGTGTACCGCACCTGATGTGTGCCTTGCCACATGTCTGGCAAGAGGGTACAAAGGTGATAAAGGAGTGGATCACCAGATAGCGGTCAAAATTGTCCTTGGAGTAATAAGGACATGTTTCTCGATTATGGAGGTGATAAAGAGTTCGGCGTAAAGGGTTACGTCGATGCAAGCTTTAACACCTATCCGAATGACTCTGAGTAGCAAAACGGATACGTATAGTGGAGCAACCATTTGGAATAGCTCCAAGTGGAGCATGGAAGCAACATTTACAATATGACCTAGAGATTTGCAAAGTACATACGGATCTGAATTTTATAGACCCGTTGACTAAACCCTCTCTCACAAGCAAAACATGATCAAACCCCAGAACTCACTGAGTCTTAATCACATGATGATGTGAACTAGTTTAGACACTAGTAAACTCTTCGGATGTTGGTCACATGGCGATGTGACCTGTGAGTGTTAATCACATGGCGATGTGAACTAGATTATTGACTCTAGTGCAAGTGGGAGACTGTTGGAAATATGCCCTAGAGGCAATAATAAATTAGTTATTATTACTATATTTCCTTGTTCATGATAATCATTTATTATCCATGCTATAATTGTATTGATAGGAAACTCAGATACATGTGTGGATACATAGACAACACCATGTCCCTAGTAAGCCTCTAGTAGACTAGCTCGTTGATCAATAGATGGTTACGGTTTCCTGACCATGGACATTGGATGTCGTTGATAACGGGATCACATCATTAGGAGAATGATGTGATGGACAAGACCCAATCCTAAGCCTAGCAAAAAGATCATGTAGTTCGTATGCTAAAGCTTTTCTAATGTCAAGTATCATTTCCTTAGACCACGAGATTGTGCAACTCCCGGATACCGTAGGAATGCTTTGGGTGTACCAAACGTCACAACGTAACTGCGTGACTATAAAGGTGCACTACGGGTATCTCAGAAAGTGTCTGTTGGGTTGGCACGAATGAAGACTGAGATTTGTCACTCCGTGTGACGGAGAGGTATCTCTGGGCCCACTCGGTAGGACATCATCATAATGTGCACAATGTGACCAAGGGGTTGATCACGGGATGATGTGTTATGAAATGAGTAAAGAGACTTGCCGGTAACGAGATTGAACAAGGTATCGGGATACCGACGATCGAATCTCGGGCAAGTACTATACCGCTAGATAAAGGGAATTGAATACGGGATTGATTGAATCCTCGACATCGTGGTTCATCCGATGAGATCATCGTGGAACATGTGGGAGACAACATGGGTACCCAGATCCCGCTGTTGGTTATTGGCTGGAGAGCTGTCTCGGTCATGTCTACGTGTCTCCCGAACCCGTAGGGTCTACACACTTAAGGTTCGATGACGCTAGGGTTATAGGGAATAAAAGTACGTGGTTACCGAATGTTGTTCGGAGTCCCGGATGAGATCCTGGACGTCACGAGGAGTTCAAGAATGGTCCAGAGGTAAAGATTTATATATGGGAAGTCCTGTTTTGGTCACCGGAAAAGATTCGGGTGCTATCGGTAACGTACCAGGACCACCGGGAGGGTCCCGGGGTCCACCAGGTGGGGCCACTGGCCCCAGAGGGCTGCATGGGCCAAGTGTGGGAGGGGACCAGCCCCAGGTGGGCTGGTGCGCCCCCCCACCAGGGCCCAAGGCGCCTAGGGTTTGGGGAGGGGGTGCCTCCACCTTACTTGGGGGGCAAGTTTCCCCCTCTCCCCCCTTTGGCCGCCACCCTAGATGGGTTTTGGGGCTGCCGCACCCCTTGGGGTGGGAACCCTAGAGGGGGTGCAGCCCCTCCCTCTCCCCTATATATAGTTGAGGTCTTTGGGGCTACAAACACATGAGAACCTCTCCCTCTTGGCGCAGCCCTACCCCTCTCCCTCCTCATCTCTTGCGGTGCTTGGCGAAGCCCTACTGGGGTGCCACGCTCCTCCACCACCACCACGCCATCGTGCTGCTGCTGGACGGAGTCTTCCCCAACCTCTCCCTCTCTCCTTGCTGGATCAAGGCACAGGAGACGTCACCGGGCTGCATGTGTGTTGAACGCGAAAGTGCCGTCCGTTCGGCACTAGGATCATCGGTGATTTGGATCACGACGAGTACGACTCCATCAATCCCGTTCACTTGAACGCTTCCGCTTAGCGATCTACAAGGGTATGTAGATGCACTCTCCTTCCCCTCGTTGCTAGATTACTCCCTACATTGGTCTTGGTGATGCGTAGAAAATTTTGAATTTCTGCTACATTCCCCAACAGTGGCATCATGAGCTAGGTCTATGCGTAGTTACTATGCACGAGTAGAACACAAAGCAGTTGTGGGTGTAGATGTTGTTAATTTTCTTGCCACTACTAGTCTTATCTTGCTACGGCGACATCGTGGGATGAAGTGGCCCGGACCGACCTTACAGGTACGCTTACGTGAGACAGGTTCCACCGACTGACATGCACTAGTTGCATAAGGTGGCTAGCAGGTGTCTGTCTCTCCCACTTTAGTTGGAGCGGATTCGATGAAAAGGGTCCTTATGAAGGGTAAATAGAAATTGGCATATCACGTTGTGGTTTTACGTAGGTAAGAAATGTTCTTGCTAGAACACCTATAGAAGCCACGTAAAAACTTGGAACAACAATTAGAGGACGTCTAACTTGTTTTTGCAGCAAGTGTGTTGTGATGTGATATGGCCAAAGGATGTGATGAATGATATATGTGATGTATGAGATGATCATGTTCTTGTAATAGGAATCACGACTTGCATGTCGATGAGTATGACAACCGGCAGGAGCCATAGGAGTTGTCTTTATTTTTGTATGACCTGCGTGTCATTGAATAACGCCATGTAAATTACTTTACTTTATTGCTAAACGCATTAGCCATAGAAGTAGAAGTAGTCGTTGGCGTGACAACTTCATGAAGACACGATGATGAAGATCATGGTGTCATGCCGGTGACGAAGATGATCATGGCGCCCCGAAGATGGAGATCAAAGGAGCAATATGATATTGGCCATATCATGTCACTATTTGATTGCATGTGATGTTTATCATGTTTTACATCTTATTTGCTTAGGACGGTAGCTTAAATAAGATGATCCCTCGAAATAATTTCAAGAAAAGTGTTCCCCCTAACTGTGCACCGTTGCGAAGGTTCGTTGTTTCGAAGCACCAAGTGATGATTGGGTGTGATAGATTCTAACGTTCGAATACAACGGGTGTAAGCCAGATTTACACACGCAATACACTTAGGTTGACTTGACGAGCCTAGAATGTACAGACATGGCCTCGGAACACGGAAGACCGAAAGGTCGAGCATGAGTCGTATAGAAGATACGATCAACATGAAGATGTTCACCGACGTTGACTAGTCCGTCTCACGTGATGATCGGACACGGCCTAGTTGACTCGGATCATGTAATCACTTAGATTACTAGAGGGATGTCTATCTGAGTGGGAGTTCATAAGAGAACTCAATTATCCTGAACATAGTCAAAATGTCTTTGCAAATTATGTCGTAATGCTCGCGCTTTAGTTCTACTGTTTAGATATGTTCCTAGAGAAAATTCAGTTGAAAGTTGATAGTAGCGATTATGCGGACTAGGTCCGTAAACTGAGGATTGTCCTCGTTGCTTCGTAGAAGGCTTATGTCCTTAATGCACCGCTCAGTGTGCTAAACCTTGAACGTCATCTATGGATGTTGCAAACATCTGACACACATGTTTTGATAACTACGTGATAGTTCAGATAAATGGTTTAGAGTTGAGGCACCAAAGACGATTTCAAAACGTCGCGGAACATATGAGATGTTTCAAGGGCTGAAATTGGGATTTCAGGCTCGTGCCCACGTCAAGAGGTATAAGACCTCCGACGATTTTCTTAGCCTGCAAACTTAGGGAGAAAAGCTCAATCATTGAGCTTGTGCTCAGATTATCTGAGTACAACAGTCACTTGAATCAAGTGAGAGTTGATCTTCCAGATGAGATAGTGATGTTTCTCCAAAGTCATTGCCACCAAGCTGCTAGAGCTTCGTGATGAACTATAACATATCAGGGATAGATATGATGATCCTTGGATATTCGCGATGTATGACACCGAGAAAGTAGAAATCAAGAAGGAGCATCAATTGTTGATGGTTGGTGAAACCACTAGTTTCAAGAAGGGCAAGGGCAAGAAGGGATACTTCATGAAACGACAAATCAGCTGCTGCTCTAGTGAAGAAACCCAAGGTTGAACCCAAACCCGAGATTAAGTGCTTCTATAATAAGGGGAACAGTCACTGGAGCAGAATTACCCTAGATACTTGGTAGATGAGAAGGCTGGCAAGGTTGATTGAAGTATATTGGATATACATTATGTTAATGTGTACTTTACTAGTACTCCTAGTAGCACCAGGGTATTAGATACCGGTTCGGTTGCTAAGTGTTAGTAACTTGAAATAAAAGCTATGGAATAAATGGAGACTAGCTAAAGGTGAGCTGACGATATGTGTTGGAAGTGTTTCCAAGGTTGATGTGATCAAGCATCGCACGCTCCCTCTACCATCGAGATTTGTGTTAAACCTAAATAATTGTTATTTGGTGTTTGCGTTGAGCATAGACATGATTGGATTGTGTCTATCGCAATACGGTTATTCATTTAAGGAGAATAATGGTTACTCTATTTATTTGAATAATACCTTCAATGGTCTTACACCTAAAATGAATGGTTTATTGAATCTCGATCGTAGTGATACACATGTTCATGCCAAAAGATATAAGATAGTAATGATAGTACCACCTACTTGTGGCACTGCCATGTAAGTCATATTGGTATAAAATGCATGAAGAAGCTCCATGTTGATGGATCTTTGGACTCACTAATTTTTGGAAAAGTTAGAGACATGCGAACCATGTCTATTGGTGTATATGCATGAAGAAACTCCATGCAAATGGACCGTTTTGACTCACTTGAATTTGAATCACTTGAGATATGCAGATCATACCACATGGGCAAGATGATTGAAAGCCTCGTTTTCAGTAAAATGGAACAAGAAAGCAACTTGTTGGAAGTAATACATTTTTGATGTGTGCAGTCCAATAAGTGCTGAGGCACGCAGTGGATATCGTTATGTTCTTACTTCACAGATGATTTGAGTAGATACTGAGTATACTTACTTGATGAAACACAAGTCTGAATTATTGAATGGTTCAAGTAATTTCAGAGTGAAGTCGAAGATCGTCGTGACAAGAGGATAAAATATCTATGATATGATCATAGAGATGAATATCTGAGTTGCGAGTTTGGTATACAATTAAGACATTGTGGAAATTGTTTCACAACTAACACCGCCTGGAACACCATAGTGTGATAGTGTGTCCGAACATCATAGATGCACCCCATTGGATACGGGGCATACCATGATGTCTCTTATCGAATTACCACTATCGTTCATGGGTTTGGCATTAGAGACAACCACATTAACTTTAAATAGGGCACCACGTAACTCCGTTGAGACGACACCGTATGAACTATGGTTTGGAGAAACCTAAGCTGTCGTTCCTTAAAACTTGGGGCTGCGACGCTTATGTGGAAAAGTTTCAGGTTGATAAGCTCGAACCCAAAGCGGATAAATGCATCTTCGTAGGACAACCAAAATAGTTGGGTATACCTCCTATTTCAGATCCGGAAGCAAAAGGGATTGTTTCTAGTAACAGGTCCTTTCTCGAGGAAAAGTTTCTCTCGAAAGAATTGAGTGGGAGGATTGTGGAGACTTGATATGGTTAATGAACCATCACTTCAACTAGTGTGTAGCAGGGCACAGGAAGTTGTTCCTGTGGCACCCACACCAATTGAAGTAGAAGCTTATGATAGTGATCATGAAGTTTCAGATCAAGTCACTACCGTACCTCGTAGGGTGACAAGGATGCGTACTACTTCAGAGTGGTACAGTAATCTTGTCTTGAAGGTCATGTTGCTAGACAACAATGAACCTATGAGCTATGGAGAAGCGATGGTGGGCCCATATTCTGACAAATGGTTAGAAGCCATGAAATCCGAGATAGGATCCATGTATCAGGACAAAGCATAGACTTTGGTGGACTTGCCCGATGATCGGCAAGCCATTGAGATAAATGGACCTTTAAGAAGAAGACGGACGTGGACGGTAATGTCACCGTCTATGAAGCTCGACTTGTGGCAAAGAGTTTTTCACAAGATCAAGGAGTTGACTACGATGATATTTTCTCATCCGTAGCGATGCTTAAGTCCGTCGGAATCATGTTAGCATTAACTGCATTTATGAAATCTGGCAGATGGATGTCAAAATGAGTTTCCTTACCAGTTTTCGTAAGGAAAGGTTGTATGTGATACAATCAGAAAGGTTTTGTCGATCCTAAGGATGCTAAAAGGTATGCTAGCTCCAGCGATCCTTCCATGGACTAGAGAAAGCATCTCGGAGTCAGAATATGCTCTTTGATGAGATGATCAAAGATTTTGGGTTTATACAAAGTTTATGAGAAACTTGTATCTCCAAAGAAGTGAGTGGGAGCACTATAGAATTTCTGATGAGCATATGTTGTTGTCATATTGTGGATCAGAAATGATGTAGAATTTCTAGAAAGCATATAGGGTTATTTGAAAAGTGTTTTTCAATGGAAAACCTGGATTAGGCTACTTGAACAATAAGCATCAAGATCTATAAGATAGATCAAAATGCTTAATAGTACTTTCAAATGAGCACATACCTTGACATGATCTTGAAGGTGTTCAAGATGGATCAGTCAAAGAAGGAGTTCTCGCCTGAGTTGTAAGGTATGAAGTTAAGACTTAAAGCTCGACCACGGCAGAATAGAGAGAAAGGACGAAGGTCGTCCCCTATGCTTAGACGTAGGCTCCATAGTATGCTATGCTGTGTACCGCACCTGATGTGTGCCTTGCCACATGTCTGGCAAGAGCGTACAAAGGTGATAAAGGAGTGGATCACCAGATAGCGGTCAAAATTGTCCTTGGAGTAATAAGGACATGTTTCTCGATTATGGAGGTGATAAAGAGTTCGGCGTAAAGGGTTACGTTGATGCAAGCTTTAACACCTATCCGAATGACTCTGAGTAGCAAAACAGATACGTATAGTGGAGCAACCATTTGGAATTGCTCCAAGTGGAGCGTGGAAGTAGCATTTACAATATGACCTAGAGATTTGCAAAGTACATACGGATCTGAATGTTACAGACCCGTTGACTAAAACCTCTCTCACAAGCAAAACATGATCAAACCCCAGAACTCATTGAGTCTTAATCACATGATGATGTGAACTAGTTTAGACACTAGTAAACTCTTCGGATGTTGGTCACATGGCGATGTGACCGGTGAGTGTTAATCACATGGCTATGTGAACTAGATTACTGACTCTAGTGCAAGTGGGAGACTGTTGGAAATATGCCCTAGAGGCAATAATAAATTAGTTATTATTACTATATTTCCTTGTTCATGATAATCGTTTATTATCCATGCTATAATTGTATTGATAGGAAACTCAAATACATGTGTGGATACATAGACAACACCATGTCCGTAGTAAGCCTCTAGTAGACTAGCTCGTTGATCAATAGATGGTTACGGTTTCCTGACCATGGACATTGGATGTCGTTGATAACGGGATCACATCATTGGGAGAATGATGTGATGGACAAGACCCAATCCTAAGCCTAGCACAAAGATCGTGTAGTTCGTATGCTAAAGCTTTTCTAATGTCAAGTATCATTTCCTTAGACCAGGAGATTGCGCAACTCCCGGATACCGTGGGAATGCTTTGGGTGTACCAAACGTCACAACGTAACTGGGTGGCTATAAAGGTGCACTACGGGTATCTCCGAAAGTGTCTGTTGGGTTGGCACGAATCAAGACTCGGATTTGTCACTTCATGTGACGGAGAGGTATCTCTGGGCCCACTCGGTAGGACATCATCATAATGTGCACAATGTGACCAAGGGGTTGATCACGGGATGATGTGTTACGGAACGAGTAAAGAGACTTGCCGGTAACGAGATTGAACAAGGTATCGGGATACCGACGATCGAATCTCGGGCAAGTACTATACCGCTAGACAAAGGGAATTGAATACGGGATTGATTGAATCCTCGACATCGTGGTTTAGCCGATGAGATCGTCGTGGAACATGTGGGAGCCAACATGGGTATCCAGATCCCGCTGTTGGTTATTGGCCGGAGAGCTGTCTCGGTCATGTCTACGTGTCTCCCGAATCCGTAGGGTCTACACACTTAAGGTTTGATGACGCTAGGGTTATAGGGAATAAAAGTACGTGGTTACCGAATGTTGTTCGGATTCCCGGATGAGATCCCGGACGCCACGAGGAGTTCCGGAATGGTCCGGAGGTAAAGATTTATATATGGGAAGTCCTATTTTGGTCACCGGAAAAGTTTTGGGTGCTATCGGTAACGTACCGGGACCACCGGGAGGGTCCCGGGGGTCCACCAGGTGGGGCCACTGGCCCCAGAGGGCTGCATGGGCCAAGTGTGGGAGGGGACCAGCCCCAGGTGGGCTGGTGCGCCCCCCACCAGGGCCCAAGGCGCCTAGGGTTTGGGGAGGGGGTGCCTCCACCTTACTTGGGGGGCAAGTTTCCCCCTCTCCCCCCTTTGGCCGCCACCCTAGATGGGTTTTGGGGCTGCCGCACCCCTTGGGGTGGGAACCCTAGAGGGGGTGCAGCCCCTCCCTCTCCCCTATATATAGTTGAGGTCTTTGGGGCTACAAACACATGAGAACCTCTCCCTCTTGGCGCAGCCCTACCCCTCTCCCTCCTCATCTCTTGCGGTGCTTGGCGAAGCCCTACTGGGGTGCCACGCTCCTCCACCACCACCACGCCGTCGTGCTGCTGCTGGACGGAGTCTTCCCCAACCTCTCCCTCTCTCCTTGCTTGATCAAGGCACGAGAGACATCACCGGGCTGCATGTGTGTTGAACGCGGAGGTGCCGTGCATTCGGCACTAGGATCATCGGTGATTTGTATCAGGACGAGTACGACTCCATCAACCCCGTTCACTTGAACGCTTCCGCTTAGCGATCTACAAGGTTATGTAGATGCACTCTCCTTCCCCTCGTTGCTAGATTACTCCGTAGATTGATCTTGGTGATGCGTAGAAAATTTTGAATTTCTGCTACGTTCCCCAACAGTGGCATCATGAGCTAGGTCTATGCGTAGTTACTATGCACGAGTAGAACACAAAGCAGTTGTGGGCGTATATGTTGTTAATTTTCTTGCCACTACTAGTCTTATCTTGCTTCGGCGACATCGTGGGATGAAGCGGCCCGGACCGACCTTACACGTACGCTTATGTGAGACAGGTTCCACCGACTGACATGCACTAGTTGCATAAGGTGGCTAGCGGGTGTCTGTCTCTCCCACTTTAGTTGGAGCAGATTTGATGAAAAGGGTCCTTATGAAGGGTAAATAGAAATTGGCATATCATGTTGTGGTTTTACGTAGGTAAGAAACGTTCTTGCTAGAACACCTATAGAAGCCACATAAAAACTCGCAACAACAATTAGAGGACGTCTAACTTGTTTTTGCAGCAAGTGTGTTGTGATGTGATATGGCCAAAGGATGTGATGAATGATATATGTGATGTATGAGATGATCATGTTCTTGTAATAGGGATCACGACTTGCATGTCGATGAGTATGACAACCGGCAGGAGCCATAGGAGTTGTCTTTATTTTTGTATGACCTGCGTGTCATTGAAGAACGCCATGTAAATTACTGTACTTTATTGCTAAACGCGTTAGCCATAGAAGTAGAAGTAGTCGTTGGCGTGAGAACTTCATGAAGACACGATGATGGAGATCATGGTGTCATGTCGGTGACGAAGATGATCATGGCGCCCCGAAGATGGACATCAAAGGAGCAATATGATATTGGCCATATCATGTCACTATTTGATTGCATGTGATGTTTATCATGTTTTACATCTTATTTGCTTACAACGACGGTAGCTTAAATAAGATGATCCCTCGAAATAATTTCAAGAAAAGTTTTCCCACTAACTGTCACCATTGCGAAGGTTCGTTGTTTCGAAGCACCACGTGATGATCGGGTGTGATAGATTTTAACGTTCGAATACAACGGGTGTAAGCCAAATTTACACACGCAATACACTTAGGTTGACTTGACGAGCCTAGCATGTACAGACATGGCCTCGGAACACGGAAGACCGAAAGGTCGAGCATGAGTCGTATAGAAGATACGATCAACATGAAGATGTTCACCGACATTGACTAGTCCGTCTCACGTGATGATCAGACACGCCCTAGTTGACTCGGATCATGTAATCACTTAGATGACTAGAGGGATGTCTATCTGAGTGGGAGTTCATAAGATGAACTCAATTATCCTGAACATAGTCAAAATGTCTTTGCAAATTATGTCGTAATGCTCGCGCTTTAGTTCTACTGTTTAGTTATGTTCCTAGAGAAAATTCTGTTGAAAGTTGATAGTAGCGATTATGCGGACTAGGTCCGTAAACTGAGGATTGTCCTCGTTGCT
The DNA here is from genome assembly GCA_963921465.1 of Triticum timopheevii. Lineage (NCBI taxonomy): Eukaryota > Viridiplantae > Streptophyta > Magnoliopsida > Poales > Poaceae > Triticum > Triticum timopheevii. The sequence continues at coordinate 79,825,794 of OY997272.1, read as the reverse complement.
TCGTAGAAGGCTTATGTCCTTAATGCACCGCTCAGTGTGCTGAACCTTGAACGTCGTCTGTGGATGTTGCGAACATCTGACACACACATTTTGATAACTACGTGATAGTTCAGTTAAACGGTTTAGAGTTGAGGCACCAAAGACAATTTCGAAACGTCGCGGAACATATGAGATGTTTCGAGGGCTGAAATTGGGATTTCAGGCTCGTGCCCACGTCAAGAGGTATATGACCTCTGACGATTTTCTTAGCCTGCAAACTTAGGGAGAAAAGCTCAATCGTTGAGCTTGTGCTCAGATTGTCTGAGTACAACAGTCACTTGAATCAAGTGGGAGTTGATCTTCCAGATGAGATGGTTATGTTTCTCCAAAGTCATTGCCACCAAGCTGCTAGAGCTCCGTGATGAACTATAACATATCAGGGATAGATATGATGATCCTTGGATATTCGTGATGTATGACACCGAGAAAGTAGAAATCAAGAAGGAGCATCAATTGTTGATGGTTGGTGAAACCACTAGTTTCAAGAAGGGCAAGGGCAAGAAGGGATACTTCATGAAACGGCAAATCAGCTGCTTCTCTAGTGAAGAAACCCAAGGTTGAACCCAAACCCGAGACTAAGTGCTTCTGTAATAAGGGGAACAGTCACTGGAGCAGAATTACCCTAGATACTTGGTAGATGAGAAGGCTGGCAAGGTTGATAGAAGTATAGTGGATATACATTATGTTAATGTGTACTTTACTAGTACTCCTAGTAGCACCAGCGTATTAGATACCGGTTCGGTTGCTAAGTGTTACTAACTCGAAATAAAAGCTACGGAATAAACGGAGACTAGCTAAAGGTGAGCTGACGATATGTGTTGGAAGTGTTTCCAAGGTTGATGTGATCAAGCATCGCACGCTCCCTCTACCATCGAGATTTGTGTTAAACCTAAATAATTGTTATTTGGTGTTTGCGTTGAGCATAGACATGATTGGATTGTGTCTATCGCAATACGGTTATTCATTTAAGGAGAATAATGGTTACTCTATTTATTTGAATAATACCTTCAATGGTCTTACACCTAAAATGAATGGTTTATTGAATCTCGATCGTAGTGATACACATGTTCATGCCAAAAGATATAAGATAGTAATGATAGTACCACCTACTTGTGGCACTGCCATGTAAGTCATATTGGTATAAAACGCATGAAGAAGCTCCATGTTGATGGATCTTTGGACTCACTCATTTTTGGAAAAGTTAGAGACATGCGAACCATGTATATTGGTGTATATGCATGAAGAAACTCCATGCAAATGGACCGTTTGGAATCACTTGAATTTGAATCACTTGAGATATGCAGATCATACCACATGGGCAAGATGATTGAAAGCCTCGTTTTCAGTAAAATGGAACAAGAAAGCAACTTGTTGGAAGTAATACATTTTTGATGTGTGATGTCCAATAAGTGCTGAGGCACGCAGTGGATATCGTTATGTTCTTACTTCACAGATGATTTGAGTAGATACTGAGTATACTTACTTGGTGAAACACAAGTCTGAATTATTGAATGGTTCAAGTAATTTCAGAGTGAAGTTGAAGATCGTCGTGACAAGAGGATAAAATATCTATGATATGATCATAGAGATGAATATCTGAGTTGCGAGTTTGGTATACAATTAAGACATTGTGGAAATTGTTTCACAACTAACACCGCCTGGAACACCATAGTGTGATAGTGTGTCCGAACATCATAGATGCACCCCATTGGATACGGGGCATACCATGATGTCTCTTATCGAATTACCACTATCGTTCATGGGTTTGGCATTAGAGACAACCACATTAACTTTAAATAGGGCACCACGTAACTCCGTTGAGACGACACCGTATGAACTATGGTTTGGAGAAACCTAAGCTGTCGTTCCTTAAAACTTGGGGCTGCGACGCTTATGTGGAAAAGTTTCAGGTTGATAAGCTCGAACCCAAAGCGGATAAATGCATCTTCGTAGGACAACCAAAATAGTTGGGTATACCTCCTATTTCAGATCCGGAAGCAAAAGGGATTGTTTCTAGTAACAGGTCCTTTCTCGAGGAAAAGTTTCTCTCGAAAGAATTGAGTGGGAGGATGGTGGAGACTTGATATGGTTAATGAACCATCACTTCAACTTGTGTGTAGCAGGGCACAGGAAGTTGTTCCTGTGGCGCCCACACCAATTGAAGTAGAAGCTTATGATAGTGATCATGAAGTTTCAGATCAAGTCACTACCATACCTCGTAGGGTGACAAGGATGCGTACTACTTCAGAGTGGTACAGTAATCTTGTCTTGAAGGTCATGTTGCTAGACAACAATGAACCTATGAGCTATGGAGAAGCGATGGTGGGCCCATATTCTGACAAATGGTTAGAAGCCATGAAATCCGAGATAGGATCCATGTATCAGGACAAAGCATAGACTTTGGTGGACTTGCCCGATGATCGGCAAGCCATTGAGATAAATGGATCTTTAAGAAGAAGACGGACGTGGACGGTAATGTCACCGTCTATGAAGCTCGACTTGTGGCAAAGAGTTTTTCACAAGATCAAGGAGTTGACTACGATGATATTTTCTCATCCGTAGCGATGCTTAAGTCCGTCGGAATCATGTTAGCATTAACTGCATTTATGAAATCTGGCAGATGGATGTCAAAATGAGTTTCCTTACCAGTTTTCGTAAGGAAAGGTTGTATGTGATACAATCAGAAAGGTTTTGTCGATCCTAAGGATGCTAAAAGGTATGCTAGCTCCAGCGATCCTTCCATGGACTAGAGAAAGCATCTCGGAGTCAGAATATGCTCTTTGATGAGATGATCAAAGATTTTGGGTTTATACAAAGTTTATGAGAAACTTGTATCTCCAAAGAAGTGAGTGGGAGCACTATAGAATTTCTGATGAGCATATGTTGTTGTCATATTGTGGATCAGAAATGATGTAGAATTTCTAGAAAGCATATAGGGTTATTTGAAAAGTGTTTTTCAATGGAAAACCTGGATTAGGCTACTTGAACAATAAGCATCAAGATCTATAAGATAGATCAAAATGCTTAATAGTACTTTCAAATGAGCACATACCTTGACATGATCTTGAAGGTGTTCAAGATGGATCAGTCAAAGAAGGAGTTCTCGCCTGAGTTGTAAGGTATGAAGTTAAGACTTAAAGCTCGACCACGGCAGAATAGAGAGAAAGGACGAAGGTCGTCCCCTATGCTTAGACGTAGGCTCCATAGTATGCTATGCTGTGTACCGCACCTGATGTGTGCCTTGCCACATGTCTGGCAAGAGGGTACAAAGGTGATAAAGGAGTGGATCACCAGATAGCGGTCAAAATTGTCCTTGGAGTAATAAGGACATGTTTCTCGATTATGGAGGTGATAAAGAGTTCGGCGTAAAGGGTTACGTCGATGCAAGCTTTAACACCTATCCGAATGACTCTGAGTAGCAAAACAGATACGTATAGTGGAGAAACCATTTGGAATTGCTCCAAGTGGAGCGTGGAAGTAGCATTTACAATATGACCTAGAGATTTGCAAAGTACATACGGATCTGAATGTTACAGACCCGTTGACTAAAACCTCTCTCACAAGCAAAACATGATCAAACCCCAGAACTCATTGAGTCTTAATCACATGATGATGTGAACTAGTTTAGACACTAGTAAACTCTTCGGATGTTGGTCACATGGCGATGTGACCGGTGAGTGTTAATCACATGGCTATGTGAACTAGATTACTGACTCTAGTGCAAGTGGGAGACTGTTGGAAATATGCCCTAGAGGCAATAATAAATTAGTTATTATTACTATATTTCCTTGTTCATGATAATCGTTTATTATCCATGCTATAATTGTATTGATAGGAAACTCAAATACATGTGTGGATACATAGACAACACCATGTCCGTAGTAAGCCTCTAGTAGACTAGCTCGTTGATCAATAGATGGTTACGGTTTCCTGACCATGGACATTGGATGTCGTTGATAACGGGATCACATCATTGGGAGAATGATGTGATGGACAAGACCCAATCCTAAGCCTAGCACAAAGATCGTGTAGTTCGTATGCTAAAGCTTTTCTAATGTCAAGTATCATTTCCTTAGACCATGAGATTGCGCCACTCCCGGATACCGTGGGAATGCTTTGGGTGTACCAAACGTCACAACGTAACTGGGTGGCTATAAAGGTGCACTACGGGTATCTCCGAAAGTGTCTGTTGGGTTGGCACGAATCAAGACTGGGATTTGTCACTTCATGTGACGGAGAGGTATCTCTGGGCCCACTCGGTAGGACATCATCATAATGTGCACAATGTGACCAAGGGGTTGATCACGGGATGATGTGTTACGGAACGAGTAAAGAGACTTGCCGGTAACGAGATTGAACAAGGTATCGGGATACCGACGATCGAATCTCGGGCAAGTACTATACCGCTAGACAAAGGGAATTGAATACGGGATTGATTGAATCCTCGACATCGTGGTTCAGCCGATGAGATCGTCGTGGAACATGTGGGAGCCAACATGGGTATCCAGATCCCGCTGTTGGTTATTGGCCGGAGAGTTGTCTCGGTCATGTCTACGTGTCTCCCGAATCCGTAGGGTCTACACACTTAAGGTTTGATGACGCTAGGGTTATAGGGAATAAAAGTATGTGGTTACCGAATGTTGTTCGGATTCCCGGATGAGATCACGGACGCCACGAGGAGTTCCGGAATGGTCCGGAGGTAAAGATTTATATATGGGAAGTCCTATTTTGGTCACCGGAAAAGTTTCGGGTGCTATCGGTAACGTACCGGGACCACCGGGAGGGTCCCGGGGGTCCACCAGGTGGGGCCACTGGCCCCAGAGGGCTGCATGGGCCAAGTGTGGGAGGGGACCAGCCCCAGGTGGGCTGGTGCGCCCCCCACCAGGGCCCAAGGCGCCTAGGGTTTGGTGAGGGGGCGCCTCCACCTTACTTGGGGGGCAAGTTTCCCCCTCTCCCCCCTTTGGCCGCCACCCTAGATGGGTTTTGGGGCTGCCGCACCCCTTGGGGTGGGAACCCTAGAGGGGGCGCAGCCCCCTCCCTCTCCCCTATATATAGTTGAGGTCTTTGGGGCTGCAAACACACGAGAACCTCTCCCTCTTGGCGCAGCCCTACCCCTCTCCCTCCTCATCTCTTGCGGTGCTTGGCGAAGCCCTGCTGGAGTGCCACGCTCCTCCACCACCACCACGCCGTCGTGCTGCTGCTGGACGGAGTCTTCCCCAACCTCTCCCTCTCTCCTTGCTTGATCAAGGCACGAGAGACATCACCGGGCTGCATGTGTGTTGAACGCGGAGGTGCCGTCCATTCGGCACTAGGATCATCGGTGATTTGTATCAGGACGAGTACAACTCCATCAACCCCGTTCACTTGAACGCTTCCGCTTAGCGATCTACAAGGGTATGTAGATGCACTCTCCTTCCCCTCGTTGCTAGATTACTCCGTAGATTGATCTTGGTGATGCGTAGAAAATTTTGAATTTCTGCTATGTTCCCCAACAGTGGCATCATGAGCTAGGTCTATGCGTAGTTACTATGCACGAGTAGAACACAAAGCAGTTGTGGGCGTATATGTTGTTAATTTTCTTGCCACTACTAGTCTTATCTTGCTTCGGCGACATCGTGGGATGAAGCGGCCCGGACCGACCTTACACGTACGCTGATGTGAGACAGGTTCCACCGACTGACATGCACTAGTTGCATAAGGTGGCTAGCGGGTGTCTGTCTCTCCCACTTTAGTTGGGGCAGATTTGATGAAAAGGGTCCTTATGAAGGTAAATAGAAATTGGCATATCATGTTGTGGTTTTACGTAGGTAAGAAACGTTCTTGCTAGAACACCTATAGAAGCCACATAAAAACTTGCAACAACAATTAGAGGACGTCTAACTTGTTTTTGCAGCAAGTGTGTTGTGATGTGATATGGCCAAAGGATGTGATGAATGATATATGTGATGTATGAGATGATCATGTTCTTGTAATAGGAATCACGACTTGCATGTCGATGAGTATGAAAACCGGCAGGAGCCATAGGAGTTGTCTTTATTTTTGTATGACCTGCGTGTCATTGAAGAACGCCATGTAAATTACTGTACTTTATTGCTAAACGCGTTAGCCATAGAAGTAGAAGTATTCGTTGGCGTGACAACTTCATGAAGACACGATGATGGAGATCATGGTGTCATGTCGGTGACGAAGATGATCATGGCGCCCCGAAGATGGACATCAAAGGAGCAATATGATATTGGCCATATCATGTCACTATTTGATTGCATGTGATGTTTATCATGTTTTACATCTTATTTGCTTACAACGACGGTAGCTTAAATAAGATGATCCCTCGAAATAATTTCAAGAAAAGTGTTCCCACTAACTGTCACCATTGCGAAGGTTCGTTGTTTCGAAGCACCACGTGATGATCGGGTGTGATAGATTTTAACGTTCGAATACAACGGGTGTAAGCCAAATTTACACACGCAATACACTTAGGTTGACTTGACGAGCCTAGCATGTACAGACATGGCCTCGGAACACGGAAGACCGAAAGGTCGAGCATGAGTCGTATAGAAGATACGATCAACATGAAGATGTTCACCGACGTTGACTAGTCCGTCTCACGTGATGATCAGACACGCCCTAGTTGACTCGGATCATGTAATCACTTAGATGACTAGAGGGATGTCTATCTGAGTGGGAGTTCATAAGATGAACTCAATTATCCTGAACATAGTCAAAATGTCTTTGCAAATTATGTCGTAATGCTCGCGCTTTAGTTCTACTGTTTAGTTATGTTCCTAGAGAAAATTCTGTTGAAAGTTGATAGTAGCGATTATGCGGACTAGGTCCGTAAACTGAGGATTGTCCTCGTTGCTTCGTAGAAGGCTTATGTCCTTAATGCACCGCTCAGTGTGCTGAACCTTGAACGTCGTCTGTGGATGTTGCGAACATCTGACACACACATTTTGATAACTACGTGATAGTTCAGTTAAACGGTTTAGAGTTGAGGCACCAAAGACAATTTCGAAACGTCGCGGAACATATGAGATGTTTCGAGGGCTGAAATTGGGATTTCAGGCTCGTGCCCACGTCAAGAGGTATATGACCTCCGACGATTTTCTTAGCCTGCAAACTTAGGGAGAAAAGCTCAATCGTTGAGCTTGTGCTCAGATTGTCTGAGTACAACAGTCACTTGAATCAACTGGGAGTTGATCTTCCAGATGAGATGGTTATGTTTCTCCAAAGTCATTGCCACCAAGCTGCTAGAGCTCCGTGATGAACTATAACATATCAGGGATAGATATGATGATCCTTGGATATTCGTGATGTATGACACCGAGAAAGTAGAAATCAAGAAGGAGCATCAATTGTTGATGGTTGGTGAAACCACTAGTTTCAAGAAGGGCAAGGGCAAGAAGGGATACTTCATGAAACGGCAAATCAGCTGCTTCTCTAGTGAAGAAACCCAAGGTTGAACCCAAACCCGAGACTAAGTGCTTCTGTAATAAGGGGAACAGTCACTGGAGCAGAATTACCCTAGATACTTGGTAGATGAGAAGGCTGGCAAGGTTGATAGAAGTATAGTGGATATACATTATGTTAATGTGTACTTTACTAGTACTCCTAGTAGCACCAGCGTATTAGATACCGGTTCGGTTGCTAAGTGTTACTAACTCGAAATAAAAGCTACGGAATAAACGGAGACTAGCTAAAGGTGAGCTGACGATATGTGTTGGAAGTGTTTCCAAGGTTGATGTGATCAAGCATCGCACGCTCCCTCTACCATCGAGATTTGTGTTAAACCTAAATAATTGTTATTTGGTGTTTGCGTTGAGCATAGACATGATTGGATTGTGTCTATCGCAATACCGTTATTCATTTAAGGAGAATAATGGTTACTCTGTTTATTTGAATAATACCTTCAATGGTCTTACACCTAAAATGAATGGTTTATTGAATCTCGATCGTAGTGATACACATGTTCATGCCAAAAGATATAAGATAATAATGATAGTACCACCTACTTGTGGCACTGCCATGTAAGTCATATTGGTATAACACACATGAAGAAGCTCCATGTTGATGGATCTTTGGACTCACTCATTTTTGGAAAAGTTAGAGACATGCGAACCATGTCTATTGGTGTATATGCATGAAGAAACTCCATGCAAATGGACCGTTTGGACTCACTTGAGATATGCAGATCATACCACATGGGCAAGATGACTGAAAGCCTCGTTTTCAGTAAAATGGAACAAGAAAGCAACTTGTTGGAAGTAATACATTTTGATGTGTGCAGTCCAATAAGTGCTGAGGCACGCAGTGGATATCGTTATGTTCTTACTTCATAGATGATTTGAGTAGATACTGAGTATACTTACTTGATGAAACACAAGTCTGAACTATTGAATGGTTCAAGTAATTTCAGAGTGAAGTCGAAGATCGTCGTGACAAGAGGATAAAATATCTATGATATGATCATAGAGATGAATATCTGAGTTGCGAGTTTGGAATACAATTAAGACATTGTGGAAACTGTTTCACAACTAACACCGCCTGGAACACCATAGTCTGATAGTGTGTCGGAACATCATAGATGCACCCCATTGGATACGGGGCATACCATGATGTGTCTTATCGAATTACCACTATCGTTCATGGGATAGGCATTAGAGACAACCACATTCACTTTAAATAGGGCACCACGTAACTCCGTTGAGATGACACCGTATGAACTATGGTTTGCAGAAACCTTGAGTGGGAGGATGGTGGAGACTTGATATGGTTAATGAATCATCACTTCGACTAGTGTGTAGCAGGGCACAAGAAGTTGTTCCTGTGGCGCCCACACCAATTGAAGTAGAAGCTTATGATAGTGATCATGAAGTTTCGAATCAAGTCACTACCGTACCTCGTAGGGTGACAAGGATGCGTACTACTTCAGAGTGGTACAGTAATCCTGTCTTGAAGGTCATGTTGCTAGACAACAATGAACCTGTGAGCTATGGAGAAGCGATGGTGGGCCCATATTCTGACAAATGGTTAGAAGCCATGAAATCCAAGATAGGATCCATGTATCAGGACAAAGCATAGACTTTGGTGGAGTTGCCCGATGATTGGCAAGCCATTGAGATAAATGGACCTTTAAGAAGAAGACGGACGTGGACGGTAATGTCACCGTCTATGAAGCTCGACTTGTGGCGAAGAGTTTTTCACAAGATCAAGGAGTTGACTACGATGATATTTTCTCATCCGTAGCGATGCTTAAGTCTGTCGGAATCATGTTAGCATTAACTGCATTTATGAAATCTGGCAGATGGATGTAAAAACGAGTTTCCTTACCAGTTTTCGTAAGGAAAGGTTGTATGTGATACAATCAGAAAGGTTTTGTCGATCCTAAGGATGCTAAAAGGTATGCTAGCTCCAGCGATCCTTCCATGGACTAGAGAAAGCATATCGGAGTCAGAATATGCGCTTTGATGAGATGATGAAAGATTTTGGGTTTATACAAAGTTTATGAGAAACTTGTATCTCCAAAGAAGTGAGTGGGAGCACTATAGAATTTCTGATGAGCATATGTTGTTGACATATTGTGGATCAGAAATGATGTAGAATTTCTAGAAAGCATATAGGGTTATTTGAAAAGTGTTTTTCAATGGAAAACCTGGATTAGGCTACTTGAACAATAAGCATCAAGATCTATAAGATAGATCAAAATGCTTAATAGTACTTTCAAATGAGCACATACCTTGACATGATCTTGAAGGTGTTCAAGATGGATCAGTCAAAGAAGGAGTTCTTGCCTGAGTTGTAAGGTATGAAGTTAAGACTTAAAGCTCGACCACGGCAGAATAGAGAGAAATGACGAAGGTCATCCCCTATGCTTAGACATAGGCTCCATAGTATGCTATGCTGTGTACCGCACCTGATGTGTGCCTTGCCACATGTCTGGCAAGAGGGTACAAAGGTGATAAAGGAGTGGATCACCAGATAGTGGTCAAAATTGTCCTTGGAGTAATAAGGACATGTTTCTCGATTATGGAGGTGATAAAGAGTTCGGCGTAAAGGGTTACGTCGATGCAAGCTTTAACACCTATCCGAATGACATTGAGTAGCAAAATGGATACGTATAGTGGAGCAACCATTTGGAATAGCTCCAAGTGGAGCGTGGAAGCAGCATTTACAATATGACCTAGACATTTGCGAAGTACATACGGATCTGAATGTTACAGACCCGTTGACTAAAACCTCTCTCACAAGCAAAACATGATCAAACCCCAGAACTCATTGAGTCTTAATCACATGATGATGTGAACTAGTTTAGACACTAGTAAACTCTTCGGATGTTGGTCACATGGCGATGTGACCTGTGAGTGTTAATCACATGGCGATGTGAACTAGATTATTGACTCTAGTGCAAGTGGGAGACGGTTGGAAATATGCCCTAGAGGCAATAATAAATTAGTTATTATTACTATATTTCCTTGTTCATGATAATCGTTTATTATCCATGCTATAATTGTATTGATAGGAAACTCAGATACATGTGTGGATACATAGACAACACCATGTCCCTAGTAAGACTCTAGTAGACTAGCTCGTTGATCAATAGATGGTTACGGTTTCCTGACCATGGACATTGGATGTCGTTGATAACGGGATCACATCATTAGGAGAATGATGTGATGGACAAGAACCAATCCTAAGCCTAGCACAAAGATCGTGTAGTTCGTATGCTAAAGCTTTTCTAATGTCAAGTATCATTTCCTTAGACCATGAGATTGTGCAACTCCTCGATACTGTAGGAATCCTTTGGGTGTACCAAACGTCACAACGTAACTGGGTGGCTATAAAGGTGCACTACGGGTATCTCCGAAAGTGTCTGTTGGGTTGGCACGATTCAAGACTGGGATTTGTCAATCCGTGTGACGGAGAGGTATCTCTGGGCCCACTCGGTAGGAAATCATCATAATGTGCACAATGTGACCAAGGGGTTGATCACGGATGATGTGTTATGAAACAAGTAAAGATACTTGCCGGTAACGAGATTGAACAAGGTATCGGGAAACCGACGATCAAATCTCGGGCAAGTACTATACCGCTAGACAAAGGGAATTGAATACGGGATTGATTGAATCCTCGACATCGTGGTTCATCCGATGAGATCATCGTGGAACATGTGGGAGCCAACATGGGTATCCAGATCCCGCTGTTGGTTATTGGCCGTAGAGTTGTCTCGGTCATGTCTATGTGTCTCCCGAACCCGTAGGGTCTACACACTTAAGGTTCGATGAAGCTAGATTTATAGGGAATAAAAGTACGTGGTTACCGAATGTTGTTCGGAGTCCCGGATGAGATCCTGGACGACACGAGGAGTTCCGGAATGGTCCGGAGGTAAAGATTTATATATGGAAAGTCCTGTTTTGGTCACCGGAAAAGTTTCGGGTGCTATCGGTAACGTACCGGGACCACCGGGAGGGTCCCGGGGGTCACCAGGTGGGGCCACTGGCCCCAGAGGGCTGCATGGGCCAAGTGTGGGAGGGGACCAACCCCAGGTGGGCTGGTGCGCCCCCCTACCAGGGCCCAAGGCGCCTAGGGTTTGGGGAGGGGTGCCTCCACCTTACTTGGGGGGCAAGTTTCCCCCTGAAAGGATCGAGATGGACCTAGAGGGGGGGGGGGGTGAATAGGTACAATTACAAATTTTAATTATTACTAAGCAATTTTAGGCAATAGAGCGGAATATGAAGGTGAGCCTAACAATTGCTAGTAAGTCCAAAGTACTAGGCAAGTAACACAAGCATATAATTGAGCAAGCACAATAAGATGTAAGTAAGTGCAATCACAACAAGTAACCACAAGTATAGAGTTAGGGTTAGGAATAACCGCAACTCCGGGAGACGAGGATGTATGCCGATGTTCACTTCCTTGGAGGGAAGCTAGTCACTGTTAGAGGGGCGGATGTTACCACGAAGGCAGACCTACGCCACGAAGGCTCACCCTATTCTCCCTTTGAGACAACACCACGAAGGCGTTTCTCAACCACTAGTGGTAGACCTTGGGGTGGTCTCCAAACCCTCACAAACTTATCCGGGGGTAATCACAAAGGTCGATTCCTCTCCGAAAGACTCCTACCGCCTAGGAGTCTCCAACCTCCAAGAGTAACAAGATTGATGGGGATTTGCTCAAGACTTGCTCAAATCACGAATTCCTTGGGTGCAAAGAAGGAGAGGAAATGGATCTATCACTTGATCGGACAACTTCTTTCCAAAGCTCTCAAATCCCTTGGGGATCTAAGATTTGGTGTGGAGGAATGAGAGAGAGAGAGTGAGAAGTGTTCTAGGGTTTGTTCAAAGTGAATGGTCGACCTCTCTAGTGGGAAGAGAGGCAATATATATAGTGTGAGCTCAAAATATGGCCGTTGTAGTGCAAGTGACCGGGCAGGCCGGACATCCGGGCTAGAGGCCGGACATCCGACGTGACAAGCCACTTGGAGACAGGGCAGAACAGAGGGGATCCAGAGGAGCCGGACATCTGGGGGTCAAGCCCGGACATCCGGCATAAAAGGGAAGCCCGGACATCCGGCAGATAGCGGGACATCCGGAGAGTCCACGAACATTTACAGAACCATATCATGCGTCGAGCAGTAAGGGCCCGGACATCCGGAAAGAGGCCCGGACATCCGGCAAGACAGGACGGCCCGGATATCCGGCGCACATCCGGACATCCGGCGTAAAACAGAAAACCTTCTGGACATGGATGCCAGAAATCCGGGGCAGGAGCTGGACATCCGGGGGAGGATAGCGCCCCGGACATCCGGCACTCCCAGAGACAGAATGGATCAGAGACAATAGAAAGGAGCTTTTTGACTTGAGCAACTCTGTTACTAATCCAATCGATCCCCTCTTAATAGTGCGGGATCCTATACTCAAGGAAACAAAATGAAACAACATTTTAACACTTCAACCTTGAGAGAAGCCACTTCGTATGCTCTTGATCCACACACAATTTTGACGAACCGGGGACCAACACCTGTGATTCACTTGGCAGCCATTGTTAGTCCCCTACATGTAGATTGTCATCAACCAACAAAAACACAATGTAAGGGCATGATTGCACTTTCAATCTCCCCCTTTTTGTTTGTTGATGACAATCATACATGTAGTATCATAGATGTAATAAATAGTCATAGCAATGATAATCTTGGGAGCAAAATAGATACAGAATATGTTTAGTTACAATTTGCTTTTAGCCCCCCCTTATTGAGTGCATGCGATGAATATATTAGGATGGCCAACACAAAAGTTTGTATGATTTCATACGTGACTTAAAGAATTAACGAAGTAAGAGAAGAGCACATATGAAATCATCATAACACTTCAAGTAGACTGAGAACATTTTATGGCCATGCCATAATCATAACATAGTCTCAGGCGAAAAGTACCATAGGTATCAGCATAAACACAAGCGAAAAAGTACCATAGGATAGGTTGGAATAACATATCATAGCATGACCATATTACTACGATACTACTTCTCCCCCTTTGACAGCAACAAGTAAAAAAGGGTTGAAGAACTAAGCAGCCTCAAATCACTCTGGACGGATGTCATCATCAGCATCAAGAAACTCGGGGTAGTCAGCACGAGATGGAAAACCGAAAGTGGACGAGGATGGAGCTGCGGGAAGAGGATCATCATCACTAACGGGACTCCCATGGTCACGGAGGCACTGTTTGAGTATATTCTTGGAGATGACAAGGCGCTTCTGAACATCATGATTCTGCTGACAGTTAAAAGTGATTGCCTTCATGATAGCAGACTGAGCCTTACCCAAGAATGATGCAAACCGGCCACGAGGAGCGGTCGAGGAAGATGGGACAGAAGAACCAGTGGGCTGAGTAGGAGCAGTTGTTCTTCCACTAGCAGACCTCTTCGGCTGAGTAGAAGCCTGAGGCGTCACACACATGTGAGGAGGAGGTTTCCAAATGGAGTGCACAGTTGACTTAACCACCTCAAATGGAGCAGTGTGATCAATCAGAGCTTGAATATATGGAGCACGAGGAAACTGCCGCGTTTGAATAAAACTGCACAGATGGATCTCATGCCAAATGAAGTTGGCAGTGTCCAGAGGCACAGTGGGTTTCTCATGCATATGAACCATCAAGTCAATACAATAGTTGCGAGCCCTCGAGCGATCTCCCTTCTTAGGATATAGAGTGCGAAGCACACACTGAAAGAGTATAAAGAAAGGAGCACGGAAGATGGATACCTCATTGACTGGATATGCCTTTTCTTCATCAGTGAGCTGAGAGGGAGGTTTTACAAGAGGCATGCAAGCATCAATTCCTTTGGGCTTGCCCTCCGGATCCATACTGTGGATGCAGTGGCCAACACCTGAGAGACCCAAAATCTGAACAAACCTGTCATAGGTGATGCTCAGTGTAGTGTCATCGGTCATCCAAGTGAGAGTGTTGTCCGGACCAAAGAAACAGGTGGCATAGAACTGGAGAATGGCAGCTTCACTCCAATCACACCTAAAGGTCATTGCGGGACCAAGAGTCATGTCATCAGTGATCTTGACTGGATCGTTAGGGAACATGGCAGGATTATCATGCAGGAAGTTTAGATCCAAGTATGAGTGAGGAGCAAGGCCACGCCCATGGACAAAGCTGGAATAGAGATCCTGCTGCATACGAGTCCGGAACCGAGGATCTTCGACATCCGCCACCATCTCATATTGATTGACATCCCGACGGAACTGAAGATATTGCCCTGGCCCCACAGTTGTGAAGTCGTGAGTGGGGCGACCTCCTCTATCAGGAAGCTCCATGGAGATGCGACGACCAGGGGTAATGGGTATTGCAGAACCACGAACTTGAGGCATCGGTGCCCTCCTGGTACCGGGCTTGGACTGTCCAACAGACTATCGTGGTGCATTGTCATCATCTTCCTCTCCAACATAGTCCGCATCATCCGGATCCGAGGCCGACGGACTAGTGGATGGTGCACGCTTCTTCTTTTTGGTGATGGCCTTCTTTTTCTTGGGCCGCGCATGCTCATCGGAGTCGGTGGAGCCTTGCCGGCGATCAACTGGAATGGATAATGAATGGTTTTTAATAAGAAGAAGCCAAAGAACATGAACAAGGATACGCCAAATTAAACCGTGGAATGAACAGATTTCATTCCCATGGTTAAGTTGAGTAACCGAGTGCATATAGAGGTGTTTGTAGGCTTAGGTAAACAGAACCTAAACACGAGAGTAATGGATATGGCAAGACGTACAAGGAGAATAATGCAACCCAATAAGATTTAGGCATAAGCAAGGAAAGATGAGAGGAGATAGCACCCTTACCCCGAGAATACACCTCGGGACGCTTGGGACCGCAGTTCTTGGTACGAGCCATGAAGAACTCCGGAGGCGAATCCCACCGAACACGGGCCCCTCCCGAGAGACTCAAGCCATAATCCAAGAAATGGATTGGATAGAATCGTAGATCGGGAGGAGAAGAGTCCATTGGCAGGAGATCGTTGCCGGAGGTCGGAGGAGATGGCCGGGGCAGCACCGGAGTCTTTGTCCGGCGGTGGCGGCTGTGAGGAGATGAGGAGAGTGACGAAGGGGAAAGAGAGGAACTGCCCCCACTCCACGCCCCCTCCCAGGTATACGCGACTTGTGGGCGACGGGCCGGACATCCGGGGCAAGGCCCGGATATCCGGCGAGTGGGAAACAAAGAGCAGAGACACAGCGCCCGGATGTCCGGCTGAGGCCCGGATGTCCAGCCACTGATGATAGTTGATGATTGTTTTGATGGGCAAGGAAGATTGTTTGTTTGTTTTTGTTTTTTTTCTTACAGAGTCCAGATGTCCGGCGAGTTTATATATAGACACCGCCAAGTAGTTGATATGAGAATAATAAGGAGGACATCGTGATACATCTAAGGCCATGCTAAGATGCATATATAATCCAACCATGATTAAGCAGAAGGGTCCATATAAGCATTGTACATGCGGTGACTGAGGTCACATGTTTGAGCATATGGAACATAGTACCACAAAGATATAAACTTTGAGCACATGGTCACGACTCCATCATATTAAAGTATCCTAGTTTAAAAAAAAACTAGGATAACTTTGAGAGTGTTTGTTCAATTTATGCATTATGTAAGGTGAGAGCACTCATTGGATTGAGTGTCTCCCCCTAAATATATGCCTACATCAAGACAAGACATTAAGTTTATGCATGGATGAGTACTAGATTTCACATAATGTTGTCAAGCTCCAAGATACCAAGTTCACGCCTAAGTCGACAGAACCTTGCTTCATCCAATGGTTTGGTGAAAATATCTGCCAGTTGCAAATCTGTCCC
Source organism: Triticum timopheevii (assembly GCA_963921465.1). NCBI lineage: Eukaryota > Viridiplantae > Streptophyta > Magnoliopsida > Poales > Poaceae > Triticum > Triticum timopheevii. Next base: position 79,809,407 of record OY997272.1, on the reverse strand, counting down.
AATGTGATCAATGTGAATATCGCCCTTCTCAACATGATCTCTCAAGAAGTGATATCTAATATCAATGTGCTTGGTGCGAAGATGATCCTTGGGGTTCTCGGCAATGTTGATGGCACTTTCATTATCACATAGAAGAGGCACATGTCTATAGGTGATACCATAATCCTTCAAAGTTTGCCTCATCCATAATAACTGAGTTGCACAACTGGCGGCAGCAATGTATTCAGCTTCTGCGGTAGAGAGGGCAATACAATTTTGTTTCTTCGATGACCAACTTACCAAGGAGCGTCCAAGAAATTGACAAGCACCGGAGGTGGACTTACGATCCACTTTGTCTCCGGCCCAATCCGCATCAGTGTATCCAATGAGATCAAACTTAGCATCCTTGGGATACCATAGACCCAACTTTGGGGTGTGAACAAGGTATCTAAGAATATGCTTAACCACCTTATGATGACTTTCCCTAGGGGAAGCTTGAAATCTAGCACACATGCATACACTAAACATGATGTCTGGTCTAGATGCACAAAGATAAAGCAATGAACCAATCATAGAGCGGTATTTAGATGGGTCGAAAGGGATACCGTCTGTGTCTTTAGTGAGTGTAATTTTGGTTGGCATTGGTGTCTTACATGGACTAGCATCAGACATACCAAACTTCTCTAGGATATCCTTGAGGTACTTTGCTTGGGACAAGAAAATTCCTTCTTGAAATTGTTGAATTTGAAAACCGAGGAATAACCTCAAATCCGCATTGAGTGACATTTCAAAATTCTTGGTCATTGAGTCCGCAAACTTCTTTCACAAATGAATGTTAGGAGAACCAAAAATGATATCATCTACATAGATTTGGCATAAGATCAAATCACCCTTATCCCTCTTAGTAAAAAGAGTGGGATCGATCACCCCTCTCACAAAACCATCATCGAGTAAAAACTTCTTAAGATGATCATACAAGCACGAGGTGCTTGTTTGAGGCCATACAAAGCCTTATGAAGTTTATACACATAGTCTTTGTGATCGGGGTCAACGAACCCAGGTGGTTGTGATACATATACTTCTTCTTGTAGAGGACCATTAAGGAAAGCACTCTTCACATCCATTTGATGTAATGTAAAACCATTGAAAGCAGCATAAGCAAGTAAGATGCGAATGGATTCAAGACGGGCAACGGGGGCAAAGGTCTCACCAAAGTCCAAACCTTCAACTTGTGAGTACCCTTGTGCCACTAACCTTGCCTTGTTTCGGATGATCACACCATTCTCATCTTGTTTGTTCTTGAAAATCCATTTTGTTCCAATGACGTTGTGCTCGGTAGGTGGCCTCTTGACTAATGACCACACTTGGTTGCGTTCAAAACTGTTCAACTCTTCTTGCATAGCAACTAGCCAATCGTTGTCCATCAATGCATCTTGTACCTTGATGGGCTCAAAACTAGACACAAAATAAAAGTTAGCACAAAAGTTGGTCAAATGTTTATGAGTGACCCTACCTTCCGATATGCCGGTGAGTATTTTATCAACATCAACATGACCGGCCACTCGTGGCATGATAGAGGTAAGGGTTTCACGAGGTTCAACTTCATGTCCATCATCCACATCCTCAACATATGGATCATTAATGTGTGGAGGAAGATCTTCTTGTTCATATTGCATTTGTTGAGGTTCATCATCAATGATTGGATTTTCTTGTTCTTGTTCTTGAAGATTGTCATGAGGAGGAACTTGATCATCTTCTTCAACTTGGGCTAAGGGTATCGGTTGAACAATAGGAGCTTGTGGTGGTATGGATGTTGAAGTAGTTTGATGATGTGTGAGACTTCCATCTTCTTCTTCATCATCATGAGGCTCTTGTTCCATAGGAAGAAGTGCACTAACACCCATGGTCAAAATGTCTTGAGAAGAATCTTCTTCACCTACATCACTTAGATCAACTTGCTCCCCATGGGAGCCATTAAATTCATCAAACACCACGTCACAAGTTTCTACAACACATCCATTGGATTTGTTGTAGACTCTATAGGCGTGAGAGTTTGATCCATAGCCAACAAATATACCCTCAATCGTTTTGGATTGAAATTTTCCTAACCGTTCTCTTTTGTTGAGGATGAAACATTTGCACCCAAATACACGAAAGTACTTGACATTTGGCTTGTTTCCAGTTAGAAGCTCATATGGAGTCTTTTCCAATATAGTGCAGAGGAAGAGCCGGTTTGATGCATGGCATGCGGTGTTGACAGCTTCGGCCCAAAAACTATGTGGTGACTTGTATTCATCCAACATTGACCTTGCCATCTCCACAAGTGTGCGGTTCTTCCTTTCGGCTACACCATTCTACTGAGGAGTGTATGGAGCTGAATATTGATGCTCAATCCCTTCATCACTAAGGAATTCTTCCAAGGTGTAGTTTTTGAACTCAGATCCATTGTCACTTCTTATTGCCAAGATTTCTTTGTCAAACTTGCGTTGTGCTTGCTTGGCAAAGTCAATGAAAGTGATCTTCGTCTCGTCCTTGGACCTGAGGAAAAACACCCATGTATATCTTGAGTAATCATCAACAATGACAAGTCCATACTTTTTCCCACCAAGACTATCCCATGAAGGAGGCCCAAAAAGATCCACATGAAGGAGCTCCAAAGGCCTTGAAGTAGACACAATATTCTTGGGTGGGTGCTTTGATTGATGTTGCTTCCCGGCTATACATGCACTACACACACGATCTTTCTCAAAAGAGACATTTGTTAGTCCAAGGATGTGATTTCCCTTTAAGAGATCTTGAAGATTTCTCATGCCGACATGGGCTAGCCGGCGATGCCATAGCCACCCCTTGTCGGCCTTGGCCATTAGACAAGTTGCATGGAATGTGCTCTCTTTTGAGAAATTAACCGTGTAAAGGTTGCCATCCAACTCTCCAACAAAGGCCACTTCGAGAGTATCTCTCTTAAAGACTTTCACATCCGTTAGTCCAAATAGTGTATCATAACCAACAGATGCCAATTGACGAACAGAAAGTAAATGATATTTAAGGGATTGGACAAGCATGACATTTGCAATAGACATGTCATTTGTGATAGCCACCTTTTGATCCTCCACCAAACATAATGCTCATAAATGGTTGAATAGCTTCCATGAAATCGTAGAGCAATTTGCTATCTCCAGTCATATGATTGGTACATCCACTATCAATCACCCATTTTACTCCACCGGAGAAGGCAACCTACACACAATTATTACTTGGTTAGAGGCACCCATCTTGCAATGGGACCTCTCAAGTTAGTCACAAGGGTCTTAGGGACCCAAATAGCATAAAATCGAAATGCATTTCGAGGACCAACAAACTTTGCATAAACTTCTCCATCCTTAGTCTTACGAAGTACATAGGATGGAGGCATGAACTCTTTTGGCTTGTTGAGAGTGGGCATGCCCCTTGTGGCCTTCCCACTAGCAACCTTACCTTTCTCCTTGTGTCCTTCTCATACAAAAGTTTCTTTCAAAGGAGTGGTGCACTTTTGAGAGAATGTCTTCTTCTTGCTTGTGCTTGGGTCAAACCCGAGTCCCTCTTTGGCGAACACTTCATTGTGTTGGCTCAACACCTCATTAAGGTTCTTTTGCCCTTGAGCACATGTCATGAACCCTTTCTCAATTTGAGCCTTGAGAAAATGATTTTCCTCAAGAATAGATGCTAGATCACTACTAGAGTTAGTAGAACAAGCATCAACATTTATAATAGGAGATGAGTAGGCCTTAGCTAGAGTTTCAAGATAATTAAGTTTGAGCATCTCAAAACTCTTTGTAAGAAGGGTGAGCTCTTCTTCCTTAGTCTTGAGGGACATGGATAGAAGCTCACAATCCTTAGAGAGAGAAGCATGAGACTTCACAAGCTTACTTTTATCATTCATCAACTCTTCACAAGAGCCAATAGCCTTTTTCAAGGAGGCAAGATCTTTAGTATGAACATCAATATTTGTGCCAATTTTTAAGCATAGTTCATCATTTCGTGTTTCCTCATATTGGAATTTTCGCTCAAGGATTTCACATTTTTCCTTTTCCTCGGTGACGAGGGTTTTGAGTTCCTTAATGGTGATGGTGTGCTTACTCACCATCTCCATAAGCATACGAAACATAGTGAGCTTCTTTCATTTGAGGGAGCACATGAATTTATTAAGTTTAGCAAGCATAAGATCATTTAGATCATCATCCTCATAACTATCCTCCGCATCAAGATACTCATCACTAGAAACAGGAGGAGTGAGAAGAGGAGGGTTTGATCGTGGGGTTACCTTGACCTTGTCAGGAGAGTTTTGATCCTCTCCATCTTCTACCACGGCCTTCGCCATGAGGCATTTGTGAGCGTTGCCCTTGTAATCCTTCATGTAGTTGTAGGTGACAACTTCACCACTCTTATTGACTAGCCCCAATGTGTTTTGCGAATCTTGAGCAACTCCGGCAACACCACTAACATCATCCGGATCGGATTCTTCTTGAGCAACCATTGCTTTCCCATCTCTCTTCTTGAGCTTGGAGTTCAAAGGATTTGGCAACTTCTTCTTAGGAAAGGTCTTGGGAAACCTTGGTCTATCTTCTCTCTTCTCATAAGGGCACTCATTTGAGAAGTGGTTGGTTTCCTCACAGCTGTAGCATTTTCTTACTTTCTTCTTTTGGAATCTTCCCTTGAATTTTCCCGCGCTAAACTTCTTGACAAAGAGAGCCATGTCTTCATATGACGGGCCCTCGTCGGATTCAATCTCATCACCATCTTCATCATCATCATCTTCTTCTTCTTCTTCACTTTGCTCATCTTCACATACATGCTTGACCTTCAATGGAAGATTGACCTTTGATGATGTGGAACCATGCATGGCAAGATGTTTTGTGGCATTAGCCTTTGACTCTTCAAATAGTTGAAAGGTGGATATGATGTCATCTGTAGTCATTTCCTTGAAAGTATGGTGTTGTCTTATGTCCCACACCATTTGATGGTGATATGGAGCAAGGGCATGAAGCAATTTATCCACAAGGAATCTCTTAGTCATGTTGAATCCATCTTGTGTCTTGTCACACTCACACGACTCAATATCGGTAGTGAGAGTCATGAGGCGCTCATGGAGTTGATTGGGGGTTTCACCTTTCTCCATACAAAAGTTTTGCAATTGCCCCTTGGCAATTTCATATTGAGCACTCCGGAGGGTAGAGGTGCCAGTCTTGGATCGTATGATACTTTCCCATAGTTCCTTGGCACTTGTGATGTGTATGAACGGTCTCCTTTGCTTTTCATCCATGCCTCTCCTTATACACATGATAGCAGTGTCATTGAGGTTCTTGTCATATATTTCTCTTGGTGTGGGGTTCTTTGGATCAACCACATGATAGCCATACTCCAAGATTTCCAGCATCTCGTCATTTCCATGTCGAAGATGATCCTGCATAGCAACTCTCCACAAGGCAAAATCGGAAGTGGCACTTAATAAAGGAGGTTTGCCTTGAGGGTTATATCTTGGTTTCTCAACCTGAGGTCTTGCATAAAGCCAAGGAACACTGGTGTGTTCATTGCTAGGAGGTTGTTGACCAAGTGATGGAGTAGGCACAGTTGGCCTCAAAGCAGCACCACCCGAGAGTGGTGCAAGCACTGTGGACAACGTGGCTAATCTCATTTGGACCAAGGCCTCAAGAGAAGCATCATGCTCCTCTTTTTGCTTAGCAAGGGTCCGTTCTAGATCCTCCGACGTAAAGGTCTTGACTTCAGAGGAAGCCTCACCTTTATCCTTAGGATCTACAACTAGGGGAGTCCCATCCGGGTTCATCTTGCTCTAGGGCGGTTAAGCCACAAGAATAGAGCACGAGGCTCTGATACCAATTGAAAGGATCGAGATGGACCTAGAGGGGGGTGAATAGGTACAATTACAAATTTTAATTATTACTAAGCAATTTTAGGCAATAGAGCGGAATATGAAGGTGAGCCTAACAATTGCTAGTAAGTCCAAAGTACTAGGCAAATAACACAAGCATATAAGTGAGCAAGCACAATAAGATGTAAGTAAGTGCAATCACAACAAGTAACCACAAGTATAGAGTTAGGGTTAGGAATAACCGCAACTCCGGGAGACGAGGATGTATGCCGATGTTCACTTCCTTGGAGGGAAGCTAGTCACCGTTAGAGGGGCGGATGTTAACACGAAGGCACACCTATGCCACGAAGGCTCACCCTATTCTCCCTTTGAGACAACACCACGAAGGCGTTTCTCAACCACTAGTGGTAGACCTTGGGGTGGTCTCCAAACCCTCACAAACTTATCCGGGGGTAATCACAAAGGTCGATTCCTCTCCGAAAGACTCCTACCGCCTAGGAGTCTCCAACCTCCAAGAGTAACAAGATTGATGGGGATTTGCTCAAGACTTGCTCAAATCACGAATTCCTTGGGTGCAAAGAAGGAGAGGAAATGGATCTATCACTTGATCAGACAACTTCTTTCCAAAGCTCTCAAATCCCTTGGGGATCTAAGATTCGGTGTGGAGGAATGAGAGAGAGAGAGTGAGAAGTGTTCTAGGGTTTGTTCAAAGTGAATGGTCGACCTCTCTAGTGGGAAGAGAGGCAATATATATAGTGTGAGTGTCGGTGTCAAAACCGGCGGATCTCGGATAGGGGGTCCCGAACTGTGCGTCTAGGCGGATGGTAACAGGAGACAAGGGACACGATGTTTTACCCAGGTTCGGGCCCTCCTGATGGAGGTAAAACCCTATGTCCTGCTTGATTAATATTGATGATATGGGTAGTACAAGAGTGGATCTACCACGAGATCAAGGAGGCTAAACCCTAAAGCTAGCCTATGGTATGATTGTTGTAATGTATATTGTGTCCTACGGACTAAAGCCCTCCGGTTTATATAGACACCGGAGAAGGCTAGGGTTACACAGAGTCGGTTACAATGGTAGGAGATCTACATATCCGTATTGCCAAGCTTGCCTTCCACGCCAAGGAAAGTCCCATCCGGACATGGGACGGAGTCTTCAATCTTGTATCTTCGTAGTCTTGGAGTCTGGCGGACGATGATAGTCCGGCTGTCCGGACACCCCCTAGTCCAGGACTCCCTCAGTAGCCCCTGAACCAAGCTTCAATGACGATAAGTCCGGCGCGCATAATGTTCGGCATTGCAAGGCGGGTTCCTCCCTTGAATAATCCTGAGAAGATCATGAACACCAGGATAGTGTCCGGCTCTGCAAAATAAATTCCACATTTCCACCGTAGAGAGAATAAAATGTACACAAGTCCAATCTGCCGACGTATTATGCGGCATGACATCACACCGCTACCAGGCTTTTACTTGGATCGTTTTTTATTATACCACCTCAGCACGTTTAGCGAAGCGGTTTCCTTGGCACGTCTTGTCGAGGCAGAGATCGTGTTCCCCTTATCCCGGGATTCTCATCAATACAAGTGTGGGTAACCCAACCGTGCCCGTCGCCACGCCTCCTTTATCGAAGGTGAATCCCGAACGCTCACGGAGATGGCTCTTGGTATTTTTCCCCCTTTATAAGGGGACCAAGGCTCGTTTCTTTTTCTCAATCTTCCATCGAATCCTCTCCTTGCTCCGAGTTCCAACACCCAGAGCCCCAGATTCGAGCGCTTCGGATCTTCAACAATGTCCGGCTCCGACCTTCAGGGCCGGTGGATGCCCTCCTCCATCACGGAGGAGGACGTGGTAAAGCTGCGTGAGGCCAAGTACCTGTCCTACGAGATTTCGCACAGGTTGCCCGCCCGAGGGCAGGCCGTACCCACTCCCGAGCCCGGTGAGTACGTCGTCTTCGTATCCCACCTCCGTCGGGGTTTAGGCTTCTCGACGGACCCCTTCGTGAGAGGGCTCATGTTCTACTACGGGCTGGATTTTCACGACTTGGCTCCGGAGTCCATCCTCCATATTTCCGCATTCATTATTGTCTGTGAAGCCTTCCTCCGCGTCACCCCCCACTTCGGCCTATGGCTGAAGACCTTCAATGTGGAGCCGAAGATGATCGGGGGGCGTCAAGCGGAGTGCGGCGGGGCAGCCATAAGCAGGAGGGCCGATGCCTCATGGCCCGAGGGCTCCTTCCAAGAGGAGCTCGGCTTGTGGCAGCAGGAGTGGTTCTACGTCACTGCTCAGAAGGGCAGCAAGCAAAAGCCGCCGCCTTCATTCCGCCCGAGACCTCCACGCCGATTGATGTCGTGGGTCAACCAAGGGCTCAATTGGGGGCCGTCCGAAGACATGCCCTTATTGCAGGGCCGGATTCAAGACCTCCAAGCGAGGGAGATCAATCTGGTTGTGGTGATGCAGGTCATGCTAATCAGGCGTCTTCTGCCCTGCAAACGCCGTCCTCTCCAGTTATGGGAGTTTAATCCGGAGGGGCCACGAATTCTCCAACACTTTATGGGTATGACACCCGTGGAGATGTACAAGTTGTTCTTCGGACCGCAGGTGGCGTGTCCGGAATTGACCGAGGACGCAGGCCTAAGCCACGATCGCCCGGATATGCAGGTAAGTAGCTCAGAGTCCGGACGTTCTGTTTGCTTTTCTGAAATTCGCCTTCTAACCCGTTATTCTTCATCAGGAGTGGGTAGCGCGATCGAAGCTGATAAGGTGTCCGGCCCCCCTCCCAGAGACCGCACCGGAGCCCGTGCTGGTCAGAATGTTGGAGGTCGCACCCGTAGAAGGGGGCGATGGGGAGAATGGAAGAGCTATCACCTTGCCGAAGGGGGCTCCTGAAGAGGGGGGATCGACAATCCCTCCTTCCAGGGGGAGAAGAGGACCGCCTCCGAAGACCCGGAGGCCAAAGCCCCTAAGCGGGGGAAGAAATCTTTACCGGAGGGTCTTGCGTCCGGGGAAAGTCCGGACGTACAATCGTCTCTAAAGGATCAGCCCTCCAGTGAGCCATGAGTAAAAAAGGGGGTTCATTAATGAGAAAAATACCCCTATTTGTGCTTCTGTGGATGACCGAAATTTTTACCTTGCAGTTCGGATCTGCGGCCTTCTCAGATGAGTTCGTCTTCGGGGGATCTTCTTCCGGAGATGATGGAGAGCGAAACGCCTTCGTCTGCTGCGCCGTCGGATAGGGCAGACGAGCCTGAAGTATCGTCACGGAGGGTATCCCAGAGTCCGGAGGGGCCAGAGAATTCGGCGCCCACTAGTGTCCGGCCGGGGGAGCTGAAGAATCTGCTTGAGAGGGCGTCCATCTCAGAAGATCACCGTGCTTTGATGCATATGGTGATTGGAAGGATTTCGTCCGCCGAAAGCGGATTGCATAATGCCGTCAAGAGTTTACTGACGGGATTTGAGGTACGCAAGAACGGCGCACCTTTTTGACAGTTTGGCAAATAGAAGTGCGCCCTGTATAGATAGTAGCCCATGAGACTCGGCAGGTTGTCGAAAGCGACAGCGTGCCGAGGATCGAAATCTCAAGTAATGAATGTCGCCGTTCCTATGCAGGTGGCGGATAGTCCGAGGGCTAGCCGGACTAGTGGAGTTGCCGAGTTAATGCGGCAACTTGACATGGCGGATGCGGACATCGCGCTTGTCAATCGGCGACTTGACGAGTCGCAAGGTAAATGAATTTTCCACAGTCACTTATTGGAGGGAGTCAAAGCCCGCCTCTGATAATATATATGCTGTGATACAGACGGTGCTGCTGCTGTGGAGAGCCTTTGGGCCGAACTTGCTCAAGCCAAGGAGCAAGCCCGAAGGAGTGATGCGGCTGCCTCGAGGGCAGCCGAGGAGTTGAAAGCCGAAAAGGCTGCACACTGCCTAAGCAGGGAGAAGATGTCCGAATTGGCCGTAAAATTGAAGGATGCTGCCGACCGCAATGAGGCTCTTGAAAAGGAGCGCCTATCGGAGCGGGAAGACCTGGGAAGGGCCACCGCCGAAGCCAAGGATGCCCGTTCTGCGATGCGGGCTATGAAGGAGGAGCTGCGCCAGGCCGGAGATATTGTGGCTGGCAGGCCATTTCTGCTGCGTCGCCGGTTTACGGATCCAAAGTATGCCCAACTTGGCCAGCCGTGGGGTCCGGAGGATCCATATATGGACTTGGCGGCAAGTGCGGCTGATGCCGTTGTGCACTTCCGGAGCCAGAAGGATCACAAGACGGAAGAGCTATTTTGGTCTCAATTCCATAGTCCGGACCGTTCACTTCCGTTGACCGATCGGTTGGCCGAATGGGCTGAGCTGAACAGGTCGTCCGGACTTGCCATGACTGATATTGTGGCTCATGTCTGGCCAGAGAGGCCCAAGGCGACGAGCTATTTTGGCTTATTGTAGCAATTTCTTGGAGCGGTGCCGCATATCAAGGAGATGAAGCGGTCGGCCTGCATAGAGGGTGCGCGGATGGCCCTTGCCCGTGTGAAGACACATTGGACGGAGATGGATGCCACCGCTATTGCAGCCCCGGGTTCCGACGAAAGCCGGTTACCCGCCGAGCATTATTTTGGGGAAGTTATGCGTGGCGCTCGTGTAATAGAGTCGCAGTGCTCGAAAAACGTCACGTTCAAATGAACGTTTTATCTTGTAAGACAATGCTTATGATGTAACCGCTTTTTATACTTGTGCGTTCCAAGTATTAAAATATCTCCTATGCGGCCGTTTATGTATACATTTGTATAACCTAAAAGATTGCAGTCTTCGGCTTCAGCCCCCACGCACACGGTGCAGGGGTGTTCGCAAAAAATAGCACATTTTCACACTTAATCCGACGTCTCGGTCCTGTTAAGGAGGTGGTAGCGTAGCGAACGAGGCAATCCGGACTATGATGCTTTATCACTTTCACTTAGCCAGTGGAGTTCGAGGGTGGGGCTACGACATAGCCCCTTGGGGCACCGCGCTTCTCCGAATTCGGGGCGCGTGTGTGCCTGACCGGGAAACGGTCCTTCGTCAAAGCGGGGAATTCTAAACATTCCGGTAGTCGATCGAGTGGTTGACCAGTCTCTCGCTGTATCATGATAGTCAGTTTTCGGCTTTCTCTACTGAGGTGCTCGCCCAGCCGAATTGGGGCACAATCGCAGTAGTTCTCCTGGTGCCGCATTAGCCGATGATACGGAACGTAAGGCAGCAAAACACAGGAGCCGGGCAAACCCAACATTTGACCAAAGACATGATTTGGAGCTGATGCATATAAGGCCTAACTCGAGACGCCGAACACTCCCTAAGGTGTTCGGTCTTTATGGTAATGGGCAGAATCAATGCCCTAAGCCCCTAGTGTCCAGGTATGGGCCTGGTCCTCTGACGCGTCTAATGCTAAAACGTCAGGCTCCACTTTGGTTATAATAAGAAACCAAGGGATTATAACAACAAGAGACAGTAAAAAAGGTTTATGCAGGGTCTTAATCTGAAAAGAATCCTCGCGACGGGTCCCTACTGCACGTCTGCGCCTGTGTCTCCGTTGTGCCGTTATCCTGGACGGGTGTGCACGTTGTTCATCTGTAAAAAGAGAGGAACTTAGTTTGAAAGGAACTCGTGCGAAAAGAATATATATGAAAGAAGAAATAAAAGTAAGTAAAGCGGAGTCTGTATGAGCTCGCTGTTCTTGTGCGTGCAGCCCCTTGTGAAGGGGTGTGCGGCTAGGGAGCCCCTAGCTTATTTACGCCGGACTCGTCTAACCGTGTCCGGGGTCTTTAAATGACCCTCGCACTGAAATGATGCCACGTGGACCGGGCATCTTAAGTGTAAGAGACGCGTAATGTGGTATGGCATTGAAGCGAACAAAAGCTTCGCGTCCCAGGAGTGCTTGATAGCTACTTTTGAATGGGACGATATGAAAGATTAGTTTTTCGCGTCGAAAGTTGTTCGGTGATCCGAACACAACTTCTAGTAATAGGAAGCCTGTGCACTTGGCGTAAGGGCCTGGCGTCACTCCTTTGAAGGAAGTGCGGCTGTGTCGAATTTTAGTAAGGTCTATCCCCAACTTGCGGATTGTGTTTGGATACAGCAGGTTTAGGTCACTGCCACCGTCCATCAGGACTTGTGTAAAATGCAGTCCGTCGATTATAGGATCCAATATCAGGGCAGTCCATCCTGCGTTTTGAATGCTTCTGGAATAATCCAGGTGGTCGAAGGTGATTGGTTTTGATGTCCAATCTCTATGCTCCGCTGGGTTGGACCGTGCGGGACCCTTTTTAGAGGGTGCCGCACTATTTTTCCGTATTATCACATGGAGTGAGTTTACTGCTTTGACCTCTTGTGGAAAATTCTTTTGTTTTCCGGTGCTCTGCTGGTGGGGTTTGTCATCATCTTCGCTTGATGCGTCGAGCCCCTTGTGTTCGGCGTTTAGCCGGCCGGACTGTTTGAAAACCCAACAATCTCGGTGGGTGTGGTTTGCAGGCCTTCCGGGGGTACTGTGGATTTGACATATCCGACCCAAAATCTTGTTTAAATTGGATAGCTCATCACTGTTATCCTTAAGTGGCGGCGTTTTGTTGTTTGGCCACGAGCTTTTGAATCCGGCGTTGACTGCCGTGCCCTTCTGGCTTTTCTCTTTATTCCGGCGTTGCTCTTTTCTGCGCCGTGATTTTCCGTTTCCATCTCTGATCTCGGATGTACTTGGGTCGCTGGTGCTGCATCTTGCTAGCCAGCTATCCTCTCCCGCACAAAAGCGGGTCATGAGGCTTGTTAGCGCGGACATTGTCCTCGGCTTTTCTTGGCCGAAGTGTCTGGCGAGCCATTCATCTCAGACGTTGTGTTTAAAAGCTGCTAAGGCTTCGGCGTCCGGATAGTCGACTATTTGGTTCTTTTTGGTGAGGAACCTATTCCAGAATTTGCACGCTGACTCTCCGGGATGTTGAGTTATATGACTTAGATCGTCTGCATCCGGAGGGCGGACATAAGTTCCTTGAAAATTTGCTCCAAACGCATCCTCGAGCTCTTCCCAACTTCCAACAGTGTTTTCTGGGAGGCTTTTGAGCCAATGATGGGCTGGCCCTTTGAGCTTGAGGGGTAGGTATTTTATGGCGTGGAGATCGTCTCCTCTAGCCATATGTATGTGTAGTATATAATCTTCTATCCAGACTCCAGGGTCTGTTGTTCCGTCGTAGGCCTCTATGTTTATGGGTTTAAACCCTGCTGGGAATTCGTGATCCAGCACCTCGTTGGTGAAACATAGTGGGTGTGCGGCGCCCCTGTATTTGGGTGCACCAATGTCTTCGGATACTTGGCGTGTTGTATTGCCTCCTGGGGCCCTCTTCTTTGGCCCGTAAATGGACCTGGCTGGGCCATCTGTCTTTCCAGGATTATTAGTCGGTTTATGTGCGGCGCCGCTTTCAGATTTTGCCCTATCATCTGGCCGTCTATCCAACCAGGCGGCTTCTTTGTTTTTTGACAATGGGCGCTCTATGGCTTCCTCATCAAATTCTAGCAGTAGCTTGCGCTTCGGGTAGCTCTTTGATTGATGGCCGTTGCCGTATTTATCTGCGGTTTTGAGCACTTTGCTCCACCTCATTCTGAGTGTATCTTCCACTGTTTTGAGCTTCCGTTTTTCCTTCTTCAAGCTTCTTGCGGTGTTGACGAGTCTTTTCCGAAGGTTTTTATTCTCCGGCGGTGTGTCCGGCGTGAGATCGTCCGGACTGTTTTTTCTGCCGGGCCCGGACTCATTGTCTGACTCGTCCTGTTCGGACGGTTGCTTGTCGTCGTCCACTGGTTTGCCCTGCTGTATTGCTGGGTCATTAAGAGTGCTGTTGTTGTCGAGGCGGGACTTAGGGCGGCGTCTGCGTCGCCGTTTTTTGTCGGCGGGATTATTTTCTGCCGCGCCCCGTTGGTCCTCGTTGTCGCTTCCTTTTGGGGTATCCACCATGTATACGTCGTATGACGAGGTGGTCTTTACGCGCCTTATAGGCGCTAGTTCTTGTTCGTCTCCGGCATCGTCGTCCATGCCGTCGATGTCTTCGGAGTCGTAATCTAGCATGTCGGTTAGGTCGTCGACAGTGGCTACAAAGTGGGTGGTGGGTGGGATCTGAATTTCTTCGTCGTCCGTATCCCAACCATCCTGGCCATAATCCGGCCAGGACTCTCCAGATAGCGAGAGATGCTTTAGCGAATTTAGGATGTCGCCAAAGGGCGAGTATTGGAAGATGTCCACGGCGGCGAATTCCATAACCGGTGCCCAATCCGATTCAATCGGCAGGGGCGTGGGAGGTCCGGAGTCCGGCAAGGAGTCCGGCACCTCGGAATCACGAGTTTCGCGAGGGACAAGGTTAGTGTTCGGCTCCATCGCCGTGGAAGTAGAAGCCCCTGAGGTGGTGTCTATCCACCGGTCCTCGATCTGGGCGATCGGCTCCGGACTAAGGGCCGGAGCGGACTCGTGTGTGGCCACCAAAGCACTGTTCGGTGGTAGAGCTAGATCATGCCCGTCGTAACAGTGCGGCACGCTTGGCTGTGGCTCGAGCCCATCGAAGATCAAGTCTCTGCGGACGTCGGCCGTGAAGTTTAAGCTTCCGAATCTGACCTGATGGCCAGGGGTGTAGCTTTGGATCTGCTCCAGATGGCCAAGTGAATTAGCCCGCAGTGCGAAGCCGCCGAATACGAAGATCTGTCCAGGGAGAAAATTCTCACCCTGGACAGCGTTGCTGATTGAAGGTGCCATCGAGCCTATCGTTGACGACACAGAGGAACTCTCAATGAAAGCACCAATGTTGGTGTCAAAACCGGCGGATCTCGGGTAGGGGGTCCCGAACTATGCGTCTAGGCGGATGGTAACAGGAGACAAGGGACACGATGTTTTACCCAGGTTCGGGCCCTCTTGATGGAGGTAAAACCCTACGTCCTGCTTGATTAATATTGATGATATGGGTAGTACAAGAGTGGATCTACCACGAGATCAAGGAGGCTAAATCCTAAAGCTAGCCTATGGTATGATTGTTGTAATGTATGTTGTGTCCTACGGACTAAAGCCCTCCGGTTTATATAGACACCGGAGAAGGCTAGGGTTATACAGAGTCGGTTACAATGGTAGGAGATCTACATATCCGTATTGCCAAGCTTGCCTTCCACGCCAAGGAAAGTCCCATCCGGACACGGGACGGAGTCTTCAATCTTGTATCTTCGTAGTCTTGGAGTCCGGCGGACGATGATAGTCCGGCTGTCCGGACACCCCCTAGTCCAGGACTCCCTCAGTGAGCTCAAAATATGGCCATTGTAGTGCAAGTGACCGGGCAGGCCGGACATCCGGGCTAGAGGCCGGACATCCGACGTGACAAGCCCTTGGAGACAGGGAAGAACAGAGGGGAACCAGAGGAGCCAGACATCCGGGGGTCAAGCCCGGACATCCGGCATAAAAGGGAAGCCCGGACATCCGGCAGATAGCCGGACATCCGGAGAGTTCACGAACATTTACAGAACCATATCAGGCGTCGAGCAGTAAGGGCCCGGACATCCGGAAAGAGGCCCGGACATCCGGCAAGACAGGACGGCCCAGATATCCGGCGTACATCCGGACATCCGGCGTAAAACAGAAAACCTTCTGGACATGGGGGCCAGAAATCCGGGGCAGGAGCCGGACATCCGGGGGAGGACAGCGCCCCGGACATCCGGCGCAAGGCCCGGACATCCGGCACTCCCAGAGACAGAATGGATCAGAGACAATAGAAAGGAGCTTTTTGACTTGAGCAAGTCTGTTACTAACCCAATCGATCCCCTCTTAATAGTGCGGGATCCTATACTCAAGGAAACAAAATGAAACAACATTTTAACACTTCAACCTTGAGAGAAGCCACTTCGTATGCTCTTGATCCACACACAATTTTGATGAACCGGGGACCAACACCTGAGATTCACTTGGCAGCCATTGTTAGTCCCCTACATGTAGATTGTCATCAACCAACAAAAACACAATGTAAGGGCATGATTGCACTTTCACCCCCTCTCCCCCCTTTGGCCGCCACCCTAGATGGGTTTTGGGGCTGCCGCACCCCTTGGGGTGGGTACCCTAGAGGGGGTGCAGCCCCCTCCCTCTACCCTATATATAGTTGAGGTCTTTGGGGCTGCAAACACACGAGAACCTCTCCCGCTTGGCGCAGCCCTACCCCTCTTCCTCCTCATCTCTTGCGGTGCTTGGCGAAGCCCTGTTGGAGTGCCACGCTCCTCCACCACCACCACGCCGTCGTGCTGCTGCTGGACGGAGTCTTCCCCATCCTCTCCCTCTCTCCTTGCTGGATCAAGGCACGGGAGATGTCACCGGGCTGCATGTGTGTTGAATGCGGAGGTGCCGTCTATTCGGCACTAGGATCATCGGTGATTTGGATCACGACGAGTACGACTCCATCAACCCCGTTCACTTGAATGCTTCCGCTTAGCGATCTACAAGGGTATGTAGATGCACTCTCCTTCCCCTCGTTGCTAGATTACTCCGTAGATTGATCTTGGTGATGCATAGAAAATTTTGAATTTCTGCTACATTCCCCAACAGTGGCATCATGAGCTAGGTCTATGCGTAGTTACTATGCACGAGTAGAACACAAAGCAGTTGTGGGTGTAGATGTTGTTAATTTTCTTGCCACTACTAGTCTTATCTTGCTTCGGCGACATCGTGGGATGAAGCGGCCCGGACCGACCTTACACGTACGCTTACGTGAGACAGGTTCCACCGACTGACATGCACTAGTTGCATAAGGTGGCTAGCAGGTGTCTGTCTCTCCCACTTTAGTTGGAGCGGATTCGATGAAAAGGGTCCTTATGAAGGGTAAATAGAAATTGGCATATCACGTTGTGGTTTTACGTAGGTAAGAAATGTTCTTGCTAGAACACCTATAGAAGCCACGTAAAAACTTGGAACAACAATTAGAGGATGTCTAACTTGTTTTTGCAGCAAGTGTGTTGTGATGTGATATGGCCAAAGGATGTGATGAATGATATATGTGATGTATGAGATGATCATGTTCTTGTAATAGGAATCACGACTTGCATGTCGATGAGTATGACAACCGGCAGGAGACATAGGAGTTGTCTTTATTTTTGTATGACCTGCGTGTCATTGAAAAACACCATGTAAATTACTTTACTTTATTGCTAAACGCGTTAGCCATAGAAGTAGAAGTAGTCGTTGATGTGACAACTTCATGAAGACACGATGATGGAGATCATGGTGTCATGCCGGTGACGAAGATGATCATGGCGCCCCGAAGATGGAGATCAAAGGAGCAATATGATATTGGCCATATCATGTCACTATTTGATTGCATGTGATGTTTATCATGTTTTACATCTTATTTGCTTAGAACGACGGTAGCTTAAATAACATGATCCCTCGAAATAATTTCAAGAAAAGTGTTCCCCTAACTGTGGACCGTTGCGAAGGTTCGTTGTTTCGAAGCACCACGTGATGATCGGGTGTGATAGATTCTAACGTTCGAATACAACGGGTGTAAGCCAGATTTACACACGCAATACACTTAGGTTGACTTGACGAGCCTAGCATGTACAGACATGGCCTCGGAACAGGAAGACCGAAAGGTCGAGCATGAGTCATATAGAAGATATGATCAACATGAAGATGTTCACCGACATTGACTAGTCCGTCTCACGTGATGATCGGACACGGCCTAGTTGACTCGGATCATGTAATCACTTAGATGACTAGAGGGATGTCTATCTGAGTGGGAGTTCATAAGATGAACTCAATTATCCTGAACATAGTCAAAATGTCTTTGCAAATTATGTCGTAATGCTCGCGCTATAGTTCTACTGTTTAGATATGTTCCTAGAAAAAATTCATTTGAAAGTTGATAGTAGCGATTATGTGGACTAGGTCCATAAACTGAGGATTGTCCTCGTTGCTTCGTAGAAGGCTTATGTCCTTAATGCACCGCTCAGTGTGCTGAACCTTGAGCGTCGTCTGTGGATGTTGCGAACATCTGACACACACGTTTTGATAACTACGTGATAGTTCAGTTAAACGGTTTAGAGTTGAGGCACCAAAGACGATCTCGAAACGTCGCGGAACATATGAGATGTTTCGAGGGCTGAAATTGGGATTTCAGGCTCGTGCCCACGTCAAGAGGTATAAGACCTCTGACGATTTTCTTAGCCTGCAAACTTAGGGAGAAAAGCTCAATCGTTGAGCTTGTGCTCAGATTGTCTGAGTACAACAGTCACTTGAATCAAGTGGGAGTTGATCTTCCAGATGAGATAGTGATGTTTCTCCAAAGTCATTGCCACCAAACTGCTAGAGCTTCGTGATGAACTATAACATATCAGGGATAGATATGATGATCCTTGGATATTCGCGATGTATGACACCGAGAAAGTAGAAATCAAGAAGGAGCATCAATTGTTGATGGTTGGTGAAACCACTAGTTTCAAGAAGGGCAAGGGCAAGAAGGGATACTTCATGAAACGACAAATCAGCTGCTGCTCTAGTGAAGAATCCCAAGGTTGAACCCAAACCCGAGACTAAGTGCTTCTGTAATAAGGGGAACAGTCACTGGAGCAGAATTACCCTAGATACTTGGTAGATGAGAAGGCTGGCAAGGTTTATAGAAGTATATTGGATATACATTATGTTAATGTGTACTTTACTAGTACTCCTAGTAGCACCAGGGTATTAGATACCGGTTCGGTTGCTAAGTGTTAGTAACTCGAAATAAAAGCTACGGAATAAACGGAGACTAGCTAAAGGTGAGCTGACGATATGTGTTGGAAGTGTTTCCAAGGTAGATGTGATCAAGCATCGCACACTCCCTCTACCATCGAGATTTGTGCTAAACCTAAATAATTGTTATTTGGTGTTTGCGTTGAGCATAGACATGATTGGATTGTGTCTATCGCAATACCGTTATTCATTTAAGGAGAATAATGGTTACTCTGTTTATTTGAATAATACCTTCAATGGTCTTACACCTAAAATGAATGGTTTATTGAATCTCGATCGTAGTGATACACATGTTCATGCCAAAAGATATAAGATAGTAATGATAGTACCACCTACTTGTGGCACTGCCATGTAAGTCATATTGGTATAAAACACATGAAGAAGCTCCATGTTGATGGATCTTTGGACTCACTCATTTTTGGAAAAGTTTGAGACATGCGAACCATGTCTATTGGTGTATATGCATGAAGAAACTCCATGCAAATGGACCGTTTGGACTCACTTGATTTTGAATCACTTGAGATATGCAGATCATACCACATGGGCAAGATGACTGAAAGCCTCGTTTTCAGTAAAATGGAACAAGAAAGCAACTTGTTGGAAGTAATACATTTTGATGTGTGCAGTCCAATAAGTGCTGAGGCACGCAGTGGATATCGTTATGTTCTTACTTCACAGATGATTTGAGTAGATACTGAGTATACTTATATAACGCCCCGGATTCGATGCGCCAGGTGTCTGCCAGTTATCCGCCGTCTTTGCCATGTCATGTGCTTGCGTGTTGCATTTTGCCATGTCATCATTTGCATTTCCTATCATGTCATCATGTGCATCTCATTTTGCATACGTGTTCGTTTCATGCATCCGAGCATTTTCCCCGTTATCCGTTTTGCAATCCGGCACTCCTATGTCCTCCGGCATTCCCATTTTACCTCTTTTCGTGTGCGGGTGTTAAACTTTCTCGAAATGGCCCGAGGTTTGTCAAGCGGCCTTGGTATACCACCGATAGACCGCCTGTCAAGTTTCGTGCCATTTGGAGTCAGTTTGATACTCCAATGGTTAACCGGTAACCGCAAAGCCTCTTTTGTGTGCAGCCCAACACCCCTTCCAAGGTGGCCCAAAACCCATCTAACTCCCCTCCGTGCTCTCGGTCGTTCGATCACGATCGTGTGGGCGAAAACCACACCTCATTTGGAGTCTCCTAGCTCCCTCTACCTATATAAACACCTCCCCCTCCGAAAATCCCCCCGAAACCCTAGTCTCCTCTTTCCTCCCGCCGCCGGACGCGTCCGCCCGGTGCCGGACACGTCCGCCGTCGCCCCCTCGGCCAATCCCGAGCCGCCACGTCATCGCTCCACCGCCATCCCTTCGCCTCCATCGCGCCGGCCCTCTCGGCCCAGTTCGGGGCCCGCCCGAGCCCATCGGGGCCCGGACGAGCCCGCGCGCCTCCAGCCCTCGCCAAGCTCCCGCCGCCGCCCTGGCTTCGGCCGCCGCCTCCACCGAAGACCTCGTCGCCCGCAAGCGTGCCCCGCTCCCTGCCACCGCGCCCCTCCGACCGGGCCCAGGCCGCACAGCCCCGCCGTGCCCCTCCACGCCGCCCCGCCGCGTCTCCGAGCGCCCCAGCCCGCTGCCTCGCCGCAGGCGGCCTCCACGCCAGAGCCCGCGCCGCGCGTCCCCCGCACCGGCCGCGGCCGCCGCCGCGCCTCCCCGTCCTCGCCCGGTGCCGGATCCGGCCGGGGCCACCCCGGATCTGTCGTCCCCGGTCTTCTCCAGCCTCCTCTGGCCTCATCCTCATCTCCGGCCGCTCTCCGGCGAGTCCCTCCGGCGAGATCCGTGCTGCATTGTTATCCGTGCACACGAGGTTGACTTCCCCCCCTCTGAAAATCCACCAAGTCCCGAATATTTTTACATAATCATGCCATGTTCATCGCATTGTATCTCTGCATCCGTAGCTCCGTTTTGCGTGTGTAATATGTCAAATTGTTCGTCTCGACGAGTACTTCTTTTAATCCCATTGCATCATTTTCATTTGAGCTCATCTTGATGCCCGAAATGCTGTTGGAAGAGTGCATGTTGCTGTTAATCTGCTGAAACTGTTATAACTTGCTCATTTGTCATTTTTGCCATGATTGATGTGTGCATCCTATGAGGTTGATGTCTACATGTGTTTTGATCTATGATATGCCATCTTTCCAGGGGTGCCATCCATGTATTTTTGTGAGTTGTGTGCTGAGTGAATCAAGCTTGCTAAGTAGGGTACTTGCTGTTGCTGTTTTCCTGATAGATTCTGTTACATTTTGTTGCTATGTTAACCTGCTGCTACAAGTCATTCTATGCATAATCTGGAGATGTTTCACTAAGGATGTTTTGTTATACATGTCATGCTCTATCCATTCATGCCCTTGGTTGCAATTATAGCTTGCTGTAGCTTGTGGTAATCTTGCTCCAAAGTTGCTAAATAATGTTGCTGTCAACCTGTTAACATTAAGTTTAGTTTTGGTCATGCTATTTTCTAGTGATCCATGCATCCTATGAACTTGTTCTTGCCATGCTTAGCTTCATAAACATGTCTTCTTGCTGTTGGTTGCCTTGCCATGTCATGTATTGCTCTGTGGTGAGTGGTTCAAGCTCACCAACATGCCTACTTATTGTTGTTCCTGCCATGTATGAATCTGTAATATAATTTGCCATGTTTACATGGGTGCCATCATATTTTCTATGCCTTTTTGGCTCATGGTCAGTAAGGGACTCTTGTTCTATGCATTTAGTAGATTCATGTCATGCCTTTATTTGCCATGATAAGTTCCTGTAACATGTTGTTTGATAGCTCTAAACATTGCAACCTGATGTTATTTTCTGATAAGTCTGAAACTGTTATTATTTGCAATCTTACCATGTGTGTTTGAGCATATTCTAGTCTTTTCTGGAGATAGCTCAGTGTTCATGTTTTGTTATGCTTTACCTTTACTTCATGCCCATGCCTTTTGTTATTATTTTGGGGTGCTGTAGCATTTTGTTTTGATGCTTGCAAGATGCCTAGTCGCTATTTTGGACAGATTGTTGTTATGACTTGTATAGAGTGTATGTGTTGCACCGTTGCTCCATTTTGAGTGTGCTCTATATGAAACTTGCTTGATTTTGCATGTAGCTTCATATTACCATGTTGCATCCTTGTTTTGGTGTGTTTGCTTGATGTTTGGGTGCATTTTGCATCAATGCCATGCTTAACTTGTTTTGCTCATATCTTCTAGGCCGTAGCTCCGAATCTAATGAACTTTATATGTAACTTGACTAGAATTTTATGTAGATCATCTTGGTGCATCTTAACTTGCTGTTTAACAACTTGAACATAAGGTTTATTCAGTGCTGGACCAATTTCGAAATATGCATATGAGGACTTACCAGAATTGTTATATGTTGTTCCCGGCCTCATTTAAACTTGCCTTGATGTGTTACTCTTGTATGCATCGTCTCCTTCCATGAGTAGCTTCATATAGCTTTGTCATGCATTATGCTTGTTGTGCATCATGTCTTGTTCATGTGTGGTGTGTTTACCATGTTGTGTGCTTCTTCTCGATAGTTCCCGTTTCGTTGCGATCGTGAGGATTCGTTCATCTACGCTTGGTTTGTCTTCGTGGCTTCATCTTCTTCATGGACTCGTTCTTCTTTCTTGTGGGATTTCACGCAAGATGACCGCTACCCTGGATCTCACTACTATCATTGCTATGCTAGTTGCTTCGTTCTATCGCTTTGCTGCGCTACCTATCTTTTGCTCTTCAAGCCTTCCCAAATTGCCATGAACCTCTAACCTTTGACACCCTTCCTAGCAAACCGTTGTTTGGCTATGTTACCGCTTTGCTCAGCCTCTCTTATAGCGTTGCTAGTTGCAGGTGAAGTTGAAGATTGCTCCATGGTGGACAGGGTTATGTTGGGATATCACAATATCTCTTATATTATTAATGCATCTATATATTTGGTAAAGGGTGGAAGGCTCGGCCTTATGCCTGGTGTTTTGTTCCACTCTTGCCGCCCCTAGTTTCCGTCATACCGGTATTATGTTCCCGGATTTTGCGTTCCTTACGTGGTCGGGTGATTTATGGGACCCCCCTGACAGTTCGCTTTCAATAA
Organism: Triticum timopheevii; assembly: GCA_963921465.1. Lineage (NCBI taxonomy): Eukaryota > Viridiplantae > Streptophyta > Magnoliopsida > Poales > Poaceae > Triticum > Triticum timopheevii. Next base: position 79,786,689 of record OY997272.1, on the reverse strand, counting down.
AACTCCTCCAGCAAGGCCCAACCTTGGTTTTACCATTTGCCTCACCACCACCTACTTTTCCCTTGGGAGTAATTAACCCAAGGGTCATCTTTATTATAGCCCCCCCCGGGCCAATGCTTGTCTAAGTATTGGTCCAAACTAGAGCACCATGCGGGACCATTCCTTGGCAACTTGGATTCGTCGGTACCTGTACGCTTCTCTTATCCGGTGTTGCCCTCAGAACGAGATATGTGCAGCTCCTATCGGGATGTCGGCGCATCGGGCGGTCTTGCTGGTCTTGTTTTACCATTGTCGAAATGTCTTGTAAACCGGGATTCCGAGACTGATCGGGCCTTCCTGGGAGAAGGAATATCCTTCGTTGATCGCGAGAGCTTATCATGGGCTAAGTTGGGACACCCCTGCAGGGTATAAACTTTCGAGAGCCGTGCCCGCGGTTATGTGGCAGATGGGAATTTGTTAATGTCCGGTTGTAGATAACTTGACTCCAGATCCGAATTAAAACGCATCAACCGTGTGTGTAGCCGTGATGGTCTCTTCTCGGCGGAGTCCGGGAAGTGAACACAGTCTTTGGGTTATGTTTGACGTAAGTAGGAGTTCAGGATCACCTCTTGATCATTGCTAGCTTCACGACCATTCCTTTGCTTCTCTCCTCGCTCTTATTTGCGTATGTTAGCCATCATATATGCTTAGTCGCTGCTGCAACCTCACCATGTTACCCCTTCCTTTCCCATTAAGCTTTGCTAGTCTTGATACCCATGGCAATGGGATTGCTGAGTCCTCGTGGCTCACAGATTACTACAACAACAGTTGCAGGTACAGGTTATGCGATGATCATGACGCGAGAGCGATGCTTGCTTGCGTTGAGTTCTTCTTCTTCTTCTTCTTCGATCAGGGGATAGGTTCCAGGTCGGCAGCCTGGGCTAGCAGGGTGGATGTCGTTTGAGTTTCTGTTTGTGTTCCATCTGTAGTCGGATGTTGATCTCTTGTAAGATGTTGTTGTATTCGTGTGGCATTGTATGCCTTTTGTATGTATATCCATCTATTATGTAATGTTGATGTAATGATATCCACCTTGCAAAAGCGTTCCAATATGCGGCTCTATCCTTGGTGGGACCTTCGAGTTCCTTTTGGATAGGGTCGCATATTGGGCGTGACAACTTACTTGATGAAACACAAGTCTGAATTATTGAATGGTTCAAGTAATTTCAGAGTGAAGTTGAAGATCGTCGTGACAAGAGGATAAAATATCTATGATATGATCATAGAGATGAATATCTGAGTTGCGAGTTTGGTATACAATTAAGACATTGTGGAAATTGTTTCACAACTAACACCGCCTGGAACACCATAGTGTGATAGTGTGTCCGAACATCATAGATGCACCCCATTGGATACGGGGCATACCATGATGTCTCTTATCGAATTACCACTATCGTTCATGGGTTAGGCATTAGAGACAACCACATTCACTTTAAATAGGGCACCACGTAACTCCGTTGAGACGACACCGTATGAACTATGGTTTGGAGAAACCTAAGCTATCGTTCCTTAAAACTTGGGGCTGCGACGCTTATGTGGAAAAGTTTCAGGTTGATAAGCTCGAACCCAAAGCGGATAAATGCATCTTCATAGGACAACCAAAATAGTTGGGTATACTTCCTATCTCAGATCCGGAAGCAAAAGGGATTGTTTCTAGTAACAGGTCCTTTCTCGAGGAAAAGTTTCTCTCGAAAGAATTGAGTGGGAGGATGGTGGAGACTAGATATGGTTAATGAACCATCACTTCAACTAGTGTGTAGCAGGGCATAGGAAGTTGTTCCTGTGGCGCCCACACCAATTGAAGTAGAAGCTTATGATAGTGATCATGAAGTTTCGGATCAAGTCACTACCGTACCTCGTAGGGTGACAAGGATGCGTACTACTTCAGAGTGGTACAGTAATCCTGTCTTGAAGGTCATGTTGCTAGACAACAATGAACCTGTGAGCTATGGAGAAGCGATGGTGGGCCCATATTCTGACAAATGGTTAGAAGCCATGAAATCCGAGATAAGATCCACGTATCAGGACAAAGCATAGACTTTGGTGGACTTGCCCGATGATCGGCAAGCCATTGAGATAAATGGATCTTTAAGAAGAAGACGGACGTGGACGGTAATGTCACCGTCTACGAAGCTCGACTTGTGGCGAAGAGTTTTTCACAAGATCAAGGAGTTGACTACGATGATATTTTCTCATCCGTAGCGATGCTTAAGTCCGTCGGAATCATGTTAGCATTAGCTGCATTTATGAAATCTGGCAGATGGATGTCAAAACGAGTTTTCTTACCAGTTTTCGTAAGGAAAGGTTGTATGTGATACAATCAGAAAGGTTTTGTCGATCCTAAGGATGGTAAAAGGTATGCTAGCTCGAGCGATCCTTCCATGGACTAGAGAAAGCATCTCGGAGTCAGAATATGCGCTTTGATGAGATGATCAAAGATTTTGGGTTTATACAAAGTTTATGAGAAACTTGTATCTCCAAAGAAGTGAGTGGGAGCACTATAGAATTTCTGATGAGCATATGTTGTTGACATATTGTGGATCAGAAACGATGTAGAATTTCTAGAAAGCATATAGGGTTATTTGAAAAGTGTTTTTCAATGGAAAACCTGGATTAGGCTACTTGAACAATAAGCATCAAGATCTATAAGATAGATCAAAATGCTTAATAGTACTTTCAAATGAGCACATACCTTGACATGATCTTGAAGGTGTTCAAGATGGATCAGTCAAAGAAGGAGTTCTTGCCTGAGTTGTAAGGTATGAAGTTAAGACTTAAAGCTCGACCACGGCAGAATAGAGAGAAAGGACGAAGGTCGCCCCTATGCTTAGACGTAGGCTCCATAGTATGCTATGCTGTGTACTGCACTTGATGTGTGCCTTGCCACATGTCTGGCAAGAGGGTACAAAGGTGATAAAGGAGTGGATCACCAGATAGCGGTCAAAATTGTCCTTGGAGTAATAAGGACATGTTTCTCGATTATGGAGGTGATAAAGAGTTCGGCGTAAAAGGTTACGTCGATGCAAGCTTTAACACCTATCCGAATGACTCTTAGTAGCAAAACGGATACGTATAGTGGAGCAACCATTTTGAATAGCTCCAAGTGGAGCGTGGAAGCAGCATTTACAATATGACCTAGACATTTGCAAAGTACATACGGATCTGAATGTTATAGACCCATTGACTAAAACCTCCCTCACAAGCAAAACATGATCAAACCCCAGAACTCATTGAGTCTTAATCACATGATGATGTGAACTAGTTTAGACACTAGTAAACTCTTCGGATGTTGGTTACATGGTGATGTGACCTGTGAGTGTTAATCACATGGCGATGTGAACTAGATTATTGACTCTAGTGCAAGTGGGAGACTGTTGGAAATATGCCCTAGAGGCAATAATAAATTAGTTATTATTACTATATTTCCTTGTTCATGATAATCGTTTATTATCCATGCTATAATTGTATTGATAGGAAACTCAGATACATGTGTGGATACATAGACAACACCATGTCCCTAGTAAGCCTCTAGTAGACTAGCTCGTTGATCAATAGATGGTTACGGTTTCCTGACCATGGACATTGGATGTCGTTGATAACGGGATCACATCATTAGGACAATGATGTGATGGACAAGACCCAATCCTAAGCCTAGCACAAAGATCGTGTAGTTCGTATGTTAAAGCTTTTCTAATGTCAAGTATCATTTCCTTAGACCATGAGATTGTGCAACTCCCGGATACCGTAGGAATGCTTTGGATGTACCAAACGTCACAACGTAACTGGGTGGCTATAAAGTTGCACTACGGGTATCTCCGAAAGTGTCTGTTGGGTTGGCACGAATCAAGACTGGGATTTGTCACTCCGTGTGACCGAGAGGTATCTCTGGGCCCACTCGGTAGGACATCATCATAATGTGCACAATGTGACCAAGGGGTTGATCACGGGATGATGTGTTACGGAACGAGTAAAGAGACTTGCCGGTAACGAGATTGAACAAGGTATCGGGATACTGACGATCGAATCTCGGGCAAGTACTATACCGCTAGACAAAGGGAATTGAATACGGGATTGATTGAATCCTCGACATCGTGGTTCATCCGATGAGATCATCGTGGAACATGTGGGAGCCAACATGGGTATCCAGATCCCGCTGTTGGTTATTGGCCGGAGAGTTGTCTCGGTCATGTCTACGTGTCTCCCGAACCCGTAGGGTCTACACACTTAAGGTTCGATGATGCTAGGGTTATAGGGAATAAAAGTACGTGGTTACCGAATGTTGTTGGGAGTCCCGGATGAGATCCCGGATGTCACGAGGAGTTCCGGAATGATCTGGAGGTAAAGATTTATATATGGGAAGTCCTGTTTTGGTCATCGGAAAAGTATCGTGTGCTATCGGTAACGTACCAGGACCACCGGGAGGGTCCCGGGGGTCCACCAGGTGGGGCCACTGGCCCTAGAGGGCTGCATGGGCCAAGTGTGGGAGGGGACCAGCCCCAGGTGGGCTGGTGCGCCCCCCCACAAGGGCCCAAGGCGCCTAGGGTTTGGGGAGGGGACGCCTCCACCTTACTTGGGGGGCAAGTTTCCCCCTCTCCCCCGTTGGCCGCCACCCTAGATCGGTTTTGGGGCTGCCGCACCCCTTGGGGTGGGAACCCTAGAGGGGGCGCAGCCCCCTCCCTCTCCCCTATATATAGTTGAGGTCTTTGGGGCTGCAAACACACGAGAACCTCTCCCTCTTGGCGCAGCCCTACCCCTCTCCCTCCTCATCTCTTGCGGTGCTTGGCGAAGCCCTGCTGGTGTGCCACGCTCCTCCATCACCACCACGCCGTCGTGCTCCTGCTGGACGGAGTCTTCCCCAACCTCTCCCTCTCTCCTTGCTGGATCAAGGCACGGGAGACGTCACCGGGCTGCATGTGTGTTGAACGCGGAGGTGCCGTCCGTTCGGCACTAGGATCATCGGTGATTTGGATCACGACGAGTACGACTCCATCAACCCCGTTCACTTGAACGCTTCCGCTGAGCGATCTACAAGGGTATGTAGATGCACTCTCCTTCCCCTCGTTGCTAGATTACTCCATAGATTGATCTTGGTGATGCGTAGAAAATTTTGAATTTCTGCTACGTTCCCCAACAGTTAGCTAGATGGGAGGCTTAAACTCTCTTTCCCCTTTGTGCAAAGACCAAGTCGTCCTTAGGTCAAAGCCTAATGGGTGTTGGGCTCTGGCAGTTGGTATTGTGTGGTTCAGAAGACAACTTTATTTCCTGCTACGACGGTCATGTTCCAACAGCTTATGTGAGACTGAACTTTAATAACTTGTTTGCACATCAGAGACCCATTTTATGAGTGTTCTGTCGGCTTGTTATCTACGGGCCTATATGATTCACGTCATTGCATGAATATAAAAACCACTGTTCAAAAAGCGCGTGTAATCTAGTGCGTATGCGCGTCTGTGCGCAAGGCGCTGGCTCAACACTTCGCATTGCCCATATGCGCCAGTAAAAGAGCTAGGCGCTGCTATAGTGTTGTAGTGCTACTGCTACTGTCCTAAGAAAAGTCCTTATCATTGTTGTAATGTTGCTACTATTGTTGATACTCTAGATGTAGCTTGTACCACTGATATAGTGCTTATATTCTACCATAGTATTGCTTTTTTTCCACTGTTGTGTGATAGTAGCTTATCTTACTGCTTCTACAATAGTGCTAAATGCCCCAACTCTTTGCTTGCTCATACTTGTTGTTCTAGTTTACATTGTAGCACCATTTTAGATAGCAAATTGCCCTTTATTGCCCATATCTGTATAATTGTGTATGAAACGCCTAGTTGCACCTAATCACTCCACACTTAAGCTAGAAAAGCGCAAGTAGGTGGACAAAAACATAATTAACGCCTAGCGCTTTTTAACTTTGATAAAAACACGAGAATAGGGAAAACACATGATTCAGATGTCATGCTCATTCGAATCCAACATGATTTGAGTTTGTTTGATGTCATCATAGAAAAACACAAAGAAGTTTCTCAAAGATGTTTGAGTGAATCCTAGATTTTCTATGGAACGTAGTACAAATGATTCATAGAAAGGGTCTGTCTAGGACACATCTAGATGTTGTTGGGGAACGTAGCAGAAATTCAAAATTTTCCTACGTGTCACCAAGATCTATCTATGGAGAAACCAGCAACGAGTAGAAGGAGAGTGCATCTACATACCCTTGTAGATCGTTAAGCGGAAGCGTTCAAGTGAACAGGGTTGATGGAGTCGTACTCGTCGTGATTCAAATCACCGATGATCAAGTGCCGAACGCACGACACCTCCGCGTTCAACACACGTACAGCCCGGTGACGTCTCCCACGCCTTGATCCAGCAAGGAGAGAGGGAGAGGTTGAGGAAGACTCCATCCAGCAGCAGCACAATGGCGTGGTGGTGGTGGAGGAGCGTGGCTAGAAGAGGAGGAAGAAAGGACGCAGGGCTGCACCAACAGAGGGAGAAGTTCTCGTGTATTATGTCTGTCTCATGGGCAGCCCTATGCCTCACTATTTATAGGGGGAGAGGGGGCTGCGCCCCCCTCTAGGGTTTCCCACCCCCAAGGGGTGCGGCCAGCCCTAGATGGCAAAGGGGGCGGCGGCCAGGAGGGGGAGGAGAGGGAGGCGCAGGGAGCATGGGCCTTAGGGCCCATCTGCCCTAGGGTTTGCCCCCTCCCACTCTCCCCTGCGCCTTGGGCCCCTTGTGGGGGGCGCACCAGCCCACCTGGGGCTGGTTCCCTCCCACACATGGCCCATGCAGCCCTCCGGGGTTGGTGGCCCCACTTGGTGGACCCCCGGGACCCTCCCGGTGGTCCCGGTACATTACCGATAAAACCCGAAACTTTTCCGGTGACCAAAACATGACTTCCAATATATAAATCTTTACCTCCGGACCATTCCGGAACTCCTCGTGACATCCGGGATCTCATCCGGGACTTCGAACAACATCCGGTAACCACATACAAGCTTCCTATATAACCCTAGCGTCATCGAACCTTAAGTGTGTAGACCCTACGGGTTCGGGAGACATGTAGACATGACCGAGACGTTCTCCGGTCAATAACCAACAGCGGGATCTGGATACCCATGATGGCTCCCACATGTTCCACGATGATCTCATCGGATGAACCACGATGTCAAGGACTTAATCAATCCCGTATACAATTCCCTTTGTCTAGCGGTATTTTACTTGCCCGAGATTCGATCGTCGGTATACCGATACCTTGTTCAATCTCGTTACCGGCAAGTCTCTTTACTCGTTCCGTAACACATCATCCCGTGATCAACTCCTTGGTCACATTGTGCAAATGATGATGTCCTACCGAGTGGGCCCAGAGATACCTCTCCACTTACACGGAGTGACAAATCCCAGTCTCGATTCGTGCCAACCCAACAGACACTTTCGGAGATACCTGTAATGCACCTTTATAGCCACCCAGTTACGTTGTGACGTTTGGTACACCCAAGGCACTCCTACGGTATCCGGGAATTGCACAATCTCATGGTCTAAGGAAAAGATACTTGACATTAGAAAAGCTCTAGCAAACGAACTACACGATCTTTGTGCTATGCTTAGGATTGGGTCTTGTCCATCACATCATTCTCCTAATGATGTGATCCCGTTATCAACGACATCCAATGTCCATAGCCAGGAAACCATGACTATCTGTTGATCACAACGAGCTAGTCAACTAGAGGCTCACTAGGGACATATTGTGGTCTATGTATTCACACGTGTATTATGATTTCCGGATAATACAGTTATAGCATGAATAAAAGACAATTATCATGAACAAGGAAATATAATGATACTTTTATTATTGCCTCTAGGGCATATTTCCAACAGTCTCCCACTTGCACTAGAGTCAATAATCTAGTTCACATCGATATGTGATTAACACTCAAGGTCACATCCCCATGTGACTAACACCCAAAGAGTTTACTAGAGTCAATAATCTAGTTCACATTTACCATGTGATTAACACTCGATGAGTTCTGGGTTTGATCATGTTATGCTTGTAAGAGAGGTTATAGTCAACGGGTCTGAACCTTTCATATCCATGTGTGCTTTACAAATCTCTATGTCATCTCCTAGATGTAGCTACCACGTTCTATTTGGAGCTATTCCAAATAACTGTTCTACTTGGAGCTATTCTAAATTGTTGCTCCATTATACGTATCCGGTATCTCTACTCAGAGCTATCCGGATAGGTGTTAAGCTTGCATCGACGTAACCCTTTACGACGAACTCTTTTACCACCTCCATAATCGAGAAAATTCCTTAGTCCACTAGTTACTAAGGATAACTTTGACCGCTGTCCTGTGATCCATTCTTGGATCAATCTTGTACCCCTTGACTGACTCATGGCAAGGCACACTTCAGGTGCGGTACACAGCATAGCATACTGTAGAGAGCCTATGATAAAAGCATAGGGGACGACCTTCATCCTTCCTCTTTCTTCTGCCGTGGTCGAGCTTCAAGTCTTAACTTCATACCTTACAACTCAGGCAAGAACTCCTTCTTTGACTGATCCATCTTGAACACCTTCAAGATCATGTTAAGGTATGTGCTCATTTGAAAGTACCATTAAGCCTTTTGATCTATCCTTATAGATTTTGATGCTCAATGTTCAAGTAGCTTAATCCAGGCTTTCCATTGAAAAACATTTTCCAAATAACCCTATATGCTTTCCAGAAATTCTACATCATTCTGATCAACAATATGTCAACAACACATACTTATCAGAAATTCTATAGTGCTCCCACTCACTTCTTTGGAAATACAATTTTCTCATAAACTTTGTATAAACCCAAAATCTTTGATCATCATCAAAGCATACATTCCAACTCCGAGATGCTTACTCCAGTCCTTAGAAGGATTGCTGGAGCCAGCATACCTTTTAGCATCCTTAGGATCGACAAAACTTTCTGATTTGTATCACATACAACCTTTCCATACGAAGACTGGTAAGGAAACTCGTTTTGTCATCCATCTGCCAGATTTCATAAATGCAGCTAATGCTAACATGAATCCGACGGACTTAAGCATCGCTACGGATGAGAAAATCTCATCGTAGTCAAACCCTTGAACTTGTGAAAAACTTTTCGTCACAAGTCGAGCTCCATAGATGGTTACATTACCATCCACGTCCGTCTTCTTCTTAAAGATCCATTTATCTTAATGGCTTGCCGATCTTTGGGCAAGTCCACCAAAGTCCATGCTTTGTTCTGATACATGGATCCTATCTCGGATTTCATGGCTTCTAACCATTTGTCGGAATTTGGACCCACCATTACTTCTTCATAGCTCGTAGGTTCATTGTTGTCTAGCAACATGACCTTCAAGACAGGATCACCGTACCACTCCGAAGTAGTACGCGTCCTTGTCGTCCTACGAGGTTCGGTAGTGACTTGATCCGAAGTTTCATGATCACTATCATAAGCTTCCACTTCAATTGGTATAGGTGCCACAGGAACAACTTCCTGTGCCCTGCTACACACTTGTTGAAGTGACGGTTGAATAACCTCATCAAGTCTCCACCAAACTCCCACTCAACTTTCCGAGACAAACTTTTCCTCGAGAAAGGATCCGATTCAAGAAACAATCCTTATTGCTTTCGGATCTGAATTAGGAGGTATACCCAACCGTTTTGGGTGTCCTATGAAGATGCATTTTATCCGCTTTGGGTTCGAGCTTATCATCCTGAAACTTTTTCACATAAGCGTCGCAGCCCCAAACTTTTAAGAAACGACAACTTAGGTTTCTCTAAACCATAATTCATACGGTGTCATCTCAACGGAATTATGTGGTGCCCTATTTAAAGTGAATGTGGTTGTCTCTAATGCCTAACCCATGAACGATAGTGGTAATCCGATAAGAGACATCATGATATGCACCATATCCAATAGGATGCAACTATGATGTTCGGACACACCATCACACTATGGTGTTCTAGGCGGTATTAATTGTGAAACAATTTCCACAATGTCTTAATTGTGTGCCAAAACTCGTAACTCAGATAATCATCTCTATGATCATATCATAGACATTTCATCCTCTTGTCACGATGATCTTCAACTTCACTCTGAAATTACTTGAACCATTCAATAATTCAGACTTGTGTTTCATCAAGTAAATATACTCTACATCTACTCGAATCATCTGCGAAGTAAGAACATAACGATATTCACTGCATGCCTCAGCACTCATTGGACTGCACACATCAAAATGTGTTGCTTCCAACAAGTTGCTATCTTGTTCCATTTTACTGAAACCGAGGCTTTTCAGTCATCTTGCCCATGTGGTATGATTTGCATATCTCAAGTGATTCAAAATCAAGTGAGTCGAAACGATCCATCTGCATGGAGTTTCTTCATGCATATACACCAATAGACATGGTTCGCATGTCTCAAACTTTTCAAAAATGAGCGAGTCCAAAGATCCATCAACATGGAGCTTCTTCATGTGTTTTATACCAATATGACTTACATGGCAGTGCCACAAGTAAGTGGTACTATCATTACTCTCTTATATCTTTTGGCATGAAAATGTGTATTACTACGATCGAGATTCAATGAACCATTCATTTTAGGTGCAAGACCATTGAAGGTATTATTCAAATAAACAGAGTAACCATTATTCTCCTTAAATGAATAACCGTATTGCGATAGACATAATCCAATCATGTCTGTGCTCAACGCAAACACCAAATCTCGATGGTAGTGGGAGCGTGCGATGCTTGATCACATCAACCTTGGAAATACTTCCAACACTTATCGTCAGCTCACCTCTAGCTAGTCTCCGTTTATTCCGTAGCTCTTTTATTTCGAGTTACTAACACTTAGCAACCGAACCGGTATCTAATACCCTAGTGCTACTAGGAGTACTAGTAAAGTACACATTAACATAATGTATATCCAATATACTTCTATCGACCTTGCCAGCCTTCTCATCTACCAAGTATCTAGGGTAATTCTGCTCCAGTGGTTGTTCCCCTTATTACAGGAGCACTTAGTCTCGGGTTTGGGTTCAACCTTGGGTTTCTTCACTGGAGCAGTAACTGATTTGCCGTTTCATGAAGTATCCCTTCTTGCCCTTGCCCTTCTTGAAACTAGTGGTTTCATCAACAATTGATGCTCCTTCTTGATTTCTACTTTCGCGGTGTCAAACAACATGAATACCTCAAGGATCATCATATCTATCCCTGATATGTTTATAGTTCATCACGAAGCTCTAGCAGCTTGGTGGTAATGACTTCGGAGAACCATCACTATTTCATCTGGAAGATCAACTCCCACTTGATTCAAGTGATTGTCGCACTCAGACAATTTGAGCACTGGCTCAACGATTGAGCTTTTCTCCGTTAGTTTGCAGGTTAAGAAAATCGTCGGAGGTCTTATACCTCTTGACGTGGGCACGAGCCTGAAATCCCAATTTCAGCCCTCGAAACATCTCATATGTTCCGCGACGTTTCGAAAACATCTTTGGTGCCTCAACTCTAAACCGTTTAACTAAACTATCACGTAGTTATCAAAACGTGTATGTCTGATGTTCGCAACATCCACAAACGATGTTTGGGGTTCAGCACACTGAGCGGTGCATTAAGGACATAAGCTTTCTACTGTCCGCATGATCGCTACTGTCAACTTTCAACTATATTTTCTCTAGGAACATAACTAAACAGTAGAACTAAAGCGTGAGCTACGACATAATTTGCAAAAGGTCTTTTGACTATGTTCAGGATAATTAAGTTCATCTTATGAACTCCCACTCAGATAGACATCCCTCTGGTCATCTAAGTGATCACATGATCCGAGTCAACTAGGCCGTGTCCGATCATCACGTGAGACGGACTAGCCAACGTCGGTGAACATCTTCGTGTTGATCGTATCTACTATACGACTCATGCTCGACCTTTCGGTCTCCGTGTTCCGAGGCCATGTCTGTACATGCTAGGCTCGTCAAGTTAACCCTAAGTGTTTTCGCTGTGTAAATCTGTCTTACACCCGTTGTATGTGAACGTAAGAATCCATCACACCCGATCATCACGTGGTGCTTAGAAGCGACGAACTGTAGCAACGGTGCACAGTTAGGGGAGAACACTTCTTGAAATTTTTGTAAGGGATCCCCTTATTTACTACCTCGTCCTAAGTAAACAAGATGCATAAACATGATAAACATCACGTGCAATCAAATAGTGACATGATATGGCCAATATCATTTTTGCTCCTTTTGATCTCCATCTTCGGGGCTCCATGATCATCATCGTCACCGGCATGACACCATGATCTCCATCATCATGATCTCCATCATCGTGTCTCCATGAAGTTGTCTCGCCAACTTATTACTTCTACTACTATGGCTACCGGTTATCAATAAAGTAAAGTAATTACATGGCGTTGTTCAATGACACGCAGGTCATACAATAAATAAAGACAACTCCTATGGCTCCTGCCGGTTGTCATACTCATCGACATGCAAGTCGTGAATCCTATTACAAGAACATGATCAATCTCATACATCACATATCATTCATCACATTCTTGTTGGCCATATCACATCACATAGCATACCCTGCAAAAACAAGTTAGACGTCCTCTAAATGTTGTTTGCATGTTTTACGTGGCTGCTATGGGTTTCTAGCAAGAACGTTTCTTACCTACGCAAAACCACAACGTGATATGTCAATTGCTATTTACCCTTCATAAGGACCCTTTTCATTGAATCCGTTCCGACTAAAGTGGGAGAGACTGGCACCCGCTAGCCACCTTATGCACCAAGTGCATGTCAATCGGTGGAACCTGTCTCACGTAAGAGTACGTGTAAGGTCGGTCCGGGCCGCTTCATCCCACAATACCGTCGAAACAAGATTGGACTAGTAACGGTAAGCATATTGAACAACATCAACGCCCACAACTACTTTGTGTTCTACTCGTGCAAAGAATCTACGCAATAGACCTAGCTCATGATGCCACTGTTGGGGAACGTAGAAGAAATTCAAAATTTTCCTACGTGTCACCAAGATCTATCTATGGAGAAACCAACAACGAGTAGAAGGAGAGTGCATCTACATACCCTTGTAGATCGTTAAGCGGAAGCATTCAAGTGAACGGGGATGATGGAGTCGTACTCATCGTGATTCAAATCACCGATGATCAAGTGCCGAACGCACGACACCTCCGCGTTCAACACACGTACAGCCCGGTGACGTCTCCCACGCCTTGATCCAGCAAGGAGAGAGGGAGAGGTTGAGGAAGACTCCATCCAGCAGCAGCACAATGGCGTGGTGGTGGTGGAGGAGCGTGGCTAGAAGAGGAGGAAGAAAGGACGCAGGGCTGCACCAACAGAGGGAGAAGTTCTCGTGTATTATGTCTGTCTCATGGGCAGCCCTATGCCTCACTATTTATAGGGGGAGAGGGGGCTGCGCCCTCCTCTAGGGTTTCCCACCCCCAAGGGGTGCGGCCAGCCCTAGATGGCAAAGGGGGCGGCGGCCAGGAGGGGGAGGAGAGGGAGGCGCAGGGAGCATGGGCCTTAGGGCCCATCTGCCCTAGGGTTTGCCCCCTCCCACTCTCCCCTGCGCCTTGGGCCCCTTGTGGGGGGCGCACCAGCCCACCTGGGGCTGGTTCCCTCCCACACATGGCCCATGCAGCCCTCCGGGGTTGGTGGCCCCACTTGGTGGACCCCCGGGACCCTCCCGGTGGTCCCGGTACATTACCGATAAAACCCAAAACTTTTCCGTGACCAAAACAGGACTTCCCATATATAAATTTTTACCTCCGGACCATTCCGGAACTCCTCGTGACGTCCGGGATCTCATCCGGGACTCCGAACAACATTCGGTAACCACATACAAGCTTCCTATATAACCCTAGCGTCATCGAACCTTAAGTGTGTAGACCCTACGGGTTCGGGAGACATGTAGACATGACCGAGACGTTCTCCGGTCAATAACCAACAGCGGGATCTGGATACCCATGATGGCTCCCACATGTTCCACGATGATCTCATCGGATGAACCACGATGTCAAGGACTTAATCAATCCCGTATACAATTCCCTTTGTCTAGCGGTATTTTACTTGCCCGAGATTCGATCGTCGGTATACCGATACCTTGTTCAATCTCGTTACCGGCAAGTCTCTTTACTCGTTCCGTAACACATCATCCCGTGATCAACTCCTTGGTCACATTGCGCAAATGATGATGTCCTACCGAGTGGGCCTAGAGATACCTCTCCACTTACACGGAGTGACAAATCACAGTCTCGATTCGTGCCAACCCAACAGACACTTTCGGAGATACCTGTAATGCACCTTTATAGCCACCTAGTTACGTTGTGACGTTTGGTACACCCAAGGCACTCCTACGGTATCCGGAAGTTGCACAATCTCATGGTCTAAGGAAAAGATACTTGACATTAGAAAAGCTCTAGCAAACGAACTACACGATCTTTGTGCTATGCTTAGGATTGGGTCTTGTCCATCACATCATTCTCCTAATGATGTGATCCCGTTATCAACGACATCCAATGTCCATAGCCAGGAAACCATGACTATCTGTTGATCACAACGAGCTAGTCAACTAGAGACTCACTAGGGACATATTGTGGTCTATGTATTCACACGTGTATTACGATTTCCGGATAATACAGTTATAGCATGAATAAAAGACAATTATCATGAACAAGGAAATATAATAATACTTTTATTATTGCCTCTAGAGCATATTTCCAACAGATGTGACATAACTATGTCACATCTAACCTTAAAGAAAGGGTCTGCCTATATGATTCACATCATCGCATGAATATAAGAACCACCGTTCAAAAAAGCGCGCCTAATCTAGTGCATATGCGGGTATGTGCGCAAGGCGCTGGCTTAACACCTCGCACTGCCCATATGCGACAGTAAAGGCGCTAGGCGTTGCTATAGTGTTGTAGTGCTACTGCTACTGTCTTAAGAAAAGTCCTTATCGTTGTTGTAGCGTTGCTACTGCTGTTGCTCAACACCTCGCATTGCCCATATGCGACAGTAAAAGCGCTAGGCGCTGCTATAGTGTCGTAGTCTACTGCTACTGTCCTAAGAAAAGTCCTTATCGTTGTTGTAGTGTTGCTACTGCTATTGATACTCTAGATGTAGCTTGTATCATTGCTATGGTGCTGTTGTTGATGCTCTAGGTGTAGCTTGTACTACTGTAGTATTGCTTTTTGCTACCGTTGTGTGAAATTTTGCTGTGATAGTAGCTGATGTTACTGCTTCTACAATAGTGCTAAATGCTCCAACTTTTTGCTTTAATGCCTGTTGTTCTAGTTTACATTCTAGCACCATTTTAGATAGCGAATTGCCCTCTGTTGCCCGTATCTGTAAAATTGTGTATGAAATGCCTAATTGCACCTAATCACTCCACGCTTAAGCTAGGAAAGCGCAAGTAGGTGGCCAAAAACATAATTAACGCCTAGCGCTTTTTTCTAACTTTGATAAAAACACGAGAATAGGGAAAACACATGATTCAGATGTCATGCTCATTCGAATCCAACATGATTTGAGTTTGTTTGATGTCATCATAGAAAAACACAAAGAAGTTTCTCCAAGATGTTTGAGTGAATCCTAGATTTTTTATGGAACATAGTACAAATGATTCATTAAAGAAACTACTATATATGATTTAATCTCATAAATTAAACAAACAACGAAGATAAATTTAAAATGATTCTAATTCTTCAATCTAAGAAAAATTTCAAAGAGACCTATATATCTCACGAGTCTGGGCCCTGGTTCTCAAAAAATGAAAATAAAAACGATTCCAATCCAAATAACCCTTATCGAGCTCGCAGCAGCAGCGAGTGGCGAGTGGCGACTCCGCCGCAAATTCCCCTTCCGGCCGCATCCGGCCGCATCCGGCCCATTCCCCACCGCCGACCACCTGCAACTCCATGGGGACGGCTCAGAGCGTCGGGCGCCGGGATTCCGACGCCGACGCCGACGCCGGAGCAGGCGGCGAGGACCTCATCAGCGCGCTTCCAGACGACATGCTCGTCCACATCCTCCTCCAGCTCCGCGACGCCGCCGCCGCCGCCCGGACTAGCGTCCTCGCCCGCCGGTGGCGCGGCCTCTGGGCCCTCCTCCCGCAGCTCACCTTCGCCGACGGCATCAAGCACCACCGCATAGTCTCCGCCCTCGCCACACACCAAGTGCCGGACCTCCGCGGTCTCCGGGTCGCCACCCGACACGCCTCCGTCGAGTGCCTGGCGGTCTGGCTCCCCATCGTCGCACGTCGCCTCACCGGATCCATGCTCCTCAGGGTGGTGTGGCGCGAGGACAATGCCGATGCTGATGCCGAGCTGGAGCCCGAGCAAAGAGGGGCGATTCTGCTTCCTTGCTTCCAGCGAGCCACAACGGTCGTACTCGAGTTCTCGTTCCTTCGCCTCGTCCTGCCGCCTTCCGGCGTATTCGCTCGGCTCAAAGTTCTCAGGCTGGTTGGCATCCACCTATATGGCCAGTGCAGTATCGGCGACGCTCTCTCCTCTCCGCGGTGCCCATCCTTGCAGATTCTCAGTGTCAAGAATGCCCGTGGTCTGGGCAACTTCACAATACATTCCAAGTCCCTCCTAGAACTGCATCTATTGAAACTGCATGACATGCAGCAGCTCATTGTCGGGGCACCGTCACTCCAAATGTTAAACATCATCTGGTGCTTTACCGATGCACTGAATCCAAGTCAAGCAGTTGCCAAAATCTCAGCCCCTTGCCTGGAGTCGCTTGGGTGGATGTGTGATTTTGTTCCCAGCTCTCTCCAGCTTGGGGAGATGGCACATCTTCGATGTCTCGTCACTGGAATTTTCAGTGTCTATGGACCAAATTCCTCTGTTGCACACAATCACTGTTGCATGAGCATTCTGCAGCACGTCGAGCGTCTCAGTGTCCTCAATCTCTATATTATCTATCCGCCGGTGAGTTCATCCTTATTTGTGTTATGACTTCATTGTTGAATGTTGATAGATAACAAGGCAAGCATCCGTACAGAGTTCAACTTGGGGAATTTGTCATTTCATATGTCTGCCAAGAAAAACCGTACAAAAGTCTTCCTTCAACATTGCTCGGTTAATACCATTCTCTACCAGTAGTTCATATTAAATATGCTCACTAACGCAACTGCAGAAGCATATTACACGCTCAAGGGGACATGAACCTCTGAGGAGTGGAGAAAAAAACCGCAGTACTTGTTCCCTGCGTTTGTTCACACTGTAGAAAAATTGATGTTTGTATGTGTCCTGATAAAAATATTATATACAAGCCCTTTTTGTGACTCCCTTTGAACATACAGGTCATTGGTAATATGGAATACTGGATGGAAGATATGACAATTCTTCCCGACGTTACAATATTGACCCTGGATGTAACTGCATATGTACATTCATTTGGAGCCAACGTATTCCATGTTCTCAGGATGTGCCCTCGTTTAAAAGTACTCAGTATTAGATTTCCTATGAAATCTAGCAAACTGGAGGTAATGCAATCCTTAATATTTTTTATCTGATACTTCAGTTACCAGAAAGTCACATAAAACAATATGTCAATACATATTTGCATTTCTAACTAAGCATAAATAGGCTTGAGATGCTAGTTTCTCTGCTGTTGAGGTTAGTTCAATAATGGGACACCGTAAAGTTTATCTGTGGTAACAACCATTCTCTCTTAGTGTTTCAGAAATTGGCAATACTACTTTGGTTAAGAAATTGGCAATACTACTTTGGTTAAGCAGTACCAAATATAAACTTTATCACTTGGTATTTAAGCTGATACCCCCTGATTTCAGGAGTGAAATGCATCATTAATCCATTAACTCAAACTGGTTGCATGCTTTAGGCCAGGAACTCAGGAAGTGATCAAATTTAGGCCATAAACTCGTTTGTTTGATCAAATAAGGCCAAAACTGATTCCGGAAAAACCGGGACACATGACTGCCATGTCAGCATACCTCGAATCTCTCACGCTTGAGTTAATGTGTAGAGGGTGTTTTATGCAAACTGGTCTTCACAATGTAGCTAATGGCGTATCTAGGAAATAAATAACTGCTCGTTGTGTGGGACTCAAACCCACACCGTGAGGGTTGGAGCAAGCGGCTTGCTGACCACTAGAACATTAAGTGATTTGCATGCTAGGAGCAACTCTAGCGGATTTGCCATATTGGCAGCCTCCATAACGCGTATGGAGCGTGCTCCATAGTATTATGGAGGCTGCCAAGGTAAAGCGTCAACTCGGAGTCGCCATAAACGGAGACTCTAATTTTTTTTTCTGTGGGATCCGTTTGTCTTGTCATTGACACCTCCTCCTTCCCCATCTCAATAATGGAAGTTTTTCGTACTGGATTTCAGCAAAGATTTCAATGAAATTACAACTAGTATTTAAACCACCATTTCAATTGCGGGTTCTTCCTTCGTTTGGAAGTGACCTCACAGGTGGGGATGCTTCGGCTGCCGCGATTTCTGCGGTCATGCGGTCGACAAACACCCGTGCATCCTTGTTGCGGGAGAAGATCGTATTTCTGAACATCGGTGTGAGCGCTGCGTGCATTTCTGCCTTGCGGAGTGCGTCCTCCTCGAGCCACTCGGAGTAGTCCCACACGCTCCCACAGAACTCTCTCTCGGCTCGATCCTCTTCAGCCTCGCCGAGGAAGGCGCGCCTGCTGTGACATGCTGATGAGGTTGAGCGTGTCGACAAGGGGGAAGGGGGAAGATAGGTGAGGAGTGGTGTTGGCGAAGGGGCAGATGGGTGAGTGGCGCTGCCGAGTGGGCTGGCACGGTTTACATACCCGCGAATAAGCGTGCTCCGCTCGGAAACGGGTGCAAAGCGTGGCGGCGGTCATTAAAGGCGCTCTTTCCGGTGGATAAGCGGTTGCGCCATAGGCAGGGGCGAAGCGGCAGTCGTACGGACGACAGTGCATTGACCGGGTTGCACGCAGGAGGAAGAGGCTGGGCTAAAAGTTCCCTCCCACGCGAGCGGTTGGATTTGGAGGTCGCTCCAAATCGAGTCCGCGAGCCTCCATATTTGGAGGCTTGGGGTGCGCATTTGGAGCGGCCTCCATCAATTATGCAGACCGAGGGCGTGTGACGACTCTGCTAGACCATCCATTTCGGCCACCATTGCCTTACGGGCAGTTATCATGGCAATCGGACAGATATGGCACATTTGCTAGAGTTACTCTGAGGTGAAGCGGACAGTATACATTACAATGAGCAAAGAATGCAAAGGAATTCTTGCACCGTATGCATGCTTTAGCTTGGTAAAGCAGGTTCATGTACATTGTTTGTATAACTCGGGACCTTTGGGGGCATCATTCTGTGCACAACAATCATCTGAAACATATGGCTGCAAACGCTGGGTGCTGCATGCATGCCTCCATCTAAACAGAACTACAGTAGTGCACTCCATGCCAGATTGACCAGATTATTGTGATGGAGAAGGCCATTGTATGCCTCACCCAAAAGGTGTCTGGTTTCTTGTGAATTCAGATGACCTGACCTGTGCCGTGGTGACATGCCATTGGATAATTCTTGTCATGAAAGCAAAGGTAGGTTTCAGCCATAACTTGATCAGGCATAACTGTGCACCCTTTGCTTAATCTAACAGATACTGTCTGCTGCATCTTACACTACACAAACCACCTAATGCTCTAGTGGCCAGCAAGCTAATAGCACTTTTCGAATCCCACACAACAAATTGTTTTCTAACCCTTCTTTTTTCCTCGATATGCCATTTGCTACATTGTGACGACCAGTTTGTGGAAAAACGCACAGTACACATTAATCGAAGCGCAAGCAGTCCAAGGTGCGCTGATGTGGCAGCCACGTGGCTGTTTCCCCCCTCCTGAATCGCTTTTGGCCTGATTTGATCAAGTAGATGAGTTTATGGCCCTAGATCTGACCACATCCCGAGTTTTTGGCCTACAATGTGCAATCAATTTGGGTTAATGAACTAACGTCGCATTTCACTCTTATTTCAGGCACAAACTGTGTTTTGCTCCTCAGACTGCATATGTGATCAGCCACCAAATTGGAAAACCGAAGAACTCCTGCTGGACTGCCTTGAAGAAGTTGAAATTTCGGGCTTTAGAGGAACTGAACATGAAGTTGCTCTTTTGAAACGGTTATTCAGTTGGGCAGCAAGGCTAAAAAGGATGATGGTAAAATTCCATGGCTCTGTCACTAAAAGCAAGCGCAATAGCCTATGCCGGCTGTTACTAAGCTTGTCCAGGCCAGAAATATGTTTGCATGCAGCGCCTCTAGGCCAGAAATATGCACTCATAGAAGCATGTAGCGCATCATCTTGGCGAAGGTTTTATGCGTTCTAGTAGAAGACTAAAGGCACCAACTTTGTTTGCTTGCAGTAATTGTCAAGTGGAGGTGGAGCAGGCTACTTATGCGAGGGTGTGAACTCATTTAGCTTTGTTTAACTCGAGTAGCTTGTTTCCAGTATTTGTGAAACATAACTCTGTAACTTATTTAGCTCTAGTAGCTTGTGTTGTACTCCTAGTATCCTATGACACTGCACTGTATTAACCTGTTTCCATGCTGTGCACGTTTGGGATTTCTTCTACTGTCTCAGCTCTAATCACTGTGCAACTCTTTGAGTTGTTGGGGTATGAGAGCGTCTCTAGCAGATCCTCGCAAAACTGCAAAATAACCGTCATTTTACAGTATGAGGCGAGATCAGACCCTGTGTCGCCTTGCTTGGGTGACATGGGGAACCCTAGCGCCGCTGCCACTAGGCCCCTCAGCCCGCTTCGCCGCCGCTAGAGGGGTCGCCAGCGAAGCCCGTGTGTGCCTCGGGGAAGGTGGCGGTGCGGTGTTTCTCCTTTCTGCGATATTGCGCCCGTGCGCGCGGTGACTGCGTCGCCCTGGGCGCGGGCGGGCTGCAGGAGTAGCGTCTGCGCGGGGAGTGGTCGGAACCTGGTAGGGATTGGCTGAATCTATCTTCTCCGCCCTCGATGGACGCTCTTAATGTGTTGCATGACGCGTCGGCGGGCGGCCCGATGGCGGTGGTGGTGGCCCGGCAGCATGAGCGATCACGGGCGTCAGCGAGATGGTCTACGACGGGCGGCGTGCGCCGGCGAGGTGGGGTTCGGCGGCTCCATGGGTTGTGAGCTTCGGTGGCAGCGATTGCTGGATTCCGGGGCGGCGGCCCCGGGACGATGCAGAATGTGTCAGCGGCCTTGGATTCGCGACGGGCGAGGTGGCGATCGCGGTGCTTGGCGTCCCTGCGGCGGCGAGGGGTGTTGCGTCTCGGTGAGCTTTGGGGTGCGGCTCCTCCTTTCCTCTGATGGGGATGGCCCTATGGTGATGACGGCGGTGTGCACCCAGGGCCCGGCATCATGGTGGTTGCTGTCTGGGAGGGCATGCAGGATGGCCTTGGCAGGGGCAGGTGCTGTTGGGAGGCTTCCCTCAGTGCTCTGCAGTGCTAGTTTGGTGGAGGTTTTTGGCTGGCCGGTATGGGCTGGTGGTGGTCGAGCATCTTAGGGAGAAATCCTTTTCCCGGCCTTTGTCGGATCTGGTGACGGCGACGCTTGCGGGTGTCACACTCTTTCTTGGAAGCATCACTGATGTATGGTGCTCCACCCCTCACCCCGCGGCCTTAGACGCTTGCGGGCGTCACACTCTTTCTTGGAAGCATCGCTGATGTATGGGGCTCCACCCCTCACCCCGCGGCCTTAGCTCCGGAGGGAAACCTCAGATCCGCGGGATGGGGCGATGAAGGCATCTTCACGTCTTCCTCCTTGGGGGTATCGTCCCTTAGCCGGCTAGAACCTGAGACAGGCAGATGGCGGCATCTTCGCCGCGTGGAATGGTGGCATCTTCGCCGCGTGGTTTGGTGAGGCGGCTGTTTCGGGGGTGCTGATTTCTATTTGCCAACGATGATGGCGTCAAGAGGAGCTTGGGTCGTAGCTCGGGCTTCGGTAGTCGGATCTTTCCGGCGTGTCCGAGGTGCTCTTCCATGGGTTTCTTGGTTGCGTTGAAGTCAAAGCTACGGTGGAGCGAGTCCAAGTGGTGACGATGACAAGCACCCAGTGGTCATTTGCGGAGGGCACGGTCGGTGCAAGTCTTGCATATTTCCCTTGCGAAGCTTGCCATCAAAGTCGGAGTTGTCGGTTGTTCACGCGTGTGGCCATCTGTTGGCATGTGCCGTCATGACTTCTGTGCAGCTGTTTGCGGGGCGGCTTTGTTGGTGGACCTCTATGGTCAAGTCGGAGTCGCCGGTTCGGAGGTAACCGGTGATGACAATGATGCTCGCGATTCCTCGACGGATGTCTTTTCTTCTTTGCAGCTCATGTTTCTTGTCGGTGGCCAGGTTGGCCGATGGTGCCCATGTCAGCTGATGTTTGGTTCAAATTCAAAATTTGCCCCAAATTTGAATTCTAACACAAATTTGACATCAAAGTACAAATATCATTTTGCATTACTACACCTTACAAGTTTTCACAGTAGTGACGACGACACGTACCTAGGGTAGGGTCTTAGGCCCGACCTAGACACCCTACCCAAGGACACTGACCTACAGTCAAAGACATTCAAGGACTAACAAAAAGTACCGACTGGAATCACCCTAAAGTGCAATCCACTTGACAGAAGACTCCACTCGGATACTCCAGTTTCACTCGACCACAACATAGTCACTCGACCATATGGAGAACCACTCGGAGTACAGAAGACCTAAAGTCACCCCAGGATGGCAACGGTCAGGCGTTACCAGTAACGCCCCATCTTAACTCACATTGAACCCTATGTAACGGAGGTCTGAGAGGGTCCTGGCGGCACTCTATATAAGCCACCCTCCTCCTATGGCACAAGGGTTCGGACCCCTTGTAAAATTCACACATAATCCAGCCGACACATCCTTAGGGCACCGAGACATAGGGCTTTTACCTCCTTCGAGAGGGGCCTGAACTCGTAAAACTTGTATGTACAACCTCACCATAGCTAGGACATTGCCTCCTCCTACGTACCCCCTATTCTTACTGTCAGACTTACTCCCACGACAGTTGGCGCCCACCGTGGGGCAGGCGTCTAAGCGATTTCCGGTGAGGTTGCGATTTCGTTCTCCGACAACATGGTTTCTGGCGGTGGTTTGGCGTTGGCCACGAGATCCGTCTCGGTGCGCTCGTTTTCATCGCCGACGACTCCGCCTGGCTTCAAGAAGCTCCCCTCGACATTGAGGCCCTCCACGTCCGCGGGGCGACGCACTTCCATGCGAGTACCTGCGGCGTTCTTCTTTGACAGCCGCCGACCCAGTATTGGTCGGCCTTGGTGACATCATCACTCCCCGCTATTCACAGTCGCCAGCAGTCCGACCGTTCGCGGCTCCATCGGTGTGTGAAGCATGTGGCGGCTCATCAATCGACCACCCTCCAAGTCGTGGCGATTGAGCCTGACGAATCTCTTTATGGTATGTTCGACCTGCCGACTGGTCACTCGGATTCTCTTTTCGAGTGTGAGAATAATGATCCAGGGGCAGAAGTTCTCGTGGTCACTTCCCAGCACGGTCCACCCGGATTTTGCCGCAACGGTGGCGTGATGGCGGCGCTGGCCCGTCACAAGGGCATGATGAGTACGTCCCCGAGGCCCTCACCATGGAGCAGAGGGAAGAGCTACATCGTCGCAACGTTCAGGCGCTCCAGACCCCCATCATTGGGAAGACCTCCGAGGCACGGGCCCTGGAGGCTGCGCGCTTGGCCACTTTGGCTGAGCGTACGCATTTGGAGAACCTCCAGAAGGCACTCGATGAGCGTTCTCGTCAGCGGGTTCCCTAATCCAGTCGACGGGCGTGGCGGTTGTTTCCGACTGAAACTCAGGTATACCGTACTCCGATTCAAAATGTTGCAGCAGCAGCACACATAGCAGAGTTAATTCAGTCGTCGCGTTCAGAAGCTGGTAGAGGTTTAGAGCAGATCCGTGCATTGCTTAAAGATGCTGGGGAACATAATTCTGCCGTATCCCAGTTGCACAACAGAATTCATAGTAGGTCAGTGGTTGCAGAAACAGTTTGGTCGGCACATAGTCCGAGGTCACCCCGGCATCGAGAAGATCGTGGTCCCCGCCAGGACGAGTACCTAGAGTGGGGCCACAGACAGTTTGATCGTCAGCTTTCCCGCGATGACCACTGTCAAGTGCTTATGCCCCCTTCGAGGGGCATATCGTACATGCCGCGGTGCTATGATGATAGGCACACCTATGGTGACGAGCGGAGGGCACTGGTCGACCCAAGAGAGCCGGGATTTGATGCAAGATCACTCCTTGTGCAAGGTTTGGTCGACAGTGGCCGAGCGAACAGAGAAGGGCAAGGCAAAGATCGTCCAATTGGGAACAGAGCATTCATTTCTGAGCCCGAATGTTTCAGCATGGCCATTCGATCAGCTGAGATCCCTCCCAACTTCAGGTTGGCAGTAGGCGTGAGTAAGTTTACCGGAGAATCAAAGCCAGATACCTGGCTGGAAGACTACCGAGTGACTGTGCAGATTGGTGGTGGCAATGATGATGTAGCTATGAAGCACCTCCCCCTGATGCTTGAGGGTTCGGCTAGAGCTTGGTTGACTCAGTTAGCCTCTGGGAGTATTTTCTGATGGGATGACTTGGCCCGAGTGTTCATCAAAACATTCGAGGGCACTTGCAAGTGACCTGCTGGGCTGACCAAACTGCAACATTGTGTTCAGAAACTGAATGAGACTTTGAGAGATTTCATCCAGAGATGGACCACTCTTCATCATACGGTGGAAAATGTGTCAGATCACCAGGCGGTTTGTGCCCTCAAAGAAGGCGTCAGGTACAGAGAGATTACGCTGAAATTCGGTCGGTCTGGAGACATGACTCTAACCCGAATGATGGAGATAGCCACTCGGTACGCCAATGGTGAAGAGGAAGACCGACTCCGCAACGACAAGGGGAAAGTAGCCGTCCAGGACTCTGGAGCTGGGAATTCCAGTCGGAAATAGAAGCGTAAAGCTGAACCTATAGGTCCTGTTGAGGCTGCAGTCCTAAATGTAGGAGGAGGAAAGTTCAAAGGAAAACCCAAACTGTAGTGGAAAACCAAGAAGGTGAAAGCTTAGTTAAGACATGACGTCCTGGATTTGCCGTGTTACATACACATGAAGAAAGATGAAGAGGGTAACTTGATTCAACCCAATCATACCACTCGGCAGTGCCGACTTCTGATTCAGAGCTCCCGAGAGAATCAATCAAGTGAGAAAGAATCTGATAAGGAAGATGAGAAAGAGGAAGATGATGGTTACCCTAAGGTCAATGCTACCTTGATGATTTTTGCCGATGTAGAAAGCAAAAGTCGACTGAAAGTCATTAACAGAGAAGTGAATATGGTTGCTCTGGCAACTACGATGTACATGAAGTGGTCGAAGACTCCCATTACATTCGACCCATCAGATCACCCAGCGCATGTTGCCAACCCTGGGCGGCAAGCGCTTGTGGTCGACCTAGTTGTTGGGGGCACCCGACTGACTAAAGTCCTTATGGATGGCGGAAGTGGGCTGACCATTCTGTATGCTGAAACCCTTGAAGGGATGGGCATTCCGATGTCTAAGCTTAGTGAGAGCAACATGCAGTTCCATGGTGTCATTCCTGGGAAAAAGGCAAAGTAAATCGGGCAGATTACTGTTGATGTGGTTTTCGATGATTCCAAGAATTACGACAAGGAAAAGTTGGCATTTGAGGTGGTGGATTTCCACAATGCTTATCATGCCATTCTGGGCAGGCCTGCATATGCTCGTTTCATGGCTCGACCATGTTACGTATATCTCAAGTTGAAAATGCCCGGTCCCAGAGGTGTGATCATAGTCATAGGAAACAGGCAGAGAGCAGAAGAGTGCCTTCAGAAGGGCTGCAAGATTGCAGATGAGAAAATGGCCGCTGTAGAGATGCAGGAATACAGAAGACTGCAGATCCGAGTGATTTGCTGCGGTCCAAGAAGCCTGCTTCAGAGTGTGCATTTTAGTCGGCGGGAGAAACCAAACCTGTTCATATCCACCCGGAGGATCCCAATGCAACTCCGACTCACATATCAATGACACTCGACGGCAAATAGGAAGCCGCGCTCATCCAGTTCCTCCGTGAGAACTAGGACATCTTTGCATGGAAACCTTCTGACATGCCGGGTGTACCCAGGGGGATGGCTGAGCACCGTTTGTGTGTCGACCCAAAAGCAAAACCAGTCAAAGAGCATCTTCGACGGTCTGCTGTTGAGAAGAGAAAGGCGATTGGCGAGGAGGTGGCTCGACTTTTGGCCGCTGAGTTCATCCGCGAGATTTACCACTCCGAGTGGCTCGCCAATGTTGTCATGGTCCCTAAGAATTCGCTTTGAATGTGTATTGACTTCAAGCATATCAATCAGGCCTGCCTGAAAGATCATTTTCCTCTCCCCCGCATCGATCAGATAGTTGACTCGACAGCGGGGTGTGAGCGTTTATCCTTCTTGGATGCGTATTACAGGTACCATTAGATCCGTCTATCACTACAAAAAAAATACACTTCTGCGATGATACGTGTTTGTCACAGTAGGTCGCGTTTTCTGTCATGCATGTACATCCATGACGATTTTATGATAGAATCAAGATAGTCATACCTGTGCTGTCGTAGAAGTGTTCCATGACATTACCAAAATTATCATCACGGAAGTGTCCACTTCCATGACGATAAATCGCACGTCACAGAAGTGCTTTCGTCAAGGGTGACCGACACATGGCATCCACCGTAACGGAACGCCGTTAAGCTATCGGGTCGGGTTTTGGATCCGATAACCCGTTAACAGCCCCGACCAATGGGGATTTTCCACGTGTAAAATCATCATTGGCTGGAGGAAACACGTGTCGGCTCATCGTTGTGACAGATGTCATCCACTCATTGGACGGAAGGCCCCTATGATACGTCGACACGTGGCATGGCCCAACAGAGGCCCATTCCTATGAAAAGGCCGACCCGTTTGACTTGGTCAAAAGGTGGCGGGACGGCTCATGGAAAGCCTGTTAACGGTATGTTCGCATATAGCCCATTTACAGCCCGCTAACCCAAGGCCCATTACGCCCTATCCGAATTAGGCCTAGTAGCATCATCTGGGCCATCCAATATGATTCCAGCCCATTTTCACTTCTGGCGCATGTATGGCCCATGACGTCTTTCGGCCCATATGAGGCCCTATGTAACTCTTGGCCTATTAACGGCCCGTGATGAAACTGGCCCGTAATGAACAGTGTATCACTTTACACCCATTAACGGCCAGTGGTGAAACTGGACCGTAATGAACAGTGTATCACTTTATACCCATTAACAACCCGTTATTCCGTTGGGCCGTTTCCAGCCCATGTTATCTTCCGGCCTTCTTAGAGCCCATTTATTCTTGGGCTCATTTCCAGCATTTGTTTACTTACGGCCCGTTACTGTCATTTTCTGCTTGTGGGCCAAATTCAGCCCGTAGTTACAGTCGGCCCGTTTGTGGTCCGTTAATACGTTGGGCCGTTTTCATAGCATCATCAAATATGGCCTATTAACGATGGCCCGTTATGGTTGGCCCATGAACGGATGATTCCAACTCTACTCCCGCTTACGGCCATAATGCGGTCTGTTTGGCCCATGTTTGGCCAATCGATCATACGACCCGTATAAGGCCCATTGGTGATACGTCCCGCAGAAGGCCCATTGTTTCTACGGCCCGTAGGAGGCCCATTGTTTCTACGGCCCGTAGAAGGCCCACTGTTTCTACGGCCAGTAGGAGGCCCAGTGTCACTACAGTAAATATTAGCCCATGGTTATTGTGGCCTAGTTTTAAAAAATAGGTTATTGCAGCCACTAGCAAACCGCGGAAAAAGAACTGCAATGACTACAAGCAAACAAATAAACAAGACAACAAGGAAATAAATAAGCAAGCAACTAACGCTAGGCTATCATGGCTATTACACATATTACATCCACTGGGCATCAAAGTTCGCCACCAGTGCAAATATAGGGAACAAAGCAGCATATCATCTACACTGGTTGTCAAAGTTGGCGACCAGCGCAAATAAATGCCGCAGCAAAACAAATCCAGAACTGAAACCACTTCAGAAGATCTCAAGAAACAATATCCTGGGTACCCATAATGCTGGCAAGATGCTTAGCAAGATTATTAACTTTCTCTTGTTTGGCGCTTAAATCCTCCGGCGCTTGCTGTTGCACCAGAAAATATGCATCTGAATTCTGCAGGGACTTCCTCAGTCCTTCAGCTTCCTGTCGCAGCACATCTGATCAATGTCTTTCAACTTGAAGTTGAGACTCAAGAAGACAAAATGATTCAGGCAGCGAGTTCGAAGAGCTTGTGCCAGCAGTAGTGGCCGGTAACTCGAACACTACATCAAGACAGGACTTTGGGTTCCCTCACTGTCGTCAAGATAGTTTTTATTAGCTTTCTTGGAGACCAACAGGGATGTCTCACTATCTTGAACCTTATCGGCATTACTTCCTTTACCATTGGATAACGCGGTACTGTTCTCCAACATTTTGTCCGCATTCTAAAAGAGAAACAAGCAGACACATCACATGTTTACCATGTTGTATATGAAACTCATTTTGGTAAATTAGTTCAGTAGTAAAGTGGACAGGATAACAACATGAAACAAACATATATCTATGTACCATGGTCACTTTATGGTCTATATCATTCTAGTTTTTGTTGCCAAATCAAGATAGAGACACAGTTCAAATAATATTTGTTCAAGACAAAGCAGAATAGATAGAATATAAGTGTGGGTAACTATAGAGCAATAACAACACTTGTAATGTGCATGACATGAGAACATACCTGTTTATTCAATTGAAACTGAAATCAACATAGAGCAGGTTACAACAGCAAACCAGTTAAAGAAACAGGTTTAAAACATACCTGTTGCGCCATTGGAGTTTCAATTCCATCCTTCAAATTTGAAAATAGTTGGTATGAGTAAATACAGTAATGCAAGAGCAAAGGAGTATGAACCATAGCTACAGAACCTAACCTGAGAACAAATCTTCTTCTCCTTTAAGCGTTGAGTTGGGATTCGGATTGGTGGTCCTCGTGCTTTGGGAACTGCAATTCCCTTATTAACTGCTCGTGTTTGGGTGCTCTGTGGTGGAGACGGGGCTGTGTCAACTGGAACTGGGTTACTATCTGCCGGGGTTGGGGTTAGAAGGGGTGTAGCTGGTTCTTTGTCCAACTGTGTAGGGGTACAATCTGTGAGAGTCTGGGTTATGTGTGGTGGATCTGGTCCTTGGGCAAGTACAACCTTGGTTCTATCTGCATCAACTGGTAGCACTATCTTTTCTGAAGACCGTGTTGTTACTCCCTTAGATACTGCCATCATGCTCTCCAATTCAAATGGATGATAAACGAGAAAAGTAATTGAAAGTATAGACATTGTATGATAGACAGGTGCAATGGATAGTGGGGAATAAAAGAGGGCATGAAATAATTCATACTTTATGTTGTCTAACCAAACAAGATAGCATGACACAATTTCACATATATGATGGCTAACTAAACAGGATAGCATGACACAATTTCACATTATGATGGCTAACTAAAAAAGATGGAAAGACATAGTTCAAAATATGAGACTATGTAAACAGGATGACATGACATAACTATACAATGTGTTTATTAAATAGGTTGGCATGCCATAATTCACATACATTCACGGATAGAATGCCATAATTCTAAATATGATGACTGTAAACACTAAACAAGATAAGATGATATAACTATATGATGTCTTTATTAAATGGGTTGCCATGCCATAATTCAGATAGATGATGTGTATGTACTATGTAAACATGATGGCATGATATAATTAATATATGATTTATGTAGTAAGCAAGTAAGCAGATGGCAATCCATATATGATGTAAAAACTAAGCAATGCAACACAACATGCATGACATGGGTAATATAACCCTGCCAAGTTTGAGCATAGACCTCAGGGGGGAAATAGGACTGGTCATCAGTCTCTGAATCCTCCTCGGAGGAGGTCTCTGTAACCAGCAAGATGTCTGCTTCAGCAGGTAGCATTGTCTGCTCTGAATACCTTGTTTTCACTCCAAATACTTCCATCACCACTTCAAATGGCTGATGCACAGGAAGAGTAGTTGAATATACAAACGTTGTCGACAAATGGAACACGTAATACAAAAAAATAATAGTATGATATAATTCACATACATGATGATTGGCTAAACAGCATGGCATTGCCTAATTCACATATATAATGCCTTTGCAACAAGATAGCATTGTATAATTCACATATATAATGTCTTGCAACAAGATGGCAATGCATAATTCACATATATGGTAATTAGACACTGAACAGGTGGCATTCACACAAAGCATGTCTAAACTAATCAAATGACATGGCAATGCGAGACACCATACACACGATATGAGCAACATAACCCTGCCAAGTTAGAGCATACACCTCGGGGGGGGGGGATAGGACTGGTCATCTGTCTCTGAATCCTCCTCTGAGGAGCTATCCATAACCAGCGAGATATGCGCTTCGTCAGATAGCATAGTCTGCTCTGAAGACCTTGTTTTCACTCCAGAATTTGCCATCACCATGTCAAATGGCTGATGCACATGAAGAGCAGTTGAATGTACTAACATTGTTGACAAATGTAATATGTAACAAAAAAAAAGGATGGCCTGATATAATTTACATATAAGATGACTGGCTAAGCAGGATGGCATTGCAAAATTCACATATATGATGCCTGGCTAAACAAGATGGTGTTGCATAATTCACATAAACGATGAATAAACTAAACAGATGGCATTCTCACAAAGGATGTCTAAACTAAGCAGATGACATATTTGATGTATAAAGTGAGCAATGCAAGACACCATATGCATGATATAACCAACATCAGCATGCCAAGTTAGAGCGAAGACCTCAGGGGGTAAATAGGAGTTGTCTTCTCCTTCTGAATCCCCCTCAGAACAGATATCTTTCTCTCGATTACAATCCGAAATGCGTGGAGGGGGGCTGCCTTTGCGCCTACCATGGAGTGACGTCTGCATGAAATTTTATTGCCACGCAAGGCTCGTCTCTTCTGCTCTACATGTTCAGTTCCATTGTTTACAATAACTGTCATGCATAGGAATAAAACATAGTGAGATTATGTAAGGAGTGCATGCAGAAATCGAGAGTGATGGTAGCAACCTGTGGATAGACCCAAAACCAATAATAGTAGGCAAATAATGGCTTCAGTTAAAAAATACAGATAATGGCTTCTTTACTATTTGTTTCCCACCCAACATGAAACTCATAGTAGAGACCGGAGATTAACCAGATAGTAGATAGATACTATTGATAGTGGCCCCGATATGTACCCCACAACCATTTAAAAACTCAAGTTTGACGATTAGTTTGGAGCTGACTCAGAGTCTAATCGGTGAACAGGACGATAAAGTAGCAAGTAATATTAAGCGATGCATAACGTAAGCAGACACGAAAGAGTGCGACCTCTCTTGCGGACCCGTGTAGTCCTCGAGGTCATCTGCTCGGTTGATGATGGTAATGCAGTTTTCATGGCTGCCAGCGGCGGGGAAGAAGATCTGAGGTGGTGAAAGACAGTCTGGAGGCCGGATCCCTACTGTGCTGGACCCTTCTTTCGTTGGGGCAGCTGAGCTAGGGTGGACGACGGCGCAACAGGAGCGGGACAAACCACACAAAGTTTTCTTTGACAACTATCTATAAGAGAAGTAATTCTGTAAGGGTTCGTTTGAATTGGAGGATTCCAACAATGCAGGGATAGGAAATAGACAGGAATAGGATAGGAATGCACGTGCAAAATAGAGAATTTAAAAACACAGGATTTCTGCCAATCTGGGTGTTTGATTCACAACAATTGGAAGATCACAGGATGCAAAGAAGCATGGTGAGATTAAGTCAAACCAGAAGAAAATGTACGGTTATAATGCTATTATGCTACTATCTCTTAGTCTTGTGCTTCATGAATAGGAATTTGAAAAGGAGGACAAGTGAAAATTAAAATTCCTACGTTTTTTCTTTCAAGGAGACACTAAAGGAACAAATCCGTGTGCTCAGTGGACAATATATATAACATGTAGAGTAAAAAAGAGATGCAACAAGTGTACAACCTCTTTGGCGAAGCCATGTCGATCTCAACGTGATTGGGTTGGCCGGTGAGGATGCTCCGGCTGACTTTGCTGTCGGAGGAGGGGAAGAAGATCTTAGGCGTCTGGAGATGGAGCCCGAGGTACTGCTTCGCTGTGATGGAGGGTTTCATCGTTGGAGCAGCTCCGGTGAGTTGGACGACGCCGAGGCTGAAGCAGGACAAGAGAGACAACGAACAATGTTAACCTGAGTGGAATTCTAATAGCATCTCCAATACATGACGTAAAATACATAACCACAAAGTGCTAGATGTAAAATACATCAGCCTCTCATCTCTTAACTTAACTGTCGAAACTGAACTTAACTGTCAAAACTGAACTTCACTATCGAAACTGGACTTAACTGTCGAAACTGAATTTTGCTGTCGAAACTGAATTTTGCTGTCGAAACTGAACGCACTAGCAAGGTGAGGCTACACGTCGGTCGGCTGACTTTTTCATCTCTGGTCAGTCGATTTTGCAGCCGTTGGATACGAAATCAAGGGCCTGCTGTTCATCTTCAACCTCCACCCCCCTGAGCCGCTAGCCACCACCGGCCAAACAGCAGCCCCCCGCCGCCCGCGGCTGGCGGTGCGCCGCCCCGCCCGCCCCGAAGACGCTCCCCACCGCCGGTCCGCCGCCGCCCCGGCCATCCCTCTAGCCCCCCCCCCCCGTGCCGAGCTTTTTCTCCGGCGATCCCCACAACCATTTAAAAACTCAAGTTTGACCATTAGTTTGGAGCTGACTCAGAGTCTAATCGGTGAACAGGACGATAAAGTAGCAAGTAATATTAAGCGATGCATAACATAAGCAGACACGAAAGAGTGCGACCTCTCTTGCGGACCCGTGTAGTCCTCGAGGTCATTTGCTCGGTTGATGATGGTAATGCAGTTTTCATGGCTGCCAGCGGCGGGGAAGAAGATCTGAGGTGGTGAAAGACAGTCTGGAGGCCGGATCCCTGCTGTGCTGGACCCTTCTGTCGTTGGGGCAGCTGAGCTAGGGTGGACGACGGTGCAGCAGGAGCGGGACAAACCACACAAGGTTTTCTTTGACAACTATCTGTAAGAGAAGTAATTCTGTAAGGGTTCGTTTGAATTGGAGGATTCCAACAATGCAGGGATAGGAAATAGACAGGAATAGGATAGGAATGCACGTGCAAAATAGAGAATTTAAAAACACAGGATTTCTGCCAATCTGGGTGTTTGATTCACAACAATTGGAAGATCACAGGATGCAAAGAAGCATGGTGAGATTAAGTCAAACCAGAAGAAAATGTACGGTTATAATGCTATTATGCTACTATCTCTTAGTCTTGTGCTTCATGAATAGGAATTTGAAAAGGAGGACAAGTGAAAATTAAAATTCCTACGTTTTTTCTTTCAAGGAGACACTAAAGGAACAAATCCGTGTGCTCAGTGGACAATATATATAACATGTAGAGTAAAAAAGAGATGAAACAAGTGTACAACCTCTTTGGCGAAGCCATGTCGATCTCAACGTGATTGGGTTGGCCGGTGAGGATGCTCCGGCTGACTTTGCTGTCGGAGGAGGGGAAGAAGATCTTAGGCGTCTGGAGATGGAGCCCAAGGTACTGCTTCGCTGTGATGGAGGGTTTCATCGTTGGAGCAGCTCCGGTGAGTTGGACGACGCCGAGGCTGAAGCAGGACAAGAGAGACAACGAACAATGTTAACCTGAGTGGAATTCTAATAGCATCTCCAATACATGACGTAAAATACATAACCACAAAGTGCTAGATGTAAAATACATCAGCCTCTCATCTCTGAACTTAACTGTCGAAACTGAACTTAACTGTTAAAACTGAACTTCACTATCGAAACTGGACTTAACTGTCGAAACTGAATTTTGCTGTCGAAACTGAATTTTGCTGTCGAAACTGAACGCACTAGCAAGGTGAGGCTACACGTCGGTCGACTGACTTTTTCATCTCTGGTCAGTCGATTTTGCAGCCGTTGGATACGAAATCAAGGGCCTGCTGTTCATCTTCAACCTCCACCCGCCTGAGCCGCCAGCCACCACCGGCCAAACAGCAGTCCCCCGCCGCCCGCGGCTGGCGGTGCGCCGCCCCGCCCGCCCCAAAGACGCTCCCCACCGCCGGTCCGCCGCCGCCCCGGCCATCCCTCTAGGCCCCCCCCCCCGTGCCGAGCTTTTTCTCCGGCAATCCCCACGCCACCGCCCCGCCACCGCCCCGCCACCGCCGGCGACCACCGCCCCCCATCCTAAACCCTAAGATAGATAGTGGGGTACCTCTCCGGCGAGCCCCCCTCCCCGCTACGGCAGGTTCTTCCTTCACCCCGGCGAGCCCACCCCTTGAAAATCGACTGATCCAAAAGTCGATTCAGTCAACTGAAGTGTAGCCAAATCGGAGCAGCTTCGCAAGCAAGAGCAAGAGCGACAGCAGCAGCGCGAGCAAGAGCAATAGCAAGAGTAGACCAGGCAAGGGACCGAGAGAAAGAGCAGAGCAGCAGCGCGAGCGAGAGCTAAAGCAGCAGCAACTCCTACTCATGTGGACGTCGCCGCCGAGTGAGCGACACCGTGGAGGAAGTGGCCGGCGACGCCGCCGTGGATGGAGCCGCGCCGTGTCGGCTCGGGACCGAGCGCTAGCAGCACCGTGAGATCGAATCAAGAAGAAAATGCAGCGATTAGTGTACAACCTCTTTGGTGGCACCGATTAGGCCGCAGCTTCATCCGAGGAAACGGTGATGATGATGCTCTTCCCGTGGTGCAGGTGAAGACGGCGGTGTGGGAATGGAGGTGGCGCGAAAGCCGAGGGGAACATCGGGCCAGCTCCTTGGAGGTGGAGGACGGGGTGGCTAAACTGGCGGGATGATGAGATCGACGATGGATCCTCATCCAGTACGGTGGATGAGGGACGTCGAGGTGTTGCTGTGGACGACGTCGTCGGGGAAGAGGCTCCGGCTGGGTGGTGGACGGAGCAGGGTGTGGGGTTTCGTCGCGGGTTTTCGCGGCCTCGGTGTATGAATGGGCGGGCGGATGGGATGGCAGTGGGGAACCATGGCTTAGAGACGCGCTTGTCCGAAATGTGGGGTAAGTTACAAAATTACCCCCTACCGATTTGAGGCGGTTCTTTCGGTTCAGGGGTACCACGGGCATTTCGCATGTCGGGATTTCACAGGAGGTGGAAGTTTTCGCGCGCATTGTAATTTTGGAATAGCAAGGCGCGGGTTGAGATGGAGGGAGTTGTCGGAGCACAACGAGACAAAGATATATCTTAAGTATTTCGGGCTAACAAGGCGCGGGTTGAAATTTCCGGACAAGCCTAACGTGTACTATACCAAATCAATGCGCACTACAAATTTCATTCAAAACTTTGAATTCATGTTATGTTCAATTAAAATATTTCGCTACGTGTATAATGCATGCAACCTACTACTCAAATGAACGATTTAGTGCATTCCAAACGTATATACTACCGCTTCAATATGAACTAAATTTGAATAAGATCTACAGTAATGATTGTTGTGAAGTCAAAACATTTGAATTCGTTTCTCTGTTTTAATAAGATCTACAATCATCATTATTGTCAAGTTAAACCATTGTTTGTGTATTATCTTCACAGCACACCATATGATTAGTCTCGAGTTACATATGAACTATGTGTACTATATGAACTCGAACTAGATTTTTTGAATCCACTTTATTTTGATTTCAAATCACATTACATTTCTAGCTCTAGCTAGATCTTCATAATCTAAACCATGTCTCATATGTATAATGTGTTTATCACATTATGTATGGTGCCCCGCCCCCTACGCCTACAAGTATTTAGATGTGAGTTGCAAACACCACACATTACCACAAATTCAAATAAAATGTGAGAATGTTCGATATATAGTATTGTTTAGATTGCTCGATATTTAGTTGTAAGCTGCAAATGCCGCACATTATCACAAATTCAAATAAAATGTGAGATTGTTTGATGTATAGTATGGTTTAGATTGTTCGGCATTTAGCTGTGAGTTGCAAACGCCATGCATTATCACATTATGGTATAACATGTGCACAACACGTGTATCACCGCTATATTCATGCATGCAATGTTTAAAACACTATGATCTCCTATTCAAATATATGAATCCGCTTTCATATCAAATTATGATCTTTGTTAGTCTCTTACACCCACACAATCCACTAACCTTTGTAGCTACCACTAACTTTCTCTCGTGCATGCACACGCCCTCCTCGCCCTCCCCCTCCCTCGACGTTCTATCCACCGGGCATATTCATTTTTTTATTTACATCGTTCTCCCAGAGTCTCCACAACTCCTTTCCGACACACACCGATCGATAAACCTCTCCAGCGATGCCTTCCTACAGCATACACACACATCTTCAATCTCCTCTTTTATGTGTCCTTGCCTCGTGTCTCTCATACGGTCAGACACACATGTAAACTCTCGCCCCTCTTTTCATCGATCTCACAACCGCACACTCCTCCCCCTATCTAGCTAGTAGTTGCGCCTCTCGCACCACCTCCTACTCCATTCTCTCTATCTATCCGTCTCGCTGGGCCTTATTTGCCTCTAACAAATGGATGTACACCGACTGATCTCTCGCTATACATATAGCTAGCTAGGTCCTTATAACTCATTTTTACCCACA
Organism: Triticum timopheevii; assembly: GCA_963921465.1. Lineage (NCBI taxonomy): Eukaryota > Viridiplantae > Streptophyta > Magnoliopsida > Poales > Poaceae > Triticum > Triticum timopheevii. Next base: position 79,749,815 of record OY997272.1, on the reverse strand, counting down.
CGTCGATCGATCTACCTCATTAGTTGTGTCTCTCCCTTCCTCCGACAAACAAAAATTGATCTACCGATCTAGTTAGGTTTGCTTACCAAACACATGGTTCCCCTTCATCATCCATGGATGCATCCTGACAGATCTATCACGCACAGGCACACACAGAAACACATCCCCACTCTTATTGATAACATTACAGTTCCACCCTTAGTTTGTCTAGTAGGCCTCTCCCAACATCTTCGAGAAGCAACTCCATCACCCATCCAACACTCTACCCTCTCCCTCCCTCTCCCTCCCTCTCTATCTCCTCTCTCTCTCTCTGTCCCATCATATTTCCCGTCCTTCAGTTATGTATGGATGTCGACCGATCTCCCTCAAGACATAACTGGGTCTCTCCTTCTCAACACATATACGAGTTGTTCTACCTCTATAGTTAAGGATCTGCCTACCCCTGCCCCCACCCCCTCCCCCCACACAAACCGATACATCAAGCGCTCTAGTCATGTCTCCCTGCCACACACAAACTTGACATGTGCCCTCTAATGTTCCGGTAAGCCAGTCGCCCTATATCTTTGACTTGCACACACACACAATTTCGATGGCTCTCTTCATCGATCTCGCACCCACCCACTTGATCCTCTCTTCGACTCTATCGATAGCTATGACCCCTCCCTCTCTTCTCGTGGATTGCCCGACCCTCTATGTATGATATGGATAGGCCTCCATTTCACACACATTGCATGCAAAAATTTGTTTGAGATGCCATCGACACATATTCCCACAAATAATTCACGAAATCAACCCCACCCCCCACCCCCACCCCCACCCCAAAACAAAAAACACTCACGAACGCGGTTTGTATCTCTCACACACACCCACGTAGGTGGGGGACATGCACGAAGAGAAGATGTGCATGCACGGTGCACGTACTCCCGTCTCTCTCCCAACCACACCCGCGGGGGTACACGGTGGAGCTCATTTCTGTACGAAAAAGGCAGCCCACATGGTAATTTGGCACGTGTACTGGTTGTCCACTTGGTGGAGGGAGGATCGTCTACCACGGGTGAACAAACAAATTGCGATTTGACGCGTTATGTTAAATTAAAAAAAGAGGCAAACCATGTGAGGCCTACCTTAGAGGCAAGGCTCTATACACTGGAGTACTTTTGATGTGTCCCGTCAACTCGCAGAACGAGGAGAAGCTTGCTTAGTACGCCGTCTCCCCCGCCCACGGGCGCGGTGGCTCGCAGGATGAGGTAAAGCTTGCTCCGCCTTACGCCCGCTCCCTCGCCCATGCGCGCGGTGGCTCGCAGGACGAGGAGAAAAATTTACTACTCCCTTCGTTTACTCCTCTTCCCTACTACCTTGGTTATAGAGATTATATCATATCGTTTGGAATATATATGTCCTTTAGTAGATTTCAATATGAACTACTAGTACATACTCCAAACACTGATGTATATAGACGTATTTTAGAGTGTACATTCACTCATTTTGCTCCATATGTAGTAGCACTCTCCCTCGCCCCTCGACCCTCGCCCATGTGGTGAACGTGCAACAATTCATTCGGTCTCATATAGCCAGAACGATATATACTGCACTACCATTATTGCTCGACTTCCCGAAGAGGCGAAGAGCCAATCGCAAGGTTAATATTTTGGAGATGCCAAGCGCAAGGTTATAGGAGAACGAGTAGTAGGTGCCGCGTCATTTATAAATAAAGTTTTTTTTCTTCAGTGGCACGTACGCAATATGATAGGTTCATATGGAGAGAAAAGGAAACCGCTCCACTATATACATTGTCAGGACGGGCCAGCCTACACGGTTGCTTGCTGGGGTTGCTCTCTTCACACTCTCTCACACAAAACGACTGTGGCCACATCTCTAACATCCCAGCGGATCACGTCCGCTTGGGGAAGGGGTGGGTGCTTAGTGTAGATGCGGTGGCCGTCGCTGACGGTGAAAACCCACTGTCGGCACGTCCCGATCAGGGGTCCCCGCCGTTCTCTCTCACAAAGCCCGTGAGGTTGCCTTCGTCCCTTTCTCACTGCCGCGACGTGGGCAGTTGCTGCCTCCCGCCGCCCTCCTCAAGGTTGAGCTACGTCCCTCAGGTACAACTCCCTTTACAGCCGGCTTGCACCACTGCTCCAGCTACCCAAATCACTCCCTGTGGACATTTCTGTACTTCTTTGCCCCGCACATACCTGATACCTCTACTTGCTTCTACATACTGTATTTGTGATGAGTTTATGTCTCATCAACTAGTCCCAATAATCTTATTCTAATCACGCTTCTTCAATTTCTTTGCCACAGGGATGCTCATCTCGATTTTGGTGAAACTGCACAAAATGATCCGATGGTCAAAAGGTTGCAAATTTCATTTATTAGGAAGCTCGAACGTTGCCAGCAAATTGAAGCCTGGTCAGGGTTCACGGTTCAAGGGCTAGGGACTGCATGGATCGTTTTTTTGTTTAGCTGCCTCTGTTCCAAAATAAGTGTCAACTTTAGTAGTAGTACAACTTTGTACTAAAGTTTGCACAAAGTTGAGACACTTATTTTGGAACAGAGGGAGTACATATTTGCTATGATCTGTCAATCATTGAGATGCAATAGCATGCATGTTAGTCTCCTTTGTATTTGATTGAAATGTTGCAACGGGCAACTTTGGACGCAAGATACATGTAACTGGAGCTGGAAGCTTCATAGCATTGTACAAATTTATCTCGCTGATAAATTACAGTACGTACTAGTAGTATACTAGTACTTCCTCCGTTCCTAAATATAAGTCTTTGTAGAGATTTCACCATGAACCACATGCGGATTTATATAGATGCATTTTAAGTGTAGATTCATTCATTTTGTTCCATATGTAGTTCACCTAGTGGAATCTCTACAAAGACTTATCTACTAGTAATAGCTAGCCCCCACTACTAGGAATTCTCTATCCTCTCCTTGAGCCACATCATCAAAATTGATGTAGATGTTAGATGAAGTAAATCAGTCCATAATAGCCATCTGATCTAGATGCTGAGAGGCTCCGCACTAAGCCACATGCAAGCATGCAGAAATACCATGGCACATGCATGTGAGTGGGTTTTAAATCACATCAACATGTCTGCATGCAAGCATGCACCGGTAGCATGCATGTAAGTGAGCTTTTAAGTCCCATTAACATGTCAAAAAGACAAATATAATCCCATTATGCCGTAGGAGTTGGCTGATCTTTTTTCCTTACGTGGGATGATCTAAATGATGATGGGAGTTTATTTAGTTTGGCTACCACATTTGTCATGCGGTTATAGAGTTTTTTTAGTTCTATGAAATCGATAATTTTGCGCAGGGAGATATACCGCTGTTCCGCGGCAACGCGCGGGGACTCGTCTAGTAATATTTAGGAACGGAGGGAGTACTATGTAAAGAGTTAGGTGTCGCACAGTGATAGTGTGAGGTGGGCCATGTAATCACTGAGCCTGCGTGTTTTCACTGCTCTTGCACTCCTCCGCTGTAAGAATGGAGAAAATTGTAATCTACTACCTCCTTTCGCCGAAAGCGTGGGACATCCAGCAGTCCTACCACCTCAGTAATAAAGACCAATAAGCCGTCAAATCACATAGACCCAGCAGTAAGTTGGACGGACGAAGCAACCATCACTCTTGCACCAGTGAGAGGTTGCGTCCGCTCTGCCCGGGCATGAATGAGGCACCGATTCTTTGGCACGGTGCTGACCATTTCAAGCGGGAAGCGCGCGCGGGCGATGGAGGGGCTTTGGGTGGGCCAGGAAGGTCAGGAGTGGGCGTGGCAGCTGTCCGCATGTCACTACCGGACACGTCCGGAAATGAGAGGATGCACCGAATCTCGCAGCTAAAATCGTACACTACACACCATCTCTCTGTAGGAGTAGGTCGATCTGTCGCACTCTCTAACACACACATGCTGTTAAACACACACACGCACACACATGCACCTTGGTCCCGTTGCACCTTCTAACGTGACTTATTACACCTAGACGGAGGGAGTAGTAAGTATACGAGATACGGTGGCACACTGACTTAAGTCGAATACAAGTGCCCAAAATTTGTGTGCATGTTATAATAAGGATTCACTTAAAATAGTACATGAGCGAACAGAGGTATCAATTGGATAGTGTTCCCGAGCAGTAGCGAGATGTGTGAGGTAGTAAGGTACACCGCTGGCGCTTTTAATTTTTCTTATTAATTTGTTTTTTTCACCCTCTGACTGGTGGGACCCAACGTACTACGTGGAGAGAGGTAAGGTGACTAAGGCTGCATTATTTCTGCACCACTATGGATAGTCTTACCACCAAAGCCACATGACACGATTATGATTGAAATCCCATTGACTCCCACACACACAAAAAAACACGGCATGCTTGTCACACGAATGCAGGAATGTATAAAAGGTTATTTTCCTCTCGTTTAATATAATGGGAGGGTTGTGTAGCTGGTTATCCTGTTCGCTCATCAAACTTGAGGTCTCGGGTTCGATAACTACACTTGAGCATAATTTTTGCCAGGAGGATTCTTTGACTGGTCAAAATGTTTTCTAGGGTTTGCATGCTTCACACTCTCTCTCCAGTGTATATATACACGCTGGAGCCTCAATGCTTGTAGTTGCTCTCTTCACACTCTCTCGCCCTCTCCCGCTGGAGCCTCAACGCTTGTAGTTGCTCTCTTCACACTCTCTCGCCCTCTCCAGATCTAAACAAGACTTCGTTGGCCTCTCTCTCTCTCTCCCCTCACTGCTGCTCAAAGAGCCGGCATGATCCGTCCGCCGGGAAGGGAAGGAGGCTTAACGCTGTCGCCGTCGGTGAGGGAGGGAATCCACTACCGGTGCAGCTGTTCACTTTCCACCCAGCGGCGGCGCGGGAGGGCCTCCGACCCCTTCTTCTTCGCCGCCATCCCGTCGCCCACCGAACCATGCCCCAAGAACTTTAAGGTATATTTTACTTACTCCACATGCATTGCTCTAGCTGCATGTATACCATGAATCTAGGACGTGTTTCAAAGAGGAAAGGAGTGGGGGAAAGTAGTGGGAAAAGTTGTATATAGCATGAATCTGAAGGAAATATGCCCTAGAGGCAATAATAAAGTTATTATTTATTTCCACCTATCATGATAAATGTTTATTATTCATGCTAGAATTGTATTAACCGGAAACATGATACATGTGTGAATACATAGACAAACACATAGTCACTAGTATGCCTCTACTTGACTAGCTCATTAATCAAAGATGGTTATGTTTCCTGACCATAGACATGTGTTGTCATTTGATTAAAGGGATCACAACATTAGAAGAATGATGTGATTGACATGACCCATTCTGTTAGCCTAGCACTTGATCATTTAGTATACTACTATTGCTTTCTTCATGACTTATACAAAGTTCCTGCAACTATGAGATTATGCAACTCCCGTTTACCAGAAGAACACTTTGTGTGCTACCAAACGTCACAACGTAATTGGGTGAATATAAAATTGCTCTACAGGTGTTTCCGAAGGTACATGTTGGGTTGGCATAATTCGAGATTAGGATTTGTCACTCCGATTGTCGGAGAGGTATCTCTGGGCCCTCTCGGTAATACTCATCACCTAAGCCTTGCAAGCATGTAACTAATGAGTTAGTTATGAGATGACATATTACGGAACGAGTAAAGAGACTTTCCGGTAACGAGATTGAACTAGGTATTGGATACCGACGATCAAATCTCGGGCAAGTAACATACCGATGACAAAGGGAACAAAGTATGTTGTTATGCGGTTTGACCGATAAAGATCTTCGTAGAATATGTAGGAACCAATATGGGCATCTAGGTCCCGCTATTGGTTATTGACCGAGAATGGTTTTATGTCATGTCTACATAGTTCTCGAACCCGTAGGGTCCGCACGCTTAACGTTTCGATGACAGTTTTATTATGAGTTTGTAAGTTTTGATGTACCGAAGTTTGTTCGGAGTCCCGGATGTGATCACGGACATGACGAGGAGTCTCGGAATGGTCGAGACATAAAGATTGATATATTGGAAGCCTATGTTTGGACATCGGAATTGTTCCGGGTGAAATCGGCATTTTACCGGAGTACCGGGAGGTTACCGGAACCCCCCGGGGGGGTTAATGGGCCTACATGGGCCAAGAGGGAGAAGAGGAAGGAGCAAGGAGGGGGCCGCGCGCCCCTCCCCCTCCTAGTCCGAATAGGACAAGGGAAGGGGGGCGGCGTCCCCCCTTTTCCTTCTCCTCTTCCTCCTCTTTCCCCCTCTCTCCTACTCCAACTTGGAAAAGGGGAGTCCTACTCCGGGAGTAGGACTCCCCCCTTGGCGCGCCCCCTTAGGCCGGCGGCCTCCTCCCCCTGGCTCCTTTATATACGGGGGCGGGGGGCACCGCATAGACGCACAAGTTGATCTACGGATCGTTCCTTAGCCGTGTGCGGTGCCCCCTTCCACCATATTTCACCTCGGTCATATCGTCGCGGAGTTTAGGCGAAGCCCTGCACCGATAGAACATCATCATTGTCACCACGCCGTCGTGCTGACGGAACTCATCTCCGGAGCTCGGCTGGATCGGAGGCCGGAGATCGTCATCGAGCTGAACGTGTGCTGAACTCGGAGGCTCCGTACGTTCGGTGCTTGGATCGGTCGGATCGTGAAGACGTACGACTACATCAACCGCGTTGTGCTAACGCTTCCGCTTACGGTGTACGAGGGTACGTGGACGAACACTCTTCCCTCTCGTTGCTATGCCATCACCATGATCTTGCATGTGCGTAGGAATTTTTTTGAAATTACTACGTTCCCCAACAGTGGTATCAGAGCCTAGGTTTTATGCGTTGATGTTATATGCACGAGTAGAACACAAGTGAGTTGTGGACGATATAAGTCATACTGCCTACCAGCATGTCATACTTTGGTTCAGCGGTATTGTGAGATGAAGCGGCCCGGACCGACATTACGCGTACGCTTACGCGAGACTGGTTTCACCGTTACGAGCACTCATGCTTAAAGGTGGCTGGCGGGTGTCTGTCTCTCTCACTTTAGTTGAACCAAGTGTGGCTACGCCCGGTCCTTGCGAAGGTTAAAATGGAGTCTATTTGACAAACTATCGTTGTGGTTTTGATGCGTAGGTGAGAACGGTTCTTGCTAAGCCCGTAGCAGCCACGTAAAATTTGCAACAACAAAGTAGAGGACGTCTAACTTGTTTTTGCAAGGCATGTTGAGATGTGATATGGTCAAGACGTGATGCTATATTTTATTGTATGAGATGATCATGTTTTGTAACCGAAGTTATCGGCAACTGGCAGGAGCCATATGGTTGTCGCTTTATTGTATGAAATGCAAACGCCCTGTAATTGCTTTACTTTATCACTAAGCGGTAGCGATAGTCGTAGAAGCAATAGATGGCGTAACGACAACGATGCTACGATGGAGATCAAGGTGTCGCGCCGGTGACAATGGTGATCATGACGGTGCTTCGAAGATGGAGATCACAAGCACAAGATGATGATGGCCATATCATATCACTTATATTGATTGCATGTGATGTTTATCCTTTATGCATCTTATCTTGCTTTGATTGACGGTAGCATTTTAAGATGATCTCTCACTAAAATTATCAAGAAGTGTTCTCCCTGAGTATGCACCGTTGCCAAAGTTCGTCGTGCCGAGACACCACGTGATGATCGGGTGTGATAAGCTCTACGTCCATCTACAACGGGTGCAAGCCAGTTTTGCACACGCAGAATACTCAGGTTAAACTTAACGAGCCTAGCATATGCAGATATGGCCTCAGAACACAGAAATCGAAAGGTCGAGCGTGAATCATATAGTAGATATGATCAACATAGTGATGTTCACCATTGAAAACTACTCCATCTCACGTGATGATCGGTTATGGTTTAGTTGATTTGGATCACATGATCACTTAGATGACTAGAGAGATGTCTGTCTAAGTGGGAGTTCTTAAGTAATATGATTAATTGAACTTAAATTTATCATGAACTTAGTCCTGGTAGTATTTTGCAAATTATGTTGTAGATCAATAGCTTGCATTGTTGCTTTCATATGTTTATTTTGATATGTTCCTAGAGAAAATTGTGTTGAAAATGTTAGTAGCAATGATGCGGATTGGATCCGTGATCTGAGGTTTATCCTCATTGCTGCACAGAAGAATTATGTCCTTAATGCACCGCTAGGTGACAGACCTATTGCAGGAGCAGATGCAGACGTTATGAACGTTAAGCTAAGCTCAATATGATGACTACTTGATAGTTTAGTGCACCATGCTTAACGGCTTAGAATCGGGACTTCAAAGACGTTTTTGAACATCATGGACCATATAAGATGTTCCAGGAGTTGAAGTTAATATTTCAAGCAAATACCCGAGTTGAGAGATATGAAGTCTCCAACAAGTTCTATAGCTAAAAGATGGAGGAGAATCGCTCAACTAGTGAGCATGTGCTCAGATTGTCTGGGTACTTCAATCGCTTGAATCAAGTGGGAGTTAATCTTCCAGATAAGATTGTCATTGACAGAATTCTCCAATCACTGCCACCAAGCTACAAAAGCTTCGTGATGAACTATAATATGCAAGGGATGAACAATACTATTCCCGAGCTCTTCGCGATGCTGAAAGCCGCGGAGGTAGAAATCAAGAAGGAGCATCAAGTGTTGATGGTCAACAAGACCACTAGTTTCAAGAAGAAGGGCAAAGGGAAGAAGAAGGGGAACTTCAAGAAGAACGGCAAGCAAGTTGCTGCTCAAGAGAAGAAACCCATGTCTGGACCTAAGCCTGAAACTGAGTGCTTCTACTGCAAGCAGACTGGACACTGGAAGCGGAACTGCCCCAAGTATTTGGTGGATAAGAAGGATGGCAAAGTGAGCAAAGGTATATGTGATATACATGTTATTGATGTGTACCTAACTAGAGCTCATAGTAGCACCTGGGTATTTGATACTGGTTCTGTTGCTAATATTTGCAACTCGAAACAGGGACTACGGAATAAGCGAGCACTGGCCAAGGACGAGGTGACGATGCGCGTGGGAAACGGTTCCAAAGTCGATGTGATCGCGGTCGGCACGCTACCTCTACATCTACCTTCGGGATTAGTTTTAGACCTGAATAATTGTTATTTGGTGCCAGCGTTGAGCATGAACATTATATCTGGATCTTGTTTGATGCGAGACGGTTATTCATTTAAATCAGAGAATAATGGTTGTTCTATTTATATGAGTAATATCTTTTATGGTCATGCACCCTTGAAGAGTGGTCTATTTTTATTGAATCTCGATAGTAGTGATACACATATTCATAATGTAGAAGCCAAAAGATGCAGAGTTGATAATGATAGTGCAACTTATTTGTGGCACTGCCGTTTAGGTCATATCGGTGTAAAACGCATGAAGAAACTCCATACTGATGGACTTCTGGAATCACTTGATTATGAATCACTTGGTACTTGCGAACCATGCCTCATGGGCAAGATGACTAAAACACCGTTCTCCGGAACTATGGAGAGAGCAACAGATTTGTTGGAAATCATACATACAGATGTATGTGGTCCGATGAATTTTGAGGCTCATGGCGGATATCGTTATTTTCTCACCTTCACAGATGATTTGAGCAGATATGGGTATATCTACTTGATGAAGCACAAGTCTGAAACATTTGAAAAGTTCAAAGAATTTTAGAGTGAAGTGGAAAATCATCGTAACAAGAAAATAAAGTTTCTACGATCTGATCGTGGAGGAGAATATTTGAGTTACGAGTTTGGTTTACATTTGAAACAATGCGGAATAGTTTCGCAACTCACACCACCCGGAACACCACAACGAAATGGTGTGTCCGAACGTCGTAATCGTACTTTACTTGATATGGTGCGATCTATGATGTCTCTTACCGATTTACTGCTATCGTTTTGGGGTTATGCTTTAGAGACGGCCACATTCACGTTAAATAGGGCACCATCTAAATCCATTGAGACGACGCCTTATGAACTGTGGTTTGGCAAGAAACCAAAGTTGTCATTTCTTAAAGTTTGGGGCTGCGATGTTTATGTGAAGAAACTTCAACCAGATAAGCTCGAACCCAAATCGGAGAAATGTGTCTTCATAGGATACCCAAAAGAGACTGTTGGGTACACCTTCTATCACAGATCCGAAGGCAAGACATTCATTGCTAAGAATGGATCCTTTCTAGAGAAGGAGTTTCTCTCGAAAGAAGTGAGTGGGAGGAAAGTAGAACTTGATGAGATAACTGTATCTACTCCCTTATTGGAAGGTAGTTCATCACGAGAACCAGTTCCTGTGACGACTACACCAATTAGTGAGGAAGCTAATGATATTGATCATGAAACTTTAAATCAAGTTTCTGCTGAACCTCATAGGTCTACCAGAGTAAGATCCGCACCAGAGTGGTACGGTAATCCTGTTCTGGAAGTCATGTTACTTGACCATGATGAACCTACGAACTATGAGGAAGCGATGATGAGCCCAGATTCCGCAAAATGGCTAGAGGCCATGAAATCTGAGATGGGATCCATGTATGAAAACAAAGTATGGACTTTGGTTGACTTGCCCGATGATCGGCAAGACATTGAGAATAAATGGATTTTTAAGAAGAAGACTGACGCTGATGGTAATGTTACTGTCTATAAAGTTCGACTTGTTGCGAAAGGTTTTCGACAAGTTCAAGGGGTTGACTATGATGAGACATTCTCACCCGTAGTGATGCTTAAGTCTGTCCGAATCATGTTGGCTATTGCTGCATTTCATGATTATGAAATTTGGCAAATGGATGTCAAGACTGCATTCTTGAATGGATTTCTAGAAGAAGAGTTGTATATGATGCAGCCGGAAGGTTTTGTTGATCCAAAAGGTGCTGACAAAGTATGCAAGCTCCAGCGTTCCATTTATGGACTGGTGCAAGCATCTCGGAGTTGGAATAAATGCTTTGATAGTGTAATCAAAGCATATGGTTTTATACAGACTTTTGGAGAAGCCTGTATTTACAAGAAAGTGAGTGGGAGCTCTGTAGCATTTCTAGTTTTATATGTTGATGACATATTATTAACTGGAAATGATATAGAATTTCTGGATAGCATAAAGGGATACTTGAATAAAAGTTTTTCAATGAAAGACCTCGGTGAAGCTGCTTACATATTGGGCATCAAGATCTATAGAGATAGATCAAGACGCTTAATAGGACTTTCACAAAGCACATACCTTGACAAAATTTTGAAAAAGTTCAAAATGGATCAGGCAAAGAAAGGATTCTTGCCTGTGCTACAAGGTGTGAAGTTGAGTCAAACTCAATGCCCGACCACAGCAGAAGATAGAGAGAAAATGAAAAATGTTCCCTATGCTTCAGCCATAGGCTCTATCATGTATGCAATGCTGTGTACCAGACCTGACGTATGCTTAGCAATAAGTTTGGCAGGAAGGTACCCAAGTAATCCAGGAGTGGATCACTGGACAGCGGTCAAGAACATCCTGAAATACCTGAAAAGGACTAAGGATATGTTTCTCGTATATGGAGGTGACAAAGAGCTAGTTGTAAATGGTTACGTCGATGCAAGCTTTGACACTGATCCGGACGATTCTAAATCGCAAACCGGATACGTGTTTTTATTAAACGGTGGAGCTGTAAGTTGGTGCAGTTCTAAACAAAGCGTCGTGGCAGGATCTACATGTGAAGCGGAGTAGATAGCTGCTTCTGAAGCAGCGAATGAAGGAGTCTGGATGAAGGAGTTCATTTCCGATCTAGGTGTCATACCTAGTGCATCGGGACCAATGAAGATCTTCTGTGACAATACTGGTGCAATTGCCCTGGCAAAGGAATCCAGATTTCACAAGAGGACCAAACACATCAAGAGACGCTTCAATTCCATTCGGGACCAAGTCCAAGTGGGAGACATAGAGATTTGCAAGATACATACGGATCTGAATGTTGCAGGCCCGTTGACTAAGCCTCTCTCATGAGCAAAACATGATCAGCACCAAGACTCCATGGGTGTTAGAATCATTACTATGTAATCTAGATTATTGACTCTAGTGCAAGTGGGAGACTGAAGAAAATATGCCCTAGAGGCAATAATAAAGTTATTATTTATTTCCTCCTATCATCATAAATGTTTATTATTCATGCTAGAATTGTATTAACCGGAAACATGATACATGTGTGAATACATAGACAAACACATAGTCACTAGTATGCCTCTACTTGACTAGCTCATTAATCAAAGATGGTTATGTTTCCTGACCATAGACATGTGTTGTCATTTGATTAAAGGGATCACATCATTAGAAGAATGATGTGATTGACATGACCCATTCTGTTAGCCTAGCACTTGATCATTTAGTATACTGCTATTGCTTTCTTCATGACTTATACAAAGTTCCTGCAACTATGAGATTATGCAACTCCCGTTTACCAGAAGAACACTTTGTGTGCTACCAAACGTCACAACGTAACTGGGTGATTATAAAGGTGCTCTACAGGTGTTTCGAAGGTACATGTTGGGTTGGCATAATTCGAGATTAGGATTTGTCACTCCGATTGTCGGAGAGGTATCTCTGGGCCCTCTCGGTAATACTCATCACCTAAGCCTTGCAAGCATGTAACTAATGAGTTAGTTATGAGATGACGTATTACGGAACGAGTAAAGAGACTTGCCGGTAACGAGATTGAACTAGGTATTGGATAACGACGATCAAATCTCGGGCAAGTAACATACCGATGACAAAGGGAACAAAGTATGTTGTTATGCGGTTTGACCGATAAAGATCTTCGTAGAATATGTAGGAACCAATATGGGCATCCAGGTCCTGCTATTGGTTATTGACCGAGAATGGTTTTAGGTCATGTCTACGTAGTTCTCGAACCCGTAGGGTCCGCACACTTAATGTTTCGATGACAGTTTTATTATGAGTTTGTAAGTTTTGATGTACCGAAGTTTGTTTGGACTCCCGGATGTGATCACGGACATAACGAGGAGTCTCGGAATGGTCGAGACATAAAGATTGATATATTGGAAGCCTATGTTTGGACATCGGAATTGTTCCGGGTGAAATCGGCATTTTACCGGAGTACCGGGAGGTTACCGGAACCCCCCGAGGGGTTAATGGGCCTACATTGGCTAAGAGGGAGAAGAGGAAGGAGCAAGAAGGGGGCCGCGCGCCCCTCCCCCTCCTAGTACGAATAGGACAAGGGAAGGGGGGCGGCGCCCCCCCTTTTCCTTCTACTCTTCCTCCTCTTTCCCCCTCTCTCCTACTCCAACTTGGAAAAGGGGAGTCCTACTCCCGGTGGGAGTAGGACTCCCCCCTTGGCGCGCCCCCTTAGGCCGGCGGCCTCCTCCCCCTGGCTCCTTTATATACGGGGGCGGGGGGCACCCCATAGACACACAAGTTGATCTACGGATCATTCCTTAGCCGTGTGCGGTGCCCCCTTCCACCATATTCCACCTCGGTCATATCGTCGCGGAGTTTAGGCGAAGCCCTGCGCCGGTAGAACATCATCATTGTCACCATGCCGTTGTGCTGACGGAACTCATCTCCGGAGCTCGGCTGGATCGGAGGCCGGAGATCGTCATCGAGCTGAACGTGTGCTGAACTCGGAGGCTCCGTACGTTCGGTGCTTGGATCGGTCGGATCGTGAAGACGTACGACTACATCAACCGCGTTGTGCTAACGCTTCCGCTTACGGTCTACGAGGGTACGTGGACGAACACTCTTCCCTCTCGTTGCTATGCCATCACCATGATCTTGCATGTGCATAGGCAATTTTTTGAAATTACTACGTTCCCCAACAGAATCTAGGACGTGGTTCAAAGAGGAAATGAAGGGGGAAAGTTGTATAGCATGAATCTAGGACGTGGTTCAAAGAGGAAAGGAATGGGGGAAAGTAGTGGGGAAAGTTGTATCGCATAAATCTAGGATGTGGTTCAAAGGGAAAGGGAGGGGCGAAAGTACTAGTTCAAAAAGGAAAGGAAGGGACAAGGCTATAGAGTTTGAGCAGGACTAGATTTGCTGCGCTCACATAGGGAAAGGTGTCTAAAGATAACAAAACTGGGACCAACACAAATATGCTCCTTGGTTGTTTGTTCTTTGTTGCAACAGACTGTGCATGACCACAGTACATCGGTAGATGCACATGGTGCTGGTGTGTCCACTGTCCCGTGCAACTCACTAGCTGTTGTTAATCTAAGGCCCTGTTTGGTTAAAAACTCCCTAGTCCCTACCTGCTTGGTTCCAGGGACTAAACATGGACTAGAGGTTATTAAATGACATGCTAAAAGACCATGTTACCCCTAGTAATGAACTAATAGAACAAGGTGCGATGCGTGGCAGGGGAAACTGTTGGAAAAAGTTCCAAAAAGACTCCCTCATGCTCTTCTTTCTTTAGTCCCAAATGTCCACTTTTAGTCCCTAAAAGTCCCTCATGTTTGGTTTAGATGTGACTGACATGGAGTTTTTTTAGTCCCTACACCAAAATGTCCCTGTAAACAAACACCCTCTAATAATGCCACTGAAAAATTGATGCAATGCCATAGTTAAAAGCAAATTACATGTTTAACGAATTTTATTGTTAATATAATCTCTATGTTAATATTAATCAATGCCACCGTTTGAGGAATGCTACTGTCTTGCTTTCTTTCCCATTTAGATAAGGTAGATGCTTCTTTTTGTTGGCTTCTGTGTCATCCACCGTTATTGACCACTAATTGTTTCCTTTGCACCTCTGTGTAAACAGGGTTATCTACTTCACCTCGTTGCCATTGTGACCTTTTGTTGCACTGCACAAAACACTTTTGTTTTAAGAGTGTTTTGTGCAGTTCAACCAAAATGTCACACCGACAACGTTGCTTGATTGCTTGATCTTAGTGGAACTGCACAAGAGGAGATCTTACTTCCTATCCGTTAAGGCAAATTTGGTTCAGATCTTCTTCTTGTGAGTTGTTTGAATTCCACATCATGAGAGGTCAGTACTAGCCTTCTTTCACATGATTCTGCAGTGTGCTTTCATATGTTGTGCTACTTGTACGATAATGTTGCTTGATTTTAGTGAACTGCACAAATGGAGACAAGACTTCCAATATATATGTGCACCGTAATATCCCATTGAGGTAAGATAAGGATATTTCACAATTGCTGGCCTGTATTTTGCCACTTTCATCAGAAAATTAAGTTTAGTACTATACTTGTGCTCCCTAATTGACATGCCAAATCTTACATTGAAGGAGAAGCTTGTCTGTTATTGAACCAAGTGATGAAGGGGAAGAACAAGGGGAAGAAAAACAAAAATCAACTCCAGGTGCTGTAATGAGGCACTGGAACTGTGATGACACAAGTAATGATATAGTTTTGCATCTTAATTTATTGCTATGGCTGGAACGAGCAATTGTTTTGCCACTGATTTGATGCCATACGTAATTATCTCTACTTGTGCAAACAGGGATCTTTTTTGAAGATACCATATATCTTTTTTGATGCCATACTAATTGAGGAGTATATAGTAAGCATGGCCACCCCGTAGATAGCAACAGATGGTTCCGGAGAAGTGCTTCATCTGTATGCTCTACACAATCAGCCTCCTGACAAAGGTTGGTACTCGCCCACTGATTTCATCCATATGATTGAGCTTTGTCATCTCTATTGGTGTTGTGCTACTTTTTAGATACTGTCATGAAAAAGTGGTATTGTCCTTGAGAAGTGCTTCATCTGTGCTGTTTTAAATATTTCCTTTCCTTTTTTGAGCAAACAGGGATGCTAGCATTTAGTAGTCCTCTTGTCTTTGCACAACAGGATCATCTTCCTGTGAAGAAGAATATGGAGTACGTGAAGTGACTAGTTCCGATTATGCCAGGATGAAGAAGCCCAGTCTATCTTCTCATCAGAAGGTGCAGTTGAAGTATGGTTACATTACTCCCCACAAGACCAAACTAACTTCAGCTCAGAAGGACTGACAAATCTCCATTTTTTGCTGTGATGCGCGAGTACAATGTTGCTTAGAAGGAGTACAATATTTTCGAATGGGACGCCCTTTGCTGTCAACAGCGTTGATCAATTTTTTCTTTATTCTTTAGTTGTGAAGTAAATATTGCCTCTGACATGTGAGTCGGTGAGATGCATAATCATCGATTGTTTTGAATGTTCTCTATGAATTGCCAGGCCTGTGTATTTGATTGCAATGTACAGAAACGCTAAAAAGCTGCTCAAACTCTTTGTACTCCTTCTGTTCCTTTTTACTTCGCACATTGTGAAAGTGCATACTTTTTTGTATAAGATTGGTCAAAGTAGAGATACTTTGACTGCAGACAAAACTTGTATGCAGACTAAAAAGGACCAGAGGGAGTACATGTGAAACTGCTTCAAACGAGGTGATCACCCTGGGAATAATGCTAGTACATATTGTTTGCATGTTCATCCAATGCCAATGATTCTGGAATTCGAACTAATCGAAATAAATTCATTCATACACGGTCGGATTTCATATAAACATGCCGGATTTCATTACATTTCATACATTCTTCAACTAAAAAGGGGTGCGCTAGAGGTATAATTAATTAACTGAAGCTACCCACCTGTGTCCCGCTGAGCCGAACAGAAGCTTCAGTGACTTAACTGCAGGTGCAGTTGCATAACTGACATGTGGCCTATTGGGCCCACGTGTCAGTCAGCCAACTGCACCAGCAGTTAAGTAGAAGCAGCGTTCTTCTCCAGGACAGCTCTCCGACTCCACATCACCGCCAAGAAGCTAACCGGACGTCAATGGTCAACCCGCCTAGCTTGGCTTCAATCGGAGGGTAGCAGCGGTGGCCTTACTTGGACCCGAGCGGCGGTGACCTACCATGTTCTACTCTTCCTCGTTTTCTGTGTGGCGCGGCCTCGTTCGCAGCGGGGCGGGGCCTCAGAGGAGCTGGTGATGTCCTTTGTCTCGTTGCCGGCGGGCGTCGCCTCAGCGGAGCGGTGGAAATCCTTCCCCATGTTGCCGGTAGGGTGGGCCCTCGGCTGAGCCAGCGATGTCCTCTGCCTCGTTGTGGGCGGGGCGGGTCCTCGGCGGAGCCGGCGGTGTCCTCTGCCTCGTTGTTGGGGTTGCGGGGCCTCGGCGGAGCTGGCAGTGTCCTCTGCCTCATTATTGGCGCCGCGGGGCCTCGACAGAGTAGGGCCTCGTCGACGCCAGCGGAGCGGGGATCATCGGAGCCGACATTGTCCTCTGCCTCGTCCTCGGTCTCGCCAAACAGTGCCTCGCCCGCTTCATCACCCTCTTTGCTAGCCTCTTTGTAGGCGGCCGCAGCCTCCGCCACCCGCATGCGTACCGCCAGCGCTCGAGGCGGCCCTTGCGGGCGGAGAGGTACGAGTCGAGCAGCGCCTCCTGCTCCGCCCCCTCCGCGGTCATCTGCTCCTCCGCCTACAGGTGCTCCCGGATGAGATGGTGCTTGTAGGCGGCATCGGCCTGCGCCTCCCGGAACTGCTCCTCACGCATCTGCCTCACCCTATCCATATATTGGGCACGGGCCTCGCCGATGGTCATTGTGCAATGCACCGGCGAGGATGGCGCGGAGGAGGGGGTTGGCGCCGGATCGTTGACTACCATGTTCTCCATTGGGACGTCATCGTCCTCCGGCTGCCTGCCGGCCAACCGGTCGGCAGCAATGGCTGCCATCTCCTTGTGGTCCGTCGTCCGCCCATCCCGAAGAGCGCTGGAGTGCGAGGAAGCCATGGTGGGCAGTAGTGGTGTGGACAGGAGAAAGGGAACGGATGCGGATGACTGCGGCAATGGCCGGCGCAGCAGTTTATATAGCAATGGTGGGCGGGCAGAGGGACGAACGTGTGGCGCCAGAGTAGCTACCTCTGCAACCGCGTATCACTAATGTGTGCGGCAGATGGACGGATGGACGACAGTTGTGTCGTTTGAAGGTGGAGCAATCGCCTGCACCGGGAAGCGGGGCGGCCGGCGTTGACTGTTTCGGGCGGAAAGCGCGCGCGGGCAAGGAGATGACTTTACTTGGATAGGATGACAATGGGGACCCACCAGGTTCATGGCCTCACGTACGCAAGTGCCTACTTATATATATATATATAACTATAATTTATTTTGCTTCCTCCTGGTTTCCTGACATCACGGTCCCACACCATTATCAACCTATGTACTCCCTACTTTCTGGTTTATAGGGCTTATCTCAAAATTTTAGTTTTTCCATTTTATAAGGCTCAATTTGGTTGTTTTCCATCACATGTTCAGATTCCAAGGTGCATTAAATCATTGCATGCATATTAAGAGAAAATTGACCAATGCATGTACTTTATGCATGCATGCATTGCAATTAATGCATTGATAAACATAATTTTTTGAGGATAACAAGAGCATTAATTAGGTGCTTTTGCAAAACTACAAAAAGTATTCCACCTCTCGCCATCTACCTTGATTGGTGAGATTTTTGAATTGAGCATTATAAACCGGAAAGGAGGGAGTAGTCAATAAACGAGAGAATTGCACAAGAAGCGGCCGACAGCTGGGAGCAAGCAGCTCGAGCAGTATTTGCATTTTTGAGGTGTGAGCACTGCAGAGTTTTTCGATGTTTAGCCCAGATATTAATTTTTCTCCCCTGAACAACAACGAAAACATCACTGCAGGTATTAACTGGGCGGGCTGTGGCCCGTCTAGCCTAGGCCAGATAGCCAGCCCAGATATTAATTTTTTTCAAGCTGAAAATGGCTAGCCCAGCTATACTTTTTTTTAGGAATACCCAGGCAAGGTCAAGTTGTTATTCTCCGCCCCGCTGGGCTGCAAATCTTTCCTAGGAGGGATGCATTAGGCTTAACAAGAAAATGGGCTTTAAAAAATAATAAATGGGATGTAATTATAAAAACTGGATAGTAACTATAAAAAAAATGCACCAAACAGTGATTACTTTATAAAATATTATTTTTGGATATTGAAAATTTTAATTTCATTAATTGTTGCGAGCGCAATGTTTCGTTGGATTTTTATGTAATATAAATTTATATTGAAATTGTATTTAACCTGACTAGAAATTTCGGGATAAAAATATTCGGATCCCATCAAAATGTGGGAAATTTTATTGAATTCTGTTTTGAACGGTTGGTTGAAATGGGCTGTACTTTTAACAAACTGTAAATGGGCTGTAGTAAATTCCATTAGAATTCAAAAATGGGCTAGACATTCCTACAAATCTCAAATGGGCTATAAGTTCTCTGTCACACACTTTTGGCCTTACTAAGTTGACGCGTCCCCTAAAAAACAGAGTTGACGCGTATGCAAGGCTTTGTCAACTTATAGTCAACACACGGTTCGAGCAGCAGTGGCCGTTGGATGTCCATCCAACGGATGTCA
Organism: Triticum timopheevii; assembly: GCA_963921465.1. Lineage (NCBI taxonomy): Eukaryota > Viridiplantae > Streptophyta > Magnoliopsida > Poales > Poaceae > Triticum > Triticum timopheevii. The sequence goes on along the minus strand of OY997272.1, from coordinate 79,730,460 downwards.
TGCTTCTTCTTCAATCTCGGATATTCTAGCTTCACCCGCCCAAAAAATGATTCCTCCCCCTGACATCTGCGGCGCACCGTTTCGGAAGCTGACCTGTGGGCCTACTAAGTTGACGTACCAAGGGCTTTGTCAACTTAGTCAATATAAACGATTCTAGCTGAAGTGACCGTACAATGTCCATCCAACGGCCGTCGTGCTTCTTCAACCTCTGGTGTTCTTGCTCCAGCCGCCCAAAGCAGCGCCGGTCGTGCCGCCTGCTCCTGCCTCCCGTGGCCGGCTGTGCTGCCGCGGAGGCCTCACCACCCCCTACTACTCCCACCGCTGGACAGGCCATCCCTCCACTCACCCACACCCCCTATTATTCTGCGGCGACGGCAGCGCAGCCGAACTAGTGAACACTCGTACTCCTCTCCGCGTGTGCATCCATTTCCGTGTCTTCCCCGGCTCCGCGTCGTCCCCTTCCTAGGCCTCGCCGTCGTCCACCGCCGTGGTGCTCTCGGCGCGACATGGTCAACATGGTCAAGGAACAACCTCCATCGGATGTGGACTGTACGTGGAGAGGTTGACAGCTGGGTTCACTGTAGCCGCAAGGAAGTGCCTCCTTATTACGCGCAAAATATTTATTCCTCCACCTAACAGCGGCGACCCACCGGACGGGCCACCGTATTTTGCGAAAAAAATGATTCGCCCCCTGACATCTGGGACCCACGAGCTATATCTTCGCACACAAGGAAGTGCGTCTGGGAAAAAAACGATTCGCCCCCTGACTGCCGGGACCTACCAGCTACATCTTCGCACGCAAGGAAGTGCGTACGAAAAAAACGATTCCCCCCGACTGCTGGGACCCACCAGCTACACCTTCGCATGCAAGGAAGTGCGTCCGGGCAAAAAGAATGATTCGCCCCCTGACTGCTGGGACCCAGCAGCTACACCTTCGCACGCAAGGAAGTGCGTCCGGGCAAGAAAACCAAAACGATTCGCCCCCTGATTGCTGGGACCCACCAGCTACATCTTCGCAGGCAAGGAAGTGCCTGACAGTCGGGACCCACCTGGTCGAAGCGTACGTAGCGTTGTCATCCTGGTCGCGAACGTGTACGTACATACTGGTCGATGTAGAGGTGCGCACGTGTCGTAGTAGAGGTGCGCACGTGTCATAGTAGAGGCGTGCACGTAGCATGTACATGTACGTACAGTGGCCAGGGTGCAAGAATGAAAATATGGCCACGTATGTGTACATATGGGCGGGGTCTCGAACGCCTACTCACGCATACGTACGGTGAGGGCTCGTGTTCATGGGGAGGCAACGGAATGCGTCGTGTTCATGGGGAGGCAACGGAATGCGTCGTGTTCATGGGGAGGCAACGGAATGCGTCGTGTTCATCGGGAGGCAACGGAACGTGTGGGAGCCAACCGGCTTGGACGGAACAGGCGATGGAAACGAGGCCCGGCGTACCGTAGAACGGAGGAAACGGCCTTGTGTTCGACCGACCACGTTCAAAACGGGGTCCTGTTGATCGGGAGGGGTCTGGCGTACCGCAAAACGAAGGAAACAGACCTCCTACGGTCGAAACGGGGGTCCTGTTGATCGGGAGGGGTGTGGCATACCACAAAACGGACGAAATGGACCTCCTACGGTCGAAACGGGGGTCTTGTTCATCGGGAGGGGTGTGGCGTACCGCAAAACAGGACTCCACGGGATACTGTTCATCTCCACCATCGACCTCCTCCAGCCTACATGGGCTACCATTGACCTCATCCAGCCTCCACGGGCTCCTGTTCATCTAGCCTCCACCGCACGCTACTCCACCGACTCCTGTTCAACCACCCCTCCACGGGCACCCCTCCACCGTCTACTGTTCATCCAGCCCTCCACACCACGGGGTCCTGTTCAACCAACCCTCCACCATCTACTGTTCATACAGCCCTCCACACCACGGGGTCCTGTTCATCCAGAGGCAACGCCACCGCTCACTGTTCATCCAGACCCCCCCGCAACGCTCACTGTTCATCCCAGAGGCAGCATCGATCGGCTTCAGTTAGCAGCAGTAGCGAAGGAATCGCTCGATCAGGTTCAGTTAACAGCCATCGATCGATCGCTCGGGTTCAGTAACGTGTAGCCTGCAGTGCAATCGCTCGGGTTCAGTTAGAGCCCAACGCCTCGCTCGGGTTCAGTTAGAGCCAACGCCTCACACACACGCGCGTACGTGTACGAGAGAAACGCGCATCGCTCAGCCCCCGACCTCCCACCGTAACCGGGAACTCCCCGAAATTTTCCTCCCCCTCGCTTCTACCATGGTTTTTTTGTCATGTACGGCCCAAAGAATGTCATGCAGCTGCGTCTTCGGCCCGCCCAGGACAAAAAGCCCATTTTCTGTCATGATTTTTTGTCATAGAAGTAGGAGCCCACCACATCTATGATGATACCAGGTTCTGTCACAATTATCGTCATAGAAGTGTCATATGTATGACAGAAAAACTTTTCGTTCGGCCCAAAATGTCACGGAGGTGTCTTTTTTTTGTAGTGTATATGGACCTGATGAAATAAAAATAGCCTTCATCACCCCATTCGGGTGTTTTTGCTATGTTACCATGCCTTTTGGTCTAAAGAATGCTAGAGCCACGTTCATGCGCATGATACAGAAGTGCCTGCTCACTCAAATCAGTCAGAACATGGAAGCATACATGGATGATATGGTTGTCTAGTCATGCAAGAGTTCTGACCTGTTGACTGACCTTGCTGAAACCTTTGCCAACCTAAGAAGATATGACATCAAGTTGAATCCATCCAAGTGCACATTCAGAGTCCCAGGAGGGAAGTTGCTCGGTTTCCTTGTTTCCGAACGAGGAATCGGCACAAATCTGGAGAAGATTGGAGCAATCGTCCGAATAAAACGCCCTGTGCGTGTGCATGATGTTCAGAAGCTTACGGGTTGTTTGACTGCACTCAGTCAGTTCATTTCTCGCCTCGGTGAAAAGGCATTGCCTCTTTACCGACTAATGAAAAAGTATGATACATTCAAGTGGACTCCTTAAGCTAAAGCAGCGTTTGTAGAGCTCAAAGCCCTGGTTTCCACCTAGCCGGTGCTTGCTACTCCAGTCAGTAAAGAGCCTCTGTTGTTATATATTGCAGCCACTGGACAGGTTGTCAGCACAGTGCTCACCGTTGCGCAGGAGGAAGAAGGCAAACGCTACAAAGTTCAATGCCCAGTGTACTACCTCTCTGAAGTTTTGACTCCGTCCAAGCAAAGGTATCCGCATTACCGGAAGCTTGTGTATGGAATCTATATGACCGCGAAGAAAGTTGCACATTACTTCACAGATCACTGGTTTCAGTTGTCAGTGATGCCCCATTATCAGAAATCTTGAAGAATTGAGACGCAACTGGTCGAGTGGCTAAGTGGGCTATTGAACTCCTTCCTATTGATATCAAGTTCGAAGCAAAGAAGGCTATTAAGTCTCAGGCAATTGCAGATTTCTTGGCCGAGTGGAATGGGCAACAACAACCGACTGAAGTCCACTCGGAATACTGGACCATGTTCTTTGAAGGATCCAAGATGTTGAATAGTTCTGGTGCTGGAGTGGTTCTGCTATCCCCGAGAGGTGACAAGCTCAGTTATGTGTTACAGATTCACTTTGATTCTTCGAACAATGAAGCTGAGTACGAAGCGCTTTTATATGGGTTACGTATGGCCATTTCACTTGGTGTCTGTCACCTAATGGTCCACGACGACTCAGATCTGGTAGTGAATCAAGTGATGAAAGAATGGGATATCAGGAGCCCGACCATGATAGGATATTGCAGTGCAGTGAGGAAGTTAGAAAAGAAGTTTGAAGGGTTGGAGCTCCATTACATACCCCGACTCAAGAATCAGGCTGCCGATGATCTGGCGAAAATAGGTTCCACTCAGAAGCCTATCCCCAGTAATGTGTTCTTGGAGCATCTCCACACCCTGTCAGTTCAAGAAGATCCCTTTACAGAGGAGCCCCCACAACCGATAAGTTCAACTGATCAGACTGAAGTTGAAATCCTAGCAGTTGTCGACCTAATCATGGAGGTTTTGGTGACCATCCCCGATTGGACAGTGCTTAGGCAGGAGCTTCTAGAGGATGAAGATGAAGCTCGTCAGATTGTCCACAGATCCAAAGCCTTGATAGTGATAGGCAACCGACTTTTCAGAGAAAGTGTGACTGGTGTTGCTTAGCGGTGCATCACCCGAGAAGAGGGTTGACTGATCCTAAATGAGATTCACTCGGGGATCTGTGGTCACCATGCTTCCTCCTAGACCATCATGGCCAAAGCATACCGAGCAGGATTATATTGGCCACGAGCAAACGAAATGGCTAAGGAGATAATCAAGAAGTGCAAAGGTTGCCAGTTTTACTCGAACATGTCTCACAAACCTGATTTGTCTTTGAAGACTATTCCACTCATCTAGCCATTTGCTGTTTGGGGACTTGACATGGTTGGGCCCTTGAGGACTAGCAGAAGCGGTTTCACCCATCATCTCATGGCAGTCGACAAGTTCACTAAGTGGATTGAAGCTAAACCCATCAAGAACCTCGACTCAAGCACAACAATCACTTTCATCAGAGAGCTAATATTCAGATATGGAGTTCCGCACAGCATCATCACAGATAATGGGTAAAACTTTGATTCCGATGAATTCAGAGCTTTCTGTCCTTCCCAAGTCACTCGGGTCGACTATGCATCCGTAGCACATCCGCAGTCGAATGGACAAGTAGAAAGAGCCAATGGTTTGATCTTAGAAGGGTGAGACGTCCATTTTGCATCATGCTTTGATATTGATATTTATTGCATTATGGGCTGTTATTACACATTATGTCACAATACTTGTGCCTTTTCTCTCTTATTTTACAAGGTTTACATGAAGAGGGAGAATGCCGACAGCCGGAATTCTGGGCTGGAAAAGGAGCAAATATTAGAAACCTATTCTACACAGCTCCAAAAGTCCTGAAACTTCACGGAGGCAGTTTTTGGAATTAATAAAAAATACTGGCGAAAGAATCAACCAAAAGGGGCCCACCCACCATCCACGAGGGTAGGGGGCGCGCCCTACCCCCCTGGGCGCGCCCCCTGCCTCGTGGGCCCCCTAGAAGGCCTCCGGTGCCCATCTTCTACTATATGAAGTCTTTTACCTTGGTAAAAATCATAAGCAAGCTTTCGGGACAAGACACCGTCGCCACGAGGCGGAACCTTGGCGGAACCAATCTAAGGCTCTGGCGGAGCTGTTCTGCCGGGGAAACATCCCTCTGGGAGGGGGAAATCGTCACCATCGTCATCACCATCGATCCTCTCATCGGGGGGAGGTCAATCTCCATCAACATCTTCACCAGCACCATCTCCTCTCAAACCATAGTTCATCTCTTGTATCCGATCTTTGTCTCAAAGCCTCAGATTGGTACCTGTTGGTTGCTAGTAGTGTTGATTACTCCTTGTAGTTGATGCTAGTTGGTTTATTTGGTGGAAGATCATATGTTCAGATCCTATATGCATATGAATACCCCTCTGATTATGAGCATGAATATGATTTGTGAGTAGTTACGTTTGTTCCTGAGGACATGGGAGAAGTCTTGCTATAAGTAGTCATGTGAATTTGGTTTTTGTTCGATATTTTGATGAGATGTATGTTGTCTTTCCTCTAGTGGTGTTATGTGAACGTCGACTACATGACACTTCACCATTGGTTGGGCCTAGAGGAAGGCATTGGGAAGTAATAAGTAGATGATGGGTTGCTAGAGTGACAGAAGCTTAAACCCTAGTTTATGCGTTGCTTCATAAGGGGTTGATTTGGATCCATATGTTTCATGCTATGGTTAGGTTTACCTTAATTCTTCTTTCGTAGTTGCGGATGCTTGCGAGAGTAGTTAATCATAAGTGGGATGCTTTTCCAAGGAAGGGCAGCACCCAAGCACCGGTCCACCCACATATCAGATTATCAAAGTAACGAATGCGAATCATATGAGCGTGATGAAAACTAGCTTGACGATAATTCCCTTGTGTCCTCGGGAGCGTTTTCCTTCATATAAGAATTTGTCCAGGCTTGTCCTTTGCTACAAAAAAGGATTGGGCCACCTTGCTGCACCTTATTTACTTTCATTACTTATTATCCGTTACAAATTACCTTATCACGAAACTATTTTTTACTGATAATTTCAGTGCTTGCAGAGAATACCTTACTAAAAACCGCTTGTCATTTCCTTCTGCTCCTCGTTGGGTTCGACACTCTTACTTATCGAAAGGACTATGATAGATCCCCTATACTTGGTGGGTCATCAAGACTCTTTTCTGGCGCCATTGCCGGGGAGTGAAGCGCCTTTGGTAAGGAAAAAATTATATAGTGTGCTAAAATTTACTGTCACTTGTTACTATGGAAAGTAACACTTTGAGGGGTTTGTTCGGGGTATCTTCACCCCGAACAGTAGCGCAAAGAGTTGCTCCTCAACCTACTGAACATACTGAAAATGTTTACTTTGAAATTCCTTCGGATATGATAGAGAAACTGCTAGCTAATCCATTTACAAGAGATGGAACATTGCATCCCGATTTGCACCTAATCTATGTGGATGTTGTTTGTGAATTATTTAAGCTTGCAGGTATGCCCAAGGATGTTATCAAGAAGAAGGTTTTCCCTTTATCTTTGAAGGTAAAGGCATTGACATGGTTTAGGCTATGTGATGATATGGGATCATGTAACTACAACCGATTGAAATTGGAATTTCATCAGAAGTTTTATCCTATGCATCTTGTTCATCGTGATCATAATTATATATATAATTTTTGGCCTCGCGAAGGAGAATGCATCGCTCAAGCTTGGGGGAGGCTTAAGTCAATGTTATGTTCATGCCCCAATCATGAGCTCTCAAGAGAAATTATTATTCAAAATTTTTATGCTCGGCTTTCTCTCAACAATCGCTCCATGCTCGATACTTCTTGTACTGGTTCTTTTATGATGAAGGTTATTGAATTCAGATGGGATTTATTGGAAAGAATTAAACGCAACTCTGAAGATTGGGATCTCAACGAAGGTAAGGAGTCAGGTATGACATCTAAGTTTGATTGTGTTAAATCCTTTATGGATACCGATGCTTGTTGTGAGTTTAGCACTAAATATGGACTTGACTCTGAGATAGTAGCTTCTTTGTATGAATCATTTGATACTCATGTTGACCTCCCTAAGGAGAAGTGGTTTAAATATAATCCTCCCATTGAAGTAAAAGTAGTTGCACCTATTAAAGTTGAAGAAAACACTATCACTTATAATGATCCTATTGTTCCTACTACCTATATTGTGAAACCACCTTTCCCTGTTAGGATAAAGGATCATGCTAAAGATTCAACTGTGGTTCATAAGAGTAATACTAGAACACCTACAACACCTGAGCAAATTAAAGTTGAACCTAGTATTGCTATGGTTAAAGATCTCTTGGCTGATAATATTGATGGGCATGTTATTTACTTCTGTGATGAAGCTGCTAGAATTGCTAGACCCGATACTAAAAATAAACATAGACCTGTTGTAGGCATGCCTGTTATTTCTGTTAAAATAGGAGATCATTATTATCATTGTTAAAATAGGAGATCATTGTCGGTGTACAAAAGTAGGGGCCCTGCTTTTGACCCCTTTACTTGTGCACGGGCAGTCAGAGCCTCCTGCCACGGCCGCGCATAACATGGCAAGAAAGGGGAGCCGGAGGAAAGCCAAGGCCGCAAGGACAATCGAAGCAACAATGAAGACCAAGGCCACAAAGATCAGATAGGTGCAGCAGGTTCCCCCGGCAAGGACCACTGCCGGGGCAGCCTCAGCAGCCCCGGCAAGACCCTTGACGGGGCAACTCGCCCACACCAACCAAAGTGAGCCACCCTTGAGCCCACCAACGCTCGAGAAAAGCGTTGGGACAGGGCTTGGGAGGCACCTCCGTGGTGGCATGCAGATCTTTGTGAAGACATAAAATGCTCAAGATCAAAAGAAGATAGGAGGGCAACTATCCTCACCAAGGGAACCCACAAGACCCCGGCAAGATCCCTGCCGGGGGAGCCAGCGCGCCACGGCAAGACCCTTGCCGGGCCACCCGACAAGACCCTCGCCAAGCACACCAGCGGGGCCACCACCAGGCCCGCACAAGCCAAGTCACCACCACCGTCCGCATGCAGCTGCCAACCCAACCAGCTGGGCAGGCACCTGCGTGGCAACATGCAAACCTTCGTGGAGGCTCCACCGCCGCGCCACCTCACCTGCCTGCCTGCATACATGGAGCCACATGCATCGCTGGCCAGGGGCGCGTGTCGGAGCAAGGAGGAGCGGCGACGGACGGGACGGGCCTCGCCCCCTTCCCTGATAAAGTGAAGGGACACCTAAGCCTCGCATTAAATGCGTCTTGTCCTATAATACTAGCGATAGACTCACAATGCTGTAGCACTTTCCACCTCCTGTGTGCCACTGTGGCAGCCCCTTTCGCCTATAAAAGGAAGCCCATGGAACACAGAGAGCGGATTTGGCTCTTTGGAACCTCACAGCACCCAGAGCTAGTTCAAGAGCTCAAGAACACTCAATACATCCACTAAAGCAGGATCGTAGGGTTTTATGCATCTTTGCGGCCCGAACCTGGGTAAATCCTTCTATGTCGTCTGCTAGTCCTGCTCTCCTCACGATCCCCGCGCCCCGCAACCGTAGAAGGGATTCCAGTGATCCCATAGGTGTCGTTTTGCACCAACATCTTTGGCGCGCCAGGTAGGGGCCCGTGCAATTGTGAGAATCTGACCTAGCAGTTGACCTAACGGTTCTCCATCAGCACGGCTCCTGCGGGGAAGGCAACACTACCCGTCGGCACGAAGGATGCCGAGGCAGCGACGAGAGAACTAAGTCATCCTAAATTTTGAGTTTGTCTCCTTAAATATGAGGTTATTATCCTCGACGGTTCGACCTTTGTATTGAGAGCCTGTACATAGAGGGGCCCTCCTGTGATCGGCTACACCCTTGTTCTGTTTTGAGTCCGCTCAACAGCCCAAGCGGCCGCGTCGGGAGCGACAGGGTAGCCTTTCGCCGTGGGCAACACTTTCGGTTCTGACTCGAGTCAAGCTCGACAGATCGAGCGGCCGCGCCGAGGGCGGTAAGGTGCTTTGCCTGGCAACAAGCACACCCGGCAGGCTAATGAGGATCCGTCCTCGAGGCGCCGCCCTGGGTTTACACGCAGGCAAGCTTACCCAATTGACGTAGGGTGAACATACAAAGGAAAGTCAAACAGGAAAATAACATGCAAAGTTTCAGGGACATCACATAGTTATATTACACAAATTGCCGCCGCGATTCTAACTAAAGATAGTATTATCTTGGTCATGAACCTGCAGCGGCGACGGAGAACGGGATGCCTAGTCCCGGCGCTGGCCTTCCACCCTCTTGATTTTGTCGATGCGGCTGAGGATGGGCTGGATACGCTCATTGAGCGCCCCGATGCCGGTGCCCTTCGGCAAGCTCTTCAGCACAACTCCAAAGTCAAGGTCTGGGTGCTAGTGCGCGATCTTGGTGAGCACCCTGGTCATAGTCCCCCGGCAGAGTATCCGGGATTCCTCGGCCAGGGAGGCCGCCCGGTTGGAGTGAAGCCGCTTCAAGGCGCGGACAACCTTCTCGAAGTAGATGGTCAGGTTGGCATTGGGGCCCAGGCTCGCTTCAGGGGCGTAACCCATCTCCGGCATCCCCATGATGGCCAGCTGATCGGCGGCCGAGTTTGCAACGACGGCAAGGCACCCGAGCCAGCGTTTCTCGCCCGCCTTATAGTCCTTGAGGTTGGCGGTCTCGTTCCTCAACAGCTGCTTCTCCGTCTCCAGCTCTTGGTCAGGAGCCCCTCCCGGGTCAAGGCCCCCGACAACGTCTCCTTGAGCTCTCCCAGCTCCAGCTTGAGATCTTTGACGGAGGTGTTGGCCTCGGAGAGCTCTCCAGACTTGCTAATGACCTTGCCCTGCGCCACCGTCAGAGCACCATTGAGCGTGTGCTTCTCCTGGGCCAGCTTCAGAGCTTGCTCCTCTAGCTCCTTCACCTTGCTGGCATGGGCCTGAGCTAGGGCGTTGAGTGCCTCCTGATGCCTCCGCTCCAGCTCCTGGGTCTGCAGCAGGACGAGCTTGTCCACCTCCTCGTCCTTATCGCGGAGTGTGGCGGCAAGCTTCTCTTTGCGCTCGGCAAGGTCCTCCTCCTAGGTCTTCAGGGCGGCCTCGTGCTGGGACCGGACGGCTTCGGCTTCATCGGCCAACCTCTTCGCCGTCTCCTGGGCCTTCTTGATGTCGGCGAGCTTCAGGGCGAGCTCCACCTCACGGTTGGCCAGCTCACCCTGGGCGGCCTTCAGCTCGTCCTGGGCCTGGCGGAACTAGTCCTGCGCCTCGGGGATGCGCCCCCCAAAGTCCTCCTCCATCTTCTCCAGCACCGCCGTCCTGGACTTGGCCTTGTCCAGGCAAGCGCGGCGGAGCGCCTGGAGCTTCCGAAAGCTGGCGCCCATGGCTTGGAGCAGCCGCTCCTCCTGGGAGCTGGCGCTGCCATCGCCCGGCTCATCAACAATCTCGAGCTCGACGGTGGCAAGCAACTCCTCGTCGAACACCTCTCCCTCGAAGGGAGCCCTGGTGCCCGACGTGCCAAGGATATGGACGAACAGGTCGTCGCTGACCCTAAGGTACCTGCCGAAGCCAGAGGCAGCAGAGGAGGAGGGAAGGTCGTCAAACGCCACTTCCTTGGCAGTGGCCTTGCCGGCGTCCCCGGCAGGCCCCTTGCCGGGCTCTTCAGTGGGCCCCTTGGCGGCATCCTTAGCGGCGCCCCTGGCGCTCTCCTTAGCAGCAGTCTTCTCCGCCTCCGCCGCGGCCTCCATGGCGATGCCCTTGATGGTGGCATCAACCTCCTCCGAGGAGGGGTTTGGACACCAAGAAAAAGACGGGGCGAAGCCAAGATGGAAAGCCAATGAGGAAAAGAGGAAAAGGAAAATACAAGCAGAAGAAACGAGCGAGCAACTTACTGTTACGTCTTGAGCTTGCGTTGGTTTTCCTCGAAGTGGAGAGGGTGATGCAGCAAAGTGTAGCGTAAGTATTTCCCTCAGTTTTGAGAACCAAGGTATCAATCTAGTAGGAGGCTACTCAAAAGTCCCACGCACCTACACAAACAAACTGAGAACTCGCAACCAACACAATAAAGGGGTTGTCAATCCCTTCACGGCCACTTGCGAAAGTGAGATCTAATAAAGATAGTATGATAAGATAAATATATTTTGGTATTTTATAAGATAGATGCAAAAAGTAAAGATGCAAATAAAGTAGATTGAAAGCAAATATGATAAGAGATAGACCCGGGGGCCATAGGTTTCACTAGAGGCTTCTCTCAAGATAGCATAAGTGTTACGGTGGGTGAACAAATTACTGTCGAGCAATTGATAGAAAAGCGCATACTTATGAGATTATCTAGGCATTATCATGTATATAGGCATCACGTCCATAACAAGTAGACCGACTCCTGCCTGCATCTACTACTATTACTCCACACATCGACCGACTCCTGCCTGCATCTAGAGTATTAAGTTCATAAGAACAGAATAACACATTAAGCAAGATGACATGATGTAGAGGGATAAACTCATGCAATATGATATAAATCCCATCTTGTTATCCTCGATGGCAACAATACAATACGTGTCTTGCAACCCTTTCTGTCACTGGGTAAGAACACCGCAAGATTGAACCCAAAGCGAAGCACTTCTCCCATGGCAAGAAAGACCAATTTAGTAGCCCAAACCAGACTGATAATTCGAAGAGACTTGCAAAGATAACTCAATCATACATAAAAGAATTCAGAGAAGATTCAAATATTATTCATAGATAAACTTGATCATAAACCCACAATTCATCGGATTTCGACAAACACACCACAAAAAGAGTTTACATCGAATAGATCTCCACAAGAGAGGGGGAGAACATTATATTGAGATCCAAAAAGAGAGAAGAAGTCATCTAGCTAATAACTATGGACCCGTAGGTCTGTGGTAAACTACTCACAACTCATCGGAGGGGCAAGGATGTTGATGTAGAGGCCCTCCGTGGTTGATTCCCCCTGCCGCAGTGTCGGAGTCGTGGGCCACGGGTAGGCTCACCCGAGTCCCTAGATTTATCAAGACTTTGGGCCAGCTCCGCCTAGCTGGGCCCCAAGCCCAAACTCCGCCCTCTGGGGCCGGCTGGCTCAGCAGCCGGCTGCTAGAGGGCGGGTGACCCAAGACTACGGCGCTCCGAGCGGCCGGCTCCTGGTGGCCGCCTTCCAGAGAGAGTGGCAACGGGCAAGCGGCCACCTCGCGACTACGGGGCAGCCGAGCTCCCATTGATAGTACAAGTCAAAGCATGGCTACAGTGAGGAACGACGCCTCACACGTTCGAGACAGGCGTGGCTACAGTGCTCCGTATAGACGGAGATCTCCGCACGATGGAGCACTGTGCCGTATCTACCCTGATGTCGCTCCGGGCAGGCGGAGCCCTGTTCCCCACGATGTCCTGTCGGTATGGCCTACCAGAGGCAGGCCCTATCGGGTAGTGACACCAAGGAAGACGGCGGAAGCTCAACGAGGCGGATTAGAGAGTGGCCGGCCTCCAGCAGGCGGCCGTCCCTCGTCCCAAGGCGGGCACACCATTAAGCTGATAAGACCAGGTGTGGCTACAGTGTCCTCCCACCAGGTGGCGGGACTGTAGCCATGCTAGGATGACCAAGCCCCTGTCACCAACAACACGACTACAGTGAACAGCCACCAACCAGTCGGTGGGGCCCACCAGGCGGCGGGCCCCATCGGTCAGCGGAGAAGCCGGAGGCTGAAGACACTGACAGCCAGGCCCATCAGGCAGCTAGATTACCATTGTACCCCTGGGGGGTAGGCCTATATAAACCCCCAGGCCACCCATGCAAAGGGTTCCACCCATTAGAACTAGCCACCCCCTAGAGCAGGAAGAGAGCTAGCCTTGCCTCCCTCCGCCTCTAGCAAAACAGCTCGAGGAGCACATTGTATCACTTGTGCCTTAGTGATCATGCGGATACCCCGCAGAGCAGGACTAGGGGTGTTATCTTCTAGGAGAGCCCTGAACCTGGGTAAAGTACGCCGTCGTTCATGTCTACGCCTTATCCTGCTTCCAGGCACCAGTGACGTTCTACTCGCTCCCACCATGATAAGCCATCCATTGACATATGTCGCACCCAACCCCCGACATTTGGCGCCCACCGTGGGGCGAGGTGCACCGTCTCCTGGAGATCTGCTTTGGATGGGAACCCTGTTCCTTCCTGGCGAGCGAAGCCAGCTGTCACGCCCAATATGCGATACTATCCTAAAGAGACTCGAAGGTCCCACCAAGGATAGAACCGCATATTGAAACGCTTTTGCAAGGTGGATATCATTACATCAACATTACATAATAGATGGGGATACATACAAAAGGCATACGATGCCACACGAATACAACATCACATCATACATAAGATCAACATCCGACTATGGATGAAACACAAAAAGAATCTCAAACAATATCCACCCTGCTAGCCCAGGATGCCGACCTGGAACCTATCCCCTGATCGAAGGAGAAGCAGAAGAAGAACTCCAAAACAAGCAAACATCGCTCTCGCATCATGATCATCGCATAACCTGTACCTGCAACTGTTGTTGTAGTAAATCTGTGATCCACGAGGACTCGGCAATCCCATTACCATGGGTATCAAGACTAGCAAAGCTTAATGGGAAAGGAAGGGGTAAAGTGGTGAGGTTGCAGCAGCGACTAAGCATGATATGGTGGCTAACATACGTAAATGAGAGCGAGAAGAGGAGCAAAGGAACGGTCGTCAACTAGTAATGATCAAGAAGTGATCCTGAACTCCTACTTACGTCAAACATAACCCAAAGACCGTGTTCACTTCCCGGACTCCGCCGATAAGAGACCATCACGGCTACACACGCGGTTGATGCGTTTTAATTCGGATCTGGTGTCAAGTTATCTACAACCAAACATTAACAAATTCCCATCTGCCACATAACCGTGGGCACGGCTCTCGAAAGTTTATACCCGGCAGGGGTGTCCCAACTTAGCCCATGATAAGCTCTTGCGATCAACGAAGGATATTCCTTCTCCCAGGAAGACCCGATCAGTCTCGGAATCCCGGTTTACAAGACATTTCGACAATGGAAAAACAAGACCAGCAAAGCCGCCCGATGCGCCGACAATCCCGATAGGAGCTGCACATATCTCGTTCTCAGGGCAACACCGGATAAGTCAAGCTACGAGTAAAACCAGACGTCGAGTTGCCCCGAGGTGGCCCCGCAGGTTGCTCGTTTCGGACCAACACTTAGACAAGCACTGGCCCGGGGGGGGGGGGGGGGGGGGGGCTAAAATAAAGATGACCCTTGGGTTGGCCGACCCAAGGGAAGGGTATAGGTGGTGGTGAGGCAAATGGTAAAACCAAGGTTGGGCCTTGCTAGACAAGTTTTATTCAAAGCGAACTGTCAGGGGGGTCGCATAAATCACCCGACCGTGTTAGGAACGCAAAAATCCGGGAACATAACACCGGTATGACGGAAACTAGGGCGGCAAGAGTGGAACGAAACACCAGGCATAAGGCCGAGCCTTCCACCCTTTACCAAATATATAGATGCATTAATAATATAAGAGATATTGTGATATCCCAATATAAACCTGTCCATCATGGAGTAATCTTCAATTTCACCTGCAACTAGCAACGCTATAAGAGGGGCTGAGCTAAGCGGTAACATAGCCAAACAACGGTTTGCTAGGAAGGGTGTCAAAGGTTAGAGGTTCATGGCAATTTGGGGAGGCTTGTAGAACAAGTTATAGGAAGCGCAGCAAAGCGATAGAACGAAGCAACTAGCATAGCAATGATAGTAGTGAGATCCATGGTAGCGGTCATCTTCCCTGAAATCCCGCAAGGAAGAAGAACGAGTCCATGAAGAAGATGAAGCCACGAAGACGAACCACACGTAGACGAACGAATCCTCACGATCGCAACGAAACGGGAACTATCGAGAAGAAGCACACAACATAGTAAACACACCACACATGAACAAGACATGATGCACAACAAGCATGATGCATGACAAAGCTATATGAGGCTACTCATGGAAAGAGAAGATGCATACAAGAGCAACACATCAAGGCAAGTTTAAATGAGGCCGGAAACAACATATAACAATTCCGGTAAGTCCTCATATGCAAATTTAGATATTGGTCCAGAACTGAATAAACATTATGTTCAAGTTGTTAAACAGAAATTTAAGATGCACCAAGATGATCACACGAGATTCTAGTCAAGTTACATATAAAGTTCATTAGATTCGGAGCTACGGCCTAGAAGATATGAGCAAAACAAGTTAACATGGCATTGATGCAAAATGCATACAGACATCAAGCAAACACACCAAATCAAGGATGCAACATGATAATATGAAACTACATGCAAAATCAAGCAAGTTTCATATAGAGCACACTCAAAATGGAGCATCGGTTCAACACACACACACTATACAAGACATAACAACAATCTGCCCATAACAGCAACTAGGCATCTTGCAAGCATCAAAACAACAAGCTACATCACCCCAACATAAAAACAAAAGGAATGAGCATGAAGTACAGGTAAAGCATGACAAGACATGAACACTGATCTATCTCCAGAAACAACTAGAACATGCTCAAAAGGACATGGTAAGATTGCAAATAATAACAGTTTCAGACTTTGCAGAAATAACATCAGGTTGCAATGTTTAGAGCTATCAAACGACTTTTTACAGGAACTTAACATGGCAAAAAAAGGCATGGCATGATACTAATACATGCATAGAACAAAAGTCCCTTACTGACCATGAGCCAAAAAGGCACAGAAAATATGGTGGCACCCATGTAAACATGGCAAGTTTAAATGACAGATTCAAACATGGCAGGAACAACAATAAGTAGGCATGTTGGTGAGCTTGAATCACTCACCACAGAGCAATACATGGCATGGCAAGGCAACCAACAGTAAGAATGCATGTTTATGAAGCTAAGCATGGCAAGAGCAAGTTCATAGGGTGCATGGATCACTAGCAACAATCATGGAAACATTGAACTTAATGTTAACAGGCTGACAACAACATTATTTAGCAAGTTTGGAGCAAGATAACAACATGTTACAACAGGCTATAATTGCAACCAGGGGCATTAATGGATAGATAAATACATGTATAACAAAACATATTTAGTTAACATCTCCAGATTATGCATAGTAGGACTTGTAGCAGCAGGTTGACGTAGCAACAAAATATAACAGAATCAGTTAGGAAAATAGCAACAACAAGTACCCTACTTAACAAGCTCGATGCTCTCAGTACACAAGTCACAAAAAAACATGGATTGCACCTATGGAAAGATGGCATAGCATAGATCAAAACACATGTAGACATCAACCTCGTAGGATGCACACATCAAACATGGCAAAAATGACAAATGAGCAAGTTATAACAGTTCCAGCAGATTAACATCAACATGCACACTTCCAACAACATTTCGGGCATCAAGATGAACTCAAATGAACATGATGCAATGGAATGAAATGTAGTACTCGTCGGGGCGAACAATTTGACATATTACACGCACGAAACGGAGCTACATGCACAGAGTTATGATGCGATGAACATGGCATGATAATGCAAAATATTCAGGGACTTGGCAGAAAAAAAGGACCTCGGGGAAAGTCAACGCGGGCGGATCGGGTCACGGAGGCGGAGCGGGTCGGGTCAGGTCGAGGCAGAGGAGGACCCGGGAGGCGAGGCGACGGCTTCGGCGAGGAGGTTCGCCGGCGGGGCGGCAGATCCGGCGAGGGGGGGGGGGGCTCCTCCGGCCGGAATCCTGCCGGATCGGGGCGGAGGCGGGCCGGCGGGGCGGCGAGCAGGCGAGGCGGTGGCGGGACAGGATCCGGCGGTGAGGGAGAGGCGCGGCGAGGTCGACAGGGCGCGGGAGGCGTGGAGGTGGGCCGGTGCCGGAGATGGCTGGCGGCGGGGGAGCTCCGGCAGGGCCCCACGGCGGCGGGCGGCGGCGGCCAGGCGCGCGGGGCGCCTCGACGGCGGCGGGGCCGGGCTTCGGCGACGCGGCGGGGACGGCGGCGGAGGCACACCGGTGGCGGCGGAGGCGCGGGGGCCCGAGCGGCGGCGGCGGGGCGCTCGGGCCCGCGGGATGCGGCGGCGGGCGCGACCTGGCTCGCACGGGCCCGATCCGGGCTCCGCGGGCCGGCGGCGAAGTGGGCGCGCGGGCGCCATGTGGCGGCCTCTGGTTGGCTGCGGGCGGCGGCGCGGACGTGTCCGGCGGCGCGGAGAGGAGCGGGGCTAGGGTTAGGGTGGATTTGATCCGGAATTTCGGGGGAGGAGGTCTATATATAGGTAGAGGGAGCTAGGAGAGTCCAAATGAGGTGTGGTTTTCGCCCACACGATCGTGATCGAACGACCGAGAGCATGGAGGGGGTTTGGATGGGTTTTGGGCCACTTTGGAGGGGGTGTTGGGCTGCAACAAAAGAGGCTTTTACGGTTACCCGGTTAACCGTTGGAGTACCAAACGACCTCCAAATGGCACGAAACTTGACAGGCGGTCTACCGGTGCTATACCAAGGCTGCTTGGCAAACCTTGGTCCATTCCGAGAAAGTTTAATACCCGCACACGCAAAGAGGCAAAAGGGGAACGCCGGAGGACATAGGAGTGTCGGATTGCAAAACGGACAACGGGGAAAATGCTCGGATGCAAGAGACGAACACGTATGCAAAATGAGATGCACATGATGACATGATATGAAATGCATATGATGACATGGCAAAATGCAACATGCAAGCAAATGACATGGCAATGACGGCGAATAACTGGCAGACACCTGGCGCAACGAATCCGGGGCATTACACCAGCCCAGCACGCCCGACGGCGTCGGCCTCGATGCGCTGCATGGCGCGGAGATCGCCTGCGCGGCGAGTTGCCTCGCTGACCTCGTCGGCAAGATCGACCTCTCCGACGAGCCAGCCTCCGACGCAGGCACAAGCTGCCCTGAGAGCCGCCTCGTCAGCCACCTCGACCAGCTCCATGTCACCAGCGTGCCTGCTGTGGACCTGGAGTCCGTCGGCTCGACCGATCCGATGATCGTCGACTCCGACACGGCGTCGCTCGACGTGTTTCCCACCAACGTGGTAGTCTACGACGAGCCGCCTCCTCGCGAGTACAGCGCTGGGAGCACCATCATGGAAGTGCTCGTCATCAACAGCGAGGAGCACTCGGACGGGCGTGCTCAAGATCCCCTCGAGGCCACCCTGTGCGACCTCACGGTGCCCATTCCCGAGGGCGCGGATGCTGAGGTGCTGGAGGCACGCTGCCTCCAGCTTATCGAGAGTGCTGGCCACCTGGCCAGCATGCGCCGGCTGTCGGATGCCTATCAACGCGAGATGGACCGGGCCGTAGGCGGCACGCCGGCTCCTGGGGGGCCAAGTTGCCTTGGCACGGTTCGACAGCATGGCACGACCATCGCCAGCATGTTCGGGGCAGAGCGCCCCGTCTACGCGATGCCTGCAGAGAACATCCGGGCCGCCCAGGCGGTAACGGATGAGCTGAACAAGTACAACGGCGACGAGCTCCGCCACATTAGGGAGCGAGTCCAACAGCTCCTGGACGCAGCTGCCGCACAGCTTGAGACCACCTGCCGTGCTGAAGACCCAGCCGGACGAAACAACGAGCCGCCCCCATGCCAAGATCATGAAGCGACATCCCGGACACCGACTGGTGGCGCCCGCGGAGGAAAGGGAAATGAGCCGGCTGCTAGCCACAGTCGGACATGCATCTCCATCGAGCGGGACAAGGAAGGCCGCCCTCGTGCAGTCGAGCGGCGAGGCGACCTGCCGCCTCCCCCGCCTCGTGGAGCGAGATACCCCACTCCGCCTCCTGTCACGCACCCGACACTCGGCGACCGCCTTGGCCGCCGAGAGGAGTCAGAGAGAATGATGCTCGCCACCGGATCGATCGTCTCAACCGATCCCTGGCGCTTGAAGAAGAAGATGCGCTGGGCCTGCCCTGCTTCGGCTCCCGAATCCACGATGATCCCTTCCCCAAGAGGTTCACCCTCCCACGAGACACGCCCAAATACACCGGCTCCGTGAAGCCGGAGGACTGGCTGGTCGACTACTCCATAGCCGTCAGCATAGCAAACGGAAACAAGCGCGTTGCCGTGAAGTACGTCCTGCTCATGCTTCAAGGCACTGCCCGGACATGGCTCAACAGCCTGAAGCCCTGCAGCATCAACAGCTGGGTTGATTTCACCGAGGTCTTCATCCGCAACTTCACCAGCACTTACAAGCGGGCCCCCAAGCCCCGACAGCTCTCCTTATGCGTCCAAGGGCCCATGGAGTCAACTCGCGACTACCTCACACGCTGGACTGAGCTGCACAATTCCTGCAAAGGCATGCACGAGGTGCAGGCAATCGAGTACTTTACTGCCGGGTGCCGAGAGGGCACCCTCCTCAAGCAGCGACTCCTCTGCGACGAGCCCGAGACCCTCGATGAGCTGCTGGTCATCACTGACAAGCACGCCACGGCCGACTCCTCCGTGAAGGCGGAAATCCTAGTTGACGCGTCCGGCAAGGTGGCACCTCAGGCACCTCGGACACCGGCTAGTGACACCAGTCGGCGACAACAACCAGGTGACAACAAGCAAAAGGCCACCCAACCGGCTTCTGCTAGCCGGCAGGTGGCGACGGTCGAGGATCAGCAGCCAGAAGGGCAGCCAGCCCGCAAGCGGCAGAAGGGCGGCAAGTCCAATTGGTTGCCCGCCTTCTCTTATGAGCAAACCTTAGATGCACCCTGCAAAATCCATAGCGGCGCGAAGCCCTCCAACCACACCACTCGGAAGTGTCACTGGCTCACCAGAATTGCTAAGGGAGATGGACTCCTGCCTCCTCCGCCTACCGGACCGCCGCCTCCTCAACCCCAGCAGCCAGCGGCCTGACCAGTCGGCGCCTTGCAAGACGAGTACCCGGAGGAACACGGAGCTTATGTTGTGTTCACCAGCGTGGCCGATGACAGACGCAGCAGATGGCAACAACAACAAGAAGTGCAAGCAGTGGCCTCCAACACTCTAGAGTTCATGCATTGGTCCGAGAAGCCTATCAGTTGGAGCAGGGCCGACCACCCGGAAGTGATGCCTTCACCTGGTTCGTACGCCCTGGTCCTAGAAGCAACCCTTGCAACGGAGAGGCAAGCAGCCCGTTTCTCCAGAGTCTTTATAGATGGTGGTAGCAGCATCAACATCCTGTACTGCGATACAATGGAGAAGTTGGGAATCAAGCAGAAGCAGCTCGTCCCCAGTCGGGCTGTATTCCATGGCATAGTCCCTGGCCGTTCTTGCTCACCAATTGGCAAGACCCAGATTGATGTCCTCTTTGGAGACAAGAATCACTTTCGCCGAGAGCCAGTTTGGTTTGAAGCGGTGGACCTTCAGAGCCCCTACCATGCACTGCTAGGCCGGCCTGCTCTGGCCAAATTCATGGCAGTCCCCCACTACGCCTACCTCAAGATGAAGATGCCAAGTACCAAGGGGATCCTGACAGTGGTCAGAGATTACAAGAAGTCGATCGCTTGCGCCGCAGATAGCAGCCGGCTAGCCGAGTCCCTCGTGATTGCAGCCGAGAAGCGGCTCCTTGACCGGGTGGTGGCATTGGCAGGCAAGAAGCCGGAAATGTCACGCACTCCCCAGGAGTCCGAGGCTGAGGGCTCGTTCAAGCCGGCCAAGGAAACAAAGAAAATACCCTTGGACCCAGAGCACCCGGAGAGGCACGCTACCATAGGCACAAGCCTTGACAACAAATAGGAAGGCGAGCTCATCGATTTCCTCCGTGACAATCGGGACATCTTCGCATGGTCCCCCAAAGAAATGCCGGGTGTTCCGACGGATTTCACCGAGCACAAACTACATGTCTGACCTGACGCCAAGCCAGTCAGGGAGCCCTTGCGCTGCCTGTCAGAAGAGAAGAGAAGAGTTGTTGGAGAAGAGATAGCCCGACTCCTAGCAGCTGGATTCATCATGGAAGTATTCTTCCCAGAGTGGCTGGCCAACCCAGTCCTAGTATTGAAGAAGAACAAGCAGTGGCGCATGTGCATTGACTACACTAGCCTCAACAAAGCCTGCCCCAAAGATCCCTTTGCTCTGCCAAGGATTCATTAAGTGATATACTCCACAGCCGGATGCGAGCTGTTGAGTTTTCTGGATGCATACTCAGGTTATCACCAGATAAAGCTGAACCCAGCCGACAGGCTGAAGACCACCTTCATCACGCTGTTCGGAGCCTTCTGCTACCTGACCATGACGTTCGGCTTGAGAAACACCGGCGCCACGTTTCAGCGTTGCATGCAGAAGTGCCTCCTCAAGCAACTCGGCAGAAATGCCCATGTATATGTGGATGATGTGGTGGTGAAGACGGAGAAGCGTGACACTATGCTAGAGGACCTCAAGGAGACCTTTGAAAACCTGCGCCAATTCCAGATTAAGCTCAACCCGGAGAAATGTGTCTTTGGAGTACCAGCCAGCCAGCTTCTCGGTTTCCTGGTCTCAGAGCGCGGCATAGAGTGCAATCCTGTGAAGATCAAGGCAATTGAGATGATGAAGGTGCCCACCCGACTGCTGGACGTGCAGAAATTCACCGGCTGCCTGGCGTCAGTCAGCCGTTTCATCAGCCGACTGGGCGAGAAGGCTCTTCCCCTGTACCAACTCATGAAGAAGACTACTTTTTTTGAGTGGAACGACAAGGCGGACGAAGCATTTCTCCAACTCAAGAAGATGTTGGCAAACCCGCCTGTCCTGGCGGCTCCGACTGAGAAGGAGCCCATGCTCCTCTACGTTGCAGCCACTAGTCGGGTTGTCATCATAGTCATGGTAGTAGAGCGCAAGGAGAAGGACAAAGCATTGCCGGTGCAGAGACCGGTGTATTACTTGAGTGAAGTATTGTCCGCCTCCAAGAAAAACTACCCCCACTACCAGAAGATGTGTTACGGCGTGCATTTTGCCACCAAGAAGCTGAAGCCTTACTTTCAAGAGCACCCATAACTGTCGTCTGCATAGCCCCGCTTGCTGAGATCATTGGAAGCCGGGATGCCTCTGGCCGAGTGGCCAAATGGGCTATTGATCTGGCCCCTTACACTATCTACTACCAGCCTCGCACCGCCATCAAATCACAAGTGTTGGCCGACTTCCTCGTCGATTGGGCCGAGACCCAATATTTGCCGCCTGCACAAGACTCCACTCATTGGCGGATGCATTTTGATGGTTAAAAAATGCGCACTGGTCTGGGAGCCGGCGTCGTCCTCACCTCTCCCAAGGGCGACAAGCTTAAGTACGTAATGCAAGTCTACTTCGCCGCCTCCAACAACGTAGCAGAATATGAGGCACTCATACACGGGCTCCGGCTTGCCAAGGAACTCGGCATTCTCCGGATCCTGTGCTATGGTCACTCCGACTTGGTGGTCTAGCAGTCATCAGGCGACTGGGACGCCAAGGATGCAAACATGGCGAGCTACCGCTTCCTCGCGCAGCAACTCAGTGGATACTTTGATGGGTGCGAGTTCCTTCACATGCCAAGGAATGACAATGAGCAAGCAGATGCCTTGGCACGGATTGGCTCCACCCGACAAGCAATACCAGCCGGCGTTGCCCTACGCCGCCTTCTGAAGCCGTTTGTCAAGCCGTCTCCTGATTCAGACTCCATCTTTGTGCCGCCCCCCCGAAGCAGTCGGATCCGACTTGGCGACCCCAGAGGCCGGCACGGGGGT
The DNA here is from genome assembly GCA_963921465.1 of Triticum timopheevii. Lineage (NCBI taxonomy): Eukaryota > Viridiplantae > Streptophyta > Magnoliopsida > Poales > Poaceae > Triticum > Triticum timopheevii. The sequence goes on along the minus strand of OY997272.1, from coordinate 79,707,611 downwards.
TTCGACAGGCGGCCCGGGGACTGCTATAGCCGCGCCCGACCCGGGGACTTCAGAACCCGGCCTGGGGACTTCGGAGCCCGGCCCGGGGACTTCTTCAGCACAGCAGGCGAAAGCAGCTGCCAACCCGCCGCCTCCCGGCCCAACCGCCCGTGTACAGGTTGCAGTGGTTGCAGTCGAAGAAATTGCGGCGCCCTCATGGGCTCAGCCGATCCTCAAGTTCTTGGTGAATAAGGAGCTGCCAACCGATGAAATCTTAGCCCGACAAATACAGAGGCGAGCTGCAGCTTATACCATAGTCAACAAAGAGCTGGTGCGAAGAAGCGTCACAGGAGTTTATCAGCGGTGTGTGGAGTCGGGCCAAGGCCAAGCAATACTTAGAGATATCCACCAGGGCGAGTGCGGCCACCACGCGGCTTCGAGATCACTTGTGGCCAAAGCTTTCCGCCACGGGTTCTTCTGGCCGACTGCCCTGGAAGAGACCAAAGAGCTGGTTCAGAAGTGTCAAGGGTGCCAGAGGTTCCACTCCAAGCCACACCTGCCGGCTTCTGCACTCAAGACCATTCCCATAGCCTGGCCCTTTGCTGTGTGGGGACTGGATATGATGGGACCATTCAAGACATCCTGCGGTGGCATGAATCACTTGCTGGTTGCGGTGGACAAGTTTACCAAGTGGATAGAGGCAAAACCAATCAAGAAGCTGAATGGGCCGACTGCTGTGACCTTCATCACCGACATCACCATGCGATACGGCATCCCACACAACATCATCACCGACAACGGCACCAACTTCGCCAAAGGAGCCTTTGCTCGTTTCTGTGCAACGCAGGGCATCCGCCTGGACTTAGCGTCCATTGCCCACCCACAGTCAAATGGCCAAGTAGAGCGTGAAAACGGCCTCATTTTGTCCGGCCTCAAGCCCCGACTGGTCGAGCCTCTCGAGTGTTCGGCCGGCTCCTAGTTCGACGAGCTGCCGGCCGTCCTCTGGAGCCTGCGCATAACTCCAAACAAGTCAACGGGCTTCACACCCTTCTTCCTCATCTATGGTGCCGAAGGCGTCATCCCGACGATTATTGAGTTTGATTCCCCAAGAGTCACCATGTACACCGAGGCGGACGCCAAGGAAGCACGAGAAGATGACGTCGACTTGCTGGAGGAAGGCCGGCTGTTGGCACTCAGCAGGTCGGCCATCTACCAGCAGAGTCTGCGCCGATACTACAACCACAAGGTGAAGCCAAGATCCTTCCTAGAGGGAGACCTTGTGCTCCGGCTGATCCAGTGAACAGCTGGACAGCACAAGCTCTCGGCACCTTGGGAAGGCCCTTTTATCATCAGTAAGGTGTTGGCCAATGATGCCTACTATCTGATCGATGCGCAGAAGCCCAGAGCGCGCAAGAGAGATGATTCAGGCAAAGAAACAGAGAGTCCGTGGAACGCAAACCTCCTCTGAAGGTTTTACAGTTGAAAGCAGTATGTATCACGCTACCTTTTGTACTATGTATAAAGACTCCGGGTCCCCCGAGAAGAGCTCGGGGACTGCCCTCTTTTATCTATATGATAAGAATTATGCCATGAGTATATATAGTTTTTTCCGCCTGGCACCGGGTTCGACCAGTCGGCCCGGAAGCACGCCGCCTTCTGCTATATGCCACCTCCTGTAGCCGAACAAATAGTTTGCTGGCACCAGACACTTCCCTTGCCAGAAGCCGCAGCTCGCAGAGCGACTATACGGCGGGCGGGGGTCCCAAACTGGCGCTTAGACGAAAAATGACTAAGGACAAAACGCATATAGCAGAGGCCGGCATTTCACCTTTTTTGACCGGCTACAGAGCAGCCAGCCAGCCGACTCCTACCTTTCATTGCCAACACCCCGAATGGCTAAGTACTGGCCCTCCTCCAAACGACTAAGTACTCAACCTAGCCGTAGTCCGCGGAGCGGCTGTTTGGCTGGCAAGAGGATAGTCAAGGGAGGGCGGCAAAGGAAAAAACCAAGGAGTAAAAATGCAAGGAAAGATGGAAGTCGGCAAAGCAAAGCACAAGGTGTAATAAAATATTTTACATGGATAAAGGCCTCTGGCCAGCATTCAAACAGAGTTTGATATACACCCCAAGGGTGGAATTGCGCGAATTTAACAAAATGTTCAGAGCAGCAAACAGAAAGCAGATAAAACCCTAAGGAGCAGCAGAAGGCTCTGGCTAGGCGGTGCCGGTTGGTGCAACAGAAGGCTCCGGCTGGGCGGCGCCGCCTCACACAGCAGAAGGATCCGGCTGGACGACGCTGGATGGTGTGGCCAAGGACTCCGGCTGGACGCTGGAGTCGGCCGCACCACCTAGCATAGCAGGCGGTTCCATCTGGACGGAGGAGTCACCGGCGGCAGGCGAGTCGTTGGAGTGCTGGAGGACGGAGTCGGTGGCGTCTGTCAGAGGAATGGGTGGCGGGTCCGCCCCCACTTGAACGCCTCCAGCAGTGGGCGGCACCTCGGTGCGTGGCTCATTGCTTGAGGCCCGGTCAGGTTGGGGCTGACCATCCGCCCCGACCTCCAACATGTCGACGTCGCTCTCCTCGTCTTCCTCCTCCTCCTCCTCCTCCTCCTCCTCCTCTCCTTCCTCCTCCCCGTTTTCCCCTTTGTCGCTGGAGTCGATGACTTCAGCAGAATCTTTGCTGTCTTCTGGGTTTAGCCCAAGCTATTCGTGCGGAGCTTTGCCGCTTTCCTCGACCACCTCCGGTACGAAGACACTGGTGTCGGTGAAGTCGGCGATCGCCGCCGCCCTGTTGACGAGCTCAGCTTCCACCGCCGCCAGCTCCTCCTGCGCCTCTAGCCGGAACGTGGCTAGCTGGGCTAGATCTAGCCCAGGGTACCACGCCTTGACGAATTCCAAGGCCCGACGCGCTCCTGCCTGGGCTGCTGAGCCTTTCCAGGCTTCCAGGCGGCCGGTCGCCACCTCAAGCCAGTCGGCAGTCCGACTTGGGGTGCGCGGAGCTGGCAGGCCTGGCCAGAGGGCGGAGACCGCCTGGGCTCCAATGCACTGCAGGCGGCGCAGCAAGCGGTGAGCAGGCCGAAGCCGGGCCTGAATGTCGAGGACCTGTTCACCAAGGGTCCGGGGGGCATCAACGGCGATCTGCGCACCCTCTACCCTTCGCTCCTCGTGCTGGGCCTCGATCATCTGGGTCGCGACTACAGAATGGCCCGAGAAGAAGTCTGTCCGGGCAGAAGAAGAAAAAGGCCAAGGTTATAAGCAAGGGCTGATAACTCAAAGCAAGAAACTAAGAGAATAAGGGCTTACCATCGACCAAGTCTTCAATGGTGCTGAAGCAGGCTGTCACCTGGGCCTCCATGTCAGCCCAGGCAGAGCGCTCAAGCTCAAACTCGGCAAGGAGACTGGTCTCCGCCGTCTCCGCCTTCAGCTGGGCCGCCTTGAGGGTTTCCACCTGTTCGGCAAGTTAGGCGACCAGGCGGTCCCGCTCCTCTGCCAGCTTGCTGCACTCCGCCTCCTTGCCACACATGGCGGTCTTGGCTTCGCCCAGCTGCTGCTGCAGGGCGGCGTTAGCCTCTGAAAAAAGAAAGAGAAGAAGAAGGCATCAGTCAAGCGGACAAGACAAAGGAAAGAAACAACCGAGGAGATTCGGCCTGACTGCTCAGCAGTCGGTCCGAACCTCGGGGACTACGGCCCGCGGGCGCGCCAGCGCACCCCCGCGGAAAAGAAGTGGTTGACAAGGGAAAAAGACAACTGAGGAGATTCGGCCCGACTGCTCAGCAGTCAGCCCGAACCTCGGGAACTACCGCCCGCGGGTGCGCCAGCACGCCCCCGCGAAGAAAAAAGATAGAAACTTACACCGGCTTTCGGCAAGATGGGCCGTCTGCGCCTCCAGCTCCCGAACCTTGGAGTTGTAGGCGGTCGCGCAGAGGTTGTGATAATCCTACAGGAGAGGCATCGGATGAAATTAGCAGTCGAACAATTCCAAGATAAAGTTCCGACCC